>CM024715.1:16409963-17880898 GCA_014182895.1 Angophora floribunda | reverse complement strand
CTCTTCTTGTAGAGATCACTGCATTTAGTGACCGACATGCGGAGTTCGAAAAGTTGAATACAGAAGTCCTGGGTGTTTCTGTTGACAGTGTGGTAAGTTCTCTCTCCAAACTTTGTTGAAACTTTAAATAGCTGGTATGCACATGAAGGTACACAGTAAAATTCCAGTATTGCTCTAATTGCTTAGAGCTGGTAGAAGTTATCACTTACTTGTAGCATGAGTAAGTGAGGTCATAAGCAATCTCTTTAACCAGTAAAAATTCCCTTTAATTACCAGAAAGAGGGAAAATTAGCAAAACCATTATGATAAATTGTGAATTCCTTCTTCTACCCTGAGACTGAGGTGTCAATATGTTATAAAATGCTGTCACTCTGCAAAATTCATGCCGATGAACAAATTCTCTTGTTGTATTCACATCTTGATGCATCTAGATGCTTTATCACTATTTTTAGAATTTCCAGTGGGTACCATTCATACCCTGTCGTGTGTTGTGTTAATGGCTGAAACTTCTTGCTATGTATGGTGGCTTTTGAAGTGATTAAAATTTGGGTGCTGTTAGGGCAAAGGTACTGTTTTGTGCTAATGATTGAATCTTGTCCTCCCTGCAGTTTTCCCACCTTGCATGGATTCAAACAGATAGAAAGTCAGGGGGTCTTGGTGATCTTAAGTATCCACTTATATCTGATGTGACCAAATCCATTTCGAAGTCATATGGTGTACTTATCCCCGATCAGGTATGGTGATATTAATTCAGATACTCAAAGTGGTGTTTTGTTTTCGTGCTCTGCTTTGCATCATTGATTGGTCTCAACTCTGGACTAAAGGATGTTTCTTTCTGCCGTTTGTGTTCTAGTCTTGCCAGTCCTGTATTTAGATGAGAAATATCCTTACTTTGAGTGCTTGATTCATGAATAGCTTCCAAACATACACCCTATCTTTTTCCCCACCAATCTGCTGTCATCTTCTTGATGCTGCTCCAGAATGGATGATAATCTCATCTGAATAAAATATATTTCTTTGTTTTACTTGTTGAATTATATATATATGACGAGGTTCTTCTTCTCACTCCATCAGGGAATTGCATTGAGAGGACTGTTTATCATTGACAAGGAAGGAGTTATTCAGCATTCCACCATCAATAATCTCGCCATTGGCCGAAGCGTTGACGAAACATTGAGGACATTGCAGGTAACTTAATTATGGTGGCTCTGTATGCTGCCAAGTTCAGCTCTATTGTGATATGCTAGTTAGGGTCACTCTAACATAGTAGACTTAAAATATATCATATTCATCATTGTGAATTTTCGTTTCTGCAGGCCTTGCAGTACGTGCAGGATAACCCTGATGAGGTTTGCCCGGCCGGGTGGAAGCCTGGGGAGAAGTCCATGAAGCCAGACCCTAAGCTCAGCAAGGAGTACTTTGCGGCCATATAGGAACAGAACCTTGGTTGGCCTAGTTCGGAGATGTGAAAGAGTGTATCATCTTTGCTGTTTCATTTTTTTGCTGCATCTTTTCTGTCAAAATGAGTCTTGAGCTGCATTTGCCGGGTAATGAAATGGTTATCAGACTAGACGTTTTCCATCCCCTCTGTACTAAAATTTATTAGAGTCAAACCCCGGATTAGGCCAAATTTATTAGAGTCAAACCCTTCTCCAATGTAGCCAAGTTTTTTGCTTTTGCTCTACATGCCTTGAAATGGCTCTGTTTCCTCTACAAAGTCACATGGTTTTGTCTCTAAACTATGAATATTCATTAGCAAGTGGTATGCCATTCTATAGGTGTAAAGTTCAAATATTGCTTTTGTAAATGCTGTGAACTTAGGGACGAAACGTCAAAACAAAGGAGCAACTTCACTTGCTAACCGACGTTGCAATTTCACATAGGCGTTTGAAGATGAATCATCCAAATCACGGGTCTCATTGTTTTATAAAGCTATAACACCGGTTAGCTCATGGTTTTGTCTCTAAACTATGAATATTCATTAGCAAGTGGTATGCCGTTATATCGGTGTAAAGTTCAAGTATGGCTTTTGTAAATGCTATGAACTTGGGGACGAAACGTCAAAACAAAGGAGCAACTTCACTTGCTAATCGACGTTGCAATTTGCCATAGGCGTTTGAAGATGAATCATCCAAATCACGGGTCTCATTGTTTTATTACGCAATTCAAATCTGACGCATCTTCAACCCCAAAAAAAGAAGAAAGATCCGCCGCATCGCTTGACTAAACAAGCTCAGTTACATTTCTCAGTACAACCAGCATTTTCCATGTCAAAAACAGCTGCGTCGGGGAAATTAACAGAGCAGGCTATCTTTATATTTTGGGGAAGAATACAAAGGATTTGAAGGAAAGGAATGATTGCCTTGAAGGAGGGCGATGCAGCTACATGGTGAGCTAGCTTTTGCGGTGCATATCCTTTTTGACCAAGAAAAGGAGAACTAGAGCTGAGACGAAAGGCAGAATGAAACGCCGGTGCAAGGAAAGCTGACCAGCTCCAATTTCGAAATTGGTTCTCTTGTTCTTTGCCCACCATGTGAAAAACGAATGAAGCGGAAAAGACTCACCAACTAGAAAATTTCGCATGTATTGACTCTCAAGAGGTGCAGAGAGGCCTGCAGTGCTACTGCCAGCGAAGCTTTCCCATAGTCCAGTTTCGCTTTCGGATGACCGACCTCCAATTTTTTTTTTTTCACTTTTCCGATAAAAATTTGAATACTATTCTTTCAAGTTATAAAATTAAGAATTAGGAATATTTTAATAAGGAAAAGTCAAAATACATGCTGGCAAATACTGCGTCTATCTATCGAGGGGACGAGGCGATCTGAACTTATTGTGATTTTCAGGTTCAAATTCCTGCCAAGCCGAAGTCGGATTGAGCCTGGGGAAGCGAGTTAAGCGAGTTAGAACGTGATCACAGCTCAAAGGTGTTTAACCTTAGGGGTTTTTAGCGAAACTTAGTTGAAAACACGAGAGCTTATGAGGATTTGTGTACTTGGGATTGGGAAACGCATGATCAATCAAGCGATTGATTATAATTTTAACTCTTCAATTGACCAATCGATTCTTTATAGTCGACTTTTCTCGTAGATGCATGTAACGACTTTTGGACTATAAATCTTTGGTGGTCGTATTATTTTCTTTTAATTTCTCTGATAATATTATCTTATCAAGATTGATATTGATTATACTATCCATTAGCTTTCACTTTCACAACACATATAATAAACTTTTGAACACAGATTAGCCCAACAACCAAAACCATTCTTATTAAAGAAAGGAAATAGAGGTAATCAATCTTGGCTTAAGACACATTTGAATCTGAGGCTATCTTTGATTGACAAGAATATTTAATCGAATAAGATAGGATAAGAAAAGAGCAGGTTTTGTAATATTAGATTCGTTGTTTGGATTAATATTGGACAAAAAGCTAAACACGAACACATACTTTGTGTTTGGTGTCTTGTCACATGATTGAATTTGAAATTAAATAGAGCAAATGGCAATTTTATAATATAAAGGAAGGGAACTTTTTGTCTGTCAAAACTTATACTTGTGTTTGGTGTCTTGACCCATGATTAAATTTGAAATTAAAGGAGCAAAAGGCAATTTTATAATAATAAAAAAAAGGGAACATTTTGTTTGTCATTTGTACAAACAAAAAGAAATCTGACATTTTCTTTGGATTGAGGGGAACGGGAAGAAGATATTAGGTAGGAGTGGGAGTCCACCATGTGAAAATCCCACTCTTGGGGTGCTTCTAGCCAGGTGATGGTGCTGGTGGAGTGGATTGAGGCGGCGATGGGGTGGTGATAGAGGAAAGGTGTTGTCCCATCGAAGTGAAAGGGAAGAAGGAAAAAAAACTAAGGAAAAAGAGAGGGAAGAGAGAAGGGTGATGCGAGGTGAGGTGGGGTGGGGGTCTCAAGCTGCACATGTTGCATGGTGAATGGATGGAGTGGGATTTGCATACGGTGAAATCCCACTCCTATTCAATATTTTCTCAAACTTGGGGAATGAATTGAGGTATGGCACGGGAGATTCCATTGTCCGGGGAAAAAGGGAGAATAGAAGTGGCGAAAACAAATGCATTTGGGCTCACCAAATCCTCACTCTTCCAATTGTTGGTAAGCAACCTAGAGAAAGTAAAGAAAAACAATCATATTCTTCCTAGTTTGCCCTAAAAAAGAATTTCATAGTTGAAGATAATTTAAATTACATTAATGCGATATGTCGAAAAAATAGAGCTCTCAGCACAAGCTGCCACATATCAACGTATGATTGGGCTACCACTTAAAACATATGAAAGTTAAGGAACCTAGTAAAAGGCAAGTGTCATCGCTAGTAGGCTAAAAGCATGCATTCGAATCTTTGGAATTAGAATTCAGGTTTCATCTATTTCGAAAATTACTGATTTTTTTAAAAATAATTACTTATATTGCTTGATATAACATTTAGATAGACTCTTTTTTTTTTTTTTATATATATTTTTTTTTAAAATTTTTCGGTAATGTCTTTCATTTTCCTTTACCCTAAACAAATCAATGCATTCACTTTTTACTTTTCATTTTTGGGCTTTATTTATTTATTTTTTCTTCCACTCTAATCAAAGAAATATTCGATTTTTGATCTATTCCATAACGAGTTCAATTTTAAAGCATAGAATTGTATTTTCCCTCTGAGATCTCCTCCGACTTCATTTATTTGTCATTTGACTTACAGGTTGACACTTTTCTTCTTTACTTCGATCTTTTTATGTTAATAATGCTTTATTAAAATTAACAATCAAATCCAAAAGAATTATTGCATTTTCTCCATTTTAATTGCCATATGAAAATCAATCTTTCAACAAAAAAAGATCCTTTAATATTATTGTAAAATGCTATTGTTGTAGTGTATAATTTCTATTTTCCTTGACTTATGATTACCATATGATTAATATGATGAACAAATAAGCTACAGTTATTTTCTTTTGCATCACATCTGAATGTCTTATTTGTTCACGTGTATGTGTGCTATGTAGATGAATGTATATTTGACTTTATGTAAGTAAATATACGTATGTATGTGTAGCTACCTAAGTAGAATTCATCCTTTTCAGGTGAACTTTTTCCCCTTTTCCAATTTCTTTTTTGTTTTTTTTTCTTCCTAACAAGTTTTATGGCAGAAAATTAGTTTTTCTCTTTTCAATGTCATCTATTTTATTTTAAATTATTTGATAGAAAAATATTTATTTATATTATTTCTCAACCTATCATTTTATCATGATATTCATTTCATCAACTAAAATATATGAGTTTGTATATCTCTCTTTACTCTTTACTCCAATTTTGTTTTTATATTGACATGATGCTGTCACCAAATATCATAGAAAAGTTATTCGCAATATAGAAAGTGTTAAATTTAGATATATGGGATGATGGCCAGGCCATCATGGCCTGAATCTAATAAAACTGAAAATATGAGGAAAAAAAAACATTTCTTTTAACGTGGTTAAGATAAATATTTCAATATAAGACATTTTCAGTAAAAAATAATTTAATTAATCTTTTTGTTGAACCTTGCAATATATATAAAAAAAAAATTCAAGCCGTAGCGCCAACTATCATAAGTAATTTTTCATAAAATTTTTATTTCCTTAATATTAATTCCCAACACTTTCTCTACTTTCATTTTTCCACTCTTGCCCAACACACATAAGAAATTAATTTCTTCACCTAATCTTTCTTCACTTTCATATACCTCATCCACTTCAAAACCCTTCCAAACATCGGCTAAGGGAAGACGAAACATACACGGGTCATCACATTCAAACCATCGGCCGTGGCCGTCATCTCAAGCACAACAAGCTGTATGCCGCCTTCTTCAAGTTGCAATGTATACTGCAAGAATTGCCCTGGAGTACATAGCTTTCTCAAAGACCTCGAAATATGAGACCATTTGGGTACCATAGTGTCACGACCCCTAGTCAAATAGATGTTTTAATTGTGGCACGGGCTGATCAAGAGCTATGCGTGTATGGTGCGTGCGAGCCGGACGTGGGATGCACGCGGTATGTGGCTGGTTCATGACAACGGGTTAGCCAAAGTGTGTTTGAGGATGGGATGAAACTTAATTAGGCCCCGTTTGGTTCGGCTTTGATTAAATGTCTTTGGGAAAATGCAAATTTCTTTGGGATAAAAGGGTTTTTTGAAATGCTATAGTGTTTGGTAAATTATAATTTTAAAGTATATTTGGAAATAACTTGGGTTTAAATACCATTTGGCAAAAACTATATTTTTAAAGAGCTTTCAAAATTATTTCTGATGGATCTTAGCCAATGGCCAAATGTGGTCGTTGGACAGCCTTGGCTAAGGTCTTGTGATCTCAAGCGTCACCTGGGTCGCGCAACCAAGCGACCTCAAGTAACACCGCATGAGGTTGAGTGACCTTAGGCGATGCCCTAGGTTGCACAACCCCAAGGGGCGTTGCCTGGGTCATGGGAACTCATGTGCTACTCGGGTTGCATCACACCAGGCGATGTCGCTTGAGGTCACCCAATCTCAGGCAATGCCCTGGGTTGTGCAACCTAGGCAATGCTTGAGATCATGCAACCCAAGGCGCACAATTGTTGGGGACACGTGACCCCTTAGGTGGTGGTCGTTAGCCTCCATCCTACTCCTATGTGCAAACCGAGGAAGATGAACAATGAACATGAATAATGTCAAGATTTGCATTTCCAAAATGCTGAAAGCCTAAAGCAAGTGGAGATCTGTCTTGAATTTTCAACTTTCCCAATGCTAATATTTGACTAATGGTGTCTCAAAATCACTTGCTAGATATCTCATATTTTCCTAAAGTCTCTCAGGAAAGCTGAACCAAATGTGGATTTAATACACACCATATGAGGAAGCATTTGAGGGATATGCACCTAGTTCTAGCATTCATATGCTAGGAACAATAGTGACACTGTCCAAAGCTGCACACTCCGGTCACTTGCAATTATCGTTTGAACCCTTCAATTCATTGATTAGTGTAGGTATTCCTTTCTCCTCAACTATGTGTGCAAAAGTGATCTTGAAGTGCTACTCTCTTGAATGAGTTCGTGAGATCCTCTAAGTCTTTAATCGAGCAGCGCTACGAGAGCAAAAGGGGACGATAAACACGGGTGACAGAGTGAGCGACACGACCAAAAGCATACTTACATGGAAGATCACGTTACTATATGAATCGAGTGTTCGTGATGAAGGCACTATCCGTCCCTACCTCTGGCTTTTGGAACATTCACAGGCAATACATTTTTGGATGCTGCAAAATCTCCCGACCCAGAAACAGTAAAACACTAAAAAACGAACGAAGCAGACAGAAGAAAAAAGCCTGAACGGAAGATTCCTTCACATTAAACTAGAGAAAGGCAGAGTTAGTGTTCCTTTCTTAGACCATATATATGGTCCGAGACAAAAGTCTCGCTGCTTCGAACTCCCAAAAAGAACAAAATGTAACCTGTCCTGTGCTGACGATTGTACCCCCACGGCCGACCTTTTATTATATTTAGAGTAAAGGATGCCGCAGCATCGATTGATATTCAGATACCGATTACTCTTCGTCACATGGTGACGCTTGATTCAGGCGCGATACTCAGTCTGTCCACCTCCTCCCACACGAGTTTGGTCGTCACGTCCTTGCATTGCGGGACATATTCCTGAAACAACCACTCAACATTCAATCTCTTTACCTTAAATTCTTTAATGAAAAACCTAAATTCTTAGTCACTCATGTCCATCCCCTTTTGGAAGCAAAAGGGTGGTCGGTACGGACACCATTTTCAACGCGGGACAAGAGTTGACGCTTCCGACACTTTCGGATGGGGAATGTGTAAAGGTGATTGAGGCTCAATGTCCTAAGCAATTACTAAAGTTGACGACCCACTGTTCCTGTTTATGATTAATCAAGTTGCAAATGGAGCTCCCTCAAGATGTTTAATTTACCTCAAGCAGCCTGATTAGTTCTTTTGCGGTGGGAGCAGACACGATGATGTTCCGTGCACTGGTCGAGATGAAGCCTTCATCAACGGCCTTGTCCAGGAAAGACAACAAAGAATTGTAGTACCCATCCACATTCAAAAGACCCACCTGCACAATATTCACATAAACTATATTAAATAAATATCATCATGTGTTAAGTAAAGTGACTATATACCATTATCCAAGGTCCATACACGAAAAATCGAAAGTTGACCCTCAAACAAAAATTTGAAGAAACAAAGGGCTTGCTAGAGGAAAAGATCCATGTAATAATAACTTAAGGGAAGAAGGGGGGACAGCCTTCTTTTGACCAACAAGTCTACTTTAATCAATGGTTGATTAAACTATAATTTTCTCCCGTTCCCATTCATTCGGAATTGCCTCCAATTAAGCTCCTCCTAATAATCACACAGTGCACCGCCACGACTGAGATATGAAAAAATCTTGTGCTATCTTTCCATGTGAACCGAATGAAACTACACATGCATTGATTCTCTCTCATTCGCCCATCACGGCATGATAAGATCTTTGACCAGTAAGTATCCTCGCTCTAATCTTTCCCCTTCCAAGAACATGGAAATCTTGATCAGCCATATACATTAAATCAGTTTGCCATAAGATCCGCAAGAAGGTTATTGCAAAAAAGAAACCCTAGAAAGTGCATGAACATGCAAACAACAAGTTGCCTAGCAACTTATCTCGTAATGATTTAAATAATGTTTCCCATTTATTAATACTAAAGTCAATTCAAGGATCACTTAAGTGAATCGATTATAAGTAAGATACAGATGTGTCTGTGGATACTGTGGTCTTGTTCATGACTATAGGGTCCAAATCCAAGAGGAAATTGACTTATTTATCGTGCTGCATTTTTTTTTTTTTGGGATGCACAGAACAAAAATGAACGCAGTATCTATTTTTAGTTGTGAATGATAATGTCAGAGGTGGGAAAAGAATAGAAGGGAAATGTCTCACAGGCTTGCGGTGAATGCCGAGCTGAGCCCAAGTAATGGCTTCGAGCAACTCCTCAAGGGTGCCGTAGCCACCTGATGATATACATTAATACGTTCTTAGTTAAGAAACATTGGTATGATCAGTAGGATCAGAAAAATCCTGTTTCATCTGTGAGATCTGATGTTGGTCCGAATGATCGATAGCAGTACCTGGAAGGGCAATGAATGCGTCAGCTTGACGGGCCATTTCGGCTTTCCTTTGGTGCATGTTGGACACAGTCCTTGTTTCCCCGACTTCATCACCAGCTATCTGCAAAAAAGCTTTGAATTTATAACCCTTGCATTAACATTTAACACCAAACGGGACTCTCAATTACTAAAGTATACGATGCTAATTTAGTTAAAAGGGCATGCATCTTCTCTGCTCAGCTACTTTCAAAAGGGATTGCTCTTATGGGATCTTTTTTTCTCTTATGTTGGTGGTTGGTGACGGCAATGGAAGATCAACTTTTGGAAAAGAAAGAGAATGAACCGGCACTGCTAGAGCCAATTTGCCATAAGCGTCCCATCACATAATGCCCGGTTCAGTTTGATTTGCCCTTCTTGACTAGATGTCTCATCATTACGGCTATGAAACACTTCACGCAACAGCCGCGAGCAAAAAAATACAGAAAACCAAGAAAAGATAAAAATACAAATACGTATCTCCATACCTCTCTGGACATAAGAGTCCTCGGAATAATCCTGCATAAATAAACAAATAATAAGATCAGTAAAGACGAAGCACAAACCGGATGAAGTGGTAGTTTATTGTGCAAGTGTGAACAGTCTCAGCAGTTTATCGAGGCCAAAAAGCGATAGTTTTCTGACTATTGAAGTTACAATTCCACTGAGGTGATGTAACCTTGCCCTCCGATTCAAGCAAGAATGTCAAGCCCATTGAATTTATTCCTTCCACTCGTAACTATGGAACACAAAGACTTATGGCTCGATTTTGTGTGCCCTTTTTCGTGTAAAATTCTGTCAAACAAAATCAATGGTTTTAACAGGGCTAGCCCCCAGATATCCTGGGAAAAAGTTTCCCATCATTCTTACTAAGTCCTTTCATCTCCTTCCCTTTTTGAGAGGAGGACATCTCGAGTGTGTGTGTAGTGTGTACTGCTGACATTTTCAAGGACCGAAATGGATTCACTTTTGATCAAAGCCTGGTCCAAAAAGCCACCATATCTCAGTAAAAGGAGGGCAACCCTTTCTCTACTCTATCAGATGTAATGTGTCCGTAGGGCAGACAAACTTTTAGTTCATCCAACAGCGGTTGAAAAAAGAGTGCACTGCAAGAAAAATGTTAAACCATACACACCTCTCAAAAACTAATGAGTTAAGTGTTGAATCTTTCTCACTCGTTTAAGCATTCATATATATTCTTGTTTCATCGTTTATGAGGTATATTAATTTTCTACATAAATATTAATGTATCTAATGTTTGCTTCAAAGGACATGATTTGGTCCTTTTCGTCAGCCCAGCATTTGATCCCATGATGTTTGCCTTTGCCCTGGAATGAGACCCACTTGAAAAGAAGTTCATACCTTGCATGGTTCGAGAAGCTTTGTCTTTGAAAAAGAAAACAACATGAATGGATGATGAATGATGCATGTCTCTCGAGACCCGCATACGCTCATGTTCTTCTTCGATGTGCGTGAGTGTATGTACAGAGAGAGAGAGAGAGAGAGAGAGAGAGAGAGAGAGAGAGAGAGAGAGAGAGAGAACAAACCCTAGAACATGGCGCCCACCATCATGAACAGCCTGAGAAACAAGACCCATCAATCCCACGCTCCCACCTCCATACACCAGATCAATCCTTCTCTCCACCTTCATTTCCTCATCGATAAACACAAACCCACGAAAGGGAAAAAAAGAACAAGAAAAAAACCCATCAATACCACGTGTCAGAGAGCCCATCACCGTCATCAGGACAAAAAGAAATCATGCCTTTCTTTCTCCAAGAGACAAACAAAACGACAGCAATTAAACTAAACAAATAAAACACTACTGAGCTTGGAATGGTGTCGTTGCGTGGGAGTGTGAAGAAGCCGACCCCCCCACCCTTCTACACGAGGAGAGGCTCGTGAGGGACATGAATTAAATTATGGAACCCCCATGAATTCTTTTTAAAAGATAGAAAAAGAAATAGAAAAATTATTGGGTTTTAGAGTTTGGTTAGAGAGGGATAGGCGGAATTGCCCAAGATAGGAGCCAACACGCTTACAAGACTCATGATATCAAGAGAGCACGTTTGGTTCCCCAGCCAAAGGCATGGGTGACAATTTTTCTTCCAAGATTTAAAATTTTAAAGAGCATTTAACAGCTATTATTTAATCTTAACAAATAAAAATGGGCAAATAGAAAAAGAGGAGAGAAAAAAAGGAAAAATCACAGAGGAACGGGAGAGATCATGCAAGAAGGCTGCTCAACTGACAGGCAGGCTCCAGCTAGCATTCCCCCTCACGCCCAAGAAGACCTCAAGACCTAATCAAATCCTTTCCCGTGTAATTCCCATTACAATCATCAGCCCCACGTTTGAGAGACGTAAAAATCTTTTGATCCGAAGACATAAAGTTTGAGTCTTTTTTTCATTTTTTGGGTTACCTCCAAAGGAAAAGAATAAGTCAAAACAAAGATTCATAAGCACGAGATGAACGAAGACCAAAAAAAAGGGTGGGGAATCGAGAGCAGAACCGGGTTAGCTCCCCCTCTCGGTAAACATAAACAAAACCTTAAAAGAAGCATTAGAATTGCAGACATGACGAGCGAGAAAGGAACGATTTTGACGTCGGTACAACGTCGGATTCCAGTGTGAAAGCCTCGCGAAGCATCGACTGGAGTCTGAACGCCGCCGTGCGTTTCGGGTAACGGGCGGAAGTCTCCCGTCGCGAGCGAGTGAGCGAACGTGGGAGAAACGGAAGAAGAAAAAAAAAAAACAGCAAGGGGGAAAGCTTTTCACATTGCGTTTCGGAGGGAGACGGGAAGGACCCAGAAGACGAAAGAGAGAGAGAGAGAAATGGAGGAGAACGAGGGAGGAAGATTTTCTCGAGCGATAAAGAGGAATCCATAGACGGGTCTTCATGGAAAAGAACGTACCAGTTCTTGTGCCAGTTGGATTGCGGCTTCCTGGTAGCTAGGCTTCTTCCCTGACGCGCTCCCGCAGAACACGCAGATCCTCCTGAACCTCGACGATGACGGCGTCTCTGCCATTCTCTTTCTCTTTCTCTGTGCCTCTGCGCGAAAAGAGAGGAAAGGAGGGAGAGGGAGAGGGAGAGGGGCTGGGAATGGAAACGAAACGTATGCGTGTTTCTCTAATTGTAGCATTTGGAGAGGAAAGGTGGGATCCATTTAGAAATCAATAAATAAAGTACTAATAATAGAGTAGAGACAACAAAAAAAAATCTTCCGGCATTGGAAAAGAAGTTATGATATATCGAGTTAAAGAATTGTGAAAATGGGAAAGAAATTAGGTAGTAACTTCAATTTAAAGAATTCCTATTAGGCCCAATTAATTTATATAGAGTTAATATTACCATAAACATTAAATTAATACATATTTAATAAATTTATTACAAATTATTTTTAAATTATTAAAGTCCCAATTTGGTAGAGTTGCAACAAATTTACTCCATAGCAATTTCATGTATAAATCTCAAGAGTATTGGTAATCCAAAAATTAATTTTAACCAAATTTGTTACAAGTGAGCCAACTTAAGATTTTTGGTAATTCCAAAATTAATTTGGAAAAATTGATCACAAATGTATCGATTTGGAGTTTTTCATCATATTAATCCTAATAATACCTATTCAATAAATATTTTATATTATTAAAATAAGAAAAAGTAGTAGTAGCAGCAATAACAAGTAAATAATAATAATAATATAAATTTTATATAGAAATAAGAATAAAATAATTATATAATTAGTATAAAATAAAAAATGATGTGACTTTTACTTTTAAATCAATAAAATATTAATATTTTAAACTATGCTATTCCTAGTCAGCTGGGTTGACTCTAGTGTCGCATTATTCATATGAAAAAGGGGAAGTGGAGGTGCAAATCATTATCTTCTTAAGGGAATTAGGCTAGGGACAATTTAATTTTAGGTGTGGAATTCGACTCCCACACAATACAATGAGGCATGGCAAAAAGTCTGAAAATAAGAGTTAGAATATAAATAAAATATGATTGACAAAAAAAAAACCTATGCTATTCTTGATAAAAAAAAAGAAGCATATGCTATTCAATTATTCGACCTAACCAATTTACCCATGTAAATTGCATATATGTAGAATAATGATAGATAAACAATTCTCACAAACAAACACGTGCACATAGATATGCCAAGTCTATGTTCGAAAGTCTAGAGAAAAGAACATAAATATCAAGTTTAGAGCTATGGCAAAAAATTGCATGCTTGGTTGGAGAATGGTATTCTCTACTTCGCACGATCATTTTGATATTTGTGACCTCCCATTTTGACCGATTAAATTTACACGTGGTAGATGCCGAAGCAACAATTCTCATGTATCGTGAATCTCTTTTGGTCGATAACCCCCAACACAACATAGGAACTCAATTTCGACCTGACACAAATTTATCGAATGAATTCAAACTTCACACAACATAACACGATATAATTTAAAACTGATCTAAATCTACGTGTTTTTACTTATTTTCACCGAAAATCACTTAGTGATCATTGACATCCTTATGTGGATGTGAATTAACGCGAGCAAGTAGGCAAGGCTATTATAGGAAAACACAAATAGTTATACAGCTTCATATGCATAAGACATATTTATTGTTTGCATAATTAATACTTTGAAGGTCAAAAATATCTTTCCATTGAAATTATCAATTTGTGCTCGACTTGTATTATACAGCAAATCAGAAAGTGTTTTCAACTTCTTCAACTTCAATTCGATGAATTTTATTAAAGCCCCATGTAAATTACCATTTAGCCACTTAAGAATAAAGCGGAAAAGAGAATTTTTATATATTTTTGTATGTATAATACTAATGATATAAGAACCTATTTATAGGCTGCTCTAGACAACTATCTAAAGTAATAAAATATTAAAATATCAAATAAAATCAATTATAATCAATCAGGAAAGATCAATATATTTAACATCCCCCTCAAACTCAAGATGATGTAGAAAAGATCAACTAGAGTTTGGAGAAAAGATCTTTAAGACACCTAGATGAATGTACCTTGGTGAAAACATTAGCCGTTTGATCAACTTATGAGATGGGAACAAGATGAGTAGTATCATGAAGCACATGAGAGCGTATGAAATGACAATCCCTTTAAATCTGCTTGGTATGCTCATGGAAAATATTATTATGTGCTAATTGGATAGCAATTCAGTTATCTTAATGAATGACCATTCTACCATTATGACGGACTCCCATGTCTTCTAATAATTACCACAACCATAGTAATTTCAATGTTGGATTAGCAAGAGCACAATATTCCGCTTCCATACTCAATCAAGCGACAATGGTTTTTTTCTTGCTCCACTAGAAAATAAGAGACTTTTCTAAAAAGAAGCATTAGTTTGCAGTAGAGAGTGATCGAGAGGATCACCTGCCTAATTATCAGAATAAGCCGTCGACTTTAGGGTTGAGTTAGCAAAAAAGGGAAGACCGTGAGATAAGGTACCATTGATGTAGCAAAGAATTCAAAGAACAGCAGTAAAGTGAGTTGTTTGCGGTGAGGTCATGGATTGGCTTACAATATGAACAACATAAGCAATGTCAAGGTAGATAACAATGAGGTATGCTAGATTGCCAACTAGTTGTCGATAAAGTGCAGGGTTTGGAAGAGGAGTTCCATTTTTTTCATCAAATTTGGTATTAGTCTCAATAGGAGTTGTAATAGTCTTATTATTAGTAAGTCCGGCTCAAGAAAGAAGATTAGTGGCATATTTCGCTTGAGAAAGATAATAGCCAAAGGAATTTGAAACAACCTCCAATCCTAGAAGATAACTAAGCCACTCGAGATCTTTTATTTCAAACCATTGACTCAAATACTTATGTAGTTTTGTCATTTCGTTAGGATCATTACCGTAATAACCACAACATCCATATATAACTGTAATTGAATATTCCCATGAGATGTCCATTGAACAAAAAGAGCATTATCATAGTGACTATACGTAAATCCATGGTGTTCCATGGTGGAATTAAAGTTGGAATGTCATACATGAGGAGCTTATTCCATATAATGCTAGGGGTAGTCGACACACTTTAGTAGGAGTGTGAGTGTATGTAGGAAGTTGTCATGCCTTGACTCTCAAGCTCGCAGCAACCTCAGTTCACTTGAGGTCTAACTATACGACGTCCCATGTACTGTCGTCAACCAATTCATTTTATCTAATAGCTAAGCACATGTGGAAATGAAAACTCTCAAAACAGAAACAACGGGAATAGCAACAACATTAGCAAAAAAAAGACAACATCATATTATATATATCTGGAAGTTAGTCTGTACACCAACAAATATGTACACGCCTCACTATGGGCGATATGCTAAAGCCTACTAAAAAATAACCAGCCTAGCTAACCTATTATTGCACAAGCGGAGGAGTGGTTTGCCAAGAAGAGAGGTAGGCCACAGCTGCCTACTTGCTGGCCTCCGAGGGGTCGGTCTCTTCGGTCGTTGTATCTGAAAGCTTGCCATCAGGGGGATCCATGTCCATAGGATCCCACATCTCGTCTGTCGGCCCCACAGGAGGAACCGGTTCGTCAAAGCCACGAGAGGGACCATACAGGATCCCTCCCATCTTAATAAGCCACGCCTTGAAGATGTGAGGCGTATAATGGTCTCTTGACCCCCCGTCCACCTAGACCGTGGTGACGTGGTGCTTGTAAACAAAATTGTAGCCCGGGGCTAGCCGCGTAGTGACGGTGGTACTCATGTCCATTGGGACGCCGAAGCGTACCAGGTACTGCGTCATTGAGGGCCTGAAAAGTTAACCACAACGGGTTAAGATAAACTCAACAAGTTAAAGTCCTAAGCCCTAGTTAGGAACTTTGCTTGCTTCGGGAGTCTAACATACAACCTAAACCATCAACCATCAATCACCACATTTCAAATAAACGAAAGCAAAAGATAGTTTAATAAACAAGTTCAATCACAAGCGACCCTACCTGGCCTTGGCACACGCGACCTGCAGAAACTATCAATCACCTCACAACAATAGTAAGAGACATGCAAATAATCAGATCATTGCACAAAACTTTCTCATATCACGTTGCCCACACATGCTCCGGTTATTACGACCCTCAAGGCCACGGTACAACCTTATGGTTGGTGGTCTCTAGCCTAAGCCAGGCTTTGTCCTCATCCTTGAGGCATGGCGATGTCATGGGCTATCCCCCACTGACAGTATTCCTGAAGGATCATAGGGCCTGCCCACTACTACAACCTTGTAACTGACCCCCGTCAGGCATCCGATCAAAGTTAGGCAACCAAACCAGCACGGCACAACCCCGAAAGATTGGCGATCATTCGACAATGCTGAGTTCTCAATTAAATGTGGCCATGCAACACGTCATTCAAACCATTCATTTATATCTTTGCCTTGTCGTGAATGCAGCATCGATTGTGCTCATGCGACATACAATTACAAATGGCACACGTATAAGGAAATGCGGCAATAATTAACTCATGGAAAAATTCAATAAACCGAGTAATTTCGATTCCACTCGCCTTGATCACGCATTCCTTCATTATACATAGGTATAATTAAGAATCGGCACTTCAAGAAATCACAACAATCAAGAACAAATCTAATTCTAAAATTTTTTGCTTCTGTGTGAACAGTGCCGTGAATAGTAATTCGTGAACATTAAATTAACTGAAATTAATTAATTAAATAAAAATAAATAAACCTAACCATAGTTAACAATTTAACATAATCATAGTCAAATTAACCAAACCATGATTAAGTTTCTAACCTTGGTTACTTTAATTAATTAACCTTAGTTACTTTATTACTAATTATGGTCAATTAACTAACCCTAGTTACCCTTAATTAACCAGCATGATTAACAAACTAATCTTAATTAACTAACAAACACACTGATACATTAATTAACTCCTAAACAAGGATTAAGAAATTAACTCATGTGGGTCGGAAATCTGGTGACACTAACACAAAAGGGGGAACGAGGGCTACGCGGGGTTAGCTCAGGGATGACAACGGACGATTAATGGTGGTCAAAAAGGGCAAAAACAATGCTGAAACACTATTCACATGGAAGTAGGGTAGCCGGGTGGAAGTGGTTGAACGGGCGGTCGGTGGCTACCAGGGGTGACTGGCGGTGAGAAGCTGGCTCCCTAACTTCGGTGGCTTCACTTTGGGCAGCGATGGTAGCTCCGGCGGTGGTGGCAAGGGCGGATTCCGATGGAAAACAATGAGGATAGTAAAATGGAAGAGAAAAGGAAGAGCGAGAGAGGGCTGGGATGTGTGGCTAGGGGCTGGGGAAAAAGAGGAGAGAGAGAGAGAGGGTTGGGACTTGGATGAGAAGCCAAGGCAAGTGGGCAAGTCCACTTGCTTCAAGGGCCAATAAAAAACAAGCAAGAAACAAGCATTAACAAAGCCCACTTGGGTGAAAAGGAAAAATGCCAAAAGAGATAAGCCCATTGGGTCGAGAAGGGAGAGAGGCTTGGGCTAGCTTGGGTCCCCTTTGGGCTGGGCTGGATGGGCGCTAGGCCCATTGGGTCGCCGGTCTTGGGCCGACCCATCTACGGGCCCAAAACCCAGTCCAATTTCTCATTTTCCGACACTTTGAGGTCCAATGAAAAATCCAAAAATTAATTAGGTGACGTCCAAATATTAAGTCTTGACACCCTTGCGAAGTTGGTTCCCAAAATCGGAATAAAAATTAGGGCTAAATTGAGTCGATTGCGACCGTAGTATAATTTAGATTATTGGGCTCCCCTTTAGGACTTTTCCTCACATTTGACCCTTGGTCAACCATTATTTAATCCACGTTTATACCAATTCTCAAGTTAGGGATGTCCCTCGATTGTCGTGTGATCCTAGGAGCTCAATTGATAATCCTGAGTACTAGATGAAAAGAATTCGGTTTAATGTCATTCGTAGTTCGTATTGAAGTCATGTGGAAATTGCTCGCAATTTGACTTCCTACTTCTCTCGAATCGATTTACTTCCGTTTTCTTAATGTTCTAGTACTTAGAGTATATCATTCCCGCCCAGGTTCTCATGGTTGAAAGGTTTGTTCCTGATTGAAATCGCGAGTTGTACGTGTATCATTTTTTATCAGCGTCTCCTTGTAATCTATTATCCCACGAACAAACAGTTTGGAATATTTGTACTGACTAGGCTTTCGACTAACCTTGCTATTTTATAAAATCCCAAAATGGGGTCAATTTTCAGGATGTTATAGAAGTGGCCCCACATCAACTTCTTTAGTGAGATATCCTCCAATCTACCAACAAATCAAAAGAATTATACCATTTAATCCCTTTAAGGAATGCATTTTTGACATCCATTTGGAATAGAGGTCATTGCTTTAGCAATGATAGAAGGAGGCTGCAAATAGAAGTAAGACGAATAACTAGAGTAAACATCTTGTCATAGTCAATGCCATACTCTTAAATAAAGCCTTTTGCTATTAGTCTATCTTTGTAGCGTTTCACTATACCATCTACCTTTGTTTTGATCTTGTACACTCATTTACAACATATAGCCAACTTTTCAGGAAGTAAATTAACCAAATCCCAAGTTTGAGATTTATTTAACGCTTGCAACTCATCTATCAATACTTACTACCAAAGAGGATTAGTATGAGCTTCTCTATATGTGCAAGGCTTGTGAAAAGAATCAATTGTAAGGATAACAATGAAGATTATGAAGCCAAATGGAACGTTGAATTACACGAATAGAATGGCAAACAGGAAAAGAAGGAACATTCTAGGTTGATGAATCCACAGATGGCACAGACATTTCATGAGCTACCGAAGTGGGGTTTCAAAAGATACCTGCATCAAGATTTGGAGAGGACAATTCCAAAGAGGGAGATGCAAGTGTGGCTTCTTCAAGAAATAGATCAACAAAAGGATTGGTGAATAAGCGAATAGTTAGAACAATGGGAGAGGATGTAAAAGGACGTAGAGTTATGCTCCCAAAAGTTAACATATGAGACACACGAAATCAATTGGAGATAGGATCCCAAAATCCACACCCTTTATGCACAATGCCATATTCAAGGAAACAACATAGACAAGCACAAGGTTCTAATTTCGTGCGTTCATTAGGAAGAAGATGCACAAAACATGCACTACCAAAGACTCGGAATATACTGTAATTAGGAACATTATCATGCAAGCGCTTGTAAGAAGAAATATAATCTATAGTAGGTGACGGAATACAATTGATAGTATATATGACAATATGACAAGCCTCTCTCCAAAACTGTTTTGGACAAGATGCTGATATTAGAAGAGTGCATATGATATTTAAAATATCCCTATGTTTACATTCTGCTCGACCATTTTGTTGGAAAGTTTCTAGACAAAAACAATGAATGGTAGTATCGTTTTGAGAAAGAATTCTAAGGAACTCTCTGTCCTTATATTCCATGGCATTATCAGTAAGAACTTGATATGTCAAGAAAATTGTGTTTTGATCATGGGAACAAAGTTACCATAGATATGAGTAAGTTCAAATATGATTTTCATAAGATAAAGCCATACACGACAAGAATAATCATCTACAATAATTACAAAATAACAAGATTCTCCCGTAGTAGGAGTAAGTCCGAATGAATTAGATCAAATGGGGCATAAGGGAAAGCATGATAATTTCTTAACTAACAAGGCAAACCATCAAAAGTTTTATTGTTAACAAAACCTAAATGATCACATAAAGTCAAATGAGTTAAACTAGAAAAAGGAGGATGACCTAAATAAGAATGCCAAGTTTTAGATGATACTGTAGCTAGCACAACCAGTGAAGTAGTTGGGAAGCTTTCACGAAACAAGCTCAAATAGATGCCCCACTTTACAGCCTGTCCCAATTGTTTGTCTCATTTGTAGATCTTGTACACGACAACCATTCGAAGAGAAATGAATGTCAAAACCCAGCTCACATTACCACAAATATCAAGTTTAATAAGATTTTGGGAACCATAAATGTATTGGGTAAGGACAATTTGGACGTTGAAACGTTCCCCATATGACTAACTATTATCTAAGAGTTATCAGCTATATGAATAATAGGTGCTTGTGAAGTACATGATTTTGACTAGAATAAATTGGAATTGGAGGTCATGTGTACTATAGGTAGAATTAAACAACCACGATTAAGGGTACCTAAGGTGATTGACAGAGCAAAAGGGTTCAAAGTATCAAATTCTTGCATAATTAATCGAAGATAATCTAATGATGGTGTGACAGATGAATTGCTAGAGGAATTCTCATGGTAGCAATAGTAATAGATAGGTGGCGTGCATGCGAACATTTGAATCAGGATCAATTGTTTGTTCCCATGGGTTGCTTAGGTTGTGGCTGATAATGATTAGATGCACGACGACTAGGTTGACAACAGTACATGTAGTAAGGCTTAAGCCATGAGAAGGAATTGGAAGTGATTAACATTATGTTTGTAGGAGTGGAGATTGATGGATCGCGCCTTTAAAGTCGCAAGTTGAGTTTCCTCAATCATAAATTCTGAGACACCTACCTCATGATGGGGTAAAAGATCCCGCTGCATAAGTGAGGCTTGCATAGATTCAAACTCATTATTAAGAGCCATCATAAACTACATAGCACACACACAATCACGATATTCATCAAACTTATGAGCACTAGTAGTCGAATCCCATTTTAATTTAGATAAGGTTAGCTGATCCCATATAGAATACATGGATGATAGAAAGTCATTAATAGATTGACTTGTCTCATGATGCATACAATATAAATTCCTTAACAATTGTTAACACCTAAATTTAGATTATTCATCACATATATATATTAAGCATTTCATTTTGATCTTTGAAAAGGATTTTTAAATTTTGGAGCCATTTTTCAGTTGAGCGGTTTTGGAAAATCATCATTTGTTGAGTGAATATATGCTACAATAGAGGGAAATATTTGCTGAATTAAAAAATCATTTTTTGATTGAGCGGTTTTGAAAAATCATCATTTGTTGAGTGAATATATACTATAATCGAGGGAATATTTGCTGAATAACAAATCTTCTTTTTCCTCTATAAATAGAGGCCAGAGGTGAGACGATTGAGGGGGGTGCGATGGAGAGGCTGAAAAAATCGTAAAGGAGAGAAAAGGGTCAAAAGGTGAGAAAAGTTTGAGAGAGGAAAAGCTGAAAAAGTGAAAAAAAGGTAAGAAAGAGGCGAGAGTTCATCCCATTAGGGGGACTAAGTTGCGGCTTGCAGAAAAAGAAGGAGAGAAGAAATGTTGAACAAGCAAAAGGAGAGAGGGGGAGAGATAGCTCGGATCACTCATTGTCCTCCTCTAGTTTTTTAGTCAAGTCTCACATTTCTCAAGACCCCACCTTCTTCATCAGTAAGACCAGCCAATTGTGGAGCTTCGCCTCACCAGATGAGTCCGTCAACATCCTCGGCGTTCCTTTTCCGCCACGATTTCCAGCGATCCCCACAGCTTTACTGACATCACGAACAGCGTCGTTCGGCCATAGCTCGTTCTCGATCGGGCATCGCCCTCCTTCATCCGAAACGACCATTTTTATTAATCTTTTTGCAGGATTTGAAGTGGTTAACAACATCCCAGTGGATAACAATCCCCAGGTGTCCATGCTTGTTGTCGCCAATTGAGTCGATGCTATGGATAGAAGCATTGCACACCAATAATCTCCCAACGATCGTCCGTCCGCGAGTTTATCATTGTCCTCGCATCCTTTTCGCCGATCCCATTATTCAAAAGTAGATTTTTTGAACTAGATAATTTCTTCAATAGAATTTAATTTGGTTATTTTGTTACGTAGTTTACAATTCTTCGATGTTGATCGTGATTGTGGATTTTGTTAGGCATTATCCAATTAGGAAAATTGTTGTGTCGAGGATCGTAATAATAAAAAATATTGAGCCAAGAGACGTCGGATTAGATTTTTGATTGTTGTGATCTTCCGTCTTGGGTCGTGATGTATTACGTGATCATATAGTTATGTTTGTTGCTTGTGTTGATTTTACATTAGCTAATTTTCTCAATAATAAAAAATAAAAATACAAAAAATCCATATTGCATTGCATGGTAGTTTGATTGCATGATAGTGTGGTAGCCATGTTGCATCTTAGATTTATATAATATTTTTAGATGAAATTTTCTGGTTATACTTAGCTTAGTTTCGGATTTTTATTTAAAAAAAAAAAAGAAAGAAAGATCATGCATATGCATATGGCAAAATACATCATTCATCCCACATCATGTAGCACATGCATATTTAGTGTCATGTAAAATAGATTGCACACATGTTACAATAGTTTTCAATTAACATATGTCATTAGAGCTAGGCCATTTGAATTGCACGTCATATGTCGTTAGAGTAAGAATCATGCATGTTAAATCTAGATTAACGTCATACATAATTAATTTTACAAAAAAAATTCAAAAAATTAGATGTCATCCCATTTAGAATTTATGTTTAGAGCATGCATTTTTAGTTATAGCTTATTTTGCTTTAAGGTTGATCATGATTTTTATGTTTATTCTTATGGACCTGTTGAATGTCATTGATTGTGATATGCATGACCACTCCTTTCCATATTAGTGGCTTAGGTTAAAATTAACCAAGACTACTTGCAAGAGAAAAATATTTTTGAAACTTATGGAGAAATGGTACCGAAAGGGCTCAAGTTTAACTTAGCGTAATCATGTTCCCAAACTTATTGAATCTCTGGTTTGCAGAAGTAAAGTATTCTCTTGAGTTTCTAATCAACCCTAATTGATTAGTGGCGGCTCCTAACTGAATAAAATTGCATGTTTAACAATGTTAGATTTTGAGTACCAAGTTGTGATTGGTAGGCTTGGGAGAGTCCGCACTAAGTCTTCGAACTTAGTAATCCATTAGTCTTCCTTTAGTGATTCACCGTCGGGAAGGTCGCAACAATAAGTAATAACTGATGTGAAATAATGACTAGCAAGAAGATCCCAAACTTCCTTTGTTGTATTTAGGCAACCAAATTGAAGTTTGATGAATGGAATCAAAGTCTTTCAAAACCATATGAGTATGATGATTTTTGCTCTCCCATTACTCCAAATGTTCAACAAATTTATCATCATCCTTACTAGTGCCTGAGTAGGTTCGCGAATAATTTTACTGACATAATGCAAAAGTTTACGTCCCCTTAAAAAACTTGATATTTCTGTAGCCCATAGTTTGAACCATTCAAAGATGGTTTACTTCGAGATTTTATCCATGATATGCAATATATTAGTATAAACCTAGCATATTCTATAGTTAATTTGAAGAAAACCGATATTTGCATAGCTAATATTGAGAAAATAATGCGGTAAATAGATTCAGGATGTTGAAATACCTTAAGAGCCGGTCTGGAAACACTAAAAACTACTAAAAAAATGAGTCGAAAAGGTCTGAAAACTCCAAGAACCAGTCGAAAATGGTCGAATCGGTCTGAAAACTCCAAGAGCCAGTCGGAAACGGGTTGAACCGGTCTGGTCAACAGTAGTCAACGATTGGTCAGCGCGGTCTATAGTCATAATGATGAGCTAACATAGCAGACAACATGGTGCTGACATGGAAGATGACCTCACTCGGTTGGCAGACATAGCAGATCACACGGAAGCTACACGGTTAGTGGATCTCATGCGCATAAGACCTCGGTGTTGCATTAGTGGTCTCTCGACAACGTTCGTTGCTGTTTGGATTCGTCGAACAATGGAGAAGTTGTTTCTCGTGGTTCGTCTGGGAAATTGCCAATTAATGACTTCGAAAAATTCACTTACAAGCGATGGTGTCGGTGGACCCATGACGTGGTGGCGTGTGGCGCGTGCGGAGACTTCCCCAGCCTGTTGGTGATGAATTTTCAGGGTTTGACTTGTTTGAGAAAAGCGAGTCTGATGATGGTGAAAACATTTGGAGAATTCATGGAGAATGAATAATTAAGTGGATGTTGAAGTGACGCTAACAACAGCGAAATGGAAAACTCATTTTAATCTACCAAGTAAACCTTTTGGTAAAAATTTATTAAGCCTCCATCTATTTCATGGAGAATGAATAATTTTAAAAAAAAATTCATAAAAATGATTGATTGTATTGTTTAAAATAATTGGTTGATGGACAATATTTTCATTGTTGCTAACAATCTTTCACCAAATAGTCTGTCCTTTTCTTTTATAGTTAGTTTAGACTTAGACATGTTTTTTTAGAAAAGTTGAGATTTGAAAATATTTAACTAGAAAAGCAAATAAGGTTTGAAAAGATTTGAACTCAGAACCTCTTACTCTCATATCATATGAAATTTTATGGGACCATTATCAATTATTCTGAAAACATAAATTGTTAAATGAATGCTTAATTTAATATTTAAAGATCATATCATCTTTGGACCAAAATCTTATAAAACAACATGGACCATGGTAATATGAGTTGATGTTAAGGATTCAAAACAAATTTAATAGAACAAAAAAAAAGCAATGGTTTGTAAATTATTTAGGCGTTGAGATTTTTAATAAATGATTTAGTTTGATTTCAATGAAATAAAATGAAAATCCAAACATTGAATATCTAGGCCATGCTAGTTTACAGACAATGAGAATAGTGGAATGGGACCTAATTTCTGTTCATTATAGTGTTTGGTAACTTGAAATACTATGGAATAAGAACGGATTTCGGGGGATAAAAAAAGGTTCCATCACCATGTTTTCGTTAACGTGGGCAGGGGTGAGAATGAATAAGAAGGAATGGGCATGACCTAACTAGGTATAGGAAATTCCAAAAATTGTCAAATATTTGTGACAAGCAAAATATTAATTACCCATAAATATGCGATGAAATAAACATACCGATGTCCAAGAGTAAGTTTTAGATGACGCAACCATAAATCTAACTTCAAGGACGACTTCTAGTATGGAGGCATGAATACATAACCAAGAGATCATTATCTAAACATATAAGCTATTATCTATGGCTAAATGGATGAAGGGCTTGACCGTATAATCGCCCGCATTACTCTATATCTCTAATTTGTTATTGAGATACTAGAGTTGTGGTAAGTGGACCATATTGAGTTATCTTATGGAAATATATATCTAACATCTCCCACTTGGTCCACGTGGCATGCGACCACTTCACAATGGCTATAGTACTTTTATATGGCCATCAAAATAATCTAATCACAGTAAACTCTCACTTACGTAAAGGACGCAACATAAATCATATTTATCATATCAAATTTGATAGAATGCTCCCTTCCATGCACTATCATGCATAACACTTATACCTATCAAATGGGTGAGTTAAATTGAAATAGTTCGACCCAAATTGACCCATTTAATGTAATATAAATATAGTGATGTATATCTGATCCAACCCATATTGATAAAACATTTATATATTTAATTAAATTTAGGAAAACTCATAGACGAATTGAGGTGAGAGAGTAGTGAAAGACCAAATGCAAGATCAAGTGAGGATGAAAGAGAGTAGAGAGTCATAGAAGTGAATTAGATCTAAGTAAGTTGAGAACCCATTTAAAACCTATATTATTTTAGGTTTTACTATTCTAAATCCATTTAAGACTAATTTATTGAATATAACTAATACATATAATAACCCAACTCATTAAATATAAGTTAAGAATTGGATTTACGACTCATTTTAACTAGTCTAATAAAACAATTTTACGAACACTTTATGAGTTAAATCCTTTTATAAGCAAAACACAATAGTTCATTCCGGGTCCGACAAACTTCTTCCATTCTCTCGCTTTTATGTTCACTAAAATGGAATATACTATATTTCCAAGAACGTGGAAATAACGTCTTTAAGATCAAAAAAGCACGTCGAATACTGAATGAATTACTAGTTTCCATATGCTCCAGATGACCCTTTTATGCTTTATAGCCGGCAATCTTTTGGTCATGGGGATCCGCAACATTAGTTCACCGTGAATACGATGAATATCCACTTCACGCCTCCCTACGGGATCTCTAACAGCAAAATACTTTATGTCGATTAAATTACTGCTATGTCCATCTTCGACAGTGGATACAACAGTTTTTCCCAGCTTGTGATTTCTCTAAGACACAATAGCCTCTCGCAAGAAGAAACATGAGTCCAAGGGTACGAGCTTTAGCGTCTACACGTCTACTAGTGATCCAACCACCTCAAGGTGGCCGGAGTTCCGATAGCTTTGCACAAGAATCCTAGGTTCAATAAAGGCCCTTTTAAGATATTCCTCATGATCTGTTCTGGCTTCACCCGAATACTTCATCTTGAAATTTTGAGAACGGAAATGTCTTATTTCATATAGCATTCCCAAATCAATCTTTGGCAAGCACAATATCAAGACATAGTACTAAGAAAATTATCTTGCTCCCGCTAGCCTTAGTATACACACACGATCCACAACATTTTAAATAAAACCGAATGAGGGAATTTCAATGTGAATATTAGAGTATCAATAACTGGAAGCTAGTTTTAGTCCATATATTGACTTGCTTAATTTGTTGACCAGATGACTTTCATTTGATTCAATTTTACTCCTCCCTCAATATCCTAGTTTAGAAAAGCTGTTTTGGCATCCATTTACGAGCTAGGTTGGTTTTATATATGTCTCGACATTACCAGATGCAACTTTAAGTCTTATGTACCCATTTACAACTAACAGTTGTAGCCCTTTAGAATATTCATATGATATTCCATAATTGATTTTCAGCCATCTGCTCCTAGTCTTCTTTCACGGCTCCACGCCAAAGTATAGAAGTCATCACTTAATCATGGCTTGTGAAAAAGAGCTAGGATCCTCCTTAGGTGAAACATGAAAGTCAGGCTCTTGCAAGTATACAAGAAAATCATCAGGGATAGGCTGACTTTACCTCAAAGATCACCTTAATGTCACAATGTTCCATTCATATAGTGAATCAGAAACATCAGGATCTCCACGAGCCTGTTACTGATGGAGTGATTTCTCAGCATGATAACATTGGGTAAGATGAACGAGAATTATAACAACATTATCATTTGATTCCACATGTTGAGTTCGAATATCTTTAGTTTCTGTCTTTTGAGGGAAAATACACCCGCTTTGTTCAAGATCTGCAAAAAATTGGCATTCCTTGCTTCGACAATCTAGGAGCACGTGCAGAACAATCAAATCGATATCTTTCAGAGTTCATGGCATGCCCAATTAAGAAACCCTTAACCGTTCTCGGGTCCGATTTCTTGAAGTGAGGATTATAAGCTCTCCTTTCAGCAAGTCAACCCTATAAACGAAAGAGGTCTAAACTTGGTTTCCATCCTTGCCGCAGCTCAAAGAGTCTGAGAAAAAAACCCTAGATGTAACTCAGTTTAAAATGCACATGTCGGTGGTCGATGCCTCTCGAAAGCAATACAGACAGACCGGAGTCACTCATAGTGCTCCTTACTATATCCGCGAGCGTTCAGCTCCTTCTCTTGGCAATTCCATTTTATTGAGGCATGCCAGGCATTGTGTGGTTGCCTACTGAGGCCTTCTTCTTCAAGGAACTTGACAAACGGACTCCTCGCTCGTCCTGTGTACCTTTCCATTGCTTTATATGCCTTGAAGGCAGGGAGTAGATAGTCTGCAGATGTTAGTGGGTTTAATTATCTGAAGTTTCAGAATTTCTCCTGGCACTCTCGGTGGACACATTGAACTGCTTAGCCATCATATAATCCAAGCAAGTATCGAAATCAGTGAATTCAATAGTCTTTGGGAACTTCATGATTTACCAATGTTTTAGTCATTGTCAATGGAGATATGATCCAATCTCCTGTGCCTCAAGCAAGATGATTGCTTATTGACAATACCACGCTTTGATCACTCATGGAAAAATAGTTCCCTTCAAATTTGCATCCAAGTCAAATTTGGATGAACCATATACTAATACCTAGCGCCAACAACCCTTTATTTTGTATAGTACTAAACACTGCATTTTTCAGAAGGGGGGAAAAACCAACTTTCATAAATCTTGAAATGGAAAAGAAGTTACTGGAGAACATAAAGAACATTTTCAAGATTCTACTGGACATTATTTCATTCAATACACTGGAGGAACGACACCTTTTACTCTTGAACTTTTCTCTATAGTTCAATTTCGCCCCAGATTTTTTCTTTTGAATTTTTTTTGTAAGCTTTCAGAAATTCTATCAACGTGGCCCCTTCATCGAATCTAACATCATGTCATGCATTATTTTTTTGACAATGGATGCTAATTCAACAATTTGTTTTGATGTGCTTTTTCTCCCCTTTATTTTCTTTTCCCCTTCTTTGTTTTACCTCAGTCCGCTGCGGTCATTGCCGCCACCGTCTTAGCCGTCCAGCACCCCATCGTCAAAGTAAGTGCTTGACCCATGCCGACACAATCTTCGCAGCGCCCTCTCTCTCTCTCTCTCTCTCTCATGTGCGTGGGTATGACCGATATGGTGAAGTTAAGCCTTCATATTTGCGTTTACACACCTCAAATTTGAGAGAGAGAGAAGGGAGGGCTAGGCAAGTGTTTTTTCCTTTGAGATTTTAAGTAGATCTGTCCAGCACCCCATCGTCAAAGTAAGTGCTTGATCCATGCCGACACAATCTTCGCAGCGCCCCCTCTCTCTCTCTCATGTGCGTGGGTATGACCGATATGGTGAAATTAAGCCTTCATATTTGCGTTTACACACCTCAAATTTGAGAGAGAGAAGGGGGGCTAGACAAGTGTTTTTTCCTTGGAGATTTTAAGTAGGTCTATCTTGTCACGTAAGTCATGCGTTACTCCACTCATTGATTGCCACGTATGGATAGGAGGAGGAGAGAGGAAGAGACAGAATTTGAAATGAGGACCTCACTCAGGCATGTGGCGATGAATGAGTAACGTAATGCATAACCTATGTGACAAGACAGACCTACCTAATATTTTCTCCATTAGAAAGAGAGACTTGCAAGGAGAGCTGGAGAGAGATGCGAATGCCACCATGCACAAATTAGCAACAAGTATATGACGTTTGTGTCCTCGTTAGATGACACTAGTGAGTTTTTATACAAAGTTAGTATACTATTCCTTTGGCCGTTACCTAATCGATCTGTTTATTGAAGCAAAAGCACGTACATGAGCTTTCAACAATATCGACATCATACGTGATTTCACTTTTCTTTTCTCTGCAAACATGTCTTTCTTAAGCAATCATATTTATATTTTTCTATGCTGCTCATGTCTCTCTCTTTTTCAAATCATTTATCCTTAATTTGTTCAAACACAAATCGCTCTCTTATTAGTATGATTAACCTAAGAACAATCATTTAACTACTGAGTTTTTCTCCATGGTTTTCTTGCCCTATCATTTGATAATTGTGATCGAAATGCTCGAGGTCCAATTTGTGGCAAAAAAATAATTCATTATAATGTTGTCTGGTTTTTTTTTTATGTGTTATAATTTTACTAGTTAGTGTTTCCGGGCCCTGTCAACCTGTTTGAATCAGGCCTCTCCGGGCCTCATGCCACCGAATGTAACCTAGACGGGCCCAATGCCATGAAAAATTCCATGAAAACCGAGGAGAATTTCGACCAATTTCCTCAAATCCACCAAATGAAATCACCTGCTTAGATGGTTAGGGAAGATTAAGGGGTTAGAAAGATTTAAAGATCGGTTCGTAGGGATTTTGTCTTTAGGAAATTTGGATTCAACTTCGAAGGGGAAAAATCTAGAGGGTCTACGCCTTTGAATCAGAAGAGACAAAAGTTCACGAGAGAGTTGAGAGGAGAATGGAGTGCTCTCTTTTAGGGCAAGCGAGCCGGGGATCCTTCATCGTCGGTTTGTCGATTCGCTGGCTCGCCTTAATTTTACGTCCTTGCCGAGCCTTGACGCGGTCCTTCTTCATCCTTGCATGACGTCATGCGTGAGGTGAGCGTTCCAAGTTCAAGATTTCATGCTCCAAGTTACTTAAGATTTAATCTTTGTTATTATTTTCAGATTAGTTGACTCCACATTTGCAGGACATTTAGAGAAAAGAAACAGAAAATCATGTAGAACGTTAGAGATTTTCATAAATAAGTGTTCAACTACTCTTGACTGGATAGAAAGGCCTCATGAAGCTTTATTGTTCCCTAAGATTGGTGAGTACAAATTGCATGGTAGAATCATTTAGGTTATCTTATTTATTTTTTACTATGTTCACATTAGTTAATTCCATATTCGCACTGCATTAAAGGAACAAAATAAAAATTTCATGTATCTAATGCTTGATAATTAAGAAAGCATTTTCGCAAATTAAATTTAAAAATAAGAATATCAGTAGGATTGCATATAGATTAAACGTACATATTCTATCATATATAATAGATTTGGCTTTTTAGGAAAGCAAATGCATTAAATATAAAAAAAAAAATGCCACCATTTTATTAGATTTAGGCTTGCATTACCTGGAGAATTTTTAGATTTCTCTAAATGAGATTGATAATTTCTAAAAAGAAGATAATAAATAAAAGGCATTGATAAGAAATGCAGTTAAAAGTTTATAACATTGACCAAATCACTTATTTATTAAATATTTTATAACATTCGGCCGCCTTTTTGGAATTAAATTACGAACATTGCTAGCATAACCTCATCTTTACTTCTCATCAGTAAAGGTACAATTCGGATCACATGTTTCATTTTTCAAGGATTGGGCAACCGGAAGGGAAAAAAATGATGAGAGAACTTTTTTTTTTTTTTTGGTTCAAGATGAGAGAGCATTGGCTTCTTATTTAAAGAAATAAATCTAGTCAAATCATTCAAGCAAAATGAAAGACTCATGAACAATTAAACTGCAACTTTTAAAAGTTGGATATTGCTCTAAAATAAAAGAATAATGATACTCGGAAATTAACAGAAAAGGTAAAGTAAATGTCCTACCCATAATAGCTGTTGTTCACTTTTAGTTTTAATTTTGACGCATATTCAAGGTTTAATTTGACCTCAAGTGTTCATTTCGTTAAACATTGAATATTTCTTTCGCGATTGTAGGTGAGGAAAATATTTACACCGGTGATGTCACTAACGGAAATTCTATATTACTTCTGTCGCAATATTAAATGTTTAAACTGTCCTTTTCAAAATGAACGTAAAAATATTTTGTGTTGATTAAGTGTCATTTCCTTTGTTTTCTTATTTTTCTTTGATTTATTATTTTTGTCCAGTTTCCTTAAAAACAAATGTGTGGTTGTGGCGGCAACGTTATTCTCGAAGGAGTAACAAGTGCCATTAAACGGTGCGCAGCCACTCTATCATCTTTTTAATAAGCAGTTTTTAAGTTAATATAATATATCACAAATTTTTAAAGGAGTGGACCCCATAATAATTTATAATTATTTATTATTTAAATTTTTTGTGAGCCAAAAAAATGATTATTCATATACTAGATTAAGTACCGTCACACAATCATTTCTCTTTTCCAATCTAAAATGTACCTTACACCCCCTCAATCAAACAATGGCTAATGGTGAGTAAAGGTTAAATCACTAGTTAAAATTCCATTACACTATTCACAATCTCGTACCTTAGCCATTTTGATCTGTTCATTGCTTGACGTAGCATTATGATTTGTCCATTTTCAATTGATCGATAGAACTTGGAAAATGACTAGAGCAAGAGGTTACTTTTCCATGGCTAGAAAGAAGCTTTAGTAAAAGATTAGCCTGCCACGAAATTGATGTTGTAATATTGTGTTCCCAAACTTCTTCATGAAATAAATTTTCGTTTTTCTAACCAAAAGAAATAGGAAAAAGAGAGGTCGATGAAGATTGAATCTCTATTTCATCCAACATGTGTGATTTTTTCGAAATCAGTTTAGAAAACGCGAAACACAAAAAAAATATAAAAAACATTTATCTAGCTAAAATCAGAGAGAGAGAGAGAGTTGATGTAGATCGAGTTTTTTATTTACCAAGAGTCAAAAATTGCAATTCGAGTTTTTCAATCCCAGTATGGAACACCGTCAATGATTTTTCAAAATCAATTATAGAAAGTGGAACATAAAAGTTTTAAATTTTTATCTAGCTGAAAAATTATGAACAATATTTATGGCAATATAAAGATACGAGTATTAACAGGTTACTAATATCAGGTCTATATGTTTTTATGGAAACACTAATGGCTAGAATAGCAAAAATATCAACCCTATACAATTCTAAATAAGACTTTATTTTTACTATTATAGATATCATAAGATTAAATATACTAGGGCCTACCATAATATTTATGAAGACAAAAAATGTAAAAGATGCAATTAAAAGATAGCATATGTTTTGTTTATTAATGAAATGGATTAAAATGAAAAGATACTCTAAATTTTGGGCAATAATATATTATAAAAACTTTTGAATAATATCAAATGACAAGTTTGTTGCATCCAATGCATGTGAGTCCAAACTCATATGTACCATTAAATTAAGATGAGATCCAAGTGAAACTCGCTTGATCTAGTACCCCATGTTAGTTGGGCTCATCAAAATGGCCTCTCGCGGTGAACACAACAAAGAAATCTTCAAATGCAAGCTCCCAGCCGACTATGAGCATCCTCTCTCCATGTTAATTATAAAGGACAATTGCAAAGGGTTTCCTAACACTTGATATGACGTATTCATTTGAATTCTTTAAATTTCATTTCGCGCATTTAAGTTTTAGAATTTGTCGTGATCTTTCACATTTGTCCTTCCGCCAGTTTTCCTTAGATTTCAGGGTGGACCAAACAATAAATGGGTGTGATTGTTTGCCTCTTTTTAACTCTCCTCTTGCTCCTCTACTGGAACCGGAGAACGTCCAATCTTATTCACTTCTTTGCTTTGCCCTCGATTGAAGCTTTCAAAAGTCCTCCGGGCGGGAACCATCGCTTCACCTTCCGACACTGCCGCTCCCTACGAGGTCGACGAATGCTGCGGCGCCCTCCGAGTCTACAGCGACGGCTCCATCGTTCGCTCCCCATCTTCTATTATGGTGGTGGTTCCTGCATCGACTTCAGTACCAGGCCCAACTGGCAGAATTACTGCTTCGAGCTTGCTTTCGAGCTCCACGCCATGGTCGTGTCCCCCAGCTACCAGCTAGCCTCGGAGAGTCGGTTCTCGGCGATCATCTTCAGGCTCAGGCTCTGGAGGTGAGCGACGCGCGGTTGACCGATGCGGTTGACTTCAAGAGGGTGTTCAATTTGGGCGACTTGGCTAGTGGGAACATAGCTCATAACGCGAGCTCTAGAGTTGGCTTCGATTGTGGTGAGGGGTTATGTGCCTTTAGTACCGTTTTCTTGGGGGAACTGTGTTGGATATATGTCATAAAGTTACCATATAACAGTTACATATTAGGGATTCCAATTGTACTAATGATCTTATTATTTTATTAATGATAAAGACGTATTTATTCATTTGTCCAATTATTATTATCATTACATACATCTAGGATTAGTTATGACTAGACCTATTTTTGAGACGTTAAAATATGTGTGACGGATTTACAGTAGACTGAATTTTTAAATTGTTCTCGGTTCATGGATCATTGAGTGAATATTAATGATCTTGTTGAGATTGGTGTGTTTTTAGTTTCACCATTAAGTATTGGATACTTAAGGGAATGACGAGTCATGAGTCATTGGACATTGTAATACCCAAGTTAGAACACAAGTGCTTGTACCGAACAAATTTACTGAATTGATAAGCATAGAACAATTAGCAACATGGAAGCTTTTAGTGTGGTCAATGTCTAATCCTTCATGCTCTAGTCATGTGTAAATAATCCTTATACTTAAAGTATAGTGTTGAGTTGTGTGTTGGACGGCTAAGGTTCACGGGTGTGCATATTATCGGCTTTTGATTTGTTTTTGTACTTGATAGTCATAGTTTGTTTAAATATGAAGTTACACATGTGCATAATATGGAATCTATCTTCCTATTATGTGCAAGGGACAATAATGATGTCCTATGCGATTTAATTATCACATTGCATTGAAATCCTCGGTTGAGGTTTTAATCAAGAATGAATTGTTTATGTTTCTTATAAAATGCTTGTCATTTAGTTTTGTGTATATAATCAAATTGGTGACTTGACAAATATTCTATGGTCTTTGTTTGATGTGAACATATTAAGACCAATGGATTGAATTACGTTATAGCCAGAGCTGATGGATTCATTATGTTCTTAAAACATTGATACTATTTGAGAAGTCGTGACATATTACCATATATCAATCATGGCTTGTAGGATTTAGTGGATGATTAAGCTAATCAATTCTCTTGAGAGTACAAATGTGTTAGTGTAAGTCTTACTACTAGTTTAATGATGAACCTAGGGATATCACATATTATAACCAATTTAGGATGATATTAAATGAAAGAGATAATATTGTCAATATGTTTGCAATCACATCAATTAAATAGTAATTTTTATTTTAGTCATGAGCATGCATATGATGCACATGCATGCACAACATGGACACAACATGGACACATATTAATATGCCAAAAATGCATAAAGATCATGCCCTTTTTTTTATTTTTAATTGTAGAATTAAAAAAGGAATTGATCAATTAATTGATTAAACGTGCACACGGTTGCTGACCGTCTGTAGCGCACGATCATGTGCGGTTCTAAATTTTAAAAAAGAAAAGAAATTTATGTGCACTTGGTGAGCAACGGTTGCTGGCCATGTGCACGATCAGCAACGGAGCAACCATTGTTGATCATTGTGCCTGGGCACAACGTCCAATTTTAACAGCCGCTGAAGGTGCACCTCATGCGATCAGTAACTATTGCTAATCGCACAAAAATAATAAGGGCGATCAGGAACAGCTGCTGAAGAGACGAATAGAAGAAAAAGCGAAGCGCAATATGTGTGTGTGAGAAAAGAAAAAAGGTTGTTCTCTTTGTGCCGTGCCTGAAATTTCAAGAGCTTGGAAATTGTCTCCACAAGATTGCTAACACAATCATAGTAGTGATTATCTAGGGAGCTCTTTCTTTTGTTCGACATGCATTAGTGATGTGTTTGAATTAGAAGTCCAACGTTTGTGGAGCATATTTGAATCAAGTCATTTAAAGTGTGCTTTGAGAGGTAATCCGTTTAATCTCTTTAAATATTATGATTGTTGATTAAAATACATAAATAACGCCTTTGAAGATACATGTATAGCATAATTTTATATTTGCTTCTGCCCTTGTTTATAATTAATTTACCTATACATGTGCCATGTAGGACAGCCAATCTAAAGGTGGATAATAATTTTTTAAAAAAATTTGAATTATTTTTTCACTTTTTGTTTTCTTTCTCTTCTCTTTTTTTTTTTGACCAAGTTCGGCATAATTCATTGCCCAACTTTCATTGGTGATAGGCGAGAATGCCCTTGATGGCCTTGGAATGAAAAAGAAAAAGAAAAAGACAAGAGCAAAGAAGAAAAAATAGTAAAATAACAAAAAAAAGGAAATTTTAAAAAAAATTATAAAAATTATCAACGTCAACATCGATCATGCTACATAAGACATCAATCATGCTACATAAGACTACTTATGTTCATATTAGCGATTTTTTATTAAAATTAACCAAATGAATTTAACTGACAAATTGTCAAAATGTGTAAGAGGTATTGGGAGATGCATTCTCCACCATCAAATTGAGGGCAAATATACAGTTATCGTTGAGCCTATACTTATATAAATTGGGGTCTCCATATGTCTATCCATGTATCCATCTCATAACTATAAATTTCAAAATTTCTCTCCCTAGAATTTCTCTTGACCAATTTCATTGCTTGGTTCAGGGACGTAACAATAATTTCCCATGCCATCCATAATATCTTTTCAAATCCGTCACTCGATCGCCACCGTCTAGTCCAATCACTCCCATCCCTCCAATCCCTTGCGTGGAAATTCCCCATTTCTCTCCTGCAAGAACGCTCGAACTCTCCCCTCGCTCTTCTTCTTCCCTCACTCTCTTCTCTTCGATTCTCTTCCCCACTCAAACTCCTCCGGACAAACCCTAAGCGAGCAACGGTTTGATAGCAATCTCTTCCTAGAGGGGCATTTTATAAGATACAAGCCTTATGCTGGAAAACACAAAATAGGTACTCCAGCCACTTTAAATAACTTCTCCCGTCACATTACTAATTTAACTTAGGGGAATCGTAGGATAGACATGTAAAAAGGACATGAAAATTCCATAGAATTACAACAGATATGGGAAAAGAGACTTTTACCTAGCTAATGGTCTAGTCTGTGACCAGATTAAAAGTCAAAACACCATTCGGGATGCCCAGTCTAGGTAAGGGCCTGCATGGTAACATTTCTATTATCGGAAGAAGTTTCTGCTCAAAAATATATTTTTTTGTTTCTGTTCCCAAGAATTGTTTCTGAGTATTTGAAAGTGTTTGGTAACTGTTCAAAATTTTTATTCCGGGAACAAATGCATTTGGTAAATATTTCTAATTTTTTTATTCTTTTAATTTTCTTTTTTTCTTTTTCTTTCTTTTTTTTTTTTTTCTCCCTTCTTTTTGTCGGCTGCCGTCGGCAAGGCTCGGCCTCGCAAATCTGGGTAAGGCCGAGCCTCGCACCAACCAGCGAGGCTCAACTAACCATCGGCAAGGCTCGGCCTCGCAAATCTGGGTAAGGCCGAGCCTCATGCTGCCTGGGCGAGGCTTGGCCTCGCCTAGATCTATGAGGCCAAGCCTCGCCGGTGGCTAGGTGAGGCTCCAGCAAGCTTCCGGACCTCACCCTAGCCTGGCGAGGCATCGGCGAGCTCACCGGACCTCACACTGGCTTGGCGAGGCGCCGGCGAGCTCGCCGGACCTCGCCCGGCAGCTCGTCGGCGACGGCGATGGGGCGGCTAAGGGGTGGGAGGAGGAAGGGGAAGAGGAAGAATAAGAAGAAAAGGAAAAAGAAAGAAAAAAGAAAAAAAAAGTGTTTCTTAAAATTGTTCCCGGGAACAAGAAACAACTTTTTCTTGTTTCTGATTTCTACTCCAAACCTGTTCTGGGGAACAAATTTGTTCCCGGGAACAAAAAATTTACCAAATGCATTTCTATTCCCGAGAACAAAAAATCTGCTCTTAAAAACAAAAAAACAGAAACAACTATTCCCGAGAGAATTATCATGCAGGCCCTAAATAGTTTGACAGCTCTCTCACCTACCACACTTGCTGTAGCCTTGCAGCAATAACTCTTTGTGAGTAAGAGGTCGGATTCTGATGATTAACCTATAAACGAGCATGCATAAACTGTCATCTCTTTCCTTCCCTCCCTCATTGTAGACCGCATACTTCACTTTCCTTCAAGTTCGAACTAAGAGTTCCAGTTTCAAAGCATAATTCGAAGTTTTCGAGCAAGTGTTGCTGTGGGTAACTTAGTTGGCTCACGGCCTAATGCATAGAAAATCACAGATAATTAAGTCAACCAATCTAGGCCAAGGAAATCAATAGCTGAATAAATGCAAGTAAATCCAAATTGATATGAACCTAGACATTGTGGTCTTTCCAGAATGAAGGATCCTCGCGGTGTTCAAAGCCCTGGGAAGGACGACAATCCCAGGCCACCAACACTCCTCCATCCTAAGGTCAGAAAACGCAGGGATGCAAACCGGGTCTTGGTGGCACCATGGTGTCTGAAAGCAAGAAAAATACTTGGGCAATTAAAGACGGTTCTTACCAATTTAGTCATTTTATCGGATGTAAGTGGACTAAATGATCCATGAAGCCCTTCCCACTTAAAAAATCCTGGGAAGGTTAGAGTATCACTTTTAAAGTTCTCTGCTCGTCCATTTTGCAGGAATCAACCAGCTGTTGGAACCAAATTGGTTCCTCGTTCTGATGTTAGCTTAGGAACCGAAGCTCATATATGATTAGTTCGGTTCTTGATCCTATCCAGGAATTAACCCACTTAGGAAATGTTCTAATGTTAGCAGTTAAAATGTTTAGTCAATTTGTGAGTGAAATTGAAGGAATCATGAGGTGTATCAATCGGGTGTACCCAATGCAGTCATTGCCCTTAGATAATATGTGAGAGGGGATAAGATCCTCTACCCCCTTGGTGTTTTTATTTGGTGTCTCATCCATCAAAATTATAACATATACCAATTAGGGATGAAATTTATCATTAATGTACGATGGTTAAGATTTACTGAAGTACCAATGGAAGCATCAACTAGGGTAGAAGATAGCTGTTCATGTGAGGTCCAACTAAATCCAAGAGTTGTGCCTGAAAACTTCTCATGATACTTGGCTAATTTTTATGTCAGTGATCTCAAGTTCAGATTCCCTCCAATGAGTTCTCGGTTATGAGGTATCAACTTCTATATTGCACTTCTAGATATTGAGTTTTCTTGCATGGAAACATGACAGTTGTAAATATGCCATTGCCTTTGTGGTGCTAGACCCACAAAAATGTGAATTTTGTTGAAGCAATGTCGAATTCAACCGGAGTTTATCACAATGGTCATATTTCATGGAACTTATTTGATCCCATAATCATTATAAGTCACATTTTTCTCATACCTTTTTAGCCAAAACTGATAAAAGAAAATATTTTGTTGATAAAGGCTGAGCTTATACCGCACAAATGAAGATAATAAAAATAAGCAAAATGCAGAGGAATAACTGAATAGGAAAAATTTGCATTGCTTGAATACTTTTTGTTGAGTTAACAAGTAACATTTCCCGAAATACTTTGTCGGATCAAAGGTTTAATCCTATGTTTACTAATACACCAGTTGCTTAGAGGTCTACTTCCCTCATGGCCGACTCTAAAGAAACCAGTCTATATGCTCTTGTTTTTTTTTTTTTTTTTAGCTTCTCGTGTTCCCTTTTTGAAAATCCAACACCTACAAAAGAGATTACTTATATGAAATTTTTCATCTCAATGAAGATGAGAAAATTTTTTGTACTTCTCTTCCCCCTTGTAAAACCATACTCTACTTTCGCTATACCAAATTCTCTCTCTATTTAAATCCCTATAATAGCCAATTCAACGTGCTCCAAAGGAAGGCAAGGAACATGTTCAGTCCACTAGACTTGATCAACCGCCTATTCTTGCTACCAAGTAAGATTAGTTTGTTTCTCTTTAGTTCCCTTCCTGAGTTTCCTGGTTCATGCATACAACAGGGATGTATCCGTCTTCACTTTGGAGCAATTCGTCTTGCTCTCAATTTCCATGGTAGAAAGGCTTACTTGTAGTTGCAAGAGTGGCACTTCTTGACACCCGTTTTCTTGACTACAAGTACGCCTGTATTGATGCGGCTGAAGTATCCCTGAATGGCGGCACTGTATTTGTCAGCTTGTTCCCCAACTTCAGTATGGCTTTTTTGTACCTAAGACTTTTACCGACATTTAAAGTCCATTGCAAGTTACTAGTTACTAGTTCTCCTCACTCTAGATTCCATTGCGTCCACCTTCCATTACCTAGTGGCATATAAAATTGAGAACCATGCCGCTGACCTAATTTTGCCTGAAGCTGAAGACACCCTTCTCATCTATGTTGATAACAACCGGACAACATCATATGTCCATGTGCCCCGACAGACACCCATATCTAAATTGGTTAAAACTTCTTTCAAATGCTTGGGCAACAAACTACGAAAGCTTCATCAAAACATCAGTCCATCCAATTCTCAGACCCCAAGTTCACAAAGAAGAAAGATGGCACCGTAATCATTGAGACGACTCAAAGGAAACGGAAGAGTCTCTCTCTATTTTCCCCAGAGTCTTGATGATGCAACCATATAAGAAACCAGCAAGGTGTCAAATAAGGGGAAGCTCATAAAGTCTTGACTTTGAAGGGTTCTCCAGCTTATTATATCCAGAATCCACAAACAAAGCACAGATACTGGGATATTGATTGCCAACGTGGTTATTGTCTATCACCAAGAAGATAATGATGATGGCTACTTTCTATCGAAGAAGAAGAAGAAGAAGAAGAAGAAATGCTCGTCTGAGGAAAAGGAAACAAGGAATCTTGGCCATTGCTTTAATAAATTGATTTGTCGGTTTTGTTAAAATATTAAGTTTGTAAGCAGCTGTTTAGCTTTTCGATTTGTACTATAAACCGCGAGTAATCTTTCAGCTTTACTGTCTGCGAAATAATTTGTATTATTGAATTTGCAATCTTACTTTTAATCTTATTTTAATGGCCATGCTTGTCGGCCACAGCGTGGCCGCCGCACTAGTCATTTAAAATATCTGTATTATTTACATGACTTGCCGTCAGGTCGGAAAGTCACTTGCCGTCATGTCGTTTTAATCAAGCACTTCGTCAGTGACATTGCCCATGCTCTGATTTTTGTTCTTTTCTTTTTTTTTCTTTTCTCTCATGCTCTTCTTTTCTTAGAAATCGCAGCGCTCAATTTTAGACTTTAGTGGGTCCATCATTCTTAAGAGGGGTCAGTGCATATTGCATCGTTCGGTGTTGAAGGGTGTTCTTCTTCAATGTGAAAGGTGATTTGATTTTTGAAGGCAAGTTCAACATAGGAGGGACATTAGCTACCTCTTCAGTTCTTGAAAAATGCACTCACGCTTATTTCACCTTGCAAATTTTGAATGGACAATCAAGGACTTATTTGGTAATGTGCCAAATAATACATGATTATACCTTTTTTTGTTCTCCAGAACAAAAAAAAAACAGAAATTCGTTTGGTTACTTTTTTGTTTATGAGAATAAATTTCTTCTTGGGAATAGATTTGGAATAGAATCAAAAATTAAAAAGAAAATCACTTCTTTGTTCTTGATAACAATTTCAAAATCAAATCCAATTCTTTCTTCTTCTTTTTCGCTTTTCTTTTCCTTTTTCCTTTTCGTCTTCTTCTTTTTCCTTTAGTCGGTCACTAGTCTCAACCATGGTCAATGACCAACCAAACAAGGGCCGATGACCTCATCAAAGTGTTGCCGGCACTCAGCGAGGTCTACCTTTCCTAGATTCGACGAGGCCGTGTTTGCTCAGCCATTAGTGAGGCCAACCTTGGCCTTGCTAGATCGCTAGGCCATCACGAGGTCCACCTCACCAGATCGGGCCAAGGTTGACCTTGCATAGCTAAGGCAAGGAAGAGTCTCATCGTTGTTGGTGGCCGGCGATGCTTCAACAAGATCGCTGACCATGGCTAAGGCTAGCAATTGGCTAAAGGAAGAAGAAGACAAAAATGTATTAAAATTATTTTAAGTTACAAAAGAATTTGAGGATTGTACCTAATGTATTTCTATTCCAAGAATTAAAATTTCAAATAGTTAACTAATACCTTCAAATACTTGGAAACTTATCCAGAGAACTTATTATAAAAAAAAAAATCATCTCTAAGTAGAAATTGTTCTCGGGAATAGGATAATTATCAAATGCACTCTAAATGGATTAGTAATTTTAGAGAATCCCTTGACAAATCACCTAAATTAGCTAGCTAGGCCAAGAAAGCTTCTCACTTTTGTAACATTTGTAGGGGCGATTTCATGTAACAACTACAACTTTCTTTAGGTCGACTCAAATGCCACGAGTTTACATAGCCCAAGAATGCTATATGATCAAGTGAGAAGTTGCACTTACTAAATTTAGCATACAACTTCTTTTCACATAAATTAAACATGGAAAACTTCAAGTGTTGCTCATATTCCTCCAAACTTCTTGAATACACCAAAACTCATCAAGGATCACTATAATAAATTTGTCTTGATACTTCTTGAATATTCTATTCATCATATCCATGAAAACACCCAAAATGTATGACAAGAAATTCATATTGATCATACCTTGTTTCGAAAGCAATTTTTGTTATATCATATGCTTTTATCTTTAGTTGATGATACTCAGAATGAAGGTCGTTTTTGGAAAAAACTTGAGCTTCCAAAAATTGATCAAATATATTATCAATCCGAGAAAAAAAAATATAATTCTTTTTTATTGTCATCTTGCTAATTTCTTGGTAGTCTTTAAAATTTTGCTATAATTATCCTTCTTTTTCACAAATAGGACTAAAGCTCCTCAAGGCCTAATGAAACCCTTGTCCAAAAGCTTTTTGTATTTTCAACTCTTTCGGTACAATAGGTGCTACAATAGGTGCTATATCGAATGGCACCTTAGAGATTTGTGTTGCATTGGGCATCAAATCAATATAGAACTCAATCTTTTTTTCGAGATGCAAATTTGGTAAATCCTTAAGAAACATGTGCAGAAACTCTCTAACAACAAGAAGCTTTTCAACATCCCTTCATGTATTTTTTACACAAGCCAAATAACCACAATAACAATTTTCCAAAAGTTTTCTTGCTTGTAGAGCTGTGATCAATCTTTGAAAAGTGACTTTACAACTTCCTAAAATGAGAATTTGGGCTCATAGATCACTTTCTTTGAAAAGAAATCAATAGTAACATGTGTCGTGACCTAATTTGTAGAAAGGTTTGGTTGGGGAACCTTTGATTAGGTTTAGGGGTATTGTTAATTTTGAACCAACGGCTCTTCATTAACTCGGGCTTTCTCAAGCCTATGCAAATAACGCCCTTTCGGTTTGCATAGGCTAGACCGATTAAAATTTCGAATATCCAATGCAAATATCCAATGTCGAGCCCGAATATCCAACTCATTAACTTGGGCTCTCTCCTTTGTGTGTGAATTTTTAGAAAGGTTTGGTTTGGGAACCTTTGATTAGGTTTGGGGACTTGATTACGTTAATCATGCTACTAACGCCCTTTCGGTACCTAACTCAATTGTATATTAATAAGGCCATGGCAACCTATTCAAGAAATCTAAGGTTTATTCTAAACCATTCTAATGCAGGAAAATAACATCCAAAATATTTAAATGCGCAATTAATTATTATCACAAAATAAAGCACGAAAGGAACCTAATATTGTCTTTAAAAAAGAAAAAAAAAACATAACACAAACAAAAAACCCTATTGTAGAGCCGTAAAGGCTTGTCCAATTTTGGTTTTTTTTTCCTTTTTTAAGGACTTTCTAAATTTTTGCCATTTTTCTGATTTTTCTGAAATTTTTTTATGAATTTTTAATATTTTTAATATTTTTTGAATTTTCGATTTTTTGAATTTTTTGATTTTAAAAAAAATGAAAGAAAATAATAATAATTCGGACCGGGTCAGAAAACCCGACCCTACTAAACCGACCTGGATCCTATCGGTCCGGGCTGGACTATCGACCGGGCCGATCCTAAGCCCACTACAAATTAATCAAAAATCCCGAAAATTCCCTTTTAAAAGAAAGCCCATCTCCGATTTTTTTCGGCCCAATCGTCTCCTCTACGTCTGGCCGGGGACCAGGCCCGTTCGACAAGCACAGCCCAACTCCTACTTCGTTTTATTGTTTTCGGCCCCTTTTTATTTGTTTGTGGTTCTTTTTTCTCTTTTGTTTTTTGTTTTTTTTTTGGCTCTTTTTTTTAATCTCTTTTTTTGTCTTTTTCTGCTGGCTTCATCTTCAACCGTGCAGCGTCTTCAATCTTGCGCCTTGCGCCGAACGTCCCTCGCGCCTGCAAATTTTTTCCGAATCGACCCACTTCCGACCACCGTTCGACCAAGCTAATGCCGACACCTACACAACCGGTATAACTTCGCCAACTCCCAGGCAACATCAACAGCCGTCAGCCCCAAGTTCGGGCCGCCCACTCAGACGAGTGTCTATTTTTTCCGACGACTCGCAAGAAATAAACGGACAGACCATAAAATCTCGTAGAAAACACAAGGAAGATCACGAATTCATACAAGTATCTACCACACATGAGTAAAACATATCAAGCTAAGCCACTAAACACCGTTCTGACGATGATGGTTTCGAAACTTCGTTTGGACATTTTATCGAACACTCGGCGTGCATGAGTAAACAAAGGGGTTCTCGACTCGAGCCGAACTCAGACCGGGCCTAAGCTTCTAGCTAGACATGGCAGCATGTAGAGAAACCTTAATTGAGGCACGACAGGGGCCGAGGCTCGCACGACCTGGTCGGCCGCGAGCTCCGGCCCGGTACCCTACAAAAACAAAGCAACTGCACTCAAGAGGACCTACCTGGTTCAAAGGGGAAGCTCTGAGGCGGACGGCGGCTGAAAAATGGACTCCAGCAACGGTCGAGCACTCGCTGAGCACATTCTTCTCTCTGGTTCGCCTTTGGAGCGCTCTAGCTCTCGACTTGGCTTTTTCCACCTCTCTCAACCTCTCTGGAGTCGAGTAGATGGTTTTATTAGTTTAGGTACTTTGCGGTAGTCATACACCCCAATACCTCGTTTTATTCCCAAGCAGCCTGCATCCACATAGTGCACTAGCAAAGGACATGGAGTGTATTTACTATTTCCTAATCATGTTTGGAGTACTTTCATTATTGACGAGCAGACATTCAACCCAATGAAATCTGCAAGCTCCAGGGGACCCATCGGATGGTTTGTACCCAGCTTCATTCCAGCATCAATGTCCTCCTTTGTTGCGATCCTGGTGTAGAGAGTGTGAAATGCTTCATTTATCATTGGCATCAGGATCCTAATGGGGTCTCGCCGTGGTGGACACTAAGCGAGTGATGGAGATTGAACTTGTGTCGGACGCCTGAACAGCAGAGGGTTTGACAATCTTGTCTAAATCGCGGAACAGCTTCTTCTTGACATCCTCGGATTCCACTATAGCCTTTATGACGAAATCACTCGTCCGAAGCTCTTCTAAGCTTAAGGTGCAGAGGAGGGAGCGTAGAGCATCGTCACCTCCTGCTTGCGGGAGGGCGCGCTTGGAGACCAGGCGTCGAATCGAAGCGGCGATGTGGTCGACGGACCGAGAGAGGGCTTGAGGGTCCTTGTCCAAGAGCCAGACTTGGAAGCCGTGGACGACGCCGAGCTGGGCGATCTCGGAGCCCGTCTAGCCACCACCAACCATGCCGATAGTCTTCATCTCCGCCACTTCACCTCTCTCTCTCCCCCCTCAGAATCTGCGTTTTTCCTTCCTCTCAAAACCAGAAAATCGCCCCCTCTCCCTTCTGCGTTTCCTTTTTTTCCTGCCCTCTCCCCGCTCTCTCTACCCTACGGTTTTCCCCGAAAAAACAGCTCCCCTCCCCCTGCGTTTTTTCTCCATCGGTGATACTAGATCATTTTTTTTCCTAACCGAAAGTCGTCCCCCCATCTAATAAAAATTAATCTCTCAAGAATCAGTTTTTCTTCGATATCTTCGGATTTTATTCAGTTTCAAACCCATATCCCATGAAAGCCAATTTTTTTTTGAAATTTTTTTTTGTCTTTTCTAAAAATTTATACATATACATATATATATATATATATATATTTGTAAAATTATGGGTATTTAAAAGATGTCAACAAAATTTTGGATGTCAACAACATGATATGTAAATAACCAATCCATTTCTCTAATAACATCGAAATGACAAATATTTAACTCCATCAAATCTATAAACAATTCAACATTATTAATTTGGAGCGCACATTTCTTGAACATATGGTTAATAACCAAGAAATCATCAGTAAAAGTATCAACATGCAATTCATATTCAACAGGCTAATGCAACACATTAATTTATTAGAAATAAAGTAACACGAGCACTAAGATAAAATAGCATGTATGCATATTGTGAGGCAATATAATTATTACATGCATCCACTAGGTTATATGATGTTGCATCCTCTTCTTTCATAGCAAAAACTTTCCTAGTTAACCTCTATATGTCACATCCTCGACCTGACTCGACTCTAAATCGTGATCGATAGAGGTTATTATTGCAACATCCTAGATGCATCACCGACCCTTTCTCTTTTTATTTTGTTCTTATGAGCATGCGGAAACGCGTACAAAACAACCTCCTAGACAATACAACAATTAGGTAGCAAGGAAAACACAGCACAAAACCCACTACTTCTATTATCTGTCAATATGTTTACAAGTCCGTTTTACAGGCACTTCCATATACACATTATTCTATATATCCATGTAGGCCGGGGGGAATTTCTATCTCCTCTAGAATGACTACAGCTCCAAAAATTGATGTGAGAATTCTATGCTATAAACTAGAAAGATAAAGGAATAAATTGAGGATTTTGTATGTAAAATCACTAATCCTCAACTAGGAGGACAACTTATCATCAAATCTAGCATGCGAATATCACGCGTACTATAGTATCGATGGCAAATCAATAGCAATACCATTGCTATACCTCGACTATATGTATGTGTTCAATTCTAATTTACCTTTAATGCATGATCCACCTTTAGCTTACCAAACAAGCTACCCTCAACTTATCAAACAAGCTACTTTCAACTTACCAAAGAAGCTACTTTACTAAAGAAGCTTATCAAATAACATATGACAACATGTACAAAAAGTTCATTAACCATCTCAAACGGTTCTTTCTATACTTTCAAGGGCTTCTAGCTTCACGCTTGGTATCTAATAATCAAGCCAAGCATCCCATACCTTTAGGGTTTGGGAAAATTGCCAAAATAGTTCCTAAATCTATTGCAAATTTTCCAATTTGGTCATAAACATTTATTTTTTTTAGCTAATTCAGTCCTAAATCTTTTGCAATTATGTTAATTCAGTCCATCTGACCAAAATTAGCCGATCAGTCCTAATGTGGACACCGATTGACACTAACATGGTAATTTTTTAATAATATTTTACTTTTTTAAATTTTTTTGAATTTTTTATTTTTCCTTTTTTTCTCTTTTCTCTTTTATTTTTCTTTTTTGTTCTTCTTTTGGCTAGTCTGGCGACTAGCCAGAGGGTATGGCCAATGAGGCCTCATCGACATTGGGCGAGCTCGCTCAACCAAGGTGAGGCTCACCCTCGCCTCGATTTGGTGAGGGGCCTCACTGTCGTAGCACTGCCCTTAAACGACTCTAATTTCCTTGAAGCCCTTGACAAGTTGAAGGAGGAGTTGGACGATGATGAGGATGTAGACGACGACGGGTGATGGCAAGCAAGCAGATTAAGCAAAGGAATTGCTTTGAGGAGCTGTGGAGGGCGGGGGGTCCATATCTAGGTTAGGGCATTGCGATGGCGAGGCTTGCCCTCAATAGATCTAGGGAGGGTGAGCCTTGCCATGGCTCGGCGGGCTTGACCTCACCCAGTGTCGGCAAGGTGCTAGAAGAAGAACAAAAAAGAAAAATAAAAGAGAAAAAATTGAAAATTGAAAATTTAATAAAAAAATAAAATATTACTAAAAAAATTAACACGTCAACATTGCTGGCATTGGCCAGCATTCACATCAACGCTAGTTGGTCAAATTTGGTCCAATGGACTGAAATGACATAATTGCAAAATGTTTAAGATTGAATTGGCACAATTACAAATGTTTAAGAATGAATTGACAAAAAAAAGAAGGTTTAATACTAAATTGGAAAATTTGCAATAGGTTTAAGACTATTTTGGTTATTTTCCCTTCAAGGGTTTCTTGGCTCATCCAGGGCATCCTGTTTTTAAATGAGGCAACATAACATATCATTTGAGGTAGAGGCATACTTTTAGATCATCCCTCATCCCAACCCGATATGTGCTATTTGGGGCATGCTCCTGGACCATTCCTCTCAAGGATTTGTCCTTGGCATAGTCAAGATGCATTTATGGCATTTATATTTCCTTTAAGTGACCACGCGTCATGTATCAAATAATCCGGTTCATTATTTTTTCATCTTAACCGATGCAAATAAAGGCCAAAACCGTGCTCATGCAAACGTGTGTGCCATGTCTTGCAATATCATCACCATATAATATGTTGGGCGCAACATAAGGCTCGTGTCTCGAATTGACATGCCTAAGTGCCGGACCCAACACCAAGCGAGACTAGAAATCAATAAACCTCAATATCGCTCCAAGGCTAAGCAAGGTTCAATCCATCACGCCTTGACGCCAATCCAAGACAAAGTGAGACTCATCTATGGCCTGAGTGTGATTCAACTTATGGACACCAACATATGAGCAAACCATATAAAATCAACCCCATCATGCACATGACTACACACAAGTGAGCATACGCCTAAATCCAGCAACGTAGCATATTGCCCTAGACAAGGGTTAGGAATTTTACTTACTCATGCAATGACATGGCTAGCATGTTCACAATCAAGCACGGATAAGGTCATAGCTAAACCCAACAACGTAATACATCATCCTGACCAAAAATTAGAGATTCCACTTACAATTGATGAAGTAACATTGATTTTCCAAAAAAAGGCCGAATAGCGAAGGTGGTGGCAAGTGTGGCTGAGCGGGAGAGAGGGCATGCAAGAGAGAAGAGAGGGGAGAAGTGAGCCAAGAGTTGTGAAAATGAAGGTGGTGCTTCTATATATAGGCTCAACTCTCATCATTACCTTTCCCAATGGTCCAATAGACTTCCTTTGAGCAACAAGCCTAGAAGAAAGGGGTGGCAAGTCTAGTTAGGAGGAGGTGGTGCCCTAATTGGATGAGTGGCATTCCTAGAAGGATGGTGTGGCGTCCTATGCCCTAGGGGAAATGATTAGCAACCCTTGTGTGCTCATTTCATTTGTCCACCTTAGCCATGAGTCTAAAGAGCCTAGCTTGAGGAAGTGATGCATCTACTTTGGTGTGGTGGCACACTAGAGCCTTAAGAGAACACTTGTCATTCTTTGATTAATCCACTTATGCATGTGAGTGACCTTGTAACGATGAAAGAGCTAAACTTGCCCTCCAAGCCACAATCTAGGTGTGATAATGACCATATCTTATAGGGGCACCTAGAATTGTGACTCACCCCTTTAATTTAATAACTAGATTTGTTGTCAATATTTAGCTTAGATATTTGTCACATGCCTTTATCCAAATGTGCTCTCTAAGCCAATCCTTGCCACTAAAGAGAGGGAAGATTCTAGAGACTCATGTGGTGCTACCCTCATTTATGGATTAGCTTCCAAAAAGCATTAAGCAACTATGAGAATGAAGTCGATAGAAGTGCCAACATTATTGGGTGAGAAGTTTTTGCTTATCCACAGTTTATTACACTATTTGGACCAAAGTTTATGGCCATCTTATGGCCAATCAAGGCTGGTTGCAACCAAGCATAACTAGGTCAATGGCTTGTCTAATTGGCTCTAGCTTGGCACTTGGGCCTTTCTAATAGTCTTTGTGGCTGGCTCCAAGCTCAGCACATAATTGGGCTCTAAGTTTGGCACGAGGATGAGCGGTAGGGCTTATAGCCTAGCACATGGCCGGGCTCATGGTTTGGCACATGGCACAGCAGCAAAGTCGCCAAGCCAATCTACGACTAGTCTGTGGTCCATCACAAGCGATCCATGGTCAACTCTCAGTTATCATGTTATTACATGGAATCGGTCAACCCATTGCCAATACATGGTCGCATAGGATCGATTCATAGGTGCCCACAGTCCGTACATGACCTAGCAGAATCACTGTGACCAAGACATGACCATGCGGAATTGATCCATGATCGTCCCTTGATCCGCAATGGTGCATGACCATCCTATGACCAACCCTTATGATCCAACAGCCGATCTGTGGCCAAGTAGCTCGAGTCAACTTGTGTGCTTGGTGATCGATCCAGTACCTATCCCTTGATCAAATCCATGGTTGATTCTTTGATCGGACCATGACCGTCCTTGATCACCCTTCCGATTGGGCTGATCAGTCCATGGCTAATCCTTGGAATGGTCCATGGCCAATTCCCACCATCGGCACACTGAATTTATGGCCATTTCCCATGGACCGAAATCATGGATGTTACGCTACCTTTGTTGGTTCTCCTAGGGCCTACCAAACTAAAGGAGTGTTCCTCCACATAGAACAACTTCGTGCTAGGTTTCCCGGTTGCCTACATAGGTAACATGATATACTACCAAGGAGAATCCCTTTGTAGAAGACAATCACATTGCATGTGTCCCCCTTCCCATATAAGAAGCATGCTCCCGTTTTCCGGCAACACTCACCGCCGGGATATTTTTTTTGCACATGTAATACAAGGGCTTCGTGGGTTTTAAACTTCCCTAGTCGGTTACCGCCTCTTCGCTTACTACTGCCACTTGCACGGCTTTTTGAAAAATCAATGAACTTGGGCCTCTTTTGCAAATGAGAGTCCTGTGTGTTGCATTCCAAATTGTCCTATTCTACCTTGATCACTCAGTCTAAGACATCTTTGTACGTCGTACAATAGGTGTGAGTTTAGAACGAATAGCAGGTCCAAGCCCGCTCTAGAAAGTTTAGCTCTCTCTTTTTCATTGATCATAAAGATCTTTGTGAATCTAGTTAACTGGTTGAAGCAGCATGTGCACTCCACAATTGTAGAGTCACCTTGCGATATATGCATAATATTGCCCCTCATCTTCACTTGGAGTGAGTCAGAGAAAAATTGAGTGTTGAAAGCCTATGTGAAGTCTGTTGAGGAAACTCCTAGTTTTGATGTTTACAAAACATTTTATGATTGAGATTCTTACTAAACTCTTGAAGAAAAAGAACTCGGAAGACTTAGGCTTTAAAGTCGCTTGGAGCGAGAAGATAAAGCTTGGGGTGCCTTAGAGTCGCCGGCTTCGGACGGAAGAGTCTTCCGGGCGAGAATTAAAGTCCGACCGTACCAGGCCCGAGAATTAAAGTCGACCGTACCGGGCATCGAAATTCTAAGCGGACTCGAACTTAAAGTCTGTCGACTTAAGGTGTATCTACAAGATAAGATCACCAACGGTAGAGTATTTCACTTACCTTATTCATGTTGATTCTGTTAATCTAATTTACGGGATCAATTAGTGGACAACTTCCAAAGAAGAATAGAGCACTTATGGAAGCCCGTTCGATTGTATGGGCGAACGTAATCTAAGGGGATCGATCTACTCTCAACGGTCAAAAAGACTTGCCTTATAAAGTCTGTCCAGGAAAGGAAAGACGGAACTCTCACGGAAAGAGCCAACGGTCGAATGTGGCTTGGAGAGTATTTAAGGATAGGTTGTGACTTAGGGGTAGGTGAGATGAACATTATTCCAAAGCTGATTCTGTTCTTCAACTGTTGTTCATAGAGCGTATTTGAGTGATCTCAGTGTATTACAAAAGAGAGTGACTTAGTGAGACCGATTTTCACCAAGTATAAACACTCGGAAGTGTGTAATCACCGTTGATCATATAGTGAAATACAGCCGATTGGCTGGTCGCCGGAGAGTGGACGTAGGCTTGTCTAAAGCCGAACCACTATAATCAGTGTTTGCAATCTTCTCTAACTCTCTCTATTTACTTTCTGTTTGTGGATTGCAATAATCTGATATTAGCTGCACGTAAAATTCCTAAACACCTATTCACCCCCCCTCTAGGTGCATACACTAGTTACATCAATTGGTATCAGAGCCTCGTGCTCAAGTTTTGAAGTGTTTGTTACTTCTGAGTTAAAGATCCTCTATGGCTAGTATTCTTGCACCAGGTTTAATTGAAGGACGAGCAACACTCGTCCACCATACTTCGATGGCAAGGATTACAATATCCGGAAGAACAAAATGAAAGCTTTTCTCGGATCGAAAGATCCACCGGAATGGGATGTGGTTGAGAGGGGAATTGAGCCCACCGATAACATCGAAAGACTTCAAAGAGTACCGATGAGAAAGAAACGAATCATCGCCACTCTCTCTCCCGTAAGAGATAACAAAGAGACAAACTCTTGATGCAAAGGCTATTTACTCTCTATATTGTGCTTTATCACCTAATGAATATAATCGTATATCTTCTTGTGATACAAATGAAGGAAGTATGGGATAGACTACATGTGACATATGAAGGAACCGATCGTGTCAAGGAAACCAAAGTAAATATTTTACTTGGTCAATACGAGTCCTTCAAGATGAAACAGGGAGAGTCAATAGGAGATATGTTCGCCGCTTTACGAAATTGTAAACGGTCCGGCATATCAAGGACAGCCTGTTCCTGGACCAATGAAAGTCAACAAACTCCTAAGAGGACTGTCAAAAGAATGGAACAATGTGAAGACATCTATCAGAGAAACTCTGCGGATTTCACCACTAACAGTTGATGAGCTTGTAGGCACTCTGCAGTCCTATGAGGCGGGAACAAATGAATGAGGAAGTGGAATCCGAGGTAAGAAGTCTATCGCTCTTAAGTCTAATACTGATTCTGATGATACAGATTCTGAAGAAGAGTTGGATGATGAGGAACTAGCACTGCTGATCAAAAAGGTAAAGAAACTAAACAGAAAAGGCAGAAAATTCAACAACAGAAAACAAAGCAGACAGTTTGGACAACGCAGGTCTGATGACGATGATGATTATGCCAAAGAGGTAATTTGTTTTGAGTGTAAGAAAAAGGGGCACATTAAACAGAATTGTCCCAGACTCAAAAAGAACAAAGGAAAGTTTGAAAAATACAAGAAGGCTCTCAAGGCTGAAACATGGAGCGATACAGAAGTTGAGGATAGTGAAGACGAATATGGAAACATTTGTCTTATGGCACATTCAGATTCGATTCTGAATCGACTCGGACTCGATAGATAGAAATCGAGGTAAATCATTCGATATTCCTTTAGAAGTTTCAGATTATATAAATGAGCTTTGTTCTAATCTAAAAACTACTTTGAAAAGGATCTCCACATTAAAAAAGGAAAATTACAAGTTGATTAAATAGAACGATTTTTTGAAGGAAAATTTGGATGATTTCAAAAAGGAATTTTTGGAAATGAAGGAAAATCGAGAGGTTCTTTTAAATGAAAATGAATCTATCAAAAAAATCTTTTGAAAGCAAAGGAAAATCAAGATTCTTTGCAAAAAGAGAATGATGTTTTCAAAAAGGAATTTTTAGATATTACCACAAAGTTCTCAAAAGGATCAAAAACCCTTCAGCATATTCTTTCTATTCAAATTCCTTATTATGACAAGTCAGGACTTGGCTTTTATAAAGAAAATGATTCCTTGATAAATTTTCCTAAAGTCAAGGAAAGAATTAGACAGAGACCTCCTCGACAAGTTTACAAAAATCATTTCAAAAGTAATTTTGTTAAACCCATTGGTAAGAATAATCTTAAATGTTCTAATTGTGGAGAAAAAGAACATTTTGAAAACAAATGTCCTAAAGTCTCGAGACCTGTTCAAAAGAATTGGATAGAAAAAGCTTATACTACTAACTATAATGGACCCAAGAAAATTTGGGTACCAAAGAAAAAAATGAGTTCTTGTAAACATTGCGGGTAAGCTTCAAAAGAAAGAAGAAATGGTACTTGGACAAAGTGGATGCTCGAGACACATGACTGGAGATTCAAAGATGTTCATTGAATTTGAGAAAATTAAGGGAGGAACAGTTTCTTTTGGAGGAAATACTAAAGGAAACATTATAGGATCGAACTGTCAAGATTGGCAGCCTAATCATCAACAACGTTTCTCTAGTCAAAGGATTAAACTACAATCTTCGAGCATCGGCCCGGTTATGTGATGCTGGTTTCAGAATAAACTTCAAAGAGAACTTATGTTCTGGAACAAGCATTGACTCTTCACAAACTTTTACTGGATGAAGACATGGGAACATTTATCTTCTGGATATAAATGTAGACACTACAAAATGTCTTTTATCAGTCCAAGATGAAGCAGATTTGTGGCACCGCAAACTTGGACATGTCAGCATGAAACAAATTTCCAAGCTTGCCAACAAAAGGCTTGTTCGTGGCTTACCTTCACTAAATTACAAGAAAACAGAACTTTGCTCGCATGCACACTTTGGAAAACAGGTAAGAAGTTCTTTTAAATCTAAAAAGCATATATCCACTAACCGTGTGTTACAGACTTCTTCACATGGATTTGTTTGGACCTACCAGAACTTATAGCATCGGAGGTAAGAAGTACTTGTCTTGTGATTGTAGACGATTACTCCCGATTTACATGGGTATTTTTCTTGCTAATAAAGGAGATACATTCTCATTTTTCTCAACATTTGCAAAGAAGGTTCAAAATGAAAAAGGTTACTCTATTTCAAGTATCAAAACAGATCATGGGAGAGAATTTGAGAATCAAGACTTTTCAGACTTTTGTGATAAAAATGGTATACAGCATACTTTTTCATCTCCCTACACTCCAGAACAAAATGGAGTTGTGGAGAGAAAGAATAGATCTCTGCAGGAAATGGCCCGAACATTGCTTATAGAAAGCAAGGTGGCAACTCGGTTAAGGGCGGCGGTTTCTACTTCTTGTCATATTATTAATAGAATTTTTCTAAGACCTATTCTTGAGAAAACTCCCTATGAGATTTTGAAAGAAAGAAAACCTATTGTTTCATACTTTTGAGTTTTTGGTTGTCCTTGCTATATTCTTAAAAATGTTAATCGTCAACCTAGTAAGTTTGAAGAAAGGTCAGATGAAGGTATTTTTCTGGGCTATTCAAACTCTAGCAAAGCATATAGAGTGTTCAATAAAAACACTCGACAGTGGAAGAATCCATGAATGTAAAGTTTCGGAGACGAAGTTCCAAAACAAAGTGTTACAAAGGTGCATGAAGAATCGGTACCCGAGATCTTTGTACCGAAAAGATCATGTTTCAACATAGCGAATCTTCTCGGAAATAGTCAAAGAAGGAATTCATGAAGGAGAATCAACTCAACCTAATATTTCTGCATCCACGAAGATTCGATAATGCTGAAGTTCTGAACAGAAACTGGAAGCATAAGTCTAGTCATCCCAAAGAACTCGTGATCGGAAACATCAACGAGGGGATTCAAACCAGATCAAGGAACAAAAAGGATACAGGTATTATTGCACTTATTTCTGAAATTGAACCCAAAGGTATTAATGAAGCTCTGGAAAATGAAAGCTGGATAGAGGCAATGCAAGAGGAGCTTCATCGGTTCAAGAGAAATGATGTATGGGAATTAGTTCCTAAACCAAAAGGACGGACAATTATTGGTACCAAATGGGTCTTCGAAACAAAGTAAATGAACTTGGAAAAGTCACCAGAAATAAGGCAAGACTTGTGGCAAAAGGTTATTCCCAATCTGAGGGAATAGATTATGATGAAACCTATGCTCCAAAGTGGCAAGATTAGAAGCAATCGACTTTTACTTGCCTATGCTTGTTATCAGAATTTCAAACTATTTCAAATGGATGTAAAGAGCGCCTTTCTAAATGGGTTCATCAAGGAAGAAGTCTATGTGGAACAACCACCCGGTTTGAGGAAACAAGAAAGCCGATCATGTTTTCGATCCGAAAAAGGCCCCGTATGGACCGAAACAAGCACCTCGAGCCCGGTATGAACGACTCGGTAAGTTTTTATTATACAACAACTTCAAGAAAGGTATGGTTGATACAACTTTATTTATCAAGAAAGCGGGTAAGGACATCCTTTTAGTACAAATTTATGTAGATGATATTATCTTTGGTTCTTCTAATGAAAGTTTGTGCAAGAATTTCTCGAAGTCTATGCAGGAGGAATTCGAGATGAGTATGATGGGAGAACTTACTTTCTTCCTAGGACTTCAGATTAACCAATCAAAACGAGGAACATTCATTCATCAAGAGAAATATTCCAAAGATTTGGTTAAGAAGTTTGGGATGGAAAATTGCAAGAAGACCGAAACTCCAATGACAACTTCCATTAAACTTGATCAGGATGAATCTGGAAAGAAAGTCGATCAGAAATCTTATAGAAGTATGATTGGGTCTCTTCTCTATCTTACCGCATCCGGACACTGACATTATATACGGTGTATGTGTATGTGCTCATTTTCAAGCGAGATCCAAGAGAATCTCATCTTACAAAATAAAGAAAGCGTATTATCAAGTACATAGCTACTTATCCATCTCTCGGGTCCGTGGTTCCCTAAAGAAAACAGACTTTACTCTCCTTGGCTACTCGATGCCGACTTAGCAGGGATGTAAAGTAGACAGAAGAGTACATCTGGAACATGCCGCTTACTTGGACAAATGCTGGTATCATGGTCTTCTAAAAAGCGAACACGGTGGCTCTATCAACTGCAGAGGCGAGAATATGTTGCTCTTGGAAGCTGCGCTCACGATTTTATGGATGAAACAAAGAACTATTGGATTATGGAAAGGAAGAAGCTTGCACTTTGAAATAAGATGTGATAATACGAGTGCTATAAACCTCACCAAGAATCCAATTCTACATTCCAGAGCAAAGCACATTGAAATAAAACATCACTTTATTAGAGACCATGTGCAAAATGGAGATATATATGTGGAATTTATTGATTCCAAGAATCAATTAGCAGATATCTTTACAAAGCCGCTGGACAAAGGTACATTCGATTCAATATGTGGGAGATTAAATATTGTTAACCCTTTCTTATAAATCCTATAAGAGCAGGACAAAGTCTGAGAAAAAGGAATCGTCTGAACAGACTTTTGAAAAAGGAAATTATGATATTTTGGGAAGGTATGTTATTTCCTTAATTCAATCGGGTCAATCCCTGGTAAGTTTCTTTAATCTACATGATTAATTTGTATATTTTTGGCATGTGCTTATTGAATATTTTTTTGGTTTAAAATAACTGCCGTTTTAATTTGTTTTGAATCGCGACTGTTCATTTGTTCTTCTAATGAGGGGGTTATAAAAACGTATAAAGTCGGGATGTCTTTTAACTCTTCAGAACGCTTTTGAAAAACCCTAACAGAAAAAACTCTTTCTAAATCTTCTTCAAAAACAAAATCTCTTCGAACATGGCCTCGAGATCCTCTCAGATCCAGATCAAGATCTCCATCCCCAAGAAGGAGATCAAACAGATTGCTTTGGCAAGGAGGAAGAAGAGTCGACAGAGGACGACGCATTTCGATCTCACACGAGACCTCCGAAGATACCCAAGAACATTCTCCAAGAGTCTCCTCTCAAAATAATCCTGAAGAATCTTCAAGAGCCATCATATCTCAATCTAAAGAACGACATTACTCACGAAGAGGTACGTCTGGACTAACTCTACCCACACCGACTGAAAGCCCTCATGTAATATTGAGGAGATATGAGAAATTAGTCCAGAGAAATGTTAGAGATGATGTCAAATTGTTCTTCTTGAGAAAGGAAGGATATGCGAATGAACTCGGCTCATTCAAGCAAGATGTGCCACGATTCACCAGCCACTCGCACGTAACAAGTGAGTGATAAAGGGAAAAGCAAGGATAGTATGAAGGATGATGATGAGAACATATACAGAAATTTTGAAGTTAGAATGGGTATAGCCGCCGTAGTTCGAAATACAATTGGGAAATTATTTCGATCCGTAGAACATAAAACCTTCTTCAACGGTGATGGATCGAGGAATCATGAACCACGGAATTGTGGATTTTGATTATTTGGATGCTTTGCTGAAGTAAATCTGCGGGAAAGCCTTGAAAAATTGCAGATGGACCAATTTTGCACCGATTCTCGTCGCTGTTTATCCCGAACTAACAAAGATACTTTTACTCGAATTTAACATTTCTCTCTCCGGATCGAATGCAATTCGGTGTGAATGACAGGTTCTATGATGTTAGTACGTACACTCGGGCGACATTATAAAAGTTGAAAGAGGAGCATTCGAGCCAATAGACGTCTCCTATGAAACAGGTTTGTAAGTTTCTTACAAAGTCTCGTAGGGCCACTATCACTTATCCTCTTCTAACTTCTGCAAGAACTATTTTGCATAAGATTATTATCAGCCGTATTCGTCCAAAAGCCTCATCAAAGACTGATGTATCTAAATTTGAGGCCAAGTTAATGTGGGCTATTGAAAAGGGAGTACCGTTCTCACCGCCTCACACAATATTACCGCACATGTATCGGACGGTGTCGAAGGAGAAAGGGCAGCTACCCTATGGAGCTTTAGTGACAAGGATTTTTGAGCATCTAAAAATAGACATACCCAGTAAATTCAGCACTAAAACTCTTCCCACAATGGCTATTGACATGAAGATGATCAATAAGATGAGATTGAAGGATGTTGTAGAGACTTGGAGACGAAAAGAAAAGGAATTGGCTAGAGCAGAGACAGCAAAAAGAAAAGGTAAAGAGGTAGCTGCTGCTGAGCCAAGTTCTAAAAGGAGAAGACAACTTCTTCGGTAGATGAAGAAGAAGAAGAAGAAAGCATCTCCGCAATTCGGCAAATATGCGTCAAACTTCTCGAGAGAATGTCGAACCGAAGCGAAAACAAACGCGAAAACATTCTCAACACGTAACATGAGAAGAATGATGTATCTCGAATTGGCGGAAGATCCGAGAGGAAGATCCGAGAAGAAGATCCAGAAGAAGAAGATCAAGAAGAAGATGAAACAAGAAGAAGAAGAAGAAGAGGGAGATAAAGAAAGGGAAAAGGAAGGGCAACAAGGACAGAATGAAGCATCAATTCGGGGGAGCATCTTTCAAAATATTGAAATTCAAATACCTGAAGCTTCATCTGGGAATGCTGATTATCGAAGATCTTGGCACTTCTAACCGAGATCAAGGATCGACAGATTGAAATGGAAACCTCCTTCACAAACAGATCGAAACTCTTGAGAAGACCGTCAATCAATGTATTGACAGGATTGAAAAGTCTGCATCGGATATGGAGGATTTCACCCTTGTTCGGACCCCAAACAAGAAAACTTCTTAAACACATCTTCCGTCTTAGAAACCGTTCAATCGACTAATTCTTTTTGAGGTTGACAAAAAGGGGGAGAGTAATATGGCTTTTGACTTTTGATGGTTATTAACCTGTTGATGATTTGATAGTTGGATGCATGACATAGTTGGCTTCTGGTTTTATGCTTTATTATGGCTTTATTATGATGTTAATGCATAATACTAAAATGTCTAATAATATTTTCTTATATGCCTATTACACTGATGAAATGAGGTTATGTTGCTGCTATACAGGGTTGATATGAGTTATTCTTATAAGTTGTGCGGGATATTTGGAAGTAGACTCTATCTAACCATATTTTGCGGAACTTAAAGCCATATGATGAAATGTTTTGTCATCATCAAAAAGGGGGAGATTGTTGAGGAAACTCCTAGTTTTGATGTTTACAAAACATTTTATGATTGAGATTCTTACTAAACTCTTGAAGAAAAAGAACTCAGGAAGACTTAGGCTTTAAAGTCTGCTTGGAGCAGAAGATAAAGCTTGGGGTGCCTTAGAGTCTGCCAGCTTCAGACGGAAGAGTCTTCCAGACTGAGAATTAAAGTCTGACCGTACCAGACTGAGAATTAAAGTCTGACCGTACCAGACTGAAATTCTAAGCAGACTCAGAACTTAAAGTCCGTCAGACTTAAGGTGTATCTACAAGATAAGATCACTAACGGTAGAGTATTTCACTTACCTTATTCATGTTGATTCTGTTAATCTAATTTACAGGATCAATTAGTGGACAACTTCCAAAGAAGAATAGAGCACTTATGGAAGCCCGGATTCGATTGTATGGGCGAACGTAATCTAAGGGGATCGATCTACTCTCAACGGTCAAAAAGACTTGCCTTATAAAGTCTGTCCGGAAAGGAAAGACGGAACTCTCACGGAAAGAGCCAACGGTCGAATGTGGCTTGGAGAGTATTTAAGGATAGGTTGTGACTTAGGGGTAGGTGAGATGAACATTATTCCAAAGCTGATTCTGTTCTTCAACTGTTGTTCATAGAGCGTATTTGAGTGATCTCAGTGTATTACAAAAGAGAGTGACTTAGTGAGACAGATTTTCACCAAGTATAAACACTCGGAAGTGTGTAATCACCGTTGATCATATAGTGAAATACAGCCGATTGGCTGGTCGCCGGAGAGTGGACGTAGGCTTGTCTAAAGCCGAACCACTATAATCGTGTTTGCAATCTTCTCTAACTCTCTCTATTTACTTTCTTTTGTGGATTGCAATAATCTGATATTAGCTGCACGTAAAATTCCTAAACACCTATTCACCCCCCCTCTAGGTGCATACACTAGTTACATCAAAGTCTTTTAAAAAAAATGTTGTACCTTTATCTCATGGTCTAGCCCCTTCTCACCAATATTTAGCTTCGCCTTTTCTTATATTGGGTGGCAAACTTGACTTTTTGATCATTGGGAGCTCTTTCGCCAACGCTCAGCCAAGAGAGAATCCGATTTCCTATCATATGTTGGTGGATTCGCTTGTCTAATGCGCCCAAATGTGTATTTCCTATCATTTCGACACTCAAACTCTTTCGATTGATGATGAAAATCCTAGAAGGCCAGTTGCTCAATCTTTAATGGTCGGGAACATTGACAAAGGGCGCTCCAAGGAGTCCCAACAATAACTCCCGAATTCCACGCCATTATCTCTTGACGAATGAGAAGCAAAACGAAACTCAATTTCAAAAATTATGGCACTTGTAACGAGTTAAGCCAAGTGGGTATGAAAATCGAACTCAGCGAGTTCCTTATTTATATGTGAAAGCATGAACATCAACACAAGTATGTATATCTATACACCAAAAACGTAGAGGCGACGGCCAAAACAAACGTCCTAATTCGCCAATAATGAAAGAATAACGTAAGCAATGATATCGACATGACCAAAAACAAGCACCGCCCAGAAAAATCAATGCATCACCCTCAGAATGATCATCTAAAGATCCTCCAGTCGATGTCGCACTTCTCGGTCTGGAAGGCAGTGGCAGCTGACCCCGATGAGCTCAGAGGGATCTTAAGCCCGCATTTGACCCTTGGCTTGATGCGGAACGTCTTGATCTTGCCGAGCTTGAACCGCACCCTCAGATACAGCTTCATATCGATGTCATAGACGCCGGCTGCCTTCTCAGAGTCGAAATCAGATTGCTTATTCGTTCCGAGCATCACCAGCTGCTGGCCCTGGAACGCCGCGCTGAGCGTGGTTGTGTTCTTGTGGCCCTGATAGAATGGGGTCAGGTATTCAGAGTCGAAGCGCTCGCCCCCATAGATCGCCCGTGCCTCGATCCGGTCATAGTAGATCCCGATGCGGCGGTTTGGGTTCCGGATGGTGAGGTTGAGCTTGAGGTTGTAGCTGAGGGTGTTGGTGTTGGTGGCGGTGGCGGTGGTGGTGAAGTTGAACTGAGTGAGCTCGGCATCGGTGACGTGGAACTTGACAAGGTTGGGGCGGAAGATGAGCCAGAAGAGGAGGGCGAGGAGGCCAACGATGACCACCACAGTGAGGACGAGGTTGAAGATGAGCTTGAGGAGGCAGCAGCCACAGCCGCAGCCCCTGCCGCGACTGGGCCGGAGGTAGGAGTGCTGCTTGGGGGGCACGGCAGGGCCGTAGTAGGCGCCATTGAGGTGGCCTTGATTCTCCGCCATGGGGGAAGTTGAAGAGAAAGAAACAATGGAGACGCTGATCGAGAGGAAATGGAGATGGAGATGAGGTATGGGTAAGGAATGGGTTAGGGTTATTTATATAGGGGTTGAATGCGAAGTGGGAACTTGCGTCGCCGACGCGTTGAGTTCGCAGGAGGAGTTTCACGCGTTGACGTGGTTTCGCTGCGAGTGGGAGCTGCGGGAGTTGGTGTTTGGTGTTTTTTAGGAAGGGAGGATGGTGGGCAGTAACTTCCGTGGGGTCGTCGTCTCAAACTGAAACAAGGTTTTGTCTGCAAAATAGGTGTTGAAAGTGGGACCCACCTTGGCCGATCCCGCGTGGCCTTCCCCCCTTCATATTTCAATAAATCTCGAACATTAATTTAGGAAATTAGGGTTTCTTCGTTAGGGGATAGAAATTTGTTGACACCGTGTGGGGAAGAGGATCCCCTAAAGTGGGTTATCGATTTTTTCAAAAGAAATAAAGTAGGTTATGAATTGCCAATTGGAAGCCAGTCATTTAAGAGGGGTGCGTAAGCTTGGTAAACAATTTTATGAGTTGGTTTCCACAATTGTTACCGAGTCCAAGTTCATTATATCAAATCAAATTAGTCGGACATGAAATGTTATAAAAGAAAAATCACAACCTTTCAATCTTTTATGTGGTTATTCCCAACACGATTTGACTTCAAAATTCTTATTTTACACAGTCTAATTTCAAGATTTTACACTTTGGTTATGTTGGGTCGTCTAGATTTATAACCAAAATAGAACTCAATAGAATATGATATGAAATCTAGGGATTTTGCTATATCTTATCAATTGTTTGATGATTGCAATAATAATATTGAATATATTTATATCATATTATTATATTATTGGATACAAACGACATATCAATATTAATAAGCCAAAACTTTTACAAATGGAGATGGTAAAAATTTCTTTCGACACTCTTGCTTACTTTATTTTTATTTTATTTTATTTTTTTATTTTTTTATTTTATCTACCTCTCTTTTTTTAATTAATTTTCTTTCTTTCTTCCCCTTCCATCATTCTCTAATAAATTTTTATTAAGTAGTAAATTGCACTAATATATCTAAAATATGTAATAAATATAAGTATATATTTATATATTAAATTTATATTATAAGATAGAACTAAATGCAAATATATAAATAAAAATAAGATTAAATTTTAAAAATAAATTATTTTTTTTTGAATTTCTTATATTAGAATTCAAATATCGCTTGTATTGAAATCTAATTTTAATTTTGTTAATTAAGAAGTTTTTCATTGGAGAAGAATAACTTTGCTTTTATGGATATTGGAAATTTTATCCACATTTGTCTCGCCTTCCCATAAAATAATTTTATCCAACATTTGTTCATCTTATATCCAACTTTATCATATCTTGAGCAGACACTAAATGTAGGATATGATAAATTTTATTATATTTTAAATTTTATCTTAATTGCTAAACATAACATTTGTATCTCCGAGTTGAATAAAATTGTTACAAGTTTAAATGCAAAGTAGAAATCCAATACTTTTTTTTTGTCGAAATAAAACTAGGCTCACGTTATTTCCACCTCCTTATTGGCTTTTGACACCCTTTATCATAACTATTTGGGTTTGTCCTAGTTGCCACCCTTTTTACACGAGAAAAGGAGGTGGGGGATTCGAATCCACATCTTCTCGAAGGAGTTAGGTTGGGAACAACATAGTTTTAGGAGTGAGTTTTGACTCTTACACCTTACAAGGAGGCAAGATAAAAGTATGAGAGAATTGGAGTAAAATAGGACTAACCAACAAAAAAGACACCCCTTATCACATGATTTAACTACATTATCCCAGTTCCACTTTTGATTTAAAATTATTTTTTACTTTTTTCCATTTTCTTTTTTTTTCAATTTACTAAAAGACAAAACTACCCGCATCTCTTCCGAACAACTTTTTTCAACTAGCATTTTCTCCCACACCCATTACATTTCAATGCTTCCTTCATGTTCTTTTCTTTTTTTTCTAAACTTACTCTCTATTCTTGTAATATGAGTAAGTAGAAATGTTAGTTTTATCTCCAAATTGTTTACTTTATTTTCATAGACTATGTTCATAATCGTGAATTTCTCAAATTTAATTTTCAATACAAATTTACAAGAATTTACTCAAAGATTGTAAGGAAAATCCATTGGTTCTTGTTACATTAAATGTACAGGACCTCCATTCAAAGAGCTTTTCGCGCCTTGGCTATATTTGCCCATGCATTTTTTGGAACCGTGTTATTTTAAGAGCTGAAGGAACTTAATTTTTAGTTAAATGTGTTAATAAAAATGGAAAAATTGAATTATGGGTTTCATATCACGACCAAACCCTTTTTCAACAAAAAAAAAATGTCATTTTTCAATTCCGTTTATTGATTTAGCCTTATAAAGCAATTTCTTATGTGTTTCACAGGAAAATCTAAAAATTCAAACGATTGACCTTCGCATTGGCTTTTTGGTCAACTCTTTAACCAAAAATCGACATCAAGTCAAATTTTGGCTTTTTGCATAAAAATGATCATTTCAAGTCTAATTCTACTTTAGAAGTGAAAATTTTGGAAGAATTCAAAGATTTAATCACAAAATCGAATTGCTAGTGAAAAACTAACTAAGGTTTGACTAGGAAAAGTCATAGCAAACCAAAAAAGAAAACTACTGTTCATTTTCCTCTCTACGCTGAGCTCCCGACCACGAGTGGTTGGGTATTGCTGGGCACTGTTGCAGGGGCTACCGGCGCCGGTGAATAATCGGAGGAGGAACTGAGCTGTTAGGCGACCAACGGCTTTGTGCCTTTCTCTGTTCGGGTGGATCTTAATTCGGAGACCTAAGTCTGGAGCAGGGTTGAAGGCGATTGCTTGCCTGAACCTCCATCTATTCGGGTAAGACCCAATCTCTTGCAATTTGAGCTGTGATGGAAGATTCTTATGGGTTTAGCTAGCTGGTACTTGCTATAACTATGGAAGGAAGTGATGCTGTTTTGAAAGGCCATCCCGGAAGGGGTGGGGGTCGTCAACGCAGCCGGAGTAGAGCTCCTGCTGCTCGATATGTGTCAAATGACCCGGCGCAAAGGGGTAAATATGCTGCCCACCTTGCTGCACATGGGGGGTCCAAATTGCTGACCTCTGGTATGGCTGATGTTGGCCCTAATACAGCAGAGCATGGACCAACTGTGGTGCCCCATGTAGCTGGAACGGCACCAGCCACTCGAACCTGGGCAAATGTAGCCAAAGCGGCTATGAAAGGGTACGCTCTATCTTATTTTAAACCTCGTTCAAATGAGACTTATGAAGTGCATTGCTCAGAGGAAGATCTTAATGCTGCTGATCCCATTTGGCATGAGTGTCTAGTGGGCTATCTTGTAGGGAAGAAACTCCCTTTTAAGTTAGTCGAAACAGCCCTTAAACACCTTTGGGGCCAGCGATTACTAGAGGTCAAAGCAAATGACCAGGGCTTCTTTTTTTTCCATATTGCGGACCATGAGTTTAGACGGGAGGTGATTGAAGGGGGACCTCTGACAGTGGCACGTGTGCCATTAATACTTCAACAATGGCATCCTATGCTAGAGTTGAAAAAAGGAGACCACTCCTCTATACCGGTTTGGATTAGACTGAAGAACCTCCCTTATGGGCTATGGTTTGCTACGGGGATTAGCAAAGTGGCCAGTGCTGTTGGTAGACCGCTATATGTGGATCAAAGAACGGAGCAACTAAAAATGATTTCATATGCCAGGGTATGTGTGGAACTAGCGGCCTCCAATACCGGTTGTGATGTTATTACGGTCCACTTAAATGGGCAAACCCGTAAAGTGGATGTCGAATATGAATGGAAACCAGTAGCATGCTCCAAATGTGGTACCTTTGGGCATCGGTGCCCTACTCAAAACCCTTGCCCAACTGAAGTTGAACCAAGCCTGGATGCTGTTCAAACCCCTCTGTTGTCTGCAGAAAGTAATGAGCCTAGCAATATACTTAATGGCGCCCCTGTTCCTATAACGGAGACTAGACCACCTCATTCTATGGAATGGAAACAAGTCAGATACAAGCAGAATCGTGTGTCTGGTTTAGGGAGCAAGCATCTACCTCCTGTGCTACTTAAACCTGCCCCTCCCCCACTCTCTTTTGACTCAGCAGATGATTTAGACGAAGAGACTGAGATGGAAGGTGCTGCAGGTGTTGGTTGTGGCGATACAAACCATGGACTAGCTATTGATGCTGCACCAAGACAGGTTGAGGGACAGGGGCTGGCCCGTGCTGCTGGCCTCTCAGAAGCTGGTTTGGCTGCTGTATTTTCTGGCTCGGGTGTAGCTGCTGGAAGCTCTGTTGCTGGGGTAGGCCAATCTTCTGAGGTTGCTGTCTGTTCTGATGCGGTACTTACTCCTCCTGTGGCTGCTGGTCTTACCAATATTGGCACTGGGGTCTGCACTTTTTCTGCAACAGGTGGCTGTTCTGACCGAGCTGCTGATCAAGCTTTGTCTGTGGATGGAGGTGGTGCAGCAATTGCTGCTGATGAGGAGACGACTTATGCCAAGTCAAGTTCGGCTGCTGTCATCTCTGAGTCCGGGGCTCATAAATCTTCTTCAGCTGCTGCTACTGATGTTGCTGGTCAAGTAATACCTCTAGATGCTGGATGTGATGTATTAGACACTGCTGATGGGGAGCAGATAAATGTCAAGAAAAGATCTCCTGTTTCTGGAATCTCTGATGCTGGTTGTGAATTACCAGAATTTGCTGGTGCGGGCCACTCTGTTATTACAAGTCCAAATGATATGAATGCGAGTTGTTCAAGCTAGAAGACAAGGCTAGATGCTGATCAATTGGAGACTGCTTCTCTTGACCTTCATTTGACCGAGGTTAAGGTTGAGAAGGCTAGTAGGCTGCGACCTATTCCCACTACTCACCTTACCAAGGAAACAAGCTCTAAACAAGGTAACAGGTCTGGTTCCTCACCTGGGTCAGCTGCTAGAAAGGCAAAGTTAGCAGCCAGCAAAAGACGCTCAAAAAGGAAATAGTCCTCCTGTCCTTTCTTTTATTTTAATAATGTCATTTGGATTCTGGAATGTAAGGGGTCTAATGAATCCTGTCAAGCAAGCTGAAGTCAGACAGTTTGTGCGCCATAATAATCTATGCTGTGTTGACCTTTTAGAAACCAAAGTTCCAGCTACTAGTTTTCCTAATATCTCCAATGGACTCCTTCCTGGTTGGATATGGGTAGCTAATTATGATCACTCCCCTAGAGGACGTATTTGGGTTGGTTGGAACCCGCTTTTGGTTTGTTTTAATACTAGCACCTGTACTGACCAGATTATTCATGGTGATATAGTTTTTTTGAACACGAGGTCATCTCTTACTCTAACAGTGGTATATGGAGAACATACCTTTGTTGCTCGTAGACCACTTTGGAGTAAACTCGTCAGTTTGAGCTCTTCTCTTAAAGAGTGCCCCTGGATGGTCGCCGGGGATTTCAATGCAATTAGGGATTCATCGGATCGGATGGGGAGTCCGGATATTTGGATTCCTGCTTTTGATGATTTTAAGGAATGCCTAGACCAAGCTGAACTATTTGACCTTCGCTATGTGGGGTTCCGATTTACTTGGTCCACCTCCTCCGGTTCTCGAAGGAAGCAACGGAAGATTGATCGGGTCTTGGTCAACAACTATTGGTGCACTGCTTTCTCCTACTCTGAAGCATCTTTCCTGGCCCCAGGATTATCAGACCATTCGCCTATGGCTGTGAGAATTCTAGCACCTGGATCTCGCCGTACTCCATTTAAATTCTTCAATATGTGGATGAGTCATCCTGACTTTTCAATGCTAGTCACCCAAGCTTGGGAAGCTCAAGTATCAGGCTCTCCTATGTACAAGCTCTACTCTAGACTCAAGTTACTAAAGGGTCGCTTTAAGGGGCTCAATAGAGATGCCTATTCAGACATATCCATGAGGGTGGCTATGGCTAAAAGGTCTCTTGTATCTACTCAAGAGGCACTTCACCTTGATCCCAGGAGTAGTTCACTGGCAATTGAGGAACAGGCTCAACTCAAGAACTATTATGAACTCCGAGCACTTGAGGAGGCTTTTTTCAAACAGAAGTCTAGAATTCGCTGGCTTAAGGAAGGGGATCATAATACTAAATTTTTTCACCACTCTGTCAACCACCGACACCTTCGGAATCGTATCGTCTCCGTTATGGACAGCTCAAGACAAATGATATATGATATGAAGGATGTACAAAAGGTATTTGTATCATACTTCCAGGACCTCCTTGCTCCGGCTGGTATGACTACAAGGCCTTCTATACAGGAGATCAGAGAAGTCATTCATTCTCCCCTCAAGGAAGAGCAGATCAATATGCTATCTCGGCCTTTTCTTCCTTCTGAAATTCGTGAGGCCATGTTCTCATTGGCTGGAAATAAAGCTCCCGGCCCTGATGGTTATAACGCTGATTTCTTTAAAAAGAACTGGGATAAAGTTGGCTCATCAGTCATTGAAGCAATCTCGGATTTCCTTGAATCTGGTTGCTTGCTCAAGGAAGTCAATAATACAATTATTGCTTTGGTACCAAAAATTCCCAATGCGACTTCAGTATCAAATTTTCGTCCTATTGCTTGTTGCAATACAATTTACAAGTGCATCACAAAGATATTCTCTTCTCGTATTGCTGCGGTTCTTCCTTATTTAATAAGTCCGGCTCAAACTGCATTTGTTAAAGGTAGGAGAATCAGTGACAATATCCTTCTTGCTCAAGAACTTTTCAGGGGGTTCCATAACAAGCCTAGTACTCCAAAATGTGCTATTAAGGTGGACTTTAGGAAAGCCTATGACACACTTGATTGGGACTTTCTAGAGAAAACCTTACTAGCATTTGGGTTTCCTGCTCATCTCACAAGGCTTATCATGCTGTGTATTCGTACCCCAAAATTCTCCTTATCCATAAATGGCGAACTCCACGGTTTCTTTTCTAGTGGACGTGGTATACGGCAAGGTGACCCGATGTCACCATATCTCTTCACCCTAATCATGGAAGTTTTCACTGGGATTCTTGATGTTCATACTCGGCACCCAAATTTTCGATACCATTGGAGGTGCAAAGCGACACGACTATCTCATCTGTTTTTTGCGGACGATGTTCTTCTTTTCAGTAAAGCGAGTCTCGCCTCTATCTCTTGCATTCAAGAAGGGCTCACCTCATTTTCTTCCTGGAGTGGGCTGGTCCCTAACGCTAGTAAGAGTGAAGTCTTTATTTCGAGAGGTTCTGAGATCAACAAAAACCAGATTTTACAAGCTCTTGGCTTTAACCTTGGATCCCTCCCTGTGCGATACCTGGGGGTACCTATCATTACAGCGAGGCTGAGCAAAGTAGATTGCAATGCCTTAGTAGGCAGACTCACTGCTCGAATCCAATCATGGACACACCATTTTCTGTCCTTTGCAGGCCGATTACAACTTATTAAATCGGTTTTACATGCTATTCAAGCGTATTGGGCCTCTGTCTTTTGGTTTCCTGTTTCGGTGGTGTACAAGATAGAGCAAATTTGTAGACAATTCCTCTGGAAGGGCCCTTCCATGGGTTCGGGAGGGGCAAGGGTGTCGTGGGTTGATGTGTGTCTCCCCTTTCAAGAAGGTGGTCTTGGTATAAGAAGAATCAGAGACAGCAACAAAGCAGCCATGGCTAAACATATCTGGTTACTATTCACAGATAAAGAGTCATTATGGTGCAAATGGATTCATGCTACATATCTCAAAAACAATAATTTTTGGATCTCTTCAACTCCTACCCACTGCTCTTGGGCTTGGCGGAAGATCCTGTTTCTAAGGGATGAACTCCAACCCCATTTCAGATGGAGAGTAGGAGATGGGGAATCTATATCACTTTGGTTTGACCCATGGCTAGACTTTGGATCCCTTAACTCAATATTTTCAAACAAATGACATCTACTAATCGAGGCCTCCTTAGAGAAGCAAAGGCCAATGACTTATTCTCTCCTAATGGGCGTGAACTACTTCAACAGCTACTATCTTGGCAAATACCGATTCCCCATCTCTCAACTGATCAGGACATCTTTACTTGGGTGGAGGACACCGGTGGGAAATTTTCAACGGCATCGGCTTGGGCCACACTTCGATGCAAATCTAATCCGGTTCAGTGGTCCACATTTATTTGGGACAAGGCTTTGGCCCCCAGACATCAATTCCTTCTCTGGCTTATTACCAAGAATCGTCTTCCCACACAGAGTCTCCTCATGACACTTGGGAGGATCCCTAATTCGGTTTGTGCCATGTGTAATTATAGACCGGATTCAGTTAATCACCTATTTTTTGACTGCTGTATATCCAACTTGCTGGCTAACTTTTGGGCGGCCAAGTGCAACCTTCCTTGGATTAACTCCTCGTGGTTAGACAATCTCTTTTGGGCAATTAATTATATACCTGGTAAAGGATTCCACCGAGAGTTAGCGCGATTCTCCTTTGGTGCTTTATGCTATATCATTTGGAAGACCAGGAATGACATCCTCTTCCATGGTCACAACCTTGATGTTCCTTCTATGAAGCTCTACCTCTATAAGGTGGTTAAAGAAAAAAGTCTCACCTTCAAATCGGTAGAAGACATTCCCAAAAACAGAAGAATGCAGCGCAGCTGGGGGTTAGACCCTCGGATTTTTGGAACGGAGCCACTCTCGGCTTAGTGTAGGAAGTGTTAGGCTTGTAACCGTTATCCCTACTTTGCTATGTGTTTTTTTTTGGGTGAATGCGGTACCTATATACTCCGGTGACATGGTGTCCAGTTGAGTGCTGTTGGTACCGTGTTTTCTCCCCCTCCCTCTGTTCTACAGTTTGTTGGTTGATTCAATACAATCTTACCTTACCAAAAAAAAAAAAAAAAAACTAACTAAGGTTTGACTAAAAAGTTAAATCTTTGACAAAGAAAATTGAAAAATATAAAAAATACTAAATCACTTCATTTTAGCTCCAATTTGATTTTAATATCAATAATTTTATAAAAATCAATTAAGAACCTCATTTTCCAAATTTTTCGATTTTAGGCTCGAAATCAATCAAAAATAAAATTACTTTTGTTCTAGTCATAATTAGGCTTAGTTCCATTTATGACATTTGATCTAGAGAAAATTATCCATTCACTCGTTCAGTCGATTTCAAGATCGAGCAATACAAAATGTAAATTGACATTTTCGTCACTAATTAGGGATCTGGATCCATTCAACATAATTTATGAACAAATGTTTCCATTCTAGTCAATTTTGTGAGTTAAATCCAAATTCATGGTCAATTTTGAGAAATTCACTTGCCAACTAATTGATTTGGAAGATTTACGTACTTAGCCTTAAGGAAATGAGGTTATTGAGTTTCAATTTGAGAAATTCAAGTTGACTTATTCATGACTAAGGTTTCATTTGATGAATTGAGGTTCAATTTCGGTGTTGTCCCTCAATTTAATTTTGATAAAACCACCAATTAGAGGTTAATTTGAATACAATAAGTCCCTCTAGGCATGGGTAATTAGGCTAATAGTAACTGAATCCAATTTCAATTAATTTGCAAATTTTGACTAATAATTAAGTGAAATTGCCTGTTTAAGCCTAGAAAGTCCAATTTGGTGTTCCCATAGCATAAGTCCAATATTATTCACATTATTTAGGTAATTAAACAAATATAAATTGCCAAAATGCGTTTATATGGTTTAATTAAACGAATATCAAATGCGGTGGAGATTGTTATCATATGTCTCGGGTTTGAGCCTATAAACAAAAATCCGACCCGAATAAACTAAGGAAATTATTTCTGTATTGAAGTCGTCATCAGCAAAAGAGGAAAGTCCAAATCTTGGACTTGGTTGATCGAGGCACTATGGGTTTCCTATTCTTGTTAAGTCAGCCTAGAGAAAAGAAACAGAAAAGGAAAGTTGGATTAGGTTAATTTTATTTAATATATTTATATATTCTTCCTACTCCACGTGGAAGTGACTTTCAAGAATTGGAAAGTCCTCAAGTCCACTATATATATTTGGCCATGCATGGAGAAGAAAAGCCAATGTTGTTGATGCAAAAGAGAAGCTCCATCTTGTTCTGCGAGTGTCGTGCGTGACATCCAAAGGTGCTAGGTGCCTGTAGAGGGTTCATGCGGCAAAGTTTGTTCGTGAATTACATCTAAGAAAGATTAGTGGTTGTAGCCGTGAAATCTTGTAGTAAGATTTGTTAATTTCTTTGTGAGATAGAAAGATTATTTCGCGAGGAATTGAATGATAAACATTGCATGAGTTATTGAGTTTAATTGAGGTTTAGGAAATATCATGAGTGTTTGAGTGACTCAAGTACGATTGTAATCTCTTTATATCGCTTAATCTATAGCGGAATTCACTGCTGCTCTTCTTGTAGAAGTAGATCACTATGACCAAACCATGTAAATCTGATGTCCGATTTATTTTCTCTTTCTGTCTGTATTATTGTTTAATCGCTAGTCCTTCCGCGACAATTACTATAATAATTTGAATCTGTATTTAAGTCTTCAAAATTTGTATCTTTCAATTCAATCCTTCCTTCAGCTTTCGTGAGATTTTAGGGTAGACTAAACAACAAACAAGCTTGCCTCTTTTGACTCTCCTCTTGGTCCTGTCTCACTCTTCCTAGCTCCTTATGAGCCTTGAGGACGATCCACATCCTTCCTAGCTCCTTATGAGCCTTGAGGACGATCCACATCCTTCCTAGCTCCTTATGAGCCTTGAGGACGATCCACATCCTTTAGCCCAGCAGTCATGGCCCATCGAATTTCCACGTCATTATTTTTACTCTAAAAAGAAAAACGAAGGGCTCTAATGGAATTAGAGAACGTCCAATCTCCACTTCACTTTTTCCCCGATTGAAGCTTTCAAAAGGCCGCCTACCGCAATATGAACGTCATCCCTCAACTTCTTCTCTTTGTCCGATTTCTCGTTATTTAATGATCGGGAAACATTGACAAATGGCGTTCCAAGAACTCCCATCAACTCGTACATTCCACTCCATTATCTCTTGACAAATGAGAGGCAACGCACGACAAAATCCAAATTCAAAAATCATGGCACTTATAACGAGTTAAGCCGAGTGGGTATGAAAATCGAACTCAGCGAGTTCCTTATTTATATGTGAAAGCATGAACATCAACCCATATACACCAAAAACGTAGAGGCGACGGCCAAAACAAACGTCCTAATTCGCCGATAATGAAAGAATAACGTAAGCAATGATATGGACATGACCAAAAACAAGCGACGCCCAGAAAAATCGATGCATCACCCTCAGAATGATCATCTAAAGATCCTCCAGTCGATGTCGCACTTCTCGGTCTGGAAGGCGGTGGCAGCTGACCCCGACGAGATCAGAGGGATCTTAAGCCCGCATTTGACCCTTGGCTTGATGCGGAACGTCTTGATCTTGCCGAGCTTGAACCGCACCCTCAGATACAGCTTCATATCGATGTCGTAGACGCCAGCTGCCTTCTCAGAGGTTAAATCAGATTGCTCACTCGTTCCGAGCATCACCAGCTGCTGGCCCTGGAACGCTGCGCTGAGCGTGGTTGTGTTCTTGTGGCCCTGATAGAATGGGGTCAGGTATTCAGAGTCGAAGCGCTCGCCCCCATAGATCGCCCGCGCCTCGATCCGGTCATAGTAGATCCCGATGCGGCGGTTTGGGTTCCGGATGGTGAGGTTGAGCTTGAGGTTGTAGCTGAGGGTGTTGGTGTTGGTGGCGGTGGTGGTGAAGTTGAACTGAGTGAGCTCGGCATCGGTGATGTGGAACTTGACGAGGTTGGGGCGGAAGATGAGCCAGAAGATGAGGGTGAGGAGGCCGACGATGACCACCACAGTGAGGACGAGGTTGAAGATGAGCTTGAGGAGGCAGCAGCCGCAGCCGCAGCCCCTGCCACGACTGGGCCGGAGGTAGGAGTGCTGCTTGGGGGGCACGGCAGGGCCATAGTAGGCGCCGTTGAGGTGGCCTTGGTTCTCCGCCATGGGGGAAGTTGAAGAGAAAGAAACAATGGAGACGCTGATCGAGAGGAAATGGAGATGGAGATGAGGTATGGGTAAGGAATGGGTTAGGGTTATTTATATAGGGGTTGAATGCGAAGTGGGAACTTGCGTCGCCGACGCGTTGAGTTCGCAGGAGGAGTTTCACGCGTTGACGTGGTTTCGCTGCGAGTTCGAGTGGGAGCTGCAGGAGTTGGTGTTTGTTTTTTTTTAGGAAGGGAGGATGGTGGGCAGTAACTTCCGTGGGGTCGTCGTCTCAAACTGAAACAAGGTTTCGTCTGCAAAATAGGTGTCGGAAGTGAGACCCACCTTGGCCGATCCCGCGTAGTCTTTCTCCCCTTAATATTTCAATAAATCTCGATCATTAATTTAGTAAATTAGCGTTTCTTTAATCGGGGATTGGAATTTGTTGACACCATGTGGAGCAGAGTCTTCGTCCCTTAAAGTGGGTTATCTATTTTTTCAGAAGGAAAATTGTGGGTTATAAAATTGCAAATTGAAAGCCAGTCATTTAAGACGGGTGCATAACTTTTGTAAAAAATTTTATGAGTCAGTTTTGGTATGTATTACCATTCTTCTGGTTCAAGTTCATTATATCAAATCAAATTAGTCGGACATGAAAGATTATAAAAGAAAGATCACGACCTTTCAATCTTTTACTCGGTTTCGCATGAGATTTGACTTCAAAATTCTTATTTATATAGTCTAATTTCAAGATTTTACACTTTGTATCTCAAAGTTGGATAGAACTATTACGCAGCCGAATGCATAGCAGAAATTTAATACTTCTTTTTTTCAAAATAAAACTATTCCATTCAACAAACAATCCATCTTGCACTGTTCTATGACATTCCACAGAGCCCGTGGGCTTGGAGCCCTTCCGGAAAAGAAGTCTGTTACTAATAAGCTATCAGTTCCAACTCAATGCTCAGACCAAAAGAGGATTTAAGATCCTGTCTCTTGGTCAAGTAAACCAACGGCTCTTTTAAAGCTAGGGTTTCTGCACAAAGAGTAGAGGGAGCTCTCATCATTGCGACCATTCACCCAATTGCGACATACTCCTAACAATCGACGTTTCTAAGGAGCTATCAAGTCACGATCCATCGATGTTGAACTTCAGAGACCCTCTAAATGGCGGCATCCACCTTTCAAGTAAGGATCTTCGCCCTCTGTCTGATATCTTCGATCTTGGGCTCCATCTAACAAAGATCTTGTTCGAAGCGAGTGCGGCATCCACAATTGAAGATGGAATTGGCTTGCGGGATTGAAACCATGGAGTGTTTCTTGCCTTCAAAATAAGCCATAATTCTTCTGCAAATTTCTCCCTTGAGGATGTGTCTACGCAAGAGGTAAGATTTTGGAAAACTCATTTATCCATTCTGGTGATGTTCATAGGAGAGATCTTGATGTTAAGCGTCGTGTTGCCCAAACTTCTTTTATCCAATGTTAGAGATTAAAAGAGTGTTTCAGCATTTCCAAGGCTTGGAGGCATAAAGAGCAAATCGGATCAAGTAAGATATTTTTCTCTTATATAAATTATCTCTCGTAAGTGGTGCATTTTGGCACACAATCCACATAAAGAACCAAATTTTGGGGTAAGTATCTAGTCTCAAAATTATTGACCATAGAGCCCAAGGTGTCTAACAAAATAACGATGCTTGATATGTATTTGGTGAAATATTTGTTAGCTGCAGCCTATTGTACCCACTTTCCACCATGTAAGTTCTCAATCCATTCCCAGACCGCATAAGCTTATCTTCCACTAGAATCAGACTTAATGGAATTGTAAGAATTTCCTTCAGAGTTTGCTCTTCAAACAGCTAACACGGCTTTTGTTCATTCCACACCCGAGTATTTCGATTAATCAAGTCCGCCGCTATTCGAGGATCTTTTTTGTTTATTATTTCACCGATCACTCCGGTTAAAAGCCATTTGTTCTCACGAATATTAATGTCCCTTCAATCGCCCACCAGCCACCTGACCTTAGGGTGATGAATCACATCTCTTCCTATCGATAGACTTTGCCAAACCCGTAATGGACAAGATCCCTTACACTCCACAAATCACCTCCAAAATAATAAGTGTCTCTGAATTATGAACTTTATAAAGCCAAGGAAAAATTCCAAATAAGGGCTTGAAGCATTCTCATTTTCTCAAATAAGGTCCTGAAATAGATCTTGTTTTAAATAAGAATCTGAAACGCTATCATTTTCTCAAATAAGAGTCTAAAGTTGGCAGTGTTTCAAATAAAAGCTTGAAGTGACTATATCAAACCTTAAATAAAGATATGAACTCACTAGTTTTTAAGGGCAATTTCTTCTTTTTAATTTTTTTTCTTTTTTTTCTTTATGTTTTCTATTTTTTCATAAAAAACAAACTAAAAAAACTATAAAGAAAGGAAAAACACAGGTGAGCCGCTGCCTCATTGCCTATGGGGCAATGACAACAGCCGACAGGGTCATTGGTGCCTAGGTGAGGGCCAATGACCCCACCGACTAAAGGTGAGGGCTAACAAGCCCTTACCAAAGACAGGAGAGGGCGCCGGCCCTCTCCCAAATTTGGGCGAGGGTCACCTGCCCTTGCCAAGGCCCGATGGCCCTCACCCAACGCTCCCACCCCTATTTTCACTTTTTTATTATTTTTTAAGTTTTAATATAATTAAATTTAAACTTAAATTGTGTTTGGATATAAATGCCCATGATTGATTGGAATGTTTTGCTTAAATTGCGAGCCGGTGAGGCCACCTTTATTTAAAATAGTCATAACCACTTCACGCCCTTCTTTGAAACTAATATAGCCATTTCAAGCTCTTATTTGAAATAAAGTCTACTTCAAGCCCTAATTTGAGAAATAAGGACACTTCAAGCCCTTATTTGGAATTTTCCCTAAAGCCAATGGAGATTGTGATAGTCTTTATGCTTATTTACCCTACATAACTTTAATGAAGGTCACAAGATTTCTAAAATCGAGACCTCCACAATCTTTCCTAGTCTTTAAAGTTTCCCATTTCTTCTAGTGAAGACCTAATTTAGATGCATTTTGTTTACACCGTAAAGTGGCAATCCTCTTTTTCACTGTTTCATGTACCGAGATAAGAATTTTAAATATTAACAATACATATTGAGTCAAGGCTTGTACAACATCTTTCACCTAGATCTTCTTATCAGCTTTAGATGATAATTTTTTCTTTCTAGCCCTCTAGTTTATGATGTCGAAGCATTCCTAGAAGTCATTGATTTTAAAAAGGAGTTGTTTATTATAGACAAATCGTCAATTGCATTATTATCGACCAACAACCTAGTCATTGATCAACAAGATAGTTATTAGTTTAGAGTCTACTTCAATCACGTAGTGTCACGACCTAACTTTTGGGCTCGTTGTTGACTAGGGGAGCCTTGAGTAGGTGTTAATTTCATAGCGACAACCTTCCAATAACTTGGACTCTCCCAAACCCATACCCTATGTGATATTGGTTGTTCAACATATTTATTGATCTATGCAAATTTAAATAAAAGAGTCATTACTAACCTTTTTGTGATCGGCTAGAAACCTAGTAAGATATAAGAGAATATCTTACTATCTACACAACTAGAGATTCTAGGCTTGGGGATTTGATTATGTTAATCCTAAAATTAACATTCTTTTAGTACCTAACTTGATTGTGTGCTAATTAATAGCATGAAAACCTATCCAAGAAATTTAAGGTTCGTCCTAACCATTCTAAAGCAGAAAAATAACATACAAGATATTAAAATGCGCAATCAATTAGAATCACAAAGTAAAGCAAACAAGCATACTAATATTGTTCTTAAAAAAAAAAAAAAACAATATAAGACAAAGAACCCCATTGTAATGCCCTAAAGGTTTGTCCAATTTTTGGGTTTTTGCATTTCTAAGGGTATTTCAAACTTTCGAAATTTTTTTCTTAGTTTTCTGGAATTTTTTCTGAATTTTTGTAGTAATTTTTTTTATAAATTTTGAAACGTTTTAAAATTATTTTAATGATTTTCACGATTTCATGAATTGAAAAAAAAAATTTCTATTAATATTTTCATGATTTCTCTGGATCTTTTAGCATTTTTAGGATTTTTAGGATTTTTTTTTTTTTAATTTTCAAGAATTTTCTAAATTTCTGAATTTTTATGATGGTTTTTAAAATATTAGAAGAAACAATTTGAACTGGGTCGGGAAACACGGCGGAAACCCCATCGTTGGGATCGGACTAAAAACTGGGCCGACCGTATTAGGGTCCACTCAAAATTTCGACAAAATCGACCTGTGAAAATTTTAAAATAGCCCGATAAGATTCTAGCCCACTCCTTTTTCTATTTTTTTAGCCTACTCTTCTAGCCCACACCAAAATCAACCCAACCCTCACATGGACTTAGCCCACATAATGCAGTGCATTTCTCTATCTTTTTTATATCTTTTTTCGGCCTTTTTTCTCCTTTTTATTTTCTTTTTTAGTCTTTTTTCCGTTTTGTCCTTTTCTTCTGCATATTTCGTCCTTCCTGCATCGTCTTCAACCTCGGGACGCCGTCCTTGTCGGTGAGACTGAACAATTGCAACTTTCTTTCTCTTTTCTTTTCTTTTTTTACCGAACTAGGGACCTTCGACGCAACTAACACTCCGGCTGACGACCGCCATTCACTAGTCGTTCACCTCGACCGATGTCGACCACCCTTGGCCATGAACTCTGGCGATCCTCGATCTTTTCTTCTGCCAGAACCAAGAACACCCTCGTCGACTTGACTATACATGGACATCTCAAGCAAATCATCATAACACCATGAATTTGAGCAAAGTAAACATGATTCTATAGACACAAAAGCACAAAAATGGATGGTCTCAAACTAAAAAGCATGAATATACCTTCAGTTTTCTCTAGGACATTACATCAAACACTTTGAGTGCATTGAATAAAAGAGGGGACACAGGCATGTTCGGGTTTAGATTCGGACCAAGGCTAACGTACTGAGTAGAAGAAATATCCATGATCAAACAAGGAGCAAAAATATTTGCAGTTAACATGAATTGAACGATAACATAAGATCTCAGCCATTACTTGCTTGAAAAATCTGAAGCTCATTTGAGCATTTCAGCTAAAAGGTGGTGAGTATGAATTAAACGAAAGATTCTTGACTTGAGTCGAACTCAAACCGAGCGTAAGCTTTTAACAAAACATGCCGGCATACACAAAAACGTACATGGAGAATCAATAGGGTCGAAGCTCACGTGAACTAGTCAGTCACGAGCTCTGGCCCAGCACCAAGTCAGATACAAGGCAGAGGTATTGGAGAGAGACCTACTTGGTTCTAGCTGAGTGTAGCGGTGGAAGACGGTGGATAGGCAGACCACCAACGACAGCAAGCCACTTTCCCGAGTCTTCCTCTCTCTCCATCTGTTTTCAAATTCTCTCTCGGGCCTTTCTCTTACGTTTTCTTCCTTCTTCTATCACGGGCTCCTGAGTTTTCTGCAAAATTTCCTCTGATGGAGGAGAAAACTAGAAAAGGAAACCATAGCTTTGTCGCGACCTAATTTCTTTTAGAGGTTTGATTGGGGAACCTTTGCTTTGATTAGGTTCAGGGGCATTGTTAACTTTGACCGACAGCTCTTCATTAACTCAAGCTTTCTTAAGTTCATACTCCACGCGACATTGGATATTTAAAATTTTAATCGGTTTAGTCTATACAAATTCAAACAAATGAGTTGACATTAACCTCTTTTTAGGATCGGTTAGAAACATAGTAAGGTATGGGAGAATACATTACTATTTGTGCAACCAGAAATTCTAAATTCAGGAACTTTGTTACATTAATCATACAACTAATACCCTTTCGGTACCTAACTCAATTGTGTATTAATTAAGGTCATGGCAACCTATTCAAGAATTTTAAGGCTTATCCTAACCATTCTAAAGTAGGAAAATAACATCCAAAATATTTAAGTGCGCAACTAATTATCATCACAAAATAAAGAAAGAGAGCATCCTAATATTGTCCCTAAAAAGAAAAATATAATGTAAACAAAGAACCCTATTGCAGAGCCCTAAAGGCTTGTCCAATTTCGTGTTTTTTTAAGGGTTTCCTAAATTTTTTGCAATTTTTTCTTATTTTTCTGAATTTTTATAATTTTTTTTTTTAAATTTTCGTATTTTCCGAAATTTAAAAAAATGAGTTTTCAAGATTTTGTTGATATTTTGAGGCTTTTCTGAATTTTAAAAAATATTTATTAATATTTTTAGAATTTTTTAATTTTCCTAATTTTTTTGGAATTTTGGAATATTTCGGATTTTTTTTTTTTTTTTGTATTTTAAAATTTTGAAATTTTTTAAATATTTTCATGACTCTTCTGAATTTAAAGACATTTTATTAATTTTTAAGGATGTTTTCGAATTTTTTAATATTTTTTATTTTTTTAATTTTCGATTTTTTATGATTTTTATATAAAAAATAATTCGGACCGGGTCAGGAAACCCGGCCCTGCTAACTTGATTCGGACCCTGTCAGTCTGGGTTGGACTTAAAGAAACCGAGCCGGCCCTAAGCCCACTAAGAATTAACCAAAGGCCCCGAAAATCCCCTTTTAAAAGAAAGCCCATCTTCAATTTTTTTTTTCAGCCCAATCGTCTCCTCTACGTCTAGCACTGGCCCAGGCCCGCTCGACAAACACTCAGCCCAGCCCCTACTTCATTTCATTGTTGTCGGCCCTTTCTTTTCTTCTTTTCTATTATTATTTTTTTCTTTTTTATTCTTTCTTTTTATCTCTTTCTGCTGGTTTTTCTTCTTCTGCATATCATCTTTAACCTCCCGAAGGTTTCATTTCAGCAAACCCAGAAGTTTGCAGCTCACAAAACCAAAAAAAACTTCATTGCTACCACTCCTCTAGTCGACGATCACTATCCACCAGTCATTCACTTTGACCACCGTCGGCCATGACCCCCGACGACGCTCAATCTTCTCTATTTCCGGAACCAAAAACACCCCCCGCCGACTCGACTATGAACAACGATTTTACGTAAATCATATGAAAAACATACTGGAAATAAGAAAGAATAACACGCTTCGAACAGATATAGGTAGAAACACGAACGAGTCCCGAGCAAGAACATGAGTAGGTTTCGGTTTTCTCTAAGGTATTTTATCAAACTGGTTGTGTGCATGGATAAAACAAGGAGTTCCCGACTCGAGCCGAACTCAGACCGGGACTAAGCTTCTAACTAGTATACTAGAGCATAGAACAACATTAATGGAAGCACGACGGGGGCCGGGGCTCGCGCGAACTGGTCGGTGCGACCTCCAGCCCGACACCTTGTCAACATAGGACAGAGATGCTTTGGGGGGGAGAACCTACCTGGTTCAGGCAAAGTGTCACGGCGGACGGCGGCTGACGAACGGACTCCGATAGCGTTCAAACACGCGTCTGGCTTCAGTCGACTCCTCCGAGGTCAGGGATGGCGATGATGAATGGCAGCAGCGGACCCGGGCGGATGATGTTCTGGAGGTGACGGACGACGTCGATCGGCTGTGGCTCCGAGGTTTTGTGTGGGGCTTCAATGGCGACCGTGCCCAGAGAAGAGAAAGACCAAGACACTTCTTTTTTTTCCTTTTTCAGCCAAGCTCTCTGCAGCTGATCCCCTCTCTAATGGTCGATGATCCCCCTGGTTGAAGTTTGCTCTCTTTGGTCTCATCGCTTTCCACACTCGGGCTCCCTCACGTCGGTTCGACTTGAGGATGTCGAACGGAAGGAGTCACCGGAGAGCTCGCGCGCGGCCAAGGCGTCGTCTGCTGAAGCTCTCCCCGCTTTCACTCAGTCACTCCCTCCCGGACCCTCTCACTCAGATCCCCAGATTCTTCTCCGAAGAACCTCTCTCGAGTAGTTCACTCTCTCTCTCTCTCTTTTCTTTTTTCCTGCGTTTTTTTTTCTTGCTGCCTTTCTTTTCTTCCTCCAAACCGAATTCATTAATTGACCAAGTCTCATCTTGATAATTATAATTAGTCTTGATAATACCAAAGTCAGAAGGAAGGGTGTTTAAAGCTTGATGAATAATGCAAGTATCAGAAAGGGTAACTTGAAGGACCCGAAGTTTTGTCTGTAGGTTTACCATCCTAAGGACTTAGTCCTTAACCCCACTAGAACCATCATACTTTATATTAAAGAGTGTTTGCAGAAGTGTTCCTATCTCAACATTAGGGGAGATATGATTCCTAGCCTCTATGGCTTGTATCAACTGTCTAGCAATGCAATTAGTTGGCAAACCACTCATCAAATGTTCCTAAATGGATTGTTTCATTATGAGAAAGCAAATCCTGTTGCTCTTTTTCCAAGCAGCAAAATGTGCCTTATGGGCTTTTATACTAGTGCTAGTAAGATCTTCTGGCTTATCCTTAATAAGAGCAATATGAATATCTAATAGCTCTACCTTAAATAGAAAATCCTCTTTCCATTTCTTAAAATTTGAACTCATAAGAACCTCAATTACAATGGAGTTTCCATTTACAGAAAAGGTGATTGATTCAACAAGCAATGCATATGATTTGCATTATATGAGTACACATCATTTAAGCCATAAAAGCATACATCCAAAGAGTTGCACACATCATCATGTAATCATTTTTGGGCAGAATATATGGCATGCAATTGCATACACTCCACATGACAGTGGCCACGAGAATATATTCCAATCTTTTGTAAATTTACCACCTTTGGGTGTAACCACTAGGATCAGTCACTTCTCAATCGTATGTTATACATGTATCTCTTGATGGACCAATACACAATCATTTCCTTCAGGAGTATGACTATGCATTAGTACAGGACACATCCTAATACAATATAATGCACGAGATCGATATTTTTCAAATCCAATCATGTGTGTCACTTTGGCATTCACAACTCAATTGAATCCTTGAAAATTTCTCATACCAAGGATATTGCCTTTGTCTCACACTCACTACATACATGTGATTTTAAATATGATGATAGATGGGGCATTTATCATCAAAATCACATGTTATGCCAATCACATTGCTTTATTTGTTAATATATGTTGGACCTTACATATGCCAACAATAAATCACACTCTACACATCCTTTATGTGACGATAGACATGTGAGCTAACACTTGTATTTCCAAAACGATAGGAAAATACATGCAAAATATGTAAAAATAGCCTGAAAAATATGTGTATTTGGAATTGCAGACGTATTTTTACATAATAAAAAAAATCAAACATGTAAAGTACATACATCACAATGTAGAGAATTTCAATACAAGCACAACGGTACTGAGAATGCACCAATCGAAGACTAGATGTGCCCCCACGTGCCGCCGGAGTGTTCGATACGTGTAGTGCACGCGTTGGTGTGCAAAACCGGCCAGAATCGTCGGTTCAATCAATCTGACCGATCAACGATCAACATTCGGTTTAACCGGTCCAAACAAAGACCGGTTCAATCAAACTAGATTGGATCAACGATCAACCCGGATCGAGACAACTAGTCGGGTCGTGATCAACATTGGTCGGGTCAATGAGTGACGTCATCAAGCCATGTGTCTCATGCTGGTAAGGCAGTGACACATGATGTCATTGATGACGTCACTTGGACACACATTCAGATATGTGTCGCATGATGATGTCATGCATGACATCATCTGACACTAAATTGGTTTACACGCCGCGCGCGGCGGTGCGTGGCATTGATCTTCGGGACCGTCTCAATGCGTGTAGGCGCGCGAGGGGGTTTCTAGTGTCTTCCGGAGGTGTGCCACCTAGGGGTGATCATGGTCCGGGTTGGGCCGGGCCACCCCCTAACCCTAGGACCAACCCGCACAGTGTTGGTCCTCAAATTTTAGGACCGAGGACCGACCCTATTGAGCCAAGGACCAAGGACCGGACCGACCCAATGGGTTTGGTCCGGTTCCAGGGTCAACCGGGGACCGACTAATAATTTTTTTTTTGTTTCATTTTTTGCATTCTTCTCTATTTTTTTCCCTGCGTCAAGTCGAGGAGGTCTCACTTTTCCTCTCTACGTTTTCCGAGAAAACCCCACAAAACTCTCCCCTCGAGCTCCTCTTTCTCTTTTGTTTTTCTTTCCCCTTTTGTTCCCCCTCTCTCCTTTGCTTTGCTGACCTAACCCCCTCAATTTTCTACCGCCTTTGATCCCTCTACCTCTGACTTGCACCTCAGTTTTTTAGTCTTCTTTTGCAGGTGATGTTTTGTGCGAGCAGAAAGAAGGGAGGAAGAAGAAAATGGAGTGGGTCGGGCCGAGAAGAAAGAAAAAAGGAAAAATGGGCCAGGCTTGTGCGGAAAAGAAAAGGGAAAAGAGGAAGTGGTCAGTCTAACGCGTGATTATTGTGGTCAACACTATTGAACCCATCTGATTTTTATTTTCTCTTTCGATTAAAAAAATTATATATTCAGGGTTGGTCCGGGTTGGACCGACCCTAAACTCCTAGGACCGAGGACCAACCCGCACAGCGCACGTCTTGGCCCTGGACTTTCGGGACCAAGGACCAACCCAATCCTCCTAAGAACCGGACCGGGACCAGCAGGGTTGGGCCGGTCCAGGGTCGGTCCAGGGTTGACCCTAGACCGATGCTCACCCCTAGTGCCACCCATCAAAATCTTCATTTCGGCAAGAGGAGTTCAAATACATGATCAAAATTCACTTTTAAGGTACCAAAAATCACAAACACAGGCCTAAACGATTCAAGAACAACCCTAACTCAAAACACTCATGTTGGCACATCCGCCCACCGCCAGCAGCGCACCACTCATCGATGCTCTCGTCTCACCAAGACAAATCCGATTATATGTTATCAAAATTAAGTTTTAACAAGTAGAACTCTGAGGATAGGCTAAATACAATAGCTTGAGTTTTAAGCTATGTTGGCTTTGGTATCAAATGTCAGTGTTCTAACGGTGTTCCAGGATTGACATAATTAGAAATTCGTGCATAACAACCAATAAAGAAGAAGATTTGTGTACCTATTTTCGAATCCATCAATTTTAATGCAGAATGATGTCGATCGGATCCTCAAATGCTATCGATCTTCTCCTCTATTGCCCTTAGAGCCCTAGCCTGATGAGATAGCCTCTCTCTTTCCCACGACCCTCCTTATATAAGGTATGTGGGTAACTTCGAAAGGAAGTTTTTCCAAGAAAAGTTACTTTCTAAAGAAGTTACTTCTAAGGGAGGGTTACTTCCAAAAGAGAGTTAGATGAGGGACTTTTAGTGCTAATTATAGAATTTTTGATTAGGCCCTCTCATCACGAGCCGGGTCCAATTTGGCCCACACATGCTAGGTTCATATTGACCTATTAAGAAATAATTATATCTCATTTTAATAGATCAATCCTATAAAATGACAAATTACAATCTCAATTAATATAACATATATCAGGAAAAATCTTATAGGGGATTGCATCGTGCCATAGTTGGGTGCAAGGAATACGTGTCCGATTTGTCGGTTTGAGGTGCTGGCGGATGATCTGCGTACGAAGAGGAGAAGTAGAAAATGAATTTAAATGCAGGTGGGAGGTGGATTTTTTTTGTCCAGGATTCTACAGGAAAAAAGGAGGAGGAGAAGGAAATGGAATCTACGACAAAAGAAAATGAATAAATAACAAAAGGGAGGAAAATTTAGGAAAATTTGACCGAAGCATACTAGACAGAGGAGAAAATATTGGGTAGGCCGACCCCTTCATGTCATCGCGAGCCCGGCCCGCTCAATAGACAACACATGGCGCATGAGTCCCGTTTCCTCTCTTCGTTGACAACACGTCTGCGTCGTCCCTCCGTCCTTCATTTTCGAAAAGCCCATTACTCTTTTTCTTAACAAAGAAAAACCGCCTTCACCGCCCCTCCCGCGCCGTCGATGCCACCGCCGCAGTCAAGACACTTTGGCCATCAAAAAAGGACGCTGACCGGCAGCCATGGCTGGTGTTACTCTATCTCAAGCGCTCCCCCTGAGACTTTGTGGCCGACTCTGATGGAGGTCGCCACCGGTGGCGGAGGCTTGTGGCCTCAGATTTGAGGTAATCCCGTTCAAATCTGAGATCGTGAAATGGACCATTGGTTTCAACTTCCATTGGACGTTTGCCAGAGATCGAGAACAATAGCGCTAAGTTTGACAAGACGAGCGTGACGCGTAGGATCTTGGTAGAGACTAGAGATGGTGGCTAGGCACTGTGGGACAAGACCGACGTCGATGGCAATGGTAACGACTAGCAGCGGTGAAGCTGCTCAACAGTGACGGCACAAAGGACCCAACAGATCTGAGCTCGGGGGGCGGGACCCAGCATCTGCGACCGGCGGGGCTCTTCGAGGAGGCCGAGGACGCAGAGAGAGAGAGAGAGAGAAATCTTAAAAAAAGAAGGGAGAGAGGACGCAGACGCCTTCCTGGAGAGAGAAATGAAGCAGGGGGAGGAGGGGAGGAATCAGACGTCTTCGATGAAGAGAGAGAAAGTGGGACCCATGCACCACGTTTTGTCCATTGAGTGGACCGTCCCAAGGGCAAAATAGTAAAAACAGGAGACACATAGTCATTGGGAGTATAAGGGCTGTCAATTATTGCTATTATATTAATACTGTTCTATTGTAGTTATTATTCGTCTCCACTTGAATATGAAAGTCCCTAAGATCAGAATTCACAATTATATTTTCGACTCTGTTTCTTCCGCCAGCTGCAACCAACAAGACGATCTTGGTAGAGTCCGAACGGCCGGCCGATAAATCAAGTTTCAGTTAGTCTATCGTTAGACCAACTCAAACTTGTGCTTTTTTGATCTGTGTACCTGTATGGTATAGGTAACAGTATACCCGGAAGAAGATGGCAGGAGCTTCTGCAGCAGGCGATGCGCCCGTTTTGTCACCGTCAATGAATGAGCCTCCTCTCGTTTCCTTGGCGATCTTGAGAAAAGCGATTGGCGACGAAATCGACTCCCTCAACGAACCCGAGCTGAGCCGTAGAGTCTATGCAGGAGTGCTTCTGCACGACAAAGAGGAGCAGGGGGAGGCAGAAAACAGCGAGGATCAGGCAAGTTCCAAGACAAAAAGAGAACATGTTTTGTTCAGATAGATAATGATCTATTGAGTGGCTCGAATTGTGAGTCCCGCCATGAAACTAAAACTGCATGATCTGCGAAGTCTGTACATCAAGACCACTTGTAGATGATAAGCGGATCTACAAATAGGGTCCACGGACCAGATGGGAGCTCGGTAGCTCCTGATTTGGACAAGGCCAAGTTTTTTTTCTGATGTTGCTGATGTCTCACTGATTACTGCTTTGTGCTTACAGGGACCGTATACACACAAATATTGGGTTCACAAAGTGCTCAACAAGAACTGCTGGATGGTTCTGGCTAAGGTCTTATCGATAAGTCTGGTGCACGATGGATCATGCTGGAAATGGACAGAAGAGGAGGAAGAGAGGTATTGTTGCTTATTCTATCCTAATCAATTACATATTAAGTTGAACCTTAATGTGATTATCAAGACTCTAGGTTGGCCCTGGTACAATGTATAAATTCGATCGAACAAATAGGACTCACATGCGGCCAAAATGGTTCTGCTGCCACTAAATTATCTCTTTTTGTTGGCATATCTCTAGCATTATTTTGACGTTGCCTATTTCCCAATGCCGCTGAAAAGATGCGGCTGAATATGCAACCTTTTGGCAGCTGCAAGTTGTTCATCTAGCAGCACTAAAACAGATTTTACTGCCACAACTTTGAATTGCTTACATAAAAATGAGATCATTGCTATCCATCATCATCGCTAGTAAGCCAACCCTTTGTTTGCTTGAATATATCTGAGTTTCAGCTATCATCCGGAGAACAAAAAAATTTGCATAGCCGAGTTAGATAAAGTTAGCTCGCTAGAAATCAGTGGAAAATGCAAAACAATCATGCTCTCTCCAAAGACAGCATATGAAGTCAAGATCTACGTGAAGATGAAGCCAGAAAGCTACGGATGGGAAGTTCCAGTGAGCCTCAGTCTCACTCTACCGGATGGAAACAAGCAGGGACGCATGGAATTCTTGGACAGATTGGAAAAGGATCAGTGGTTGCCAATTAGCATCGGCAAGTTTGAGACAACACCCAAAACCGTCGGTGAGATAAGCTTTTCCCTCACGCAAACTGATGGGCATTGGAAGTACGGCCTCCTCGTCAAGGGCGTTGCTTTCACGCCAATTCAGTAGTATCATCAACTGGTTTGACACGTCTTCCGTAAATCAATGCACTCATTGATCGCCATGTGTCCAAGCGGCCCACTTTTCAGATCCCTCTCTTTTCTTGTGTAACTCTTCAATGATAAATGGCATTGCAGAGAAACAACAGCAAATTGAGAGAGAGTAACGCAGGAAGCGAGAAGGATAAAGGAGGAGAGAAGACATCTAAAGGGTAAGCCTCTTGAACAATGGCGAACAGTGAGTGGAGTGATTTACGGATGATGTGTCAAAGTAGTTCTGCCTAATATTTTCTTGAAATAACGAGCCAAATGCGTGATGGCTCTAGTGTTTGGATTGATATTTTCCCTATGTTTGCTTGTGTGTCGATGTAATGGTATTTTGAGTATTGGTACCTATGAGCAAAAAGGAAAAAAAAATCCGTGATATGAAATATTTTCATCTAGAATCATGCTGAATTTTTCAGGTTTGCCAACCAAGGAAATTAGTTTTTTTCAGCTTACATGTTTCGACAAATTAGAAGGCCAAGATGGCGATGAAGTACTCGATTGCATGTGAGAAAATCAGATCGCAGAAAGTTAGTGTTGGATAAATGATCTGATCTTTTAAGATCAAACTAATAGTAGTTACGTGTTTTTAAAGTACACAACTACTGTTTAGATCTGTATATTATTTTGCTTTTGTATTAACTTAGAACTCTATAAGGTAAATATCCCCTTTTCATCTCCAGACTGATGCCTTTTTCCCAATCAAGTCCTTGCAATTGCACAATCAAATTCCCTTCGATATCAAGAGTCTGGCAAGATAAAAAAATTTGCCACTGCGGACTACAATCCCTAAAGATGAAGACAGCAACCGGACCTCAAGCAATAAAATTCTTTAAAACACGCAGTGCGCTCGAGCTTTCCGCATCAAAACTCTTGCCAACTCAAATTGACAAGTGAGTGTCAACTACAAACTCCACTATTTATCATTTTATTTGGGGAAAATACCACTAAAAAATTCTTAAATTATGTCTATCGTGTCATCGATATTTCAAATTTTTTTTGTCACCGTAAATTTCAATCTTTTACCTGTGTGACAAAATGACCCAGTCATTACATCAAATCCACCTTCAATATTCAAAACACGAAGGTTGTAGATGGTTAAGGGTGTTTAAGGGGTGCCATCACTTCCGACTTCATTACTGAGAGCCATCGATCCCCACCAGCCATAGGCGAGGGTCGGAGCTCAACGCAGGCCTCTGCAAACTGCCTAAGCTTGATACCGTGGTGGAGCTTGATTGCAAATCTTGGGAACGTCAAGCTCATGTTGGGATTGAGCTCAGACGCGCAGTGGAACTCGACCCTAATATCTATGTTCGAGCTCCCCGCAACGGGCGCTGCTTCACACCAAGTTTTGGTCAAACCAAAGAAGCAGGTGTTGTACCGGAAGCCGAAACGCCGAAAGCAAGTGGGGATCCAAGTCTTCAACCAAGTATTAGGATACCAGTGGTCTCTCCATGAAATCTTACAAGAGATTTGTTGAGATTGCTCTAATGCGTCTCCATGATCGGTCTGGTTTACAGATTGGAGGTTACGACGTCAAATGAACACAGCTACTTGCGGTTGAAAGGGAGAAAATTTTGGTCTTTTCATTGCTTTTTGTGAGGAAAATAAATTCGTTGGTTTGATGGGGAAAAAGAAAATGGAACTCGAGCATAGACAGTGCATCGAAACATTTGACGCAGGATTGAACAAACATTTACCGCAAATGATATTAAGATTCAAGAATCGGTACATTGAAATCCGGATTCAGAGTTGAAGGAAGAAGGCCAAGGCGGATACGATGAGGGAAAAGGGAGAAAAAACAAAAAGAAAAGAAGAGGAATTGTTTATGCTTTTTAAAATGTACCGGCATATTTTGACCACATCGAAGTCGCGTCAGTTCCATTCGCCTTTCGTTGTACCAGCCATGTAGGATTATAAACGCGATTTTGAATAGAACCGTGACGAAATGTATGGGAATTTTTTAAATATAAAAAATGTTCGAGATACAAGTAATCAAAATTTTCATTGGTATTTTTTCTTGTTAAAGTAAGCATTATGTAATTATTTAGAGAGATTCCCCGAAATACACATATCACTTCTCATACGTAAGACATGGTTAATATAATGACACGTCAATTTGATTGATCTGGCAGAGTAGAATAATGAAGTTTTATCTAAATGTGAATGATTCCGACACGTATCAATCAACATTTGACATAACCCTATGGGTTGGAGATTGGTATCTTGAAACCACTGAAATTAGCCGATCAAGTTGGTTCTCAACAGCCCCGCTTAGCTGGATAGTATAACACTCAGGACTCACGTTTTTCACTTGAGAGTCGTCCTTTCACAAGTCCCACTCCATTCGCATCTTCTGTGTGCATACACACAGTCAATAAGGACGGACCCATCGTCATTCAACTTCATTGCATTTTATGCTAGTTTTCACGATTGCCTGGTATATTTTGCACATCATCAGATTTTTCTACCCAACTGCAGAAAACAGAAATAAAGAACTGACGTTGGTTTGATCACGAGTGATAGAATAATTAAATATTAAATCATATCTTCATCTACCAACTTAAATTTTTATAATAATTGACAATTATTTTATCAAAATCTCACATGATATCTAAGCTTGAGGTCCTAAGTTCGAATCTTTCCTGATTCCATTTGCCTCCCTGATTAAATATGTCCACACTTAGTATTATTATTTGGCAAAAGGACAAGTGTGATGGGAAGTGATAGAATAATTAAAAATTAAATCACACCTTCATTTAAGCTCTGATGAACTTTATTCTTTTCCAATGCAAGATACTCAAAACTTTCAAATGTCCTTCTATCGGTCCATACATACGGATATAGTTTGTTCATAGTGAATTTATAAAAATCAAGCAAATCAAAAGATGAATATGAAAGTCCTTGGCAATTTCGCCTTGGGAAAGTAAACTGATACTCTATTCTTGCACTCATATAGATCCTACATCAGATGTTTAAATAGCTTGTTCTTCAGTCAAAGCTTGAGACCATCCATATCATATATGGAGACACTCATCCTCCTCTAGTTTGGTAATCTGTCCCACATATTCAGACCCATGGCTGACACTGAAGTGGCCGTTTCACTGGCGATAGACAGACTTCGTGATCTTCTATCCAAGTCCGAAGTCATCATCAACTACAAAAAAATAACAGATCAAATCCCTGTCTCCATAAGCAATCTCCAAGGGATCATTAACACCAGGAGACACGCCTACCTCAACCAAAGGGCTCAGAATTGCGAGAAAAGCCTTCTGCTTTTGGCTCGCAGCACTGAGAAGATTGCAGAAGAGTTCCTTGTCCGAATGCTCCGAGATCACATGTCAAAACCGCAAATAGTTCGGTTCTTCTCAGGAATGAACCGAGTATGTGCCAGGGAAAAGATGGCCGAGGAATTCATGGCAAAAGTTAAGTTGCCAATCCAACAGCTCAAACAATCCTGGCCTGCTGCAGAAAATGGCCTGCAGGACAATGAAAGGGCATCATCTTCATCATCCAGCCAGAGGGATCGAGAAAATATGAGGCAGAGGGTTGAGTACGATATTGTGGGCCGTAAACAAAGTGTGGATCTTCTTCTGCCCAGGTTGATCAATCCTGACACCCCTCTTCGGGCGATTGCGGTGGTTGGAGAGCAACACTGTGGCAAGACCGCATTGGTGAGGAGTGTCTTCAACATGCTACGAATCAAGCATCACTTTGACTGTCGAGCTTGGGTCAGTGTCCTGGGCCTTGGGGCGGAATCTGACTGGATGAAGAACCTCCTGGTGCAAATACTGATACAGATGCCAGCCCGAGATCAGCTGAAAGACTTGAAGCACAAGAAAAATGACGAGCTGGCCAACATGCTTCATCAATTGTTGATGGAGAAGAGGTACTTAATAGTTTTGGATAATTGGGGCGACGCCACACTCATCAATGACTTCTTGCGCTCCTTTGCGGACTCAAACAATGGAAGCAGAGTAATTATCACTTCTACTGATGCAGCTATGCAAAGGAGGGTAGACCCTCGGATACCTAATCTCCCGTTATGCCCTCAATTCACCGATAAAGAATGCGAGGACTTGCTGCTGGCAAGCTTCACTGGAGGACAAAAATCTACTGACCGCATAAAAGAATTGATGGAGCCAATTCTGGAAAAATGCAATCATTCTCCCCCAGCAATCTCTCTACTAGGAGGACTGTTCTCTGCTGCGGAAGTGAGCAATTTTGAGGCCCTTGTCGATCAGCTCGGAAATTGTCCCACCGTCAACGATTTCATGCGCTTGAGCTTTGACGAATTGCCTTACATGATGAAGCCATGTATCCTTTATATGGCTCTCTTTCCTAAGGAGTCCGAGGTCCCTACAAGGAGGCTTTTCCGAGAATGGGCTGCTGAGGGGTTGTTGGCCGAGGCTGCTGAAGAGTCGATGTTGGCAGAGGACTGTTTCCACGACTTAGAGAGAAGGAACTTGATTCGTGTGGTACGCCGGAAACCCGACAGAAGTGCCCGAACATGTCGTGTGCCTGCTTTTCTTCATGAATTTTTCCGTCAGAAAGCGGAAGACTTGGGACTTCTTCAGACCCCGTACAGCTCTGACTCTGTTGCAGAACAGAATGCTCCAAATCAACAGAACCAAGCGCAAAACACAGCGACAGGACATTATGAAGACGAGGTCCGATGCCTTCAGTCTTTTGCATCATTTAACACCTGCAAGTCAGGGACACAAGCAAGAGAGATCGAAGTTCTTAAATCACCAATTTTAGATGGAGACCCAAATTTGCTGAGGGTACTTGATCTCGAGGGTGTTTACAAGCCTGTGCTCCCTGAGAAATTTGGGAATATACTGTCCAACCTAAGGTATTTGGGATTGAGATGGACGGCTCTGGATTCAATTCCAGAATCAGTCGGGAATCTGTTGCTCCTTGAAACCTTAGATCTGAAGCACACCAACATAACCAAAGTGACGAGCACCATTTGGAATGCGAAGAACCTCCGACATCTGTACCTGAGCGAAGCATCGTTTGATAAGTCCATCCAACGCCATATCTCATCAGGGGAGTCTCTGAATACTAAACTTGAGACGCTATGGGGTCTGTTCATAGAAACTGCTGACAGCCCCATGTTAAAAGTGTTGAAGAAGCTGCGAAGCCTTAAGAAGCTGGGTGTGACGTGCCGTCCTGGAGCGGTGAGGGCGGTGACAGAATGCATTTCAGAACTGGCCCATCTTGAGTCCCTGAGATTGAGATCAAGGGACTTGTTTGGTCAGCCTGCGATCCTCGATTTGTGCAACATGAAAGGGCTCGTACTTCTTTCAAACTTGTATTTGCTTGGATCGTTGGTGCACAAACAGGTCCTGGGGTCAGTTTTTCCTCGGAATCTGAAAACGCTTACCTTGTCGATGTCAGGACGTGAAGACGATCCAATGCCAGTCCTACAACGCCTGAATCATTTGATTGATCTCAGGTTATTGGCTCGATCATGCTCCACAATACAGTTGTGTTGCGAAGCCGGTTTTCCAGAACTCCGCTTCCTAAAACTATGGATGCTCAAGAAATTGCACACATTGGTTGTCAAGAAAGGCGCCATGTGTAATCTCGAAGAGTTGGATATCAAGCAGTGCAAGAAGCTAGAGACGGTTATTGGATTGCATCATATCAACAGCTTGAAAATTGTTAGTCTTACTAGAGTTAAGGAAGACCTTGCCAAGAGTGTTGAAGTTCGCCAAGATACATTGGTAAAAAAAAAGGAGTTAGTGTCCGAGGTAAAGTTTATTATTACTATTATATTACTGTTATTGTTATTTTCAATGAAAAATGCAACTTTGCTCTAATATGTATTATTTAAAAAAATTAATTGTACTTTAGGAGAAATAAGAGAGAAAATTTTGGAGAGCGATATTGGTCGTTTCTTACAAATACAGATCATCAAGCAATAAAGAAGGGATTTTTGTATGGTACATAGCTTGTGTAACTTATTTGTCACCCGGCTTTTTGTAAAATAGAGAAAGGAAGGCTTATATTGTTCATTGATAGATTTTGATAAATGAAAACCTCTTTTGATCCACAGAAAGATGTGCTTTAATAGTACTATATTTACATAATGGATATTGATATGCATTTTACCTTTACTTTTCATATCCAATTTAAGATAATGCCATTTCCGAGGTAAACAACTGATGAAAATTTCATGGATGTTGCATAGTGCAGTTTCTGAGTTCTTCTATCTTCTTTAAATGTGTTTATCTTTTGCTGGCCAATTACAAAAACTTTTACTCGTTGCGTAGGAAGAGGAGCCAGATGCAGACGAGGATTGACTTCGGCCCAGATCGAATGAATGTTTCACGCTCATAATAAGAGCATTTATATGCTCACGGGTGCTTTATCTATTTCCTTTTGTATCTCCATCTGTGTGTATTTTTCTACACTGTAATCATGGCAAAGGCAAATGCTAGTTCAGCCTGAGTCTCAAGACTTTCTTCTTTTGAGGTATATATTAAGAACTAGCTTGTGTTTCATGTTCAGCTTTTAGTATATCACGAATGTTTGTTGATTGCAGTTTGTCTCTGAGATTGGACCTTACCTTGAAATCGGCTCACAACTACAAGGATTCAGTATATTGGTTGTTTCAGGTTATCTTTCCCATTTTATTTTCTTTTGGTTTAGCCGTGAGGTATGGTATCCGGCTAGCTTTCCTGCATCTTGACTAGTCTCGGGCGATCCTAACGGCACAACTTTCCCACGTTGGCAAGATTTTTACTCACAGAGTGCTTGCAATAAAACTTGAATTTTAAGATTAAAAGAAGAGAAGCAACATCTTTTGCCATCTTTAGTCAAACAAAACTTGGGTGAAGATTTCTGTTCCATGCAGACTAATAGAAAAGTTAGCGACTACTGAGTTTTCTTTTTCTCCTATATGCTTTTATTTTTTATCACCACAGGCGTCCGAGCCTCTTTGAAAACTCGGTCAACTCTCTCAAGATCAATGTATAGCCTTCTTGTCCCATTGCAACTCAAAAAGACGCACGGAAGGTCCCTGATTGGTAAACTTGTTGCGTAAACATAAGCTTCTAACTCATTATGAAAATGTAGGCTGGTGATTCCAGCTCGATCGAGTAACCTAATCTACCGATAGGTAATTAATTGGACAAAGTACCTCATTAACCCAATAGAAAAGTCGGTAAATTAAAAAGAAAATGAAAAAATGTCGGGGATTAACTCCAATGAGAGAGCGACCCCGACCAAGTTGGTAACTTATCTGCTTGTAGAGTTGGTAGTTCAACGTCCTCTGACGGGTTGCCAAGACTGTTGTCTGCGTTTTGACTTTTCCTAAAAATTTTAATAAATCACTTTGATTAAAGTTACTAATATTATATAGGAGTTGGTAAATTTAAGACATAGGTAAAATAGGTATATAGAAGAATGTTGTTTCTTTTATGTGTTCTTATGTGGCTTGCCGATTCAAACTAGGAATCCAGCACCAACGTAGAAAGAATTTAAGTAATGTCTTACTAGTTCAGATGTTAACCCACAAGTCCTATTCAAATTAGGAATTCCTACTTGTTTCAAGTTTTTCTCACGGGCTCAAACTTGAGACTTAATTTGACAAAAACATTACAACATATTTTAAATGAGAATCACGTTATGACCTTCAATGCAATGTGTTCCTCAAATTTAATATAGCGAATTCTTCTCGGGCCAAGGACACAACTATCATAACCTTTGTGCGACACCCACTTAGTGTCACAATCTTTTTTTGTGATCGCTTGAGTGCCACTTTCGTAAAAATAAAATAATAAAAAAGAGAATCTTTAATGTCATTCATGATTTGTGGTTGGAAAATTTGACCCGGCATAAATCATCTAGCATAGCTCACCGACAACGTGAAGTCTGCAAGTGCTAAACAACGTCCTTCATGTGTGTCATTCACTCCGAATTAACGAATTGGGCTAAATTCATTTTCTTCTACAAATCGTAAAAACGTTGTGCTTTTCAACCGAGGAATTGGGACACATTTAGGTGCTGAAATCTTCAGTGGAGAACTGGAGCGGCTCACGATCGTGTCGACAAGCCAAGATGACGGTGAATACTATTGCTATTGTGAGCTTAAAAGTCCAAGAAGAACAGTTTGGCAAGTTTCAATCGCAGGAGAAGGTTTCATGAATATGCCATGTATAGAGAAGAGTTTAGCTGCGGTAATTTAAATGGGTCGATGGCAAATTTTCAACTCAAGCAATAGAGGTGATCTTGGACCTCCTTTAGGAGGACATGAACCTCCACCTATATTGATGGATGAGTTGGACGATGTTGACTTTGTACAAGAATAATTAGGGACTTGGAATCTTTGGTCAATTATTTGAACAAGGAGATTTCACGGCTGACAGCTGAAAGAACTTTTTATTTAGTATTGCTTGTGTTGTTGTATTTGGTTTGGTCTGCTTTAGCTCAAATGTAAACTAAGTGTTGGGAGGAAAGCTTTTGCGTCTACCATAGTGGAAGAACATTGAAATGTGTTTTATATTGGGGCAATGTAAGTTAGTTATTGTCATGTTTTATACTGAAAATGTTGTTTTGTTGCTCAAATGTAAAATCAATTTGGTCAGCAAGCAAGCTTCCACTAGTTATTGGAATGCACTAGTAATGTGTGTTAGTTATTGCCCTATTTTGTGCTCAATTTGGTCAAGCTTTAGCAAGTTTTCATGCCTGATTGCCTTTGTTGCCAATTGAAAAAGGTCATCGTATGGTTGACATTCCAATCTGTCTCTTAAGGCAAAATTCAGATCACTAAAAGCTATCTCGGCGAAAAAGAAATTTAGCAATGATATAAGGCATCGAGTTCTTGCCTTTTTGAATCGGGATATGAACTAGTCCACTGATTCGTTCTTATGCTGTTTAATAGCAGTGAGGTTCGCAATGGATACATTAGGAATGGATATGTGGAACTGATTATGAAATTGTCTTTGGAATTAACAAATGGTGCTGCGTACAATGTGAAAACACTCTTGGATAATGACAATGAAAACCATCTTAATGTTCAAAAATCAGCATGAGTTGCATGACCGCACTGTGCAACAAACCGACTAACATGTTCTAATGTTGATCGACCATCCTCTCTAGAAAAGAGGGAAATTTAGGTATCTTGAATCCTCTTAGATAAGACATTGTATCCATCTAGTTCGGATATGGCTATCTATACACAAGTCTAGAATTTCCTAGATCATATCCATATTGCTGCATTGCTAGTTTGAGTACCATCTGAGCATTTCACGGACCTTTTCCAGGAATTACTAGGGCAGGCTGCCCCTCAGGCAAAGGTTGTGGAACAACTTGGTTATCAATCACCATATTTGGCCTATGGGGAGCATACACTGCTGTTATAGGTCGCTGACCATCCTGGCCCTTAGGCAGAGTTGGTGGTCTATCTTGTTTTTTCTATGACAATTTTGGGGTCTATATGGTGGCATCATCCCAATTGATCTTGCATTATCAACCACATCGGAATGTAATTGACAATGCGAATTTGGAAGTTATAGCTAAGAAATATGCCAAAATTTAATCAATAACTTGAGTCTAGAAAATAAAAGTAAACACGGGAAAATAAAGATAATTGAAAGACGAATTTATTTGGTTTGTGCCAAGGGGCTTCAGTAGATGGGCGATGGCATTTGTGGTGGTTGAGCCAAAACTGCTCACAAGTGACTTTCAATGGTTGGATCCATGTTCTTCCATCTTTGTTAGTCTTGTGTCTATGCTTTCATAATGCCATGATCTTGTTCTCAAGTGATTATTCCTTTAAAAATGCATGCTAGTTGTGCCATGATCCCAATCACTCTATTCTTTAATGCCTTCGAACTTGTAACCGTATCCCAATGCTCCTGATGCATTCATTTTCTTCCAGCACCTTAATAGCTTATTGACCCTCAATAATTGGTATCCTTATCGATCCTTAGTAACCATTCGTCAATGTATATTGGCAACTGATTGAGGATAATTATCAATGTACATCGGAATTGATATGGATCTTTGTGGGAGTCAACAATGTGCCATTGTGCTTGATAATGTTTACACATCAGCCACATGCTTATCCATGTCAACGGCTTGATTATTTTTTGGTGCAAATAGGTCTCTTTCATGGGCCCCGCTCAATACATAATTTAACAAAACCTTTGTAATGTGTCTTAAATAAGAGTCACATTATGACCTTCAATGCAATGTGTCCCCCAAACAAAATGTAGCGAATTCTTCTATTGTTGATCAGCAGTTAATTTTATGAAGCAGTGAATAGTATAAAATCGAAGTAAAAATAAATTATAAAAAGCTTTTTCATGAGCATTTAGAAATAAAATTAGAGCCTATAGAAATAAGTCTCTATGTGTGTTGTTCAGTACACATGCACCAATTATAACGGGTTTTAAAACTTCGAAATGCAGATCTTATATCTATAGTAATGAGTAGAGGCTAACCGGGGCTAGGTGCATCCTTGAGAAGAAAACTCAATTTGGAGGGAACAAATTGCAAAAAGTCAGCTCTTTGCTATAAGTACTTACCAATACTTATGAAATGTATGGACATGAAAAAAAAATTCCAAATCTCATGGAAAACAAATTTTAAGAAAATGTTTTTTGAATTTTTCAACGAGTAAGCCACAGGTCGCCTTTGGCCAGTCATTGGCCATCATGTGGCTGGCTACCAGCAAGGAAGAAAGAGCAAAAGAAAAAGAAAAACATCACATAAAAATAATTTTAAAATCGATTTTTAAAAGATATAAAAAATGATTGAAAATTCATTTTAAAAAAATAAAAAATAATTAATTTTTGATTTTTAAAAAATAAAATAATAAAATATTATTGAAAAGGAGTAAATGGAGGAAAATATTTTCCTTTCAAAACAGCGGAAAATATTTTTTATTTTATTTTCATATTTTAGCCGAATACTGCAAAACAATTACATTTTCTTGGAAAATTTTTGGAAAATGACTTCCTAAAAAATATTTTCCTGAAACATTTTCCTAAATCGCCAAAAAGGCATCTCTCATCCCATATGGGACTTTAGGACGTTACACTTTCTTAAACTGAAAAATATCAATGGTTTTTTGCCTTAAACTATAAGTAGTCTATTAAAATATTCCACATCACTTGATATTAGATCATAAATACTCTTTACATACTTGTGTTTCTCTCTACTTATGAGTTTAAGTTTTAAGGTAGAACTTTACGAGATGGTGCTATCTTTTTCGCATATGAACCCACCTCGCGGCAAAAGGTATATTTTTCTCACTTCTACCTCATCTCTCTTCCTTCTACACACTCTGACAATCCCAACCAAACTTTTCTCTAGGAGAGGAGCCAGAACTAAAACCTCAGAAAAATCAGCTCCTTTTGTCCCCAGTACATTTGCATGCAAGTTCGTATCTAATAAATTTCAAATTTATCATCTTTTTTTTTTTTTTTTTTTTTGTCTCGGCTGGTATCATATATGTCTAATAAAGCATACCCTTTTCAGCTTTCTGTTTACCAGTGAAAGCCGATAGTCGGAGGGAATGTCTTCCCATCTAAAGGAACCATGGGAGGAATGGGAACTGCGAGCCGTGGTCCTCCTCAGCCTCACCATTCAAGTGCTGCTCATCTTCCTCGGCCATCACCGGAAGTACCGGTCAGGTGTATGGCTGAGAGTGTTGGTCTGGCCGTGCTACTTGGTGGCAGACTCGGCTGCGATCTACGCTCTTGGCAAGATCACGACCCAGCTCAAGCAAAGGCAGCAGGACACCGCCAAGGGGCTGGACCCAAACGCCCAGATGGCCGCATTCTGGGCACCATTCCTGCTGCTGCACCTGGGCGGTCCCGACACCATCACAGCCTATGCCCTCGAGGACAATGAGCTCTGGTTGAGGCATGGTATCACACTCGCCATCCAGACAACCATGACGCTGTATATCTTCTTCCAAGTGTTGAAAGGCTCCGACCTCTGGAAGCTTTCGGTTCTCGTGATCGCCTCCGGCTTCATAAAGTGCATGGAGAGGGTTTACGTCCTCTGGGCCGCAAGCAGCAACCAGTTCAGGGACTCGATCCCTGATCCTGCTCTCCATTACTCGAAGATCCTAGAGGAATATAAGTTGAAGAAGGCGGAGGGCTACGATATCACACCGCACGAGGTGACGGAGGTATGGAGAGTGAATGTGGAACCCAATTCGAATGTGGACACAGTTCTTTTTTCTTCTGATGAAGAGCTCTTGTCCAATGAATTGAAGAAGAAGCTCAAACAGGGCACGGGAAAGAGTAATTGCGGCCAGTCTTTGTTAGCCACAACCAGAAACATGTTCGACTTTTTCCGGCGCCTTTTTGGGGACAGAAATCTTTTACCTAAAGCTATGAGTGAGCGCAACCGGGCCGAGTTGGCATTAGCCAGTGAGCTGATCAACATTTTCCGGCGCCTTTTCGCAGATCTTGTGCTTAGCTTCCAGGACCGTGACACTAGCCTATTGATACTCCGGAAAAAACATTTTCACGTGGTATTCAGAGTTATCGAGATAGAACTGGGACTTATGTTCGATTTGCTCTACACTAAGGGTATGGTGATCCACAAGCTATGGGGCTTGGCTCTCCGCATCGTGAGTATACTATTCACCGTTATGGCGTTGGTGTTTTTTTCCTTATCAGGGAAGGACAATTACTCCAAGATCAATGTCTATGTGACCTATTTATTGCTTGGGGTCGCCATTTTCCTGGAGATTTATGCGTTATTTGTTCTTCTCATCTCCGACGAAGCTGCTTGTTGGTTGATGAACCACGGGCCCGCCATCCTGGATTTTGTCGAACGGTTAAAACCACTGTATAACAGGCGCAGGTGGTCAGGTTCTCTGCCACAGTACAACCTAATAAGCTTCGCCCTCAAAGAGAAACACTTTGCATGCCATCGAATCCTAGAGTGGCTATACGTCGACCAGGTGGTTTTGAAGTTCTTGTGCAAGGGTGAAGTCAAAGTGAGCGACTTTCTAAAAAAACGAATCGTCGATTATTTCGACTCCCAGGTGACAATCGAGAAGGAAGTCCATTCAGCATGGGCCCACCGGGGACATCTCATACTCATAAAACATAAGTCATTGGACAAATTCAAATGGAGCATCGAGTTAGAGTTCAACCAGAGCATCCTCATCTGGCACATTGCAACCGAACTCTTATGCCATCCGAAAGATGGGGAGACTCTTCCAGAAAATTCCAAAATGAGCAAGCAATTGTCTCGGTATATGTTATATCTTTTGGTCGAGTACCCTTTTCTCTTGCCGGTTGGAGTTGGACGCGTCAAATTCCGAGACATGTATGCCGAGGCGATAAGTATCTTCGATGAGCGGAGGTCGAGTGGATTCGACATAGCCAGTGCTTGCAATGTGCTGCGAGACGACGTCGACACGCAACTATCTCCAATGGTGACAAAAGGAGATAAGAGCAAATTCACCCTGTACGAGGGATGCCTCCTTGCGTCGCAGCTGGAAAAAATCACGGATCAAGAGAAGAAGTGGGACATCATAAGTTCTGTGTGGCTGGAGATGCTGGCTTTCGCGGCCATCAAGTGCAGAGGACTTCAACACGCCCGGCTACTACGACAAGGAGGCCAATTCCTGACTCACGTCTGGCTCCTTATGGCTCATTTCGGCTTGACCGATCACTTCCAAATACGGCATGACCCAGCAATTGCCGAGCTACTGGTGAGGCAGGACTGACTCGTCATGCCCCGACTTTCAGTGAACCAAATGTCACATGTGTTAGCTCCTCGTGTCTTATTTCGACTTGACAGGTCACTTCAGAATGTCACTTGCATTAGCAGCATAAGCAAATCTGTCCTGAATTTCGTCTCCGTTTCCCTGGATCTTCGTGAATAATATTTATTTCCTTTATCAATCTGAGGGGAAAACCATATAACTTTGCGTTTGCTTGAACTGTCATGATCTTCTGCATTTGGCCGCGGCTCTTTGAATGCTCAAAACATGCTCAAAACTGTAGAGTATCGAAGCCTACTTCTTCGTTAGATCAATATCCTCCATTTTTTGACAAAATACAACAGCTAGATATATCCACTCTAGGAAACTCCTTTTGATCACACCAATCAAAAGAACAGGCAGCACGGGTGCAATAGTCTCCCGATCACAACATGAACAAATCAAATTTTCGGCATTTGGAAGGTCAGCAACCAAATGCACTTCTCACTCCCATATCTCACTGAGACAGTACTCATCGTCAACCTTGTACAAAGTTGCATGATTTGGCTGCAAAGCGAGAAGCCAATCTCATATACACCGACTCAATTACTCCAAAACATTTTCCTTTTGGCCAATTAAAAAATGAAAAAGCAAAAAGATTTTCACGTTCAAGGAGAATTTTTGGAATCCCATTTTCTTTTCCTATCATGTAATCTTTTGTGTTATTTGCTTACTTTTACAATTGCAAACATTAATACAGGTTGGACTCTTTGTTCAAAAGAAAAATCATAAATGGAAAACGAGGGTCCATCTAATTTTTGTCGCTGCAATAGGTTTCTTCCTTTCAAAAAAAAAAAGCATGATTAATTTTTTTTTTTCATTTTTAGATATATAAGTCAATGAAAAATAACATATCTAAAAAAATCTAATCTTCAGATTGAATTTTTAGATAGATTAATCTTATGAAAAATGCTAAATTAATAGATCTATGACAAATTTATCCTAACCTAATTTTTTGACCAGCAAAAACTCCAAACTAGTTTATTTGTAATAAATTTACCCTAAACTAATTTTCTAACCACCGCAAACCCTAATTTGGTATATCCGTCACAAATTTACTTTATGCTAATTTTAGTTGAATTGGATTAATACCATGAAAAATCATAATCTGGTACACTTGTGACAAATGAAGGTAAAACTTCAAATCAATACATCAGTCAACTAGGAGAATTACCAAAGAAGTCCTTAACCTATTGTAATTGTGTTAATTCAGTCATAAACCCATTTTTTTGTCAATTCAATCCTAAACCTTTTGTAATTATGCCAACTTAGTCTATTCGGCCAATTTTGGTCGGCTAGCATTAATGTGGACACGTCTAGCCAATACTAATGTGGATAATTTTTTTAATAATATTTTATTTTTTAACTTTTTAATTATAATTATAATTATTTTTATTTTTCCTTTTATTTTTTCCCTTCTTCTTATTTTCCTTTCGTTCCCCATAGTGACTGACTGGGTGAGGGCTATGAAGCCCTTGCAGGTTGCTAGTAAGGGTTGCGCCCCCTGCTTAGCCTTGCCATGGTTACTCCTCACCCAGGGCCTTGGCAAAGGCCCTCATGGCTAGGGTGCAACCATGACGAGGCTAGCTTTGCCTAGATTTGTGTGAAGCCACCTTGCTCGCAGCCCCCAGGCCATGCTTAGTGGTCGATGACTCGCTAACCACTATGGGGAACAAAAGAAAAAGAAGAAGAAGGGAAAAATAAAAATAAAAATAAAAATAAAAGGAAAAAAATAAAGAATTTGAAAAAAATATTATTAAAAATTATGCAGCTTGGCATTGGCCAAATGGCTAGTGCTAGCCAATGTTCGCCTAGTGCCACCCTGCCAAAATTGGCCATATGAAATGAATTAGCACAATTGCAAAAAATTCATGATTGGATTGTAAAAAAAAAAAATTTAGAATTAAATTGGTACGATTGCAATAGGTTTAGGATATTTTTTCCTATCAATGGCCAAGTATCATCAAACTCAACAATTTGACGGTAATATTTAATGGAAACTAATTGAGAGTAAATATATTATAAGTGTACAAATTTGAGATTTTTTATGATCAAAAAATTAATTTGATGTAAATTTATCATAAATATATAAATTTAAATTTTTTTGTGGTATTAATCCTATTTTTAATGACCTGGACGTGGATGAGGTATGACAATAGGCATGACAAAGACCGCAAAGTCAAGTCCATGTACCAAATTTCAGTGCTTTAGGCAAATATTGCCAAAAAAATGAAGGGTGTTCTCATCGCAGTGGTTGATGATTAATGACTTGGATGTGGCTGGGAAATAATAATTAATATGACAGAGACCGCAAAGACAAGTCCATCTACTTAAATTTACTGTTCCAATAAGTATTGCCATAAAATGGAGAAAAGACAAATGTTGTTCTATCATCCTTCTATATCCTGGAGGGTTTTTTAAACTTTGCAACTTGCAAAGGACGACGAAGAACAAGTAAACAACAGCAAGAAGGCTTGTTGATGCACCAGGAAAGTCTGCTGTACCCTTTTGCATTCTGACGTATGTTCCTCATCCAACCGACCGATCTCCTCGTTTTCTTATAATTTTGAAGCACCAATTGAAGACGAAGGCTGTTAAAAAATGAGAGACGTCTCATAAATATGTCGTGTCATCTAGCACAAGTGTTTATATGTAATATCACAAAGCTTCCCCAGATCGATCTGCCCTCACATCTTCTTTAACGCCATCAAACAAATTAAGCGTTAATTCCGTGGCCTGGGCCAACCACATGGGACTAGCTCTTTATTTTATAGTCACTGTGGAGCTAATATGACCAATAGTTCACGTAAATTTGGTACACATGATCTATACACCATGTAATGCCAGCTCTTATTCAATGTGTGAGGCTGTTATGTTATTGAGGTCCTGTTTTTAGCTTCTTCTTCTTCTTTTTTTACTTCTGTAAGGAAAAAGACACAATTTTGCTTGATGTCCTTGATTGTGCAATTTTTCTACGTAAACAATCATGGTGTGAACATGACCCCTGGGGCCAATAATAACTATCGAGCGTTTCAAACATACGCAGGAAGAGAATGTGACAACTTGAATGCGCATTCTTACTTACTAACCGAATATAATCAATCACGCGTGAAATTGAAGAGCGGGGAATAGGATGACCGAGGATCAACCCATACGATAAATCAATAAAATGAAGCGCTTCATACATGTATAAAACTTTACACGATCAACATCTTAGCTAGCAAAATCCTAGCACTATGCGCGGCATTGGGGTTTAATCATTGGGCTGAACAATAAAGTCCTTCAGGACGAGGCCCGATTTTCGAATCCGGCATGTCTCATGAAGGACAAAACCTAAATTCCCCACGTTCAACTTCAACGTCATTTGGCTAAGGAAGAAAGGTGAGTATATATATATATATATATATATATATATATATATATATATATATATATATATATATGTCTAGCATTGTTAGCGTTAGATTACATATTTTCTTTAGGTCTTCCCTTACCATCTTCTTTAATTTAAGCACATTGAACAGGGCATTGTCCCCATGGTGATCCACGTGGGAGTACCTGTGCATGTTCTCCGCGAGAGGCTGCTAATTAATGTTTTGAGCCACCATATGATTTGTAATCTTCTATATTCAAATTGCTTAGTTATCTCTGCAAGAAAGAACACAAAATTAGCTTAAATTATTAAAAAGATATGTTATATTACAATATATGTAAACCATCAAATTTGATGGGATCAACATGAATTTCATACGTGTCAATTAGATCTGACGGTAAAAAACACACACATATTTATGTATTTATGTCCTTACTCCTATTAATGAGTGTTCGTGGCACTAATTTTTTTTTTTTTGGTAAGGTAAGATTTTATAGAGACAACCAAAGAAATTATACATCAAGAGAAAAAGGGGGAAAACCACGGTTCTACTAGACACTAGCAGGGTACCGCAGTCGCCACAAGAACATACAGACGTGATGAGATCACAAAGACCTAAGGGAATCTATGCCATCCTGTTCTACGTATTGGCCGACTCCTCCCCAAAAATCTGAGGGTCTATCCCCCAGCTACGTTGTATCCTTTTGTTCCTGGGATTGTCTTCAGCCAATTTGAAGGCTAAAGCTTTGTCTTTGACCGCTTTATGGAGGTATTTCTTCATTGAGGAAATGCATAGATTGTGGCCATTGAAAATGATGTCATTTCTGGTCTTCCATATTATGTAGCAAAGAGATCCAAAAGAGTAGAGTGCTATCTCCCGATGGAAACCTTTTCCAGACAAAATATTGATAGCCCAATTAAGATTATCTGTCCAAGTGGAGTTGCTCCAAGGGAGATTACACTTGGCGGCCCAATAATTAGCCGGGCGTTGGAGATATTGCGGTCAAAAAAGAGATGGTTGATTGAGTCCGGCATTGTGTTGCACAAGGGGCACACCGAGTTAGGAATTCTGCCAAAGGACATGAGATAGCTCGAGTGGGTAAGCGATTTTTGGCAATAAGCCATAAGAGGAATTGATGTCTAGGGTCAACCCCTTATCCTGCATAAAAGAGGCCCAAGTACCCGGTTGCATTTGCGTCGACGTATCCCATGCCGACGCTGTTGAGAAGGTTCCGGAGGAGTTCTCTAGCCATGTGAAGGTGTCTTGGCCAATTGAGAGGTGAGGAATCGGTATTTGCCATAGGGTCAACTGTTGGAGTAGTTGAGTTCCTGCTGGGGAGAATATGTCCTTCACTCTTGCATGCCTAAGAAGATCCGATTGGTAGATGTAGCTGTTCGAGAATATAGAGCTAAGAGGACCCACATGGAGCCATGGATCAAACCAGATCGATGTTGATTCACCATCTCCAATCTTCCACCTAAGATGGGGTAGGAAGTCTTCCCTTAGAGTAAGGATCTTCCGCCAAGCCCAAGAGCAGAGGGTAGGAGTGGGGGCATCCCAAAAGTACTTCCTTTTAAGGTATGTTGCATGGATCCATTTGCACCATAGAGACTCTTTGTCAGTGAATAGTAGCCAGATGTGTTTGGCCATGGCTGCCTTATTACTATCCCTGATCCTTCTTATGCCAAGGCCTCCTTCCTGACGTGGAAGGCAAACATCGGCCCAAGATACCTTTGCACCTCCCGGACCCATACTTGGGCCTTTCCATAGGAATTGTCTACACGTTTGCTCTATCTTGTCCACTACCGCCGATGGGAGCCAAAAAATAGAGGCCCAGTAGGCTTGAATGGCATGTAGAACCCGACTTAATAAGTTGTAGGCGGCCTGCGAAAGAGAGAAACGGTGGGTCCAAGATTGGACTTTGGCAGTGAGGCGGCATACTAGAGTGTTGCAGTCTGCTTTGCTTAGTCTAGATGTGATGATGGGTACACCCAAGTATCGCACGGGAAGGGAGCCGCGATTGAAGCCAAGTGCTCGTACAATCTGCTCATTAGTGGTCTCAGAGCCTCTAGAGATAAAGACTTCACTTTTATTAGTGTTGGGGACTAATCCACTCCATTTGGAGAATAAAGTAAGCCCATCTTGGAGGCAGGAAATAGAAGCAGGATTTGCTTTGCTGAAGAGGAATACATCATTTGCAAAGAAAAGGTGGGAGAGACGTGTAGCCTTATAACGCCAGTGGTAACGGAAATCTGGGTGTCGAGTTTGAGTGTCCAGGATCCCAGTAAACACTTCCATGATCAAGGTGAATAGGTAAGGTGATATAGGGTCACCTTGCCTTATACCACGTCCACTAGCAAAAAAACCATGTAGCTCGCCATTTATGGAGATAGAAAATTTTGGGGTACGAATGCAAGCCATGACACTAATTAATAATACTAATAAGGAATTATTCACTTTTTCAAAGTAATGATTAACGCATAGCACGACACAATCAGTTTTTGCAAATTGGAAAGTTTCTCGGCTAGTTACTTAACAAATGCTTAACAAGGACACTTGGAATACGTATGGTAATGATTCTGTATTGGGAAACAAATTCTACTCAAAAATAATCTTTTTGATTTTGTTCCTAAGAACAATTTTTGAACATTTGAAAATGTTTAATAACTACCCAAAATTTTTACTCCCAGAATAAAAATATGTTTGGTACGATTCTTAAATTTTTATGTTTTTTAAAATTTTTTAATACTCTTATTACATTTTTCTTTTTTTTGCCTTTTGTCTTTTTCCTTTTTTCTACTTCTTCCTCCCTCATGGCCAATCGCCCGCATCGACGATGGTTGGCGAGCAGGTGGGTGAGGTCTTGTGAGGCTCGGCCTTGCCAAGATTTGCGAGGCCAAGTCTCGTGGTGGCTAGGCAAGCCTCTAGCGAGCTTGCCGAACCTTACCCTAGCCTAGTGAAGCTCCAGCGAGCTCGCCAACCACCGCCAGTGCTGGTGATAGTGGTTGGCGGGCGGCAATGGGGTGGCGGTAGACCGGTCATAGGTTGGGAGAAAGATGAAGAAAAGGAAAGAGAAAAAGAGGAGAAGAAAAAAACTTGGACTTGATTTTTGGAATTGTTCTTTGGAACAAGTATTAACTTTTTTTATTTATTCTTGATTTTGCTTCAAATCTATTTTCAAGAACAAATTCATTCCCAAGGATAAAATATTTACCAAACGGATTTCTATTTCAAATCTGTTCAGGAAAACAAAAGAATTGAGATAATCACTATTTGGTCAGTTACCATACGCAAATTGTCAAAATTGGTCAGCGATTATCAGTTAAAATTGGTCAAGTGGACTACATTGGCAAATTGTCAAAACTTTTAAAGCTAAATTGGTTAAATTAAATTATTTAGGACCAAATTAGCATAAATGCAATAGGTTCATAACTTCTTTTATGATTTTCCCAAAAAGGCTATCTTGGCCTTTTTTTAGTACTAGTTTTCAAGTTTTGACCTTTGTGATGTTATATTTCTTGATTCACTTGATACATATGTTGAAATTTTGTGCGAGATCCAAGGACAGTTAAGAGGAAAATATCTTTTAGCATTAAGAAAAAGAAATATACAAATAAGATTGATTGGTTGGTTATTCTTTTTTAATAGAAGATGAATTAGCATAAAAAAGACTTTAGTGGTCTTTGTTTATTCCAAGTTCTCAAGATTTCACCTTTGTCACATTGTTGGACTTTCATGAACCACCAATGCGAGGACTAAACTAGTTCTTCGGCCACTTCAGACATGTCGATATTTTTGTGCAAGATTCAAGGACAGAGAAATATCCCAAAACACTAAGAAAAAAGAAAAGTACAACTGAGGTAGAATAATTCGTTATTCTTTTATAATGACACATGGCTTGATCTAAAAAAGGATATTCTGGTCTGCGTGTGTTCCATGAGTCCACGTTGCATCTTTTGTCGCGTTTTGGGCTTTCATAAACCACTATGACGAGGACAAGCCCCATCCTACACATGTTGGAGTTTTGTGCGAGATTCTAGGGCAATTAAAAGGCGAATATCTTTGAGCATTAAGAAAAAAGAAAAATACAAATGAGATTGAATAATTGCTTATTCTTTATGAATAAAATATGAACAGAAAAAAAGAAGAAGACTTTCTAGTCTTTGTTTATTCAAGGTTTCCAAGTTCTGACCGTGGGCAAGTAATTGGGCTATGATGAAGCCCCACGAGGAAGACCGATTATTTTTTGGGCCACTTCATATATATGACGAGATCTCTGTGCGCGATTCTAAGACTATTAAGAGGGAAATTCTTTTTTCTTATTATTCGGGAATGTCGAATAAATTGTTAGTCACTAATTCATACGTTAAATCACCAATATTCTCTGATTATTCACAAATTACAGAAAGATTCAATAAATTATCAACTTTTAGACGCATAACTTCCTAAAATATCAATGTTACCGAATTTAATGTGTACAACAATTTTGTACTTCAATTGTATCTCGAGACTGTTAGCGTTAAATTGAAAATTTTCTTTAAGGTCTACCCTCTGTCTTCTTTTTAATTTTTTTTAAAAAATAAATTTAAGCGCATTGAACCAGGCGTTGTCATTGAGTAATTGTCTAACTTCTATCCCATTATTTACTTTTCTGGTAGTCTTCTTTTTACACCAACATTGGACGAATTCTTATCTTATCTCAAGAATGATAGTAATAAACAAAATCCACAAATAAATTTATAACATTATCTCATGAATTAGTATATGTATTTTATATATAGATAAATGACATAAATGGTCCATGAACTTTAACCTAATATGCAATGCTGACATTGAATTTTTAATCTTTTTAAGTTGTCTTTGGTCTTTTGGTACATATTTAATTTAGTCTGTAGACTGTATGAAAATGTTCAATGTTGTCCTTCCATTAATTCAAGTTTAGGGGCAATATTGAAATTTTTTATATAACTTAGGGATTAAATCAAATATATATCAAAAGTCTAGAGATGATGTTAAATAAATTAATAGTTCGGGGACTAGTAGCACATTTAGGGGTTATTTGTGTCGTTATCCCTTTATATATAACATGGTTTCCTTCATTCAAATACTTTCATTTTGAAACAACTTATGAAATTAGACTATGTTAGAAAGTGTTTTGTAATGGTTTTTAAATTTTTGTCCTAGAGCCGAGGACAATTAAGAGGCGGATATCTAAGAGCAATAAGACAAAGGAACAATGCAAATGAGACTGATTAGCTATTCTTTATGAATAGAATATATAGAAAAAAGACTCATTGTCTTTGTTTAGCACAAGTTATCAAGTTGTGTCCTTTGTTAGGTTATATTTCTTAATTCACTCGATACATTAGTTGAAATTTCATGCGAGATTCGAGGACAGCTAACATGCGTATAACTTTTAGCATTAAGAAAACAGAAAAATACAACTGAGATTGATTGATTGGTTATTCCTTATATATAGAATATGAATTGCTAATAAAAAAAATTACTGGTCTTTGTTTAGTCCAAGTTTATAGTAATCAACTTTGTCAGGTTGTATCTCTTGATTCGCTCGATACATAAATTGAAATTTCGTTTGAGATTCGAGGACAGCTTGGAGGCGAATTAATTTTAGCTTTAAGAAGAAAGAAAAAATACAAATGAGATTGATTGGTTGGTTATTCTTTGTGAATAGAATCCGAATGACAAAACCATTTTTTGAGCCACTTCAGACAAATGTTGAAATTTTTGTGCAAGATTCAAGGATAGAGACAAATATCTTTGGGCATTAAGAAAACGGAAAAGTACAATGGAGGTCGACTAATTGGTTATTCTTTATCAATGGTACATGGCTTGATCTAAAAAATGATACTGTGGACTTTGTCTGTCCCATGATTCCAAGTTGTAAATTTTGTCGCATTATTGAGCTGTGATGAAACCTCATAACGAGGACGATCTATTTTCTTGAGCCACTTCATACATATGTTGACATTTTTGTGCGAGATTCTAGGATAATTAAGTGGCGAATATCTTTAATCATTAAGAAAAAAAGAAAATTACAAATGAGATTGAATAGTTGGTTATTCTTTATAATATAATATGAGCTGAACTAAAAAAAGACTTTCTAGTCTTTGTTTATTTAAAGTTTCCAAGTTCTGACCATTGGCAAGTTATTGGACTATCGTGAAGCACCTCGACGAAGAACGATTATCTTTTGGGCCACTTCATATATATGATGAGATCTCTGTGCGAGATTTTATGACAATTAAGAGGGAACTTCGCTTTTATAATTATTCGGAAATGTCGAATAAATTGTTAGTAAGTCACTAATTCATATGTTGAATCACCAATATTTTTATGAATATTCACATATTATAAAAAGCTTCAATAAATTATCAACTTTTAACCGCAAAACTTCCTAAAGTAACAATGTTGCCAACTTTAATGTATACAACAATTTTGTATGTCAATTGTATCTGGAGCACTATTAGCATTAATTGAAAATTCTCTTTAAGGTGTACCCTCTCGGTCTTTTTAAAAATAATAATAATAATTTAAGCGCATTGAACCAGGCATTGTCCCCATGCCGACCCATGGGGAGTATGTAGCTGTTCATGTTCTTAGAGAGAGGCTCTTAATTATTGTTTCGAGGCACCGTATGACTTGCAATCTTCTATATTCAAAATGGTTATTTTTCTCTGCAAGAAAGAAGACACAATTAGCTTAACTTATTTAGATGGATGTGCTATAAATTATTACAATATATGTAAACTATCAAATTTGATGAAATCAACATGAAATTCATACGGGATACGTTAGGTTTGATGATTAAGATGTATGTATATGCTTTTGCTCTTGTAAACGAGTGCTCACGGCACTAGATAATAATATCTTTAGTCACTTTTTCAAAGCAATGATTCACGCGTAGTAGTACGAGATTGTCGCTTTTTGGTAATTGTAAAGTTTCCCCCATTTGTTGCTTTAATGCTTAACTTGGAAACTAGTTAACAAAATCTTTAATTCAAACACGTTTTCGTCTCACTTTTCTATAAGCAGCAATTTTCCTCGCAACAATGAAAAACGAGGGATACTATAGTCATTAGGTAAGTGTTTAACCTCTTATCTCATCAATTATTTACTTTTTTGATAGTCTCCTTTTTCCACCAACATTGGACGAATTCTTATCTTATCTCAAGAATGACAGCAACGTACAAAATCCACTAATAAATTTATAACATTATCTGATGAATTAGTATATGTATTTTATATATGAATAAATGGCATAAATGGTCCATGAACTTTGACCAAATATGTAATATAATTTATGAACTCTAACCTAACGTACAATGTCATTGCTAAATTTTTAAACTTTTTAAGTTGTCTGTGGTCTTTTAGTACATGTTCAATATAGTCCCTAAATTATATGAATATGTTCAATATTGTCCTTCCATTAATTTAAGTTTAGGGACAATATTGAAAATTTTTATATAACTTAGGGATTAAATTGAACATGTACCAAAAACTTAAGGATGATATCTAATAAATTAAAAGTTTAGGGATGACATTGCATATTAGACTAAAATTCATGAACCACATATCACATTGGGTCAAAATTCAAGGGTTATTTGTGTCATTATCCCTTTATATATAACATGATTTCCTTCATTCATATACTTTTTGTTTTGAAACAACTTGTGAAATTAGCCTATGTTAGAAAGTGTTTTTGTAATGGTTTTAAATTGTTGTCCTAGACCCGAGGACAATTAAGAGGCGGATATCTAAGGGCAATAAGAAAAAAGAACAATGCAAATGAGGTTGATTAGCTATTCCTTATTAATAGAATATTAATTGATATAGAAAAAAGACTTTCATGGTCGTTGTTTAGTACAAGTGTTCAAGTTATGCCCTTTGTTAGGTTATATTTATTAATTCACTCGATACATAAATTGAAATTTTTGCGAGATTTGTGGACAGCTAAGAGGCGAATAACTTTTAGGATTAAGAAAAAAGAAAAATACAATTGAGATTGATTGATTGGTTACTCCTTATATATAGAATATGAATTGCTATTAGAAAAACACATTACTGGTCTTTGTTTATTCCAAGTTTTAAAGTTATCACCTTTGTCAGGTTACTTGATTCACTCGATGCATAAATTGAAATTTCGCACGAGATTCGAAGACGGCTTAGAGGCGAATAACTTTTAGCATTAAGAAGAAAGGAAAAAAAAAATGAGACTGATTGGTTGGTTATTCTTTGTGAATAGAATACGAATGACAAAACTATTTTTTGAGCCATTTCAGACATGTCGAAATTTTTGTGCAAGATTCAAGCATAGAGACAAATATCTTTGAGCATTAAGAAAACGGAAAAGTACAATGGCGATTGACTAATTGGTCATTCTTTATCAATGGAGCATGGCTTGATCTAAAAAATGATATCCTAGGCTCTATTTGTCCGATGGTTCCAAGTTGTAACTTTTGTCGCATTACTGGGCTGTGATGAACCCTCATAACGAGGACGGTCTATTTTTTTGAGCCACTTCATACATATATTGAGATTTTTGTGCAAGATTCAAGCATAGAGACAAATATCTTTGAGCATTAAGAAAACAGAAAAGTACAATGGCGATTGACTAATTAGTCATTCTTTATCAATGGAGCATGGCTTGATCTAAAAAATGATATTATGGGTTCTATTTGTCCAATGGTTCCAAGTTGTAACTTTTGTCACATTACTAGGCCGTGATAAACCCTCATAACTAGGTCGGTCTATTTTCTTGAGCCACTTCATACATATATTGAGATTTTTGTGCAAGATTCTGGGATAATTAAGTGGCGAATATTTTTAATCATTAAGGCAAAAAAAATTACAAATGAGATTGAATAATTGGTTATTCTGTATGAATAAAATATGAACCGAACTATAAAAAGACTTTCTAGTCTTTGTTTGTTCAAAGTTTCCAAGTTCTTACCTTTGGCAAGTTATTGGGCTTTCATGAAGCACCACGACGAAGACCGATTATTTTTTGGGCCACTTCATATATATGTTCAGATTTCTGTGCGAGATTCTAAGACAATTAAGAGGGTACTTCTTTTTTATTATTATTCGGAAATGTTGAATAAATTATTAGTAAGTCACTAATTCATATGTTAAATTACCAATATCTTTATAATTATTCACAAATTATAAAAAGTTTCAATAAATTATCAACTTTTCGCCACATAACTTACTAAAGTATCAATGTTACCAACTTTAATGCATACAACAATTTTGTATGTCAATTATAATTTATATCTCGAGCACTGTTAGCATTAAATTGAAAATTTTCTTTAAGGTCTACCCTCCCCGTCTTTTATTTATTTATTTATTTATTTAAGCACGTTGAACCAAACATTATCCCCACGCTGACCCACGTGGGAGTAAGTAGCTGTTCTTGTTCTCAGAGAGAGGTTGTTAATTATTGTTTCAAGGCACCATATGACTTGCTATCTTCAATATTCAAAGTGGTTTATTTTCTCTGCAAGAAAGAAGACACAATTAGCTTAACTTATTTAGACGAATGTGCTATAAATTATTACAATATATGTAAACTATCAAATTTGATGAAATCGACATGAAATTTATACAGGATACATTAGATTTGACGATTAAGATGCATATATATACTTACACACACACATATATATTTATGTGTATGTGTGCGCGCGCTTTTACTTCCATTAACATGTGTTTGACGGCACTAACTAATAATATCATTATTCACTTTTTGAAAGCAATGATTAACGCGTAGCATGAGATAGTCGATTTTTGGTAATTGTAAAGTTTCCCCGATTAGTTGCTTTACAGATGTTTAAGTTGGATATTAGTTAACAAAATCTTTAATTCAAACACGTTTTTGTCTCGCTTTTCTATAGGCAGCAATATTATCCTTAGCACTTCCTCACAACATGTTATTAGGTAAGTGTTTAACCTCTATCTCATCAATTATTTACTTTTTTTGGCAGCCTCCTTTTTCCACCAACATTTGACGAATTCTTAACTTATCTCAAGAATGATAGTAATAAACAAAACCCACAAATAAATTCACAACATTATCTCATGAATTAGTATATGTATCTTATCTACGGGTGAATGACATAAATGGTTCATGAACGTGCAATGTGGTTGTCGCTGAATTTTTATTCCATTTAAGTTGTCGTCTTGTGGTACATGTTCAATTTAGTCACTAGACTATATGAATATGTTCAATATTATTGTTCTATTCATTTAAGTTTAGGGACAATATTGAAAATTTTTATATAGTTTAGGGACTAAATTGAACATATACCAAAAGTCCAATGGATGATATTGAACAAATTAAAAATTCAAGGATACTATTGCACATTAGACTAAAATTCAGGAACCACATAACACATTGGGCCAAAATTCAGGGGTTATTTGTGATTATCCCTTTTTATATAACATGGTTTCCTTCATTCAAATACTTTTCGTATTGAAACAATTCGTGAAATTAGCATATGTTAGAAAGTGCTTTGTAATGATAATTGTTTTTAAATTTTTGTCCTAGACTCAAGGACAATTAAGTGGCGGATATCTAAGGGCAATAAGGCAAAATAACAAAGCAAATGAGATTGATTAGCTATTCCTTATGAATAGAGTATGAATTGATATAAAAATAGACTTTCGTGGTTGTTATTTAGTACGAATTTTCAAGTCAGGCCCTTTGTTAAGTTATATTTCTTTTTTATGGTCAGAAAAGCAAATCACTTCATTCATTAAAGTTTGGGAGATGACATAAGTTATGGGTTTCTGAACACAAAAGATCCCTTAGAGGTGATGGTGGCACTACAAGCCAGTTATAAGGAATAGTTTTCTTGCAATGGGTTTTAACAAGCTAATTTGCAACTTGGTTTGATTCCCTGGGGTCGTATGCCAATTCCATCAAACTAGACTGGGCAAGCATCTCTTCATAGTCTTCAATAATTGATCTTAACTACAATGGGCTTGGTTTTTGGCCCACTATCATCTTAATTGACTGTAAGTTGAAATTTCATGCGAGATTTGAGGACAGCTAACAGACGAATAAATTTTAGCATTAAGAAAAAAGAAAAATACAATTGAGATTGATTGGTTGGTTATTCCTGGTGTATAGAATATGAATTGCTATTAAAAAAAAAATTCTTGTCTTTTTTAGTCCAAATTTTCAAGTTATCATCTTTGTCAGGTTATATTTCTTGATTCATTCGATACATAAGTTGAAATTTTGTGCAAGATTTGAGGACAACTTGGAGGCGAATAATTTTTAGCATTAAGAAGAAAGAAATATACAAATAAGATTGACTGGTTGGTTGTTCTTTGTGAATAGAATACGAATTGGTATTAAAAAAAAACATTAATGGTCTTTGTTTAGTCCAAGTTTTCGAAGGCTTTCATGAACAACCAATCCGATGACAAAACTATTATTTGAGCCACTTCAGACATATGTTGAATATGCAAGATTCAAGGATAGAGACAAATTTTTGTGCATTACGAAAACGGAAAAGTACAATGAAGATTGACTAATTGGTTGTTCTTTATCAATGGAACATGGCTTGATCTAAAAATTTATATTCTTGGCTCTATTTATCCCATGATTCAAAGTTATAACTTTTGTCGCATTATTGAGCCGTGATGAACCCTCACAACGAGGACGATCTATTTTATTGAGCCACTGCATACATATGTTGACATTTTTGTGTGAGATGCTAGGATAATCAGGTGGCGAATATCTTAAATCATTAAGAAAACAAGAAAATTACAAATGAGTTTGAATAATTCGTTTATGAATAGAATATGAACTGAACTAAAACAGATTTTCTAGTCTTTGTTTATTCAAAGTTTCCAAGGTCTGACCTTTGGTAAGTTATTGGACTTTCATGAAGCGACATGGCGAAGACCGATTATGTTTTGGGCCACTTGAGAGGGAGCTTCTTTCTTATTATTATTCGGAAATGTCGAATAAATTGTTAGTAAGTCACTAATTCGTATGTTAAATTACCAATTTCTTTATGATTATTCACAATAATTTCAATAAATTATCGACTTTTAGCCATATAACTTACTAAAGTATCATTGTACCCTCTCCGTCATTTTTTATTTTTTCCTTAAATTTAAGCACATTGAACCAGGCATTGTCCCCATGCTGACCCGCGTGGGAGTGTGTAGCTGTTCATGTTCTCAAAGAGAGGCTGTTAATTATTGTTCCAAGGCACTATAAAACTTGCAATCTTTTATACTCAAAGTGGTTATTTTTCTCTGCAAGAAAGAAGACACAATTAGCTTAACTTAATTAGATGGATGTGCTATAAATTATTACAATATATATAAACTATCAAATTTGATGAAATTGAGATGAAATTCATACGGGATACATTAGATTTGATGATTAAGTTCCATAGATGTACTTATATATACGGTTTTACTCCTATTAACGAGTGTTCACGGTACTAACTAATAATATCATTAATCACCTGATTGACGTATAGCACGAGATTGTCAATTTTTGGTAATTGTAAAGTTTCCCCAATTAGGTGCTTTACAAATGCATTACTTGGATACTAGTAAACAAAATCTTTAATCTAAACACGTTTTTTGGTCTCGATTTTCTATAAGCAGCAATATTATCCTCATCACTTCCTCACAACAATGAAAAACAAGAGATACTATTGTCATTAGGTAAGTGTTTAATCTCTATCTCATCAATTATTTACTTTTTTGGAAGTCTCCTTTTTCCACCAACATTGGACGAATTCTTATCTTATCTCTACAATGATAGTAATAAACAAAATCCACAAATAAATTTACAACATTATCTCATGAAGTAGTACATGTACTTAATATATGGGTAAATGGCATAAATGGTCCATTAACTTTGGCCTAATGTGCAATGGTCCATGAATTTTTAACTAATGTGCAAGTAGTTGTTGAATTTTTAATCTTTTTAATTTGTCTCAAGTCTTTTATTACATATTCAATTTAGTCCCTAGACTCATGAGAATGTTAAGTGTTGTCATTCTATTAATTCAAGTTTAGGGATAATATTGAAATTTTTCATATAATGTATGGACTAAATTGAACATATGCTGAAAACTCTGGGATGATATTGAACAAATTAAAAGTTCAGTAATGACATTGTACATTAACTAAATTTAAGAACCGCATAGCATATTGAGCCAATGTTCAGGGTTATTTTTGTCATTATCCCTTTAAATATAACATAGTTTCCTTCATTCAAACACTTTCCGTTTTGAAATAATTTGCGAAATTAGCGTATGTTGGAAAGTGTTTTGTAACGGCAATTGTTTTTAAAATTTTTGTCCTAGACTCGAGGACAAACAATTTGTGAAATTAGCGTATGTTGGAAAGTCTTGTGTAATGGCAATTGTTTTTAAATTTTGGTCCTAGACTCGAGGACAATTGAGAGGCGGATATCAAAGAGCAATAAGACAAAAGGACCACGCAAATGAGATTGATTAGCTATTCTTTATGAATCGAATATGAATTGATATAGAAAAAAGACTTTCGTGGTCATTGTTTAGTACAAGTTTTCAAGTTATGCCCCTTGTCAGGTTACATTTCTTAATTTATTCGATACAAAAGTTGAAATTTCGTGCAAGATTTGAGGACAGCTAAGAGGCAAATAACTTTTAGCATTAAGAAAAAGGAAATATACAACAAAGATCGATTGGTTGGTTATTCCCTATGTATAGAATTTGAATTGCTTTTAAAAAAAAATTATTGATCTTTGTTTAGTCCAAGTTTTGAAGTTATCATCTTTGTTAGTTTATATTTCTTGATTCACTCGATACATAAGTTAAAATTTCATGCGAGATTCGAGGACAGCTTAGAGGTGAATAACTTTTAGCATTAAGAAGAAGAAAAAATACAAATGAGATTGATTGGTTGGTTATTTTTGTGAATAGAATACGAAATGGTATTTAAAAAAAAACCATTACTGGTCTTTTTTTAGTCCAAGTTTTCAAAGGCTTTCATAAACCACCAATCCGATGACAAAACTATTTTTTAGCCACTTCAGACATAGGTTGAAATTTTGTGCAAGATTCAAGGATAGATGTCTTTGAGCATCAAGAAAACGGAAAAATACTATGGAGATTAACTAATTGGTTATTCTTTATCAACGGAACATGGCTGGATCCAAAAGATGATACGCTGGGCTCTACTTATCCTATGGGTGAGCATTGGTCTAGGTTCAACCTTGAACCGATCTTAGACCGGCCCAATCCTACTAGTCTTGGTCCAATTGTTAGATGGACTAGGCCGGTCCTTGGTTTTAGGATCCCTAGACCAGCACTGTGCAGATTAGTCCTTGTTCCTAAGAGTTTAGGGTTGGTTCAAATTGAATCGACCTTGATTGTATATATTATATATGTTGTACATTTAAATATAATATATTTTAGATATATAATATATATGATATATTGTATAAAATATTCTTTTATTTATGCTAAGAGTGAACCCTAACTTAAACGGTGTTAAACAACATTCTCCTTCTCCAATACTCTTGTTTTCTTCTTTCATTTTTATCTTCTTTAATTTGCCAAGTAAAATTCAGAGAAACAACCTCACTAGTGAATAACTTTACCTCGCTTGACACTCGTTGCTCGCATCTCGACGCTCAACGCTAGGCTGACTCGTGGCTCAATGCTTATGATGCTCGATGCTCGATGCTCAACGCTTGTTGCTCCATGCTGTTGTTGCTTGCCTCTTTTCGCTAGCCTCATTAGTTATTGAGTAAATCGGTTGGTCCCAAATTGACCTTAAAATCATACCGAACCTATATGGTCAATTCAGTTCTTGGTGCTAGGTTCAATCAAGTTAATCCATGATCCAAAAAAATTGGGGATCAACACTGCGTGGGTTGATCCCTGGGTTAAGCATTGGATGGGTCCAACCCAAATCATGCTCACCCCAAATTTATCCGATGATTCCAAGTTGTAACTTTTGTCGCGTTATTGGGCTGTGATGAGCACTCATATCAAGGACTATCTATTTTCTTGAGCCACTTCATACAAATGAGATTGAGTAATTGGTTAGTCTTTGAAGATCCAAAAGAAGACTTTGTGGTCTTTGTTTATTCGAAGTTTCCAAGTTCTAAAATTTGGCAAGTTACTGAATTTTCATGAACAACCACCAAGAAAACCAATTATTTCTTGAGCGACTTCATATATATGTTGAAATATCGTCGCGAGATTGAAAGACAATTAAGAGGGAACGTATTTGTTATTATTATTTTAAAATGTTGAGTAAATCGTGTTACACCCTAACACTAGGGTATATGACAATCCCTGATTACTATGGTCAAATAAATACGATGTCCCATGACGCATTGTTGACCATTCTTTTTATGTTTTAATTATGCATATGCGGAAACAAAACATCAAACACTCGATCAAAAACATCGGTAGAGATAGCCAGAAAAATAAACAACACAAAAATAACCTTGCCATTTTATTTATTTACTATATTAACCCTCATGAGCAAGTATATGTCTAGCTCTACAAATGGGCACTATTTCGACTGCCATCAAAAAGATAGAAGGGAGCAAAAGGGTTAGGTTGCGCATGGTAACCATTCTATTTCTATTTCTAGAACATATTTCTATTTCAAATTTGTTTCTAAAATAGAAATCTGTTTAGTAAAATAATTTCATTTTTTTTATTTCTGGAACAAATTTCAATTTCACAAATAGATTTGCAATAGAAATCATAAATAAAAAAAATTTACATTTCTATTTCTGGAATAGAAATCAGAAATTATTTCTCTCTTTATTACTTCTCACCCGAAGGAGTTTCTTGTCGTCTGTTGCTCACCACCGCCCTCGCTCACCGGCCACAGCCGCCATCGATCGTTGTTGCCAGCTACCACCACCCTATCATGCCTCGACCCTTGAGCTCGCGACAACCCCAATTCACATGAGGTCTAAACGTATGACGTCTTAGGTACTGTCGTCGACTAATTCATTTTATCTTATCATTAAACACATGCGGAAATGAAACAACCCAACCAACAAACAATAGGAACAACAACCAATACAGTAGAGGAAAGACAAGAACACCATTTTATTTATCTATAAGGTTAGCATAAACAACAACATATATATACATGCCTTACTACATGTGACATGCTAAGGCCCACTCAAAAAGGGACCAGCCTAGCTAACCTATCTCTGCACAAGTGGGGGAGGGCTCGCCAAAAAGAGACTAGGCCACATATGCCTAATCGCTGTCCTCTGAAGGATCGGCCTCTCCAGTTGTCAAGTCAGAGATCTTGCCATCAAGGGGATCAAGGTCCATGGGATCCTAGACCTCATTAGTCGGCCCCACAGGCAGGACCAGTCCATCGAAACCCCATAGGCAGGAGACTATATAGCATGTCTCCCATTTGAATGAACCACACCTTAAAGACGTGAGGTGCGTAGTGATCTCTCAATCCCTCGTCCACTCATACCGTCATCAAATAGTGCTCATACACAAAATTGCGGCTCGGGACGAGCTGCGTGGTAACAATGGTGCTCATGTCCATGGGGACACCGAATCTCACTGGGTACTGCATCATTCTAAGGTCTTGAAAATTATTAACTACAACGGGATGAAATAACTCAATAAGTTAAAGTCCTAAGCCTCAGTTAGGAATTTTGCTCGCCTCGAGGTAGTCTAACATACAACCTAGTCTCGATAATCAATCATAATATCACACCTCAAAAAATCATTATCAGAAGGCAGGTCAATAATCAAATGCAACCACAAACGACCCTACCTTGCCTTAACACACGCAACCTGTAGAAACTGTCATTCAAATCATAACAAGATTAAGAGGCATGCAAATAATCAGGGCACTGCACATAGTTTCCTCATGTCTCATCATCCACACGTGCTCCAATTATTACAACCCCCTAGGCCACAACACACCCTTATGGTTGGCAGTCAACTAGTCCTAAACCAAGTATCGTCCTCCCCTGTGAAGCATGGCGACGTCATGGGCTTTCCCCCACCGACGGCACTCCCTAAGGAGCATGGGTCCGGCCTCTACCACATCTCTGCATTTAACCACTGTCAGGCGATCTAATGGCCATGGCACAACCCCGAAGGATTGGTGGTCATCTGGCAACACATGGCTCTTCTCTTAATGTGACAATGCAACACAACATTGATCCATTCGTTCTTTTCTTTGCTCTGTTGTGAATGCAACATAGTTTGTGTTCACGCGACATGCTATTACAGTTAATACATATATAATGAAATGCAGCAATGTTCGACAGTCACATACAATAGCAACAGTCCAATTACTCACAAAAGTTGCAACAATTAGCAATTAATTAATCACATGCTTCAATGGCGAATAATGATCAATTATCAATCAAGTACACCTCATAATTCCCATAAAATAATCGACATTTAACAATACTATTAAAAACCATTAATCCACTTAATCAACTACATTTCCAAAACCTTTATTAAACAATATCATGTCCCTTAATAACCAAACAATTACTCACAATCCACCTTAGAAAAATAGACCTCAATAATTTTTCTCACGAAATTTCTCGATTAAAACCATTTCTGATGAATAATCACAACTAATTATTTTCCCAAAAATAATTAGTATTCAGAAATAATTAATAATAATAATTCGAAATTATAAAATAAAATAATTAATAATTAATTATAATTCCGAAAATAATAATAATATTAATTAATGCTAACCATTGTTACTATTCTAACCCAACTATGGTTAACTAACCCAACCAAGGTTACTTTAATCTAACCTTAGTTATTTTAATTTAACCATAGTTACTTTAATCAACTACATTTACTTTATTCTAACCGTGGTTAACACTAAACCAAATCAATCCCTAATATTAAAATGCTAATCCATCATCATTCATAAGCATAATCTAAGAATTAAACTAATTAAACTACTCCTAAGCAAGATTAACCCCTAACTAAGGAATTAAGAAATTAACTCATGTGGCCTAAAAATCTGGCAACACCAAATTGACGGCAAGAGCGAGGGCTATGCGGGGTTAGCTCAAGGACGATGACAGACCATGGACGGCGGTTGATTCCGGCCAAAACATCGTAGGTGTTGTTGTTAGGGTGGAAAAAGGCAGCAGCTGCTCCGACGGTCGAACGAGTGGCTGACATTGACCAAGGCGGCTAGTAGTGAACGGCTGGCTGGCCTTTAGATGGTGGCAACTCCACGCTAGACAGTGGCAGCAGCTCCGGTGATAGCAGTAAGGGCGGCAACCGGTAGTGGACGGAAAGTGGCGGCAAAGTGAGGGAAAAAGGGGAAGAGAAAAAAGACTGTGGCTGAGGGGGTGGTCAGTGGCAAGAGCTGAAGGGGAGAGAGAGAGAGTGGCTGGTTAAGCTTGTGCAATAAGCTAAGGCAAGTGGCAAGCCCACTTGCTCTAAGGGGCCAATGAGAAGCAAGTAAGACAAAGCTAAAACAAAGCCCACTTGGGCCACAAAAGAAAAGGCTAAGAAAAGAAGCTCATGGGCTGAGAAGGGAGAAGGAAATTGACCAGCTTGGGCCTAGCTTAGGCTGGGTTGGATGGGCGTAAGGCCCATTGGGCCACCAATCTTGTGCCAGCCCTCTAGCAAGCACAAAATCCCGATCCAAAATTTCTTTTTCCAACACTTTAAAGCCCATCGGAAAACTCAAGGATAAATGAGGCGACATCTAAATATTTAGTCATGACATCCCTGAGAACTCGGTTCCCAAAATCGGATTAAAATTCTAGGCTAAGTTGAGTAGATTACAACTGTAGTACAATTGGACCATCGAGTGCCCATTTAGGATTTTTTCTCACGTTTGACCTGTGGTCGACAATTCTTCAATCCATGTTTAAGCACTTTCTCGAGTTAGGGATGTCCTTCGATTGTCATGTGATCTCAAAGGCTCAATTAATAATCCCGAATACAAGATAAAAGGAATCGGTTTAGCGTCATTCATAGTTCGTATCAAAGTTGTGCGGAAATCACCCGCAACCCAACTTTGTACTTCTGTTGAATCGATTTATTTTTGTTTCCCTATTAGTCTAGTACTAGAGGTCATCATTCCCGCCTAGGCCTTTATGGTGAAAGGGCTCGTTCTTAATCAAAATTGCGAGTCGTACGTGTATTGTTTCCTATCGGCACCTCTCTATAATCCGTTATTCGTCGAATAATTAGTTTGGAATATTAGTACTGGCCAGACATTTGATCAACATCACCATTCTATAAAATCCCAAAATGGGGTTGATTTTTAGGATGTTACAACACTTCCCCCCTTACAAAAATTTCATGCTCGGAATTTAAACTACTACGCGACTCCTAAAAAAGATAGGAGTGCTGACGCCTCATGATTTCCTCGCTCTCCCACGTGGTGCCCTCCATGCCATGATGTTGCCAAATAACTTTGACCAATGAGATTGTTTTGTTTCGCAGCATTTGCTCCTTCCGATCTGCTATTCGAATCGGTCTTTCCACATACGACACTCTGTCATCCACCTTTATCTCTTCAAAATTCAGCAAATGGGTCAGGTTAGGCTCATACTTTCTCAACATTAACATGTGGAATACATCATGCACTTGTGCAAGTCGAGGTAGTAGCACAAGACCATAGGCTAAATTTCCAATCCTTTCTAGAATCTCGAACGGTCCGACGTTCCTCAGGCTCAATTTCCCTTTCTTTCCAAATCACGAAGTACCACACATCAGTGACACCTTAAGGAACACATAGTTGCCCACTTAAAAATCCAATGGTCTACATCGCCTATCCCCATAGCTCTTTTGTCTGCTTTGAGCCATCTTTAATTTCTCTCGAATCATCTTGACGGCATCTAGAGGTTCCTGCACCAATTCTGGATTTTCCGCTCGCCAACTTCGTCCCAACAAACTAGAGTCCTATAAGGTCTGTCGTACAACGCTTTGGATGGTGCCATTTTGATACTCTGGTGATAACTGTTATTTTATGCGAACTCGACGAGTTGTAGTTGTTCGTCCCAACTTCCTTTAGAATCCAACACATAGGCTCGTAGCATATCTTCCAAGGTCTAAATTGTTATCTCTGACTAACTGTCTGTTTGAGGCTGATAGGCCGTACTAAACTACAACTTTGTTCCCATCGTAGTTTGTAGGGTTTTTCAAAATGCAGCCGTGAACCTAAGGTCTCGATCCGAAGTGATCGTCACTGGCACCCCATGCAGGCGAATAATTTGTCGCACATACAATTCCGTATATCTTTCTAAGGCGAAGTCCTTGCGTACGACGATGAAGTGAGCTGATTTGGTTAATCAATCAACTATGACCCAAATCAAATCATGACTGTGTTGACTTCTCAGTAGTCCTGTTCCAAAGTCCATCATGATGTGCTTCCACTTCCATTCGGGGATCTCAAGGGGTTGTAGTAACTCACCCAGCTTGCAATGTTGCACCTTCACTTGTCGACAAATCCAGCACTTAGCCACATGTTTGGCAATATCCAATTTCATGCCATTCTACCAATGATATTGTCGTAGATTTTTATACATCTTTGTACTGCCTGAATGTACACTATAGTCGCTGCGATGAGCCTCTAATAACAATTTTTCCTTAAGCTCGATGTCGTTTGGCACACAACCTTCCACAGAATTTCAAGATCCCATCCTCAGACACTTGAAAATCCGACTTCATTTTGGTTGCATCCATTTGCAGAATCTTTTGGATCTCAATGTCCGAAGGTTGTGTTGCTTTAATCCTAGCTTGCATCTCAAGTTCAATGCCAAGGATAGCCATTAAACTAAAAAGATGGCCTACCTCAAGCCTGACTTCTGAATTGCGGACTCCTTCCAATAGGATCCACTCTTGGACCATCATACAAGCAACCGATGACTTGCGACTTACTGTATCCACTACCTTGTTTGTTTTACCGGGATGATACAGAATATTGCAGTCGTAATCCTTAAGAAGCTCCATCCATCTGCATTATCTCATGTTCAGTTCTTTTTGGAAGAACAAGTATCTCAAACTCTGATAGTCCATAAAAATCTAGAATCTTTCTCCATAGAGGTAATGTCTCCATATTTTCAACGCGAATATAATCGCTCCCAACTCTAAGTCATGCATAAGATAATTAAGCTCGTGAGATCTCAATTGTCTGGATGCGTATGCTATTACTTTGCCATGCTGCATTAGAACGCATTTGAGTCCCTTATATGATGCATCGCTATAAATCTCGTATCCCTCTAAGCTGGACGGAATTGTCAAAACCGGTGCGGTAGTTAGCTTATGCTTAAGCTCTTGGAAACTACACTCGCACTTATTCGTCCACTCATATTTCTTGTCCTTCTTTAGCAACTGTGTCAATAGTATAGCTATTGTAGAGAATCTTTCCACAAATTGTCTATAATAACTAGCTAGTCCCAAAAAATTACGAACCTCGGTTACCGAAGTTGGTCTCGGCCAATCTACGACCGCTTCGATCTTGGTCAGGTCCACAGAAATCCTTTCACCTAAGATCACGTGACCAAGGAAAGCTACTTGAGCCAACCAAAATTCACACTTGCTAAGCTTTGCGTACAACTTGTGATTCCGTAGAGTTTGCAGCACAGTCCTTAGGTGGTGCTCGTGTTCATTCGAACTCTTCGAATACACCAAGATGTCGTCGATAAATACAATCACGAACTAATCCAAATATTCTGTGAACACCTGTTTCATCAAATCCATGAAGGTAGCAGGGGCATTCATCAAACCGAACGGCATTACTGTAAACACATAATGACCATAATGGGTACAAAAAGCCGTCTTTAGTATATCCTCCTTTTGAATCCTCAATTGATGATAGCCCATCCTTAGGTCTATCTTGGAGAATATCAACGCTCTTTGGAGTTGGTCAAACAGGTTGTTAATCCTCAACAACGAATAATTATTTGTCACCTAATTAAGCTGCTAAAAGTCGATGCATAATCGCAACGACCCATCCTTCTTCTTGACAAACAGGACTGTCGCTCTCCATGACGATGCGCTCAAGTGAATAAAACCTTTGTCCAACAGCTCCTGCATCTGAACTTTCAATTCCTTCAACTCTGACAATGCCATCTTGTAAGGCGCTTTAGAAATTGGTTCCGTCCCAAGGGCCAACTCAATCACAAACTATGTCCCTCTGACCGAGGGTAGTCCTGGCAATTCCTTTGGAAAGACATCAAGATAATCTCATGCTACCGCAATGTCTTCCAGGTTTGGTCCTTCCTTTTACGTATCGTTTATTGAGGCCAAATAACCTTGGCATCCTAACCCCAACAATTTGGTTGCTTCCAACGAAGAAATCAAAGGTATTGAGGACCCTCCTCGACTCTTTATATCGCGACCTCACCTCGAGTACACCACCTAGGGTTTGGCTAATGGATTACTAAGCCTAAACTTAGTTCGGGCTCTCCCAAGCCCATACCAATTCGCGACTTAGGGTTTAAGTTTTTTAACATGCCAATGATTTTTACTTAGGAGACACCACTAATCTATTTTTGGTGGGTCGATTAGAAACCCAAGTAAAGTACGGGAGAGTTACTTCACTCCTATGAACCAGAGACTATGGAATCGAGGACTTGATTAAGTAAGATTTCTCTAACGTCCTTTCGGTACCTTTTCTCTTTTATTTGAAGAAAATGATTTTGCAGGCAGTTTGCATTGATTTTAATTTACTCCCTAACATGCAATGTGATCATGCGAGTGAGCAGCCATTATCTAACACTCAATAAAAGCAAAGCAATAAATAAATTGCAAGGAAAATGAGGAAGTTACTTACCTTGAAGCTACGAAAGCATCTGCGATGTTAGCTTAAAAATTACATCAATGATCCTAGATATAATTTCTAATTAACACGCACACATTCAAATATTTTTTAAGGTTTTCACTTATTTAATAAGGCCTAAAACTACATGCAATGCATGTAATGACATACGAAAGTGTCTAACTATAATAGCATGCTATGTACAACCTAATATGCAAATTATATATCACGTGACATTAATTATTTAACTTAATCTAATACTAGAAAATATTTAATGCAACTATCCTAGCATGTCACTCATTTAAATGACCCTAAACATGCAATGACTAGATGACACATGGAAGATGACCTAATTCTACATGACATGAGCATGGCAATTTTTTATTTTTTATTTTTTTATAATCAAAAATTCGAAATTAAAATAACCTATATTTAAACATGCAGACTATCCTAAAAAAAATATTCTAACAAGAATCAACTATATTTTTTTGGGTTTCCTTTTATAAGCAAAATCAATTCGAGCAAAGGCATTAAGAATAGCATGTCAACAAATCAGGCAAGATATTATCCATGTCCATTCAATTTTGGAAACAAATAAAATCGACGAATCGTACCTCGGGCATGAGATCGGATTGGCCAATATTTTAGAAAATCGCGAATCGTATCTCGGGCGTGAGATCGGATCGACGATTTTTCCATGCGATTGCAAGTCATATTTCGGGCATGAAATTGGATTAACAATCATACGCACATTGTGAAGTAAGGAAACTTCACAATTTCCTAGTTCACGAGAGGTTAGGAGATCTTTTGAATATGGCAATATTAATCAAATATTCAACTAAGATTGCAATTCTACAAACTAGGCAATAAACTATGAGAAACTTGCATTAATCAGGATTCTCACCTAACTTTTGATATCGCACGAACAAAGTTTCCAAATCGGGACTCACGGATCTTTAGCTTGGATTAGTATCAAAGACAAGCCCCTCAAGTCCTGTGAAACAGAACACAACAATGCTCGGATGGTGGGATTTCACAATGACTTGTCAGTGTTGACTTTGGTAATTCGGAGAACTTTTGCTCTTCGCCCAAAAATACTACCGCCTAGCTGGAGTAGCAGGAACCGAGGAATGATTGCTGGGCAATATTGAGCACGACTAGAAGCGGTGGTACGAAAGAGCAGCGCCAGGCTCGATCAGGCTAGAAACAGCACGACAGAGGATGACGGGGCATTGCGACTCCAGCAGCAAGCTCTCGGTCAGCAACAGCAGTCGTGGGTGATGGAGCAATCGCCTCGTAGTGGCAAGACCCCCCCTTCGATTCTGCAAGCCACACAGAACACGGGTTGTCGTTGAGGATGGAGCAGCTAACAGCTTTTTTGGTGCAATATCATGGACGCGGGTCTCCTCGGATTAGTGCGAGCAGCAATGACATCATGGGTCAAAGGTTGCCAAAGAAGAATCTCCCCTTTCTTTCTCTCCCGTCTCCCCCCTCTCTTTTGCTTTGACCGAAAGCTCTCTTTTTTATGCTCCCCTCCCCTCTCTTTATTTTTTCATCTCCTTCGTGGCTCTCTCTCCCATTTCTGTGTTTTTTTCTTGTCTGTCCCTTCAGTGTGTGTGGCCCCCTTTTTATAAGTGAGAGAACTATGTTATTTAAGGAAAGATGATAAATTTGCACGTTGCCTATTTAGCTCTTGTATCCCACGTGCAATATTTTTTTAATATTTCATCCGACACCTTCCCTGAATATGAAAGAATAATGCGAATATTCTCGAGAACATTTTCATATTCCAACTCGTCACCTCTTAACGGGCCTAGCCAAATTCTCTTTCACCGTGGGCTTAGTCCAACTTGTTAAATTAAAGCTTAGAACCATCAATTGAAGCCCATCTGGCACATGTCCAATGCAAAATGCAACAATAAATGCTCCTAAAACTATATGCTATGCAATTTAATCCTAATATTTTTTGTTTAAGGGTTAAAATTAATCCCTAAATTTTGTGCATTAAATTACGAATGATCAATCAAAATTTAGATGTCAACACCTTACAAATTGGAAGCTATTAACTCTAGTGGGGTTAAATCAGATTCTCTTCCCTCGAAAATCCATAGTGGCTCCTTGCTTTGTCAGCCAATCCATCCCAATGATACATCAAAGCCGTACATCACCAAAACAATCAAATATATTTTTCCTTCCTAACCATCTATAATCAATTTGCAATTAGAATAACCTACTGCAGATAAAATTGAATCTTTTAATGGAGTAGAAATAACGAAAACCATTTCCAATGGCTCTAGCCTTAATCCCACTAATTCTAAGAACCGCTCAACAATAAAGGAGTGCAAGGCTTCTGGATCAAACAACACATAAACAACATGGTTGTGTAGAGATATCGTACCTATAATCACGGCAGGTGTATCCTCCGCTTCCTTTCTTGTGATTGCATAGACCCTTCCTTGCGCCGAGGGTCTATTCTGATTGCCCATCGAGGCGTTCCCAATTGCTAGTCCAACTGGTGGTTGCGACACAAATGGCATCTAGGCCTGCGTGAGCAGTCCCTCACTCAGTAGCCCCCTGACCACACCCAAAATAGGCTTCCATATGAGTGGGACACGGTGCATTCTCATGTCTCATACCACACATTCGGCATCCTCCAAACAAACTTGATGACGGTTTTCCCATACTGTCCCTTCTATTAGGCGGAAGGGGATACCTTCCTCCCATCATCGATTTCTTTCCAAACCAACGATTATCCTTATTAGGCACAAACCGCAATCCAGACGCGGCTGCCTTCTCTGCAATATGCTTCTCGATCATCCGAGCCCTCCCGTACTACTCATTGTATTCCTTCAAGTTCAAGGACACTAGATGGTCTTTGATCTCCATTTTTAGTCTGACCCGAAATCTCCTAGCATTGTCCAACGGGTGCTCAACCATCCACAATGCATGCTTCAATAGTTCGGCAAACTTGGTCTCGTATTAATCCACCGTCATCAGATTCTAATGCAACCTCTAAAACTCTACCAGTTTCTGCTCTCTCGCGCAGTCCGAGAAGTACTTGTTCAGAAATGCCTGCTTGAAGATGTCCCACACCTGGGTCATACTCTCAGGAAATACCCCTCCTTAGGTAGCTTCCCATCAAGTACCGGCGTTACCTTACAATTGATAAATAGCCAATATCACATTTTCCTCCTTAGTACATTACAGGAAGGTGAATGTTTTTTCCAACTCCCTTATCCAGTGGGTCATTGCCTCCGGGTCGCCAACCCTAGTAAACTTGGGCAGCTTCAATTTCATGAACTGCTCCACCAGCTACAGACCGATTATCGGTCCCGGGCCTAGCTACAAAAGCAACTGTGGCGGCAACGACAATGGCTTGAGTCTTAGCCGACAATCTAATCAGGGCCTTGAAGGCATGCATGATCCCGTCCATCCTTGGATCTTCTGTTGCCACTTCCCTTATACCGGTTAGGACCTACGCCGTCCTCCTCCTTGGAGTCCTCTATCCCAGTGTTCTCAATCCAAGGGTATTCTAATCTGGATTGCTCATATCGCTGGGCTCTCCTAACCAATTTTCCAATTCCCAACACGGAATTAAAAGATGAGATAACTCTACTATCACAAAGGACCACAAAAGATCCTAGAAGCAACCACATGCAAGCAAAGAAAATGTATTTCCTACTAACTATCCCTAAGACCCATCGCACCTTATCACTCCATCAGTTAACTGGGCTCTGATACCAAAATAAATAGGGTTGTCACGCTCCGACCCTCAAGCTCTTGACAACCCCAATTCACTCGAGGTCTAAACGTACGATGTCCCATGTACTGTCGTTGACCAATTCATTTTATCTTATCATTAAACACATACGAAAACCAAACAACACCCCCACTCAACAAACAACAGGGATAGCAGCCAATACAGTAGAGGAAAAACAAGAACACCATTTTATTTATCTCTAAGGTTAGCCTGAACAACAACATATATATATACACGCATTACTACAGGTGACATGCTAAGGCCTACTCAAAAAGGGACTAGGCCAGCTAACCTATCTCTGCACAAGTGGGGGAGGGCTTGCCAAAAAGAGACTAGGCCACGAATGCCTAATCACTGTCCTCCGAAGGATCGGTCTCTTCAATCATTGGGTCGGAGATCTTGCCATTAGAGGGATCAAGGTCCGTGGGATCCCAGACTTTGTTAGTTGTCCCCACAGGCAGGAACGGTCCATCGAAACCCCTTAGGGGACCGTATAGCAAGTCCCCCATCCAAATGAACCACGCCTTAAAGATGTGAGGCGTGTGGTGGTCTCTCAATCCCTCATCCACTCACACCATCGTCACATGGCGCTTGTGCACAAAATTGTAGCCCGAGACAAGCCACGTGGCAACGGTGGTGCTCATGTCAACGAGGATGCCGAACCTCACCAGGTACTGTGTCATTCTAAGGTCTTGAAAATTATTAACCACAACGGGATGAGATAACTCAGTACGTTAAAGTCCTAAGCCTCGGTTAGGAACTCCACTCACCTCGAGGTAGTCTAACATACAACCTAGTTTCGGTAATCGATCCTAATATCTCACCTTAGAGAATCATTATTAGAAGACAGTTCAATAATCAGATACAACCACAGACAACCCTACTGTGCCTTGGTACATGCAACCTGCAGAAACTATCATTCAAATCATAACAAGATTAAGAGGCATGCAAATAATTAGAGCAATGTGCATAGTTTTCCCATGTCTCATCATCCACACACGCTCCAATTATTACAACCCCTAAGCCATGGCACAACTTAATGGTTGGCGGTCAATTGGTCCTAAACCAGGCATTGTCCTCCCTCGTGAGGCATGGCGACGCCATGGGTTTTCCCCCATCGTCAGCATTCCCTAAGGAGTATGGGCCTGGCCTCTACTATGACTTCGCATCTGACCACTATTAAGCAACCCAATGGCCACAACACAACCCCAAAGGAATGGCGGTCATTTGGCAACTCGGGGCTCTTCTCTTAATGTGACCATGCAACACATCATCAACCAATTTGTTCTTTTCTTTGCTCTATCGTGAATGCAACATACTTCGTGCTCATGCAACAAGCTATTGTAGTTAACACATGTATAATGAAATGCAGCAATGTCCCACAGTCGCGTACAATAGCAACATTCTAATTGCTCACAAATGTTGCAACAATCAGGAATTAATTAATCACGTACTTCAACAGCAGATAACAATCAATTATCAGTCAGGTACACCTCATAATTCCCATAAAATAATCGACATTTAACAATACTATTAAAAACAATTAATCCACTTAATCAACTACATTTCCAAAACCTTTATAAAACAATATCATGTCCCTTAATAACCAAACAATTACTCACAATCCACCTTAGAAAAGTAGGCCTTAATAATTTTTCTCACGAAATTTCTCGATTAAAACCATTTTCGATGAATAATCACAATTAATTATTTTTCCCAAAAATAATTAATATTCAAATTAATAATAATAATTCGAAATTAAAAATAAAATATTTATCTATTTATTCCAAAAATAATATTATTATTAATTAATACTAACAATGGTTACTATTCTAGCCCAACTACGGTTAACTAACCCAACCACGGTTACTTTATTCTAACCATGGTTAATACTAAACCAAATCAATCCCTAATATTAAAATGCTAATCCATCATCATCCATAAGCATAATTTAAGAATTAAACTAATTAAACTACTCCTAAGTAAAGATTGACCCCTAACTAAGGGATTAGGAAATTAACTCACATAGCCTAAAAATCCAACAAATCGGAGAGATGGCAAGAGTGAGGGCTACGTGGGGTTAGCTTGGGGATGGCGACGGACCACGAATGGCGGTTGATTCCAGCTAAAATAGTGCCGACACTACTGTTTGGGTGGAATAAGGCAGTAGCTGCTCCAATGGTCAGACAGGTGGCTGACGGTGACTAGGGGCGGCCGACGGTGAACAGTTGGCCTCCGGACGGCGGTGGCTCCATGTTGGATGGTGGCAGCAACTCCGACAATGGCGGCAAGGGCGGCAACCAGCGGTGGACAGAAAATGGTGGCAAAGTGCAGGGGAAAAGGGAAGAGAAAAGAGAGAGAGTGTGGCTGAGGGGGTGGTTGGCGGCAAGCGCTAAAGGAGAGAGAGAGAGAGAGTGGCTGGTTAAGCTTGTCCAATAAGCTAAGGCAAGTGGCAAGCCCACTTACTCTAAGGGGCCAATGAGAAGCAAGCAAGACAAAGCCCAACTTCATACTTCTGTCGAATCACTTTATTTCCGTTTCCCTATTAGTCTAGTACTAAAGGACATCATTCCCGCCTAGGCCCTTTTGGTCGAAGGGTTCATTCCTAATCGAATTTGCGAGTCGTACGCGTATCATTTCCTGTTGGCGCTTCTTTATAATCCGTTATTCCTAAAACAATTAATTCGGAATATTTGTACTGGCTAAGCATTCAATCAACATCGCCATTTTATAAAATCCCAAAATGAGGTCGATTTTCAGGATGTTACACGCTCGGTCACCAGCCGCCACCATCCTTCCCATTGCTACCGCCACTCGAGGAAGTGGAATTTTATTCATTATCAAACGAATTTCTATTCCAAGATAGAAATTTTGTGTCGTCATGAAACACGTTTTTTTTCTCAGAAACTCATCCAAGAATCTATTTCTCTTCCAGAAATCAATTTCTAACCAGAAATATTATTATTTGTGCCCTTAATATACTCTATCTTAAAAGGGACCAAGATCTGATTTGTCCAAAAAGTTAGCAATTAAAGGCGTCCACCTGACGCGTTATCCCGCGAGTCCTTCATAGGGTATAAATAGGTTGCCTTCGAGCCAGACGAACCAGGCCACATAAGAATGTGGGGCCAATTCTCTACCCAAACAGTGGTAGTAAAGCTTAAGAAGAGTGCGCCACTCCTCATTGCAGTAAACATTGATATGTGTAGCTTGGTGGCGAAAGGGAGTCCAAAACATGCAAGATGGAAAGCCATACCTAATGGCTTGAAAAATGGTTAACAATGACAAATGAGATAAAATCTTAGTGAGTCAAAACCCTAAACATTGTTTAGGATATCAATATGTCTCAGGGGTACCTAACAGGTGCCTTCCTCATAACCTTATCTCATAACAGCACACACCCTATATGATATGACTCATACGTGCCAAATATAAGACGAATAGGTATTCACATAATCATAACACAATACATAATATCTCATGCAAAAGTGGTCAGGTGCGTTCCAATTATTACGACCCCTAGGGCCACGGCACAACCCGAAGGTTGGCGATCTTTCGGTATGACCGGGCATCATCCTACCCCATCAGGCATTGCATCATTTGGATCTCCAGCCACAGACAACATTCCCATACGAAGCATCGGTTTGGCTTTAACCATGACTTGACATCCGAACACTTGCCGAGCATCCGATAAATTGGGCATTGTCTCTCCAAACTCCTGTTGAGTGATGGGTTCATTTTAATATGTCCACACAAGCACCTTAGATTGCTCGATCATTTGTTTCCCAAGGTAAACATGCTTCAACCACTAAGGAAACATGTATACTGTCTACCTATTACCCTATTGCGATAACCAAATAGTTAATTATGAATAATTAACATTAAACATGTTTAATCATAAAAATAATAATTAATTAACACAAAAGGAATTAATCATAATTAATTGTTGCTAACAATAATTAAGTAACACAAAAGGGGATTAATCGTGATTAATTATTATAAAAAATAATTAATTAGCACTAAAAGTAATTAATCCTAAATAATTATTGCTAAAATAATTAAATATAGTTAAATATTGTTACATTAGAATTAACTAATTAATTAGCGCAAATTGCCATTAAACTATAGTTAATTAACTCTAAGTAAGGTCAGTGACTAAACTTGATTAATCATAACTAATCACTTAATTCAAATTAGTCCTAAACTAATATATCCTTAATCGAGCTCAACACACTAATTAAGAGGTTAGCACATTAACTCACTGGCTCGCAACAGCAACGATATGGGTGCAATGGTGGCAGTGAGCAGGAAAACTTGTTGAGGCGAGGCAGCGCCAAGGACGGATCTTGCTGGGGTAGCTCCGACAAAGAAGAATCGAGAGAGATAGAGGAACGGCAACGCCTCGGGTTGCTTGGATGAACGTTGGTGGTTCACAGTGGTCAGACTAAAGATGTAAGGCGACTCCAGATTGTAGCAAGTGTGGTGGTGGTGGCTGGTCCGCACGGTGGTGAAGTGGCAAGGGGAGTCCTGGCTCGAAGAGAGAGAGATAAAGAGCAAGAAAGGCAAGCAAACGATAGCACGGGTGGAGGATAGTGGCTTGTGAACAAGCGACCAGCAGTTCTAGCAGCGTGAGGATGGTGTGGTTGGCTAGTGGCAACAGTTAGTTCAACAACATGCATTAACCAACATCGCATCAGAGGGAAATGAGAGGAGTAGCAGCATTGCCAGTGGACAAGTGAGACCCACGGTAGAGGACGGTGACTCGTGAGTGGTCTAGAGTGCAGGCAGAGCAGCAAGATGGCTAGAGAGAGAGAGAGAGAGAGAGAGAGAGAGAGAGAGAGAGAGAGAGAGCAATTGGCTTTTTAGGTGGGGGTGGTAACTTCGTCGCGGTTCGTGGTGGAGGATGGTGTGTGGCTGCGATGGTCGGTGATGGTGGTGTGGCTATGACCAAAGTAAGGTAGCGAGAGAGTAGTGAAAACCAAGAGGGAGAAAGAAAAATGAAGAAGAAGAAGAAGATGGCTGGAGAGAGAGAGAGAGAGAGAGAGAGAGAGAGGCGTACATGCGGTAAGGGGGAGCAGCTGAGCGAGAGGAAGAGAGAGAGAAGGAGGAGGGGATGTACATTTAACTTTTGTGCCCACCTACTCCTAAAGATAGTTTTCCCCTTAATTTGTCTCAAGTGAGTAATGGCAAGAGGCAGTTTTGGTCAATTCCATCTTTTTGGGCATAAACTTCCCAATTTACCCTTGGATCAAAATTGAAAAAGTAGATCTAGGAATCGGCTCAATGAACAGTAACGGCTTGCAAAATTGGCGAGTTTGTTTTTGGGTCAAAATTGGAATTGGACTTGAAATATATCTTGGGCTTGATGGGCCAAATTGGGCCTACTATGTAGACTTTGAAAATTTCTTGCACAAAAATTCATTAGAAGAACCAAAAATAATATCATCTACATAAATTTGAACAAGCAGAACATCCTTACCTTCATTCTTAATAAATAGGATAGTGTCAACCATACCTTTTTTAAAGCCGTTGCTTACTGGGAAATTGCTCGGTCTCTCATACCAAGCACGAGGTGTTTGTTTTAGACCATACAAAGCTTTCTTCAGTTTATACACATGATCCTTCTTTCTGGGTTCTTCAAAACCTGGAGGTTGTTTTACGTAGACTTCTTCTTAAATAAATCCATTTAGAAAGACACTTTTGACATCCATCTGGAATAGCTTAAAGTTATGAAAACATGCATAAGCAAGCAGAAGTCTTATGGCTTCTAACTTGGCTTCAGGTGCATATGTCTCATCATAGTCTATTCCTTATGCTTGGAAATATCCTTTAGCCACAAGCCTTGCTTTGTTTCTAGTTACTCTTCCTTGATCATCTACTTTGTTCCTGAACACCCACTTTGTTCCAATGGTAGATCTTTCTTTGGGTTTAGATACTAATTCCCATACATCATTGATCTTGAACTGTTGAAGCTCTTCCTGCATTGCTTCTATCTTACTTTCATTTGCAAGAGCTTCATCTACTCCTTTTGGTTCAATCTTAGAAATTAGTGCTAGAACATTTGTTTCTTCCTTGTTCCTTGATCTAGTTCAGATTCCTTCTTCAATATTGCCAATTATTAGGTTGTGAGGATGACTCACTTTATGCTTCCAGTTCTTATTGTATTTTCCACCTTCTTCATAATCTTCAAAGGTCTGACTTGAGTCCTCATGAATTGGAGTTGATTCCTTTTGATTTCCCATGTCTTCTTTCTGAACTGGATCATTCTGTCTTATATAAACAGACTTTTCTGAGTTTGTAACAAGTTCTGAATCATCAAGTAGGGTCTAATCCTATTGAGTTTGATCTCGTTCTAGAAACTTTACGTTCATTGACTCTTCCACAGTCTGAGTACTCTTGTTGAATACTCTGTATGCTTTGCTTGTGACAGAATATCCAAGAAATATTCCTTCTTTGATCTTTCTTTGAACTTACCCGGATGGTCATTTGTGTTTTTCAGAATAAAGCATTTGCAACCAAATACATGAAAATAAGAAACAATCGGTTTTCTACCTTTATAAATTTCATAGGGAGTTTTCTCAATGATAGACCTTAGAAAGACTCTCTTAATTATGTATAGGCGGTAGAGACTGCTTCTACCTAGAAGTGAGAAGCTACCTTGCTTTCAATTTGCAAAATTCTGGCCATCTCCTATAAATATCGATTTTTCCTTTCTACAACTCCATTTTGTTTTGGAGTGTATGGAGAGGAGAAAATATGTTGAAATCCATTTTTGTCACAAAAATCTATGAAGTCTTGATATTCAAATTCTCTCCCATGATCTGTTTTAATACTAGAAATAGTATACACCTTCTCGTTTTGAACCCTTTTTGCAAATTTTGAGAAATACAAGAAGGTTTCTCTTTTATCTGCAAGAAAAAACACCTAAGTAAATCGAGAATAATCGTCTACTATTACCAGACAATATTTCTTACCTCCTATACTTTGAGTTCTTGTTGGTCCAAAGAGATCAATATGTAGAAGCTGCAATACTCGATTAGAAGAAACACGATTCACTGGTCTGAAGGAACTTCGTACCTGTTTCCCTAATGTGCATGTTGAACATAGTTTAGACTTCTTGTAGCTCATGCTGGGAAGTCCACAAACAAGCTTCTTAAAAGATAATTTAGAAATTTGCTTCATACTAACATGGCCCAACTTGCGATGCCACAAATTTGTTTCATCTTGGATTGAGATAAGGAACTTAGCAGAATCTGAGTTTATGTCTAGAAGATATATATTACCATGCCTTCGACTAGTAAATGATTGAGAGAGATCTTGACTAGTTCCAAAACACATGTTTTCCTAGAAGTTTATTCTGAATCTAGCATCGCACAATTGACTTATGCGTAGAAGATTGTAGTTGAGTCCTCTAACTAAGGAAACGTTGTTGATAATAAGGCTTCCAATCTTTACTGTTCCAAGTCCAATAATTTTTCCTTTATTGTTACCTCTAAAAGAGACGGTTCCTCATTTTGTCTTTTCTAATCTAATGAAGGTACTTGAATCTCTCGCCAAGTGTCTTGAACATCCGCTATCTAAGTACCATTTTCTTTTACTTCTAAAGGTAACCTACATTCAAAGAATATTCTCAAGCTTTCTTTGGTACCCAGACTTTCTTGGGTCCATTAGAGTTAGTAGTATAAACTTTGTTTATCTAATCCTTCTTAATGGGTCTCCAGACTTTGGAACAATTATTCTCGAAATGCTCTGTTTCTCCACAGTTTGAACATTTGAGATTGCTTCAACCAACAGGCTTTATAAAATTCTTTTGGAAATGTTTTTTGTAGGCTTGTCGAGGAGGTCTCTATCTGAGTCTCTCCTTATCCTTTGGAAAGTTTATCAATGACTCACTTTCCTTATTATATTCAAGTCCAAACTTGTTATAATAAGGAATTTTAATGGAAAGAATATGTTGTAAATTTTTTGAGTCATTTGAAAATTCTGTTGTAATATCCAAAAATTCTTTTTTAAAAGATTCATTTTCTTTTAAAAGGAAATCACGATTTTTGTTTGTTTCTAAAAATTCTTTGTGCAAACTTTCAAAATTTTCTTTTTGAGAAAGATTATGTTGTCTCAACTGGGAATTTTCCCTTTTTAGTTCAAAGATCTTTTTAAGAGTGGACTTTAGATTTAAGCAAAGCTCATTAATATAATTTGAAACTTTAATTGGAATTTCAAAATGACTTACCTTGACTTTCTTGTCTAAGTCTAAATCTGATTCTAAGTCTACTATGGAATCCGAGTTTGAATCTGAATGTGCCATTAGATAGATATTGGGATATTCATTTTCACTTTCCTCACATTTTGTGTCACTCCATGTCTCAACTTTCAAAGCCTTCTTGTATTTCTCATATTTTCCTTTCTTCTTTTTCAGCAAGGGACGGTTTGGTTTGATATATCCCTTTTTCTTGCATTCAAAACAAACCATGTCTTTGGCTGGGTCTTCTTCGTCCATAGTTTTTCTTTGTCCAGATTGTCTGGATTGTTTCTTGCCATTGAACTTCTTCCCTTTCTTATTTAATTTTCTGACTTTCTTGATCAATAGGGCGAGTTCCTCATCATCCATTTCATCTTCTGAATCTATATCATCATAATCAATGTTAAATTTAAGGGCAATTGATTTCTTACCTTTTGTTTCAACTTCATCATTTAGTTGTTCTGCCTCATAGGACTGCAAGGTTCCAATGAGTTCATCAACAGATGAGAGCAAAATCCTTAGTATTTCCTAGATAGACATCTTGACGTTATTCCAATCCTTCGATAACCCTCTTAGAAGTTTATTCACTTTCATAGGTCCAAAGATTGATTGTCCTTGATATGCAAGCCCATTCACTATTTCAGTGAATCTGCTAAACATGTTTCCAATAGACTCTCTTGGCTTCATCTTGAAGGATTTGTATTGTCCGAGCAGAATATTGACTTTGGTCTCCTTTACTCAGTCTATTCCTTCATAAGTGACATGTAGCCTGTCCCTGACTTATTTTGCTGTTTCACAAGAAGAAATGCAATTATATTCATTTGGTGATAAGGCACAGTAAAGAGAATAAATTGTTTTTGCAATTAATGATTATCTTTTTGCCGACTTTTCTTTTGAAAGAGTGGTGGAAGGTTCTGAAGATTTTCCATCATCTTTCTCTGTGGCCTTTCCAGACTCGACATTAGGGTTGATCCCTTTCTCGATGACGTCCTATTCATAAGGGTCCTTTGATCTAAGGAAAGCTTTCATCTTATTTTTCCATATGTTATATTCCTTTCCATCAAAGTAGGGTGATCAAGTATTGTTTTGCCCTTCAATCAATCCTGGTGTAAAACTACTAGTCATAGAAGATTTTTGGCTCAGAAGTAAAAAGCACATCAATAAAATCGAGCACTAAGTTCTGTTACAAATTGAGGATGCTAGTATAGACATCTAAAGGGGGGTGAATAGGTGTAAATAAACTTTTATGCCAAATCGATCAACACAAAGTCTAGATGTAACAAATGCAGTATTTAAAATTAAAATCCATCTGGATGAAATAGACTTTCAATATTAGCAATCAAGAATTAAAAGAGTAAGGAAAGAGAAGATTGCAAATAGTATTATAGTGGTTCAGCTTTTATCAAGCCTATGTCATTTCTCCCACATTGTCAGCCACTAAGTTGAATTCCACTATGTGATCAATCAAATAATTACAAGCTCTAGAGTGCAAATACTTAGTGGTACAATCTCATACTAAGTCACTCCTTTTTGCAATTCACTCTAGATCATTTTGTTTTTGCACTTTGTGAGACAATTGGATGAAAGGACAAAATCAAACTTTGGAATTTTAAATTCGTTCTTTTTTTTCTATGGACTGTATATCCTCTTTAAATACCCTTTAAGCCAAAACTAGTTGTTGGCTATCACTATGAAGGATTATCTTCCATAAAACTTCCTTCAACAGATTTCATTTAGAAGGATTTCATAATCGTTGAAGACAAATTGAATCCCTTTAGATTATGATCGCCCACACAAGTAGAATCTAGGTTTCCATAAGTATTTCATCCTTATTTGGAAATTGTCTCGATGATTGATTTTTTCAATCAACTGATTAGCAAAATCAATATAAATATGGTAAGTGAAATTCGTAGCCATTATGGATCTTGTCCCATCTTCGTTCTGGTCCTTGAAGTTCATTTTGGATCCCTGATAGAAGGAAATGATGCATCTACTTATGGCTTAATATAGAATCTTCTATAGCGGATAAACTTTGCTGAATATATGAACATATAAGTCTCCTTTCACAGTATGTACCAGAATATCACTTGAATAAGACTTTGGAAAGTTTTGTTAGCATCAAAACTAGGAATTCTCTCAACAGTCTTGTTCGTACGATCCTACCACCTTTCTTGCTCACCTTGAACAGTTGTGGTCTCTCGAGTACGCTAATAACGTCTACTTACTTTCTCAAAACTTGTCAAAGGAAGTAGATGAGGAGATAGTTCTTGGGCCATGTCTTCGAACATTAGTACCTCCTCCTTTTCTTTCTAAGTGCTCCCCTAGATACGTGGAAGAATTTCTTCCATTCCGCAGGGACCATCTCATTGAATGGAGGTACGGACCCTAGGAGTGTCATAACTTGGCATGGAGGGACACTTAATTACCAAAAATTACAAACGGTACACTTAAGTGCCAAAATTGGAGCAAAAGGGATCACTTAAGTGCCAACGGCGAGAAAATCCGGCCAAAATGCTGACGTGGCCTTTTTCCGACGATCTGGAGTCGAAACGACGCCGTTTTTGTTGCTGATGTGGTGAAGTAAACCCAAAATGACGCTGTTTTGACTAATATTTATTTTTTAATAAATATTAATTAAATAATATTAAAAGAGCAAAAATTATATGAAAAAGAAGAAGGGGGAGTAGCATGTTGCCACCGCCCCATTGCCGGTGGGGGCGTGGCGACAGACGACGAGGGTCGCCGACGCCCGGGCGCGGGTCGCAACCCTCGCCGACCGGGCGAGGGCCGGCAACCCTCGCCGACCGGGCGAGGGCTGGCAACCCTCGTTGAAACTCGCGGCGCTAGGCAAAGCCGCCAATGCCAAGGCAACAGCCGGCGACCATCACCCAGCCAAGGGAAGGCGGCCGACCCTCGCCGAGATCTAGGAAAGGGTTGCGCCCTCTCCCAGTGTTTGGCAAGGGTCGCCAACCGACACCCAGGCGTCGACAACCCTCGCCGTCCGTCACCACCGCCCCACCAACGATAGGGCTGCGGCGACAAGCTGCTCCCCCCTCTCCCTTTTTTTTTTTTTTTAAATTTTTGCTATTTTAATATTATTTAATTAAAATTTATTAAAAAATAAATATTAGTCAAAACGACGTCATTTTGGGTGCGGTGGCCACATCAGCACCCAAATGACGCCGTTTTGGGTTTACTTCGCCACATCAGCAACAAAAACGACGTTGTTTCGACCCCAGATCGCCGGAAAAAGGCCACGTCAGTATTTTGGCCGGATTTTCTCGCCGTTGGCACTTAAGTGATCCATTTTGCTCCTATTTTGGCACTTAAGTGTACCGTTTGTAGGTTTTGGTACTTAAGTGTCCCTCCGTGCTAAGTTATGGCACTCCCGCTATACTTATGCCTCATAGAATGTGTTTGGAGTCTCGCATCCCAAAAACTTAGGACTTTTTATCCTTTCAATCAAGTCTTTTTTGATTGGTACAAGAGACTCAGGTCTTCCCAACATGAGATTTGGCATAGGGCTTAGATTGATAAGGCTCTTGAATTTTGTACCTTTTATTGGAACTCAATCGTAAACTTCTGGGGAGTCTTGCAAGCTTTTGGTCTCCATCAATCAACTGCTTCTTTCTCCAGTTGGGACCCATGTCGGTGACTTTGTTAGATGTGTATGCCATTACTGGTCTAAGTCCATGTAGAGAGGACCCTAGCCCCATCAATCCTGATATTTGTCTCTTTTTTTAGCAAGGCGCTGACCTTTATTTTACCCATTTTCAGACTACCCTTGCTCGCTGGACTAGCAAGGTCAAAGAGGATGTATGACGTCCTGAAATTCGACCCTATTTTAGGATTTTATAAAATGGCGATGTTGATCAAATGCTGGGTCAGTACAAATATTCCGAACTGATCATTTGTAAAATAATGGGCTATAGGGAGGCGCCATTAGGAAACGATACACATACGACCCGCAATTTTGATTAGGAATGAACCATTCAACCATAAGAGCCTAGGCAGGAATGATGCCATCCGGTATTAGACTATTAAGGAAACATAAATAAATTGATTCGGCAGAAGTACAAAGCCAAATTGCGGGTGATTCTGCACGACTTTGATACAAGCTACAAACGATGTTAAACTGATTCAATTTTATCTTATAATTAGGATTATCAATTGAATCCCCAATATCACATAACAATCGAGGATCGTCCTTGATTTGAGAAATTGCTTAAACGTGGATTGAAGAACTATCGACCACGGGTCAAACATGAGGAAAAACCTTAAAGAGGCGTCTGATAGTCTAAATGTACTACAATCGCAATTGAGTCAATTTAACCTTGAATTTTAATCCGATTTCGGATATCGACTTCTCAGAGACACCATGACTAAATATATGGGCGTTGCTTCATTTATTCTTGAGTTTTTCGAGGGGTTTTAAAGTGTTGGAAAATGAAAATTTGAATCGAGAATTAGGGCCTAGGAGAGGGCCAGCCTAAGACCGGTAGCCTAATGGGCCTTGCACCCATCTAGACCAGCCCAAAATAGGCCTAAGCTGGCCCATTTTTCTCTCTCTCCTCAGCCCATGGGCCCTCTCTTTTAGAAGTTTTCTTTATGTGGTCCCTATTGACTTGTTTTACTTGGTTGTCATTGCTTTGGAAGAGCAAGTTGGTTTGCAAGTGGGGCTTGGCTTCTTGGACAAGTCTTGGCAACCATTCTCTCTCCTCCCTCCTCCTTTGTAGCCCCCCCTCCTACTCAACTCACTCTCTCTCTTTTTTCTTCCCTTTTCCCTCATTTCTTTCACCTTTTCCTTTACCCCTTGCCGTTTACTACTACCACCGCCTTGCTGCTATCTGCCAGAGCTGTTGCCACCATCCACAATGTAGCCACCATCGTCCGAAGTCCAGCTGCCCATCACCGGCCGCCTATTCCAACGCTAGTAGCCGCTATTAGGCCTTCCGCAAAAAACACCTGCTAGCACTGTTTCATCGGAAAATGGTCGATGTTCATCATCCATCCCCATCCCCGAGCTAACCCCACGTACCCCTCGCCCTCGTCATTGCTTCGGTATCACCGGAATCCTAGAACCCATGAGTTGATTTCCAAATTCCTTAGTTAGGGGTTAATCTTGCTTTAGGAGTAGTTTAATTAGTCTAAATGTAATTAGTGAACAATGAGCCTGGATTATGTGTATTGATTATGCTTGAGTGAGTTTAGGATAAATTAATTATGGCTTATGCATGCTTAGTGGTTAATTAATTGGGTTTATGATTGATTAACATTACTTTATGTTACTAAGCTTGTTTAGGGTGTATTAAAGGGGGTTAATGAATGTTTAGTCCTAGTTAATTATGATTAATTATTTCCATAAATAATTAATCATAATTATATTATTTTATGGAAATTATTTATTTATGGAAATATTATTATTTTATGGAAATTAATTAATTAATTAATTAATTAATTAATTAATTAATAATTTCGAATTATTTTTTATTTCTCAATATTAATTATTTTTGGGGAAATAATTCATTATGGATATTTATTGAAAATTGATTTAATTGAGTAGTTTTGTGGGAAAAATTACTATGGTCTATTTTCTAATGTCAATAGTATTTATATACTATGTTATTAAGGGACATTGTTTAATTAAAGAAAGGTTTTAGAAAATGGAATTAATTGTGTGGGACATTATTCATGGGATTGTTGAATAATGATAAGTATTTTATGGAAATTATGTGATTTATTAGAGTGATGAATTATTGTGTTATATACCCTTTTTAAATGAATATTTTTGGGGATGATCTTGGTTTGTCCTTGGGTGGTGACAATTGATTTTTAGTAAGAATAATTGATTATTATCAATCATAGAGGCACGTGGTCATTTATTACTGATTATTGAGATAAGTAGTTGGGCTTTGCTTGTTTGCGTGACCATCGCTTATTGTTGCATTACATTATACGTGTAATAACTACAATGGCATATCGCGTGAGCATGAACTATAATTGCATTGACGATAGAGAAAAGAAATAATGAGTTAATTGATGATTGTGCTGGAAGGTCACATTAAGAGGAAATCCCGACACTATCGGAGATCGTCAATCCCTTGAGGTTGTGTCATGGCCATTTGGTCAACTGATAGTGCTCGGTTATTGAGTCGTGGTAGAGGCCAAACCAATGCTCCTTCGAGAATGCCGTCTGGGGGGAGGTCCATGATGTAGCCGTGCCCATGAAGGGGACAATGCCTGGTTTTGGACCAATAGACCACCGACCATAAGGTTATGCCGTGGCCTAGGGGGTCGTAATAATCGAAATACGTGTGGGCACTGAGGCATGAGAAAGTTCTGCGAAGTGTTCTGCTTATATGCATGCCTGGTGATATGGTCATAGCTTAAATGGTATTCTTCTGTACGGTGTGTGCGCCAAGACAAGGTAAGTTTGCATGCGTTTGGGTTTGACAACTAAACTGCATCTTGATGACGTTTCTCTAATAGGCTAATAGATAGGGCAAGGCTAGATTGTTTTGCAAGTGGTCTGTTATTGATACTAGGTTGTATGCTTAAACTACCCTCGAGACAAGTGGAGTTCCTAACCGAGACTTAGGATCTTGACCTACTAAGTTTATCTCACCCCGTCGTGATTAAAATTTTCAAGACTTTAGTATGACACCTTACCCGGTGAGGTTCGGTATCCCGATCAACATAAGCACCACCGTCACCACGGGATGAGCCACAATTTTGTATATGAGCATCATGTGACGACGATCTGGGTTAACGAGGGAGCAATGGATCATTACGTGCCACACGTCTTCAAGGTGTGGTACGTCAAGCTAGGGAATATGATGTACCCTGAGGGGTTTCGACGAGTCTGCACCACCCATGGGGCCAATTGACAAAATCTGGGATCTGATAGACCTTGATCCCCCTGATGGCGAGATCTCGAACCCTTCGACGGCCGAGTCTGACCCTTCTGAGGACAATGATTAGGCATATATAGCCTAGTCTCTTTTTGACCACCCTCCTCTCCTTTTGCAATGATAGGTTAGCCAAGCCGATTCTTTTTGTGCAGGCCTTAGTATGTCGCATGTAGTGAGATGTGTATATATATGCTGCCTTTCCAAGTTAACCTTGCAGATAAATAAAATATTGCTCGTCTTCCTTATGTTGCATTATTGCTGCTATCCATGTTGGTTGTTGGGTGTTTGATTTTATTTCCGCATGTGCTTAACAAAGAGATAAAATGAACTGGTCGACGACCGTACCTGGGACATTGTATGTTTTAAATCTCAAGTGAATTGGGATTGTCACAAGCTCGAGGGTTGGGGCGTAATAGGATCAACCTGTGGCATTCCCCCTATACTAGTTGTCTAAGTCTGTGTTCTGTCACATCTCTCCAAGTAGCCTCAGAACTAAGGGGACTAGCCTTTCATCTCGCATAGGGTAAACTCATCTCTTTGGGTCATCTTGTCTTAACGGCTTTTTACCGCAGTTTGGCTTTTGCCATTGTTGGCATGGGTGTGCCCACTTCTGGGGTTTTCTATGGCCCCTTTTGGATTCTTCAAGCTTGGATTAGATTGTACTTCCTATCTTTGTTCTCCGCCTTCAAGAACTTTTTTCCGCTGGGCCATAAAGCCGACTCATACTTTCTCGAGAACAAAGCAGCTCAACTATTAAGCTTCCGCCTTTGCCCTATGCCTAAAGGTTCTTTAGCCTTTCGGCACTTTTTCCACTGGTTCTACCATACTTCTCTGAACATTGATGACTTCTGTCCACTCATTAACTTGGACATCTCTGCCTTCTCCTTCAACTGGTCCAAAGACACTCAGGTTTTAGCGTTCAGTTTTGGTTGCATCTGATTTGACCTCGAGGCTATCTCTTAAAGGGAAGTTGAAATCGAGTGTCAAAATCTATTCTCTTCAATATTGCGCTCGCCAACTCAGATCGTCTCAAGGCATTCCAATTGTTGCCCCCTACTCTATGAAATTCCCATTCGATGACAAATACCATTTCAGGGTAACCAAAGGTTCTGATCCTTTCATTTGCAGTCGCACCATTACCAACAGGGTGTTTCAAAGCCATGCAATTAGTCATATAGCCTCGTCCCTGGCATTCTCAAGAGCTGTAGTGCCTAGTGGAAGATTCATCAAAGCTGACTCTTTCTCGATGATGTTGACGATTTTTTTGATAAGATTACCTCAAGGAAGCTCTTAATCAATGTTGCCAAACCTTCATTAGGCCCGTCTTCTCCGTTGCCTTATCGGTCATTCAAATGGGCACTAGGTTCAGGTATTGCCCTCTCTTTATCTCCAAAAATTTCGCTTCTATTACATCCTAATTTTGGCGTTTGGTTTTCAGAAGCTTCTTAATGAGTATCTACTCTTAGGACTAGAATGCGAACAACTAGATCAGTTCCCGAGGTTTTAACAACATAGTCGTCCCCACCAAGTCATTTAACTTCTAGTTTTTCTGCTCCCGATGTCATCAACGTACCATCACAGCAAGTCAAGAACCATTCTCCCTCCAAGGCCTTGGCATCTTCGGTTCTTAACACTACTGAAGCTTAGACATCTCTTCCGATTATAGCTATCAACTCTCCCGGCCCTTCAACTCCTCCTGCTTCGGAACCTATTTCTCCATCTCCTGATGGGGTGATAGACTTTCGTCAGCACCGGTTGCTTTTTTGTCAACTGTGGCTCCTTTTCAAGAATTTACTAACCATCCTGCTAATCTTGCTCATAGCGTGCATAGGTTCGGTATGTCTTTAGGGTATAGCCCTTCTCCACTAGGGGAGGAAGATCCAGAAGTGAGTAGTCTTACCACTACGGATTTGAAATCTCTCTCTTTCAAGAGGACAGATGATCGTCCTCTGATGTCGACTCTGCCTATGTCCACTTTTTCTCTCCTTCATAGGCTATCGGCCATTTCCAGCTCTCGTGCTGATATTGAGTGGGACTCCACTCCATCTCCAACCAGGGATTTTTCCTTTTCACCACTAGTTTCGGTGAATTTGAAGGCTATTTTCATGCCAACTGTCACTACAACTGCCTTTACCTCATCTTCGATTGGCATCATATTTACCAGTGGATCAGGCGACACTCCTGTTATTAAAGTGGATATCATTCTTTTCCCTGATTCTCATAGTTCACTGCACTATCAGACCATAATGTTCCTTACGTCCGTTGTTACAAGCCTTGTTCTTCTACTACCAGGTCAACGTCTGAGCTTCATCCAACCAAGTCTCTCTTCCTCTTTCCAACGTGATCGAGACTATTCAATGGACACTCCGTGAGATTACACCAATGCCATCCATCACGCCTTTTGAATTTTGCTCAGAAGAATTTTCCAAGCTTACTTTAGAGGAAAGGTTTAAGGAATTCATGTGAATATCTAAAAGTGACCTTATTGAACTCCCGTTAGACCCCCACTTTGAGGTAAAAGCCAAAGCGCTTCTATGGTCATTTTGTACTGACCCCATCTTCAACAGATACCGCGCCTTCTGAGCTAGTTGCAATGGGCACTTTCCCCTTTTCCTCTCGAGTTTTGAAGCTGTCTAGAAGAATAGTGATTGACTGCAATCACTAGTCATTTCGGAACAGAAGTCTCAAGTGTTTCTTGACAAAGTTCACAAACAGAAAGCCTTGATTGACCATCTTCTGGGATTATGTCTTGTCACGAAGGATACCAGGACCCAGCTGAAGAAGAACGTTGCCGACCTTGAAAATCAAGTTATTGAGGCATGCTGCTAGCTTTTATCTCATCAGCTTGACATGGCCCAGACTCAGTGCCTTCTCGATGCTGAAACTTCAAAAGCAAAGGAACGCTTCCGAGAGTCCAGGAACACTATAGCAGTGTTAGATCGTCAGGACGTCATCAAACTGAGGCTCTAAACAGAGAACTCACCTCTAGACAGGGATTTTGTCGCTTTCCGCTCAAAGATTGAGAGATAATTTCCTCTGTTGTGGTCACTGTCACTTAGAATTAGGGTTTGACTACTGTTTGACTTTTGGCTTCCCCCATTTTGCTCATGTGACTTGTAATCATGACAATTTTAGTGGCCTTAGGGTCTGCATGAACTGTTTATTTTCCATTTCCTTGTCTACACATGATGTAAACGACTTTTTAGACTTCATTTAATTCCATTTTTTCCTCACATTTAATGAGGCAGCTCAACCGCCACGGCTTCCTACGTTCTTTTAAAATTTTCTCTTCCTACGTCATTTCAACTCATTCTGATGGTTTCACTACTACGCTTGCTCTTTATATACCATCGCGATTGCTTACCTACTTTCATTTCATTTCTTCTTGCTCATCGCACTTCAGCGCTTTGCCTTCTCCGTAGTGTTTTCGATTACCATGGCCCCTCGCACAAGAGCAGCTAACAAGAAAGTTTATCATCCAGACGCTGTTGTTGGTAGGCTCTTTGCTTTAAATCATTTGGCAAAGAAAGGCCAATTTTCCCTCAAGTCAGTTGATCAGTAGTACGATCCTATTGAAGGTGAACATCTCTTGCTTGTTGGGCTTAGAGTGGGCCTTCATATTTTGACAAGTGTTTTTCGCGGCATTTCCAATAGCGTCTTCTTGTTTAACAAGAGTATTTGCATGACTGACAATGGCATCCTATCAAAGAAATGGTTTGCTCACCTTCCATCTTTCAATCATGCATTCTTTGCATGGTATTGTCGTCTTAAACCAATCATGGAGCCATTATGGAAAAGGCTTCAGATTCATCGTGCCTTGGAATTCTGTTGTATTCTTCTTTCCATCGACTACGACATGTTTGTTGGAGAAAGGATTTGAATTGATCCTTAATTGATTCCCTAACCAGATTCCAATCTCATAATTGATACAGTGAATTGTAGATTGAGAATATTTTAGGGAAAATAATATTGTATATATTTTCCTTGATTTACATTTCTTGTACTATAAAATGCAGACATGTATTTGTACATTACAAGTGGGATAGAATATATAAAAACTCATTTTCATCACTCGATGTTTCGTGTAATGGTATCAAAGCGGGTTTTCTAACCCAACTTCCGCAAATATCTTTTCTTGAATTGCCTCCGATTTTTTTCTAGTTTGTTGCTGCAAATCACCTCCTGCAAAACAAATTAGCATCTCAAATTGGAATTCAGTCTTTTATTCAACATGCAGAATCCAATTAGCCATGAAATTGATTCAACCTTATCCTCACTAGAAAATTCATCCGTTCAAGCCCCAAAGCCCCAAAGCAAGTACAGCAGATTGCACAAAATCCTTCAACTCTTGCCATGAATCCTTCCGCGCTTCTGCTCAACCTATTCCAATCCAATGGCCGTATGTGCCATGGATCCCTGCGCAGGGCCCATGGGCCCCTGGGCCCAATCAATGGACTCCCGGGTCCAGCCAACAATGGGCAAACTACGGCCCACAGCACCCAAATGGAGATCCAAATCCAACTTCTTAGGGTCACAGACTTGAATTGAATTCGGGCGGATCAGGAACAAACCCTTACCCGAGTTTACCACTCGGAATCATGCCGCTGCTATTTCCAACCACTGCTGGCTGCCTTGAACCCGGCGACCCTCTCTATACTTCACCGGCCAACGGATTGGAGTTGTGACTAATTGCCCTTCAGCTCGCTGGATCGGACCGTTACTCAACTTGGGCGAGAGAGTTCCGACGAGCCCTTGTTACGAAGGACAAAGATGGATTCCTTGATGGATCCGTTCCCTTTTCGACCGACGAACACATGCAGCATCATTGGCGCCGGTGCAACCAATTAGTCCGCACTTGGATAGGAAATTACGTTACGCCGGAGGTTGCGGCCGGGCTCCCGCTGACAGAAGATGCAAAAAAGATATGGGATGACACTAGGGAAATGTATGGTAAACTCGATCGGGTTAAAGTATTTTCCCTCACGCAAGCCCTCTCGGAGTTGAAATAAGGTAACCTCTCGGTTACCGCTTGCTTCAACCAACTATCAGCCCTTTAGAATGAACTCAAGGCGGCCGAAGAGCAACTCGAGGGACCAAAGACGACTCTCGAACAATACAAGGAAATCAAAGAGAGAAAATGACTCGATTTCTTTTGACCCTAAATGACAGTTACATACCTTTTCGATCGCAAATTCTTGCCATGGATCCGGTTCCGAGGCTCGGACGAATTTTCCAGCTGGCCATCCAAGAAGAAAGCCAGCAACTTGCAGCCGCTAGACACGAAAAGGGAGCAAAAAGCATGGCTCTTGCTGCACGGCTCTCCAGTCGGTCACATGCGCCGCAGTGACCAAGGGGCTCCGGAGGAAACCTTAGAGGAAATGGGGAAGAAGAAGATGCAGAGGGTTCTAGAAGGGATCGGATCAACGGTCCAAATCAAAGAGGCGAATCCGACAGCCTCTATTTGCTCCGATCTAACGGTGGGGATCTTAACTATGGGCACGGATCTAATGGCTCATATTATTTCTGAGCCGACAGTGGAGATCAAATCAACTAGCGCAAATCCGACGGCTACAATCCATACTGATCCAACAGCTCAGATCTACGGCAAGGAAAAGGATCGGATGGCTCATATTCGATCCCTCAAAGCTCCGAATCAAACGGCCCTCATAATGCCACATCATCATAGAAAGGGGGAGGCCAAAATTATAAATTTAAGGGTAAGTATTGTGAATATTGCCGTCGTTCACACCATACTATTGAAACGTGTTGGAAATTGTATGGCAAGCCGACTAACAAAGAAAAAAAATGGAAAGATTTTTTGCTTATTAGGTATCGGCAAAAGAAAATGACAAAGTCCACCAACCAATATAATTAAGGCACTCAATCAATTAAAGACAGTTGACAAAGCTGCAAATTTTTCAGGTACTTCGTTGTGCAAAGATACTAATATTACATTCGATACATGGATTATTGATTTAGGCGCCAGTGACCACATAGTTTGCAATGAATGCTTATTTACAAATATCTACAACAAACCCAATTCGTTCACATATGTCCATCTTCCAAATGGGAATATTACTAGTGTGTGAAAGATTGTTACTATTTACCTTAGCCCAAACATTATCCTAAAAAATGTTCTCTACATTCTTGATTTTGAATTCAACCATATATCTGTTTCCAAAGTCTGTGAAGACAATTCTTGTCGAGCCAATTTCAATTCTGAAAATTGTTCCCTTCGGGACCTTTCGACTAGGAAACCGATGGGTTTGGGTAGAGTGGAACAAGGATTATATTTTTGGATCAAATTTCCCAGAGATTTTGATTTGTCCTCTTTAAATAAAAGCATACATTGTAATGCTGCTGTTGGTAATAAAAGCTCCCTTTTCATAAGTGTCTAGGCCATAGCGCTCTTTTTCCCTGTCATGATTGTAAAATATGCCCTCTGGCAAAACAATCACAAGCATCATTTCCTACTAGTGTGTCTCGAACCACTAGTATGTTCTCATTAATTCATATGGACATTTGGGATCCTTATCATACACCACATCGCGATGGATCTAGTTTCTTTCTTACAATTGTTGACGATTATTCCCATGCCACTTAGGTATTCCTCATGCAATCCAAAAATCAGACTTTTTCATACTTGTCAAAGTTCTTGTCCGTGATTAGAAATCAATTTGAAAAAAATGTCCAGAGGATCCGCACTGATAATGGGAGTGAATTCTTTTCAACTGAGTGCCAATCTTTCCTATCCTCTTAAGGAATACTTAATGAGAGTTCCTGTGCTTACACCCCTCAACAGAATGGAATTGTTGAGCGTAAGCATCGACATCTTCTAGAGGTTGTTCACGCACTAAAACACCAAGCTCCTATTCCCGAGCCTTTTTGGGGTGATTGTGTGGTCACGACGGCCTATTTAATAAATCGCATGCCAACTAGAGTATTAGAAGGACACACACAGTTTGAAATACTCTTCAGGAAAAAAAAACCAAACATTAGTCATCTTCGAGTATTTGGCTACCTATGCCATGTGACAAATGTGAGATATAAAAATAAAATGGATCATCGTGCTCTTCAATGTATTTTCATGGGATATCATACTCTACAGAAGGGTTATTGAGTTATGGAGATATCCTCGGGATAGTTCTTCGTTAGTCAAGATGTTGTCTTCCAAGAAGATGTATTCCCTTTCAAGGAAATGGCGTCTCCAGAAGACTCAACAATGCAGACATCAAATAACCAGCAAATTTTATTAGAGGAGGATCTTTCTATGACACCGCAATACGTACTGCTTGCGCCTGATCAACAAAACCCTAACGTGTGTCCTAAGACACTGTGCCCTGAACCCCAAAACATATTAGAAGAAACCCCTGGTTCATCTACTTCAATATCACCACAAAATAGCAGTGGCCCTTCATCACGGCAATATGAATCCTTATCACTAGCTGTTACACAAATGCCGGTGGTCCAGCCTCATCGTTCGGGATGACAAGTGCGCCCTCCAACATGGACCAAGAACTATATATGTTCTTCTTTGAAGACTAAAGGTACACAATATCCAGTATCTTCCTATGTTTCCTTCAGTCGACTATCACCAGAACATATGTGTTGTATTAGTCGAATTTTTGAAGAACAGGAACCTTTTTCCTATGAGGAACCAGCACATGATATTCGATGGCAAAGGGCCATGAAAGAAGAATTAGCTGCTCTTACAGAGAATAACACTTGGAATATTGTTCCCCTACCTCCCCACAGAAGACTCATTGGCTGCAAATGGGTATACAAGATAAAATATAGGGCGGATGGTTCAATTGAACAATATAAGGCTCGACTTGTCGCTAAAGAATTTACGTAACATGAAGTTTTTTATTATCATGAGACATTCTCTCATGTTGCTAAGGAAGTCACTATTTGATCTTTTTCGTATGTCGCTGCATTACAAAATTGGGATCTACACCAGATAGACGTCAATAATGCATTTATTCATGGTGATCTCAATGAGGAAATCTACATGGAACTTCCATAGGAATTATGCAGATAAGGGGAGTCACATGTATGTCATCTCCGCAAATCCCTGTATGGGCTTAAGTAGACTTCTCGACAGTGGTATGCAAAATTTACCACGGCACTTACAATGCAGGTTTTCGGCACTCCAAGCATAATTATGCACTATTCACATGGACCAACAATACTTCATCAATCAACTTGTTAATTTATGTCAATGATATACTTATCATGGGAAATGATGATGTTGCAATTCAGAACTTTAAAAGATATTTATATTTGACTTTCTATATTAAAGATTTGGAACCACCTAAATATTTTATTGGCAGTGAAATAACTTGATCCAATGAAGGAATTTGCCTCAGTCAACGAAAGTTCGTTCTGGAAATCATATCAGAAACAGGAATGTCGGGATGCAAACTAGCTACCATACCTATTGAGCAGAATGCCAAATTAACAACATATGAATATGATGCAAGTTCTTCTTCTCCAAATGAAGATTCACTTCTTAGGGATCCATTAGCATATCAGCAACTTGTTGGAAAATTGATCTACATCACCATGACTAGGCCCAATATTTGTTATGTGGTACAAATACTTAGCCAGTTTATGCACAATCCGAAGCAATCACATATGAATGCAGCTCTGAAAGTTGTAAAGTATTTAAAGGGATGTCTGGGACTTGGAATTCTACTATCATCAGACTACAACATGAAGATGATGGCCCATTGTGATACTTTATGCTACATGCACCATGACAAGGAGATCTATTATTGGTTTTTGCATCAAATTGGGAAAGTCCTTGATTTTGTGGAAGATGAGAAAGCAATCAACAGTTTCAATATCATCAACTGAATCAGAATATTGAGTTATGGCAAAAATTGTTTGCAAAATAATTTGGATACGAGGATTATTTTCAGACATTGGTGTGCAAGTTGATGGCGCAAGTTAATTATTTTGTGATAATGATGCCGCACTCAAGTTAGCAGCAAATCTAGTTTTTAATGAAAGAATTAAGCACATTGAAGTTGATTGCCACTTCACTCAAGAGAAGATTCAAGAAGGGATTAGTAAGTCTTTTGTCACACGGATAGGGGCATCAGGTAGCTAGGACTCATCCAGCCAATCCGAGGTAGAAATGGTTGTTTTATAGGGGCTGTATCGTCTTTGTTTCTTGGCTAAGGGAGTTTTTAGTCCCTTACAATCTTTCTTTTTATTCGCCAAAACGCTCAGGCCTATAGAAGACTCTGGGGACGTCAGAGCCTCCTTCCCAGTTGTTTGACTCTCGGAATCGTTATCAATCTTACTGATCAAAGCTGCTTGTAATAGTTCAGCCCTCCTCTTTTGAGTATTTCCAAATTCAATGGAGTTGAATCTTCTAGCATCCTCTAGTAGTGTAATAGATAATTGTTGCTCGTTTGTTTTAAGGACCATCTCCATGGGCTCGTCTGCATTTTCATTTGACTGCTTCTCATAAAAAAAATCCCAAAATGGGCTATGATCCTGAACTTCTGCTCGTAGCCAATTTCCATAATAGCTTCCCTGCTTCGTATTAAATTTCGCCTCTTCATAGGGTATCTCCTTACACTGGTTAGCATAGTAGCCCAGTTTTCCACATGCGTAGCAATAAAAGGGTAGCCTTTCATACTTAAAATCTAGCCAAATCTTCTTTCCTCCATGAACAATTGCATGCCCCACTAACAGTTCCGCTTGTACATCTAACTCAATTCTTGCTTTTCCGACTCGCTGTAACAACCTGAATTTCGACTCATTTCGGCATAGATGAAATAGTTATTTTGTCAATGCACTGTTAGTTATGTTTACTTTGAGTTGGCCCCTCATGAGTTAACTAACTATTCAGAAAGGCAATTAAGGATCGACAAACATGCGACTAGTGAATTCAATCAGGGATAGGCTGCTCAACCATAAGGATCAAAGAGGAATGATACCACACCGTTGTAGGCAAATTTGCAAATGAAAATAAATCGATTCAACGAAAGTATGAGGTCAGATTGCAGGTGGTTCCGCACAACTTCGATATTGACTTCGAACGACGTTAAACCAATTTCATTTTAGCCTTGTACTCAGCGTGAGCAATTAACCCCTCGTGAATTGAAAAGTTATCAACTACAGGTCAAATGCGCAAGAACCCCTAAACACCGCCCGAAAGTAAGATCGCACTAAAGTCGCGATTGATCGATTTTGACCACGAATTTTAATTCGGTATTGAGTATCGAACCTTTAAGGATGTCGAGACTAAAATATTGGATGTTACCTCATTGATTCTCGAATTTATCGATAAGCCCAAAAATTATCGGAAAGAATTCAATGGGCCAAGATTTGGAGCCAAATATTTGGAAATTTGTGTTTCATGGGTTAAAAGACCAAATTGCCCATTTTAGAAGCTTGTATAGGATTTTGTCCTATTCTATTTTCTTTTTCTTTTTCTTTTTCTTTTCTTTCCCCTCACCTGCCATTGCAAGTTTCCTTCTTCCTCCCCCCTTTGTTGACTTTTCTTCCCCCTCATCTCCTCCTCACGTTCACCACCAGCCACCCCACTTTTCCCTTGGTCTCTCTCCTTTCCCTCTTGAGTTTCCTTTTCTGGTTTTCCTCCCAAAACAGCAGCTTGTGCTGCTGTGTTTCCCCCAAACCAGCCACCATCAGCTGCCGGCCTTGCTACCTTGCCGTCATCAAGGAGCCACCCAACCATCACCGGACTGCCACCCACTTTCCCCTCTTCTTTCTCTTCCATTTTCCTCTATGTTCGGCTCGATTAATACTGTTGTTTGCCCTGTTGTTCACTGCTACTGCTCATCAAAGCTGCTAGCCGCCATCCGGAGGTCAACCGACTGCTGTCCAACCGCCATCTAGCCCTGACAGCCATTGTTCTCCCTCTGTCCAGTGCAAAATAGCCTCATCGGAAGTTGTTTTGTCGGGTTTCAACCGCCGGTTGTTGTCTGTTGTTGTCCCCAACGTGGCCACGCGTCGCCCTCGCCGCCGTCATCATGCCCGTGTCATCGGAATCGCTAAGCCGTGAGTCGATTTCCTAATCCCTTAGTTAGGGGTTATCTTGCTTATGAGTAGTTTAATTAGTTTAATTCTTGATTAATGCTTTGGATGATTATTATTAGTGTTTTAATATTATTGATTAATCTTGCTTAGTGTTAATCATGGTTAGAATAAAGTAACCACGGTTAGATTAAAGTAACTGTAGTTGGTTAAAGTAACCGTGGTTAGATTAAAATAACTGAGGTTAGATTAAAGTAACCTTGGTTGGGTTAGCTAACCATAGTTTGGTTAATTAACCACAATTGGGTTAGAATAGTAACCATGGTTAGTATTAATAAATATTTTTATTATTTTTGGAATAAATAATAATTATTTTTTCTTATTTTCGGAATTATTAATTAAATTATTTTATAATTTCGAATTATTATTAATTATTTTGGGGAAAATAATTAATTGTGATTATTTATGGGAAATTTTTTTAATTGAGTAATTTTGTGGGAAAATTATTATGGTCTAATTTTCTAAAGTTAATAGTATTTATATACTACATTATTAAATGACATTGATTTATTAAAGAATGGTTTTATTAAATGGAATTATTTGGGTTGGATAATTATTTATGAGATTGGTAAATAACTATAAGTATTTTGTGGGAGTAAATTATTTTATTGGAATAATCAACTATAATGTATGATTCATAAATGAGTATTTTTTAGTATAATCATAGTTTATACTTATTTAGAGATGATTACTTATTTATGGGAATAGTTGATTGTTATAGTTATGAGGACACGTGTTTATTTATTATTGAATATTGAGACACGTGGCTGGGTACCGAAATTATTGAAGTACGTGATTATTTTGGAAAAGTATGCAAATATTGTGATGTTGATTGGTTGGAATTGATTGTTAAATTGTGACTTGAACTGCTGATTGTTGCAATTTTCGTGAGTTATTGGATTGTTGTTGTTGTACATGACTATTGGATAATGCTGCATTTCATTATACGTGTGCCAATTGTAACAATATGTCGTATGAGCACAAGCGATATCGCATTCCCGACAGAGCAAAGACAAGAATGAGTTGCTCGATGATGTGTTGCGTGGTCACATTAAATTGAGAACTCGGCCTACCGGATGACCATCAATCCTTTGGGGTTGTGCCGTGGCCATTTGGTTGCCTAACTTCGGTTGGATGCTTGACAGTGGTCAATTGCAGGGCTGCGGTAGGAGGATAGGCCCCATGCTCCTTCGGGAATGTCGTCGGTGGGGAAGAGCTCATTATATCGCCATGCCTCAGGTGAGAGGACGAAGCTTGGCTTAGGCCAAAGACCGCCAACTATAAGGTTGTGTCGTGGCCTTGATAGTCGTAATAATCAGAACATGTGTTGGCATTGAGATATGAGAATGTTTTGTGCTATGCTCAAATTATTTGCATGCCTCTTATTGTTGTTATAAGGTGATTGACAGTTTCAGCAGGTTGTGTGTGCCAAGGCTAGGTAGGGTCGACTATGTTTGCTTTTGCTTATTGAATTGTCATCTAATAATGTTGTTTGAGGTATCGTATTGTGTTGACTACCGAAACTAAGTTGCATATTAAACTACCCTCGTGACGACCGAAATTCCTAATCAAAGCTTAGGACTTTAACTTACTGAGATTTTATTTCACTAGTTATTGTATAACCATTTTCAAGTATATAGGATGGAGAACCGGCATGTGTTACGGCTTGTGGCCATATTTGAAGGGAGTAAATTAACCCTGGCTTATTGGTTTAATTGGCTCGATAGGATGATGCCCATGGTAAGAACTTGTACTTGTAAACTTCTTATGGTTAATCAGTTAGTTATAATAAGCAACACTTTTAAATGTCTTCTTGTTGGGTTTTCCTGCTATCCTTGCTTCTGTAATTGACTGGGAGATTGTGATTCACTTCCGCATGTATTTAATTAAAAGATAAAAATAATGGTCGGCGACACACCCTGGGATGTCGCATCTAAATGACCGCGAGAGAATAAGGGTTATTGCGTGCTCGAGGGTTAGGGCATGACACTCGCTGTGCTACTGGTCATTTATCTTCAATCTTTACTTCCAGTACCTTCCCTATCGTGCTTGCAATATTCTTTACAATTCCTTCAGATTTCCATTCTGTAGGGAGACCAATTATTCTCACCCGAAAAGCACATTGTGTTAAATCATAACAATGAGGGGGCATGTCCGGCTCCCACTCTTTTAGGATAAGCAAATGGTTGGAGAAGCACCATTGTCAAGCCCCGAACCCCGAGTACGCAACAACCTTTTCCCTTGGTCAATAAAATGCGTCGCCAACCATTTATTTTATTCTTTCATTATACGCAAGTGAGAAACAAACCATCTTGCAATCAATCAAATAATCAATCAATCAAACAAGGATAGAGGAATGAACAGCAGAATAACAACAAACTACTCATTTATTAATTGACAGGATTAACCAACAAATGAACATTTCCAATATACAAGCCCACTAAAGGGTCAGTTCCTTTCTCTAAGCCATACCAAAAGGAGATTAAAGCTAGGCCAATCCATTCTTTCCAGAAAGAACTATCGGGTTTGGTACATCCATCACAAAGACCCATTGGACTCAAGCTCCATCGGGTCATAGTCGGAGGCATTTAGGTCGATCACCAGTGGATCGGGAGCAAGATTATCCACTGCACCATCAAGAGGGTCTAGCTCCATGGGATCTCAATTGGCATCATCGAGGCCTCTACCGAGCGGCCCACCGAAACCACACAACGGAGCGATTAGGAGATCGTCCTCCTTGATGTACCATGCTACGAACCGATGGGGAATCCATTGCCCCAGTCCCTCATCTACCCATATGGTGGAGACGTACTTCTAATATAAATGTACCCAATCCGAGAAGCGGTGGTGCGTTATACAATAACTAGTGAGATAAAATCTCAGCGAGTCCTCACCCTCGCCCTAAGCCCTAGTTAAAACATCAACACAACCGAGGGTATCTCTCTAGAACCATCAAATAGACCAACAATAACAATACACATGCTACAGCCAAAACACAACTAGCCCACATACCTAGGGTCAACAAACAATCAAATAATTGATTCGCATGCAACCTTACCCAGTTATATCATACCCTACATGATATACATCAACACAATACAATCAATACATACTACCATCAAATAATGCATTTCATCAATCACATACGAGTCATATCACAGGCGATCTCACCTAACAATTGCCACACCCTGGACGTTATCAATTTAAGCATGCCACAAATATTGCCACCAACACATGCATAATCGAATTCAATGATGCCATGTATCTCATGTATTCTTGCACCCACATGTATTCCGATTATTAATGCCCCTCAAGGCCATAACCGAACCCCCGTCGGTGTCTACTAGCATAACCAGGCATCACCCTCCCCCATGAGGTGTGGAGACATCAAGGGCTCTCTCCCAATACGACATTCCCGAAAGAGCATGGGCCTGGCCTCCACCGCAACTCCACATCCGGACACCCACCGAGATTCTGACAAGTCGGACTATCATCCCCCGAACTTTGGCCGAGGCAACGGATTCAACTCAATGATCACACAAGCACACCACCACAATCCACTTTTATCTTGAACATTAGCCAAGGTATACATGCTTTGCATATACAATCTCAATTTCATCTCCAGAAAATCAGTTAATTTCCATGTCCCTCGGATAAAGCATATTTCCCCTTTTTGTAAAACTATGCAAATGTCCATGCATTTACACTATCAATTCACATCATGTGATCAAGACATGTGCATTTAGACAATTTTTCTATTTTGGATGAACAATGTCGCGTGAATAGTACAATATGAACAGTGAAATTTCATAATTCAATAATTAATAAGTTAAATTCAGAAATCAATAAAACAATAATTAAAGTAAAGCAATCAATCAATTATGGCTAAACAAGTTTAACTCCCTTAAACCACATTTAATAAACCTTAAGCAAGAATCATCTAAACTAATAATAACCATCTAACTAACCACCTATCTTAGCTCTAATACAACTTAATTAATCCCCTTAACTAAGAATAACTCTAACTAAACCAACCCTAAGCAAGTTTATGCACTAAACGACGGATTAGGACAAAAACTCACCCGTTAAGTGGACTCGAGACACGGGCACGGCGGCAACGATGGAGGCTACGCATGGGGACCTCAACCACGACAATCCAAGGCAGTCTCAAGACAAGCAATGAAAAACACAGGGAAAGGAAGAAAGGAAGAAGAAGAGGAAACAAAGGGGGGTTGGGCAGTTGAATGGGGAAGAGACAGAAAGAGATGAAAGGGCTGGTTGTCCAACCTTATTAAGGCTCATTAATGCTTGCCCCATCCCCATTCAATGACATCATTTTCTCTCTCTTCTTTTGTCCATTCTCCATAATATCTAAAGGGGCAAAATGGTCATTTCCACCTTTGCACAATTACCAATTTGTTCTCGTGCTGAAATGATGAGTGGGCACAAGAAACAAGCTCGAGAATTGGTTGGGCTCAAAATGGCTCAAGGCTAGGCGATGGGCTAAGAAGGGTTAAGTGGCTAGTTGGGTCCAATATGCTCACTTGTTTACCTTGGGCCCACCATGGTGGATGCCCCTGCTTGGGCGTGATGCCCAATTTAGTCTTGCCTAGCCCACTTCCTCATAGGTTCGATTCCTCAGTCCGTAAACCCTTTTTTCCAACAATTCAGCTTTACCGGCAATGTTGAAGGCCAAAGAAGTATTGTCCAAAAGTTCATCCTAGATGTTTCCGAAGATTCATTGTCCAATATTAGATTCGCATATATTGTCAATTTCACCCAAATGCCATTTCGGCACGTCTTGGACTAATAGGCAACTTCAAAGATTTACACGTAACCAACTCGTGCTCGACTTCGCGTCAAACCACGTTCAAGTTTTCTCGACACATAGATGTCATTGATTAACATGAAATTGCAAATGATAGATTCTTATTTCAAAGTACACGATTACCGGAAATTGACATAGGGTCATTCGCAGTCTCGATAACAGTAAACGGATTCACCGTCGTCCTATTATACCCTGCCTGCGAATTGACTTCTAGTTATCCCTGAAATTGGCTTATATAATCATAGGATCGTCATCACACAAGTCTCACGGTCGAGTTGTTTTCCCAGGTCAAGTTCTTTAGTCGCACGAGCTATGTCCTCGTTAGCCTTTCCCCTCAAGGTTAATATCTCAAGAGAGATCAATTTCGAATAAGATTAACCAACAATGCATTGACGAAATTCACGTTCATACATCCCTTAAAGGACTCAAATTTCAAGATGACACAACCATGGTCCCCCGTTTAGTACTTTTTATTTTTCTTCCTCATTACTAAAAGTGAAACAATAGACACCATTTTCCATTGGCTTCATAGCAACACTATCATTTCTCCATGCTTTTTTCAAAAAGGTTGAGAAAGCTTGAAGATTGATGCTTGGGTTTTGATATAGTTGTCCCATAATGGAGAATTTGCATTCCAGTAGTTTTTCCTCTAAGAAATCATCATCCCAAATTACTATCTCTTTTTTATGTAATAACTTACCAAGTTTGTTGCATAGGTTTTCCGGACGTTCATAGGCTCCACTATCCTCCTCCATGTTCTGAAATCATCCCTCGTTGTGCAAATGTCCCACTTTGTTCGAGCTTCTTCAACAGCAGCTTTCCCGTGATGAAGAAAGGCTACGCCATGATTTCCAGCTGATTAGACACTGACACACTAGAGGATTAGTAGGGGAAGCCAAGCTCAAGGAAGCTTGGATCAGCTCCAAAAGGTTTTATCGGGTCAAGATAGAATGGAGCATGTGCGAAGAGTGAAAGCAATCTTCGAAATTAGTGTTTCCCAAAGGGAGTTGGGTGCTATCTCTTACCCATGAGGCTAAGGCTCACAAGGGTGAGCAGTGCGATCATCTTCATGGGGTGATCAGGGAGTTCAGGGAAGGGAAGCTGGGCAAGAATTTTGGGATAGGAGACGCAGAAGCTACATAGGCGGTAGAGAGAAAGCTACTCATACGGTAGAGAGAATATTTCGATGTCCTAAGTTATCAACCGTACGATCCCTTAATGATTAAAACCTTTGTGTATCTTAACAACTTTGGCCTTATCTTATCACGTTAGCAATCATGAACTAGTTAATTACAATAGTCGATTGAACTTCCCAAGATCGTAGCTACCTTAGCAAGATAGCAGGCACCTTCTCAATAACTCTCACGTGCCCTCAAGCGATGGTGATTTCATTGGTTGTTACTAATGGCCTGTATGGTAACGCTTTTGTTCCCGAGAACAATTTCTGCTCAGAAATAATTCTTTTTTATTCTATTCCCAGGAATAATTTATGAACATTTGAAGACGTTTGGTAAACTATTTAAAATTTTTACTCCGGGAACAGAAATGCGTTTGGTAAAAAATTTTAATCTTTTGATTCTTTTAATTTTTAGTACTTTTTGTTATAATTTTCTTTTTTTCTTTTCACTTTTTCTTTTTTTCTCCTATTCTTCCTCTTGGCCGCCACCACCGGTGGGGGCCAGCGAGCGGCCGGGCGAGTTTCGGCGAGCTCGCCGGAGGCTCACCTAGCCACCGGCAAGGCTTGGCCTTGCAAATCTAGGCGAGGTCAAGCCTCGCCGGTGGCCGGGCGAGCCTTGCCCAGCGAGGCTTGAGCTTGCCCAGGTGGAGCAAGGCTTGAGCTCGCCCAGGCGGCGCGAGGCCGGGCCTCGCTAGTGGCCGAGCGAGGCTTGCCTCCCTAAATCTAGGCGAGGTGAGGCTCGCTCGACCACCAGCAAGGCTCAGCCTTGACCAAATTTGCGAGGCCGAGCCTCGCCGGTGCCAAGCAAGGCTCACCTCTTGGCCAGGCTCGCCTCTTGGCTAGGCTCCGACGAGCTCGTCGGACCTCGCCCGGCCACTCGCCGATGGCAGCTCAAGGGCGGCAATGGGGCGGTGATGGGGCAAGAGGAGGAAGAGGAAGAAAAAGAATAAAGGGAAGGGAAAAAAAAGAAAAGAGAAAAAAAAAATTGATTCTCAGAATTGTTCCCGAGAGCGAGAAGCAACTTTTTTTTTGCTTCTTGATTCTACTACAAATCTATTTCTCGGAACAAATTTGTTCCCAGGAACAAAAAATTTACCAAACGTATTTTTATTCTAAATCTTCTCCCGGGAACAAAAGAACAGAATTAGTTGTTTCCGGGAGCATTACCAAACCGGCCCTAAGTTTTGACCCTTCGGCTTCCTTTGTAGTTCTTAAAGCCTTAGTAACTCCTCCTCATCGTGTATTGATGAGTGACCTTTCACTTTCCCGCTTGATTGGATCGTGTACTCCTCCTATCATCCACAATCTCCTCAACTGTCATACAGCTTGGCTATAAATAGGTGGTGCCGTTCTTCCAATTTTCTCATCCTAGTATTTATACACATCTTGTTTCTGTTCATCCTATGTCTCACCTATGGTAGCACTTCCACCAATTCAACGTGTCCACATTTTCTCAATAGAAGCCATTGAAGAATGGAAAGAGCTCCGCAAGTTGCTTTCTAGTGGCTTTTCCTTAATTGTCAAGGATGAGGAAAAGCTGGCTACCTTTAGGAGGATTCTCCCGGAAATGGATATCGAATCTGTGGGTGGCTTTGAGCTCCAACGCCAATACGAGACCTTCTCCCTCTTTTTCTCTGATGGCCTAAAAGCATACAAACTGAACCTGGAGAAGATTAAAGTAGAAGCCACCCTGAGGGAGGGGGTTCTTTCCCTTGGCAACCGTGCTGATCTTGTCACTCACACCGTAACTAGTAGCAAAAGGTCATGGCCTCGATGGAGAAAAAGCTATCCCAAATCCTCGATGAGCAGGTTCGCCTAAGATATAAGCTTTGCTTGGGAGAAAGAATGCATTATCACGTGGAGGTCCCGTCTTGACACCGAGCACAGTCTAGGCCTGAACAAATTACTCTAATATAGGGCTGGGCATCTCGTCTCTCGGAGAATTCTTTTCCGAAGTGAAGAGCCACCTGTACGCATTGGAAGTGAAGATGGAGGCCTTGGAAGCAGAGTGTGACGACTTGTTTGAGAAGGCCTACGACATGCACCCCTCCATAGCCCGGAGTGAGCAAGCCAATGTGCACATGGACAACCACTTGAAAGATTTCTTGATGGCCTTACGGAGACACCTTGTATTCATCCCAATCGCAAACCCATGACCCTTCCACGCCGTAGTTTCCGACTTTGCAGGACCTATTGATGTGTTATCCCTGTGTTGTTTTGGTGTTGATGTTACCTGTAGGACCTTTCTGCCCTATTGGGCTTTTGTCTTACCCCCTCGTTGGACTTCCGTTTCACTGGTTTCTGTGAGATGCTTGACGTATGTTCGCCTTTGGGAATACTAGCTGCTTTGCTTTCACATCTCCTCTTGCCATTCTCTCATCTCCCACGTCGTTGGATAGAATGGCTTCATATACTTTCCCTTGATAAAACATGGCAACTCTATACCTTCCAAATTCATCAATCAGTAAGCACTACCGCTTAATATATCAGTCACTTGATACGGTACTTTCCACTGTTGACACCTAAATTTTGATAACCCAATTAATCATTAATTAACTGCATAGAAAATTATAGATTAATTCTTAACCTCTAAATAAATAAATAAATCATTTCCTTTAAATTGCATTCCATATAGACATTGAGGACATTTACAGTACCAGTGTTAAGTATTTAAAATCATTTGAAAAGAAATTTCAAAAAATTAATTAACAAAAAAAAATTAAGAGAAAAAAATCTAAAAAAAAGTCGAATAAAAACCAGGTTAAGGCTGGGCTTGCCCAGCCCTCCTTCTTTTTCCCCTCCACGCGGCCCATCCGTTTTTCCTCCACGCCGCCTACTTCCCTTTCTTCTTTTTCCCCTACGCGAAGCCGACCTAATCTCCTCCTTTCCGGCCAGGCCCGCTCGCCTCTCTTCTTCCTCCTCTTGCTTGGATTGTAACTTGCCAACAAAAAGGACGCAAGGATAGAGGACAGGAAAGACGCTCAACGAACGTTGGTCGAGACAGTCGGCATTGTCCTAGAGGAGGAGAGAGAAGGCGAAATCGAGATAAAAGGGAGAGAGAAGGGAGAGCTCTAGGGGTTCTTCTTCGACTGGCTTCTATGTCTTCTTTGAAGATAAAGTGAGCCAAAGGGAGAGAGTGTGCCCGAAAGAAAGGCTGCTAGAGGAGGTGAGCGAGCTCAAGAGCGTGAGTGAACTCTGAGAAAGAGGGGATTCGGCTAGCCCTCTTCAGCTGGGCAGAGCAAAGGGAGTGAGCCAAAGAGAGAGCGAGAGCTCGAGGAAGAGAGGAAGCCGAGAGAGAGAAACTAAGAGAGAGCAGACCGAGAGGAGAGAGGAGCCATTCTTCTTCTTGAGCAGAGGCTTCTTCTTTAGCAGGCTCCTTCTTCCGGGCAGAGTTTGGAGAAAGAGAGAGCAAGCCAGGGAGTGGCTGAGAAAAGCTTCCTCAGAGAGAGATCTGGGAGACCAGTTCATGCGATCTCTAGCCCTACCCACCTTTCATTAATGTTTCTATGCGCTCTATTGTGCGTTTTTAGGAGTTTAGGATTGTGCTCGAATCCGTTTCAAGGCGAAAATCGCTCGATTCTGTGATGCACGCCAACTGTTCGTTGAAATGCCTAACTAAACTTCAAGACTCTTTCGTGTGTTATGACCAAGATCTGCTGTCATCGTTCAAGCTCATGTTAAATGCAAACGGTCTGCTCCTGAGTTGATCTTAAATGTTGCTTGTGCCTAGCATGTTGATCTTTGCCTGAATCTGAGGCCTAAATGAGCCTAGATTCCTCTTTTAAGCCAATGCACTCTACAAATTTGATCAAATGCTCCCAAGAAGGCCGAAAGCTAGCTCACGCTTTAACTCGAGATGGACTTATTTTTGCTCTTATATTTGTTCAGTCTTGTTGGCTTTGCTTATGTTCATGGTGTTTGTGTGTGATTTTCACGAAATGATCGGGTTTCGTCAAGTTAGCGAAGGGTTCTCCTCTTTGTTCCAGTAAGTGGATTAATGGTCACTGGAGTTTGTGGCCGCCATAGTTGCAGAGCGACCGACCGATGGATTGTGGTGGTTCAGCGATGACATGGCTGCGTGTTGCTTCAGCCAGCATCATCGCTCCAGTGGAGGTGCAGGAGAAGGGAGCCATGCAAGGAGGAGCTTCGGGCGTGAGGGAGAGCTAGGAAGAAGAAGACCAAAAAATTAAAAATTAAAATGAAGAAATACGGAAAAGATTAAAAGTGTGAGTCTTTTGATTTAAGATTGTGCTCAAATTTTAACAAGCCTTTAAGACTCTACCTTAGAGTTTTGAATGTCCTTAGAGACAAATGTCATTATTTGTGTACTTCCGATACAATGATTATGGCTTCCCCTTAATCTACTTAGGATTGGCATTTATTTATCTTGTAATGCTAATGCATGTTGTTCCATGTTGTCATTATTTGTGTACGTAGGATCATGGGTGGTTACCCATGGTTCTTATATAAGAAACGTGAGAGTGCATTTTTTGTGCGCGTACGTATGCAAGCGAAAAAGAGAAAAACAAAGGATTCTCATATTTTGGGCCGTGGCTAAAATATCAAGGATACGAAGGATCATCTCCGCAAAGTTGCTAGCTCAATCGTAGTGGTGATTATTTACAAGTTCTCTCTTCGTTCGACGTCCATTGGTGGTGTGTCTGAACTAGAGGTCCGACATTTGTGGGGCTTGAACTGTAGAACATTTGGACCAATTCATTTAAAGCGCGCTTCGAGAGGTAATTCGTTCAACTCCTTTTATATACTCATATTTTTGATTGAAATGCACAAACAACGCCTTTGGAGATACATGTATAGAAATATTTCATCTTGTTTCCGCTGCGTTTATATTAATTTGCCTATACATGATTCATGAAACCCCAACAGTGGTATCAAAGCCAACCTTAGGCGTTTTTCGTGTGTTTAATTGATTTAATAGTTCATATATTTTTGCGTAGACGTTGATTAATTTATTTGATAAATTTAATCAACTATGCAAAATTGGAACTAAATCAATTTTGAATGAAAAATCCGTAACTTGTTATACTTTGCGTTTATACTCTGCATATGATTTGCAATTGTGAATTTAAAGATGACGACACTGTTACAAATAGTATTAACACCTAGAGGGGGGTGAATAAGTGTAGAGGAATTTTACGTGCAAGCAATAATAAACTTTTTGCAATCTACTAACAGAAATTAAATGGAGAGAGTAGAGAAGATTGCAAACACTGTTTATAGTGATTCGGCTTTAGACAAGCCTACGTCCACTCTCCGGTCGACCAGCCAATCGGCTGTATTTCACTATATGATCAACGGTGATTACACACTTTCGAGTGTTTATACTCAGTGATGATCTATCTCACTAAGTCACTCTCTTTTTTGTAAAACACTAAGATCACTCAAATACGCACTATGAACAACACTTGAAGAATTGAATCGCTTTGGAATGGTATTCATCTAATCTACCCCTAAGTCTCAACCTACCCTTAAATACTCTCCAAGCCAAACTTGTCCGTTGGCTCTTCCCTCGAGAGTTGTGTCTTCCTTTTCTTGGACAAACTTTATAAGGAAAGTCTTTTTGACCGTTAAGAGTAGATTAGATCCCCTTAGATTTTGTTCGCCCATACAACCAGAATCCGGGCTTCCATAAGTGCTCTATTCTCCATTTGAAGTTGCTCACTAATTGATCCTGTCAATCAGATTTGTATAACAGAATCAACATAAATAAGGTAAGTGAAAATACTATACCATTGGTGATCTTAACGTGTAGGTCCATCTTAAGTCTGATGATCTTAAGATCTGACTCTGCCTAGATTTTCAGTCTGGATCGTTCAGACTTAAAATCTTAGTCTGGTACGGTCAGACTTAAATCTCAGTCTGGTACGATCAAACTTAAATCTCAGTCTGGATAAGTCTTTCCTGTCAGACTCTAAGACATCTTATGCTTTATCTTCTGCAACAAGCAGACTTTAAAGCCTATGTCATTCTGTGTCCTTTTCCTTCAAGAGTTTGATAAATATTATTCATAAGATGTTTTGTTAGCATCAAAACTAGGAGTTTTCTCAACAATCTCCCCCTTTTTAATGGTGACAAAACATTTTATACAAAAAGTTTAGTGTCCCTGCAAAATATGATATAATGGAACATGTTTTCAACTATTCTGCTCAATATATAAGAATAGCTCATATCAACCCTGCATAACAGCAATATTAGCCCATATCAACCCTGCATAACAGCAACATAATATAATATGATTCATAAATATCATTAGCCATGCATAATCAGATTTTTCATATCACAGTATTATGCAAAAACCATCTGTCATGCAATCCAAAATAAAAGCCACACAGCAATATCTACTCCCCCTTTTTGTCAACTTCAAAAAGAGTTAGTTAGTTCAAAAAGAGAGATTTCTAAAACATAAGATATTTTTAAGAAGTTTTCTTGTTTGGGGTCCGAACAAGGGCGAAATCCTCCATATCGATGCGTGACTTCTCACCCGTCAATACACTGATTAATAGTCTTCTCAAGAGTCTCCAGTTTGTTGTTGAAGGAGGTTTCCATGTCTTTCTCCGATCCCTGATCTCTGTTAAAAGTGCTAAGATATTCTAATATTCAGCATTCCCAAATGAAGCTGCAGGAACTGGAATTTCAATATTCCTATAATGATGCTCCCCCTGAGTTGATGCTTCATGATGTTCTTGTTGTCCCTCTTTGTCCCTATTCTCATCTTCTTCTTCTTCTTCGTCTTCTACTTCTGCTTCTTCTTCTGGATCATCCATTGGTTCATTTTGCTCATATTCTGTGCTAAGAATGTTTTATGCATGTGTTTCTACCTCCGGTTCAGACATTCTCTGAGAATTTTGACGCATATTTGCCAGAATTGCAGAGATAGTTTCTTCTTCATCTTCTTCATCTACCAGTAGGAGTTGCCTTCTCCTTTTAGAACTTGGCTCAGCAGCAGTTGATTGTTTGCCCTTTCGTTTTGCTGTTTCTACTCTAGCCAATTCTCTTTCGTTTCTTCTCCACGTCTCTGCAACATCCTTCAGTCTCATCTTATTGATCATTTTCATATCAATGATCACTGTGGGAAGAGTTTTAGTACTTAATCTACTAGGTATGTCTATCTTAAGATGATCAAAGATCCTAGTCATTAAAGCTCCATAGGGTAGCTGTCCTTTGTCCTTCGACACTGTCCGATACATGCAATATTATAGTGTGAGGCAGTGAGAACATTACTCCCTTTTCAATAGCCCACATCAGTTTGGCCTGAAATTTGGATACATCAGTCTTGGATGAGGCTTTTGGACGAATGCAGCTGATAATGATCTTGTGCAAAATAGTTCTTGCAGAAATTAGAAGAGGATAAGTTATAGTGGCCCTTACAAACTTTGTCAGAAACTTACAAACTGTTTCATAAGAGACTTCTATTGGCCTGAATGCTCCTCTCTCAACTTTTATAATGTTAGCCAGAGTATCTGAACTAACATCATAGAACTTGTCATACACACTGAATTGCATTCTGTCTGGAGATAGAAATGTCAAATTTGAGTAAAAATATGTTGTTAATTCAGGATAAACAGCAGCAGAATCAGTGCAAAATTGGTCCATCTGTAATTTCTCAAAGCATTCTCGCAGATTCACTTCAGTAGCATCCAAATAATCAAAATCTACAATTCTGTGATTCATAATCCCTCGATCCATTAGTCTGTTAAAGAAAGTCTTATGCTCTCTGGATCGAAATAATTTCCCAGTTGTGTTTCGGGCTGCAGCAACTATTCCCATTCTTACTTCAAAATTTCTGTAAATCTTCTCATCATCTTCATTTACATTATCTCTTCTTCTCCCTGTATCACTAACTCGTTCTCTACGAGTAGATGGTGATTCTGCAGCCTGTACTGCTTGAATGAGACGGAGTTCATTCGCATAGCCATTTTCTCTCAAGAAAAACAGTTTGACATCTTCCCTAACATTTCTTTGGACTAACTTCTCATATCTCCTCATTATTACATGAGGACTTTCAGTGGGTGTCGGTAGAGTTAATCTAGATGTACCTCTGCGTGATTCCTCATTATCATCTTGATTTCTTTGAGGAGAAACTATTGGAGATTGTCCTTGTGTATCTTCGGAAGTCTGTGTTAAATCGAAATGAGTCCGCCCTCCGTCGATTCTTCTTCCTCCTCTTCCAGCAATCCTGTTTGATCTTCTTCTAGGAGATGGAGATCTTGATATGGAGGATCTCGAGGCCATGTTCAGAGAAAATTGGTTTTGGAGAAGATTGATTTAGAAAACGTTTTTCTCTGTTAGAGTTTGTAAACAAATCGTTATGAAGAATTGTGAGGAAAAGACACGACTTTTAGACGTTTTTATACCCTTGTTAGGAGAACAAGTGAACAGTCGCAACATATTAAAAATGGCAAATATTCTAAACTTAACAAGAATATTCAATCATAATATACATATGCCAGAAAATATGCAAATCAATCATGCGAAAAAAAAAACTTTCTATAAAAATTTACCAGATTTTAATAAGGAAATAACATTCAACCTAAAATACCATTATTTCCTTTTTCAATCTTCTTCGAGCGTGATATGTCCAGGACACTTGCTTTTTTCAGACTTTGTCATGTTCTCATAAACTTTAAAGAAAGGGGTTAATAACATTTAATTTCCCACATATTAAATCTAATGTACCTTTGTCCAGCAACTTTGTGAAGATATCTGCTAATTGATTTTTAGAATTAATGAATTCCACATATATATCTCCATTTTGCACATGGTCTCTAATAGATTTCAATGTGCTTTGCTCTGGAATGTAGAATTAGATTCTTTGTGAGGTTTATAGCACTCGTATTATCACATCTTATTTCAGTGCAGGCTTCTTCTTTTCCATAATCCAATAGTTGCTATTTCATCCATAAAATCTGTGAGCAGCAACTTCTAAGAGCAACATATTCTGCTTCTGCAGTTGATAGAGCCACAGTATTCTCCTTTTTAGAAGACCATGTTACCAACATATGTCCTAGTAATTGACATGTTCCAGATGTACTCTTCATGTCTACTTTACATCCTGCTAAGTCAGCATCTGAGTAGCCAATGAGAGTAAAGTCTGTTTCTTTAGGAAACCACAGACCCAGAGATGGATAAGTTGCTATGTACTTAATAATACGTTTTACTGTTGTAAGATGAGATTCTCTTGGATCTGCTTGAAAACGAGCACATACACACACACTGTATATAATGTCTGGTCTAGATGCAGTAAGATAGAGAAGAGACCCAATCATACTTCTATAAGATTTCTAATCAACTTTCTTTCCTGATTCGTCCTGATCGAGTTTAATGGAAGTTGACATTGGAGTTTCGGTCTTCTTGCAGTTTTCCATTCCAAACTTCTTGACTAAATCTTTGGTACATTTCTCTTGATGTATGAATGTTCCACGTTTTGATTGGTTGATCTGAAGTCCTAGAAAGAAAGTAAGTTCTCCCATCATACTCATCTCAAATTCCTCCTGCATAGACTTTGAGAAGTTCTTGCACAAACTTTCATTAGAAGAACCAAAAATAATATCATCTACATAAATTTGTACTAAAAGGATGTCCTTACCTACCTTCTTGATAAATAAAGTTGTATCAACCATACCTTTCTTGAATTTGTTGTCTAATAAGAACTTACTGAGTCGTTCATATCATGCTCGAGGCGCTTGTTTTAGTCCATACAGAGCATTTTTCAGTCTGTAAACATGATCTGGCTTTCTTGTTTCCTCAAACCCAGGTGGTTGTTCCACATAGACTTCTTCCTTGATGAACCCATTTAGAAAGGCGCTCTTTACATCCATTTGAAATAGTTTGAAGTTCTGGTAACAGGCATAGGCAAGTAATAGTCCGATTGCTTCTAGTCTTACAACTGGGGCATAGGTTTCATCATAATCTATTCATTCAGATTAAGAATAACCTTTTGCCACGAGCCTTGCCTTGTTTCTGGTGACTTTTCCAAGTTCATTTACTTTGTTTCTGAAAACCCATTTGGTACCAATGATAGTCCGTCCTTTTGGTTTAGGGACCAATTCCCATACATCATTTCTCTTGAACTGTTGAAGCTCCTCTTGCATTGCATCTATCCAGCTTTCATTTTCCAGAGCTTCATTAATTCCTTTGGGTTCAATTTCAAAAATTAGTGCAACAATACCTGTGCCATTTTTGTTTCTTGATCTGGTTTGAATCCCTTCGTTGATGTTTCCAATCACAAGCTCTTTAGGATGACTAGACTTATGCTTCCAGTTTCTGTTTGGAACTTCATTATTATCAGGATCTACTGTTGATGCAGGAATATCAGGCTGAGTTGGTTGTTCTTCATGAATTGCTTCTTTGATTGTTTCCTAGGAAGATTCTGCTTTGTTGAAACCTGATCTTTCAGGAGCTGCATTTGATTCTGATTCTTCATATACTATATTGCTTTGTTTTGAAACTTCTTTCTCCAGAAACTTTACATTCATGGATTCTTCTACTGTCTGAGTGTTCTTACTGAACACTCTATATGCTTTGCTAGAGTTTGAATATCCCAGAAAAATGCCTTCATCTGACCTTTCTTCAAACTTACTAGGTTGATGATTAACATTCTTAAGGATATAACATAGACAACCAAAAATTCGAAAGTATGAAACAATAAGTTTTCTTTCTTTGAAAATCTCATAGGGGGTTTTCTCAAGAATTGATCTAAGAAATACTCTATTAATAATATGGCAAGAAGTAGAAACTGCTTCTGCCCAGAACCGAGTTGCCACCTTGCTTTCTATAATCCATGTTCTGGCCATTTCCTGCAAAGATCTATTCTTTCTTTCCATAACTCCATTTTGTTCTGGAGTGTAAGGAGATGAAAATGTATGTTGTATACCATTTTTGTCACAAAAGTTTGAAAAATCTTGATTCTCAAATTCTCCCCCATAATCTGTTTTGATACTTGAAATAGAGTACCATTTTTCATTTTGGATCTTCTTTGCGAATGTTGAGAAATATGAGAAGGTATCTCCTTTATTAGCTAGAAAAAATACCCATGTAAATCGAGAGTAATCATATACAATCACAAAACAGTACTTCTTACCTCCAATACTATGAGTTCTGGTTGGTCCAAACAAGTCCATGTGAAGAAGTCAGAACACACGATTAGTAGAAATTTGCTTTATAGACTTAAAAGAACTTCTTACCTGTTTTCCCAGTGTACATGCAGAGCAAAGCTCTGTTTTCTTGTAATTTAGTGAAGGCAAGCCACGAACAAGCCTTTTGTTAGCAAGCTTGGAAATTTGTTTCATGCTGACATGCCCAAGTTTGCGGTGCCACATATCCGCTTCATCTTGGACTGATAATAGACATTTTGCAGTGTCTTCATTTATGTCCAGAAGATAAATGTTCCCATGTCTTCATCCAGTAAAAGTTTGTGAAGAGTCATTGCTTGTTCCAGAACATAAGTTCTCTTTGAAGTTTATTCTGAAACCAGCATCACATAACTGGCTGATGCTCAGAAGATTGTAGTTTAATCCTTTGACTAGAGAAACATTGTTGATGATTAGGCTACCGATCTTGATAGTTCCCTGTCCTATAATGTTTCCTTTACTGTTTCCTCCAAACGAAACTGTTCCTCCCTTGATTTTTTCGAGTCCAATGAACATCTTTGAGTCTCCTATCATGTGTCTCGAACATCCACTGTCCAAATACCATTTCTTCTTTCTTTTGAAACTTACCTGCAATGTTTACAAATACTCATTTTTTCTTTGGTACCCAAATTTTCTTGGGTCCATTGTAGTTAGTAGTATAAGCTTTTTCTATCCATTTCTTTTGAACAAGTCTCCAAACTTTAGGACATTTATTTTCAAAATGTTCTTTTTCTCCACAGTTAGAACATTTAAGATTATTTTTACCAATAGGTTTAACAAAATTATTTTTGAAATGATTTTTGTAAGCTTGTCGAGGAGGGCTTTGTCTTATTCTTTCCTTGACTTTAGGAAAATCAATCAGGGAATCATTTTCCTTATGAAAACCAAGTCCTGACTTATCATAATAAGGAATTTGAATGGAAAGTATATGCTTTGTAGGGTTTTTGATCCTTTAGAGAACTTTGTGGTAATATCTAAAAATTCCTTTTGAAAGAATCATTCTCCTTTTGCAAGGAATCTCGATTTTCCTTTGTTTTCAAAAGTTCATTTTTGATAGATTCATTTTCATTTAAAAGAATCTCTCGATTTTCCTTTATTTCCAAAAATTCCTTTTTGAAATCATCCAATTTTCCTTTCAAAAAATCATTCTGTTTATTCAACTTGTAATTTTCCTTTTTTAATATGGAGATCCTTTTCAAAGTAGTTTTTAGATTAGAACAAAGCTCATTTATATAATGTGAAACTTCTAAAGGAATATCGAATGATTTACCTCGATTTCTTTGTTTGAGTCTCGAGCTCGAATCTGTCTCGGAATCTGAGTCCGAATGTGCCATAAGACAAATGTTTCCATATTCGTCTTCACTATCCTCAACTTCTGTGTCGCTCCATGTTTCAGCTTTGAGAGTCTTCTTGTATTTCTCGAATTTTCCTTTGTTTTTTTTTAGTTTGGGACAATTTTGTTTAATATGTCCATTTTTCTTACACTCAAAACAAATTACCTCTTTAGCATAATCATCATCGTCATCAGTCCTGCGTTGTCCAGATTGTCTGTTTTGTTTCCTGTTGTTGAATTTCCTGCCTTTTCTGTTTAGTTTCTTTACCTTTTTGATCAGCAGTGCTAGTTCCTCGTCATCCAGCTCTTCCTCAGAATCTGTATCATCAGAATCAGTATTAGACTTAAGAGCAATGGACTTTTTACCTCTGGATTCCACTTCTTCGTTCATTTGTTCTGCCTCATAGGATTGCAGTGCCTACGAGCTCATCGACCGTTAGTAGTGAAATCCGCAGAGTTTCTCGATAGATGTCTTCACATTGTTCCATTCTTTTGACAATCCTCTCGAGAAGTTTGTTGACCTTCATTGGTCCGAGAACAGGCTGTCCTTGATATGCCAAACCGTTTACAATTTCTAAAAACGACAACATATCTCCTATTGACTCTCCCTGCTTCATCTTGAAGGACTCATATTGACCAAGTAAAATATTTACTTTGGTCTCTTTAACACGATCGGTTCCCTCATAGGTTACATGCAATCTATCCCATACTTCCTTTGTTGTATCACAAGAAGATATTCGATTATATTCATTAGGAGATAAAGCACAGTAAAGAGAGTAGATGGCTTTAGCATCAAGAGTTTGTCTCTTGGTTATCTCTTCGGAAAAAGAGTGGCGAGATGATTCTCGTTTCTTTCCCATTGGTACTTTTTGGCATCTTTCTCGGCTTCATCGGTGGGCTCAATTCCCCTCAACCACATCCCATTCCAAAGGATCTTTCGACCGAGAAAGGCCTTCATTTTATTCTTCCGATATTGTAATCCTTGCCATCGAAGTATGGTGGATGAGTGTTGCTCTGCCCCTCAATTAAACCCAGTGCAAGAATACTAGCCATAGAGGATCTTTAACTCAGAAGTAACAAACACTTCAAAAACTTGAGCACGAGGCTCTGATACCAATTGTTACAACTAGTATTAACACCTAGAGGGGGGTGAATAGGTGTAGAGGAATTTTACGTGCAAGCAATAATAATCTTTTTGCAATCTACTAACAGAAATTAAATGGAGAGAGTAAAGAAGATTGCAAACACTGTTTATAGTGGTTCGGCTTTAGACAAGCCTACGTCCACTCTCCGGTCGACCAGCCAATCAGCTGTATTTCACTATATGATCAACGGTGATTACACACTTTCGAGTGTTTATACTCAGTGATAATCTATCTCACTAAGTCACTCTCTTTTTTTGTAAAACACTGAGATCACTCAAATACGCACTATGAACAACACTTGAAGAATTGAATCGCTTTGGAATGGTATTTATCTAATCTACCCCTAAGTCTCAACCTACCCTTAAATACTCTCGAAGCCAAACTTGTCCGTTGGCTCTTCCCTCGAGAGTTGTGTCTTCCCTTTCTTGGACAGACTTTATAAGGAAAGTCCTTTTGACCGTTAAGAGTAGATCAGATCCCCTTAAATTATGTTCGCCCATACAACCAGAATCCGGGCTTTCATAAGTGCTCTATTCTCCATTTGAAGTTGCTCACTAATTGATCTTGTCAATCAGATTTGTATAACAGAATCAACATAAATAAGGTAAGTGAAAATACTATACCGTTGGTGATCTTAACGTGTAGGTCCATCTTAAGTCTGATGATCTTAAGATCTGAGTCTGCCTAGATTTTCAATCTGGATCCTTTAGACTTAAAATCTCAGTCTGGTACGGTCAGACTTAAATCTCAGTCTGGATAAGTCTTTCCTGTCAGACTCTAAGACATCTTATGCTTTGTCTTCTGCAACAAGCAGACTTTAAAGCCTATGTCATTATGTGTCATTTTCCTTCAAAAGTTTGATAAATATTATTCATGAGATGTTTTGTTAGCATCAAAACTAGGAGTTTTCTCAACAGACACAACTTCCGTTTGGAATCACACTCATGAAATTTGTTTCATCAATTTGATTCCTTAACGTAATTTACGTTGTTCAACTTTAAATTTGATTAAATGCAGAATTTTAATTATGCCTTCCGGAGCTTTAAATTTTGAATTTATGGCTCGCAAGGAAGGGTGATGATCATGGAAAAATCCCTAATCATTATGATGGTTGTATGGATGAATGTATGATGATTACAGGTATTCATTTATGGATTGTAATTATTAAATGAAGGTTGTGTCCTTGCTTTTATTTTATTTTAATTTTTCATGAAATGTAATTTTAGCATAATTTATTATGTCAATTGTTGATGTAAATGCTACGAGTTCAAGAGGAGCCATTGGAGGAGCCAATAGGCCGGAGAGCTCTATGGGCCCGGTCTTTGAAGAGTTCAAAGATTAAAGAAGTGAAGAGTAGGTCCCTATTGTTAAAACATTAAAATGGCTAAATGGGTCTCATTGGCTCGAGACTCATTGAACTATAATTCCATGATCACCACGTAGGATAGATGTTTATATGATATCTATTTATTTTTGTGTTTATGTTATCGTGCATGTTTAACAGGTTAATGTGCAAAGTGAGACCGTTAATAATGACCCAAATCTCCTTATTAATAATATTAAGTCGAAACGGGTTTCAGACTCGTGGCCTTCCATCGTTGTGGTTTGATACAATATTATGATGATTAATTAATCGCTATGGATACATAGGGGTTAATTACCATTCATAATATTGGACCACTCCATTATGCATATGATGTTGTGAGGTTGAAGCCATATGATTTCTAATAACTGTCAGGTGAGGAAATTGTTTGTGTTTTTCAATACTTGCATGAGACAATGGGTTAGACTTAACTATGATCATGATGCCAATAACTGTTAGGTGAGGCTTTCATGGTCTAGAGGCCAAAGTTATGATTGAGACTCACATATGATGCGTTGAACAAGTCGGTTCACTCGCTAAGTTCATAGGACACCAATAACTGTTAGGTGAGGTGAGCTTTGGGTTGGTGGGACTCCAATCCTTTACTCAACAAAGATTACTACTTCCCATCCTAAGGAGTATGGGATTCGAATATAAATTTAGTGGGAAGATTTATTTCATTTAAAGGCCAAAATGAAATAGTTATTTTGAAGTACAACGGCTAACAATTTATTTTCTGCAACAGATATATTATTACTCTGAAAATGGTGACTACAAACCCACTCACTTCTATACTTGACAAGAATTGTTTGACTGGACCCAATTTCACTAACTGGGTGAGGAATTTGAGAATTGTTCTCAATTCGGAAAAAATTGGGTATGTGCTTGATGAAGAGATGCCAAACTCCTTTCTTGAGGGTGGGACCCAAGAGGAACGTGTCACTTATGATAAGTGGCATGACGATGACTTAAAAGTTAGATCATATATGCTTGCTTCGATAAATAATGAATTACATAAGAAGTATGAATCTATGGAAGATGCTAGGTCGATCATTTTGCACTTAAAAGATTACTTTGATGAGAATGGTCGAACCTCTAGATATGAGATATCTAAGGCATTGTACCTTATGAGGATGGCTGAAGGATCATCAGTTAATGATCATGCTTTGAAAATGATCTGGCACATTGAAGAATTGGCTAGGCTGAATCTCGTTATGGACAATGAGTTAGTTGTGGATTTGATCCTCCAATCTTTGCCCGATTCCTTCTCTGGTTTTGTCCAAAACTTTCACATGCATAAGATGGATAAAACTATTGCTGAGTTACATAGCATGTTGGTAGTTTATGAGAAGGAAATGCACAACATGAGGCCAAATGTAGTGGCTATGGCTAAGGCTTCTTCTTCAAAGAGTAAGACTTTTTTGAAGAAAAAGAATTGGAAGAGACCTGTCAAACATGTTGCGCAACCAAAACCCAAGATTGAAAAGGGGAAATGTCATTATTGTGGTGTCAAGGGGCACTGGAGGAGGAACTGTAAGAAGTACCTCGTGAGCTTGAAGGTCAAGTCTAAGGACCAACCTTATGAAGGTATGGTGTCTATGCTTATTGAAACTAATCTTATGGTTAGTACTGGATCCAGCTCATGGGTTCTAGATTCTGCTGCAACTTCACATATTTGTATGTCTTTGCAGAATTTGGAAATAAGCAGGATGCTAGGGTGAAATGAGATTGTCCTGACATTTGCCAATGGAGCAAAAGTTGTTGCATTAACTATAGGGACCTTTCATTTATGTTTGTCTCATGGACATGTATTGGTTTTAAAGGACTATTTGCATTATAAGAATGCCGTTAGGAACATCATCTCTATACCTCGTTTAGGTAAAGAGAATTATGAATTTTCTTTTGCTGATGATGTATGTTCTATTTATCATAATAGAAGATGTGTTGGTTCTGGCTTATTAACCAATAATCTTTATACCATTATAATGTCCGGTAATGCGATTACCAATGTCAATAAGCAAAATAAAATTGATATAAATGCCATAACTAATAAACGTCATAGAGACAGTCCAAATAAAAAATATGTTTGGCATCTCCGATTAGATCATATTAGAGAAGATAGAATTAACAAGTTGGGTAATGATGGGTACATTGATCCATCAATGTTTGAGTCATACTCGACTTGTGAAGCATGTCTTCTGGGAAAAATGACCAAAGCGCCCTCTATGGGACATAGTGCGCGAGCTGCTGACATATTGAGATTAATACATACAGATGTATGTGGACCAATTAATGAAACTACTAGAGGTGATTATTCTTACTTCATTACCTTCACCGATGATCAGTCACAATATGGTTATTTATACCTAATAAAGTATGAATCCGAATCCTTTGAAAAATTCAAGGAATTTAAGGCTGAAGTTGAGAAACAAACAGGAAAATGTATTAAGGCTCTTCGATCGAATCAAGGAGGCAAATACCTTAGTACTGAATTTTTGGACTATCTCAAAGAAAATGGCATTTTATCACAATGGACACCTCCTAGAACTCCAGAACATAATGGTGTATCTGAACGAAGAAATCGTACTTTATTAGATATGGTTCGATCTATGATGAGTTGCATCGATTTACCTATATCCCTTTGGGGATATGCCCTTGAGACAGCTGTATATATACTGAACAAAGTGCCGTCCAAATCTGTTCCAACTACACCCTATGAGATATGGCATAATAGAAAACAAAATCTTAATATGATTAAGATTTGGGGTTGTCCAGCTTTTGTTAAAAAGCTAAAAATGGACAAATTGGAGGCAAGATCTGAACAAGGTCGCTTCATTGGATATCCAAAGGAAACTCTTGGATATTATTTATATTTTCATTTAGACCAAATAATTTTGGTGAGCAGGCACGCTTCTTTTCTGAAGAATCAGTTCATCCAAGAAGGTGGTGCTGGGCGGAAAATAGTCTTACAAGAAAAAAATAATGAAATACCAAACATTCGAGTTTAGATACCAATATCTGATTCAGTGGGAGCTTCTGATACACAACCTCTTAGGAGAAGTGCGAGAACATCTCGCCCACCTGCTCGTTATAGACATTCGGTTGATCTTATTGAACCATTATTCATTGTGAATGATAGTGATCAACCCGATGATCCTAAAACCTATGAGGAGGCAATGTCGGACATTGATTCTGGTAAATGGCCAGAAGCCATGAAATCTGAAATGGATTTAATGTATTCCAATGATGTTTGGACCTTAGTTGACCTACCTAATGGTATTGTACCAATTGGCTGTAAATGGACCTTTAAGAGAAAGATGAATGCTGAAAGTCAAATTGGAACTTACAAAGCACGGTTGGTGGCGAAAGGATATCGTCAGAAAGAAAGAATCGATTATGACGAAACTTTCTCACCTGTGGCCATGCTAAAATCCATTTTGATTATGTTGGCTATAGATGCACACCTTGATTATGAAATATTCCAAATGGATGTAAAAACGGCTTTTCTAAATGGTTTTCTCAAGGAGGACATCTATATGGAACAGCCACGGGGTTTTGAATCCAATGGTGAAAATCAAAAGGTGTGTAAGCTTAAGAGATTCATTTATGAACTCAAACAAGACTCCAGAAGTTGGAACATCCGTTTTGATGAGGTGGTCAAATCGTTTGGCTTCATCAAAAATCCGGATGAACCTTGTGTATACAAGAAGATCAGTGGGAGTGCAATTGCATTTCTAGTTTTGTATGTTGATGATATACTTTTGATTGGGAATGATGTACCAATGATATCATCGATAAAACTATTCTTGTCACAGAAATTCTCCATGAAAGACTTAGGAGAGGCAACCTACATTTTAGGTATCTATAGAGATAGATCGAGACGATTGATTGGCCTCTCACAATCTACATACATAGACAAGGTGTTAACACGTTTTAACATGCAATGTTCCAAAAGAGGATTATTGCCTTTTAGGCAAGGGATCCGTCTTTCTAAGGAGATGTGTCCCAACACTTCTGAAGAAAGAGAGCGGATGGCAAAGATACCATATGCATCCACTATTGGAAGCATAATGTATGATATGCTATGTACTAGACCTGATATTGCGCATGTTGTAAGTATTACTAGCAGATATCAGTCTGATTCAGGACAAGAGCACTGGATAGCAGTCAATAATATTCTAAGTACATGCGAAGGATTAAGGATTTATTCTTGATATATGGAAAAGGAGAATTTAAAGTTATAGCTTATACGGATTCCGATTTTCAATCGGATCCTAATGATTATAAGTCTACGTCTAGGGTTGTCTTTATATTCAATGGTAGCCCAGTTAGTTGGAAAAGTTCCAAACAAAGCATAACTGCTGATTCCACCACTGAGGCAGAGTATGTAGGCGCTTACGAAGCGAAAAGGAAGCCGCTTGGATGAAGAAGTTTATTTCTGAACTTGGAGTCGTTCCTTCAATTGAGCAGCCAATTACATTGTTTTGTAACAATAATGGGGCAATTGCTCAAGCTAAGGAACCAAGGTCTCACTAGAAGTCTAAGCACATTGAGAGACGCTTCCATCTCATCAGAGAAATTGTTGGGAGAGGTGATATCGCCTTGCATAAAATTGCCTTGGCGAAAAACATGGCAGATCCCTTCACTAAGGCCTTACCTCAGTCTTCTTTTGAAAGGCACATTAACAAAATGGGTTTGAGATACCAGACAAGTTGGCTTTAGTGCAAGTGGGAAATTGTTGGATTTATGCCCTAAAGCTACTATGTAATAGTTACATATTAGGGATTTTAGTTGTACTATCATTATTATTATTTAATTAATGGCAGGTCCAATTATTTTATGAATGATTCTATAATATCAGTTGTAACTAGACCTATTCTTGAGACGTCAAGAATATTGTGACGGGTTCACAGTTAGACTGAATCTTTAAACTATTCCTGGTCAATGGATTATTAAGTGGATATTTATAATCCTGTTGAGACCAGTGTGTTCTTAACTTCACTATTAAGTATTGGATACTTAGGGGAATGATGAGTCGTAAGTCATTGGGAATTGTGATGCCTGAGTTAGAACACAGGTGTTTGTATTAGACAAATTCACTTAACGTGATGCATATGGAACGATTAGCAACATTGAAGCTTTTAGCATGGTCGATGTCTAATTGTTCATGTTTTGGTCTTGTGTAAATAATCCTTAGACCTGAGGCATAGTGTTAACTTGTGTGTCGAACAACTATGGTTCATGGGTGCACATAATGCCAGGTCGTTGATCCGTCTTTATACCTGATGGTCATAGTTTGTTCATATGCGAACTTACACGTGTACGCGATATGGAATATGTCTCCTTGTTATATGCAAGGTATAATAATGATGGCCTATGCAATCTAATTATGACAATGCATTGAAATCCTCGGCCGGGGTTGTAACCGAGAATAAATTGTTTATGTCTCGAACAAAAGCATGTCAATTAGATTTGTGCATATGATCGAATTGGTGACTTGACAAATATTCCATGGTTTTTGTTCAATCGGGACATAGTAAGACTGAGGGATTAAATTACATTGTAGCCAAAGCTGACAGGTTCATTATATTCTTAAAGTATTCACACTATCTGGGTAGCCATGACATATTGCTAGATGTCAATCATGGCTTGTAGGACCCAAAGATTAATCGGGACAATTAATTCCTTTGGGAGTACTAATATGTTAGTACAAGTCTTACTACCAGCTTAGTGATGAACCTAGGGATGTCACGCACCATAACCAATTAGGATAACGTGGAACAAGAGAGAAATAATTTTGCAAATTTGTTTGCGATTACTACAGTCATATTGAGTCGACATGAAATTAAATTAAATGTGATTTAATTTAATTTGTATTATAGTCACGAGCCTACGTGTATATGATGCACATGCATGCCCAAAGTGGATACATGTTAATGTATCCTAAACGCGCACACAAAGATTATGTCCCTTTTATTTTAGGAATTGATTAATTGGTTAATTAATTAAATTATGCACACAGACCGCATGCAACGCACTCATGTGCGTGTTTTATAAAAAAAAATTAATTATGCATGGCATGATGGTCAGCAACGCAAGGCACGATCAGCAACGGTTGCCGATCATGCGCATGCAAGGCACGATCGGCAATGGTTGCCGATCGTAACCGTACGTAGGATCGTGGGTGGTTACCCACAGTTCTTATATAAGAAATGTGAGTGTGTGTTTTTTGTGCACCTACGTACGCAAACGAAAAAGAGAAAAACGAAGGATTCTCATATTTTGGGATGTGGCTAAAATATCAAGGATACAAAGGATCGTCTCCGCGAAGTTGCTAGCACAATCGTAGTGGTGATTATCCGCAAGTTCTCTCTTCGTTCGACGTCTATTGGTGGTGTGTCTGAACTAGAGGTCCGACATTTGTAGGGCTTGAACTATAGAACATTTGGACCAATTCGTTTAAAGTGTGCTTCAAGAGGTAATTCGTTCAACTCCTTTTATATATTCAGATTTTTTATTGAAACACACGAACAACGCCTTTGAAGATATATGTATAGAAATATTTCATCTTGTTTCCGCTGCGTTTATATTAATTTGCCTATACATGATTCATGAAACCCCAACATGTACTTGGGAAGCTTTACATCCTCTTGCATAGTCTATGTAATCTTGGCTTATTGTGGGCCAAAAATAACCATGACGCAGCAATAGCCATTTCAATTTAACGCCAGCCTGATGGGCTCCACAAATCCCATCACGGACCTAAGCCATTGCTAAAACTTCTTCCTTTTTGTCTAAATATCTCAACAACGCTCCTTCTATGGTATGTCGATAAAGCTCTTCACCAAGGAGGACATACTTTAAAGTTTGCTTAGTTTCTTATCTCGTGATTGGGGATTCTTCAAATATTTAATTATTGGTGTCTTCCAATCTACATTATCTCTCTTCTTTTCAGCTTCAACAACCATAATGCGTTGAGACATTGATGGTAATGCTTTCGTCTCGATTACTAAGGTATGTGCTAGCTCCTTTGAAATGCAATAACTAGAGGCCATTTGAGCAAGCTCATTGGCTTCCACATTTTAATACCGCAGTATATGCAAAAGCTCAGAGTCAGGAAATTTATCCAGCAATTCCTTTGGTTTTTGATAATGATCAATAATTTTTCATTGAGACACTAATACTCCCCGCTTACTGCTTTATAACTAACTGCGAGTCACCCATGATCTTGACGGATTGTATACCCATGTCAGCCAACAAGTTGAGGTCGACTATAAGGGATTCATATTCAGCTTGATTGTTGGAACATTTAAAATCAAGTTTGAATTAGAACTTTGTTTTATGCCCTTGTGGTGATACAATCAAAATGCCTATCACTAACGCGACTGAAGTAGCAGATCTAGCAAAGTACCAAAGCCATGGGACTACTTGTGCATTGCTCTCATTTTCGAATTCTTCAACCTTGACACATAGGTATTCCACAATAAAATCGGCTACTAATTGTCCCTTTACTACTTTCATTGGTACATATACCAAATCTAACTCTGATAACACGAAAGACCATTTTGCCACACGGCATTTCACTATAGGCCTTGTAAGCATACAATTTATAACCTCAATCTTACATATTACATGGGTAGTAGCTGGCAATAGATAATGTTGTAGCTTCGTGCATGCGAAATACAAAGATAAACTGTGACGTCCCGAATTTCGACCCATTTTGGGATATATTAAATGATTATTTTATCAATAACTCGTTAGTTACGTTTACTCTGAGCTAGCCTTTCACGAGTTAACTAACTATTCGAAAAGGCAATTAAGGATCGATATACATACGACTAATGAATTCAAGTGGGGATAAGTCGTTCAACCATAAGGATCAAAGAGAGACGATACTACATTATTGTAAGCCAATTAGCAAACAAAAATTAATCGATTTGGTAGAGGTACAAGGTTGGATTGCAGGTGATTCCACACAACTTCGATATTAACTACGAACGATATTAAACCGATTTCCTTTTGGCTTTGTACTCAGAGTGACCAATCAACCCCTCATGATTACATGACAATTGAAGATCGCCCTGATTTGAATAGGCATGATCATAGATTGAAAAGCTATCAACCATGGATCAAATGGGTGAGAACCCCTAAATGCCGCTTGATAATTAGATCGTACTAAAGTCACGATTGATCAATTTTAACCACAAATTTCAATCTGATTTCGAATATTAAACTTTCAAGGACGTCGAAACTAAAATATTGGACATTACCTCATTAATTCTCAAATTTATCGGCAAGCTTGAAAATTACTAGAAAATGGTGAACGGGCCGAGAATTAGAGTTGAAAAGGGAGTCGGGTTAACTGAAGACCCAATGGGCCTCACACCCAATGTGGGTCAACCAAGTGGGCCCCAACCAAGCCCACCAAGCCCAAGTGGGCCCAAGTAAGCCCAATAGCATTTTCAAGCCTATTTCTCATCCTTTTGAACTCAAACCAATTTTATTAAAGCCCATATAAAAGTTTGGTCCATATACCTGTATAGCATGTATACTATACTTTGTGAAATTATCAAATTGCAACTTCTAGAACTTGCAATAAATGGAAGAGGACAAAAGGGAACAAAAGTCAAGGAAATGATGGAAAATTTGGGAAATTGGTGAGCTTGAAGGGGAAGCTTGCTAGGAGATCTCTCTCTCTCTCTCTCTCTCTCTCTCTCTCTCTCTCTCTCTCTCTCTCTCTCTCTCTCTCCCTCTCTCCCTCGGGCATTTAGCCCCTCCCCCTCTAAGTTTCTCTCTCATTTTTCACTCTTTCTTCTTCATTTTCCTCTTGTTTCTTCCCCTTGGATGCCCCCTTGCTATCCGAACCACCACTACCCATCGTCCTCACCTTCGCTTACCACCACCGTGAGCTGTCCGCCGCCTGAAGTCACCCGGACCCACCCGTCCGCTCCTCCTCTCTCACTCAGTCTCACTAAATCGGAAACCGCCCTATCGAGACCCATTTTTGTTGAGCGCCTCTGTGATGTTTTGGTGGTAGCCATGCGTAACCCTCACTACCGCTGTCACACTCGTGTCGTCAGAATCATCGCCAAGTAAGTTTACATTATAATCCCATGATTCGTCCGTTAAATTTGCTTAGGGTTAGTTTAGATTATTAGTTAATCTTGATTAGGAGGTTTGTTGGGTTAATTAATCTTGGTTAGATAAAGTAACCATAGTTGATAAGTTGTTAGGTTAATTAACCTTGGTTAGATAAAATAACCATAGTTGATAGGTGGTTAGGTTAATTAACCTTGGTTAGATAAAGTAACCGTGGTTAAACAAAGTAATCATGGTTGATTGATGTTTAGGTTAATTAACTTGGCTTAAATAAAGTGACCATGGTTGATAGGTGGTTAAGTTAATTAACTACGATTAGTTAATTAACCATGGTTTTTATATGGTTATATTTAGTTAACCATGGTTAAGGTTAATTAATTTAATTAATCCAGATTAATTATAATTAATTATGTTAAGGTTAGTTAATTATAATTAAGATGATAAGTTATCGCGATAAGTTATCAAAAGGGGTGATAAGCTATCGCAATAGGCAATCTAAAAAGATGATAACCTATTGTCAAAAAAAAAAAGATAAGTTATCGGAAAATTAAGTGATAAGCTATCACCAAATGGGTGATACACTATTGAGGGTTGGATGATAAGCTATCACCAAAGGGATGATAAGCTATCGAGAAATTAATTATAAGCTATCACCAAGTAGGCAATAAGTTATCAGGAAATAATTGATAGGCTATTGCTAATGGGCGATAATGCTACTTGTTATGTGCTTTTGGCCTGAATTTTATTATGTTTTCCTGCACGTGTCATGCTGTTTGAAGCCTACTTTGCCTTGAAAAATGTTTGCCTCATGTAAAATCCGTTGTGGAAATTTTTACAAGGGTTTTTATGGACATATAAAAGGAAAACCCTGAGGTGTCAAGTGTATATGTCGATTTTGGTAATTTAAATGAGGCCAATATGTTTAAAAAGTAAGACATAAAGTTTGATGAGTTTTCAATAATTATGTAACAACTTACGAATATTTTCTTACATTTTTATGTAAAAAATATGTAATAGTTTATTATGTTGAGCACGTACCACGTTTCCATTGGTTAATACATGAAATTGAATTGAAATTACATGATGTGGTGTGCTCGTGTGTGTGGTCACATAATATAACCCGTCACCATAGCAGGAGTTTGAGGGACAAAATCCAATTTATCAAAAATCCCGGTGGGAGTCCGAATGCAAGTCGCAGTAGAGACCGGGCCAATACTCTTTCAAGAATGCCATTTGAGCAGGAGTTCCGGATGTTGCCATGCCCGATGGGCGGACGATGCCTGGCTAAGCTAGAAGACACCGACAAGAGTTCAGTTGTGGCTCTAGTGAAGGCATAACAATCAGAATACGTGTGAATGCATGGGTGCATGGAAAATAAATGATTATGTATTTTGATTATGCATGTGCTTGTTTGCACTGACCATGGCATGTGTGAAATTGATACCATGAAAGATATGCAATAGCAAGATAAGGTTGCTTGCGAGTCAATTCGACTATGATTGATTATTGTACTGATTAAAATGTTGGTTGCATTGTTTATGGCACGCATGAACATTTATACCCTATAGGGTATAACAATGGGAAGGTAAGGTTGCCTACAAGTCAATTGGTTGCTAATTGTTCATTGCGGGGTTTGCCGAGTAGATCACGTTTATAAATAAGGCAAAGCAAGGGTCACTTTACAATTGATCTACTATAGTAATGACGAATATGCTTGTTAGAAATCCCGAGGTGAGTTGATCTCGTAACCGAGGCTTAGGATTGTAACTCACTAAGATTTATATCTCACCGGTTATTGTTAACCATTTTTTAGGTCCGTGGTTATGGCATCTCCATCACCATGGATCTAGTAGTAAAGGAACACATCATTGAGGGCAACATGATTATATGCATGGTGGTTGAAGGAAGTAGATTAATCCTGCCTAGTACCTTCAAGTGACTATTAAGGAAGTCACTTGACTGAGGGGCTTATGTATAAGCTTCTTAGGATTAATCAGTACAAAAAAAATGGTGTTGCTGTTGTTACTAGTCTCTCTGCTATTACTGCTATTTATTAACTGGGTATTTTGTTGATTCGCTTCCGTATGTGTTTAATCGCAAAATAAAAAGAATGATTGGCGATGCGTCATAGGACGTCACATTCATTTAACCAAAATGAAGGGGTTGTCACATGCTTTTGCAAATATAGGGGGGTGTCCAAATAGGAAATGATTAGATAACAGAATATTGGTTCATGAGAGAGAGTAGGTAGTTCATCACAAGAAGATTTTGTACGAAGAGAATATTATGACATGCTAATGAGAAAACAAAGAGGCATTTTATTGCTCAAATAGCCCACTTAATCGTTTTGAAAGAGCAATGCCCAAAAAGAAAAATATTGCCAACGAAATTAAGAAGAATTAGCCAATAAGTAGGTGACACTGCTAACTTGAACTCTATTGTTTTGAGCATATTACTCCACCCATCAAACTTGGCATCACTATACTACAGGAAAAAAAAAACAATTAAAATTCAGCACAACAAATACAACATTTAAATAATTTTCCAAATGCATCTTTACTTATAGTATCTAAATTCAGTCTTGTGGATTTTTCATATGCTCTTGTACTCTTGCCTATTCTTGAAGACTTTGACATGAAAGAAAAAGATTTGAAATAAAGTATATGAGTTCATCCCCTTTGAATTTTAGCTCATTATTCTTTAGAACACCGCATTCAAAGTCATGCATGCCAAGATGAATTTCTAAAAGATATGCTTTCAAAACTTTTATGGGTGTCATAAATTTTTCACTATTGCAAATGAGTTGTGAAGAGAACTAAATACTCACTATCTTCAGAATTGGACCTATATTATCCACATGGGGGTTCAACCGGTGGAACCGCTAGTTAAATCTTTCTATATGTTAAAAAATAACTAACTTGATGCATCGAACTATTCATATCATATGTAACACATATATGCTGTCATAGCAAAAATATCTTCACCAATTATTTCCTTCATATTTGACTAGTACATTCATAATAGTTTGAAACATCACATTATCTTGTAATGCCATTATGATTTTATGAAGCTACCATCATTTTATTTTTATAGTTATGTATGCAATGGTGAAAATACTGAATTGCTAACATCTAGATTAAGGTGATCAAGGGACTTATATAAATTCCAATAGAAGAAATAGCGAAGATCCGAGAATCAGGTGCCACCTTTTCAAACAAAGACAACAACAAAGAACGGACCCGCTGAAATCAATCGCAACAAATAATAACCCCTACTTTGCATCAAACAAAATATGTTAAGAGAAACCCAAAGATAGCACATTGGCAATTTATCCCACAATAAAAAAATTATGAACAATTACCCAAAATTGTACAAGCATAGGTGGAGACGATGGGGGCATCATTATCATTGCCAGTCAATGGAGGTGGAGGCCGTGCGGTTAGGGCTTAGTTATGACACAGAGGGAGAAAGAGGGCTCAATTGGTGGGCAGTGCTGGAAGGGGCCAACGGGACGGCAGAGGCCTTATCAAGCGGTGGTGGCCTGGTGGGCTCGTCTGCCAAGTGACGGCTTGGGGGGGGGGGGCTTGGAGGGAGAGACAAGGGGCAAATTGAGGGGTTGGAGAGAGATGAGATAGATCAAGATGAGCCAAAGCCGGAGGGATGGAGCAAGGGACTTTCGATCAAGTGTGGTGGTTGTCATTTGGCAAGCGGTGGTTGTCAATCGGTGGTCAAGCTCAAAGGGAGAGAGAGTTAGGCACAAAGAAGTGAGAGAGAGAGAGAGAAGAAATGCAGGGGGAGAGAAGAAGCTGTGCTCAATTTGAAAAAATTTAGCTGGCTTGACAACTCTGGGCCCACAAAATACACACGACATGCCCTGAAATGCCTTTCAATTCGCCACACTAGCATGTGAACTGCAGCCAATATTTTTTATCATGCTACAGTCCACCACGCGAGCTCGTCCATGGCCTGAAAGGAAGAAAATGGCGAAAGCAGAGAGAGAATAGTGAAGGAGAGATAAAAGATGCTGATGGGGCACAACTATTGTATCCAATATTTTCTTTGAAAGCAGACCCATTATCGTTGCGTTGGATGTTTTATTGTGAATCATACGTGGCATATATATTGTACTAAATGTTTCGTCAGCAGTCGTTGCCCCCACCGGATTTCCACGTCATTGATTTGCTTAGTTTTTACTGTTAAAAAGAAGAGAGAAAATCAAAAGGCTCTACTGGGATTAGAGAACGTCCGATCTTCTCTTCACTTTGTCCACGATTGAAGCTTTCAAAAGTCCACTTACTACAATTTTAACGTTATCTCTCAACTCCTCTTTGTCCGGCCGCTCGTTTGTTTAATGTTTGGATGACAAATGGCGTTCCAAGAAGTCCCACCACCAACTCCCACATTCCACGCCACATCTCTTGACGAATGACAAGCAATGCATGACCAAATTCAATTAAAAAAATTATGGCACTTGTAACGAGTAGAGCCGAGTGCTATAAAAAATCGAACTCAGCGAGTTCCTTATTTATATACGAAAGCATGAACATCAATACAAGTATATATCCATGTATATAAATATACTAGAAACGTAGAGGCCACGGCCAAAACAAACCTCCTAATGCGCCGATAATGAAAGAATAACGCAAGCAATGATATCAACATGACCAAGCAAAAAGTAGTGACGCGCAGAAAAATCAGTGCATCGCCCGTAGAATGATCATCTGAAGATCCTCCAGTCGATCTCGCACTTCTCGGTCTGGAAGGCGGCTGCTGACCCCGACGAGCTCAGAGGGACCTTCAGCCCACACTTGACCCTCGGCTTGATGTGGAACGTCTTGATCTTGCCAAGTTTGAAACGCACCCTCAGGTACAGCTTCATGTCGATGTCGTAGACGCCAGCTGCCTGCTCAGTGTCGAAATCGGATTTCTCGCTCGTCCCGAGCACCACCTGCTGCTGGCCCTGGAACGCTGCACCGAGGGTGGTCGTGTTCTTGTGGCCCTGATAGAACGGGGTCAGGTATTCGGAGGCGAGGCGCTGGCCTCCGTAGAACGGCCGTGCCTCGATCCGGTCGTAGTAGATCCCGATGCGGCGGTTCGGGTTCCGGATGGTGAGGTTGAACTTGAGGTCGTAGCTGAGGGCGTCGGTGGCAGTGAAGTTGAACTGGGTGAGCTCGGCGTCAGTGACGTGGAACTTGACGAGGTTGGGGCGGAAGATGAGCCAGAAGATGAGGGCGAGGAGGCCGACGGCGACCACCACCGTGAGGATGAGGTTGAAGATGAGCTTGAGGAGGCAGCAGCCGCATCCGCAGGCGCAGCCCCCACCGCGGCCGGGGCGGAGGTAGGAGTTCTGCTTGGGGGGCACGGCGGGGCCGTAGTAGGCGCCGTTGAGGTGGCCTTGCTTCTCCGCCATGGGGGGAACTAGCAGAAGAAGAAAACAATGGAGATGCTGAACGAGAAAAGAGAAGAGATGGAGATGGAGATGGAGATGGAGATGGAGATGAGAATGGAGGAAAGATGAGGCAAGAGTAAGAACTGGGCTAGGATTTTTATAGAGGGGGTTTGAGTGCGAAGTGGGAAATTGGCGTCGCAGAGGTGTTGATTTCGTAGGAGAAATTCTCACGCGTTAACGCGGATGGACGATGCTGCCCGGTAAGTTCCGTGGTGGGGCGGTTCTCTGCACCAAGACGAGACGAGGTTGTTAAGGTTTTATCGGCCAAAAATACACGGGTCGGAAGTGGGACCTACCTACGTTCCCATCACGCGTGGTCTTCTTCTCCCCCCGCTTAATACGTCGATAAGATCTCGACCGTTGATTTTGGGAATTAGGGTTTCTTTAATGGGCTGTCGGGATGGTGGAGGATCTCAACTTCGTCAAAGCGGGTTAGGAATGGCAAAATTGAATGCTCATTCAAGAACGGCGCAACGGTTTGGTAAACTAATTTTATGACTCGGTTTTCGGTATCGGTGTCCACTAACGTTGTTCTAGTCTAAAGTTCATTATATCAAATTAAATTAAATTGGCCGCACCAAAAAAACTATAAAAGGAGAATTGCACGATTTCTAATTTTTAACAAGTTACGACGTAATTTGATTTTAAAGTTATTGATTTATATGGTCTAATTCCAAGGTTTTACACTTTGTATCTCAAAGTAGGATTAGAATTGTTTCGCGTTGGAATGCAAAGCAGAAGGCCAATATTTACTAAAGGCAAATCTTAAGATATCAAATCCATCAATATGTCCTCATCAATGTGCATTCACCCAAAAAAAAAAAAAAAAAAAAAAAGTTAAGTCAACGAGTTTTAAATCTATTTGAATATATTAATCGTTGTACATCATATTAAATATCAAATCTGACCGTATGGGAATGGGGAATGGGGAAATGGGGAGTTCAAAATCCCCCCTCCTCCGGATAAGGGGGTTTATCAGTTTATTAGGTTTTCCAGAGCAGACCCACTAGGGGCCCATCAAGCTCTTCATAAAGAAACTCCAAAATTCAGGAATACATCTTACCAGCCAAAAAAAAAAAAATCTCCAATCCAGGACTTTCTGAATTATAAAACGAGTACACACGATTCATTTGTTTTCCATAGCCTTTCCGGCAGAACCATTTCATTAGCAATTCGTGCGCCAACATTTCGAAGGTGCATACCGGGGGACGAAGCAAAACCGGGTCAACGGCTTTATTTGTTCGTTGCTGTACGTCTCGTCATCTTAAAATGACTTGCCTCGCTTGACATTTTCCGTCTGGACGTGGCAAATAGCGACGTCGATGCTGACGTGGGACGGTGGAGAAGATTTCGTCGTGGGAATAAAAGAAATCGAGGGCGGAAGACTATACAGCGGCAGATGACGTGAAATCGCAGCAGCTGAGCAGGTAGAAAAGAGAGTTGATGAATCCGCCTCCTCCCTGCTCATCATTAAGTTTAAGGTCAATAATGGTGGTCCGGTTCCGACCGGTTCCTCCGCCAATCGCAGATTCCGCCTCGTTCCCTCATGTTTTTCAGCGTAACGGCGCGACATATACGTGATTCGTGATTGGGACAGCTTAACGCACCATGGGAACAAGGAGGGTTCCTGTTCGAATGTGCTGTCCACCCGCCTCCCGACGGCGTCTCATTTTTGCCGTTATTGACATCTAATTTTTAACCAAGGTTTTAGCCTAATGTTAATCAAAAGTTCGTCCCGACAAAATTTTCGATCGGAAGGTGCAATTACACCATGCTTTGCACGGCCTTTCTCAAGATACCCGGTTTGTCCCAAATCAGAACGGCCGGATCACTAGAAAATGTGATTTTTAATCACAATTGTCCAATCTCTCGAAAGCATTGGAAAAGTATTGTTATCACAACTTCCATAATGAGATCGCATAGGTCTACTCGCAAGCTTTCTAACATCTGGAGAATCATCCCGATCAAGATTTTCTCAAGTGAGATATCGTACATTTTTATCTCAACCCGACCCATTTCATTAAAATCCATGATCCCGACACTTTTCAAAAAATGAATGTGATTTCAGATAGTTCCGATAATTTGTGCCCTTTGAAGGGCTAGGCAGGCCATTTGAAAGGATTTTGTGCCCTTCTGGGGGCCAGTCTAGCCCCTCAAGGGGTTCTCTCAAATTACCATTTTCTTCATGGTGATTGTAGACTCTCTTGCTCATTCTTGAAAATTCAATCTAAAGCTTTTTAAAAGCCAAGGAATGCTAGGTGACCAAGTAGAGTCTAAATCCCTCCTTGTTTAAGATTGTCGTTATTACACTAAAATAGCCTAGAATTGTCATTAATGCCGTTGGTTTCGAAAATTTGATTTTAATAGAAAATAAGTTCTTAGTTTACCGAAATATTTATATGCATTTGTAGAAAACCCCATAAAATAAGCTGACCCTATGTTCGAATACCGAAGAATCGAGCCAAACGGACTTGAGGGAGGAGTCTTCCGACCCTTATCGGCCCCGTGAACCGAGGCCCCATATATGTGATTATTTAGATATGTTTTTCTAAAATATAATATCAAAATTGGTATGATAAAATCGGCTCCGGTATTTCAAATATACTTTAAATTTAGGCCATGAATTGAAAATTGTGAATTTGCATGCTTTGAACGCTGATTGAATATTATTGGGTTTGATTTTCAATGTGGGTTGCAATAGAATAATGATTTATAGTATGTCGAATATTTGTATACGGATAAGTTGATGATAAGATTAGGCCAGATGCATAAAGAAATGTCCATGATGTTTTAACTCATGCACTGCTTTGAAAATGCATGCTGACTTTGAATGGCTCTTATTGTCACGATAAAATTTCACGTGAATTAAGATTGCATGTTATGATTACGCTGATGCAACAAATATGCACGCTATTAAGAGATTACATGTTGTAGGATAATGAACATCGATGTTGAAATTGGACTTTGGGATTAGATTTATCACACGTAGTTCATAGATTTGGCATTGGATCCGTGCCCATTTAATTAAATGTTGCTTGGATGAGATTGGATTCATCACTGTTTTGATTTTGGAATACACAAGGTGTAGTGTCTTGACGGGTTGCAGAGCCTTGTTTCATTTAGAATTGTCTATATTACATGATGGATCGGTTCGTCCCCGCTTTTACGATTTAGAATATACGCAAGGTGTATAGGTTGTGCATGTTGTCTGGATTGGATTCTGTCCTGTTCTGTTTGAATCTCATTTGGATGCCTGTGTTGGCATGAATGGATTTATTTTCAATGCATTGCATATTTTAAAATGACTACAATGGAGTGGAGTCGTTGTCTACCCAATGATCCAACGGTTTCACTCGAGGGCAGTCGATGAAATTTTAAGGCTTGGTTCATTTCACAAAAAATAACTTTTGAGAAAATGTTTTTCGAATTTTTTAGTATTTATTTCATGCAAAATAAATTTATGGGAAAAACATTTTCAATGAAGGGAAAAAAAATTCTTCTAAATTTGGGAAAAATGTTTTCTCAAAATGTTTTCCGCTTTTCAAGTTTGAGAAAACATTTTTCATACTCACTATCTTATTTCACACCCCTACTAGTCACCACTTCTTGTTCTTTTTTCTTTTTTTCTTTTTTTTAATTTTCTATTTTCTTCATTTCCTCTCCTTCCTTGGCTAATCATCAACCACGGCGACGACCAACAACTAGCACAAGCAAGCCTAAGCTTGCTAGCGAGGTGACCTCAAGCTCACCGTTCTCAAGATCAGGGAGCACGAACCTCAAGCTCGAGGCTGGTGAGCCAAACCCTTCGGCTCACCGATCTGGCAAGGCCGAGGCCGACAAGCTCACAGGCTCAAGCTCACCAATTTGGCAAGCCAAAAGCTCATCAGCCTCGAGCCTCACCAAATTGGCGAGTGGGAAGCTTGAGCTCGCCAGAGGTGAGCAAGCTCGAGACTCGCCTATGACCAATCACCAACAACTAGCCAAGGAAGAAGTGAAAAAAACAAAAGGAAAAATAATTTAATAATTTAAAAAAATAATTTAAATTTTTTTAAATAATAATAATAAAATTATTGAAAAAGAGTGTATTGAGGAAAATATTTTTCCTACTAATCATCGGAAAATATTTTCCACTTCATTTTTAGGTTTCACTCAAACACATAAAATAATTATATTTTTTTAGAAAATGGCTTTCTAGAAAATATTTTCCAAAAAAAAACGTACATTTTCTGCGAAAAGAATGGAGTCTAAAGTTTCAAAAAAAAATAACATATCTATATGTAAATTAGAAAATTCTATGATATTGCATGATAGAACTTAATCGAGGAATGGGGTACTGAGAGGGCGACGTGCGGGCTGCGAATTCTTCGCTCATGTTAAACCGAACCCTTAAATCTATATATTTAATTTTAGCAGATCAGTTGACCCGTCGGTGATTATTTGACTTCCCTCTATTACCTGGGATTTATATTCTCAATCAACCTACAAATAATTTGTGTCAAGGAGTAGTTAAAGATTTGATTCACGGTAGGACACCCCACCATAGGGTAGTGAACACTCTAGGTCGTAAGCGGGGTGAGCATCGGCGCGGGATCAACCCTAAATCGACCTTGGACTGACCCAATCTTGCCAATCCTACTCTGGCTCCTAAGAAGACCGAGTCGGCCTTTAGTCCTAGGGATCCATGGACTAGTACTATGCGAGTTGATCATCGATCCTTGGAGTTTCAAGTTGGTCCAACCCGGACCAACCCTAACCAACCCTAACCAACCCTAACCAACCCTAACCTTATATATTTTATATCTTATTTTATATTTTAGATATATTATTTATAATTTTTTTATCTATTTAACTCAAACAACGTATTTCTTGTTCTATTCTTTCTTCTTTATCCTCTTAGTATTTAGTTTGCCAAATAAAATCGAAAGAAATAACTTCACTCGTGAGCAATCTTGGCCCGCTCACCGTTTGACAATCACCCCGCTCGCCTCTAGCCGCTCAACACTCGACGCTTGCCTCTCCTACCGTGCTCACTCCACTTCCCACTCAACGCTTGTGCTGCTCACCTCTCTTTGCTAACATTGCTTGTCGCTAATAAATCAAAAGGAAATAAAACCATAATTGAAAATCCTCTTTGCTCATGCAAGTGTGGCCCTATAGCAATTTTAATCATTTTTATGGTTTCTTGCTTTTAGCAAATGTGAAATTTTTATTGTTGCCTTATTTTAAATTTGTTGAATATGTATTGGTATTTATAGTTTAGTTACTCAAAATCACATTATTAATGGATATGTAATTTGAAATAATAGGTTTGCCTTTTCAAAAACACAAAAAATGAATAAAAAAATTATCGATTGGTCCCGAGGTAATCCTAAAACCATACTAAACCCATTAAATCGGTCCAATCCTCGGTTCTAGGCTCAATAGGGTCAATCATTGGTCCCAAAATTTAAAAAACACTGTGGGTTGATTCTAGAATTAAGGATGGACCAGCCCAATCTAGACCATGCTCACCCCTAATCGTAGGCTACGGGATGGAATTTTTTGAAATTGCAAAAAAAAAAAAATTGAGTTCTTTGATTTTTTTTTTTTCGAAAGCAAAGCTTTCCTATGTTTTCGGAAAACCATTAAAAATGTCATCCTACAGTTCGACGGGAAGCGAGACGCTACAAATGACATTCCACGTGGCTGTGTTTTCCTACATCTCTAGTAGGGGAGATATTTATCTAGTCAAGACTTTGATTGATAAAGTATAAATGCGAACATCACCGATATACAAACTTATTAAAATATAAATATTGACAAGTTCGTGTTTACGTAGCCCACCAACTGGAAAAGTAGTTGAAAAATGTTTCCTCTAATTAAAAATGAGGGAAAATGACCTTTCTACAACCCTTTCAAATCCTACTTATCACTATGTTAAATGAGGGTCTTGTTTAAAAATATATATATTTTTATGGCCTTCTCTCACATTAGGGATTAAATTGAGAGACCCCAACCTGCATTCGCATAATCAAGAAAAGAGCCATAACCATAAATTCCAATGTACGAGATCTTTATGTATTCGAAATTTGAATAACAAATTTATTCTGGACCTATAGCTATTTGAATAAGAATAAAATTTTCAATTATATTCGTCAGATTTCTCCAAAATAAAGTAAGCCCTATCCAGTTAAAGATAAATCGAACGCATTAATTTGCTTCTAAAATTGAAAAATAAAAATAAAAAACCTATATGCAATCGAACTTAACAAGGAAAATAGTTCTTCCCAAAGAGCGACGTTGTTGGCGGCTGAGTTGCGTTTCCTAGTTGCATGAGAGAAGTCGCAGGTGGCGCAATAGCGTGTAGCGGCGTTCATTGAAATCCGGCAGCTTCCCGCGTCCATGTCTGCCCCCAAGTCAAAAAGTTGATGTCGACGAATATTTCGTCAACTAGTTTCCGTGACCTCGAGATCTGAACCATATAAGAAACACTTGAGCAACTTTAGATTATTAAATTTATTATTAGGATCATTCTTCCCCGTCAGCCAACCATTACTTGTTAGGTACGATTGATTTTCTCTCCCCTCAAAATTGATAGACTTGATCAAACGGCTGAATAAAATTGGATCAGATTAAAAAAATAGTTATGCTCAAAATTGACCCGCTTTATTCATTTTCATGTAATATATATCTAATGGCTTACACTCAGCCCGATTCATATAGTTAAAAAATTTCTAAATTTAACTTAATTTCAAAAAATTCATACTCAAACTAAAATGAAAACACAAAGCAAGTGTGAGATTGATTAAGGAAGAGAGAGGTAGTGAAGAGAAAGTCATAAAAGTGGATTAAGTCTAAATAAATTGTGTACCAATCTAACACACATATCAAACCCATTTATGATCATAGAGTTGAGTCTAAACTCATTTATAATCAATTTATTGAATATAACTAATCCATTTAATAACACATCCCACCAAATATGGATTAAGAAATAGGTTTATAACCCATTTGAAGAGGTCTACTTATTGACGGGTGAGAAGATCTAACTTTGATTGATCATAATGTCATGCTTCCAACATATCTAAAAATCTCCCTAACTCAAAAGGCTAGCTTTCTTGCACGCATTACCCATGCACTTAGTTATCAATTATTATTATAATGTTTAAATAATAAACCAAGCATTTAATAGCTTCAGCTTTTAGAACAATTAATTGTAGCCCCACAAAATCACAAATCATGCTTTTTTATGTGGATTTTTCAATTTCGTAAGCTCAACCATCTTAATCATCATTTAATGAAGTTTATTTATAGGCAAACAAATCAGATTATCTTTTCATTTATATTGTTCTGACTATGGAATTTTCAAAAAATAGTAAGAGAATCATGACAAAAGATGACGTGGAAGAGTTGATAAAGATAATCTGTTTCCGTATGTAACTATCCCAAATAAATTAATATAACCCAATGTGAATCTTCTTATTTTTCTTTTTATAATAGTAGAGATGTGAAAGCTAGAGCCCGAGATCCGCAGAATACGACCGAGAGGGCCCATTGACACGGACGACGGATTCACACAGTGGACGGAAGACAAATTGTTCTCAACTTCCTCGCCGGTTTCATCTTCCTTCTCTCAAGTCGCAAACCAGTTTAACTGGAGTCGTTCCAGGACAGAGAAAGTGTATCGACACTCGTGACAGAATGTTCGGTTTAAAATGAGCGATAGGATGAGGTTTAGACCTTTGAAATTGGATTTGAGGTGAAGTTTAGGGCCATGTTTCATTTTGAAGGGAAAGATTCAATTTTTGAGAGGGTTGATGTTTTTGATTGTTCACACAAGTGAAACGGTGAGTTTTGAAATTATTTATTTTGCATACGACTGTTTTCATTTTGATTATGGAAGAAGTCCGCAAAATTCAAGGTGAAGTTAATAGACATGATATATTCAAGGAACTCTTTCATAGTGACATAGTTGGAAAGGTTTGATCGTTCGAATAAGTAATATTGTGATGCCTAGAGTTTTAAAATCATCAGCTGGTTCTGTCATTGTTGATAGAGCCGCCTTATTAGGGGAATTGAGATCTGGATCAATGTTCATGATGCCAATAAGGGCATGCATGGTATGCAGCGCCAAAGGCCAATCCACGGGTGGGCCGGGCCACTTGAAGATGCACCAATCCAGACAATGAATAGAAGGGCCGTTCGAGTATGATGAAGTGAGGAATAAGGAAAACTTGGGAGTTTGTCGTCTTGCTGCCGGACAACCCTTCGGCTTCGTTGAAGATCCCAGCTTCGTCCATTATGTGCAAATTGCTCTGCAGCATCAGTCGAGGCCCGTTTCGCAAACGATAAACACTAGTCATTGCAAGTTGATATACAAAGAGAAAAGGGTGGCGTTGGTGCAACTCGATAAAAGGAAAATAACCAAAAAAATCCTAAACATATTGCAATTATGTCAATTCAGTTCTAAATATTTTTTTTATCGATTCAATTCTAAAAATTTTGCAATTGTGCCAATTTAGTCATCCGGCTAAATTTGGCCGACTAGCACTAATGTGGATGCCGGTCAACACCGACGACAATATTTTAATAATATTTTATTTTATTTCTAATTCTTTTTTTTCTCCTTCCTCCCTTGCCTTCCCCCCGGTGGCAATGGCTGCCTAGCTCCAATGAGGCTTGCTGGCCACAAGGTGAGGGCCACGAAGCCCTACCCGACGGCCTCACCCAAACCCAAGGGAGGCTTGGGAGCAGCGACGAGGTGGCTTCACCTAAATCTAGGTGAGGCTAGCCTCATCATGGCCTTGTCACAAGCGAAGGCGGCCTTGCCCATGGTTGGCGAGGCAATGGCGTTCTTCGCTCATCTCGCCTAGATCTAGGCAAAGCCACCTCATCGTAGCCCCCAGGCCTTGTCCAAGTCTAGGCGAGGCCGCTGGCAAGGGTGGGGAGTCTAACAGGGGCCATGACCCTCGTTGGCCGCCAACGAGGGCTTCGCAACTCTCGCGTAATGGCAAGCAAGCCTCGTTGGAGCTAGCCAACCACTACTGCCAGGGGTGGGGGAAGGCAAGGGAGGAAGGAAACAAAAAAAGAAAAGGGAAAAAAATTAATAAAAAAATTCGAAAAATAATTAAAATATTATCGCCGGTATCAGCCGGTCAAATTTGGCAGAATGGATTGAAGTAGCACAATTACAAAAGGTTTAGGATTGAATCGACAAAAAAATAAGTCTATGACTAAATTGGCACAGTTACAATAAGTTTAGGACTTTTTTGATAATTATCCTGATTGATAAACACTAGCCCCAAGAGTTATGTGAACTGTGTTGTCACCGCCCATTGAGTGGATGAGGATAGGGAATTGCAGCACCAAACTCTAACGTATAAAAAGTTAATATCTCCACATGATTCCTCAAACGTGGCCTCTGAAATTAAGGGAGGTGTCAATCCTACCAAACGATGACCAGTTTGATATCAATGTGCCCAAGTTAGGTAACATATGAAAAAAATTCGAGATTAAAGAAATCCCGGACCCGGGCCATCGCATAATGTGCAAACAGTGTCACCGAACATTGCTCTGTAGGCCAAATAATGGGCCAGGACATTTGCGGTAGAGTAAAGGACACAAATGCCGTCAAGAGGGGCGCGCGGGTTGGACCACACAAAATGTACCTATGTACAATCAAATTGTAAATATTATTAGTATAGTAATATGTCGTGTATTACAATGTATCATGCCATGTCTTAGTTATCCTAAAAAAAAATTTATAATATTTCTATTTCTTGCATTTAAATCCAACTCTCAATTATTTCTTTGAATTTTTCTTCATAGTTTATTTTTTCGTTTTATTTTAAGAACCGTGCCAACCGTGACCAGGCCCGTGACCAGGCCCGTGGCCCGGCATGGGACACTGCTAGATAGAAGACATAATGGAGGGGTCCAAGCCAATATTTTGTGATTTGTTCAAGCAGCGTATGTACAAAAATTTTAGCAAGAGGGCCCAACAAATTAAAGATAAATTTAAACAGACAAAAATTGTAAATTTACGTAATTTATACATCAATTAATTGGACAACGCAAAAGTAACCCCACTAATGCGTACCGATGAACCATTTGTAGTAACGAATAATTAGGGTGGATGCGTTTGGTAATATTTCTACTCCCGAAAATAATTTCTTTTGAGAAATAATTCTTTTTAATTTTTATTCCTTGAGAAACAATTTCTAAGTAAAACAAGGTGTTTGGAAAATTTTCTTATTCTCAAAATAGGAAAAGAATATAAATACGTTTGATACCAACCAAAAAAAAATTATTTATTTTTTTGTTAATGGTGGTGATAGGCAGAGACCTGCAGGAGAGGCTATCACCAATCGTTGAACGCCAGTTGCCAATTGCCAGTCACCAATCACTGCCCACCACTCCCACCAGTTGCTGCCCACCAATGCTGCCAATTGCCGCCACCGCTAGACACCGATCGCTAAGCAAAGGGCGGTCATTAGCCGTTGGTCAGCAATCTCCACTAGTCAGCGATCAACGACCGGCTGTTGGTGACGATTGGCAGCCGGCGATTAGCGGCTGATGGTCAGAGGTTGACGGGCAGTGGTCGACAGATGGCGATTAGTTATAAGTAATAACTTAAAAAATAATTTTTAAAAATAATTTCCAGAAACAAAAAATTATTTTTTTCTACTTCTCATTTCTATTCCAAATCTATTCTCGAGAATAACTTTTTTATTTCGAAGAATAGAAAAATCAGTTGGTGTTACCAAAATTATTTTTATTTTTTATTTTCAGAGAATAAAAAAATAGAAGAACAAAGAAATTGAAAAGATTCCAAACATATTCTTACTTTCTCTAAATTACTACTTTAGTACGAGGAGCCAACAAATTAAGATGAAACAAACAAAAATTTGAAAAATCATGGAATCCATAAAGCAACAGCAGGAGCACGGACCGAGGGGCTGGTCCTTATTGATGGGACATGAACAACTCATAAGGGGGGCCAAAAGATGCTGTTTCTAAAGAAAAAAATATATAAACAATTCATAAATCTTGATTTAACGCATAACATAATTCATGAACTTATACTTACACGAAATATTTATTAATAATTCATAAATCATGTTAGATAAATTAAATTTTTAGAAATCATATTATATATTCAATAAAAATTCATGAATCATTTATTTCGTTATCATTTTCTAAATTTTATTTTGACAACCTCGCGTTTCAATAACATTTATGGCTTTGACCAAACAAAAATGGCCTTTATGGCTCTCTCCATTGTAATAACCGTCGATAAGGTACTGGCTTTGCCAACGTGGCCAGGAGGTTAACCTTTCATCACCAATGCTTATCTCATCAACTACCGTAACTCTTTCGTACATGTTACTAAGTAGGGTTAATTTCACAAAAAGCTTAAAATTAATACACTTATAATAAATCTATCTTAAATTAATTTTTTGATCAACAAAAATCTTACCCATCACAAATTTACTTTATGATAACTTTGGTCAAATTTTACTTTTAAATATGCTTACATGGATTACATATGGTAATGTGTTATGGTGACGTGACAAGTCCATGTAAAAATATATATGGTTAATATCATAAAAAATTCCCAAATTTGTCACATGCGTATTGTTATATTTATCACGAGAGTACCATTAAATTTATTACAAATGAACCAATTTAGGTTTATGGATCATCATTTGTCATCAAAGTCAGCAAATATAATGATTAAATTTGATGAAATCTAACACATGGTGAATTCATCACAAATGTATCGGTTTATAATTTTTTATGGTTAAAAAATTAATTTATAATAAATTTATCATGAATATATTAATTTAAGGTTTTTTACGATCAAAAATTAATTATAGATAAATTCATCATAAATATATTAATCAGAGGTTCTAAATTAATTTAAAATAAATTCATCATAAACATAATATTTTAAGATTCTACTTAATAATCATCTTTAAGACTCGTCCTCATTCGTCCACTTGATACGGGTCCCACGTTACGTTTGCAGTCTTTTAAGTGTCAAAGACCATTAAAAAAGAACGGCGAATTGAATGGTGGGTGTCCCTTTCCTTCAGATCCCACGATGGGACGCCAGATAAGGAATAAATGACGGTGGAAAAAGCACCGCCATTAAGACAAGTTATTCAATCAAGACAAGTTATTCAATCAAGATGTCATTTTAATCTTAATTTTTTTTTAAAAATTTACTAATTTAATTTTAATCTTTTACGTGATATTTCAATATAATCTTTCTTATCTATTTTTGTTGAAAATTATTGATTTGATGATCCAGTCATTGTCAGCCACCCTATATGACATATAACCACATCAGCAATTCCCGACAAAATTAAAAAGACGAACTACATTGAAATTTTGCACAAAAATTTAGGATTAAAATGAAAAAATAAAAATTTTAGGACTATATTGACATCTACACAATATATTTAAGACTAATTAAGCAAATTCCTCATAAGCTTCTTTGCATAAAGTAAAGACATTATATATAGCCGATAGGGCCCATTGGAGGTAAACTTTACTTGTTATTAGCTATTTGCAACATCTTCTCCCATCGGATATGAAAATTAGGAGCATCATGTAGACTAATAATATTGCTAAGGATCATCGATCACCGAGTTCATATTTATTTAAAGACACTAATGTATACTAAATTGGTGACGGATAAGAAAGGTAATATGATACATGGTGCAACATACGATTGTTACATCAAATATGTACTACTTTTAAAAAACACTTGCAATTTATCATACCATTTAGGTTTCGTTTATTTCGTGAAAAATCAATAATTTGAAAATTATTTTCCTAAAAATCGATCGATTATGTTGCCTACAAAAATGAATGAATAAAATATCCTTTCCTCGTCCATGAAAATATTTAAACTAAATTATTATCAACAATAAAAATATTTTCTAATAGTTAATTATTTCAAACTATACAAACAATCATTTTCTTAAAAAATTAATTTGAAATTATTCAATTTTTTGTGAAATAATCGGAACTTCAATATATTATATACTTTCCACTACTCATCTAACAAAACAAAAACAAAAAGCTGCCACAAGCGGGAATGGTGCTGCAGCCACCAGGCAGATAGAGGACCTAACATGCATTATGCAACATTATACCACTCATAAAAGTCTTTATCATCCCACTTTTTCTCACTACAAACCACTCAACATCCATCTTCAATCCGGTATCCAACACAACAGATGGGCGTGTTAAGGCACCACTACTCATTAAAACGAAAAACACATCACTAGCTAGCTGCCAAGGAACTACAACTTTAATGGAATGACGTGCTGCAGCTGTCTTTTACCCAGCATCTTATCTTTTGCTCTTTCTGTCTCCATATATCATCCTGCGCAGCTTCAGCTTTACCCTAACACGTCATTTCCCAGCTTATTCCTCCACAAAATGTACATTTTCAGGCAGTCGACCACCCTGTCTTATAGCTGTAGCACATAAGTGAAAGCGTATCATACGGCGACGCTGCATTTCTGGAGCATCTGCAGCTTCACGACAGCGCCTTCCTCAGAGGCGGCGGACTCCTGCGCCGCCGTGGCCGTGCTCTTGGGGAAGATTATGTAGGCGGGGCACTTGACGTACAGGTGGTAGCGCCCGGAGGTGAAGGTCCCGACTTTCCACCTCACCCGTCCGTCGATCTTGATCATCAGGAAGATGGTCCCGGCCGCCTGCTCCTGGGTCAGCGTCATTGAGTTGAACGGCGCCACCGGCACCGCCGTCCCGTAGATGAACGGCGACCACACGTCCACCTCTTTGTGCCCCTGATCTCATTGCATCCCAAAATTAGATTAGATACACAAGAGAAAGACATTTACACTGTTGGCATAGTCTAATGTTTGGTAAATTACGGTCCCCGGGGAAAATTTCTTACACACACATACACTGCTTTAACTGAAATTTGATGTATATTACCATATATGTGGCCAAAAATAGTACAGTGAAATTTGTTGCTTTATGAACTAATAATTTGAATAAAAATTTCTACTAAATAAATTCACCTCAATCTCCAATCTCCAATCTCCACAAATACCTCGTTAATTATTTTATGAGTGGAAATATGATCATGGTAATAAATCTTATGTCCGAAAATAGCCATAAATAGATGTGTTTATTACACAAAAAATAATAATCTATAAAATATCTTCCAACAAAACGATACAAGTATTTAATTTTGAAACTAATTAATGACTGTTAAGTGAAATTCTATATTTCTAGACATATTATATTTACCTTCTCCCTCACAAGTCACAGGGGCCGAAAACACACAGAAATAGAAAAGTAAAGGAAAGACAGACAGAGCAGATCAGGGGAGTGACTGAGCTCAGCTCACCTGATACGACGGAGGGATGGAGGAGCGGAGGGTGATCTGCTGGTTGCGGTAGATGGCGTAGACGTCGAGCTTGTCGTAGTAGACACCGATCCGGTGGTTGGGGTTGCGGGACGAGATGGTGACGTGAATGTTGGTGGTCAGGAAGTTGGGCACGGAGGCGTTGAAGGCGTAGACGGTGACGTCCTGGAGGACGAACCGGGGCTTGTGGGGCTTCAAGATGGCCCAAACCAGCAGGATGACGAGCAGCAAGACGAAGTTGAAGGCGAGGAGGCAAGCGCACAGCCGCCGGACTGTGCCCCCGCCCTCCCCTTTGTGCTTCGGGCAGCCCTTGCCTTCTGTCATTGAGGGTGGCGATGCGGTGGCGGCGGCGGCGGTGGCGAGTGGAGATTTGCACAAGGAAGAGAGGGAGCAAAGCACTCAATAATGGACTGAGAGAAGATGTGAAACGAAGTTGGTACTATATGCGGCAGGTTTCTCGACTCTTCTTTTACCTTTTTTATTTTATTTTATTTGTGCCTTTGCTCAAGGTGGGCTGCTTTAAGAGAGACAATGGACGATAGACAAGGTTAAATGCTTTAAATGCGCAGCGAATATCATGCATTAAAACGCCTGACAGACATGTTAATGTACAAAGAATCAGAAGACTACAATGTAAAGTGAGAACTAAAGTGGATTTATCAATGGCTTTTGAGAAAAGTATGAAAGTTGGAAATAGTGTCGCCTTCTAGGGATTCGCGCCCGAGGATCCTGTGGAGGAGAAAATTCAAAACAGTGTCGGTGGGCCTGCAGGCATCTTGGTTGACAGTAACATGTATAATTGGTTGTGCATCTGTTTTATTTTGTTTTTGTCGGCTAGGGGATAGCATAGATGTATTACCTTAAAAACAGATCTAGTTTCAGATTTTATTTCTAGGTTATTCACCCCTGTGATGTTGGTTTTAGTTTTTGCCTTGCTGCTTACCTTATGCATTCCACCCAAGTTTATCTTAATGTTAATCTAGATGAAGCATTTCGCATCAAGTTTGACGAATCTTTGAAAGGAGAACATGATGAAGAGGAAATTTAACGTACAAATAGAAATGCTTGTACAGAGTCAACTCCCGCTTCAAATCAAACTCCTTTGACAGACTTAGACGAAGAGCCAATAACTAAATCTACGTAATGCCAATAGATTGGAGATTTTCGAAGCCAAACTCGAAGCAGCAAGTTCTTGGGGACGTTTCTGAATCATTCAAAGCTAAAGCACATCAATCCTTTGCCTGAAATAGAATTAAAGTCTATAGAGGAAGCTTTATCTAATAAAAAGTTGGATCGAAGTAATGCAAGAAAAGCTTTACTGATCCAGAGTAAATCAAGTTTAAAACTTGTTTTGAAAACTAATGATCATCGTATAATTGAAACACGATGGGTCCAACAAGACAATCTTAGAGAGGAGGGTAGTGTGGGAAGACATAAAGGCCGGACTTGCTGGACAAAAGAAGTCTTTAAAAGAAGGTACAAATTGTGATAAAATATATGCACTAGTTGCTATGTCTATTACTTGTCTATCCATGTAATCATGATTTAGAATTATATCAAATGGATATCAAAGTACTTTTTCAAATGGAGTTATTAAAGAAAAATCCCTATTTAAATCAACCACCAAGTTTTGAAGATTCCAAGAGAGAAATTGTGTTTTATACGGTCTAAAGCAAACTACTAGAGTTTGGCAAGAGTGACTAAGAAGATTCTTGGTTGAAAAAAGTTTCGAAAAAGGTAAAGTAAACAATCCGCATATAAAGCAGACACAACTCTTTCAGTACAGGAATTTCTCAAACTTTATGCGGGGTGGCTTCTAGATGAAGATGATGGATGAACATCTTACTCGGATTTCAAGTAGAGCAAACAAAGTACAAATGGGCCATACATTAAGAAATGTATTAAAAGGAATTGATCAAGAAGTTTGGCACGAAAAGTTTCGAGAAAGTGAACTACCCACCTCTCACTTTTACAAATTAGGATTAGAAGGAAAAAGAGCTTTGCCTTCGGCCTGGATAGCAAAGAGAGCGTGAGTTCCCGATATAGGTTGAGGAGCGCAAGGCCTTTGTGATCTCTAGCCAATTGATGAGTCAAGTATAAGTATGGCAGAGCTCAATGATTATTTGATATTTGAAACACTCAAACACAATAATGAAATTAGAATGTATTTGTTTGAAGAAAATAATTTTCAGCAAATTAATTTTTTAAATTTTCACGTGTTTAGTTTATTGAAAATGATCATTTAAATGAAAACCATGCACCGTAAAAGAAAATAGGAATCCTTATAATTAGGAAAACGAATTCCTTAAATAGAAAATACGAAAACATTTTTCTAAGAAGGATATTTGAGAAAATATTTTCTTTTATCATGAAATTTTCTCTAAAATAAGTACATCTTTAGTTTTGTAATTAAAAGTCATACATAAGCAATCCAATAATAACTTTATTTGCATTTATAGACAAGTCATTATAGGTTTTGTGACACGTGAGTGCATACGACTCCTGGTGATTTTTAAGCTACAAAGTGCAAAATACATGACTATCATCTTGGATCAACACTTGTCAATTAGTTGATTTGTCTGTAATTCCAACGGTTGTACAATTGACGGCATGCTGCGTAACATTGTACGGTATGACATGGGAGTGCAGTTCCCACCTAGAAATTCTGTCTTTCTTGCTTGATGTAAGTCCGATAATAAATTGGATCATGTAAGATGAATACGGGGTCCCCTAACTTTAAATGGGCAGCTTGTGCAGTGTGAAAAGGAAACGAAAGGGATCACTTTTCAGCAAAACTTAATCACTATTCTTGAGGCACACCATCGAGGAGAAATCACTTTAAGCGTAGGGGGAATAACTTTTAACTTTGCTTTAGTATTCTATCGAAAGAGAGGGGAAAAGAAAAGGTTTGCTTTATCAGGTAGGTCCTTTGGATTGCGCAGTGCTTTGCTTCATCCTTGCTTGGATGTATAACCCAGTCTTTTAATTGGATTGCAAACTGGGATATTGCCCCATTTGTATTTAGTTTAAATTTTCATACAATGATGTCCATAACTTGTAACTCATCGATCAAATGTATAATTGGAAGAAATTTTGTCCAATCAAAGACGGAGGAAAACATACAGTTGAAAAAATTGCGAGTCCCTTCCGAATTGACAGACGGGGTGAGAGAGCTTCTGGCGATGCTTCTACCAGCAATACTTAAACCAAGCTATGATATTGGATTTCATGATACCATATTTTTCTGAAAAAAGAAGGGTAACAATTACAGAAGAAGAAGTGCATGACAAAAGAAAATGTGATTGAGGATGGTGATGGGGGATTCATTTTATTTTATTGAGTTGCAATATATTTTTTAGATTGGAAAACGTAGAAGAGAGTTGCGCACGTTTCAATTTGGAAAAGATATGCGTTACTTATCACCTGTACAGTACATTCATAACTCTGTTTGGAAAAATACGTTCCTCATCGGAAATGCAACAAAGGTATGAAGTACAAAAAAAAGTCCAAAAAATGATCTGTGAAAGTACAATTAAATTCGAAATTATTTTTGAAAATGTAATCTTATCCTCCTTGTTCAAATTCTTGTAATTGAGTATCTTTGTTAGCTTCATTCAAATTTTTAATGGATAATGCTGATTTATTTATTTAAAATATTTTTTTAGGGCATGTTGAGGTGCCAACCACAAGGCACCTACATGGCGCAGAAATGGTGCCACTTTCAGAAAAGGCCAAATTTTTTATAAAAAGAAACCAGAAAAAATCAAAGATAAAGAAAAAGGAATGTGAACAAGATCAAGTGCTGGGTCCTTCGTGGAGATCTTCAATGGGTTCGTGCGTCGGCGTGAAGGGTTTTGAAGGGTTTTTGTCACCTTCACCGCCCAGCTATTTCCGGCGATGGCCGTTAACCCTCGTGAGAGACTCAACGAGGGCCGACAACCCTCGAGGCCCAGTCTAGGCGAAGCGCTTGTGGGAAAATTAATGAAAAAGTTATAAGTCTATAGCAATTATGTCAATTTATTATTAAACTTATTATTTGTGTCAATTATATCTTAAATATTTTTGCGTTCTATCAATTGAGTCATTTAGTCAATTTTAACCAAAAATCGATGTTAACTATCTTATATGGCACGACTAGCATTGACGTTGACATTTTTTATAATATTTTTAAAAAATTGAATTTTTTTATACATTTTTCATTTTTCTTTTCTTATCTTTATTTTTTCTTGTTTTCCTTGGAATTAGGGGTGGCTAGCGCTGGGCCATAGGTGAAGATGTCACTACTGTTGCCCAAAGCTAGCAAGGGCTGTGACGCCCTCGCTCAATGTTGATAGGCAATTGCTGCAACTCTCGCCAACCCTAAGTTCAAGGAAAAAAAGAATAAGTAAAGAAAAGAAGAGAAAATTGAAAAAAATTATAAAAATTCAAAAAATATTAAAATATTATTAAAATGTTCATGTCGGTGTGGCTGCGTCCCATCGATGGCCCATGCTTATGTTAGTGATTTATAGCCAAAATTGGTCATAATGACTTAATTGACAAAATGTGAAAATATTTAGAACTCAATTAGTACAATTAAAAGATTTAAGATAGAATTGACATAATTATAATAGATTTATAAAAAAAAAATTAATAACTTTTTTAAGGCTCATGTGGTGGTGGATGAGAACTACACGATGACGGGTGGGACTCGCGTGGTGGTTGTAGGGGTTCTGCTCCTCGTAGGTGGTGTTGTCGCCACGGCTCGTGATGCTTGAGCAAGAAACTTTTTTTAATAAATTTTTTACCCTAAACTTTCTTTATGTAATACCAAAAATCGCAAATAGGTAGTGCCACAAATATCCATATCCATCTCAAATTTAAATACAAATAGCTCTTGTGCCATAATAATCTAAATTCTCTTTTAAATATTGGTTTAAATATCCCAAATTATATCTTCTTCTAACATTTAGAAGCTCTTCCTCGAATTTGTTGTATATGCATAAGCTGTGCATGATATAAAAAAAATCAGTTTCAAATTTAATAGAACCTTTGAATTTTAATATTTTATTACAAAAATACCACACCGTTTGATTTTGCTTTAACTTTACGCATTAAATAGGAAGGAGAGATTTCCACCCCTACTCAATCATGTTAGCCTAATAGATGATGAGATTGTGAAAATAAAAAATAGATGATAAAGATAAATGAAAATAATTCTAAAAGGAATGACTTTATAAATCTGATAACATGCAGAATTCTATAACCAAACTAAGTCAACGAGTGATGAGGCTTTTTTTTTTCTCCTTATAAACAGTCAGGTCATATATTCGGATCAATTTCCATGCATCTTAATTGGTCACATCCCAGGTGATCTTGAGAGCGCACTCATCCACCGAGACCAACAAGAGAACTCTTATCATCTAAACTAAAACCTTGTTTGACCAAAAACAAAAAAAAACTAATTCCTTATTGTCACGGATTCGAGGTTTCCATGATCAATAGAGCGTGATTGAGGGAGAACGACCAGAACAAACAAAATGTTCCTAGTAGAATTCAAGTGCTTCCGGAACGTTTTCAGGGATGGGCGATACTGTAATTGTGACATGGTGTAGAACTTTCTTAGCATAAATGCCGGTAAATGGTAGGTGGGACGGTACAATCTCGTCCGCCGGATTAAAATTCAATCAATGGTTGTAATCCGAGAACTTTAAGTATCAGAAGGAGTGCCATCCCCCTCATTTGTAATCATCGAACCATTTTAGCAATTTAGGTTATATTTTCTCTTCAGAGCTTCTCTCTAGACTTTTTCTCTCTACAATCCGGGTGAGTTGAGTGATCGATCGATCCAAAGAAGGGCTTGGCTTAGGCCCCAACGATCCTAAGTTATCCAAAATAGCCAAAATCGCCACATAGTTACTATCCCAAACGATCGGCCCGTGCAATATCATTTTGATAATTATGATAAATTCAATTATTTCAAAAACAAAAACCGATTTAATTATATTTTTGGAAAATACAGTTTTTTACTTTTCATATTTGAAAAAAGAGATTATCATTTCTAATTTTAGATTAGGCGAAGGAGACTCTGGCTCAAAAGATTTTTATTCAGATCCTACCTTCTCAACACAAAATCGATAAAAGCATAGTTTTGAAAGCTAGGCTCAAGAAAACTTAATTAAAAATCTACATTTTCGATACGAAATCAATAAAAGCATAGTTATCTGATCGAGATGTTTACATGGAATCGAAACTATAATTCAGCAAATCAGGAATCGGGAATCGATCTATGTGCAATTCGCTTAAAAGTGTTGCATTTTTATATTTTTAATTTATATAAAAATCACGTATTTGTGCGTATGAACGGATTATACTTACCGTGAACCTACGGATCAATTATAAGTGGGCTCAATTACAAGCTTAAAGATATTTTCCCGTGGGCTTGATGGATTATTTGCCATTGTGGTACCCAGTTGATGCAAGACCTTTGACGTGGGCTTGATGGATTGTTTGCCTTTGTGGTACCCAGTTGATGCGGTTGCAGGGAATTTGAAAATTCCCTTTTGAGAAAAGATTTCTTATTGTAAAAATATGTGGTTCTTACAGATATTTGGACAAGAAATCGCTAGAAATTTTATGTTTGATATTCAAATTACAAAATTAAGATCTTGAAGATGATGAGTATTAAATCACCAATTAAGAAAATTATTATTAATTCATTGTAGATTCACAATTCTCACATGCTTTCAGTCCTCTGAAATATACATACTAACTCGGATAAAAAAAAGTTACCATGAATAATCATAAAACCAAGGGATATGTTCACCAGAAATCCTAAAACTTGTCAGGATAGTGCAATTAAGTCCTAAAATTTGGAAAAAGCGCAATTGAGTTCTTAAACTTGTCATATTAGTTCATTTGAGTCATTCCGTTAACACCGTCAATTTATACTAACGGAAAATGCTGACGTGGCTTATTTTAATCATTTCTCTCTCCTACGTGGCAGCTAGGGCAACGAAAATTTTCCGAGTTAGCAAAACGACGTCGTTTTGGACATTATTCACTTGCCCAAAATGACGTCGTCTCTTCTCTCCTTCTTAGATCGTGTAGCTTTGTGTTTTCTTTTGTTCCCACTTCACGCTTTGCTCTGTTCTCCCCGTTCATACCAAATTGATTTTCTTTTGCCTGAACCCTAAGCCCTAAATCCAATCAGTGCAAATCGCGATTTTTCGGTGTCTTGTGAGTTGGAGTTCTTCGTCAAACACGAGTGCGTGCGAACACTCGTCCCATAGGAGCCTCGTGGTGAATCAAGCGGCGTCGACAATTGAGGTGGCCACTATTTCGGAGCCACTCTCCTCATAGGTATCCCACTCGTATGTGTTAGGGTTTGTATCTTTGCTGTTGATTTCACCGTAACTTGTTGATTCGGAAATTCTTGACTTTTAGTTTTTGAAATTTAAGCACAAAATGTGATATGTGTGCTAACTTTCTTGAAAATTCCATCTCGGAATTCTTGATATGAAAGGGGTGGTGAAGAAGATGAGCAACCATGTAAGAACGAAGTATAGCCCCAAAATTTGTTTAAATGGGTCTCTTTGCTTTTCTTTCTCATCATCCCCATTCCATTTTTTCGGTCTTACTATTGTTTTTTCTCGGGAAAAGTACAGCGGGAATGCCAAAAGTTGGTACGGAGGGACACTTAAGTGCCAAAAGTTACAAAAGGCACACTTAAGTGCCACTTTTAAAAAAAAAAAATGGATCACTTCAGTGCCAGGTCGTCAAAACCCTACCGGAAATTCTACGTGGCAATTTTTTATTAATTTTCTTGCTTACGTGGCTCGCCAGAAACTGAATTGGTGAAAAATCAGCCAAAATGACGTCGTTTTGGCTTACGTGGATTTTAAAAATTATTAATTAAATAATATTGAATAATTAAAAATATATATTATTATAAAATCGATTTTTTTTTTTTTTTAAATCTGACATGGACAATTTTTTAAAAAGAATTGCCACATGGATTTTTTTATTTTGAAAAAAATGCTCTGTCGAAGAAATGAAATCGCCGGAAAATAGACACGTGGCAATTTAGCCAGAATTTTTTGCCATTGGCACTTAACTGATCCATTTTGCTCCAATTTTGGCACTTAAGTGTACCTTTTTGTAACTTTTGACATTAAGTGTACCTCCGTGCCAACTTTTGGCACTCCAAAGGTCTGTATCTCGTTTTTTCTCTTATGTCAGATCCCATTTGTAAGGTTAAAAATTCTGCACATCTTTGAGCTCGACGCACATTGAAATTTTTGTCTTTGCACTTTAGTTAAGTTAGTTTAATTCTGCACATATTTGATGACCCAATTTAGCATGTTTTGTCCTATTGTTGTTTTTTTTGTTGTCCTTTGTTGAATCCGATTTTGTGAGGTAAAAATTCTATACATCTTGAGCTTGTTGCGCATTGCAATTTTGGCTTTGCACCATAGTCAAATTAGCTTAATTTTTTTCTTAGACTAATTATAATCGATACTATGATATTTGATAACCCAATTCAGCATGCCAAGTTAGCTTGATTTATGCATTCTCTATATGTAATTATTGTGAAAGCAATCAAGATAGACGTGATATTTTTGCGGATTTCTTAATACATGTTTTATGGCAGCGTAAAAAAGATTGTGCAAATTTGGCTTTCTAAATGGGTTGTTCTAAAGCGAATTAGTAATTTATGATGTAATTTATAATAATAAAAAATGAGAAATATGTTGCACTTGCATGGCTTTATTTTCTGATTCAATATATGAATCAAGAGTTTATTTATGCTTATTTTTTCAAAAGCTAATCTTTTGAAATAGTTAGCTCATTGATGCCTATATAACTGTTCTTTTGCAAATTCAGCAAATTCTAAAGGCAATGTTAATCAACGATCGCAGTTCATTACACCAAGGTAGGCGATGGCACCATTTATCCTATATAAGTGCGAATTGCTTAACACATAAAAAGCTAGCTTATTGATGCTTATGTTTTTCAGAAGCTGTTCTTTTGGCTCATAAAGTGTCATCTTGTAGGATTTTAACAGGAGAGTCAAAAGTTTGAAAGTGGACGATGTTGACACCATCGTTGCTGGTGTCACTGGTGCAAAATTCCATGTGCAGTAAAGCCACTATGTCAACCGTAGCAGTTCCTTTGCAATCAAGCTGTTTTTTTTTTTGAAGCCAGTGTTAATCAACGATAAGGATCCTATTTTGTAAGGTAAAAATTATGCATATCTTTGAGCTCTTCTTAAGATACTTTTTAATGAATTAACTTGCTTATATTCTCATGCGTTGTATGTTCTGCTGGTTTCCAACTAAGATATGCTTTTTTAATATGGCGACAAAAAGAATGAGGACAACAACTTCTAAATCAAGTGGCTTAACTCCTGATGAGGTTGAGTTGGGGTTAACCTACTATTGTGGTCTTCGATCACCAATTCTTACCGCAAAGACAAGGAAAAATGCAGGAAGAAGGTTTTATGGATGTGCTAAGTTTGATGGTCCAAGTTGCTGTAATTTCTTCATGTGGGCTAACCCGAAGATACCGGATGGAGCGAGGGACGTGATAGTAATTTGTTCAAGTTGCTGTAATTTCTTCATATGATGGAAACCTACTCTTCCTTCTTGAAATAACATCATCTTCCTTATTTTCACCCTCATCATCTAAACTTGAATAAAGGCTTTCTTCCTCATCTAAATGGTAGTACTATGTTTCATATCCAGAAGCATCCACCATTAGAGGATCAACTGATAACTCTATTGGAGAGCCAATGTCGATCAGGGAAGTTTCTTCAATGTGTTCCAATTTTGAGTCTATGTCTCGCTGAAAATTCTTTTAAATTTTTTCTTGCATCAACTAATTCAAAATCATCATTGTTAATCAATCGTTCCACATCAACCAAATTAAATACATCATCCTCACCATCCAAATCCCTATTATCAATCTGAACTTGACTTCCACCATCATCAGCATTCCCAATTACATTTTCAGACACATAACTAGCCACATTATTAATACTTTCCAAATTTACATGAGACAAACCTCCGATTTCAATCTCAACTCCCCCTATCTTAGTAGTTGTCTCTTCATCATCGACATGCTCAACATACAATTCAATTTTTTTCATAATGAAGATAATGATAGAATAGATCTATCACACCAGAGTTATCCCATAAATACCTCAAAGTTACGCCATCTTCAAGGATACTACTTCCGGGAACTCTATAAAAAAGTTTTTCTATTTTATGCCTGACCAAAGCCTCAACAACATCAATTATATTAGACAATGAACCCTTACTTAAGTCTATTTTAACAGCATCGACCCTTCCACCTACATATTCTAAGGGCGGTCCAACTTGAAATTTACCTTCTAAGAAAACAGTGACATAAACTCTATTGTCGGCCATTAGACCTACATGGGAACAAAAACAAATAGCACTTTTAATCGTCAAATTTCCACTAAAAACTACTAATGACTTCACCTATAACAAGAAATGGGTAGGGTAAACATACTAGCAATAAGAACCATAGATTCCGGGATTTTCTAGTATATTTTCAATGGAACCATGTTGACGAATGATCTCAAGAGCAATCAACCCTCCAATAAATTCATTCCATAGACAAGCAACTAAAATCATCAAGAAAAATTGTATTAAGAGGGTAGAAATCTTCAATAATATCACATTTACTTTGAATGTTTTTCAATATTGAACGAGGAAATAAAGCCATGCAAGTGCAACATATTTCTCTTTTTTATTATTATTATAAATTACATCATAAATTACTAATCCGCTTCAGAACAACACATTTAGGAAGCTAAATCTGCACAATCTTTTTTACGCTACCATAAAACATGTATTAGGAAATCCGCAAAAATATCACATCTATCTTGATTACTTTCACAATAATCGCATCTAGAGAATGCATAAATCAAGTTAACTTGGCATGCTAAATTGGGTTACCAAATATCACAGTACCAATTATAATTAGTTTAAGAAAAAAAATTAAGCTAATTTGACTATGGTGCAAAGCCCAAACTGCAATGCGCAACAAGCTCAAAAATGTAGAGAATTTTTACCTCACAAAATCAAATTCAATCGAGGACAAAAAAAAACAACAACAGGACAAAGCATGCTAAATTGGGTCATCAAATATGTGTAGATTTAAACTAACTTAACTAAAGTGCAAAGCCAAAAATTTCAATGTGCGATGAGTTCAAAGGTGTGCAGAATTTTTTACCTTACAAAATAGGATCCGACAAAGGAGAAAAAACAACAGTAGGACCGAAAAAATGGAATGGGGATGGTGAGAAAGCAAAGCAAAGAGACCCATTTACACAAATTTTGGGGCTATACTTCACTCTTACACAGTTGCTCATCTTCTTCACCACCCCCTTCCGTATCAAGAATTCTGAGATGGAATTTTGGAGAAAGTTAGCACACATTATCACATTTTGCACTTATATTTCGAAAACTAAAAGCCAAGAATTTCCGAATCAACAAGTTACGGTGAAATCGACAGTAAAGATACAAACCCTAGCACAAACGCAGTGAGATACTTGCAAGGCACTTGCATTTGACGAAGAACTCCAACTTGCAAGGCATCGAAAATCGTGATCTACACCGATTGGATTTAGGGTTTAGGGTTCGGGCAGAAGAAAAATCGATTTGGGATGAACGGGGGAGAACAGAGCAAAGTGTGAAGTGGGAACGAAAGAAAACCTAAGGCAACACGATCTAAGGAGGAGGGAAGAGATGACATCGTTTTGGGCAAGTGAATAATGTCCAAAACAACGTCGTTTTGCTAACCTAGAAAAATTTTGTTGCCCTAGCTACCACGTAGGAGAGAGAAATGATTAAAATAAGCCATGTCAGCATTTTCCGTTAGTCTAAATTGACGGTATTAACAGAAGGACTCAAATGAACCAACATGACAAGTTTTAGAACTCAATTGCACTTTTTATAAGTTTTAGGACTCAATTGCACTATCCCGACAAGTTTTAGGACTTCTGGTGAACATATCCCTAAAACCAATTTCAAAAAAGTGTCCTCAACGAACACCATTATAGGAATAGGTAACTAAGGGCGTGTTTGTTAACACTCCCAGGAACAACTGATTTCATTTTTTTGTTCCCGAAAACATATTTGGAACAGAAATTCATTTGGTAAATTTTTTGTTCCCGGAAACAAATTTGTTTCGAGGAATAGATTTAGAGTAAAATCGAAAAAGAAAAAAAAGTTGATTCTCGCTCTCGGGAACAATTTTGATAATCAATTTTTTCCTCTCTCTCTCTCTTTTCTTTTTTTTCCCTCCCCTTTCTTCTTCTTCTTCCTCTTCCTCCTCCCACCCCATTGCCGCCCTTGGGCCACCACCAGCAAGTGGCCGGGTGAGGTCCAGCAAGCTCATCGAAGCCTCGCCAGGCCAGGGTGAGGTTCGCCCAACCCAGCAAGGCTCGAGCTCGCCAGGCCAGGGCGAGGTTCACCCAGCCCAACAAGGCTCAAGCTCGCCCTAGCCTGGCGAGGCCAAGCCTCGCTCCCAGCCGCTCGCCGGCCACCACCAATAGCGGCGGCCAAGAGGAAGAAGGGGAGAAAAGAGAAAAATTAAAAAGAAAAGGAAATTTATAACAAAAAGTATTAAAAATTAAAAGAATCAAAAGATTAACAAATTTTACCAAACACATTTATGTTCCTGAAATGAAAATTTTAAATAGTTTATCAAACACCTTAAATACTCATTCTCAGGAGGAGAATAAAAAAAAAATCATTTCTGATAAAAAATTATTCTCAGAACTAGAATCGTTGCCGAACACATCCTAAATCACCAACGGTGATAAGGTTTCCCTCACCTGAAGAATTTGCAAAAGCCACTCTCAAGCTGTCGCAGCGATCCAGCCGTAGTCCTTCTTCCACCACGATCCAATCACGTAGGTTCCATGCATCCTCAAGCCCAACCCGATGGCCGCAGACCCACGGACCTCCACTCTCGGTGCATATCCTCCACCACCGCCTTCGCGGGCCTCTCCATTGTTATCTTCGCCTTGATAACAGCCCTGTCGGTAGACCACAGCATGAACGGCTCTACTGACGCTAATGCCAAGGGTTGCTCTGCATCTCGGTGAAGGCAGATGAAGCACACGACTTTGTGGAAGAATCAGTTCCAGATATATTCTGGTTTTTGCATCAGTAGGGCAGCTTTCCAAGTAGCCCCAGCCGACGCGGTGACCGTGAGATTGGACGTGGTCGGTCCGACGACTTTCAACATGGGTTATTCAGGCCCGGCCAGGATGCGGACGGTTGTGGTCTGGCGATGAAAGGGGCGTTTCGGTTACTCCGGCCGGCGCTGATGTTCGAGCGTGTGTCTTCGGTGAGGAGTCGAAAAAAAACGCTTCGGTGAAGAAGATGGGGAGAAGGAGAAATTTGCAGGGGAAAAGGACAAAAAAGGAAAAAGACTAGAAGAGAAGAAAAAGAATAAAATAAAAAGTAAAGAAAATGTTTTAAAACGTTTTCTTTATCCTACAGGATCGTAGACAGGTCGGGCTAACGGTACGGATCGAGTTAACCCTGTCTAAACCCGTTACTCGAATATAATATTAAAAATCACTGAAAATTCAAAAAAAAAATGTTTTAAAAATTCGGAAAATTTCTTAAAAATTGATGCATTTTTAAAAAAAAAATTCGTAAAAATTGTGAAAATCATTAAAAAATTGAAAATTCTCAAAATCCATTAAAAATATAAAAAATTCCGAAATACTCAAAAATTCCAAAAAAGATGGGAAAACTAGAAAATTCCATATATATTAATAAAAAAATTTCCAAAATTCAGAAAACTCTTTAAAACACATAAAAAAATCCTGAAAATTCGTTTTTTAGTTTAATTTCGGAAAATATAAGAATTTTAAAAATTCAGAAAAAGCAAGAAAAATCAGAAAAATTTAGAAAATTTGGAAACTTAAAAATAAAATAAAAAATTGGACAAGCCTTTAAAGCTTTACATTAGGGTTCTTTGTTTTATATTGCATTTTTTTTTGGAATAAAATTACGATGCTTGTGTGCTTTCCTTTATGATTATAATTGATTGCGCATTTTGATACTTTAGTTGTTGCTTCCTACTCTAAAATAGTTAGAACAAACCTTAGATTTCTTAAATATGTTGCTATGGTCTTAGTTAATACACGATTGAGTTAGGTATCGAAAATGCGTTAGTTATATGATTAACATAACTAAGTCCTCGAATCTATAATCTTTGGTTGGGTAAATAATAAGATATTCTCCCATATCTTACTGTGTTTCTAACCGACCCTAAAAAGTTTAGTGAAACCTCATTTGTTTAAATTTGCATAGGCTAAACCGATTGAAATTTTGAATACTCAATGTCACACAAGGTATGGGCTTAGAAGAGTCTGGGTTAATAAAAGGTTGTCGGTCCAAAGTTGACAATATCCATAAACCTAATCAAAAGCTCCCCATTGGCGAGCCCAAAAGTTAGGTAGCGACACCTTTGTTTCATACCACCCCCAATTTGTTTCTTCATTCTTCTTTCCCTCGACTCCTCGACCCCAATATTCTCTCATCTCGGCGAGCGATGTATATCATGCACCTTGCCAATGCACCTTCGCCAACACACCTCACCACCCTCAACGCCCCTCACCACCGCCATCACGACCCATGACGTCGCCCTTGACTCACCTCACCGCCCTCACTGCCTCCCTCAACGCACCTCCCCAACCTCGACACACCTCCCCCAACATGCCTTACCACCCTCAACGTTTTTGGGTTCACATTCACCTTCAGAGTTGGATTCACAATTTCATTCAATTGATTTTGGTCATCACAGGTGCGTGGTTTGACTAGGTTTTGGTGGTCGCACTTTGCTGAGCTCCATTTGGTGTGTCTTTGCCTTGTTAAGGGGTCAATTGTCTACTTCTTGTTTCTAAATCACTTCAATGTTAGCTAAGAGATTATAAGACAGATTGGTATGGCGTTTGAATTTGAAATGAGAGACTGAACATGATGTGTTTTGTATCTGCACGCCTTCTTTGCTACATAAAGTTATAAGTTAGTTGGAGTCTCTAATTCTTGACTCGCTTATTTGAGAAAAATTATTTCTTTAGGAACGGATTAATCATGTTTGAATCTGCCTCTCGAAGAAAGGCATAGCTACAATTGAGATTGACTCTCTATATAAGCTGAAATCAAAGGTAATTCTCCCTCTTCTTAGTTCACAAATGATAACTACATTTCTAGTTTGAATTATACCGTTTTGACTCATGCTTTGACCATGTTCTTTTGGATAATTTATGGAACTTCAAGTATTGGTCCTGGAGACTAAAATGCTACTGGAGCTATTGGGAAAAACAAAGCATATCGAGATCAATGTCCTGAAATTTTAAAAGGTCCGATAAGTTTAGAGGTTAGCTTAGCACTTCTCTAATATTTAGTTGTCTTCCATTTTTCCATGGTAAATGGAATTGGACTTTCTATCTACTAGATCTCTTAATTTTGGAAAATCTTGACCCCAGTAGGATATTGAGATGATTCTTCAAGAAATGGATAGTTTCCCTGTCTATTTCCCAAAGTTCAAGCTTCTAAGGCAATTTCCTCTACTATATGGATAGTTTCCCTATTAATTTCCTAGAGTTCGAGCTTTCACAAAGGAGGCTATTGAGGCCATGACCTTTGATACCAAGGTATGTGCATCCTTAAAACAAAGCCCTACAGGAAAACTATCTTGGAATATACCAAGCTAGCATTATGTTATCTTACCGAGAAATTTTACCCCTCCCTCCTTTTTGCCTTCTAATTTGATTTATTGGATGACTTCTGAATTTTCTCGTCTATATTAATTAAGCCTCCTCTAGGAAACCTTAACAAGATGGGAGCACATGCTTTTCTATGGAAGACTAAAAAAATATCAAGGATTCTGCATTGATACAAACATGCCGTTACTTATCTTTCTTGTTCTTTTCTAAAGTCTGTGATTCGATAGTTGAAGAATAATAAATTTCCAAAGTTTAGCAAATTCTTTTACACCATCATGCAACTTCATGTGAACTAAAATAAGTATAAACAATCTCTATTAGCTGGTTAGGATTCCTAACAAGCTTGTGTAGCCATTTCTCTAGGTAAGTGTTCTGAAAGTTTTGTTTAACTAAAGATTAAAAAAAAAAACAAGAACATGTTAGAACTTAAAACCGACCTTGGAACCTATAATAGGGTAGGTTTCAGGTTCCAAAAAATAAAGAATATATACTCGAAGGTGTTAGGTGAATTGCAAGTGCACAATATCAACAAGTAATAAAGTGATGAGTGAGTATCGTTCCCACGAAGATTGTTTTAATTTTATTTTATTCAATTACTTACCGAAGGTGATCAATCCAAAAATTTAGCTAACCAAATCAAAAAGACGTGTAAAAAGTGAACTAAACTAATTAAAATACTAAAATATAGAAAAGGTCAAAACTTAAAGAATTAAAAGCTAAGTAAAATTAATTTAAAGCAAATTCAAGATCACAAAGTGTTAGAGCATCCAACTTCACTTAACAATTCATAATTAATTTTCTTAACTTTTCATGCAACAAATTAATCTCTAATTGTGTTGGCGAAATTTCCCTAAGATGAATTAAAAGCCGACCTCGGTCTAATAATCCCTAATTAGGTATGTTAACCCACACTAACCTTAGCTGAATTTAAACTACCTAAAAGCATTAAGTTCTTGTGGAAATTCCCGGATTCAATCTAAATAGTCCCAACCTAGATCTACTACCGCAGCCACATAAATAACCTAGTGTACCTTGACCTAAATTTAATTTATGGTTCAATATCACTATTGCACATGCACACAATCTCCACCCGGTATCATGCATACATCAAAAATCATTCAAAAGTTGGCCAGACTTCTAAAAGCATTAAGATTATGATAAAGAACGACACAATCAAAACAATTCTATTGCATGAAAGTTTTTGAAAATTAATCAATCATGATTAAGATCCATTATAGCTCTAACAAAAGAAATTTAGAACATAGTAAAAATTAAACTGACAATAATTAAAGAAAACATAATATTAAATAAAAACAAATTCACCGAATTGAGAAACAAGGAGCTTCAGGTTTGTCTCCTCCTTCTCTCCTTGACAGCACCAACTCTAAAATTGAAGAACAAAATCTAACTAAGAAAACTCAAATTTTTCTACAAAGATGGTGGCTCCCCGGACTCTCTTCTTCTACGGCACAAGAGCAGTTTATATAGCCTCCAAAAATCTGCCCTAGGTCGACTCCTACTAGGATTTGGAAAAGATTCATCCTTGATTTTCTTTGAACTTTATCTTCAATCATGGTCAAATTCTCCAAATATCTGATTTGAGCTGCATTTTTTCTTCAAGATGAAATATTCTCGAAAGATATTGCAATATTTTGAAAGATCTGAAAATATTTCATACAAAATAAAATTACGTGAGTCGCAATTAAATTCACCCAAAAATTTCTCAAAATTTAGCAAATATCAAGTATAAATAAGCAAGAATACTCTATTAAAAATAGAGTTATCAGAAGGTAGGTTTCAGGTTCCAAGCGAAACTCATAAGGAACCTAGAACCGCTCACATCTACCTATGGCCAGTGTTGTCGTCGATGGCTAACTAAGGAAGAAGAAGAAAATAAAAAATAAAATTAAAATAAATTTTAAAAATAAAATAATAAAAGGTTATTTAAATGAGTGTATGGAGGAAAAGATTTTCCTTAACAAATGGCGGAAAATATTTTTTAATTCATTTTTAGATTTCAACCGAATCATTTCTCTGGAAAATGACTTCTTGGAAAACATTGAGCATAAGTGTAGTCTTTATTTACTTGAATTTTATTCTATAAATTATTTCAAATGGATTTTGTTTATTGAATTTTGGTGAAACATTTAACTTAAAATTAAAACCAATTGTTAAAAATTGATCAAATAATTTTGTGGCTCATAAAAAAAAATTGGCAGTTAAATGGTGGCTGAATGGATGGATGAGAGAGATAATTGAAATCATGGAACTTTTATGGTTATATATGGTTCTGTGAATAGATGCAATATCTTCCCAGCATATAATTAGGGATAACACACGGGATTAAAATTTGAAAATGTTCAAGATAAGTGCAAGGTAGTGCCACGAATATCTATACATGTCTCAAATTTAAATACAAATAGCTGTCGTGATATAATAACCTAAATTCTTTTTTAAATGTTGAATTGAATATTTCAAATTATATATTTTTCTAACATTTTGAAGCTCTTCCTCGAATCTTTTATATATGCATAAGCTGTTTTTATGCAAAAAAATTAATTTCGAATTTAATCTGACCTTTGAATTTTATAATTTTACTACAAAATTATCACATTGTTTGATTTTGCTTCAATTTAACGCATTAACTGGGAGGAAAACTCAATCATGTTAGCCAAATAGAGGGAAAAGAGTCAGAAAAGTCTTAAACCCATTGTATTGATGTCAATTTAATCTTAAATATTTTTAATGTTGCTCAATTTAGTTCTAAATATTTTGATCAAGTGCCAATTTGGTAATAAACATTTTGATCTAATGCCAATTCAGTCTTTCTAGTTAATTTTGGTTGGATATTGATAATGTGGACATTGGCCGGCTTACGTGACACCATCGGCACTAGCATAGATGATTTTTAATAAAATTTTAATAATTTTTCTATATCTTATTTATTTATGATTTTTTCTTTTTTCTGTCTCTTTTCTTCATTTTGCCGATGACTTGTCACTAGCTATGGCTTGGTGCGCTGGCCTCGGTTGGCCATGGTGAGGCCAACCCTCCTCAGGGCTCAATCTTGCCATGGCCAAGCAAGGCCAGCCCACCTAGCCATCACCTATGGCCGGTTGCCGATCACCGGCAAAAGGAAAAACAAAAGAGAAGGAAAAAAAAAGTTGTCATTATAAAAATCAAAAACAACTAAAAAATAAAAAAATTATTAAAATATTATTAAAAATTATCCACGTCAACAGCAATAATATCATGTAAGCCAACTCACATCTACATCAACAATATCCGACCAAAATTAGCTAGAATGATTGAATTAGCACCAAGTTAAAAGGTTTAAGACTAAATTAGCACTAATGCAATAAGTTTGAGACTATTTTGACACTTTTCCCGCCAAATGGATGAGGAGATTGTGAAGAAGAAATAGATGATGAGATAGATGAAAATAATTCTAGAAAGGAACGACTTTATAAATATGATAATATGCAGAATTTTATAACCAAACTAAAGTCAATGAGTTATGAGGCTTTTTTCTCTCCTTCAAAACGGTTAGGTCATATTCATATTAGTTTTCGTGCATCTTGATGGGTCACATCTTGGTGATTTTGCGGGTACACTTATCCATCGAGACCAATCAAAGTTGAGAAAACTCTCTTACCATCTAAACCAACACCTTGTTCGATAAAAGAAAAAAAGCAATACCTTGTTGGTATCAAACTGTTAAGAAGATATATGAATGAGATAAATTTATAATAGAAGATATCTTCAAAATAATTTATGCATCACTTTTCCAACATTTTAAGGAGATTTTTCATCTTCTTTTCCAAAATTCCTTTTTAAAAGAACCAATAAATGAATCTAGGGATGAACATCGATCTAAAGTCAACTCTGACCTACCGTAGACTGGCAGCCCAACCTTGCCAATCCCGATCCAATTCCCAAAGAGGATTGGGTCGGTCCTTGGTTCCAAAATCCTTGGACCAGTATTGTGCGGATTGATTTTCGATCTTGGGAGTTTAGGGTCAATCCAACAGGCCAACCCTAATTGTATATATTACATATAATATGTATTTATATATATATATATATATATATATATAATTTTAGATATATTATATATTATTTATAATATTTTTTTATCTATTCTAAAGAGGAAACCCTAACTCAAACGATGTCATCCTCCTCCAATACTCTTATTCTCTTTTTTTCTTTTTTATCCTCTTAGTCTTCAATTTGTCAAGTGACATCAAAAAAACAACCTCACTCGTGATCAATCTCACTCCGCTCGCCACTTAACACTTGCCCCACTCGCCTCTGGCCACTCACCGCTCGACGCTTGATGCCTGCCTTGCTCACTACTTGATGCTTGTCTCGCTTGCCTTGCTCGTTACTCGCTGCTTGCCTCTCGACACTCGCACTACTTGCTTCTCTTTGCTAACCTTGCTCGCCGCCAAGTAAATTAGAGGGAAACCCTAACCTTCTTTGTTCGTGAACAACGTTCGCCTCACGGGTCTATGAGCAATTTTAATTGTTTTTATGGTTTCTTGGTTCTAGCAAGTGTGAAATTTCTATTATTGTCCCATCTTAAATTTTTTGAATATATACTAATAATTATAGTTTGGTTGATCAATGCCACATTATTGTTGGATATGTAATTTGAAATAGTATATTTGCATTTTTAGTGAACATAAAAAAATGAAATAAAAAAATTATTGATTGGTCCTGGATTAACCCTAGAACTGGACCAAACTTATTGGATCAGTTCAGTCCTCGGTCCCAAGCTCAATAGGATCGGTCATCGGTCCCAAAAATTAAGGATTAACACTGTGTGGATTAGTCCTAGAGTTAGGGGGTGGACCGGCCCAACTTGAACCATGCTCACCTCTAAATGAACCAATGTGAATGTTTAATTAGCAAATATTTGATAAAAAAACAAAATATAATTGATCAACTCCATGCTCAAGTTATATAATTTCGATTTTCTTGACAATTTTGCTATCTATTAAGTGAGAAATGAGATATCATGTTTGATTCGAACAAGAAAATAACATTATAAATGTAATTAATTTCATGAACAAAACAAAATTTCTCAATAAAAATCGGATCATCTTGGCCCCCGCTCATCATGTCTTTAACATGTTCCTTTTTAACTAATTTTGGCGGATCTAATCGGGAGAGATAGTACAACTAGGCTACTAACAAATTTGGATGCCGTTTGGTTACGTTTACGGAAACAAATTTTTTAGTTTTCCAAAGTTAGAAAATAAATTTTCAATTGAAAATACTGTTTGGGTGATTATGATAAATTCAATTATTTCAAAAATAAAAACCAATGTAATTTATTTTTAGAAAACACAATTTTTACTTTTCATATTTGAAAAAAGCGATTCTTATGATTTCTAATTTTAGATTAGGAGAAGGAGATCTAATTTTAGATTGAGGGAAGGAGATTTGGCTCAAAAGACTCAGCTTATTCAAGATAGCATAGTTTGGAAAGTTTGGCTTGAAAGAACTTATTTAAGAGCCTACTTTTTCGATATGATATGAGCATAAACATCAGTATGATATATTTATCTGGAATCGAAAGTCTAATTCAATGAATCAAGAATCGGAAATTGGATCGAACTATACAATTCGCTTAAAACTGTAGTATTTTTATATGTTAATTTATATAAAAATCACGTATTGATGTGTACAATGGATTGTACTTATTAATGAGCCTACGGATTAAATACATATTAAAAAACCTTTGATGTGGGTTTTATTAATGCCGTTGAAGTGTGGTACCCACTTAATGCCGTTGAAGTGAATTTGAAGAAATTTCCTCTTGAAAAAAGATATTCTCTTAGATATTTGGGCAAGAAATCGTTGGAATCTTATATTTGATATTCAAATTACAAAATCAAGATTTTAAAGATGATAAGTATAAAACCACCAATTAGGAAAATTCGTTTCAAGTGTGTTTCCGATCCTCTTAAAATATACATGTCATCTCTAACCATAAATAGAAGAACATACATATCTTCATAATGCTAAATTATCGACTATGTCACACATTTAACTATTATGAATTATTTTATATTTGATTTGGAATTTATGATGAATCATTGTAAAAATAATTCTATAATTTTACATTGATAGTTGGTCATTGATGTACCAAAAAAATAACATATAGTTAACCGATCTACCATAAAGAGACCAAACTCTTGTAAAACCAACAAAAACGAGGGAAAAAGTAAATAATAAGAAATTTGTATTATTCGATATTTTCTATTTTTGTCACTCCCCCGTTGAGGACCAAACTCTTCTGAGAAAATATGTATATAATTTTTTTCGTAAGTACTTTCCCTATTGGTCAAAAGCTGGGCGGGCGTACACTCCTTGCGTACACTCAATCGCACCCAATCTTAACTCTACCTACGGCGCTATAGAGCCCGACGCTGCCTCGCCCGGCCTCTTGACGGGCCGGGCGATCGGGCCCGCCCGAGTCCTGAACCCGGGCTCGATCACCGGGTCGTTCGGGCAGCAGTGGAACGCGGTCGGACTGCCCGACCGCTTCTCCTCCTCGCACTTCTCGCAGGCGACGACGCCGCGGCTCGCGCTCTGCCGCCGCCTCAGCTCCTCCAGCGCCGCGCTCATCACCAAGAACCTCTCCCTCTCCGCCTGCATCTCCCTGTACTGATCCACCATCGCCGGGTGAAACCCACTGACCGGCCGATCGGGATGGCTCGGGCTCTCCACCGAGCGATCCCTCCTCAGGAGCATGGCGTTCTCCGGCGGGCTCTTCGCCGGCTCGTCGCGCCCCCCGCCCTTCCTCCTCTCCCTCCTCGACCGCTTGAGGACGGCCAGGAAGCAGCAGCGGGCGCCCACCTGGCAGGCGGCGGCGGCGGCTGCGGCGAAGTCGAACCTATCGGTGACGGCGACCTTCCCGGGCCAGGAGCGGGTGGTGGGGTGGTGGGGGTGGTCGTCGCGGTGGTCGGCGAGGAAGACGGCGAACTGGTGGGGGGGCACCCCGATCTGCTGGGCGATGGTGAGCTTGAGGTCGTGGAAACGGAGGGACGGATGCACGAGGATCGTCCCCAGGAGGGTCTCCCGCTCGCCGTCGGAGAAGAACGCCGGGAAGAGCGCCCCGGCTGGTGGGTTCTGCATCGTCGACGGGGGAAATCTGAGGCGAGGGGAATTCAGGGGAGGGCGAGGGGAGCCCGTCGCGAGCTCTATATATACGCGCAGAGACGGAGGGAGGAGGCGGGAGGCGGAAGAGGAAGGCGGCGAGGGCAAAAGCGTAAATACGAGCACACGTAGGAGCTCCGGAGGTTTTTGGGGAGGTCTGTTTCGGTAGGGGGGATAGGGTGACTTGGCGACCAAGCCTTTTGACGGGATCGCGACTCGATTTCCTTTCCCTTTCCTTTCTTTTTCTTTTTTCTTCTTCTTTTTTTTTTTTATATATTTTCGGAGGAGGAGATCCGCTGTTTCATCGCGTCGCGAGTCCACGTCATCACCCCCCGGGGGGGAATATTTTCATCGTATATATCTTTTTTATTCAATTTTTGGAAAGAGTATAATTCATCAATCGATTTTTTAGAATTAAAAGCTATCTTTGTTGATTGTTTGTATTTTGGTAAAATCTATATATATTAAGAAGGATAAAAGAAGAATCTGCTTTTGCAAAGGCCAAACGTTAAGGGAAAGGAGAAGACCTTCTTATTTTGCTCTTTTTCTTCCTATATTTTGCTTAAATTTTGCGAATGTAAGAATTAGAATAACCCTACCAAAGACCATGTATCGAGACGGGAAATTCGAAGAAGACTTTCAATAGGGTAGAAAATCAAACCCACTCGCACTTCATTAATTGCTTATTTTGTAAAAAGATAAATAATTTGAAAAATATTTTCGAATAAATTTACCAATTGCATCGCTTAAATAAATTAATCAAAAAAAATTATTATCATTCACGAGAGAATTTTTCAAATAAATGACAAGCAACAGCAAAAATATTTTATATTAATTAATTATTTCAAGAGATATAAACATCAATTTTTTTGAAAAATAGAACCTTAGATTAACATCATAAAATATCCACAACTTGCAAACTTTCAACTTGTCAAATATCGTGATTTGGATTTTGAGAAAGTTCCCATCTGATGGTCATGGCCATTACGTTTGCTGAAACTTCGTTGAGAGGTCAATTAGACATTAATTGCGTTCATTCAATAAACTAAATGCGGGAATTAGCTGTGATTAAATATGGCTTTGACCGGGTTTTGGGTCAATTTCTTTGGCGACCTAGGAAGAAGCTGGCCACGTAGGACAACTTTCTTAGTGTAAAGCGTCCTCCGTTTGGCACCAAATCAGTACCAATCCCATAAAAAAGGACAATAAGAAGATGCACAAAAGGACCGTGTTTGATCATGAAGATTTCCAGAAACGTCGGCAGCAGCCTCGACCTAGTGTCACGGGAAGATTCTTTCGATCGCGAATAGACCCAGAAATGATTCTGAGCTCCATGCTCCTCATTTCAAAAGAACCATCTTTGAGTTTAGATAGCTGGGATTAGTAAAAGTAGTACAGACCGAACGAATTGCAGATTCAGATGGTTAACAATTCAATACATTACATACATGCTATTCCTCGACAATGAAGATGACGATGGCATCAGGGTTCCGAGCTGTTGGCCTTGTAAACGAGGAAATATTCAGTCCCGATGTAATGGGAAGCCAATGCCCTTCCGGCGGAAGTCGGTTGAGAGAATGCCAACTTAGAATGCTCAAGAACAGTGCCCGTGCAGAAACTACTCCTGTACCATCAGAACACAAATGACATTCCATCAGATTAAAGAATTGAATGTGATTCAGGTCAAACTAATGATAAACTTTCCCATGTCAACCTAGTGAACTCTTATATAAGATTGCCGTCGACAAAGAGAGAAGAAGCATATAAATTATGTCGGAAACAACGGAGTCTAGCAGCAAATGGTATATACCAGAGATGTGGAGATAAAAACAGACGTTACCTAGCAGCATCGAGTAATCGAGTGGCTATGTGCTTTCTTCTGTTGGTGGGAGTGACCCAGATGGCTCTTATGCCGCAAATGGCCGATACAGCTTCTTTTTCGCAGCAGACCACTCCATTTAGTAGGTTCTCCTCCAATTTCTTACGGTTCCTAGAGGAAGTGCTTCTTTTCACTGCTTCTCTTTGAAAGACCACATTCCCAAATTGAAGGGCAGCTGACTTTACTCTTGGATCCTTAATGGCGGTGCCTTCTGTTCTTCTGTTCTCTTTAAAGGAGATGATTTGGAATGCCTCTTTAATGGGTTCCGCGACTAAACAGCCAGCAATCCTCTGAGAAGCTACAAATAGATATACCTGCAAACCAGGTGACCAAAATGAACATGAAATAATCTCTTCCCGGGGCCCATTTCATAAAACAAAGGCCGAACCTATTTTTCAAGTATTATGAGATGTCCAATAAAATTTCGGAAAATGGAAAGCAAACTGGAAGGTTATTGAAGTTCAGAAAGGCCAGTAAGTGTCAGCTAACAACTGAATATGAAATGCAAATTCTTTTTATCCCTGGAAAAGTATTCATACAACTTTTTCGAGTTTTGTGAGATGTCCAATAAAATTTTAGAAAATGGAAAGTGAACTGGAAGGTAATTGAAGCGAACTGGAAGGTAATTGAAGTTCAGAAAGGCCAGTAAATGTCAGCTAACAACTGAATATGAAATGCTCAAATTCTTTTTATCTCTGGAAAAGCATTCATACAGCAGAACAACTTTGCTTGGATAGCATTTGTACCGTGTCAAAAGCTTAGTAGGAAAAAAGAAAAAGAAAAAAAGGACAAATGCAGCATTCATGAGCAGGTCAAGATCCACATCCAAATTTTTCCCCAAAGAGAAGAAAAAGCAATCCATTTCCTTTCATCTGAAATGTCAATATAGCAGCTTAGGTAAAATTTGTATATTAAATCACATCAAGAACTTCCAACAATGATAGTACAGAAAAGTTATGCTGGATTCACCTTACACTGATTATGGTAAATCCATCCAGATCCAAGCTCCACCTCCATCATCTTCACAACCTCTTGTACCTTCAAACACAAAAGCAATCGAGATTTAGGTTTTTCATGGCCCAAATAAACTTCTTTGTGTCAAATAAGAAAGATCATGACAATGAAGGAGTTCTAGACTAGATGTCTCTGTCTAGTAAAACTTGTAAACCAAACAGGGTTGAATTCATCCAATCAATCAGACACATTTGCTTGTTGGTACTACTGGCTACCCAATTGGAACAAGCATTTCCATCTCATTTAACCAGCAAAGCTAAAACCTGGAAATATATTCTGTCCTCTGATTTCCTCCAAAACAGGCTCAGAGGTCCGTCACTTGTTCAAATCTGGTTGCAAAATAGGTTTTTCTGCATCAGTTTCCACAGTCCCTCACCACCTGCCAGCATTTTTTAGCTAATTGCATACCTTTCTAGCAAATAAAAAGCTTCTGTAGTTTCACTGTCAGAAGCATGAACCAGCTTTTACCCACTCCTCTTAATGAATCAAAGCTATCTCTAGCTATTATACCAGCAACAGCATTTCCATCAACACAATTCATTACAATGACTTCACATGTAGGTTATTCCGTTCGGTTTTAGCACTTTCTGATGCACTTTCACTTTTTTTTAGCCAACGTACTCAGCTAGAGCCTTTTGAAGAGCCTGCATAACTCCTGGATCTGGGTTAACTATTTTAAAGAGAGCTTCAGTTCTGCCATTCCAAATGCACCAACTTATGGCAATGATCCTAGAGAAGTCCTTTTCCAAACAAGTTTCCCATTCTGAAGTAAGTGTCGAAACCATTGATCAATCTCCTCCCTCTTAATTCTCGAACTCGACATACCAGACCAGATGCACTCATGCCTAGGAGATAGCAGAACTAAATGCTCAGTGGTTTCTGGTTCCCCCACAATAAGAGTATTTCTCATTAGACGTAATCTCTCTTGTGAAGAGATAACTAAAAAAGACAAAAGCATTAGAGCAGAGTTTCCATAGATGCACTTTCAATTCAGGCAAACAATCTACGCACCAGATCCATCTCCAAATACCATCATCCGCCTTTCTAGAGCATTAAGATTCACAAATGTTGATTCTAGAGATTTGACCCTTTGCAAAAGCATATGCAGCTTTAACTGTTACTTCACTTTCTTTTGTCATGAAGAAACTCAATTGCTTGGCAGGCCTTCCTTTTCGCAAAAGGACTCGCACAGACATCGGGTCAGAACTAGGCAATAGCTCCTAAATATCGAAAAGAGAAATTTTAAAGACAAACCTTGTTTCTTTGAGCAGGAGGGTCACTATCCAATACCATAATGATACGCCCTTGCTCAGTGGAAGGTGTGCTTATGACCCTTTCACTGCGCCAACCCTGTTAAAATCACGAAACAGGAACAATAAGTGCACATCAGTCGGAGCGAAAGGGACAAACCCAAGGTTTCAAATTGATTCACCTTAAACTGTAGTCCTTGAGTATACTTCTTGTGAAATGCTGCATGAGCCTTCTCATCTCCTTCATCCCCGGGCGCATACTTGATCCCACACTCAGAGCATGCCCGGAGAAGAAAATCGGACTGTCCCAACTCCAGATGAACCTGAGCATAGCTCCTTTTCTTGTTTCTGTTGATCACTTTCGTTCCACCGATTGCTACTGATTCTGGGTTTGAGCCTGGTTCCACAGAATCAAGTTTCGTCGCTTCTCCGCTGCTCAATTCCTCGAGAATTTCAGACCTGTACCGGAAAGAAGAGCAGCAAATATCAACGAGAAAAATTCAACAATTGAGCCTGACGGGTGCTTATAATCGGGTCAAATGCAATCGACCATAGCTGAATTCTCCAGAGAACACGAGCTTCATCTCATCTAGCAATCCACTCGAGTTCGGGAATACCCCCAATTTCACGTCTCCAGAAAACCCAGAATTTCTTTTTGTTTCTCAAACCGTACCGGAGCGACTTGGGAGCTCTCCGCTTGTACGTCGCGACGAACGCATGTTGGGTCCTCTCCCAAAGCGCCAAGTCATCGTCGCCGTCGCCGTCGCCGTCGAGGAGCGAAGACGAAGCTGAAGAAGGGTGCGGAGACGAAGACGGAGGAGGAGAGTTGTCGAAGAAGGAACTGATCTTGGGCTGCATCACGATCGCGTGCTCCGATGATCCTGCGGAGCTCCTTCGATGCGAGAAGAAGACGAGAAGCTGAAGGGGCGCGCTAGGTTTTTGCCTTCGTGGTCCGAAATGGTTCTTGGCGCCAACTGGGACGTGCGCGCGCTGAAAATGAAATTTCGAAATGGGTCTGAGAGAATAGTGAATAATATAATTTTAATTAGGAAAATAATAGTCGGAACAAGCTAGATTTAGGAGAAAATTTAGAATTATAAAGTCAACTCTTTAAGAAGAGGTGATGGAAATTATAAATTGAACTCTCTCACGTCATGGGACGATTTTGGAGAAAACATATCTCGCTGTCAAAGTTGTTTTGTGAGTAACCCTATTTTTTTTGTTGGTGTTTCATGAGTTCAAAGGGACAGTTTCCCCTTTTTCTGGAATACTATAAAGGCGAACAAGTCTTGATTTATGATACACACCTACACATATAAATGGCCCGGATCTATTACTAATCGCGGGACTATATCCCATGAAGCATGAGAATATAAATAGCAATCCAAAAAATCAGGTAAAGTATAATGCAAGTGTCAAAACTTGACACAAGTTGATACTTTGGTACCTAAACTTCAAAAAAGTACACTTAAGTGTTGCGTTTTTAGAAAAATGGGACATAATAGTGCTAAGTTTGACGACCAATCTCAAAAACCCTACGTGACATTTTCTAATAAATTGCTAACGTAACTCGTCAAAAAGTGAAGTCAACTTAAACTTGACCAAAACAATGTCCTTTTAGCTCAAATTCAATTTTTAATATAAAAATTAATTAAATTCAATTAAAAAAAAAAGCAATACAGGCGAGATGGGTCTCCCCTGCCTATGGCCGTCACCTCATCGATGGGGCGATGGCGATGGTTGGTGAGGGTCATCGACACCTGGGTAAGGGCTGACGACCCTCACTTTTCTAGATTTGGGTGATGGTCACTTGCCTTCGCCTAGCGCAGCTGAACCTCGCCCCCAGGTCCAACGATGCTAGGCAAGGCTGTCGATCTCACCTAGGCTAGGGTGAGGGCCTACCAGCCTTCACCCAAGCACCCGCGACCCTTACAGGTCATCATTGCCACCCCACTAGCAATGAGGCGGTGGCCATAGGCGGGGGAGTCCTCTCCTACTTGTGTTGCTCCTTTTTTTAATATAAAATAATTTTTATTTAATTTAATTAATTTTTGTATTAAAAATCGAATCCGACATAAAAAGACGTTTTTATGCAGCGTCTAATCACACGAGATCCAAAACAATGTTGTTTTGAGTTTATTTAGTCACATCAGCTTACAAAACGACATCATTTTGCAATTCTCTTGCTGGAAAATGTCATGTTAACAATTTGGCTGGATTTTTTCATCGATGACACTTAAGTGGCCCACTTTTCTCCAATTTTGAGACTTAAGTATACATCTTGAAAGTTTTGGCACCAAAGTGTCCAATTTTGCCAAGTTTTAGCACACCAACTATAATTTAGCCCCAAAAAATCATCAATACTAGAATGAATATTGCATTCATTTTGGAGAGGCATATATCACAAGCCAAAAGTTTGGGATAGCTCCAATGGCTCCTACTAAGTTGAGAATCTCATGCCAACATTCCTAAGGTTGTTTTCAAGTACAATATGGCAAATCACATCCTCACATTTGATCATACCTTGCCCATTTAACTCAAACATTTAGTTCATTGAGCGAAACATACATACCGAATATTTGGTACAATACCTAGTTTCAACTTGTCATTACCTCATCAAAAGAGCAACATTAGCTCCTGACTAATTTGCACATAGGAGGCCAATTCTACCTTGACATATACTACTCCAAGAATCTTGGTACATCCACTTTGACACCACTCTCATAAAGCAATTGTATCATCCATGCTGCATCAATTACTCTTCATCCCAATACCATAAAATTCCACTCTTCAACTCACATAGGTATGGGAGGATTCAATACATGACACTCCCTGCCAAATTTCCACAAGACCCTTGTTATAGGTCACTCCATCACTTTCTTGCATTCTATTATATACAATTTTACATTAATTAGCAAAAATAACAATGTAATTCTCCTAACATTATAAGATAAAGCTCACTCAAAAAATACTTGCCCGAATGACAAACTATAGTAATAGTTGAAAGTAGGATCATTAAAAAGGAAAAATAATTCTGAGAACGATTTAGAGAAAATCCCTCAATAGATCAATCTACTCCACTCCATTGGTAGCTTTCCCCAATCAAAGCCGTTTGCAAATCTTTGGTCAATTATGTTTTCTTTGACAAGTGTAGCATGCCAAGCCAACTATTAGCACTTCCTTTCGCCTACTAGGCTTATCCTGATCTCAACAAACCAATAGAGGTTTATTTTCTTATTAGAAATGTGGTGTAAGACCTCCTATTGGGATTTGCCTATAATCCTAAAACACTTTCCCTTTTTAATAAGCAATCGGATTCATTCTTATTTCTCTGTCACCATCCTAGAAACTTGATAAGAGCCACATTTTTCCCGAACCTTCTTAGCCCTAACAATCACTCTTTGCTCTTGTAAGATTAGGTAAACCACAAGCTTTCTTTGAATTATCCACCTATTGGATGGATCCCATTCTAAGACTATTTGACCGATAGTTTTTTGGCTATGGAATAGCCTATGTGACAACTAGTAAGCTTTCTAAGAGTAGCGTGGTGAATTGAATTCTCACATTGACTCGTGCTATATTTGATTTAGCTCGGGCATTTATTCCTTTGAGTGAGACATATATAACACTTGACATAACAACTAGTTTGGCCCTTGCCATGATTTCATCAAGAGAGCAATATCGGCTTTTAACCAGTTTATGCACGGGAGGTCAATTTGTGTTTAGAGATCTACTAAAATGGTATTCATTCCATTCTAAAACTCTTGGCACAAATACCTCTGCATGACTCTCACAAATCTGCCATATCATCCCTTTCGCATCAATCAATCTATAACTCGATACCTCAAAACTCAACTCTTTAGCTAACAATGGCACAAGAGAATTCAATTCGTGACACATATATGTTAAAATAATTTCATTCAAGGGCATACTAAAAACACTCAATTAAGTTATTAATTAAATGAAATTTCACAATTTTGGTCGAATCAACTCTTGCAATGCAATGCACAATGTACACATGAAAAATAAATTATTTTCAAAGTAAACATGCTTAATAAATATCCGAAACACTATGTCAACCGAAAGAGAAAGAACACGACCCTCCCTGGCTAAAAAAACCTTAAAAATTGGAAGGTCGGAGGTAACTTTTCGCCCGCCTGCGAGCCGTGGGTACATGTAATTCGCCCCGTGAAAAGGTTGGAAACCTTGTCCGGAAAACGACCGGTTTGAATCCAGATTCGACGGCGAGGGAGGTTCCCTCCGGCCCACTGAAACGGCGAAAGCCGGTGCTCCCGCTGGAAATATGCAACAGCAGCTGACGGCTCAAGTGGCGTCGCCTCCCAACCCTGCTCCGGCCCCGGCTCCGGCTCCGGCTCCGACTCCCCCGCCGCCGGCGAAGGAATCCCGGGCGGAGGCGCCGCCGAAGCAGGTGGCCCTGGCGATGGATCGGCTGTCGCAGGCGGCGCGCCTCATCGCCGACGTTAGGCTCGGCGCCGACCGGATCCTGGAAGCGCTCTTCGTGGCCGCGCAGCCTCACCAGAGCACCAAGCCCCTCCAGTCCTTCACCAAGGAGGACGCCTCCATGCGTCAGCACCTCCAGGATCTTCGCGCCATCGGTATACCTATAACTTCGCCTCCCTCTTTCCTGGAATTAGGGTTTCTTCACTATGTGCTGCATCGCGTGGATTGGGATCTGCATCGAAAGATTTTGTATGCCATGCTTCTGAAGTCTGTTTTCCACCTTGCCTTTTTCCAAAATTTTGTTTAGGGAAGCTGTTGGAAGAGTCGGGGGTCTTAAACGAGTCTCTTCGGTCGAGGAGTAATTCGTGGGGGCTGCACATGCCGTTGGTTTGCCCGGACGGTGCCGTCGTTGCGTATGCTTGGAAGCGGCAGTTAGCCGGACAAGCCGGTGCATCCGCTGTTGACAGGACCAGGTTGCAATTCCCGATATTCCGCATTTTATTCTCTTCCACGGTTTCTTGTATCATTAAGTGGTGTTACATGGCTCCCAAGGTGCCAAACCCTCTAAGTGACTAAGGTGTGAGGCAGTAACAGAATCTGTGCCGGATTGATGCAAGGCATACCTTGTATTCATAATAGGATATAATTGTAGGATTTTTAGTCACCAGTAGCGTCAATCAACTAATGTCTGTCAACAGCTCGTTAGTCGAATTGAAAAGCTCACTATGAAGGTTTGTTAAGGCAAGGGGGCCAGCTATGAAATTGATAGAGCGAACTTGCTTATTGGGATTTTACTGACATATAGCACTATATAGCGCATATTAACATCAAAGGATCTATGCCTATACCATTTGGATGAACATGCGTTATTTCTGGTGCTATGAGTTTGTTGTATGAATTTTCAGTTCTCAAAAGTTGGCTTGAAGTCTGTACATATGTTGAAACTTTTGGAGATCTATATGAGGCTTGACAGATTCTGATTTTAGTGTGATAGAGTTCTGTTTCCTCTGTAGAACAATATTGACATCAGTTTTAGTTGTAAAGGAATGCTGATCTTGTTTATTGTTCTCTTTTGTTTTCTGGAGAATATCCTTGTTTACCCTTTTCTTTTCTTGTTGCCTTTAGAAGGTTGATGAGGATTCCTTATATTGCTCTCTTGGGTTTTCCCTAGTATTTTGCTAAAGTGTCCCTAGTCTTTTGCCGATATGTACCCAGAAAATGTTTGAAGATATGTTGCTACTATTTTGCTATAGTGTCTGGTTAAACTCAGTCAAGATTTTAGCATTTTGGAATGCCAAAATATCGGTATTTCTTTGCAAGTTGAATCAGCAATGCTATTCTGCATCTCCCTAGATAGATTTCATAAATTCTTTGTTTACAAGCGACATCACATGGACCTAATGCCAAAAAATAGGATTGGTAGTATATTATGTAGAAACTTCTCTTCAAGCTTTATGCTAGAACTGGAAATAAAGTAAGGTGGAAATTGAATGAACTATTGTATGGTTTACTATTGTCAATGTTCACACAGAAAAAGGTCAATTGTGATAACCCAAAAAATGTGTTTCTAGAACTCCCTAATGGAGTTGCAGCAGATTGAAACAATGCTCTGCAGTATCATTTGACAATAGCAAGTAAATTAATCTGAAACTGTGAGTGAGTGGCATAACAATAATTACATTAACCACAGTTCCTTGAAAAATTGCAGAGTTGGAACAGATAGGATTAAGTTTAAAATGGAAACTATCATTTTTCATCAGTAAGACTTGCCAAATGATGACAATATGGCTTTTTATGAGTCCTTCAATCTAGTGTGAATGTACTGTCATTATTACCATGCTTTTGTAATGGATGACATGATAGTCTGTAATGCAATATTTCCTTTCTTCATTGCCTTGATGATAATTTGATGCGGGCTGTTAAACAGACTAGCTGTGGCAGTATTAATGCGATGGCTAGTTTTTTGAATGAAGAACTGTCGAGGGGATAACATTCCCGATGGAGTTTGGATTCTTCTCCCAGTGAGATTGGATTAGGACCATACTCTGTCACTATTAAATAAGTTTTCTATTCCTTGAATTGAAACGTAAGAAAAGTTTACTGCTGCTTCTTGAAGTAGTTTTTTTAGTGGCATCCATAATATGATTATCTTCCTACCAAAAACAGAGAATGAAGTTTATTGGGTTCAAGAATTATATGGTATTATGGTGTGTTGTGATTTCCTTCTTAAGTGTTATGATTAAGGAGCTCTAACTTCGGTGCTTAGGAACTTGACATATGATGTCTAAAGGAACTTACTCCTTGAGAATCATCCAATGCAGCAATTTCATTTGGGAATTTTAATCCCAGCTGGACTGATTATTTTGTGACTGATTATCCTATATCATAACTATTCCATGCTCCCCACATATCTGTAGGTTAGCCCTCAAGGCTTTCACTGATCAGAAGCGACGATTTTTCCCTCATCTCAACGATGGTCTTAATGGCCAAAGTCTTGAATCAGAACCCAAAAGGCATTGTGGTTCTCGAGTATCAACAGCAAGTCAGGAGGATGACCGTATTAATTACAAGACCCTATCTGATGTTCTTATTTATATGGAGAAAGAGATGCCGAATGTCAAAGTTTCCACACATGGTCGATTGGATTGGCTGAAAAGAGCTTCTACCCTGCCATCTTCTGCAAATGAGAATCTTATAGAAGCGTCAAAAGAACATAGTTTTCACAGTTTAAATAGGCTAAGGCCGTCTCCTGTAGGAACTGTAAGTGTTAATACTGACAAAGCTGCCGTGATTGAGTTGCTGGTTCCTTCAGTCTTCAGAGCTATAATATCATTGCATCCTGCCGGTTCTATTGACCCAGATGCAGTGGCCTTCTTTTCTCCAGATGAGGTAATCTGTTCTCCCTGACATGCTTTTCCTCTATCATTTCTCTTAATATTCTTCTTGAGATGTTTTCATCATTTAAATTGCATAAGTTGAGTAAGCAGCCGCTCTTTTTTTTTTTTCCTCATCTGCATTTATGAAAGATGGCATGCTTTTCCTTGATTTATATAACACTCATTAGGACGATTTCTCATTGCTGCTTGCCTTTACTTTTGCTGGTGACAGTGCTACAAATATACTTTTGCTTGTATCTAGCACAGTAACTATTTTGCTTAACACAGCAAGACAAGTGTCCCAAAAAATGCTGACACAACTGGATGGCGAAGTTTACATAGAAAATATAATTGCATAATGGTTTGCTGAGGCTATGAGGTAGAGTTGAAGTGGACGAACTTGATATCATTACCGTGAAAGAAGTTGTTACTTTCTGTTGCATTAACTTATTTTGAATTAGTTCACCCCTTTTGTGAATAGCGTTGACAACGAAGTCTGCATGTTTGTACAAACACAAAATTGCCAAATGATGATTTTTTTCATCAAGAAAAGGGTCATTGGAAATTTTTTTATGTCGGGTTGATGGAATCGATGAGTCACTCCAGTTTCAGCAACTTTACAACAGCAGTTTTCTGCATCGGGTAAGAGAAGCCTGTGGCAACAAAAGAAAAGCCTTATGAGTGGAATCAATGGGTGAGATTGGAATAATTGTGTGTCCACAATGATCAAATGGCAATTATTTTTTCAGGTTCAGTGATTGTATAAAAGTTAGAATGCTGGAGTGGAGTAAAAGAAAGTGCAAAAAGATTAGAGAAGGCCTTATGAGTGGAAACAAGGACCGGCATTTTTGAATGAGACAAGAACTGAAAACCTATCTCCTTTCTATAATGTCTTGACATTTTAAGGATTTAGTCGCTTCAAGTAGCACTTACACCTTATCTGACCCTGCTCAGTGACCAGACTAGGGTAATCATAATCAATGCCTTAGGTTTTAGCTTCCCCATCATTTGTTCTCTTTGGTGGTGTTATCAACCAGCTGCAAGACAAGAAAGTGTGGTTTTTTCTTCTCTGCCACTTCCAAAAAAAAAAAACAAACAGTAACTTGCATGTCTGATAAAGGTGGCAAAGACAATCAATTATCTCCCTATACTCTTCCTTCATTTTGTTGAGACTAAAATTGCAATATTTAGGTAGCAGTCTGTCATTAGTATGTTGGCTGCAAAATCTTATTATTTTGTTATTTTAGTTCTTGGGTATGTGCCTGCAGCTGATATTTGAGCTGATACTTGATTGGTTAGCTCATCAATTTTGCAGCCTGTCATATACTGTGTAAACTGTATATGACCTTTCTAGAGTGGTCCCCCAATTTTCAAATCTAAGTTCCCAAAGTTTTTTAATAGCTCAAGATGCCATGATGCAATACGCAAATTGTTGATTTCAATTTGATTGGCCTGCAATAGGCTTTTTACACAAGTTTGATTGTGCATTGAGGGCTTGAGGCATAAGTTTTTGTTCAAAATAGAGCCCTGGCTTATATACTGCAGTATGGAGGATAAGTTTCTAGCTGAAATATTTTGATCTATTGTATCTAGCCGATCTTTTTAGCTGATGTTCTGTTTGTTTCTTGGGAAGCTATTGGCTATAGATACCCATAACTGTGTTATTTACTTGTGTATATCTAACAGGGAGGTAGCTATGTTCATGCTCGAGGTCATTCAGTTCATCATGTTTTTAGGCATATCACGGTAAGGGCTGGTGTTTTTGATTTTAATATTTTTCTTGCTTGGACTTGTCTATCCAAATGTTCATAAGCAGTATTTTTCTTTTCAGGATCATGCTGCCATGGCCCTGCAATATTTTGTTGGGGTCCAAGCTGAAACTGCTCTATTATCTCTTTTGGTAAGAGCTGTTTGGCTTGCGTGTCCTTCATCATTTGTTATGCAACCTTTGTCTCAGTCGTCTGTGTTTTCTTTACTTCTTTCGTGTTGTTTCAGCATTGGATCTGCAGCTATCAAACTTTATTCACAAAAGTTTGCAGGTGCTTAATTCTCCTTCTTGCCATACATTACTCTTTCTGTTATTTTGAATGATCAACATCAGCATTCTATCTCTCGCAGCAAGTGCGGACGTTTGCTGTCCATGGATAAACGATCGGCGTTGTTCTTACCTCCTGTTAATCGTCCGTACATGGACACTTTTGTGTCTTCCATGAAGGACCAGAGTACCAATCTCTCTCGGGCTTATCACATTGCTTGCTATTCCGAACAAACACAGTGAAATTATCGGATCTAAGGCTAAAGCTGTACCCATTGCTCAAGAGGAGGATTGAAATCCGATAGTTTTATTTTTTTTCTTTAATTTTCCAGAAATCCTAGGTGCATGTTTACCTAATGAGGACCAATGTGGAGAAAAATGTACAGCAGAGTCCTCTGTTCCTGTCTTTGTTTTCAGATTAGTAAAGTGGTTTTGTTGTACGATGCATTTCTGGGTCGGAAAGCCATGATGGTTGGAGAAATTGGAAACAGACAGCAGGAGGTATCAGATTTAAGAAGGTCAGAAGATTTATTACTATTTACTTGTTTACTCAATAACAGCAAACCCTAATGCTAGCGGCTATGATCTTTCAGCCATAATTACTTGGACATCATGATTATACTGAAGCAAGTAAGAGGTATATGTACCTATGGCTCACTTCAGAACTCTTGAATTTTAGAGGGAAAATGTGTTACACCACTCTTCCACTGAATGAAATATTGGGAAATATGGAAGGTGAAAATAGAGGAAATGTTGCAAAAACCATCGTCAACTTGGCTTTTTCTACTTTCGAAGTAGGCATTTTCATCCCCTGCTGCTAACAAAGAGCGTTTCCATCTCCGACCGCGTCCAACAGCCCTACATACGCGTGGGTCTGTGCCCAGTGATAGGAACTGAACCTCTCCCCCCACCAGCTTATGATAGCCTTTGGGCTTGGTCCCTCGGCGATCTCAGCCAGCTCGATGGCCTCGAGGTCCGCCATAGCATCGAGCTTGAACTCCTGATTTGGGGGACTCGAGCTTTGCTCAGGGTGCGCAATGTTGGCTAGAGAGAGAAATCAAATGTGTGAGAAAGAGCGAGGAAGGGTTTTGGTACGGTTGAGGGTATATTGGTCTTTTTAATTTGAGTTTGTCTGAAGATGCAAATTGTACATTTTGGAAAAGGATAGTTGCAAAAACCTTCACTCCCTATTATAAAAAACTCTTCACAAATTTTGAAACTTACATTTTGCATCTCTCAAAACCTAAAAAGACTTGTTTGCCCTCATGGACACCCAAAATGTAACATCAAACCCCTCTGCCTTCTCCCTTCCCCTACCCTTTCTCTCTCCTCCACTTACCCCCTCAAACTGAACTTACAAAGCATTTTATTTATTTATTATTTGGCACTTCAAAATCATGTTCGAGATTAGGTTCTAGCTCAATTCTTAGTCATGGCTGCCATATCATAAAAGTCACTACAAATGTTCTTGTTTCATAGGTTCCTGAGTTATGTCATAATTTGTAGAGTGAATGGTGAAGCCCTTCATGAAAGTTCAAATACTTATTTGCTTTGTGAACGGTTTGATTCCCATGCGTTGTAATATATCACACTTATTACGATTTATTGACATTTATCATAAATAAGTCAACGCTTGTCATGACTCGATGATCATCTTTTAACACTAACCCATTAGGTGGAAGTAGAGAACTCTACAAATAGATGGGTTTAAAATTTTACAACCTGATCTAAATTATACACATTTTCTCTCCTATGAATTCTATCTTAAGCATTGGAGGGCCAATTTGGATGATAAAATCTATTCTTCCAACTAAAAAGAGAATATATAGGAAGAAAGCAAGTTTCTCTCGCTTTTTCTTGACTTCTTTCACGTTGCAGTCCAATTTCATCTCGTAACTAATTGTAATTTTACAATTTCCAAAATGATGAAATCCTATAAACCGTTTGACTGCCACACGCTATCATACATCATAAGAAGGGAATACTTATTAGAGCTGCTCAATGAGCATTCGTCAACACTAACTCGAAGGGTGAAAACAGAAAAATTCTATAAATATTCCTTCAAGAGCAGAGAAACCAGCAAAGAACCTTTGACTCTTATCTAAATCACACATTTTCTCTCCTCCAGTAATTTCTAACTCAAGCATCGGAGGAGCAATCTGGGTGATTAAAATCTGATTTTCAATTAAAAAGAAAAATATATAATCATAGCTTAATATATATATGTATGTATTTTCCTTTTTTGCCCTCTTAAATGAGGCTTCAGAGTCCAGCCCAATGAATCAAAGAGGGCCGAACCCAGATTCACAAGTGGCAAAAGCCCAAATAAATCAGAGCTCCCCTTCTTTGCCGCTTCCAATTTAGGGTTTCTGTGCACTCTCTTCCGGCCACACCGGTACCGTCTTCTTCTTCCAGCAGTCAACATGGTAAGAGCTCTCTCTCTTCTCTCCGTGCGATTTGTGTTCTTGATCTCTCGGTGTCTTCTTGAATTTCTCACCAATTTGCCATCTTTGCATGGTTCCCGTTTCTCGTGGGGGTGTTGTTGGTGTTGCTGCTGCTGCTGCTTGTAGCCGCAAGGAGATTACATCGAACGGCACAGGAAGCTCCATGGCTACCGCCATGACCACTTCGAGCGCAAGCGCAAGAAGGAGGCTCGTGAAGTCCACAAGCGCTCTGCCATGGCCCAGAAAGTACGCGTTTCGTTTTCCCCCTGTCGATTGAGCTTTCTTCTTTTGCATTTTTTTTAATGCTGTGATGAACTTGGTGGTGAGCTGAAGTTGATCGTATGTGTAATCTCGTGCCCCTGTTTCTGAATGACGCAGGCTCTGGGTATTAAGGGTAAGATGTTCGCGAAGAAGCGATATGCGGAGAAGGCCCTCATGAAGAAAACGTGAGAATTTTTTTTTTTTTTTTTTTAATTTAACCCCAGTTTTATTTTTTTTTTTTGATGTTTTTGTTCTTATTTGATGAGGCTTCAGTGGGTTGGTTTAACTATTTCAACTTACCTTGGTATCTGATCAGTTCTGTCTTTTGGGGGGGGGGAATGAAGCATTTTTGGATGTTGGTTGAAATATAGCGTGGCTTCGATTGCTTCAATGCCCATTATTTCACATTGCTCGATGGTGTCTGTTTTTTTTTTTGATCGGTCTGATTGTTTGCCTAGTTGTTTGGCTTAATGTTTATGGGCTCTATTGACGAGGAGTTGCGAGGGACAATAGGTTGAGGGTGCTTTGCTCTCTGTTCTATCAATAGATGGTCTAATGTCCAGATCGTTTTGTTAGTTACAAAACATGGTGGCTTTGATGTTCATGGTGATGCTTAAGATTGTTTTTATGGTGTTCAACCTTCTCCCTTTCCTGAGTCTAGATACAGCCCCAGAATTTGTTTTGGTAGTCATGGCATGCTTTTTTCTGGGAACCTATATTTCGTATATTGCTCATATCATTTTATCACGTGATGCCCATACAACTTTTTAATAATTTCCTGCTTGTTGGATCAGGTTGGCAATGCATGAGGAGTCCTCAAGTAGGCGTAAGGTGGATGAAGATGTTCATGAAGGAGCAGTTCCTGCTTATCTTCTTGATCGTGAAACAACTACACGAGCTAAGGTACGTATCTAATGTGGATGATATGATTTGATATTTTGATAACTCTGTTCTAATTTGATAATGTTTACATTCTGTAAAATTTAGGTGCTTAGCAACACCATAAAACAAAAGAGGAAAGAGAAAGCTGGAAAGTGGGAAGTTCCTTTGCCCAAGGTAATTTCATCTTCTACTTGGTTGTATCTAATTGAGGAATTGTCAGCATGGGTTCGTTCTTTATTCTATTTTCTTGTGATTCTTTGTTCTGTATCTCTTCTTCCTGTATCATGCAGATGTAATAGAGTGGGAGTGATCCAACTTTTTTTAATTTAGATAGATTGTTGATTAATTCATTGAAAATATATGTTGACTTACTATTACTCGATGGCATTGTAACTTGATTGCTGTCCATTCCAGGTTAGGCCTGTTGCTGAAGATGAGATGTTTAAAGTGCTCAGAACTGGAAAAAGGAAGAGTGAGTATCTCTGACCACCTCTTTGGCTGCTACTTTGTTCATTTATTTTTGTTACTTGGAAGATCTTATTAGTTTAGCAAACTAGTATTTGCGCATCATTGTTGACTCAGCTTGAGAATAGAGTTTCTTTGATGGCTATTGGGCTGGTAGATTAAGATTGTGGCGTAGACAGTATTGATGGGCATGATCTGATTGGATATGAATGTTGAACCTGATAAAAGAGACCTAGTCAAGTGTACCATTGAGAAAATTAATTTTCCCTTACCTGAACTTGCTAGTATTGCATTATTATTAAGAAGGTGCGGCACTTTTTTAACAACCCATGTTGGTGGTTGTGTATTTTCAGCCAAACAATGGAAGAGGATGGTCACAAAAGCCACATTTGTTGGCCCTGCTTTCACCAGAAAACCTCCAAAGTATGAAAGGTTCATCCGTCCCTCAGGGTTGCGTTTCAACAAAGCCCATGTTACACATCCGGAATTAAAGTGTACTTTCAATCTTGAGATAATCGGAGTTAAGAAAAACCCTAATGGTCCAATGTATACATCTCTGGGTGTTCTGACCAAGGGAACCATCATTGAGGTAGGATTTTCACCCCTTCTTGTGCTTGTCTATTAAATTTGATGGTTCTATTGACAATTTAATTGCTGCATATATCAGGTTAATGTGAGTGAGCTTGGTCTTGTCACACCAGCCGGGAAAGTTGTTTGGGGTAATTTCATCTGTCTTTTGATGGTTTTATTTTATGGTTGTTCTTTTCATGTTGCTTAACCTGTTTGCTGTGATGGGGTTGCAGGGAAATACGCCCAAGTGACGAACAATCCCGAGAATGATGGCTGTGTAAATGCAGTTTTGCTTGTATGATGCCCATGGCCGCTGTAGTTCCAATTTTGGTCGTCCTATGATGCTATACTTGGTTCATTGGACTGGATGATAGTTTTTGTCTTAACAATATCTTGTATTTCATGTATTGAATTCATGTTGACATCAATCTTCGGAAATGAGAAAATCCTCCCCAATATAGTCTTAGAATTGACCAACATTTCTTCGGTTTTTGGTTATTTCTCGATTCATTCTTTCATGAATGGTGGAAAACGATAGGATCATCAAAATTCTAGCAAATGATACAGCCGGTTAAAACTAGGTATTGTCCGTCGCTGCCTAGTGTGCACAGTGACCTTGTCCAATGTCTTTCAACAAAAATGATGTGCATAAACGGCTCATTGTCTTGTATGGAAGTTCCCTAAATTCAATCTTCCGATAAGGTCTTGGAGCAAATCTGTCATATGCTGGGTTTTAGGGAAAGAGTGTTACAAAAGTTATAAGTTTATTGCATTGGTATTAATTTTAGTCAAATTTTTTTTAATGGTGTCTATTTAGTCTTAAATTTTTTGAGTTGATGTTAATTCGGTCTTAAATTTTTTAAACTAGTGTCAATTTAGTATTAAATCTTTTGATTTTGTGTTGATTCAGTCATTCAAACTAATTTTGGCTAAATATAAATATTGAATTGGCATAAAGTCAAAGGTTTATGACTAAATTGGTACTAGTTTAAAATGTTTAGGACTAAATCGGCATCCTTAAAAGCTCTAAAATTGAATTGGTATCAGGTCAAAAGGTTTAGTATTGAATTGGCATTAAGTTAAGGTTTATGACTAAATTGACATCATTAAAATGTTGATGACTAATTTGACACAAATGTAATAGGTTTAGGACTTTTCCGACAATTTTTCTTAGATTTTAGGATCGCCTAAACCACACAATCTATTACTGTTAATTATAATTCAAAACGTTTAAAAAAAATCAAACTTGCCGCATGGGAATCAAACTTCTATGGAAAAAGTGGGAAATATGTGAATTAGAGACTAGGCTGCAGATATTGGTTTCCATCCAGGGCCTTCATGATCAGCACAGCATAACAAAGGCCAAGATATCTGGCGATGCTTTGGTGTGTATGTATATCAGCAATTGGAAAATGGACTTATCTTTGATGCCGCCCTCGCCGAGTAACTGGAAAATGATATTATCTTTGTATGTTGCCGCTAGCAGTTGAATAATTGCTTTGGAATAGCTACCGGCCATTCAAGAATACATCTGAAAGTAAACCTCACCGTACCAATTCAATTGCGTAGCAATTTAAGGGAGAACAAGAAAGTGCTAAACTGATAAACGTGTTTCCAGATTCATCCCTAAGAGATGAATGCAGTGCATTACATCACCATCACAGGCAATTTCTGAATCCAAAGGCATTGTAACTGAAACAATTTAACAACCGGGTTAAACAAGGGATAATGACACAAATAGTCCCTGAACTTTAGCCCAATGTGTAATTTGATTCATGAATTTTTTAATTTGTTTAATATGATTCGCAATATGTTCCTTGGACTTTTTATTAATTGAACTTTTGGTACATATTTAATATAATCCTTAAACTATACGAAAATATTCAATGTAATCCCCGGTCTTGAATAATTATGGAAGGACTATATTGAACATTTTTATAAAGTTCAGGGACTATATTAAATATGTATAAAAAATTCAGAGATTACATTAAATAAATTAAAAGTTCAAGGACCACGTTATATATTAGGCTAAAATTCAGGAACTAATTGAACAAATTAAAGTTTAAGAATCAAATTACACATTGATCCAAAGTTCATGGATTGTTTGTGTTTATTTCCCATTAAACAAAGAAGATTATATCTGATAAATAATCAGGTTAAGATCCTCGTGCAAGCATCGAGGTGAAGGCGAAAGAGGAAGTTTCCACTGAACACATCCTCGGATTGAATTGGGATTCAAGACTTAACAGTGCAAGTGAAATCAAAATGCAGTGGCAGGCATATAACCCAATGATGGATTCACTTGGAACTCGCTTTTCCAGTTTCATCTATCAAGCTTTGATGCAACATATCCTAATAAAAATACAAATAGCCATTGGCAATCACTAAATTAAGGACTTCCAATCCCATAGCACAGCACTGAGAAAGAGATACAGATCAGGACAGCAGTGACCTGAATCGTCAAGACATCCAGTAAAATACAGAACAGTGACTCGTGCTGCTTAAGATTTTCTTGATGGTAGAATCACACAGCAGTCAAGTTGCCTATAGATGATAATACAAAGGAGAACGATAAATCGCAAAATCAGCAGCATGATAAAACAGATATTAAGATCCAGGTGGTGGCAAGCTTGGGGGTTCAATCACTTGGAGGAGGCCAGTGGCAAGCCTCCTTGTTAGATCCTCGGCAGAAACCTTCACCACATCGCTCCTCATGCCGCTCCCGATGTCAGCAGCATACCTACTCACACAATAGAGTACCACGGTTGAAGCAGCCATTCCATAAATGTTTGTCCTGAGAAAGCGGAGAGGTGCAGATAAAACGGCAGCAAGGGGCCCACCGACTATGGACACTGCCTGCCCGCCTTGCCCGATCGCTCCCTGGTCCAACACCAGCAGCCCGGTCTTGCAATAGATGGCAAAGTCTTCGCAATTGTTCTTGAAGACATTGTAGCAACCAAATCCATTTTCAAGCAAGTAATTTGCTCGGTGGACCACCACATCGGAGGGATCAGAATCTGAGAGAGTGCAGGTTCCTCCTCTGGCTTTTGCGAGGAATAATGCCGGGTTTACTGAATACTCAAACCGGTACAAACTGCCGCTGGCGAGGAAGCAGTTTAGGCAGGAGGAGACAACGCCATGGCCCTCTTCAGGAGGAGTACATGTTTCGCAAGGTACTAGGTATTGAGATGGCCCAGAGCTCACCAAGAGGAAATCCATGACTGTCCCTGTTCCTACTTCTCTTCCCCTTCGAGTAAAATGGATGACTTTATCATCCCCCACATAAATACCTGCAATTAGATAGACAATATTGTTGTCAGAGTATGGAGATACATTAAAGCCGAAAATAGGACAGAAGGTTATTGCAGGGAAAATTTGATGCACAATAGAAATAAGGTTACGACAAGTTTATGATTGCCAAATAAGGTTACGATAAGTTTACGATTGCCCAGAATATCCATGTTCTGAGAAAAATAATTTTTGCAGAAAGATACTAACGATACACAGATTGGCATACAAAGATGTCATAAAAATTGAGTGAAAGATTTTTTGGAGGGGTTGAATAGGGGCTCATTTCTTTAAGTACCCACATGGCTTTGCCACATTCTTTGCATGCCAGTTCTGTATACTGGTCTAATGATTCCTAGCATTGCTCGATATTGTATGTATTAATCACAATCGAAGTGATACAACAGCATGCATTGTCTAGGGTTTAATAGAAGAGGAGAGAAGAAAATTGGAACTAAATGTAATAGAATCAGACAAAACTATACGTCATTGATCCAAAGAAAACAAGACAGTTAAGCAACCCTGGCTTGTATCACTAAATGCACAACAGAAAGATGTGAACGTCTGGTCTGTCATCACAAACATACTTTCAAAGAAGAGGATATTCAAACAGTAGAGCTGTTCGAAAGTGGAAGACCACCAGTGTCCTATTTCCTCAATGAGTGAAAGATCCACTGGTTCATTGGACAATACAACCAAAGAGTTGTCCTATCAATTCATGGGGATGTAAGGTTCCTACTCAACCTTTCTGGTTAATATTCAATATCAAGACAGGAGGATCTTAAGCATCTAGGAAACTAGGCGTTTTTTTTTTTTTTTTTTTTTCAGTCGAGAGGAAAATTGTCATTGTGACATTCAGGGAGGATTCAAGGACAAAAAGAAGAACAGAAACAATACAGTCGATCCCCCTGGTTTTCCTCCCACCTAGCTCTAGTGTTTGGTTCAGTTCTTCTAAGTATGAAATGCTAATCCCGACCTTCAAACTACTAGCAAAATCCACAGAAATACCAGTTCTCCAATACTTGTACCTATGCAATCTGATTTATGATAAACTTCCAAACTAAATTAGTAATCATGGAAACAAATGTATCCTGCAAAAGACAACAACATCGATAATCCCACTAAAGATCTTGGCTTGCTCCAAATAGAGCTCCTGCTGCTATTTCTACGGGACCAGAAAGATTATTCTAGCGAAAAGGTCCGTATATGGAGAAGGCCTATGGCATATCCTTCATTATGCAGGCCTAATCAAGAAAGTGGTCCACTTATTCCCAAACCTTCTGAGGCACACTAAGACAATGAGCTATACCAAAAATGGAAAAGAACAAAACATTCAAACCCGAGCTAATTTTCTTAAACTACATATTCCTTAACAGAAAGAGGGATTACATGCACATAATTTTGTTTCTAGGATGATAATAGTCTAAAATTCTCCATCTAATAAGCAGAAACCAATATAACACACACACACACACAAATTTGAAAAAATGCAAATGGCAATTAAAACAGAAGGAAGGAGACAAGAACCGTGATGGGCATAAACATAAGCGGCCCTCCAAGAGTAGATGTGATCCCCTGGCTTGAGGCTCGCCCTGTCGACTCTGTGATCACACGGTTCAAGTTCCATTATTCATCAACCAGTCAAAATGAATCCGCCATTACAGTAGAAAGAACAGAAAAAAGAAAACACCATCAAACAAGATCCACGGAAAATCCAGCAAAAGAAAACAAAACGCAGGAAAAATAGAGCGACCCAAGTCTTGGCGAATCCCAACAAACCCCAAAGTTCCAAAATTTCCGCCATTATTCTCCAGCATTTTACAGGAAAACAAAGAAATCCCAATGAAAAAGGAGAAAAGGGAAAGACCTGTTAGAGAGAAGCCCCATCCCCCCTTGTCTTCCTCTTCTGGATGGCCTGTAGAGAGAGAGAGAGAGCCGTGTGAAGGGGGAAGAGAGAGAGAGAGAGAGGTTTCGAAATGACGGTAGTGCCCTCTCCCTAAAACCTTCCCCGCAACCCGGTCAAGGAAAAAGCACGAATGCCGAGAAAGAGAGAGAGAGAGAGAGAGATGATGATGATCCGAACACGGAGTGTCCGCATGAAAGCTTGGTTCTTTGGGCAGTAATCTCGCGTCTGGAACATCAATTCTTGGAATTCAGGACATGACAACGACGGGATTTCTTTCTTGAAAGCGAGCTCATGAAAATCTAGAAGAAAAGGAAATCACTACAAAGTTTTACTTGCCTTAACAAGAGGATGATCTTATATCACGTAATTACTGATCACATTCCATACTCCACACTCCAGGGCAGCAAAATAATTTGAGAATCAACATAATAAGTATGAGACTTGTATCAAATTTCGATGGTACTATAAGGATAAAAGAAAACTGGGATATTTATGTCACAAAAATAATTGTGTTTTCCATCCATCTAACATGACTATAAATAGTTCTTTTTAAGGGAGGTAATTCTATATTGTGGTATCTATTGAATTTGAACTAAAACCTTTCAAGAATTGGATTTATAAATTATTATAATATGGTAGAATATGAGTGTACTTCACCACCACTACGAAACCTCTGAACTAAGGATATGGAAAGAGAAAGAACAAGGATGTTTGTAATCGAGCGGTCGACCAATGTCTTATCAGATAATTGTACGAGGAAGGTGGTTGGTCATAGGAAAAGCAAGAATGGAAAGAAAGACTTCCGATCTCAATCAAGCCTGTTCATGTAGATTCCTTGCTCTCAAAAAGCATCCGCAATGATTAAACAAGGAGTTTTTAAAATTTAAATATAATAATTATAGGGAGAAAAGTAGTCAACAAATTCCTCGAAGATTCAAATGATGCTTTGCAATTCAATAATGAAATCCCCAATTTTCTTTTGCCTCAATTCTCAAGAAGACAAGGAGCACTCAAAATGATTGTCTATCTTGCCATTTTTTTAATCATTGGGGATTGCCCCTGGGGAAATGAGGATTTGAATCCCACCTTCTAAAGGGATTGAGATGGTGACGATTTATCTTTAAGTATGAATGTTGACTTGTGAGATTTAAAGTAGGACCGACAAAAAAATAAATCTTTCCATCTTCTTTGCTATTGTCGGCACTAGTTTTGAATATTTTTGAGGTAAAACAAAAAGGGCTTTTTTAGCCCAACATTCTTTGAACTATTATAAGAATAACGATTTGTTGTGAGTCACAAATTCTTGAAGAAACGAATTTCACAATGATTTTTAATTATTTGTTATTTGATTTTTTGTGATCCAGAACAAACTATTATTTTTACATATGATTAAAGATTATCACCAAATCATTTCTCAAACAAAAATGTCTCTCAAGATCCTTGAAATGGTGGTTGATCTCTTAAGACTCGAATTTATCCTAACTTGCATTTAGACCTTTAAACCTTGAAGGCCAATCACATACTTTTTCCCAACTTTAAAATCTTCTATCTCTTCCATAGTCTTTTTAATAGGAATAGAATGTGGCCGCAAAGGACAAACTAATCATCTCTTTGTTGCAGCTTTTCCGCAATAGTTTTTAATTTTGAAAATGGGCGCTTTAGCTTTTATAAAAGTTTAGGGTGGTACATTTGATAATCATTCTATTTTTAGGAATAATTTATGCTAAGAAATATTTTTTTTTGATTTTGTTCATTGGATGAGTTTTTGAGTATTCAAACATGTTTGATAACTGTACAAAATTTCAATTCTCATAATATAAAAAGAGCATGAATGCGCTTGGTACAACCCTCAATTTTTTTGATATGTAGAAATTATTTTAATTATTTTATATTTTTCTTTTCTTTTTTTCCTTTCCATTTCTTCCTCCTCTAGCTAGTTGTCGAGTCTTGATGATGGTCAATGATTGGCTAGAGATGAGAGCTAGTGATGTTGCTAGCCTCAGGGGAGCCTTGTCTAGCCATGAAGAGGTCGCTGGACCTCATCTTTAGCCGATTGCCGGAAAAAGAAGAAAAGAAAAAAGAAGAAAATTAATTGGTTTCATAAATTGTTTCTAAGAATAAAGAATAAAATTTTTCTTACTTTTTGTTTCTATTTTAAATTTATTCCCTAACCACTGATTTGTTCTTTGGAATAGAAAAATTAGCTAACGTTACTAAATGATTTTCTATCTTTTTTTTCTTCCATATAATAGAAGAACAGAAATAATTAAGAATTAGCTGATCACCAAGTAGGGCATTAACAATCACCTTATTGCTGCAACGCCTCCATAGCATTAACAAGTTCTAGCAACTTTTAAAAAGTTGCCCCACCTAATTTTTTGCTTCTCTAATTTTGAAACATATATTAATCACACAAATCATAGTACTTCGAGGTACAACTACATCACCGAATGGGCTTCAATGCCTCTTTCAGGGTGTGAGTAAGGCTAGGAGGCCAAGCATCTAACTTTTCGATTTCCAAAAGAAAATAAGGGCTCACTCATTATTCCGCTTATAGAATTGACGAAATGACTACTAGAAACTCGGGGACACCCAACAAAAAAACCTATAAAAGAGTAACGGATTATTTTCTTGAAGGAAGATGAAACGCTTCATTACAAAAAAAATCGACAAAATAAAAGGATCTTTAAATAGAATAAGACATAAAAGTTGTAAAAGCACTCACACAATAGATATACAAGTGAAATTTCTAACTGTATATATTTCCATCTACTGTTGTTTTTATAGGAAAAAGGAGAGCAAGGAAGCGATGACCATCCCTTCTAAGCATTTTCATACGGGTTACGTATATTATAAATAAAAAATCTGATTTGAGCCATCACTGTTCCACATCATTCATGACGCAAAGGTCTAAGACTGACGAGCTCGTTACTCCAAATCCATCAAGATATTGGAGGTCTACAACCCGCAGAATCCTCCCAAAGTTAAATGCACAAAAAAAAGTAGGGGAGCATGACGGGCCAAAATGCTGATGTTAGGCCCAGTCTCTAACCATAGGCCGTCAAGCGAGAGAGTTCATTTTTGGCGATTGCTCATTCATAGCTTTCTCTTCCCCGTTTGTAGGTGTTGCCCCATTATTTTCTTCTATTTTCTCTCTATCTTCAGTGATGATGGTGCGCATAGTGACAGCAAAAGAAAAGAACAATTTCGTCTATCTTGCATTTTAAATTTGTAATTTTACTACACCCTTGCGCATTAAGATAATACTATGTCAAGAGTACATTAGATATATTTAGGGAAAGACACCATATGCAAAATTGGCTTTATATATAACATAGATGATCAAATCAAAGCTGGAATGTATCACCTCAATGAAGGTGGTCTCTATCTATTGAACTAACCTTTCGAAAATTTATCAAAAAATTCCTAAACCTATTGCACTTGTATCATTCGATCCTAAATTTTTTATATTTTGCTAGTTGAGTCCCTCCGGCCAACTTAGTGATGTAGACACTGATGGTCCTATGTGGCATGGCCGGCACTCACGTGGACATTTTTTTAAAGATAATTTTTAATAACTTTTTTGGTTTCTTTCTTTCTTTTTATTTTATTTACTCTTTTGTGTGCGTGTGTGTGGACTCAAGGTTGGCCAGGGTCGAGGGCATTAGGTGAGGGAGTTGATGCCCTTGCAAACTCGTTGCCCAAAGCAAGGGTGCGTAGTCCATTGTGTAGTCCCTTGCGTAGATTTGGCGAGGGCCATGACGAACTTGCTAGAGGGTTTCGTGGCATTCTTGCAACCTTACCTAGCCTTGGCGAGGGCCATGACTGGGCTAAAGCTATGATACCTAGATCTAGCGAGGGTAGGTGACTCTCGCCCAGAGCCGACAAAGATGTCCTGGCTCTCACCCTAGTGCTGGCGGAGGCTTCCCAACCCTCGTTTGTGGCTAGCAAGAGCCGATCCTCATTGGCCCTTAGTCTAAAAAGAAAAGAAAAGAAAAGAAAAGAAAAGAAAAGAAAAAACAATATAATTAAAAACTAAAAAAAAACTAAATTAAAAGCTAACTCAAAAAATTATAAAAAATATCAATGTCAGTGTTAACTATGACACATATGATCACCAATGTTTACATCAACAATTTTGGATTTAAATTGGTCGGATGAACTCAATTGACAAAACGTAAAAATATTTAGATCTAAATTTGCATAGTTAAAAGATTTATGATTGAATTTGCATAAGTGCAATCGTTTTAAGACTTTTTTGGCAATTTCCTGACCATCCTTTACTTATATAGATTGAAATTATTGAAGGGTATTACGACTACTGTGATGCCTATTGTTCGCTTCTTTTTAGTGAGATAACCAAGGCATAGTCTTAAAATAACTATTTCATAATACAAAATACACTAAAGAAACATCTATTTCGTTGCTATTTTCTCTTCGTAATGTAACTAACTGAATTGCCAATGCATTCTTTTTATTTTTTTATTTCACTCGTAGCATCAACCTTTTCTCTAGGGTGAATTGCTTGGAGGGATAGGCTTGGAGGGGCCGAAAATGACTTACCAACCTATTTGATGGCTCTAGAAAGAAGTAAATGATCTTCATCCATTATATTTTAAGATCATTTAACTCCATGCGAGTAAAAAGCTATTGCCCTACATGTCACAGTCCACAAATTCTAATAGTGACCAGCCCTTTTGTATTTGTTATGGAAAGTTGTCCAAAAAAATCCTAAACTTATTGCATGGTGACCAATTTAGTCATAAACTTTTTAATTGTACTAATACAATCCTAAACCTTTTCACGATTTGCCAATATAGTAATTTCGGTCAATTTTAACAATCAATTACTAATGTGGACACTACTTGTCCTATGTAATTTTAACTTATGAGTCACTTTTGGAACAACTTGACTTGGTCCACGTGGGCCAAAACCCTAGAAGGAGTGCTCAAGGTGGTTACCATGCAAGGATCGGACTTTGCTTATGAATGACATTGCAAACCCTTGAGATGTCACAACCACCTCTACTTAAAGCAGCATTGTCGTCGTTAGTGTCAATCCACATTAAATAGTGGTACTCCACATATTTGATGTAGGATTTGATTTATTTTATTGGAAAAGCCCATTAGGAATTGCATCTTATCCAAGCCTAGTCACTCATGCAATTCATCATCTCAGCTCTTGTTAGATTGGCTAGGGACCTAGTCCGTTCTCAAACCACACATTTATTGAAGGGAGAGCTATTTTGATACCATCTGTATTGAAATAACTCGATCCACGTGTGCCCAACCTTGAAAAGAAGTAGCGAGTTAATGACAAATTGCGAAGGGGTCTTTACTTTTAAATGACATCACTAACCCTCTCCATGCTAATGCTGGACTTGGACTGTTGCGTATTAGGTGTATAATAATTATTTTTGATCATACGAAATGTTTCCTTTGTGTATTAAATCCTCAATGAGGGGACCTATGCTTAGAACCAGGGAAAACCAAGTCAACTTGTGACAGGTATGCTATCTCACAGTAGGCGAACCTCTGTTCAAGCCCTATAGGAACTGCCTTTTAGTTGCACCTTACCCAAAGATTTAGTTCATAGCATAGAGACACTCAGAGATGCAAGGATGATAACATTCCTAACTGGTCACATTGCATTTCTTAGAGGATCCTCTAGGCTGGAGAAGAGGAAGTGTTTAGAAAGACATTGTAAGTGATAGAAGCACACTCTCTTACTCCAGGGGACTCTGCCTTTACACAATACAGACTTTGACCTTTTGAAAAAACATCAATGATCAAGTGACATAAATATGTATGTATATATATAAATTGACATGAGGGGGATTCTGTGTGGCACCATATCTGAAGCTTGATTTGATTTTCTATGGTTGCTCGTTCATTTTTGCTAATGTTTATAACGAGTGGATGAACAGTGTTAATCACCAAGCCCCCATTTTTTTACTTCTTTATAAATGTAGCGTAATGGCCACTGGGGATACGCTTTATATCGGAAGGAAGAAAGCGAAAAGCATTTATCTCGAAAAAGGGAAAGGGGGCACATATATAGATATGTATAATATGATTTTTCTTAAAACCGAATATATGTTTTGTTTTCGTAATACCAGTGAGTACCCACTCTTAACACATGCTTTTCTAGATGTGGTTGATGTTCAATGTCAGTACCCTCTTTTTTATGTGTATCTAGCATGACGCCCTACGTTGCACGGGCCTAACATTATACATGTATTCTAAGTGTTGATGTTGACATGAATTTCTATAAGAAGAATAATATGCATGAAATTATAACATAATCAATATCAACATCAATCAAATTCTTAGTTAGAGTTTACTTGGAATTTTATTTAAAGTGGATCCGAATCCATCATGTAGTTATATCATTTGATTAAAAGAAGATAGTAGACATAAAATTTCAATTTTCATAAAATCGTAATATAAGCTCATGCAATATATTGATGACATAAAATTATATGAATAAAAAAGAAACACGAAAGCATAATGTAAGAATGTTGATTCTCCTCTCTTGATAGCTCCATTTATTCGCCAAAACTTTTAGTGACCAAATCTGGATTTATTGCCACAAGTTGTATTGGTTGCAGGTGGCCGGAGAGGCTGACCTTGTTGGTTGCAGCCTTTGGCCGGTCATCGGGAGGTTGGGCAACTGGCGGAGGTAGGAGAGTGGGGAAAAAATAGAAAAAAATCTGAAAAATATTCAAAAAATAATAAAATTTGTTCACGTCAGCATTGTTCATGCCACGTAAGATGGCTGGCATCCATGTTAGCAAATTTTGGTCAAAATTGATCGGATAGACTCAATTGGCAAAAAGTGAAAATGTTTATGACTTAATTGACAAAATTGAAAAGTTTAAGACTGAATTGGCAAAAGTGTAATATATTTATGACTTTTTGGACAATTTTCCCTCTCTTGTACCACTAGCAATTAGTGTTGGTTGCTCCTCTCCATGCTCTTCGTCATGCAAAAAGGTTCGATTGATTATATCAAAAGTTCTATGGCCATGTGTTGTGGTCATATGAGTACCGCACTAAACTAGGGGAATCAAAGTACGAATAGGAACTATTTTATACGGATCCAAGTTGGGACAAGATATTCTACCTATGGGACCCTCGCAAGTACATTTTTGTTTAAGGTTAACAAAGACAAAACATTTTTGTTTAAGGTTAACGAAGACAAACAAGTGGAATTGATGTCCTTAGACACTTTGTCAAAATCAAACCTATGGATGCTCTTCTTAGATGCTCTTCATAGGATGATCAGTCTAGCCCGCTCGTTTGGAGCACCATTGAATTATTAATGAAACATCGTGCGAGCCAACTCAAAGTGCCATGACCATTTCCCTTTGATTTTATCTGTTCTTTTCTCTTGCTTTTTCGAAGCTTCTGTTTGTCTCTATGTGGTTTAATGCGCGGCTGCGGATGGAGTGCCAATCGGAAGACAGTATCATGAGCTTTAACGTTCCACGTGTACCAGGTAAGTGAGTTAACAATTGAAGTTTATATTTTATTTGTCAAGAATATTTGAACCTTAAAGCTTGAATAATCCCGTTCACGTGCATTTGGAAGGGAAAAAAAGTTAGATAGACTCGTATATACCCAATTTAATATAGATCCTTCATTAAAAATTGAAAATGTTTTCTATCAGTAATACATGTTTTCTCATGTAAATGTTTTATTTGCTATTGTATGAAGATTTCTTTTTTTCATTTTCTCACATAATTATTTTCTTTGAAATGTTAAGGGATTATCCTGAGTTTTTGTATCTCATCTAATTGATGATATTTACATATTTAAAACAAAAAAAATTTGAGAGATGTGGCAATACTTCCATATATCAATTCATGTGAAATATCTCATAAAAGACCTATCTTTCTCTCTCAGCCTAGTTCCTTCAAATGATTATTGCCCAAGACCATAGTCGACTTGCCACTTGTTCGACCACCCAATAGACGGTGACCAACGTGAGAGCTGCCACCAAGTTGCCGCCAACTCTCTCATCTCTCCCTTTTTCTGCCCTCTCGTCTGCCCCTTCTAGCTCTCTCTCTCTCACGGGGAGGAGCTCGACGATGCAGGCTTGTTGCCTGCGGTGGAGCTTGGCGCGACACGTCGAGCTCCACCTCGTCACCATCGGCGAGCTACTCATAAATGGCAACAAGCCTTCTGTTCTAGAGGGGTTGAGCTTCCGAATTCCGAGGTTCAACGGGGCCTTGGAGGCTCGGAGACTGCCCTGTGACCGTCGTGATCTCGAAGCTGACCTTGAGCTTGATGAGATCTCGACGACAATAGAGGCCGAGGTGCAAGAGGCCACCTCGCATGGGCTAGGGAGGCAGCGAGACATAGAGAGGGAGCGTGAGCAATTAGGAAAACACGATGTGATGGTCCGTATCATTTTATCTCGACTACTAGTCCATGACGAGAGAAAGAAAACGTACATGTTTCATTTAACCAGGGGATCGAATGGATTCGGCCTTCAAAGTTTCACGGCTACAATGAATAATTAGAAAATTTAGGAATGAAATTGAACGGCAGAAAAAAGTTTGGCGACCAGCTATTTATATTACCCTCAAAATTTATTCACAGCTCTCATCTTGCTGATATCAACGGGTTAAAACGAAATGTAGAAGGAAATGGTCATCCCGGTTGATGGTATTGTCGGTTTGACTGACGATTTATCATGCATAACCTAATGATCTGATGAACTATGGATTAAGCGTCTTTACTTTTCAACTCTTTCATCCTTTTTGGAACCAGCGAACTTATTCTGATAACTCTCTTAGCACAGTTAATCAATATAAACTAAAGTTAATGGAATATGATGCGAAATACATTTGATATGTTACCAGCATGATTTCCAATCCACTGCATGTCCACCTTTAAGTTGCTGGTTATGCCCTTTTCGCTTCTTGTATGTTCAGAGAGGTCTCCGTATTTAAATGGTTATGGCACACATGGGGAAGGTAGTGAAGACTCTTCCATAAGAAAAGAAAAGAAAAACCTCAAAAGTCAAAACTTGATGACAAACTCAAATTCGTTTCGGATTGTGCTCTGCTATACTTTTATTTTCACTTTTGAGCTTGATTTCAAAGCACCATAAGTGGGTGATTAGAAGGTAAAGCACAAAGGAGGCACGTGGTTTTAATTGTTTTCCATTTGACTCTGTATATGGATATTATATTAATTGCAATATAAAATTGTGTCTTCAGATCATACTATTAATCTTAACGAAATAAAAAATTGTATTTTATTAAAATATGGACAAATGTCTAAGAATAATTATCTGTTATGATTAGAAGGATTTGGAGAGGGAGATAGAGAGAGGGATCTTGTGCAATAGCTATATTGCTAACGTATAGAAGCAAACCTGCTACTTTGTAGCAGTGGGCTTTATTTTTGAAATTTAAAACATCTTCCCCCTGTGTATCCTTTTTCCTTTCCTTTTCTTCCTTCCTAATTCTGCCCTTGTCTCCATGATTCAATTCCAATGAGATCTATGTCATCCTCCACCCCTGGATTATTGTCTCTTTGTTTTTGCCCTTGCAATTAAGGTCCCACTGTCACACATTGAAACCAACAAGAATGGGAAAAGACAATCATCTTTCTACCTTAAAGACGCAACCTCAAATAAAAACTAATAATCTGTTATCAAAATATATATCTCCATCTACATACCTACATATGTACATACGTACCTAAATATGATAAACTAGTAGGTTTATTACAACATTAGAATTTCTATAATCCATAAAAAAGAATATGTACATCTCGAACTAACAGCTAAACCTAGCAAAGTTATCTTAGTCATATACAGCTCAAAAATATACAACTAACTATGCTCCTAACCAAAAATCCCTCTTTCAAAATGTCCTAAAGATAACATGAATGCTCTCATTTTTATTTATCACAAATTGAAGAATCTAAAAAGCATTTAAGATGAATGGTATCAACAATGATGGCCAAGTGAGTAGTACATATTTTTTAAGCAGATCAAGCAACTACTATGCAAATATATGAAGCAATACTAGAAACTCATACTTCATACCCATGATATAATATATATTACATCAAATACGAATTGTTTCATCTCAATAAAACTTTATACAAATCAGAAATACTCATTTAATCCACGTCACAATTCAAACATTAATGGTCAGGTTCATTGATCATCCCATCAAATGTGTTAGTGGTCCATTGCATTGACTAATCTCAAAACACACATCAATGATCGACTCCATGCTTAATATCCGTATCGAGGCTTTAGAGATGGCTTCCATGAAATTTATTAATTGCGTAGCACTTAATCCTTAATAAATGAATATCAATAGTACAAGACCCTAGACGTGGCTCTCACAAGACTCACATTACCGTGTAACACTTAGTCTTTAATCAACACATATCAATAGTACAAGGTGCTAGAGTTGTCTCCGTGAGAATCACATCACTATGTAGCACAACCAATGAAAATTGCATCACTGTGTAGTACAAGGTCCTAGAGTTGTCTCTTTTGAGAAGGTTCACCTTGAATTCTTTTCGCAGGATATATATCCTCAAAGAATTCAGCATCCCTTGATTTTAGGATAGTATTGGCATGGATTTCAACATTTTTAGATTTGTGAATTAAAAATCCTTATGTGCTGTTATTTTGAGCATAACTGATGAAAGTGCAATCCATTATTTTAGGTTCCCACCGAGTTTGTTTCGAAGGAGGAATCACCACTTTGGCTCAGTGCCCCAACACTTTCAAAAAAACTGTAGGATGGTATCTTCCATTCCATAACTCATACGAAGTCTTCCCCGTCTTCCTATGAGGTACTTTATTAAGAATAAAGTTTGCAGTTCAAATTGCCTTCCCCCTACAAGTTTTGAGGTAAACTCGAACTCAAGAGCATTGCGTTAGCCATCTCATTATGCTCTTCCATTCAACAACTCCATTTTGCCACGGGCTGTAAGGTGCAATTGTTTGGGGAATTACCCCCAAACTAACACACAATTCCTCTAAAATTAGAAAAACTATATTCTCCTCCTCAATTATGAGGTCTAGAATGAGATCTTCAAGGTTCATCTCTTTTCGTATGTGGTTTAAATAATTTCTGAAGTTTGACTAGCCCAGAGGTAGCTTCCCAATAATAGCTGCCACTTGAAATGATTCACTAAGTATCATTCCCTCAGCAAAGATGTCATTTAGAATTATTTGCAATTTTTGGACTTGATTTATGACATTAGAATCCACCATCTTGAATACTAGGAATTTGACAACTACAAATTTCTTGGTGCCCGCGTCCTCAGTTTTGTATTTCTTTTCTAAGGACCCTTATAACTGTTTGACACTTTTAATATTACAATAAATATTGAATTCACCAAATAGTTAAGGATATTGTTTTAGCATAGGAAGTCTCTGTGCTTCCAAGCCTTAGACACCTCGAGGGTCATGGCATCTTGCTCATTTGGACTAATTATTGGGCACACCTCCGATAAGTACTTAACTAGATTTAGCATGATCAAATAGAGGAACATTTTCTTCTGCCATTACTTAAAGCCCACATCAGTGAATTTCTTCGGTTTTTCATTCGGTATTATTGTAGGTCGTATCATCAAACTAGGCAAAGTCTATTGAACCATCCCTCTATAAATTGGACCATATGCCATTTGGCTTGTATTATTTTTAAAACAGTCTTGAGTATATCAGTCAAACGACTTGTACCCATACCACCATAAATGGTTTTAGCTTGAAGGCTCATAGCATTTGCTGCCACAACACTAGGCCACGAGGTCTGAACCACACTGTTGAAATGACCATAGGAACATCTCAAAAAACATTCCGGGCATCATTATTATTAGCCATCTTGATTTTCTAATAAATCCAACAAACAATGTGAATGCTAATCATCTTAAAAATGTTGGAAAATATAGAAGGGGGAGAAGAAGAAACATATTGGGAGAAGAATAAGTAACACTGTTTGTTGTAATTAGAAAATTAATTCGAGAAAGTGATAACAAAATTAATAAGGATTGGAGATGAGGTATAGCTAACTAAATTTCCTTAAGACGATTAGTTTTTGCCAATGGTGCTAAGTAGTTTCATAAATTCGCCTCCCAAGACAAAACACCTCAAAGCTATTGGTGTCATCATTATATAAACATGACTCCATCAAACGTTTCTTAAAACCGGCACACTTAGACAGACTTGAAGAGAGGAAATGTGGGTGATTTTTGCTTCTTTTGATTCACTTTGGTATGAAGAATTTCAAATTTATTTATAGAGTTTTTGAATTCATGTACAAAAACGGTACATGAACCATGAAATAGATAGATATAAGAATTTAGGGGATATGTGAATTAAATAGATACAAAGATCTAGGAGATACATGAACCAAGAGTTAAGTATATACATGAATCCAAGAGATACATGGACTCAACAAATACATGAATTAATGAGATATATGAATGGAAACAACATATCTCATTTTGCTAATTTTCATTGATCCATTAAACCACCATAAATACAATAGGTAGTACATCAAATAATCTCATAATGACAAAAAATGTAATCAACATTTGATCCGGCTTTATCTAACAAATATGCTCTTCTTAGATCAAAATATAATATGTTTTACAAAACCAAAGAAGAGATCAACACCACTTACCTGAAAATGCCAAAAACCAAACAAAGTAGCTATAGGAGCCGACGATGTCGTAATCCTATCAATTAAATGAGAATCAACGTCAAAACCTAGTAAAACTTTACTTTGACTAATGATTTGACTAAATTACACTATTTTATAGCCAAAACGCTCACTACGGCTCAACAATAGATCTAAACAACGGCCAACCATGTCGAAAAATCACTTATATGACATGCGGCCACTCACGAGACAAACTTTCTGACGCTATAACTCTTTCTAATGAACTCTAATTAGATGAACAAGGGGCTTCAATCCTTACTAGGTGTTGTATGTCGAATTAAATCCGGCATGGCAAGGTCCCCAATGATATGCACTCCTTTCCCTTGCTTTTCTTCTTCTTTTTCATTGTTTTCTTCTTCCTTTTCTTTCCGCGTGCTCTCCTTTTCTTTCCTTTCATTTCGGCCGCTCATTCCTTGCTTTGACTAGTCCAAGCCTTTTCTTTCTCTTTGTTTTTTCCTTTTTCCTTTTGCCTTTTGACTTGTTGACCACCGCTTACTACACGTGGACCTTGTCGACCTCAGGCGACCCAGATCGGAGAGTATCCTGAGGTTGGGCAACCTCCAAGTAATGGTGACTGATTTATGCGGTCGCGGTGGCAGTGGAGGCAGAGGGAGGAAGAGAGAAAGAAAGAGAGAAAGTGAGAGGAATTTGATTTAGGTTTAGTTTTGTAGGTAAATTCCTCTAAAAGTAGGAGTATTTTGATCATTCTGAGGTAATTGTACGCTACTGTGGGGATCTATATTATTATTATTATTATTATTATTATTATTATTATTATTATTATTATATGGCATAGGGTTAGTTTACTTGGTAGTGGGAAGATTCCATGAATGGTAGCCACAATCTTCCCAATGCGCGGTACTTGTACTCTCATGTTTTTTTTAGGAAATATGGGAAAACGACAGAAATGAAAAATCGAGTGGAAACTTTTTTGAATTCTTTCCATTTAACGAATGTAATATCAATGATTTTTCAAGATTTTTTTGGCCAAAGTACTTTGACGAATTGACCAATTATATTGATTATTTTTGTATGAGCTGAGATCCACATGATATGTGAAACGCATATACAAAATAACCCAAAGTTTTCGCGATACCAATGAGAAAGATGATGGAAATGCAGTAAAATAGAAGGTTTCATTTTCCCCCATTATAATCTCGCCTCTTCAGGCTGAGATTTTGGAGTTCATTCTTCGACGACAGGACAAATACACGACGTCCGGACAAATACATGACGTCCATAATAGAAGCACAGATCACATGTTAGCGACGATCAATATTTACAAGGGTTGGTCAGGATTATGTGCCCGAGAGTTACTCTCATTTTCTGGAATTTTATCATCAAGCATCATGACTACTACATCGCCCTCGTTGCCACCAATATCGATGATGGGTTTCACTATCCCTTGGTGTAGTAGCAACTGCGCTTGCGGTATCTCCGGCGACACCTTCGGTTTCACCGCGCTCTTGAATTTCGCTAAGTGGGAAAGCTCGTTGACGGCTTCATAGATTTCCTCAACCCATTGCACCACTTGAATCAATATGGAGGCAACGGTAGCGGCAGGGACGACTGAGAGCAGTTCTGTGTCCTCCAACGACGTGGTTTTAAGCAGAATCTTGAGGTTATCGACGGCGATTTTGGAATTGTGCAGGTGGAGACTTGCCAGGGAAGGGTCGGTCATGAGTCTAATGGCCGAGGCAAGCATCGTAAACGCCATGCTCGATTCCGAGGTTATCTTCATGCATGGTTCCTGAATTCTCTTCTTAAATGCCGGAGGCGCCTGCATTGCACATTTGCAAATTCGTCGTGAGTCGTTGATTGGGAAAATTGCAATAAAGCCGCAATGAAAACTATTGCTTTTCCATGCATGACGACAACATCATTAACAATAAGGACTCACGCGACATTGGCATGCAAATGAAACACTATTATCAAGCATAATATATATTGTTACTTGGAGGTCAGATTTGAGGTAGCCATTGAGAGCTTCAATTCGGTAAGCGCATTGACGGATGAGTGCTCCGATCTTCAGGTACTGCTTATATGGGTGGCGGAACTGGAAGCGCCCGTGTCCTGGTTCCCATCTTGCGAAATTCGCCTGCATATTCACACAGTCATTGTCCCTCTATTAAACAAATAGAAAAAGTAGACAGACGCAATCGCATCTCAGTTCATCGTATCAGGTAAAAAGACGCAATTTTTTTTTGTACCAAAAGGTACATGTTGACGCAGTTTGCTGATGCTCATGGCACTAACAAACTCAAATGTAAAGTTGACAGAGACAGAGAGAATCTCACCAATGATTCTTCCATGTTCTTGGATGTAAGAATGCTCTTATACCCAAGAAGGAATATCTTCTCTCCTGTGGAGATCACAGCCTTATCTTCATTCGCGGATTGGAAATATTCACTTCCAAATCCTGCCAGAAAGTTACAGGTATCTCACTCTCAATCGCAATATTTGTTGAATTTAATATATGTTTGATGTATACTGTTGATCTCTTCACATATTATCTTAATTCTTTAAATTACCTTCCAGGAAAATGGCGAGCTTTTCCAGGTGCTGGACCATGAGCTTGTGAAGATCTTCGCCGGCCCAGACCGGGCAAAGGAAAATGGACACGATTATGCAGATTGTTCCTCCTATTATGATGGTCGAGAGCCTCTGATGAGCTAACTCGAGCAGCTTCTCGACTCGATAGCCAGAGACGGTCACCATGCTGAACGTGAGGATGAATATCAAGATGCCGTAGTCATATCTCGCCTTTATCCGGGGAAAGAATCTGGTAAATGTAGCTGCTCCAGCTGAAATTTTCGATAATCTTACCAATGTAAGATTTCAAGACCAACAATCTCAATTTCTTTCTCTAGCTAGATAATAATATGCTCCGCTTTTGCTCTGTTACAGCTTAAATCTAACTGTGGCGTGGGTAAGGGAATTATCGTTTCCCATTAGTGACAAAATCAGAGAAACCCTAGATGCTCTAAGACTATATACTCAATTTAATTTTTAATAACGAGTCAATTAATTTGTTCTAGTCTTATTCATTTCAATCGTCCAATGTGGTTTCACCACATTAATACAAATGAATTTTAATTTAGGTTCCGTTCGTTTAAAAGAAAATGTTACTTTTCTGGAAAATATTTTTTAGCAAGCTATTTTCCAGGAAAATGTAATTATTTTTCGGTGTTAAGGTGAAACTTGATTTTGAAGTGAAAAATATTTTCCGCTGTTCGCTTGGAAAAATATTTTACTTTATAAACTCTTTTCAATATTTATTTTATTACTTTATTTTTTAAAATCATTATTTATTATTTTTAAAATTGATTATTATTATTATTTTTTTGTGTTCTCTCTAAACGGCAGCAAGGCCCGGGCGTTGCCGATTTGCGATGCCCAAGCCTCGTCGTCGTCTGGCGAGGCTAGACCGGTGAGCTCAGCTAGCCTGTCGCTGGTCGTCGGCCGTTGCCATGGCTGGCGATTGGGCGAAAAAAGAAAAACAGCAAAAAGAAAGACAAAAAGAAAAAGAAAAAGAAAAAGAAAATAAAAAATCGATTTTATTAAAAAATAACAAAAAATTCGAATTTATAAAAAATTGATTTAAAAAAAAAAGAAGGAAGTGAGGATTAATAGTGGGTGTGAGATAGAAGAGAGTGAGTGTGGAAAATATTTTCCCCAACTTGAAAAATGAAAAACATTTTTCCTCACTTTAGAAGAAAATGTTTTCCCCAATGGATTTATTTTCCGTAAAATGAATGTTGAAAAATTTGAAAAATATTTTTCTGAAAATTATTTTCAGTGAAACAAATGGAGTTTTAAAGAATACGAGTCATCGCTAGTATTACCCATAGGAATATTTTGCAGGTACCTAGTAAGAAAACGAGGACCCCAAGGACAATGGGCTCTCCTTCCTCTCCGAAAAGACATGCCAGGTGTTGTGCCCCAACCCCTAGAGCACCAGCTGAGAATGTCGCAAAGCCTCTATTCAGACCTTTGCTCAGGGTGGCACCTGCCCAAAAAAAAAAGTAATTTCAATTTGGGATCATGTGGAAAAAATTCGCGTGATGTCCACTATATTATTTTAGAGTCTATATTAGTCAATCGTGCACGACGCACATAGAAATCCACTAGTCGCAGTTTTAGCTTGGTTGTGCATGTGTCGCGCAACTAATGGTGCTAAGTGCAGAGCTGATGCTTCACTAGTAATGGACAAATGATTCTTTTCGACCCTTTGTTTTTAACGAGCTTACCAACGGTGAATTCGAAGACGACAGTGACCGTGAGCACGGCCCACATCCCAGCAATCCCATAGCTGTCGTAGAAGGGCCTCACGTAGTATATGAGGGAGACGAGCGTGAGAGCCAACCCTACTTTGAGTGAGTGGATAACTCTTCTCGGGTCGTCCTGTCCGAGCTTCTTGATGCTCCTCCCGAGGTCGGCCACCTTTTCCCTACACTTCATGAGGCACGTCCCAAGCCAGTTCAGCCCTTGAGCGAGCGGCCTTGATCCTCCCTCCTGAGCTACGGCCTCGATGTCCATCACTGATAATAGCTCGAGGAGAACGGACTCAACTTGCTTTTCTTGCGCACGAGAGAAAGAGAGAAAGAGAGAAAGAGAAAGAGAGATGTGTGGAGGAAAATGGGGATCGAACGCCGTTGATTTATAAAGGGGCGTAGTTCGGCGCATCATCTCGAGAATATTTTCGCTTGGTGCGGTCGTGTTTGGTGGTATTGGAGGACAAAGATTTTCTTCCACAAAGGCCTTTCAAGATGTGGCTGACTAAGCTTTTGCCTAGATCTGACCTAATATTTTATTAGTCCCGAACAAATAGCCCACCAAAGCTTTAGTAAGCAAAAGAGATATATAGCTTGCCCACTATCGTGTACAAACAAAGTTATTTTATGCCTACGAGTTTCGTGCTTATTTGACCCCTCAAAACGTCCTTTTTTTCCTTTCCAGAAAACGTACAAATGCCTTGAACAAATGAGGATGTTAATTTATATCGTGATAGTGTATATGGTGGGTGAATGGAGTATTCGTTAGGGACTATTCCCACGCGTAAATTGAACCCTAGATTTGTAATACAAGATGCGATTCGGAAATAATAACACACAGCATGCAAAAAGGGAGAGCTATATAGAAATTGTTTAGATGAGAGGCACCAGTATTTTGTTGGGTTGAAAGCGCGTGTAATCATATAAAAGTCAAAACCCTGATTTGAGTTTTGTCAATGGAAAGATTCAACTTGAGTTTGGAAATCTCTTAAAACTCTCTAACTCGGAAACCGTGGTATCTCCAAATTCCATCAACCCTTTGATCATGATAGTAAACAACATGGGAGCTATTCACATCGGAAGACATCAATTTTCTCTTTATTTAGAGATTAGGGACATATAAAAACCTAGTTAAAAAATAGAGATTTGGATAATGAAAGATTTGGAGGGACTTTGTGTATTTAATTTGCATTTAATTTTAGAGTTTATACCACAAAGACCTAAAGCTGGTATACTTGTGTCACGGGCCAATCGTTTGGGATTGTGATCGTGCGGCGACTTAGGCTAATTTAGGCTATTTCGGATTGTTTGGGATCGTTGGGGCCTAAGCCAAGCCTTTTTCGGATTGACCGATCACTCAACTAACCTGGATCTTAGAGAGAGAAACTAAAGAAGTTCTGAACGAAAAAAATGAACTTAGATTATTAAATGGTTGGATAGATATAAATGAGGGGGAGGGCATCTCTTCTTATACTTGAGACCCTCGGATTATAACCATTGATTGAGTTTTGATTTGGTGGATGAGATCGTGCTGCCCCACCTACCACACCTACCAGCATTTATGCTGAAAAAATTCTAGACCACGATTGCACAATTTTCGGACAAGATCGGGGCGTTTTGGTCATTTTTCTTTGTTCCTCCATTGAGAATGTTTGACACTTGTGAAATTTATCTAAAATTAATTTTTTGACTACTAAAAATCTTATTCTCCTTTAACCAATTTTTTGGGGCGTTTTGGTCATTTTGTATTAACATCTCAAAATATTCTTAAACTACTTCAACATCATCTTGAACGATTCTCCATTGACCATGGAAACCTGGGAAATTTTCAACGGCATCGGCATGCCACACTGACACTTGTGACCAATTTATCTAAAATTAATTTTTTGACTACTAAAAATCTTAAATTGATATACTTGTGATAAATTTAACCAATTTTTTGACTATAAAAAATCTCAAATTGGTACATTTGTGATAACCATTAGTTAGTTTCCATTAAATTGTATTAACATCTCAAAATATTCTTAAACTAATATACTTATGACAAACGGAGGGTAAAATTTCAAATTGAAACACTCATTAATTATCATGTGTTATCTAGTTCAACAATTTGACTGTAAAATCTAATAAAAACTAGAGGGGGTAAATTTATTATATGTGTACCAGTTAGGGTTTTTGATAATAAAAAAAATTAATTTGGGATAAATTTGTTACATGTGTACTAATATATATATATTTTTAGTATTAATCCTTAATTTTATTACGTATGTTATATCCTCTAAAATCCATTTGAATATGAAGAGATTTGGAGGGATTGGTGTTTTCATTAAACAATTATTCTCTTCTTTTATCCACTTGTACCCTTATTGTTATAAATTATAATAAAAAGGGACATAAATAGTGGCAATATGTTATTTTCCATCCGTTTCTCTTGCTATAGTCCAGACAACATCATAATCGAGTACCTTTTTTTGTTTCTTTCTAATCTTATCTACCAAAAATTGTGTCAATGTGACAAGTAAGGAAGGGCTACTTTATTCGTTCCGTAGGAAAAGTAATCAAGTATGACATTACAGCATCCCCAATTGTGTCGCTGGAACAGACCAATAATTACACATTTTTCGAAAGTACTCACTTCGTATCGCCACTTTCGCGTCCCATAGTGATCCGACACACCACAAGAGAAATCCTAGCCTTCCTTTCCATCTCCTACTTTCCCCCTTCTCTCTCCCTCTTCCTCCCTAATTTGCGATGCCTAGACCCCCAACGTTGGTGGCAACTCCACAACCCAGCACAGGCTGATAGCAAACCTCCGCTGACCATGCTCGACCTTAGTTCGGGGCTGATCCATGCTATTGTCCTTGGATCGACCTTGATTTGAGTGTGAGTCAAGATTTGAGGCTTGGGCTGGCTCCTGACCTTAAATCTCCACTTGTCATTGTCAGCTGTGTCGTTAACTGCATCGTCATTGAGGGAAAGTTGCGGTCACGCATTGCTAGAGGGGAGCAAACTTGGTTGCTTGGAGTTTGGGACGAATTATGGTTAACTGTTGATACCTAGATTTTGATGATCTATTTAGTCAGTTATTGCATAAAAAATTAGGGATTGACTTTGACCCCTAACCAAAACAAAGTTATTGTTAGATTGCATCTGTATATTAGGAGCATTTTTATTTATTTAATAGAATTAAAGCCAACATAAACTAAATTTTAATTGGACCGGTATTAAATGGACTTAAGCATGGGTGTTCTAAGCTTAGATGAATTAATTGGATAGAGCCGGTGTACATTGAAAATTTGGTCAAGCTGATTATTCCTTAAGTGGCAAAAAAATTGAATATGATGGGGGTGTGAAGTTGGAAAATTGATTTATCAAAGCAAACTTAGGAATTAATTAAACATAATATTTTCAAATTTAAGTCAATGGGATTAATGGCAAGTTTTTCTATTCTTAAATATTGCATATATTCTTTGGGTTCAAAATACGAAAGTGGTTGTTGTAAGAATACTCTAATCACATCCTATATAAAGCTTTGTCCTTTTTTGAGAATTGGGAGGTTCACAAGGGGGGTTGACAAGACTCGATAGAAAAGAAAAAAAGACACGAAGAGCACAAGAAAAACACACAAGAGCTCTCTTTCCCTCCTCCAGCCCAACCACTGCCCCAAAACGCACTCGTTAACCATTGGATGGCACTCAAGTTCTGTGGAGAGCATGGTAAAACATCATTCTTAAATTTGTTTGGTGGAGATGGTGAAATAATATTTGAAAGTATGTCTTAAAAGGAGAAAATCATACTGGTCGTATTGCTAGAGAGTCCAACGCACGGTCCCGGAAAATGATGAGCATGTGTTTGTTCTAAACTGGAATATGTTAAAATTTTGAGGAGACCTCTAAGACACCTAGTTCTTCAACTTCAGCGAACGAGTCAAACATGAAAGATCCAGAGATGCCCTTGTGACGTCCACAGTCCTTGACATTGCTGTCCGCCGCCTCTTGCGATTGCGAGTCCTGCTATCCCGGCATGATTTTGTTGCCCAATGCCTTAGCCCCCGCCAAACTCCTTGCCATTGCTTGTCCATCATCGCCGGCCCTCTTATTCCGAGTTGCTGCCCAACGCCATTCTTGGCCTTGCCGTAGCTTTGCCGGTTGCCGTCGTGGACAACCCTTAGCTGATTTCCCTTCGAAGTTCGGGTGTCAATTTTAGTAATTTACTTAAAGTGATTCTCAATTTCAATATTCAACTGCCTAATTTGCGAGTATTAAGATTCTACCTTGATTTGGTGAAAATTTTTAGGTATATCATAAACAGAAAATTTCTTCTTTCGAGTTGTACATATAATTGGGTTTTGATAGACCTAAGATCGATTGCCTTTGTTTCCTATTTTGGATGTGGTGAATATGTAATTATATGGGCACATTTAGGAAACATCTGTTTATATAAAAAAAAAATTGCATTGGCATTTAGAATAGATTGCATACATCTAAGTTTCCTAAATTACAATTGCACATCTTAGGAACCATGTAGGTTGAAAAGAAATCACAAAATATAACAGGCATACGTCGTAGAGAACTAGTTTCATAATTTCCACGTCATACATTAAATGTAACTTAGTCATTATATGCTTTAGGTGCTTGTCATCATATCTACATTATAATATTCATGACATAATGTCCATGTCATTAAGTGATATATGCTTAGGCTCATATAAATCTAATTGCATATTTAATTAGTTCATACTATTAGGATTAGTTTATATAAAAATTGCATTTAAGATCATGTCACAAGCATATAGTTTTTTTTTTAAGAGACGACCCCCCCAAAAAAAAAAAAAAAAGAGAGAGAGAAGGAATTGAATGTCATTGCATTTAGAAATCATGTTTAGGCAATGCATATATTGTTTATTTAACATCTTAGAACACTTGAGACATTATCATAATGAAGTTATATAATGCTTAATGAATCAAGGTTTTTGCCCCATTTCTAGCAATTTATTTATTTTTTTGATTTATTGAGATTTAATTTCTTACTTTACAAACGTATGATCAAACATTGCATATAAGTAGCTTAAGGTTAAAATTGGCCAAGACTGTATGCAAATTATTTTTGAAACTAAGAGAAAATGTACCAAAAGGGTTTCAAGCTCTTGTATCCATATATCTCTAATTCATAAAAGTAAGATGTTCTCTCTCGCATTTTACTTGAGTTTCTAATTGACCGGTAATAGATTTGTGGCAACTTTTAAATGAATTAAATTTAATGTGAAATCGATCAAATCAAAATCTCAAAGTCTTGATTGGTATAAACTTAAGAGAGTTCATGCTAAGTCTGTTATTTAGTAATCTATTAAATTTCCTTTTGATGGTTTACCTCTAGGAAGATTGCAACAATAAGGACATTGTTTGATAATTGGGAGAGCGAAGATGTTGGCTAAGGTTGGTGACTGTGGTTAAATTGAGGTGAAGGCACTTGTGGGCGACTAGGTACAATTCACCCTTGCAACTGCAAGCTCGATGAGAAGAGAGAGAGAGAGAGAGAGAGAGAGAGAGAGAGAGAGAGAGAGAGAGAGAGAGAGAGAGAGAGAGAGAGAGAGAGAGATTCTCTTTGGTTTGGTGTTTGAGAGACACGTGATGCAACACTAACAGCCTATATGGTGGAGATAGAACATAATCACAAGTTATTAGAGTAGTGTTCCCATGAGAAATTATTTTATGTGATGGATATATTATGTGATGATGTGGTCTAACCGACTAATCATAATTGTTTGCACATTATATTGGTGTCATGTGTATATGCATCTCACTTTCATTTGGTCGGTTATAGTCCCCCAAGAGAGAGCGCCTTATTTTGGTAGACACATGGCACAAAACTAATGGCTTGTATGTGATATAGTAATGATCACAAGTTATTAGAATAGTATCCCAAGAGAAGCTATTTCGTGTGATAGAAACATTACGTGACATTGATAATGTGATTTAACCAATCAATCATCATTGCTTGCATGTTATGAATCCTATTTCACTTGGTGCCTTGTATATGCATCGCACAATAAATTGGTCAATTATATCACATGTTACTATCACGTAATGTATTCTTCTCATCACAAATCGAGAAGCAACTTAATCACATGCATACTCAAATAATTTAGCGGCTACATCTACTGGTTTAGATTTTCAGAAAATTATGCTACATTGAATCCAAAATAAGATATTATTATGTACAAATTTTGATGTTTCCCATTTGTGTCCACATTGAAAATTGATATTTATTACGGTAGGACCCGGCCCAATGCCACGCTACACATTAAGGTGATGATGAAGTTCTTGAGTAAATAGCAATAATTCTAGCTTAAATTTTCGCCACAAATGGTCCACTCGCAATATATTAGGGTCTAGAGATGGCACCGTCCACCAATCTACCATTCGTTTTCTGTTGATTTGACGCCCCATTGTGCATGCTAATCGGAACGCATATGCATAACGATATTGAAAGTGAAATTTATAATGACATACCATCAACATAAATTTTCTCTTTTCAATGTATATAAATAATACTGCCATTTTGTTCCAAAGTTTTAGTTTGTTGGGAGACGGATATACAATTGTATCAATAATAATTTGTCTACAAATAAACTGAATCATAACGCGTGAAATATCATATATAATATTTAGAGACTATGAGCATAACACACACAGTGGTTGTATGTGGGCACCCGACCTATGTTATTATACCACGTCAACGACTGTTTTTCTACGATCTTAACCTGAAAAACGTCTAGATTCCTATACTAAACATTAGAAAAAAATGTTTCCCCCAAGAATTTAAGCTGTTGGGAAAATGCACTAACAATGTGTTTACATGATGATTTGTAACACTTTTCCTCATGTGTAAGTTAGTCTTTACACACGCACAGACAGGATATGTAAAATCATAGAATGACAATTTTTCAAAAAAAGATGAGAGAAAATTCCAGGATTAGAATTCTTCAGCTGTGCTACTATTTTAAAAAGAGACTTGTACCGTCAGAAACCGTGTCAATAATGTATTACAACATATCCCTTGATACTAAGTATAAATCTATTAGAACATTTCATATATGATGTACCTACCATAATTTTAGGGATCATTTTAGTTTGGTGAGGAGAGTACTGTTTCCTTCAGAGTAATCCTACCTGACTTTGCAATGGTGGCGTCGAGACCCTCTTTTTCTGTACTCTTCCTTATATTGATGGCTCTACGAAGCGAAATCCATCACTCAAACGGTGATGGCATTGCACTGTATCCCATGGTTCAAGAGCGAGGAAGTTGCCTTGGTGGTGGAGCTCTCGGAACATAGAATTAACCCTAGAATTCGGTCTTTTCAGAAGAAGGAAACTACTGAAGAATCCGTCAAAAAGTCTACTTTTTCTGATACAATTGGCCATTTTATATTTCCAAGTCTTCTTTCTTCTGTTGGGCTCAGCTAGTGGAACGATGACGCGCTCTAGGGTTTGTTCCCTTGTGCGGAATTTCGGCCCCCCCTAAGAAGAATCTGTCGAGAGAATGGCGTTGAGGCCAACTTGCCAAAATGACAGAATTTGTGGGCTGTATACATTAAATAACTCTATCGGGCAAAATAATATTAAACAAATGTAGAACGACCCATCATGGCAAATTACGTGTCGAATAAACCAGGAGGAATTCCCGACTTAAATCTGTTTGCTGTTGCGACCTGACGTTCTTCCGGGAAAGCTCGATTTTGACATGCCTGGGACATTCGAATTGTGTAGCGATTGGACTTAGCTTGAAGAGAAGCTCAAACTTGCGCTAGCTTTCTTCTTTTTTAGACCCTCTCTCTATGACTGCGTAGACACATCTTTTTATTTAACTTTTCACGATTTTAATCAAAATTGACTTGAGGTCTGACTTATAATAATATACATCAAATAATATGGTTGGCTAGGATTTGTCAAGAGCCTTCCGATGACATCAAATTTGCCGAAATTCTACCATTGGGTCCTTAGGTTTCCTATCTTTGAAATCACGACAACTCGATGATATTGGGAGTTTGTAATTCCCCCAATCAGATGACATGAATTCAAAGTAAAGTCACAAGCTTCCTGAATTATCAATAATCACTCCCATCAAGTTTAAAACAAGTAAGACATCACCAGACTGAATTTGATTAGTGAGGATAAAACAGGTGTACGACGTCAATGTTGAGTTCTGTGTAGACAAGTTCGAAACTGAATCATAAATTTAGTCATCGAAATGAGAATAAAACGAATTAATTAGAGCGAGTCAGCCACGCTCAATGTAAATCAAGGACACGTTTAAGGCTGTCGACGACCAAGCGGAGTTCGGTTGGCAAAGTTATCACAAGGAAGCTTTATCCGGTTTAAAGAACTGCGATATAAAAAAGCATGATCTGAGCATATTCTGAAACACTAGAAATTACAACCTTTCCTTTGCCACTGAAATCGCAAGAATCCGATCTTTTTGGACCAAAAGATACGCTCATTGAAAGTTTGGCGGGCCACACTCAAATTATGTGACGGAGCGTGAGGTCAGCACTACGTTGGAGGATGATAAACATGGATCACCGTGCTCTACCAATGGCGCTCCGTGATCCTTAAAGGCTCACAGTGCCCTCGGCGATTTATTGTGATCCATCCAAATGCTTGTCTTTCAATACAACATTTTGAAAAAAAAATTGTCCAAAAAATCTTAAACCTATTGCATTTTTACTGATTCGGTTCTAAATCTTTTCATTTTATCAATTCCTAAAGCATTTCATGTTTTACCAATTGAGTCCATTTGGTTAATTTTAATAGAAAATTACTGATATGAACGTCGACCATCTTTCATGGCGTGACGAGCTTTGACGTGGAAAATTTTAAATAATACTTTAATATTTTTTGATTTTTCCTTTTTCTTTCTTATTTCTAACCTTATGCTAGTTAGGTTGTCGGCTGATCCTCACTTGGTTTGGGTATGCGCATTGCTGCCCTTGCCAACCATGGGCAAGGCCTTTGCGTCCTTGGTGGCCACAAGTGAGGGCATTGTGGCCCTTGCCTATGGCTAGTGAGGATCGGCTAGCGACCTCCCGGCCTAAGGTTAAGGAAAAAAAAGGAAAAGAGGATTAAATTTTTTTTTGAAAAATTTATTAAAATAATATTAGAAATTATTCATGTCAATGTCGGTTGTACTATGTAAAACAGCCGACATCAATGTCGGCAATGACCTCTTTTGTGTCATATTGGGGAAAATTGTTCAACAAGTCCTAAAAATATTATATAGTGACCATTTAGCCATTATCTTTTAATTGTGTCAATTTAGACTTAAACATTTTGACAACTTGCCACTTTAATTCTAAACCTTTTGATAATTTGTCAATTTAGTCTTGAACTTTTTAATAATTTGGCAATTTAATTGTTCCTACAAATTTTTGCCAAAAATCACCAACATGGTGATCTAATTAGCATTGGCTATCCCTGCATTGGTGGACAAATTTTGCAATTTTTTTTTTAATTTCATGAATTTTATGAATTTTTTTCCTTTCTTTTTTCCCTCTATCAACTATTGCCAAGGAGGTCACCGGCCTCAGGCGAGGGTCAACCTCATCGCCCTAAAGTGAGGGATGCCCATGTTGAACCCTAGCAAGGGTTGCCTTTGCCTAGGTGGGTATTGGCTGCCCTTGCCTGGCTTGCGAGGGCTACGCTCACTCCCTTGGCTGAAATCGGTGGAGGGAAAAAGAAAAGAATTAAAAAATTCAAAATATAAAAAAATTACAAAAATTGTTTACATTAATGCCAACTATGTCATGTATAATAGTTGATGCCGACTAGACCATTACATCATCAATTTTGGTAAAAATTAGCTAAAAGGACTAAATTAGCAAATCATTAACAGGTTTAGGATTAAATTGGTGTAATTTAAAGGTTTATGACTAAATTGACAAGTTGTCAAAAATGTTTAGGATAAAATTGATATAATTTAAAGGTTTATGACTGAATTGATTATTGTAAAATAGACATAAGATTTTTTGGACAATTTTTTTCATTAAATAGTCTTGTGACTTTATGGCTAGCCGACCTCTAGTTCCCCAATTGTGTCACAATAACAGGTTTGCCTACTTTGGTGGTGCTGAGTAGCCGAGGTTCATCCCTGCTTAAGTTGTATGTGTCGTGATGGGTATGAGACCCTTATAATGACACTCAAAATGGATAGTCACATTTAGCTTGGCTGCTCTCCCCTGTCCTTATGCTTAGGAAAAATAAGAGAGTTCCCCTGCCCTTATGCTTAGGAACTAGGGTTGGGCTCCTTATATTTCTTGCAACTACGACACCATGATCGCCCTTGCAACTCCTATCTTGAGAAATACCACTTTTCACCGAACCAGACTTTCTGTCTGTCTGTCTGTGTCTTCCCCAAGTTCGCAGAACGTGGGGAAAAGGTTGGGGAGGTGAAGATAACGTGACCGCATTAAAACACTTCAATATATTTTAGTTTTAACCCGAGTCCTGACTCGATATCGGCTGGTCGATCTCTAAATAAATGTTTAATCTTGTAAGTAAGTACTAGATTAAGTTCCAGTTTCACGTTGTCCTAGAATTACTCTCTTATTTATACTTGTCATTGGAAAAAAGTGACTGGCGCCTGTGTACTTTTAAATAACCCTTGAAAAGAATTATTTAATTTTGTGGAGGTATATATATATTCTATTTAAAGGGCCTCGTGTTGAGAATCAGAATATCTCACACAAAAACATAAGGAAGAGACGCAAGAATAAAGAACATCCCCCACGAAGGACAAGGAGTGCCGGCCGCCCCCTTTTAAAAAAAATAAAAAATGGATCGTGTCATGGTGACCATGGGCTGGCATCGGAAAGGCGAAAAAAAGGAATATACTACAAGAGATGGAGCTTTTTAATTGGGTAATACATATTTTAAAATTGAGGCAACAACTTCCTGAAGACCGGTGGAGGTTGCTAAGGTCGTGATGTGTTCACCCAATCACCTTGTCAGAAATTACAGCACCACTTTTTGGAACCGAAACTGTTACAGGGAAAACTACGTCATCTCTAAACCCTAGTTCGCTAATGATTATTGCAATGGATATTCAACTTATATTCAATTCGAATATCCATGACGGAAGGCGTTTCTCGTTTATCTTTAGCTTCTCCTTAGCTTGTGTTACATATAAGATATTCCAGCATTATGCTTAGGATCTTACATCTTTCATGAGCATGAGTAAGTCTTCTTTGGGTGCCCTTTCAACTTTATCGTCTTCCACAGAGTGGTTCGTCTTCCTCATTTGGCCTCCGTGAGATGCTTCTTAAATTATTTAAAATTATCTCCTAGAGGAATACAAAATGGTGCAAGTAAAGCACATGAGTCCAATCTAGAGATCGCTAAAATCCATCCTGCTTTCGGGATTTGTTTAAAACCCAGTGTGATTCCTTTGATTCCTATCGTTCTCCTTATCTTTTTCCTTCTTTTCCTTTTCCTTTTCCTTTTTATTACTTGCTTGCTTTTTGAATATTTGACACTGTCATCCAGCTGGACGAGGGATCAAGCAAAGTCAGAAGTCACTAGTGAGTAGGATCTGACTCAATGAATATATTCCCCCACGCTCCCAATAGTTTCTGTTCTCATCTTTCTTCATATTTTAGGGCTATCCTATTCCCAGTTTTCGGACATATGATGTGAAATGACGCCGAAACAAGACCCTTGCCCTAGGCATTTTAGTGTTCCCTTTTGGACAGAAGTGGGTTGGGATCAAAACTGACATCAGAATGGTAATCTTGATCTGTTTCATTTTGTTTTCTGTCTTTCCTCGTACCCTTTTTACCCAAATTATATGCCACTTTCAAGGCAACTTGGGGCATGCCCCTCTCTGGTGGTCTTCCTCCCACTGTGGAACTGGTGATGGAGAAGAGCAACAGAGAGAGATATTCAACGCTTTGGTACTCCAACTTTGCCAGATACGTGAATTCAGCCCAATCTCATCCAGTTTTTCGATCGTTATGTGTACATAAAATTAGAAAGTTTGAGTAGGGGTAAGTGGATTCAAACTGGGTATCACATTGGCAACATCCCAAGAAACCTGAGTTTGCGAGTATAGATTCTAAATACTTTACCGGGTATAGAGGTTTGCAATTTAGTCCCTAGACTTTAAAAACCAAAATTTTCATCTCTGAAGTTTGAATTTTGTGCAATTCAAGCTTATTACATTTAACATTTACTTTTATCATTAGTCTTCCAAAATGGTCCCCTAAATTAAAAAACGATTAATATAACAAAAGGCATATCAGGATCACGAAAATCCCAAATAGGTACATATGTGACAAATTTACTTCAAATTAATTTTTGAGTTACCAAGAAATCCAAACTAGTATACGTGTGACTCATTAACCTTTTATTAGTCTTTATCAAATTTTACCGTGAATTTGCTTTGTTGGATGATGTATGACAACAACTCAGTTGACGAGACAAGTTTATAGGGAAATTCATAACTCTCTGTCTCTCTGTGCGCACTCTAATTGTTCTTCCTCTTCTATGATTAGGTATCGAAATTCATTCGAGCACACTTTTATCTAATCTTCTTGCCTTTGATATATATAAAAGGGATTGTTTGGCTAACTCATCCAAATTATCAAATTAGGATGTTCAATGTTTTCGAGTAGAAGTGGTTCAGAGAGAAGCCCCTCATCTTTCAGCTTTATCAACAAAGTTCAATGGAAGACGATTTGGGGTTTTTTGTGCTCCAGGCAGATAGGGACTAAGCCCTATTTGTTTTCAAATTAGGGCGAATTGAAGAGAGAGAGAGAGAGAGAGAGATGAATGAGATGGATTTCTACATGAACTTGTCATGTGAACTAAGTCATGGATTTTCACATGAACTTGTCATATGAATTGAGTTGTTTCTATTTGTTATCCAATTTAGTAATTTTACGATAAATTTGATGGAAACTACTAGAAAGTTTGCACTTTTACTCTATTGCTATGTGCACAAATTTCTAAATAAAGTTTGCACTTTTAGTCTATTGTTGTGTCTTTTGATTTTGTTTTGTATACTTGTTTTTTGGGAAAATTTCAAATAAGGGCCTAGAGTTTTCTCAAATAAGAGCCTAAAGTAAATTTTATTTCAAACAAGGGAATTAAGTGCCTTTGTTTTTTCAAATAGGGTATGAAGTTGAACTTGTTTCAAAGTGGCCATATCAATCTCAAAGAGGAGCTTAATCTTGCTTGCCGAAGGGCATTTTCGTCTTTTAGGCTTTGATTTTTTTTCCTTTTTTTTTTATTTTTATTTTTCCCTCTTCCCTTAGTTGGCCATGGCGGAGGTTGCTAGACTTGAGCAAGGGCGGCCTTCGCTGAGGCCGGTGACCTTCATTGGTCATCGATGAGGTGTGGCAATGGCCAAGGAGGGAAGAGAAAAAAAGGAAAAGAAAAAAAAAGAAAAAAAAAAAAAAAAAAGGAAAAGGAAAAGGAAAGAAAAAATATAAAAAATGTATTTAATTTTTTTATTTTTGACTAAAATACCTTTCTCTGATGGCTAGAATAATAATTAGTTAGCCAAAAATCTTTATTTGAGGTGATTTAGCCACTTCATGCTTTTATTTGAGTTGATTTGTTCACTTTAGACTCTTATATGAAATAATGTCCATTTTATGCACTTATTTGAGATAATAAGGACACTTTAGGCCTTATTTAAAAATTTTCCCATTTTTTTATATTATAATACTAGTCCTTGTACTATTCATTAATTAAAGTTAAATCATAATCGAATAAAGAAAGTTCAAATAAACTGTTCGTGATATAAACTGAAAAAGAGAATTGGATTGCATCCACTAGAATTAATCTAAAGAGGACTGCCAATCCACTTGGACGAATTCGTACACACATGATTGCACATATCCATAGGATTTCGCATGACAAATACGACGAAAATAGTTAAAGTTTAGCTGAAGAGTAATGCATGTGCTATTTTGTGACTAAAACTAAATAAAAGAACTCAGACTGAATATCCCTTTTGTTGTACAATTACAGACTAAAAGTGCAATTCGATTGTAATTGTTTCCCTTTATAATGGGTGCCTTTCCACCGTAAATGAATTATTAACTAGGCCTATGGATAAATATAGGCCTGATGATTGGGCCACTAGTTTTAGCCCGGTCTAGCATTCACCTAATTGTTTCTGCCCTAACTTTCACAAAACAAAAAGACATCAATAATAATGCCATGGAAAGATTGTGGTCAAATAACATGATTTGCAATTTAGTACTTGAAACTTTGTCCATTCAATTAAGCATTTAAACTTTCAATGCACTTGTCTATTTGGCCTTTCATTAAGGGCGTGGAAACCTGATTACTTGAAGATCGATAGAACAGCACACAAGCCTCAGGAACTGATTAGGTGCAGGCTTTGACTTTTGTAGGTGGCACTAATCTGAAATAGTTGGCATATAGTCAGTAGATTTCGAGCAACGACCTTCGATTTCAATTTTTGAGCTATAAATCTCCCAATGTGCCAACGAACCATGGCAATCATGAAGATGCAATGATTAGCGAACCCGATTTTGCCCACCCCTGCTATGCCTAATCAATGAGAAATTATCATGAAGATTACCCATCTTTCTTTGTCTTACGTGACATGGAAAATGGCTAGTGATTTATGAAGCAAATTAAATAATAGACACGTGTTCTATGGGCTTCATGTAGGTCCATTTAATCTCCCACATTGACATATCTATAAATTAGTAAATTAAGGTGCCCAGATAGATATTCAGATGATCTGTTGATAACCTCTTCTCTCAAAACAGAATAGACACAAGGATAAACAAAATCCTATTGTTAGAAAAACTCATCACTAGAGACTAAACAAAGAGGAAGCATCTCTTTCCTCCTTGAGGATAACATTTTTCTTATTGAAGTATGCCCGAAAGATATTGTTTGAGAATCTGAAGATCCTATCAATATCTGCTCAATTTCTATAATGTTCAATGGTTTGTCTCTATCTATCAGTCATCGATCTTCGCCGCCACCACTGCGTTATGTTACCTGAAAAGAAAGTCAATAAGAACAAAAGCACAACAACCCATTACCATCACTTCGTGTCCTAACCATTTAGAGTAGATTCCCTTACATTATCGTTTTGTTTACATGGGATTTTTGTCATCGTTTCGACTTTTAATTTCCAATTTAATTCTATAAGGAAAAGTAATTTTCAAAAGAATTTTCAGTGCCACATTATGCCTAACTGGTGCATAATCATCATCGTCCTCGTCCTGGTCACTTTGACCTCTCTCCGAAACTTATCGGGAAAGAGTTTAATGTCTTGTACAAACTTTATCCTTTTAAAATTAATGGGAATAACTATAAAAAATCCTAAACTATACTAATTGTAATCCTAAACTTTTTTTGTGGTATCAAAAGTTCTAGTATTGTACCTATGTGACACATTTACTCTCTCTCAAAATTCTATCAATGACATTGTGAAAAATATGCCCATATGAATGCCGGAAAGCACTCAGTGTTTAAATTTGGTGTCTGTGTGGGGTTTTGGTTGATAAATCATATGACAAAATATTGACAGAGGATAAATGTGTCACATAGATACAAGTTTGAGATTTTTTATGTTACAAGAAAAAGTTTAGGATAAATGTGTCATAGTGAATATACTTTTGGTTTTTTGATGTCACAAAAAAAGTTTCAGATAAATGTGTTACAATGGTATAGTTTATGATTTTTGGTGGCCTTTTCCTTAAAACAAATTAACTATAAATAACAAAAAAAATGAAAACCAATTTGCATACATTTAACCACTAAGTTTTAATTTATGGAAAGATTCAAGAAACAAACCAAATGGCATATACTATTTATTTAGGTTTATCTCCTTTAGAAAATGGAGACTTGGGAAAAATATGTTAACTTGTTGTACATATAAATTACAAAAATTACTTAATGTAAATCCATTTAATTTTTTTAATATTAAAGTGAACTGAAAAATCAAAACATTAGAAAAATTGTAATGCAATCCATCTAATAAAAAAGTTAGAACAACGAGCAGTAATTGAAAAAGGTATTCCATAAAAAAGCAAAGTTTATTAAAGAGAACTCCTAAAAGGGTGGGCTATTTCCACTCCTATTTTGATTAAAATACGCCTTTCTGGAGCAACTTCATAAATGACCGATTTTCACCTTCTTATTTTATTAATCTAAGGGAAAAAGCTACAAAAAACCCTAAACTATGTCTACTATGATACATTTACTTTAAAATTTTATTGTGACATGAAAATTTTCAAACTTATACTCATATGACATATTTACCTTAATTTTTTTTTGACATTAAAAATCCTAAACTTATATTCGTGCGACACATTTACCTCAAAATTTGGTAGGTAAATAAATCACAATAGTACAAGTTTGGGGATTTTGGTATTGTAAAAAAATAATTAGGAATTTTTGTGTCACAAAAAGTAAGTTTAGGTTAAATGCACTACATGATATAAGTTCAAGGTTTTTGTATTATGAAATTTTTTTTGGAGTAAATGTGTTACAATGGGTATAGTTTAAAGTTTTTGGTGGATTTTTCCCTCTATTTTAAGAACTAGTATTTATTATTACTCTTCCATGGGTTTTTCATTACCATTTTCAAGTATATTATTTTAGCCTTTAACAATAACGTTGACATAATATTTCACTTCAATTTAATGGAAAGAATTTTAAAAAATACCAGATGCATTTTGTCAAAACTCTCTTGATGACATAAAGCTATTTATAGAAAGGGAAAGGGAAAGGGAAAGTGAAAAGGAAAGGATATTAAATGAATTATTATCCTTAAATAATAATCTATATTAAATACAGAGGAGCAAGACCGATTGTTTATTAATTTGTTACAAATTATTTAATAAATATGTTAGTAGAAAGAAAGAGATTCTACTTCTCATTCGATTTTTGTTTTTTAAGGATTCTATTCTATATCATTTCATTCCTTTCTTTCTGTTGTATTTTGAACCATATTTCGTACCAAACGCAACATAAGAATATTCCTCATTAGAATTATGCGATTTGATATCTCATATTCAAACATTTACTTTGCCCGACGTTCCCTGGGGAGCTGTTTGCACAAGCAAAACAAGAGGGCTCCGGAGAGGGTTAGATCAGAGGAGTGGATGAGGCCCAGAACTTGTAACAATCAAAACCTAAAAAAAAAGAAAAACCAATGGAAAATCTTAAAGGAAGAGAGCTATAAAAAAATCATGAAACTAAAAATTAATTCCAAACTATAATGACTTAAATAGCTCAAACTTTTTTTTTTTGCAAAATATCCTTGATTTGTCCATTGTGACACAAATAACCCACATCTTTTTTTTTTTTTTTCACGTCACGGAAAAACCCAAACCATATCTTCTTTTTCATTTCCATCCAATACATATTTGCAACATTGATATAAATTTGGGGATTTTATTACTAAAAAGAGTTCAGGCTATTTATGGCACAATGAGAAAATTTAGGATTTTCATGACAAAAAAAGTTCAGAGTCTTTGTGTTATAATGAGTATAATTTAGGATTTTTTTATGATATTAATTCTAGAAAAATACATTGCTAAGATTGTGAGATGAGTAGTTTTGGGAGCATAAACACAGGTAAAGCGTCAACAACCGAAGATATCTGTCCCAAGACGAACGGAAGGTGGAATAAAAGAAAGAAAAAAGACACTGGAATTCATCAGTAGAAATAACTTGAAGCTTTTCACCCCATCCATCAGTTTTTCCTGAAATGTGGCCCAGGACTATCGGTTCGATCGAAATCTGGGGCGACCCAATACAGCTCCTAGTGAATTATGTAGCGATCATGCTTGCGCATGCACGAAAGAACGGTTAGGTTGAACTAGTCTGAAAGTATTTATTAACCTATTTTTCTTTTTAAGTGGACCGAAAATGGGTTCTCTAAAAGCCCATCAAGACTTTATCTGATTGAATTTCAATCTTTTGAACTTACTTTCAAGTTTCAACTGGGCCTATAAATGTTTAAACAAGCTATATATAATCCGTCTTAAAAATATGAGCGAAAAAAAGGATCATGGCCTAGCATGACCGATTCATTCGTTGTTGAGCTGTATTGGGTCGCACCAGATTTCGATTGAACTCATTGTCCAAGGTCACATTTTCGTGCTGCTATGACAGAAGTTATACCAGCTCAAAAACCTCAAGTTCCTCACCATCAGCCGGAACTTCCTCTCTGGTGAGATCCTGACAAAGCTGGGCTTGCTTGGAAGCCTCCAGACGCTCGACCTAAGCTGTGGTCAGTCGCCATGCTCCAGGTGATTGCTGCCAATCTTCGCTTCTAGTGTTGAACCGGACCTATACATTTGGTCCATCTCAATTGATGTTAACAATTATGATTAGCTCTAGAATCGTCGTGAATGCAATTTTCAAGTACATCTGGGTTATGCACTAAACTTGTCTGCGTCTGTCTTCGTTTGAATATGTGAGCATCTGACAAATGGAGCATCTGTTAATTTCACTTTTTGCTGTCCAAATTTGATGAATTGGGGATGTAACAAGATGATGGAGATCACTATAGCAATGAGTTCGCCCAAGAAGTGCTTAATTTGACAGTTGATAATAATACAGTATGTTCTCTTTCTCTCTGTGTTTACAATTTAATCTAATTCATGTTTTCTTTCGTATGCTTGATGTGTTCAAGAAGATAATTCAGCTACCCATTGATCCAAGGCATGTAGTTACACATTTAGTGGGATAATTACCAAATCAGTTGTTAATCTATTGTAAAGATACTAGTTCAGTATTACACTTTCTAATTTTATCAACATAGTGATAACCTTGGGAAAATTGTTCAAAAAGTCCTAAATTTATTGTGCTTCTACTAACTTAGTTCTAAGCCTTTTCAATTTTGTCAATTGAGTTCTAAACATTTTTATATTTTGCTAATTAAGTCTATCCGACCAATTTTAGCTAGAATTCGCTAACGTGGACACCGATCGTCTTACATGGCACGGTCAATGCTAAACTCGAATTTTTTTTTTAGTAATATTTTAATATTTTTGAAATTTTTATGGTTTTTTTCTTTTTTTCCCTTCATTTTTTAGGTCTTTGGAGTTAGGTTTGGTGATCCTTGCCAGCCAAAGTTGAGGGCTGCGATGCTCTTGCCGGCCAAAGGCGAGGGTGTGCGAGCCCTCATGTAGAATTAGTGAGGGTCAACGAGGGCCACCAAGCCCTCGCCTTGTGTATAATTTCTCTTTCTTCATCTTTCTTTCCCTTTTCTCTCTTTTCCTTTATGTTTTATTTTCTCCCTGTTTTTTTCCCTTCCCCCTTCCGCAATCTCAACGCACATCCTTTTCCTTTCTCCTTTTCGCTAAATTGGATTTTCAACAACACACAATAAAGAATGAGACAACGTGCGCAAGGCAATGAAACCCGAGCTCAGATAAACATTTGAATAGCAAACACAAGTGGAACCTTTTTACCAAAAGCTCGCCTAGAACAAACTATCGCCAAAAAGAAGAAGAAGAGAATATCGAATTGCTCCCTTTGAAAATCAAGCATTGCCAATTTTGAACTAACCCGAAATCATCGATTCCATCACTGCGAAACCACAAATTTCTTCAATCCACAGCCATTTACTGATCACGACTGAAAAGGAAACAAAGGTTTCAATGGAAAGACCATTAATAAATGTTGCTTCTACGAGCGAGCAAGAAATTTTGCCTCTGATTAGCTGCAACGACAAGTTCTGACGACGCCAATCTGCGGGAGACAAAGCACATGCAGTCGAAGAATAAAGATCGCTCAAGGCATTCGAAAAGATGAGATCGAGCGTTGTGGACCGTATATTTTGAATGAATGGAGTGGATGAGGAAATTGACAATCGAAAAGAGAGAACAGAACGAGCAAGTCTTTGATCCAGGAAGAGAAGAAACCAACTTGTCCCGTTGTGATCTCCATCCTATAATCAGGAATTCCCACGAGCTCGAGATCGCGGCATTGAGGTGCTCGCTTTCCTCGTGTGGGCTACCTCATGTCGTGTGTTGCACAGAGAGAGAGAAAAAAAAGAAAGAAAGGGAAAGAAAGAGGCTTTTAGACAAAAATAGCCTTGGTTATATTAAGATTTCACTAGTGAGTAAGCTTCAAGCTCTTATTGTTAGACAAGGTTCATTACCCTTTCAGAGAAAACACACCCATCCCAAATCCTTATTTGAAAATTTTCCCTAACATATTACAATGTGACATTTTTTACAGACTTTTTAATTTCATTTATTTGAAATCTGCCAATAAAATGGACAGGGGTTGGGCGTGTTCTCTCAGACCAGATAAGAGCACTGATCAAGTGTGATGCAATCTATGACTGCTTGCTAATTAAACTTGTCACATTGGCAATGGATTCACCAGCACAAAAGTCACGAACTTTTTGAACTTGGCTCCTGCATGAGAGTAGTGATCCATTTCATTGTTATACACCATATGGGCATTGAGAATTCGCTCGAGGAGTGGCACTGGGACAACGATTGGATGGAGCAGCTCTTCGTTAATGGCCTTTCATGCATCGACCACTTGCTTACAGAGTTGCTCCTTGGCCTCTTCCTTTGTAACTCTGTATTGTTTCATGAAACACTCCACTGAAGATGCAACATGACCTCTCTCTTGCTCAAACTGTAAACATTTGTGGATATTATTTAAATCTCCTATTGATAAGATCTATTAGAGAAACTAATACAGAAGAATTAATGTTGTTCACTTGTATTGCTTTATATACCTTGTGCCCAGCAATGTCATCCATGAACCGAGTAACTATTGCCGAAGCCTTCACCATCTTTGGGTTGCTGAATAATAACCAATCAAAGGCATCTTTTGTTACAATATCTCCCATTCCCAGAAATGATGTCCCTGATAGAAATTCAGCTGTACAAGTTGCTAAAGCAATGGGCATGTACTCCTCCATTGTTGGTATGTGGTTTTGGTTGAACCATTTGACTTCGGCTAAGTATACTCTCACTTAGTTTTTCATCCGAAAATTCATTCTCAAACGTAAAGCTATGTCAATATTTGAACTCTAATGTATTTGGTGGACTTAGATACGTGACAGCCTCTCGTCCTTTTCCAAAGACTGTATGTTCCATTGAAAGTGGATGGAGTAAAAATTGCATTTGATTGATGTGACATTGAATGGCTTACTGCTTATTTTGCATAAAAGAGACGGTAAGATCGTCCTTTCCTCGTCAATTTGCAGCCAATTTCATCATATAGATTGATAATTGTCTGGTAAAACTCTCACATGTACTTTGGCAATCCATCTTTTGCATTGACATCCCACCTGATGTCAATTTTGAAAATATCATGGTTGACCCTCATAAATCGCTAATCAAACTAGAATAAGTAAGTTTAGAATTAGTAACTGAGAAACGCATCGGAGTGCGAACTGTACCTTTCCATTGCTTCCTGAAGAGTTCTAGTTCTTCCAATGTGCCATAGACATTATAGATATCGTCGATAATGGAAAGAAGGCCACCCGCTTTGGTTAGTATCTCCCTAGTGGCTCTATAATTTGGCTCGGAAATAACTCCGCACATCAAAAAATATAGCTCCACAAGCCTATCTCTAGCAAATGGGAACTTCCTATGTACATCTATATCCTTTGATCACCTATAGTTTACCAACAAATCCTATTTAAGAAAACACATATTTGATAGAATTTCATGTTTACATATAGCAAGTACTTCAGACCAATGATTCAAAGAGTTTGTCACTCATTGTCACGTACAAATGACTTTTAGTTTATGATAATTCGAATTGCACGATCAATCAATGGTAATTTGGTGTTCATAAAACATCTAGTTGCTTTATGTTGGAAGACCGCAGCAGAAGTTCGATATCTTTATCTAGGGAGATCTCCAAGGGGAAGCCCAAGTCTGAGCCCGTTAATATATCTAGTTGGACCCACCTTAACTCAAAAGCTTAAGCTAGTGAGTTAGGGGCCAATTATGATATATTAACTACTCAACCATGTGTTAGGTCCACTCCTCCTTAAATCAGATATCCTTCTAGCCTAACATCATATCCTCACGGGCCCGTGTACACCCACCTGCCTGGAAATCATAACCATTGGCTCTGATACTAGTTGTTGGGAGTACGCAGCGGAAGTCCGAGTCTATCAATATATCCAGTTAGACCCACCTCAACTTAAAAGTTTAAGCTAATGAGTTATGGGCCAGGTAAAATATATTAACTGCTCCACACCATATCAATTCTTCGATGTGGGATTACTTCTCTAACACAACTCATACGTATGTCTTAACACTTTAGACATGCTATCATGAAGTTAACTTTGTAATGTTGCTGAGTTCCTTCTGGTGTTGCGCTTGCACTATCTTGAAATCGAGTTTAGCCAAGGAGAGCAAGAATCCATTATGTGAAGGATCCTCTTGTTAGAGTGGAATGTAGTGACTCGCCTTTAGCCTTGGCAGTCCCTTGAAGATTGGCTAGTTTAAGGCATGAATCACTTATTTTGCAAGATTAGGGGTTGCTTTTCTCATTTCGATTGATTGAAGGTGAGTTACAGTAAAAGCAAGTGCATGATCCAAAATATCATCGCCATGATAGCTAAGATGACAAGCTTCAAATAGATTTAGTAGTCCCTGCACATTGGGGATGCAAGATTTCTTGAAATTCCCTTCTCTGTCCTTGAAGATGCTACCATGAGATGCTACAAAAAACATGATGTTCCATATCTAGATCAATTAGAAATGATGGAAAAAGGACATACTAAACCAAGGAATTAGGCAAAAGGATTATTCGCCTTTAAATCGAGAAGAACTCGGGCATTGTGAAAATTCTGTAGAGAAAACGGTTAACGAATAAAAAAATCAAGACTAGAGTAAATAATACATGTTGGTGATATTACTTGTTGACTTTAATCAAGGAAATGGACTATCAAACTAACATCTTCAATAGAATTTCGTAGTTTGATCAATCATTGAGAATCGAAACATTACATACCGCACGAAATATTATAACCGTGTTGTCATAACAATCGAAAGAGAAGAGCTACCATGGATAGGTCGTCATCGTTGTCTCTACAGTGAAATTTGAAATAACTTCTGTGAATTTGATCCGGCTGCTCATCTATCTCAATTTTGAAAGGGTAGGCAATTCCTAAGTGTTGGATTTGATCAATCAAGTTCAACATACAAAGGCTTATCCATGGCACTTGTCAACATCATTCTCACTTCTTCTTTCAGTCTCTGGGTCTGTTCGTCAGCGATGCCTTGAGAACTCTTCAATACATATAAAAGAAGAGGAACATGAGATAAGCTTGGTAAGAAAGCAAGAATTATCCATGACCCGATTGATCCTGGTAAGATGAATTGAAATTACCTAAAGATTATTCCAGTAAGACCAGTTTTTTAGTAGAGATAATCTTTCTACATTTGTTAACATAGAAATTTTCAATCATGTAAGGACCAACACATGCATGGAGTTTCCAATCGACCGGAAATTCTTTCTCTCTCTCTCCTCTATAAATGCTAAGGGATGGTCCCAATAATCCAAAATAATCATTTTCTGTGCTCTCAATTTTCAGATACATACGACCGACTAATTTTCCTAAAGCAATACAACATAGGAATAAATTAAATGGTACCTTTGAATTGGAGTCCAAAGCATATTTAAGAAAGTAATCCCCCCCCCCAATATGCTTCGATGAAAGTTTGCCGACCGTCGTTTGACTTTATTTGTGTTTCTAGTAAGAGGAAGAGGAGGGATTGATGAAACCGTTAGAGACATTTTTTCTTTATCGCCCAAGTTATTGATACGGTAGAGGTGCAAAAGAAAACCCACAGAAGCTTTGATGAGCGGGAATGCCTCCTTCTATCGGTATATATAGGCATCATTTCATGTTGCACAGCAAATCTTCATAGCTATTTAGTTTTTCTACCAAGAGTTAAGTTCGAGTGTTTAATGAGTTCATCTCTATTCAAGGACCCCACAAAAGCTCTTGATTTAATGCACAGCACACAATCGATGTCAGAAAAGCACTTTATTGGACTCTACACTCACGTTAATCAATTCAATGGTCCATTCCTAGGAAGGAAAGTTTTTTTGAGCTTTGTTAGACCTATAGAAACAGAAGGCCAGCTTTTTTTCGTGACGTGGGGTTGTTGAAGGCTCCTTCTTGATTTCGGAGTAAATTTGCATGAAGAAAAGCAGTTAGAGTTTTTAGGGAAGTTCTATTTGGACCGTTCTTAGTCGAAAAAGTGCGAGAGAGAAAGAAACTGAGATAGCCTCTCCGAGCTTCGATGGAAATGGTGGAAGAAGAGGAGCAAGAGGAGGCATTGCTGCTTCAGCAGCGGTACACGATGCCGTTGCGGTACCGCAGAGGGCTCCAACCGATCTGGTTCTTCCTCCTCGAAACTGCCGCTGCTGGTGCCGGACCTGGAGTGCATTTTCGCTAGCCGTTGGATGACAATGAGTATGTTTCATGGTTGGAAATTGTAGACAGAGAGAGATATTAGTGAGTTCTGAGAGTGTCATTTGATTTGAAAATATGGGCTAGGGAGAAGTCACTGCTAGGGACATTTTACCCCCGAGACGAAATTATGAAGATGCCACATGAGGACGAAGGAAAGTAACAAATGGTTAACGGGTGAAAGTTAAACTTTTGAACCATGATATGGAATGAGTCAATAAAGCCTAGGGCACAACATAAATAAGATTTCTTAAATAAAATTGGTAAAATAAGTGTGCAACATGCGACTTGCCAAGGCAATAATATCTCAAAAAAAGGTAATAATATCTTATCATGTATAGACTCTTCTTGGACAATCTCTATGCATATCTTATTTCCTAGAGAAGGTATATATCAAGTTAATATAATAACATAAACGTTTTTCTCTTAATATAAAGGAAAAGAGAAAGAAATGTCCCACGAGCAAGTGTTAGGTGTAGCGTGCTCATGTGAGCCAAGTTTAGATCAACATTTATTTCAAGTGTGTCTCATTCGATCCAACGACCCATGTTTGTTGGGTGAGCTAACATTACTATTTATGCCCGTCGAATCTTTTAGAGTGCGTTTGGTAACATCTTTGTTTTCAATAACCATTTCTATTTAGATATAGTTTTTATATATATTTCTATTCCTTGGACAAGTTTCGGAGCAGAATAACGTGTTTGGTGACTACATGAAATTTCTATTTCCGTAATATAAAAATAACATAAATACATTTGGTATGCCCATAAAAATTTCCATACCAGATTTTTTTCATTTAATTATAAAAATGTCAATAGAGACTTAATAATTCATCTTTGGATAGAGCTAAACTTTGGTAGAGACTTTAATTGATCAATATATTCTAAGATGGTCTTACAAAATCCAATGTAATAGTTAGTCAAAGATGAATGGCTGAAAATGGCTACAGAGAGTTCCACTTATTCATAACTCAAAATATGAGGAAGTTGACAATAAATCTTTGGTCATTACAATAAACATGTGCATAGACCTTTTGAGTTTCAGGTTGTAGGGTGTAAGGTTTAAGGTATAGGGTTTAGGGTGTGGGGTTTAGAGTTTAAGGTGTAGGATGTAGGGGTTAGGGTGTAAGTTGTAGGGGTTAGCCTGTAGCGATTTCCAACATCAATTGGTCGAAAATGTTATATTGATATTTTGTGCAAATAGCGAGGATTGCTTTGACTAAATTGGAAAGTGTATGACTAACTTGATATTTGTACAATAGGTTTAGGATTGAATTTGTAATTTTCTCATCTATCATGTGTTCACTATTTGATACATTCTTTTCATAGCAAAATTACAATCATACACCGCCTAATTAATTGCTACCTATGCAACATTGAAAGAACAAAAAGAAGAACGTAATTTAAGGCCTTGGCTCTGAAATTGAACTTGACCATGAGAGCTATATAATTCACTTAGTGCTAGTTCATATAAAAATTATTACGAAACTTGCAACATAAAAACAAGTCAAGGTACATTAGCGTCGATATCATCTTCTGTCATGCTCGTGATGCGAAACTACTTAGTATTTGGCACAAAATCTCGCGAGATAAGTTATTGAAGATTTCCACGTAGGAAAAAAGTTAATGAGCTATTGAGGTGTACATACTACATGATTAAAGTACAAATCTCTTTGACGTCAGTCTTAACTTTATGTATCAGAGCAACGTAGAGTCTCAACAATAAGTTAAATCGAAGCAGGTGGTTGAATGAGAATACCTTCTCCATGAGCAACCTTCAATTGGAGGAAGCTTTCGCATAAAAGTAGTAAATCTTTAACGAGTATGTGCATTTCAAGGAAGCTTCCACTGGGGTCCTTGAGCTAATCAAGTCAAGACTCCTACCTATCTAACCCAAAAGAAGAGAAAGTGAATGTCAATAGCTTGCGGATTATAGCACAAGTGAACCTTGTTTAGTCACATTCAATCGAGAATTGTTCTCTCTTGCTGCCCACAAAATGAAAATGAGTCAGAAGAAAACCAACTGCGCAATATTGACCTAGATTTTCAGGATTGAAGTTTTAATCTTGAAGGCATTTCGGTTATAGTTTTGTTTTTTTTGTTTTGGTTTAGTTAAGATTATGATGAAATTTGCCTGATAAAATTGTCTTTTGTAAATTAAACATTTTAGCAATGTGATAAGCCAAGTTTGGAAGTATGCTTAAAAGAGGAAAAGATAAGTGTTGTGTCTTCGTATGAAGCTCACTCTAGCATTAAAATTTTACACTGAATCACTTAGAGCATGCATAATAATGATTCTATTTCTATTGCATATCTATTTTCCTGTTCTACACTTAGTTTTGAAATAGAAATCCATATGGTAACGTAATTTCATTTTTCCAATTTCTAGAACAAATTTTTAGTTAAGAAATAGGTTTGGAACAAAAATAAGAAGTAGAAAATTATTTCTCATTTTTGGAATAGAAATGAGAAATAAAAAGTCTTCATATCACTTGTCTTTACTACTACTAGGTTGCCTACCTACTGTTGCTAACTGTCGTTCGCCACCATCGATTGTCGTCGCCCCTTATCGATTGCTGATCACCGCCCTCACCATTAGTTGTCAATCATTGCCCTTGCCGTTAGTTGTCAATCATTGCCCTTGCCGTTAGTTGTCAATCATTGCCCTCATCGTTGATTGCCCTTGCTACCACTTCAGCCGTCATTGTTGTTGATTGTCAGCTACTATCACTCTTTTGCTAGTCGCTATCGTTCCCTACCGTTGCCATCTCCTACGGGTTGCCACCACCCACCGGTTGCTATTGACTCTCGTTGGCCGTTGCTAGTCACTGGTCGCTGCTACGCCCCTCGGCGATCGCCATTGCTATTGCCCCCCACTATCGCCGTCGCTCTCCATTGCTCTTGCTAGTCACTGTTATCCATCGCCCCTTGCTATGACATCCATAGTTTCGGGCCATTAGAATAGGACTACGAATTTGATACATTCATGGTTGGGATTGGCCTTGAACAAGGCCACTACGCCTTGTTTCGAGTGTACGCGTGAGGGCACCATGCCTTGTCTGTTTTGTGCCTATGCATAGGGGTATCATGCCTTGCATCTAGCCACGGATTGGCTACTTGACCATGAGGGTTGGTTGTGAAACGGTCATGCTATGATGTCTTGGATTTTCCGACCTGTCTTGGATTTTATGAATGCATAGTCATCAATGTACTGCTAGTCGGTCTCACTTTGAATTGATCACTCACGAGATACTAACCGAAGGGGAGAGGTTACTAAAGATTTCGTGGATGCGCGATTCTTAAAAAGCCACACGTTAGTTTGAGACACGCTGGAGTTGCAATTGATTGACTTAGCCATGATTTCTATCCAAATTCGGTTGTTGGGTTTTTCGGATGTCGAGACTAAATTATTGGACTTTAGCCCCATTAATTTCTAAAAATTCCGGTCCATTTGGGAATGTCGAAATAAGGATTAGTGGGTCGAAGGATTGAACTTGACGTTTCCCGTTGCATATTTTCGAGCCAAGGGTATTTCGGTGATTTTCGGTTTCGAGAACTGGGCGTGAATGAAATTGCCCCTAGTCCATTTTGGATTATGGGACAATTTTGTATTTTGAATTTTAGGAGAGATGATGGGAGGGACATGGGGGAAGGATTTTCGTGCCCCCCTTGAACTGTTTCTCTCTCTCTCCTTTGTGCAGTTTCCCCCTTCCCCATGCACACGTATGTGCATGCTGCTACCTCTCTCTCTCTTCTTCTTCTTCTTCTTCTGTTTCTCCTTTTGCTCAACCTGATTTGCCGTTGCTACTGCCACCTCAACCCTCGCCGCCGTGCCGCCGCTTCGCCGACCCACTATCGAGGCTCGACATACATTGAACTAGCTTGAGAACCAGCCATTCTTCTCCTCTATCCCTTTGGTTTCATAGTGGCCAGTCTCCCCTCTCCTCCATTGTTGCTCTGGTCAACAATTGTTGCCGCGTTATTGTTTCGTTAGCCCGTTGTTGGAGCCTGACAACCGCTCAAACCAACTTATCTCCTCCGCTGTCCTTCGGGTTGCACGGTTATTGCCTTCCCTTCCTTCCACTGTTGCTGCTTCGATCGCCAGCCATTGTCCTCGCCATAGCTTGGCCCGACCATCTGCTAGTCTCCCGAAACTGCCGCGAGCCTCGCCACCTTCGCCTAGCCCTGAACTAACCCTGTTATCCCCTTCTCTTTTCTGTTGTGGTTGTGCCGCCGTGGTTGGCCGTCTTAGCCTTTCGCCACTCGCTCCCACCAACTGTTGCTGCCGTTTGACCCACCCAACTGACCTCGAGAGCCGCCGGCCATTACTCACCACCCAGTCACCCGAGCCAACCCACCATCTGCCACTCTTTCCTTTTTGGTTTCCCTTGTCGGAGATAGCAACGGTCAACCATCGACCAGCCACCGCCTAGCCGAGCACTGGGTCATTGCTAACTCTATCTACCGTCACTCAAGCCTGCCGGAGTTGCCACCGCCGTTCCCTCTTATGTTATTCTTCCTCTGGTTCTGGTTTGGCCAAACGGCTACTTGCCGTTTGCTGAGGTCAACTGACCACCGCCCTTAGCCGCCCTTGTCCGGTCACCGGAGTTCGCCCTAAGTGCCCGGAGTTGCCGTGGAGTCCCCCTCCCTTGCGGTTTAGCTTAGTTCGAGCCATTTTGGTCGAGATCAGGTTCCGAAATGCTTGGTTTCAATAAACTGGAGGTGTCGCTTGTCCGCCCCGTCGTCACCGTTGTGCTGATGTCGTCTATTTGTTGTTGGGTGAGTTTACGCTCTAAACCCTCGATTAGTATGTTAAACTCGTTCAGGAGGAGGTTAGATTATGGTTAATCCTAGTTAGGAAGTGGGTTAGAGTTAATAGCGATTATATGTTATTTATGTGGTTAAACGTGTTTAAGGATAATTAACGGTAGTTAGTTAGGGTAATTGAGGATTAGCGGGATAATTCAGATTAGTCTTATTTTATTAAAAAAGAAATAATTTCTTTTTAATTGTTTTATTAAATTCCGAAATTATTATTATTTATTAAATTTGGAAATTGCTTATTATTTATTAAATTCGGAATTTGGTTATTATTTATTGAATTTTGGAATTGTTATTATTAGTTAATTCCAGAATTAATATCATTTACGAAATTCGGAATTATTATTATTAATTTTAATAATAATTGATTAAGGTTTAATTATGAATAATGCGGTTATTTATAATTGAATGATGAGATTTATTCACGTGTCGGTAATTATAAAAGTATGTTGGATTGCTGATTGGATTAATTATATGATTTTTGGAAATTATTGCTTGCTTGACTATTCTAATTAATTATGTCTTGACGTGTGTCATATTGATTGCATGGGCTATAAAAAGGCAAAATCCTGAGGTGTCGGGCATATATATGTCAAGCTTTACGAGAAAAATATGAATAGTATATTCTTTGATGATGCACGAAAGTGAGACGGGTTTTGAAATAAAATGTAATCACGTATCATTCTTTCCTGCAAGTTATACTTGAGAAATGTGCAATGATATATATTGTGAGCATGTACCACGTTTACATCGGCTAATTTGCAAGATTAAAATGGATCATGGTGGTGTGCTCATGTGGTCAATTAATTGAACTCGTCACCCTAGTGGTAGATCGGGGGATGAAGTCTGACTTGTTGGAATTCCCGGTGGGTGTCCGAATATGGGTCGCGGTAGAGACCGGGTCTATGCTCATTTGGGAATGCCGTTTAGGCAGGGGATCTAGACGTAGCCGTGCCTCATGGGGGAGGACGATGCCTAGTTTTGGACCAGTAGACTGCCAACCCAAGGGTTATGCCATGGCCCAAGGGGTCGTAATAATCGGAACACACATGAATGTAGGGGTGCATGAGAGACAAGTTGAAATTGTGTTCTGATTATGCTTGTGCTTGTTACCCTATTTATGATATGCCTGAGTTGGTATCGTGCAGGGTGTGGCAATAGCCATTTGAGATTGCCTGCGATACGACTCGAGTGTGATTGATTTGCAATGCTGAGAGTGCAAGGTGCATTAATTGTGAATTGCATGTATATTTATCGTGCAGGGTATGGCATGACTGGGTAAGGTCGCTTGCGAGTCGATGTGTTCATGAGATTACTGAATAGATTAAGTCATTGCCAAAGACATATGGTTGTTCTGTTATTGATCTACTTGAGATGTTATACTGTGCCATAGGTACCTCGAGGTGAGTTGGTGTCCTAGCTGGGGTTTAGGGCGAGAACTCGCTGAGATTTATATCTCATTAGTTATTGTATAATCATTTTCAGGTCTGTTAGATGAAGATTCGGCAGGTGGTGTGTCTTGGAAGAAGTATATTAACCCTGGCTCTATTCATTTGGTTGGCTCTATAGGAAGTAGCCTGTGGTAAGGGCCTGTTTGTGTAGACTTCCTAAGGTTAATAAGAAGATAAATAAACTGGTGCTATTGATTGTGTTTTTGTTTGACTTTCCTGGCTATCCTAAATTGTTAAGTTGTACGGGGATTAGTTATCGCTTCCGCATGCGCTTAATTGAAAGATAAAAAGAATGGTCGGTGATGCGTCTTGGGACGTCGCATTCAAATAACCGAAAGAGAAAAAAGGGATCGTCGCGTGCTTGAGGATTGGGGCGTGACACATGCACCATCATGAATCTAGGAATGATCATGGATAAATTTTGTATGGACATGTAATGATCACGGGCGATCATGAGTTGATTTCGTTTGGCCATGGACTTGTCTGCAGATTAACCAATTCCATAAAATCGTGTGGCAACTGAGTGTTGACTATGGATCGGTTGTAACAAGCGATAGACAAGTTAGGGAAAAGCCATAAGCCAACTAGACTTGGCCCCGGGCTAAGCACTAGTCAAGCTAAGCCAAATGCCAGGCATGAGCTAGCCTAGGGCTTGGTCTGCCAAGCTTGTGCTGGTTAGGGCATACCATGAAATTGCCTACGGAACCCACTCCATGGGTACCAAACTGGCTAAATCGAATATAATATGCTTTGATTAGCCTTATCTAAGCATGGAATGGCCGTGCGTAAGCACATATGAATACTATTGACTCAGTCTCTCCCATTTGGATAGATCGCATCGGATCCCGTTTACTCATGAACTAGTCACGATTTCGGCCTAGTTATGTCATCGATCGGGGACAAACATGAGAAACTTCCATTCAATAAGGCAATGCTAGTTTAGTTTCTTTCTCATGAATGCCTTGAATTATTTTTGGAAGCTAGTTAATTAAGGAGGGGATGACTCTTTCACCAAGTGTCAAGAGAGGAGCTTGCTTCCAGAAGCTATCATTGTTTTTTGGACTATAGCAAGTCAAGATAAGAATAAGCCACATGCCTATTAGTTCTTTTAGAGGAGCAAGTCAACCCTAAGTCAAGGCTTCTTAGGATGAGCTATGTGCCTTTTTAAAGTTTTCTAGAAGAGCAAGTCAATCCCCATTCAATGCTTTTAAATGAATTAGATTCCAAAGCCATTAATGGAAATGGATGACTCATAGGCTTATATGTCTCTAGGGAATTAGGACCATCCTTACCCTAAAGAGAGTCTTGAATGAAAGTGGACAAAAATTAAGACAAGATGGAGAGTCACACGCCTACTAAGGGGACTGCTTGAAGAATAAGCTGTCTTAAAAACCAAGATTGGTATTTATTATCTTTGGAAGATAGTCCATAAATGCAAGAGATGAGTCATAAGCTTATGTGTTCCCTAGAGAACTTAGGCCATGATTACTCTATTTAGAGATTAGCAAAACAATTTTAGCCATTTAGAGTTGCTTCTTGAATTAAGACAAATTGAGGACCAATAATTGGAGGTCTTGCAAGATCTAAGAAGCACCACTTCTTGGAAGGGATAGAGATGTTGCATCTTCATTTAAGGTCATCATTCAAGAGGTGAGTCATGCATTTATGTGTCACCTATTGGACATAGCCATTATTAGGACTATATTAAAACTTGGAGAGCAAGTCTTGGAAGTTAATAAATGGAGAAGGCTTGGTAGAAGGTTTTAGAGACCCAAATTTAGAGAGCAAGTCTTGGAAGCTTGTAAGTGAAGGAGGCTTGGGAAAAGGTTCTAGAGAACCAAAGCTTGGAGAGAAAGTTTTAAAAGTTAGTAAATAAAAAAGGGATGGCCTATAAATAGAGGCATCCTCCCCTCATTTCTTCACCCCACCTCCTCTCCCTCACTTCCTCTCTCTCTTTCTCTCTCTCTTTCACGCTCATCTCTCCCTCTCTCGGCCTCCCTCATGTTGCCGCTTACCCACTGCCGCTCAACCTGGAACATCACATCTAGATCCTATATTTAAGATCTAGATGGCATGGTCGACAATGGATGATGGCTCGTTCACTTAAAAACAGGTACTAAGTTTGAGAAATGCTATCTCAAACAATATCTTTTCAGACATACACAAAGAAAATCATTCTCATTCTGACACACTAAGATAGAAGCTATTCCACAACCTGGAATGTCACATCCAGATCTTATATTTTGGACAACATCCAAATTTTAAAATTCTATCTATAGTTAGTAATCTCGGATGGATTTCACATCTAGATAAATTTGGTTTGTTGAATCACAATGATTGACAATCAAATTTTTTAGACAAGTTCTTTCAAAATCGAAGAAGCTCGACTTGTGAAAACTCGGAATATGATTATATGGGTGACTAGATTCAATAAGGACTGTCTATGTCACTCAATGGCTACAAAATCCCCTTGATGCGACCTATTCAACGGATGAGGTTGAAGGATCATCCTCTAAAGATTTTAAATGGCTAGTGGGAATGGAGGAGTATTTTAAGGAGATTAAGGCACCGAAAAGAAAAACAAGAGACAAGATGTAGAATCTACAATTCCAAAATTTGAGTTATATGAAAAAATAACACTTATCCTTCTTGAGCTTCAATTTTGTGATCAAGAGTGAGATATACAGAAAAAGAGTGATGAGTGAAATTGTGAGGATTTTCACAAAGTGTTATACTTAAGATTGTAGTCATTCTTTGGTCATATAGTGGAATCTAGCTAATTGGCTGTTAATGTCAGAGAGTGGATATAGGCTTAAACTAAGTCAAACCACTATAAAACTCATGCACTCTCTCTCAACCTTAAACTTTTATTGCTTATCAATATTGTTCATTGCACACTGTCTAAATATGTCAGAAATCTGCTTCTTGTTTAATTAAGTTCTAAATATCGACTCTGAATCTACTCCCATTCAGATTTCAGTTTTCGAATTGTTTATTCTGCAAAGATTTGTTCAAATTTTATAGAATCTCCTATTCACCCCCTCTAAGTGATTCTAGCTATGTTAAGAGTTAACATTTATGTGATTGGTTTTTCTATAAGTGATACTTAAGTGATCTAAAAAAAAGTTTTGGCGTCAAAGTAAGTGCTAATGAAAGTTATGGCACTGCCATTTTCCCTACTCAAAACTATAATTTTTTTCTCTCACATGGAGCCCCGAACTTGTTCAACTAAAACCAATCTTCTAATTACAGCCTCTTAGGATTCCGGTTGACCAGGAATTTGAAACACAACCTGCTTTCCGATGGACCACGCTTCTCATCAAATTGTAAAGATATTTTCATTTTTCAACTCTACTTTTCACCAAACTTTAAGCCTAAATTACATGAAGCTGTAAATTGCTCCGTCATGTAGAACAAAAGGTTGGATAAGGAATCGTTCTTGTAGAAGATACAATATAATCAGGGGTAGACTTCTTTGAGATACGACATGGTTGTTCAGTTACTTAAAGATGATGTAGACAGGCATAATATGATCAAAGACTACGCAAAGTAGGTTTAGTTTATCTCATAGGATTGAATCATTGCAAGATCACCCATACAACCGATAAACGAATTACCGGTTCCATTTATGTTATATCATAATTTGTGCTCATCCGAGTGTATTAAGATTGCCATTAGCATATATAAAAAAAGAAAATCTCTGAGATTGGTCAAGAAGCCAAAATAGAACATTTATATAGAGAAAATTTCAAATAAGGGTATGAAATTGAGTGATTTTCTTAAAAGAGGGTCCTAAGGGGATCATTTTTCAAATAAGACTTTGAAGTGACAAATTTTGTCACCAATGACAATCTGAAATGGCAAATTAATCTCAAATAAGGCCATGAAATTATTTGCTAATCAAGTCTTCATATGGCCGGAGCATTTTCGTTCAAAAGCTTTTATTCCTTTCTCTTTCTTTGTCTTTCTCCATTCTCTCTTTTCCTTTATGTTTTCTTTTCTCCCTGTTTTTTTCCTTCTCCTTTCCGCAACCTCACCGCACGTCCTTTTCCTTTCTTCTTTTCGCTGAGATGAATTTCGGCAACGCAAAATAAAAACTGAGACAACGTGCCCATGGCAATGAAAGCGAAGCTTAGTTTAATAGCATAAGTATAGCAGGAGTGCCAAAAGTTGGCACAAAGGGACACTTAAGTGCTACTTTTTTAAAAAAATGGATCACTTCAGTGCCAGGTCGTCGGAACCCTACCGGAAATCCTACGTGGTAATTTTTTATTAATTTTCTTGCCTACTTGGCTTGCCGAAAACTAAATCGGTGAAAAATAAGCTAAAACGACGTCGTTTTGGCTTACGTGGATTTTAAAAATTATTAATTAAATAATATTAAATAATTAAAAATATATATTATTATAAAATCGATTTTATTTAAAAAAACAAGAGAAGGAGCGAGGGCTGCACAGCCCTCGCCGATCCCCTTCTCCTAATTTTTTTATTTAATAAAATTGATTTTAATTTTTTTAAAATCTGACATGGACAATTTTTTTTAAAAAAATTGCCACGTGGATTTTTTGTTTTGAAAAAAATGCTCCATCAGCAAATAAAGTCGCTGAAAAATGGACACGTGGCAATTTGGCCGGAATTTTTCGCTATTGGCACTTAACTGATCCATTTTGCTCCGATTTTGGCACTTAAGTGTACCTTTTGTAACTTTTGGCACTTAACAGTCCATCCGTGCCAACGTTTGGCACTCCAGAGGTCCGTACCTCTCAGTTTAACATTTGAATAGCAAACACGAGTGGAACATTTTTGCTGAAAGCTCGCCAAGAACAAGCTAACGCCAAATTTGAAAAAAAATAGAAAGACCATTAATACATTTCTGAACTAATCCGAATCATCATTTCCATCACTGCGAAACCACAAATTTCTTCAATTCACAACCATTTACTGATTATGACTGAAAAGAAACAAAGGTTTCAGTAGAAAGACCATTAATACATGTTGCTTTTATGAGGGAGCGAATCGAAAGGCAGTGTTCTTTCAGTTGGTTCAGGAATTGGAAGAAATTTTGCCTCTGATTAGCCGCAATGACAAGTTCTGAGGACGCCAATTTGCGGAAGACAAGCACACGCACTTGAAGAGCAAAGATCGCTCAAGGCATTCGAAAGTATGAGATCGTGCGTTGTGGACCGTATATTTTGAATGAATGGTGAGGGTGAGGAAATTGATAATCAAAAAGAGAGAAACAGAACGAGCAAGTCTTTGATCCAGGAAGAAAAGAAACCAACTCGTCCTGTTGTGCTCTCCATCCTATAATCAGGAATTTCCACGAGCCCGAGATTGAGGCATTGAGGCGCTTGCTTTCCTCTTCTGCACTCTCTCATCGCGTGTTGAAGCGGACTTTGTGACTGAGGCTAGAAGGTGGCTACCGTCCCGGTAGAATTCCGGGGTCACGATATTGAGGCCAAAACTGCCAACCACCGAGACAGTGCACAGGGCTTTGTTGTGGCAGAAGAGGGCACGGAGGAGGTCGTACTGGGCGGAGTAAGGAGGTCTCCCGTGAGGTTGAAGAAGGAAGAAGGAAGCAAAAATAAATAGAAAGAAAAGAAACACAGAGAAAGAGGGAGAAAGGAAGAAAGAAAGGGAAAGAAAAAGGCTTTTAGACAAAAATAGCCTTGGCTATATTAAGATTTTTCTGGTGAGTAAGCTTGAGGCCTTATTTGAGATTAAATTTGCCACTTCAAGCTCTTATTGAAGACAAGATTCGTCACCCTTATAAGAAAACACAACCACCTTAAATCCTTATTTGAAAATTTTCATATTACAATGCGACAATTTTTTACACTCTTTAATTTCATTCATTTGACATCTGCCAATAAAATGGACGGAGGTTGGGGCGAGTTCTCTCAGCCCAGATATGAGCACTAATCAAGTGTAACGCAATCTATGACTGCTTGCTAATTAAACTTGTCACATTGGCAATGGATTCACTAGCATTGAAGTCACGAAATTTTTGGACTTGGTTCCTGCATGAGAGTAGTGATCCTTTTCATCGTTATACACCATATGGGCACATCGTGCAAGATTGAGAATTCGCTCAAGGAGAGGCACCGGGACGACGGTTGGACGGCGCAGCTCTTTGCTGATGTCCTTCCATGCATCAACCACTTGCTTACGGAGTTCCTTCTTAGCCTTTGCCTCTGGAACTCTGTATTGTTTCATGAAACACTCCACTGAAGATGCAACATGACCTCTCTCTTGCTCAAACTGTAAAAATTTGTGGATATTATTTAAATCTCCTATTGATAAGATCTATTAGAGAAACTAATACAGAAGAATTAATGTTGTTCACCAGTATTGCTTTATATACCTGGTGTCCAGCAATGTCATCCATGAGCCGAGTAACTACTGCCGAAGCCTTCACCATCTTCGGGTCACTGAATAATAACCAATCAAAGGCATCTTTTTTTATGATATCTCCCATTCCCAAAAATGACGACCCCGCTAGAAATTCAGCTGCAGAGGTTGCTAAAGCAATGGGCATGTACTCCTCCATTGTCGGTATATGGTTTTGGTTGAACCATTTGGCTTCGGCAAAGAATGCTCTCACTTGGTTTTTCATCTGAAAATTCATTCTCAAACGTAAAGCTGTGTCAATATTCGAACTCTAATGTAGTTGGTGGACTAAGATACGTAACAGCCTCTGGTCCTTTTCCAAAGACTGGATATTCTATTGCAAGTGGACGGATTGCGTTTGATTAATGTAACATCAAATGGCTTACCACTTCTTTTGCATAAAAGAGACGGTAAGATTGGCCTTTCCTCGTTAATTCGCAGCCAATTTCATCATACAGATTGATAATTGTCTGGTAGATCTCTTGCATATACTCTGGCAATCCATTTTTCGCATTGACATCCCACCTAATGTCAAATTTTGAAAATATCACACTTGACCCTCATTAACCGCTAATCAAACTAGAATAAGTAAATTGAGAAATGCTTCCAAGTGCAAACTATACCTTTCAATTGCTTCCGTGAAGAGTTCTAGTTCTTCCAATGTGCCATAGACATCATAGATGTCATCGATAATGGAAAGAAGGCCACCCGCTTTGGTTAGTATCTCTCTAGCGGCTCTATAATCTGGCTCAAAGAAAACTCCGCACATCCAAAAATACAGCTCCACAAGCCTATCTCTAGCAAATGGGAACTTCTTGTGTACATCTAAATCCTTCCACCACCTACAGTTTACCAACAAATTCTATTTAAGCAAACACATATTTGATAGAATTTTTTGTTTATATATAGGAAGTACTTCAGACCAATGATTCAAAGAGTTTGGCACTCCTTGTCACGTACAAATGACTTTTAGTTTATGATAATTCGAATCGCACGAATCAATCAATGACAATTTGGTGTTCATAGAACATCTAGTTGCTTAGACATGCTATCATGAAGTTAACCTTGTAATGTTGCCGAGTTCCTTCTGGTGTTGTGCTTGCACTATGTTGAAATCAAGTTTAGCCAAGGAGAGCAAGACTCCATTATGTGAAGGATCCTCTTGGTAGAGTGGAATGTAGTGACTCGCCTCTAGCCTTGGCAGTCCCTTGAAGATTGGCTGGTTTAGGGCATGACTCACTTGTTTTGCAAGATTAGGGGTTGCTTTTCTTGCATCAATTGATTCAAGGTGAGTAGTAGTAAAAGCAAGTGCATCGTCCAAAATATCATCGCCATGATATCTAAGATGGCAAGCTTCAAATAGATTTAGTAGTCCCTGCACATCAAGGATGAGTGATTTCTTGAAATTCCCTTCTTTGTCCTTGAACTCGTTAAAGATTTCTGTATGGTCAAATAGACCAGTGAAAAGATGCTCCCATGAAATGTTATGAAAACAATCATGTTCAATATCTAGATCAATTAGAAACAATGGAAAAAGGACATGCTAAACCAAGGAATTAGACGAAAGGATTATTCGCCTTTGAAAGTGAGAAAATTGAAGAACTTGAGCATTGTGAAAATTCTATATAGAAAACGGTTAACGAATAAACAATTTATGACTAGAGTAAATAATACACGTTAGTGATATTACTTGTTGACTTTAAATCAAGGAAATGGACTATCAAACTAGTGTCTTCGATAAAATTTTGCAATCTGATCAATCACTGATAATTAGAACATTACATACCGCACGAAATATTATAACCGTGTTGTCGTAACAATCGAAAGAGAAGAGCCACCGTGGATAAGTCATCATCGTTGTTCCCATAGTGAAATTTCAAATGACTTCTATGAATTTGTTCCAGCTGCTCATCTATCTCAATTTCGAAATGGTAGGCAATTCCTAAGCGTTGGATTTGATTAATCAAGTTCAACATCTGTGAAGGCTTATCCATTGCACCTGCTAACATCTTTCTCACTTCTTCTTTTAGTCTCTCGATTTGTTCATCAGCAATGCCTTGAGAACTCTTCAATACATATAAAAGAAGAGGAAAATGAGATAAGCTTGGTAAGAAAGCAAGAATTATCCACGACCCGATTGATCATGGTAAAATGAATTGAAATTACCTAGGGATTATTCCATTAAGACTAGTTTTATAGTAGAGATAATCTTATTACATTTGTTAACATATAAATTTTCACTCATGTAAGGACCAACACTTGCATGGAGATTCCAATCAACTGGAAATTCTCTTTTGTTTATTTCCTTTATCAGATGTTGTGGGATGGTCCCAATAATCTAATATGATCATTTTCTGTGTTGTCAGTTTTCAGATAACATACGGCCGACTAATTTTCCGAAAGCGAACCAAGAACAGGAATAACTTAAATAGTACCTTTGAATTGGAGTCCGAAGCATATTTAAGAAAGTAATCCCCCCATATGCTTTGATGAAAGTTTGCCGACCGTCTTTCTGATTTAGTTGTGTTTCTAGTAGGAGGAAGAGGAGGGATTGATGACACCGTAAGAGACATTTTTTCTTTATCGCCTAAGTTATTGACTTGGTAGAGATGCAAAAGAAAACCCACAGAAACTTTGACGAGCGGGAATGCCTCCTTCTATCGGTATATATAGGCATCATTTCATGTTGCACAGCCAATCTACATAGCTATTTAGTTTTGCTTCCGAGAGTTAAGTTCGAGTGTTTAATGAGTTCATCTCTATTTCAAGGACCCCACAAAAGCTCTTGATCTAATGCACAGCACACAATCGCTGTCAGAAAAGCACTTTATTGGACTCTTCACTCACGTTAATCAATTCAATGGTCCATTCCTGGGAAGGAAACTTTTGTGAGCTTTGTTAGGCTACATAAAGCCAGCTTTTTTCATGACGTGGGGTCGTTGAAGGCTACTACTTGATTTCAGGAATAAATTTGCATGAAGAAAAGGAGTGATAGTTTTTAGGAAAGTGCTATTGCGACCGTTCTAAGTCGAAAAAGTGTGAGAGAGAAGGAAACGGATATAGTTAATGCGAATAGGCATCATTCTATTGGGACCATTTAACGCGGTCTGGTCGACCAAGAAAAAGCTTCTCGGAAGCCTATATCCATGGTAGAAATCCTCATGCTTTCTTAGCTTCCGGGGGAGATTCATTCTTCTTAAATAAAGTAGAGTACATTAGAGTTGCTAAACATAACCTATGACTTTTATGGTAAATACAGCTATTACATATTGGATTCTAATTCTCGATATTATCATGACTTGACAAGTATATCTCACCAACACTTCCCCTCTAAGTTGGGGTGAAGATATCTTTTGATGTCAACTTGGCCAACATTTATTGAAATACTCCTTTAGAAAGGGGTTTGGTAAAAACATTAGCAAGTTGTTCTTTGTTTCAAACACAAGGAGTCTTGATGGTTTTGTCCTGAACTTTTTCTCGAACAAAATGAGAAACAACTTATATGTGTTTTGTTCTTCCATGGAAGACCGGATTTGATGCAATATGTGTTTCTGCTTGGTTACCACAAAATAGCTTCATAGGAGCATGAGGTCCTTCAAGACCCACGTCACTCAATAGCAAATGAAGCCAAACCAATTCACACATGGTAGATACTATAGCTCTATATTCTGCTTCGACGCTCGAACGAGCAACCACACTTTGCTTTTTACTTTTCCATGTAACAAGATTACCTCCTACAAGAGTACAAAAACTAGTGGTGGACCTCCTATCAATGGGATTGCTAGCCCAATCAACATCAGAATGCCATGTTTCTTCATAAGAATGCCATGTCCTGGACATGACTTCAAACCTCAATATATGGTCAACAAGCTCCATGTGACTTGTCACGACCCGACCCTTGAGTTCGCGACAATCCCTGTTCTCTTGCGGTCATTTGATTTGCGACTCCCTAAGATCTGTCGTCGACCGTTATTTTTGTTTTTTTAATTAAACACATGCGGAAACGAATTACAATCCCCCAGTCAATTACAAAAGCAGGGATAGTAGGAAAACCAAATAAGAACACATTCAAAAGTACTGCTTTATTTATCTACTGATTAACCCTAAGAAGTTTACAAGTATAAGCCCTTACCACGGGCATCTTCCTAACGAGCCAGTGAAACCGACAAGCCATGGTTAATCTACTCCCTTCAAAGACGGCCACGAGCCGTAACACGCGTCGATCCTTCATCCTATGGACCTGAAAATGGTTATTCAATAACCAGTGAGATAAAATCTTAGTAAGTCAAAATCCTAAGCCTCGGCTAAGAATTTTGCTCGCCTCGAGGGTAGTCTAATCATGCAACCTAATTCCGGCAAACAACACATACCACATCTTAAGCAGCATTATCAAACAATAGTTCAATAAGCATATGCAAACACAAGCGACCCTACCTGGCCTTGGCACACGCAACCTGCAGAAACTATCATTTCAATCATCACGACATTAAGAGGCATGCGAATAATCAGAGCATTGCACACGGTTTCTCATGTCTCACATCCACACATGCTCCGATTATTACGACCCCTCCTCTTGGGCCACGGCACAACCTTATGGTTGGCGGTTCTTGGCCACCTGCAGAAACTATCATTTCAATCATCACGACATTAAGAGGCATGCGAATAATTAGAGCATTGCACACAGTTTCTCATGTCTCACATCCACACATGCTTCGATTATTACGACCCCTCCTACTGGGCCACGGCACAATCTTATGGTTGGCAGTTCCTGGCCAAGCTAGCTTCATCCTCTTTACATTGAGGCACAACAATGTCAAGGGCTCACTCTTAAGATGGCATTCCCGAAGGAGCATAGGACCTGTCCACTACCGCAGCCCTGCAACTGACAAAGGCCTGGGACCCGCCCACTACTGCAGTCTCACAAAATTAACCCTTCCCTGTCAGGCATTCGACTGAAGTTAGGCGACCAAACGGCCACAGCACAACCACATAAGGATTGGCGGTCTTCCGGCAACGCTAGGCTCTCCTCTTAATGTGACCGTGTAATACATCATCAATCAATTCGTTCATTTCTTTGCTCGGTCGTGAATGTACATACAGTTTGTGCTCACACAACATGCTTTTGCAGTTAGCACATGTATAATGAAATGCAATAGTGTCCAGCAATCACGCACAATAGCAGCATTCCAATCATTTACGAAAGTTGCAACAATCAGCAGTTCAAGTTACAGTCTGACAATCAATTCCAACCAATCAACATTATAGTACTTGCATGCCTTTCTAAAATAATCACGTTCCTCAATAATTACGGTAGCCAACCACACGTCTCAATATTCAACAATAAATAAACACGTGTCCTCACAACTACGACAATCAACTATTCCCATAAATACTCAATTATCCCAAAATAAGTATAAACTATAATTATACTCAAAGATACTCATTTAAGAAGCATATAATACTATAGTCGATTGTTCCGATAAAATAATTTAACTCCCACAAAATACTTATAAATATTTTTCAATCCCATAATTAATTATCCAACCCAATAATTTCATTTAATAAAACTCTTCTTTAATAAACTAATGTATTTAATAAAGTAGTATATAAATACTATTGACATTAGAAAATTAGACCATAGTAATTTTCCCACAAAATTACTCAATTAAAATCATTTCCCATAAATAATCACAATTAATTATTTTCCCCAAAAATAATTAATTTTCAGAAATGAATAGTAATAACAATAATAATAATTCGAAATTATAAAATAATTTAATTAATTAATTAATTAATTCCGAAAATAATAAATAATTATTATTTATTCCAAAAATAATAATAATATTTATTAATACTAACCATGGTTACTATTCTAACCTAACTGCAGTTAATTAACCCAACTATGGTTAACTAACCTAACCACGGTTACTTTAATCTAACCCCAGTTACTTTAATCTAACCGCGGTTACTTTATTCTAACCATGATTAACACTAAGCAAGATTAATCAATAATATTCTATTGCTAATTAACCATCATCCAAAGCATTAATCAAATATTAAACTAATTAAACTACTCCTAAGCAAGATTAACCCCTAACTAAGGGATTAGGAAATCGACTCACGGTTTAGTGATTCCGACGACACGGGCGCGATGGCGGCGGCGAGGCTGACATGTGGCTACATCTGAAATGGCGAGAAGAGTGGCAATGAAAATGGGTCTCGGTGATGGGGTGGTTCCGATTTGGTGAGAAAGAACGGCGACGGACGCGGCTCACGAACGGGCGATGTCGGGACGTAGCTTGGACTCTCTGGCGACGTAAGGCGGCTCCGGCATGCGGCAAGGTTGGCTGATTTAGGTGCAACACATAAGCTCATGCTACTGTTTTGGAAGAGAAAAACCCAAAAGAACTAGAGAGAGAGAGAGAGAGAGAGAGAGAGAGAGAGAGAGAGAGAGAGAGAGAGAGAGAGAGAGAGAGAGAGAGAGAGAGAGAGAGAGAGAGAGAACCAAACAAGCTTCTAGAAAGGGTATTTTGGTCTTTTTGCCCCTAAAGCACGAATTCGAGAGAGAGAGAGAGAGTACCAAACAAGCTTCTAGAAAGGGTATTTTGGTCTTTTTGCCCCTAAAGCACGAATTTCCAAATATTTGGCTCCAAAATTCGGTCCGTTGAATTATTTTATGATAATTTCGGGCTTACCAATAATTCGAGAATCAATGAGGCAACGCCCAATATTTTAGTCTCGGCATCCTTAAAAGTTTGATACCCAATATCGGATTGAAATTTGTGGTTAAAATCAATCAATCGCGACTTTAGTACGACCTAACTTTCGGGTGGCGTTTAGGGGTTCTCACATGTTTGACCCGTGATTGATAGCTTTTCAATCCATAATCGTGCATATTTAAATCAGGGCGATCCTCGATTGTCATGTAATCATGAGGGGTTAATTGCTCACACTGAGTACAGGTCCAAAAGGAAATCGGTTTAACATCATTCGCAATTAATATCGAAGTCGTGCGAAATCACCCGCAATCCGACCTCGTACTTTTGTCGAATCGATTTATTTCTGTTCACTAATTGGCTTACAACATTGTAGTATTATTCCTCTTTGATCCTATGGTCGAGTGGCATATCCCTGATTAAATTCACTAGTCATACGCATATCGATCCTTAATTGCTTTTCCGAACAATTAGTTAACTCATGAGGGGCCAACTCAGAGTAAACGTGACTAACAACGCATTGATAAAATAACAATTTCATATATCTCGGAATGGGTCAAAATTTAGGATGTTACATGACCTTTGTAGGAGCATGCACAAATTGACTCACAAAACTAATAGGATAGTGACACGGCCCAAGAATGGCGAGCCTCGGGATAAGACTAGAATTCGACCATGGCCCATCCACAGGCTCGGCCAAGAGCCCGCGATTGTTCGGTTCAAATAGGCTTGTCCTGTTCCGTTCGTCTTTTCAGCTCGTCCCATTCAGCTCGTCCCCTTGTGGCCAAAATATTGCGTGGGGTTCCAAGACCTGGTTGTGCAGACTGTCCATGGCAACCACGTAGCCTGACCATGACAGTCCATCCTTGGACCGTCCCATGCAATAGACCCTACTGAAGCCTTGTAATGATTGTGTATATTTGAATATGACCGTTGGATCGATGAGGGGATCAACGGATTAGATTAGTTTGGCCCTTGTATAAATAGGGGACCCCCACCCCATTTATAAGTTGCTTGATCAAAAGTGAATATACGCTCCTTTACTCTCAAAACACTGTTCTGGTCGAGTGAGTGATTGAAAGGCTGACTTAGGATCGTTCCTAAGGCCGCACGGGCGTGATTTGTTTGTTGTGAATCGATCGGCCCGTGACAATAGCATATGAAATGTTGGATCGAGTGATGGTGAAATAAATTGGCTGACCAACTAACCTTTGAAATTAGCCAAAATCTTGGCTAGGAGCAGTATTCTTTATCACTTTGTTCCCAAAGTCCATAGGAGACTCTGTAGGTTTAGCGCCCATTTTTCCTATTCCTTCAATAGATCTAACACATATTTTCTCTAAAAGAAAAATAAGCTTTTACTAGAAGTGGCAACTTCAATTCCAAGAAAATATCGCAATCGACCCAAGTCCTTGATATCGAACTTCTCACGCAAACAATTTTTGAGAGTTTCAATCTCTTGTAAATTATCACTGGTAATGACAATATCATCAACATGAATGAATATTGCCACAATTCCTTAAGAATTTTTCTTAACAAAAAGAAAATGGTTAGACTTACCGTTTTTAAATCCAAACATCAAAAGGTTTGTACCCAACATTTCGTATTATGCTTGAGGCAACTACTTGAAACCATAGATTGCCTTCTTGAGTTTACAAACAAATCCTTGATTTTCTAAGGGGTGATCCTGAGAGAGGTTCATATACACTTCTTTTTCAAGCTCTCCATGAAGGAACGTATTCAATTTGGAATAGAGACCGACCACAATTGACAGCAATTGACATGAGAACTCAATGGTATTCATCTTTGCTATTGGAGTAATGTTTCTTTGTAGTCTACTATGTATATTTGGGTGTATCCTCTGGCCACTAATCTAGCTTGTACCTTTCAATTGAACTATCACTTTTAAACTTGGTTTCATAAATCCATCGACAAACTATAGGATGATTTCCAATAGGTGATGGAATAATATCCCAAATTTGGTTTTTGTCAAGAGCTTAGAGTGCCTCATCCATAGTCTTTCTCCACACAGTTGATTGTTGAGCCTCAAGAAAGTTTGTAGGCTCAATGTTTGTATCTATAGCTGATAAGAAACTACAAAACTCTAGAGAGATGTAATCACAATAAACATAAGCCTGTATGGGATAGGCCGTAGATGATTGATATGTTACAAAGTCCCAAAGATGAGCTAAGGGCTGATATGCTCGAGTTGAAAGGCAAACCGGAGCTATTTCCTGGATAGGGAAGCCGTGTCTTGATTAGGAGTATCTCTCCTATTTCTCTACCTCTCATCAATCACCAAATCATCGGAAACAATGGGTAAATGAGCAAATTCCATATTGAATCCAATATAATCAGTTGTTACTATTGTCATCACTATTCTCTCCTTAAATTTGATACTTGGAAGGAAAATACATGTGAGTTTCATCAAATGTAACATCTCGATAAACATGCATTTTTTGGGTGGAAGGATCAAAGCATTTATAACCCTTTTTTAATGCTGGAATTCCCCAAAAAATGCATTTGTGTGCACGGGGTCTAATTTACTTCCCAATCAAGTGTGAACATAGTACACACTACTAAATAAATGGAGATGAGATAGATTAATTGACCAGCCAAGGAGCACTCATGTTATATTGTTGAATAACAAGCCCTCAATTATTTATTTCTATTCTATTTATAGAGAATTCATGTGCTTGGGAGTTAGGAGATTTGTATTGCAACACATTAATAGGAAGACGATAAATAAAATAGCAACTTGTTAGAATGGCATTTGGCCAAAAATGTCGTGGTAAGTTTCCATGAAACAAAAGGTATTTGGTTACCTCAAGGAGATGACGATTTTCCCTTCCACCACCACATTTTATTGGGAAGTTTTAACACATGAAATCTGGTGCACAATACCTAGACTCTTGAGCAAGGACTCAAAGGGGTGATTGGTGTTTTAGTCCTATTGTTAGTACGCAATATTTTAATCCGAGCACCATATTGCATATGAATCATTTGAGTAAATTCTTTGAACACTATCAATACTTCACTTTTAGAGGTAAGCAAATACAACCAAGTAATTTGAGATATATCATCTATAAATGTAATAAATACTTAAAAACTTAAAAACCATTTCGAGATTCAATCGGTGTATTGCCCCAAACATCGTAATGAATCAACTTAAATAATTCAGAAGCATTATTCTTCCTTTTAGAAAAAGGGAATCTATGTTGTTTAGCAAAATAACAAGTTTCACAAGAGCTTAAATCTAGAGAAAATGTAGAATCAATGGATCGTAACACTTGATCTTATGGATGCCTCATATGCTAATGCCATAGTGGAGATGTTAAGTCTTTATTCTGACTAGCAATCAAAACCACACTTGAAAAATCAAGAGTGTATAGCCCTTTTTGAAATCAACCTTCACCAATCTTCTTCCTTATAGTTCCATCTTGAAAAATAACCTTATCACGGGAAAAGGTAACATTGCAATTTAGATCTTTAGCAATTTTGCTGATAGATAACAAGTTAGAAGATAGCGAGGGCTCAAATAAAACATTAGAAGAGTTGGAAAATAAATCCAATTTCCCAACCCCTTGGACGGGGACCTTTTTACTGTTACCAATCGTAATAAGAGAGTAGAATTAAGGTCGAATCCCAATATTGTCTTGCGTGGATTGCTAATGTTGAGCATGTTATGATTAATCTATACATTGTCATTACACGTCATTTGCCTCATGTATATGTAGAGTTTAGGGCACATTCATATTTATTATTTAGAGCTATGTGTGCTAGTTTTAGAATTTATATAAATTAAGGTTATTTCATAGTTTCACAAAAGTATCAAATAAAAAATGTTATGAGTTTTCGCGTAGATTGCATAACAAAAAGTTGTTTAGTCTCGTAGCATGCATACCATTTTTCCCCTCACTTAGTAATTAGTGCATATAAGTCAATTTCCTTTTAATATAGGACCCTAGGGTTCATAAATTTTTTTCTTAAATTAGGCATGAGAGCAAAAATGAAAGGAAACAGTATAATTAATCAGAATTTCATGCACAATCATACATAGTATGCATGCATTTCGTTTGCATATTTTTTCTAAATCATAATTGTAGTAACTTTTTATTATTATGAATAATAACATACTCCTTTGTTGTGCACATCCAGGTTCTTGAATTCTTTTCTACAATCCATTCCTGGCTTTGAGTACTGGATGTTATTTTATTGTTTGCGCACTTGAGTGGTCATATCTTACATATTAGTGGCATAGTATAAAAACCAGCAAACATTGGATGCAAAGCATTTTTGAAATAAAGAGAAAATGTATCAAAAGGGTATTAGATTAATCTAGCGTAATGAAGTCTCCGAATTCATGAATCTCTAGTTTGCAGAAGTAAAATGAACTCCCACATTTTACTTAGGTGTCTAATCGACTTGTAATCAATTAGTGACAACTCCAATAAGTAAGTTTAATCACATGTTGAATTGAAAATCAAGTTGCAATTGGTAGGGCTTGGGAAAACTGTACTAAATGCGAGCCTATTTAATAATTCATCAACCTTTCCAGAGGTGATCCACCTTTGGGAAGGTCGCAACAATGATTGAAAAGAAATAAATGTTTCAATAGAAAGACCATTAATACATGTTGCTTTTACGAGGGAGTGAATTGAAAGACGGTGTTCTCTCAGTTGGTTCAGGAATCAGAAGAAATTTTGCCTCTGATTAGCCACAATGACTAATTCTGACGAGGCCAATCTGCGGAAGACAAGCACACGCACTCGAAGAGCAAAGATCGCTTAAGGCACTCGAAAATATGAGATCGTGCGTTGTGGACCGTATATTTTGAATGAATGGTGTGGGTGAGGAAATTGATAATCAAAAAGAGAAACAGAACGAGCAAGTCTTTGATGCAGGAAGAAAAGAAACAAACTTGTCCTGATGTGCTCTCCATCCTATAATCAGGAATCTCCACGAACCCCAGATCGAGGCATTGAGGCGCTCGCTTTTCCTCTTCTGGGCTACCTCTCGTCGCGTGTCGAGGTGGATTCTGTCAACTGAGGCTAGAAGGTGGCTACCGCCCCGGTAAAATTCCGGGGCCATGTCATTGAGGCCGAAACTGCCGACCACCGAGACAGTGCGCAGGGCTTTGTTGTGGCGGCTGAGACGGCAGACACGAGGGATGAGTGTGTTGAAGACGCTCTTGCGGGGGGGAAGCCGCGGTTGAGGCAGAAGTGGGCACAGAGGAGGTCGTACAGGGCGGAGTAGAGAGGTCTCCCGCGAGGTTGAAGAAGGGAGAAGAAATAGAAAGAAAAGAGACACAGAAAGAGAGAGAATGGAAAAAAGAAAGGGAAAGAAAAAGGCTTTTAAGACAAAAATGTCCCTGTAAGTTAAGATTTGACGACTAAGTAAGGTCGAGGCCTTATTTGAGATTAAACTTATAACTTCAAGTCAATATTTAAGATAAGGTCCAATCCAGACCATTTTGAAAAAACACTCCCACCTCAAATCCTTATTGAAAATTTTCTCTTAATATATTACAATGCGACATTTTTTATGGACTCTTTGTTTTTATTCATTTGAAATCTGCCAATACAATGGGCGGGGGTTGGGGTGTGTTCACTCAGAACAGATAAGAGCACTGATCAAGTGTAATGCAATCTATGACTGCTTGCTAATTAAACTTGTCACACTGGCAACGGATTCACCAGCATAGAATTCACGAACTATTTGAACTTGGTTCCTGCATGAGAGTAGTGGTCCTTTTCATCGTTAGCGCCACATGGCGCATCATGTAAGATTGAGAATTTGCTTGAGGAGTGGCACGGGGACAACGGTCGGATGGCGCAGCTCTTCGCTAATATCCTTCCATGCATCAACCACTTGCCTACGGAGTTCCTCTATAGCTTCTTCCTCCGTAACTCTGTATTGTTTCATGAAACACTCCACTAAAGATGCAACATGACCTTTCTCTTGCTCAAACTGTAAACATTCATGGAAATTATTTAAATCTCCTATTGATAAGATCTATTAGATAAATTAACATAGATGAAATAATGTTGTTCACTGGTGTTGCTTTATATATCCTGTGTCCAGCAACGTCATCCATGAGTCAACCAACTACTACCGAAGTCTTCACCATCTTGGGGTCACCGAATAATAACCAATCAAAGGCATCTTTTGTTACGATATTTCCCACTCCTAGAAACCACATCGCCAATAGCAATTTAGTACTAGAGGTTGCTAAAGGAATGGGCATGTACTCCATTGCCGGTACATGGTTACGGTGGAACCATTTGGCTTTAGCAAAGTATGCTCTAACTTGATTTTTCATCTGAAAATTCATTCCCAAATGTAAAGCTATGTCAATATTCAAACTCTAATGTATTTGATGGACTTAGATATGGCAGCTTGTCATCCTTTTCCAAAGACCTGATATTCTACTGCAGGTGGATGGAGTAAAAATTGCATTTGATTGATGTAGCATCGAATAGCTTACCATTTCTTTTGCATAGTAGAGACAATAAGATTGCCCTCAGCTCATCACTTCATAGCCAATTTCATCATACAAATTGATAATTGTCTAGTAAAACTCTTGCATGTACTCTGGCAATTCAGCTTTCACATCGACATCCCACCTGATGTCAAATTCAGAAATTATCACACTTGATCCTCATTAACGGCTAATCAAACTAGAATAAGTATAAAATTAGTAAACTGAGAAAAGCATCCAAGCGTGAATTATATACCTTTCAATTGCTTAGTGAAAAGTTTTAGTTCTTCCAACGTGCCATAGACATCATAAATGTCGTCAATAATGGTAACAACGACAGCCACTTTGGTTAGTATCTCTCTAGCGGCTCCGTAATCTGGCTCAAAATAAACTATTGACATCTAGAAATAGAGCTCCACAAGTCTATCTCTAGTGAATGGGAACTTCCTCTCTACATCTAAATCCTTCCACCACCTATAGTTTCCAATAGATCTTATTTAAGCAAGCACATATTTAATAGAATTTTGTGTTTATATATAGGAAATGCTTCATGCTTCATACTAGTGATCCAAAGAGTTTACCACTCCTTGTCATGTACAAATAATTTTTGGAAAATTCTAAAAAAAGGGCCCCAAGTGCCATCAATTTCTTAGATAAGGGCATGAATTGACCTTATTTTAAATAAGGGCCTACAATGCTATCACTTTCTCAAGTAATGGCTTGAAATGGATTTTGTTTCAAATAAGGGCCTAAAATGGTTATGTCTGTTTTAAATAAGGGCCTCATTTTTGCAGCGATTAAAGGCATTTTCGTCATTATTTATTATTATTATTTTTGGTTCATCTTCTTCTTCATCACCGGTGAAGCCCATAGAGCTCAATGGCCATTCGCGAGCTTTGTAGATGGCCTCTCGCGGATGGCCTTCAGCAAGCTTGGTAGGGCCAATCTCACGAATAGCCATTGGCGAGGTCGGATGAGGTGGACCTTGCTAGATCTGGCGAGGTCGGCCTCATTGGCCGTGGGTGAGGCATACCTCGCCAGCCGTTGGCAAGGCGGACCTCGCCAAGGCTGATTTGGTGAGGTCGGCCCTCGTTGGTCACGAGGGATGACCTCCTTAAGGTGAGAGATGGCCTTGCCGGTCCCTTGTCGGCCATAGGTGAGGGTGGCCCTTGCCAGATCAGGAGAGGGCCACCCTCCCCCAACCCTTTGTGGGCATTATCAATGGTTGGCCAACCACTGGTGATGATGAAGAAGATGAACAGAAGAAAAATGGAAAGGAAAAAAATAGAAGAAAAGTGGCAAATAACAAAAATGCCCTTGACTGGTCGGAAAATTTAACCGGCCGATGGTGAGCCGATGACTGGCAATGTTAGACCCTTATTTGAAACAATTATAGTCACTTCAAGCTCTTATTTGAAATAAAATCAATTTCGAGCCTTTATTTGAGAAATTGAGGGCACTTGGGACCCTTTTTTGAAATTTTCCCAATAATTTTTAGTTTAGGATAATTTGAATTGCATGAATCAATCTATGGCAATTTGGTTTTATTAGAAAGTCTAGTTGCTTTAGACATGCTATCATGAAGTTAACATTGTAATGTTGCCAAGTTCCTTATGGTGTTGCGCTTGCACTATGTTGAAATCAAGTTTAGCCAAGGAGAGCAAGACTCCATTATGCGAAGGATCCTCTTGGTGGAGTGGAATGTAGTGACTCGCCTCTACCCTTGGCAGTCCCTTGAAGATTGGCTGGTTTAGGGCATGACTCACTTGTTTTGAAAGATCAGGAGTTGCTTTTCTTGTATCAATTGATTCAAGGTGAGTAGTAGTAAAAGCAAGAGCATCGTCCAAAAGATCATCACCGTGATATCTAATATTGCAAGCTCAAATAAATTTAGTAGTCCCTACACATCGGGGATGAGCGATTTCTTGAAATTGCCTTTGCTATCCTTGAACTTGTTAATGATTTCTGTATAGCCAAATAGACCAGTGAAAAGATGCTATCATGAGATGCTATGAAAAAAATAATGTTCTATATCTAGATCAATTAGAATCGATGGAAAAAGGACATCCTAAACCAAGGAATTAGAGGAAAAGCATTATTCGCCTTTGACAAATGAGAAAATTGAAAAACTCAAGCATTGTGAAAATTCTATAGAGAAAACGGTTAACGAATAAACAAATCATGCCTAGAGTAAATAATACATGTTAGTGATATTAGTTATTGACTCTAATCAAGGAAATGGACTATCAAACTAGCATCTTCAATAGAATTTCGCAATTTGATCAATCACTGAGAATCCTAACATTACATACTACATGAAATATCATAATTGTGTTGTTGTAACAATCGAACAAGAAGAGCCACTGTGGATAGGTCATCATTGTTGTCCCTGCAGTGAAATTTGAAATAACTTATGTGGATTTGTTCCAGCTGCTCATCTATCTCAATTTGAAATGATAGGCAATTCCTAAGCATTGGATTTGAACAATCAATATCAACTTCTGCGGAGGCTTATCCATAGCACCTCTCAACATCTTTTTCATTTCTTCTTTTTCGTCTCTTGATTTGTTCGTCAGCAATGCCTCGAGAACTCTCCAATACATATAAAAGAAGAGAAAAATGACATAAACTTGGTAAGAAGGCAAGAAATATCCATGACCTGATTGACCATGGTAAAAATGAATTGAAATTACCTAAAGATTATTCCATTAAGGCTAGTTTTATAGTAGAGATAATCTTTTTACTTTTGTTGACATAGAAATTTTCATTCATGTAAGGACCAACACATGCGTGGAGTTTCCAATCAACTGGAAATTCTCTTCTTTTTCTTCGTCAAATGCTGTGGGATGGTCCCAGTATTCTAAAATAATCATTTTCTATGCTCTCAGTTATCAGATAACATAGGGACTGAAAATTTTCAGAAAACAACCAAGAAAAAGAATTAACTTAAATGGTACCTTTGAGCTGGAGTCAAAAGCATATTTCAGACAGTAATCTCCCCATATGCTTCGATGAAAGTTTGCCGACCGTCATTCAACTTTAGTTGTGTTTCTAGTAGGAGGAAGAGGAGGGATTGATGACATCGTAGGAGACATTTTTTTCTTTACCGCCTAAGTTATTTAGTTCAGTAGAGATGCAAATGAAAACCCGCAGAAGCTTTGATGAGCGGGAATGCCTCCTTCCATCGCTATATATAGGTATCATTTCGTGTTGTCCAGCCAATCTTCATAGCCATTTAGAGCCTGCATGGTACACTCCCGGGAATAGCTGTTTTTGTTCTTTTGTTCCCGGGAGTAAATTTTTTTTTCCCGAGAACAAAAATGTGTTTGGTAAATTTTTTGTTCCCAGGAACAAATTTGTTCCCCGGAACAGGTTTAGAGTAGAATTCAAAAACAAAAAAAAAAGTTGTTTCTTGTTCTCGGGAACAACTTTAAGAATTAGTTTTTTTTCCTTTCTTTTTTTTTCTTTTCTCTTTCTCTTTCCTTTTCTTCTTCCTCCCTCAGCCTACTGCTGCTCCATTGCCGCCCACTGGCCACCGTCGTCGGCACCGACCATCGCCGGCGAGTGGCTGGGCGAGATCCGACGAGCTTGCTGGAGGCTCGCTTGGCCACCGACGAGCTCACTGGTGGCTCGCCTGGCCATCGGTGAGCTTGCCGGACCTTGCCCAGCCAGTCGCCAGCCACCACCGACGGCGGCGACCGGCCACAATGGGAAAGGGAAAAAAAAGACAAAAAAGAAAAAGAAAAAAGTATTTAAATCATTAAAAAATTAAAAGAAAATATTTTGGACTAGAAATTCTAAGGTTTTACCAAACACATTTCTATTCCGGGAATAAAAATTTTGAACAGTTACCAAACGCCTTTAAATGCTCAGAAATTGTTCCCAGGAACAGAATAAAAAAAATTATTTATGAGTAGAAATTATTCTCGAAAACAGAAATGTTGCCACGCGCGCCATTAACTTTTCTTCCGATAGTTAGGTTGAGTTCATCTCTATTTCAAAGGACCGCACAAAAGCTCTTGATTTAATGCCCAGCACACAATCGATGTCAGAAAAGCACTTTATTGGACTCTTCACTCACTTTAATCAATTCAATGGTCCATTCCTAGGAAGGAAAGTTTTGTGAGCTTTGTTAGACCCTACAGAAACATAAAGCCAGCTTTTTTCATGACGTGGGGTTGTTGAAGGCTACTTCTTGATTTCGCAGTAAATTTGATTTGCATGAAGAAAAGCAGTGAGAGTTTTTAGGAAAGTTCTATTTGGATCGTTCTTAGTCAGAAAAAGTGAGAGAGAGAAATTGAGATAGCCTCTCCGAGCTACGATGGAGGTGGTGGAAGAAGAAGAGCAAGAGGAGGCGTTGCTGCTTCAGCAGTGGTAGACGATGCCGTTGCGGTTCCGCAGAGGGCTCCAACCAAACTGGTCCAGCCGATCTGGTTCTTTCTCCTCCTCGTAACTGCTGCTGCAGGCACTGGACCTGGAGTGCATTTTCGCTGGCTGTTCGGTGACAATAAGCATGTTTCATGGTTGGACACTGTAGAGAGAGAGAGAGAGAGAGAGAGAGAGAGAGAGAGAGTAAGGTCTGAAAGTGTCATTTCATTTAAAAATATGGGGTAGGGAGAACTCACTTTGGGGAACACTTTACCCTCGACACCCTTTGAAATTACAGAAATGCCACATGAGGACAAAAGAAAGTAACAAATGGTTAACGGGTGAAAGTTAAACTTTTGAGCCATGATATGAAATGAGTCAATAAAGCCTAGGTACAACATAAATAAGACTTCTTAAATAAAATTGGTAAAATAAGTGTGCAATATGCGACTTGCCAGGGTAATAATATCTTGAAAAAAGGGTAAAAATATCTTATTTTGTATAGTCCCTTTTTGGACAATCACCATGAGAAAGAAATGGCACAATGGAAAATTACCATGTGTTCCCATGAGCAAGTATCAGGTGTAGCGGGCTCATGTGAGCCTAGTTCAAATCAACATTTATGTCCACTGGGTCTCATTCAATCCAACAACATATGTTTGCTTGGTGAGCTAACATTTCTTTTTATCCCTGTTGAATCCTTTAGGGTACATTTGTAACATTTCTATTCCCGATAGCAATTTTTAGTTGGATTAGTTTTTTCTATTTCTATTCCCTAGACGAGTTTCTGAGCAGAAGAATACATTTGGTGATTGTACAAAATTTCTATTTTTATAATAAAAAAATAACATATATGCATTTGGTACGTCCCTAAAAATTTATACTCCCGATTTTTTTCATTTAATTATAAAAATGTCAGTGGAGACTTAACAATTTATGTCTAGATAAAGGTAAAATTTTGTAAAGACTTAATTGATCAGGATATTTTAAGATGGTCTAAGAAAATTTAATGTAATAATTAGTCAAAGATGGATGGCTGAAAATGGTAATAAAGAGTTTCATTGATTCATAACTCAAAAGATGAGAAAATTGACAATAAATCTTTGGACATTACAATAAACAATTGCATAGACATTTTGAGTTATTGGGTGTAGGGTTTAAGGTGCGGGGTGTGGGGTGTAGAGGTGTAGGTCATAGGGGTTAGGGTGTAGCAATTTCCAACATCAATTGGTCAGAAGGGTTATATTGAGGTTTTGAACAAATGTTGAGGATTGTTTTGGCAAAATTGGAAAGTCTATGACTAAATTAATATTTTCACAATAGGTTTATGATTGAATTGGTGATTTTCCTATCTATCATGTTTTCACTCTTGGATGCATTCATTTCATAGCGAAATTACTAGCATACACCGTGTAATTAATTACTACTTATGCAACATTAAAAGAAAAAAAAGAAGCACGCAATTTTAGGCCTTTGCTCTGAAATTGAACTCGACGATGAGAGCTATATAATTCACTTAGTGCTAGTTCATATAAAAATGATTATGTAACTTGCAATATAAAAACAAGTCATGGTACATAAGTGTCGATATCATCTTCTGTCTTGCTCGTGATGGGAAACTATTTAGGCAGTGCATGGCAACGTTTCTATTTCTCAATTTTTCTATTCTTTTGTTCCCCGAAATAGACAATGAACAAAAATCTGTTTGGTAACGCCAATTGATTTTTTTATTCCCCGAGATAAAAAGTTGTTACCAGGAATAGATTTGAAGTAGAAATGAGAAAATAAAAGTAGCCTTTTGTTCTTGGGAACAATTTCTAGAAACTTATTTCTTGGGGACCACTCATCACCTGCCTGCCATCGCCCGCCGCTATCGCTCGCCGCCATTGCCGTCGGTTGTTGGTTGCCAGCTGCTAGCTGCTGCTATCGCCACTTGCTCATCGTTGCCCTTTGCTTGACGGCCAGTGACTTGGCGCGACCGAGCATCAGTAGCTAGTGAGTGGGCATGGACGAGTGGCGGCGATCGGTGACTAAGTGTGGACAACTAGTGATAAGCGATTGGCGACTAAGTGGCAGTGACTAGCTACTACGTGGTGGCAATCGGCAACTAGAGGCGGCAATTGGTGGGCGGCGACCTACGGCCGGCAACTGATGACCTGTGGCCAGCAATTAGTAGCCTCCAGTCGCTGGTTGTAGGTTGTCGCCCACTGCCCGCCTCCCATTGCCATCGGGAAAAAAAGAAATAATTTTTTTTGTTGGTACCAAACGCATTTATACTCTTTTTCTATTTCGAGAATAAATTTTTTTTGTAGTTATCAAACACCTTATTTTATTCAGAAATTGTTCTAGGGAGTAGAAATAGAAAAGAACTATTTCTTAAAAGAAATTGTTCCTAAGAGTAGAATGTTACCAAATGCACACTTAGTATCCGGCACAAAATCTCACGAGATAAGCTATTGAAGATTTCCATGTAGAAAAAAAAGTTAAATGAGCCATTAAGGTGTATATACTACGTGATTAAAGTACAAATATCTTTGAGGTCAGTCTTAACTTTAAGTATCAAAGCATCGTGAGAGTCCCAACAATAAGTTAAATCGAAGCAAGTGGTTGAATGAGAATACCTTCTCCATGAACAACCTTCAATTGGAGGAAGTTTTGGTACAAAAGTAGTAAATCTTTGATGAGTATGTGTATTTCAAGGAAGCTTCCACTGTGGTCCTTGAACTAATTAAGTCAAGACTCCTACCTATCTAACTCCATAGAGAAGAAAGTGAATGTCAATAGCTTGCGGATTATAGCACAAGTGAGCTTTGTTTAGTCACATTCAATCCAAGATTTTTGGCTCTTGCTGCCCAAAAAATGAAAATGAGTCAGATGAAAACCAACAACACAATATTGACAGATAATATTGAAGTTTTTAATCTTGAAGGCGTTTCTATTATGCTTGTTTGTTTTTTGGTTTTGTTAAGAGTATGATGAAATTTCCCTGATAATATTGTGTTTTGTTGATAGGACATTTTAGCAATATGATAAGTCAAATTTGGATGTATGCTTAAAAAGGTAAAGTGATACTAGAAGTGTCGTGTCTTTTGTAGGAAGCTCATTTTGGTGCTAAAATTTATCGCCGGATCACTTAAGTTTTGAATTGAAAAAAAAAATCACTTAAATGGCTTCAGTGGCAAAATCCAGTAAAAAAATCAAATTTTACTAGTTTAATTAAAGGTTAATGTCTAAGTGAATTTTTCTTATACAAATAACGTGACTGTTTGAATAAAATGTTTATTCTCACGTGACTTTCCTAAAAAAAATTATCTAATGTGTAATTGATTCTCTCTTTCTTCAACCTACTTTCTCTCTCCTCTTTCATCTGTAGCCATCATCACCAACCACCGCACCTCCTCCCGTGTCACTTTGTAACAGTGGCGCAGTCACTAGCGCTGCCTTAAGGTAGACATTGTAGTTGGTCCAAGCTATTAAGGAAATCCCTTATGATGTTTTGAATATGACAAAATAAATCAAAGGCTATTAATGTGTTTGATGATTGAGTAAATAGGTGAAAGATGAACAAGCTGTTATGCAGATGATAGAACGTGTAAAGAACATTATCAAGGAATATACTTTGAAGAACCAGAAGATAGACTCATTGTTGAAGTTGGACAAAGTCCAGATTCTATGATTAAATATTTTCAGATTTTAAGGATAAATCTATTAGATACAGACTTTGAAGATGAATACGTTTAGACTCAAGCATAGACTAATAAGTCTACTTTAGACAGAACAGACTCAAACTTTACATATAGACGAAACATGTCCATAACGTGACAAGTTTAGAACAACACAAGAGCAGAACAAGATACATGTTCAGATCGAAGCAAGTTCAGAATGAGATAATCTGATAGAACAAGACACAGACCTAGAACATGTAACGGCTAGTAATCTGGTTTGGATTCTAGACCAAAATATATTTGATTGACTCAATCTAATTGATTGACAATTGGATCCAAAGACAAGAACTTTCCTAATGGAGAAGCTCTACTTATGGAAACCTAGATTCTGCTTGTATGGGCAACCTCAATCAAGATGTGGATTCTGCTTCTGTCACTCAACGGCTACCAAATCTTCTTGATACAGTTTTGTCCAATGGGTAGATTGGAAGACGATGATCATTTGAATACTGTCCAACGGCTAGTTTGGAAGTGTAGGAGTATATAAAGAGATGAAGGAACTGAAGAGCAAGTAAGAGACGAAGCATGGAATCTATAATTCCTAAGTCTGGGTGTACTTCGACCATATACACTTGTCTTGTGTGAGCTTAAAAGTTTGTGATCGTGAGAGAAGTACACAAGAGTGACTTAGTGAGATAGTGTGATATATCGTTAAGTATTTGCACTCAAAGTTGTAATCTCTTGTTGATTAAATAGTGAAATCCAACTAGAAGGCTATTAGTGTGGGAGAGTAGACGTAGGCTTGATTTAAGTCGAACCACTATAATATTTGTGTGCAATTTCTCATATCCCTTAATCTCTTATTGAGTATTGTTATAATTTAGTGCACGCGTGTTGGGTGTTTCAAAGTCTGACTTTTGCATAGCAGATTCAGAACCTTGTTCTAGAATCTGATTATTGTTAAGACTTCTGAATCGTGCTGCGTCTGCTGACATCCAGACTTCTATTTCGAGCAATTTTATTCTGCATGTTTATTTTGCATAAAATTTTATTGTATCACCTATTTACCTATTCACCCCCCTCTAGGTGATTCTTGCTAGCCACCCTCACAAGCAAGGCAAGCCGCCCCTCCATTGTCCTTGTTGGGTAGAGCAATGCCTCCAAATTTCACCCAGCCGAATTCCAAATCCAGATCCATTGTCGTTCGTGGCCAAGCTTCCAATCGGGGCTGAGTTTCCAGCTTAGGAAGCTTGATTAGATCTATATAAGTAATTTTCACTTGCCACCGCAAAGATAAAGTGCGAGTGGTAGCTAAAGACACTAATTCGCTCTCTTCTTCATCGTCCTCCTGTTCTTCTAGTCTCGGTTTCAGATGCTCCCACTGTCTGTCCAATTGCAACTGCAACCAATAAATTTCTCCATTTAGAGCGTCGGGCAATGTTGGCTTTGTCTTTGCACAGCCTCTCTCTCTCGAGCTCGCCTCTCTTGCCACTGCACTCTATTTTTTCTCTCTTCCCAAGCCTCTCTCCTATGCTCGTCCTTTCCTTTCTTGTCTGAATGCTGCTCACCTTGTCCCGTTCTGCCGCAAGCATTGTCGAAGCTTTACGTTCTTGGCCCCCGGGGATTCTCTGTCTCCACCACTTTCGGTTCTCCAGGTACTGATACTCTTTCCCTTCAGGATAATCTATGGACGAGGGCAATGTTGTGGTTGAAGGTACCGATGTGGACAAGCCATCGTCTATGGCCAACCATGCCATCTAGATCTAGCATTCGGCCATTACTATCCAGATCTGGCCCACACGCCAAGCACGGTAATTATTATCTCTATTCCACGAATTAGTAATTTAAAGTGGGGCAAACGTGTTTAGCCACATCATTTATGCTTTGTATGCCAAGTCCGGGAATTAGGGAGTCACGTTCATTCGAAAAAATTATAAAATATTACCGCATCGAATTTCTGGTATTCCAAAATCGAAGTTGACAATTAAGTGATCTTTTTCTATATAAGTGATACTTAAGTGATTCAAAAAAAGTTTTGACATAAAAGTGAGCATGGTATAAAAGTTGTGGCATGTATAATGTCGTTTTTCCTACATAAAACTATAGTTTTTTCTCACTTGGAGCCCCAATCTTGTTCAACTAAAACGAATCATCTAATTGTAACCTATTAGGATTTGGGTTGATCAGGAGTTTGAAACCAACCTTGCTTTTCGATGGACCACACTTCTCATCAAATTGTAAACCATATATCCATTTTTCAACTCTACTTCTCGCTAAACTCTAAGCCTAGGTTACATGGAGCGTAGATAGCTCCACTATGTAGAACAAAAAGTTGGATTAGGAATCGTTCTTGTAGAAGATACAATCTAATCGGGGGTAGGACTTCTTTGGGCCCGTTTGGTTCGGCTTTGGGCAAATGCCCTTAGGAAAATACAAATACCGTTTGGTAAAATGAAAATTTTCATTGCAGTGTAAAGCAACTTTGGCCTAAATGCCATTTGGTAAATACTACATTTTGTAAATCACTTTGACTAAATTTCTTTTTTAATAAAAAAATTGTAAATGTTTTTTAAAATCTATTCACCGATGGCCAATTTGGCTGCTGGACAACACTGCCTGAGGTCAGCGACCTCAAGTGGTGGTTAGCCATTGCCATCGCTTGGGTTGCAAACCCAAGCGACCGTCGTCATGTGAACCCAGGCGACAGCGACGGTCGCTTGGGTTTGTAACCCAGGCGACGGTTGCCTGGGCGCGTGACCTAGGCAAACATCATTGGGGCCATGCGAACTCAGGTGACGGTGCCTGGGTCGCGTGACCTAGGTGACGTTGCCTGGGTCACCACCTAGGGTCGTGCAGGAGACGGCGACGACACCTAGGTCGCCGCATGGGGTCGCGTAGGTGACCATCGCTTGGGTTGCACGACCTTAGGCGGCGGTTGCCGGTGTTGGGGACACCTTGGCGGGCGGTTTTCGGCCTCATCAGCTCCTCGGAGAAGATGAACAGTAATTTCGTGAACAGTGCCATTTGCATTTGGAAAATGTAATTTTCCAAAGTGACTCCGGACCTTCCTTGGGCTAAAGACCTTTAGAGCCCTTTGAAGATGCAATTGTATTTGGCCAAAGTCTTCCATAAAACAAACCAAACGGGTTTGCATTTGGCCAAGGGGCTTTCGAGGCTGAAAAGCCCTTGGCAAAGCTGAACCAAATAGGCTCTTTGATGTATGACATGGTTGTTCAGTTACATTGAAAATGATGTAGACAAGTATAATATGATCAAAGACAACGGAAAATAGTTTGAGTTTACTCACAAGGGTATAGGGATGGAATCATTATAAGATCATGCATTCAACCGATAAACGAATTATCGGTTCCGTTTATGTTATATCGTAATCTGTGCCCATCAGAGTGTATTAAGATTGACATAAAGCATGTACATAAAAATCTCAGAGATTGATCAAGAAGCCGAAATAGAACATTAATATAGGAAAACTTTCAAATAAGGGTACAAAGGTGAGTGATCTTTCTAAAAGAGGGTTTAAAGTTAATCTTGTTTTAAATAAGATTCCAAACAAATTCTGTCTCAAATGACAATATGAAGTAGAAAATTTAATCTCAAATAAGTTTATGAAGTTATCTACAAATCAAGTCTTAAAATGGCTGGGGCATTTTCGTTCAAAAGCTTTTTCCTTGTCTTTCTTTACCTTTCCTTTTCCATTCTCTCTTTTCCTTAATGTTTTCTTTCCTCCCTGTTTTTTTTCCTTCTCCCGTCCGCAACCTCACCGCACATAGTTTTCCTTTCTTCTTTTCGATAAAATGAATTTTCAGCAACACAAAATAAAAAATAAGACAACGTGCCCATGGCAATTAAACCAAAGCTCAGACAAACATTTGAATAGCAAACACAAGTGGAACTTTTTCTACTAAAAGCTCACCAAGACCAAGCTAACGCCAAAATTAAAAAAGAAAAAAGAAAATCGAATTCCTCCCATTAAAAATCGAGCATTTCCATTTTTGAACTAACCCGAATTCATTGTTTCCATCACTGCGAAACCACAAATTTCTTTAATCCACAACCATTTCTGATTGCGACCGAAAAGGAAACAAAGGTTTCAATAGAAAGACCATTAACACATGATGCTTCTACGAGCAAGCAAATCGAAGGATGATGTTCTCTCGGTTGGTTCAGGAATTAGAAGAACTTTTGCCTCTGACTAGCCGCAAGGACAAGTTTTGAGGACGCCAATCTGCAGAAGACAAAGCACACGCACCCGAAGAACAAAGATAGCTCAAGGCATTCGAAAAGATGAGATCGTGCGTTATGGACCGTATATTTTGAATGAATGGAGTGGGTAACCGGTAGAATTCTGGTGTGACCGCGTTGAGGCCGAAACTGCGGGCCACCGAGGCAGTGCGTAGGCTTTGTTGAGGCGGCCGAGATGGCAAACGCAAGTGGCGAATGTATACAAGGCACTCTTTGAGGGGGGGGGGGACGGAGGAGGTCATCCAGGGCGGAGTGGGGAGATCTTGGCATAAGGTTGAAGAAGGAAAAAAGAAAAAGGAAGAAGAAAGAAAAAGAAAAGGAAAGAAAAACAAACACAGAGAAAGAGGAAGAGGTAGAAAGAAAGGAAAAGAAAAATGTTTTTGGACAAAAGTAGCCTCAGCTTAATTAAGATTTCACTAATAAGTGAGCCTTATTTGAGATTAAATTTGCCATTTTAGGCCTTTATTTAAGATAAGGTTCATTTTGGACTCTTTTAAGAAAATACACCCACCTCAAATCCTTATTTAAACCTTTTCCTTAATATACTACAATGCGACATACGGACTCTTTATTTTCATTCATTTGAAATCTGCCAATAAAATGGACAGGATCGGGGTGTGTTCTCTCAGGCTAGATAAGAGCATTGATCAAGTGTTATGCAATCTATGACTGCTTGCTAATTAAACTTGTCACATTGGCAATGGATTCACCAACACAAAAGTCATGAACTTTTTGAACTTGGTTCCTGCATGAGAATAGTGATCCTTTTCATCGTTACACACCATATGGGCGCATCGTGTAAGATTGAGAATTCGCTCAAGGAGTGGCACCAGGACAATAGTTGGATGGCGTGGTCCATGCATCGAACACTTGCTTACGGAGTTCATCATTGGCCTCTTGCTCCGTTACTCTATATTGTTCCATGAAACACTCCACTGAAGATGTATCATGACCTCTCTCTTGCTCAAACTGTAAGCATTCATGAAATTTATTTAAATCCTATTGATAAGATCTATTAGATAAATTAATACATATGAAATACTGTTGTTCACTTGTATTGCCTTATATACCGTGTCCAGCAATGTCATCCATGAGCCGTGTAACTATAGCCGAAGCCTTCACCATCTTAGGATCGCCAAATAATAACCAATCAAAAGCAGCTTCTATTACGATATCTCCCATTCCCATAAATGACGTCACTAATAGCAATTCAGTACCAGAGGTTGCTAAAGCAATGGGCATGTACTCCTCTATTGTCGATATGGGGTTTTGGCGGAACCATTTGGCTTTAGCAAAGTCTTGATTTTTCAATCGAAAATTCATTTTCAAATGTAAAGTTATGTCAATATTCGAACTCTAATGTATTTGGTGGACTTAGATATATGATAGCCTGTCATCCTTTTCTAAAGACATTATTGCAAGGATGGGGTAAGATTTGCATTTGATTGATGCAACATCAAATGGCTTACGACTTCTTTTGCATAAAATAAATGAAAAGATGATCCTTTTTTCTCATCAAACTGTAACCAATTTTTTCCAATATTCTAGAGGTCTCTATGATCTAAGTTCAGGACTTGAGAAGAAAGATCATGTTGATAGAGTACACAACACACTTCTTATTTTTCACAATACCACCAAAAACCCCAAACTTTACCTATTATGACACATTTACTCTAAACTTTTTTTGTGACACAAAAAACCTTAAACTTTGCCAACTATGACACATTTACCCCAAACTTGAAGGGCATTTTCGTCTTTTTCTTTCCTTTTTTTGTTATTTTTTCCTTCCTCCTTCGGCGGCAGAGGGAAGCTACCGGAGTTAGCCCTTCATCAAGAGTAGCCCTCGCTGTCGCCCTAGCCTAGGCAGGCGAGGGCCACCCTCGACCAACGCTAGCAAGCGCGGCCCTCGCCTAGGTTGGGCGAGGGCTGCCCTCACCTAGGTCAGGCAAGGGCTGCCCTCGTCGCCCTAGCCTAGGCAGGCGAGGGCCACCCTCGACTAACGCTGGCAAGCGCGGCCCTCGCCCAGGTCGGGCGAGGGCTGCCCTCACCGGCATCGGGTGAGGGCTACCCTCCCTTGGGTAGGGCAAGGCCTGCCCTCGCTAGAGGGCCTCCCAACCCAGGTGAGGGCTGCCCTCTCTTAGGTTGGGTAAGGGCAGCTCTTGCCGTTGCCCTGACCCTAGTAGGCGAGGGTTGCCCTCGCCAAATCTTCGGGGAGGGTGGGGGGCACCCTTCTCGACGTTGGGCAAGGGCCGCCATCGCCTGAGTCGGGCAAGGGTTGATGCCGGTGGCTCTTCAACATAGGTGGAGGAGGAAAACAAAAGGCAAGAAAGAAAAGGGAAAGAAAAATTAAAAAGTAAAAGACAAAAATGCCCTTTAGATAAAAGTTTGGGGTAAATGTGTCACACGAGGTAAAGTTTGGGATTTTTTTGTGTCACAAAAAAATTTAGAGTAAATATGTCACACATGGTAAAGTTTGGGGTTTTTTTTAGTATTCTCCCAATTGATAATTGTCAGGTAAAATGCTTGCACATACTTTGGCAATCCATCTTTAACATCGACATCCCGCGTGATGTCAACTTCTAAAAATGTCAGGTAAGTTTAGTGCCACAACTTGCTCTCGTAATGTACCAACTAAAGATGTGTGGATCCCTGGAGTGCCAAAACTTGGCACCAGGGGACACTTAAATACTAAAAGTTCAGAAATGTACACTTGAGTGCAAAAATCAGAGCAAAAATGATCTATTAAGTGTCAACGGCGAAAAAATCCGGCCAAAATACACACGTGTCATTTTTTGGCAACTTTATTTACTGACGGAGCAATATTTTTCAAAACAAATATCCATGTGGCAATTTAAAAAGAAAAAAGAAATTATCCACGTGGCAAAAAAAAGCCATATTAGAAAAAACCTCAACCATCGATTTTATTAAAAAAAAAAAAAAAAAAGGAGGGGGGAGGCATCGAGGGAAGGGCCGGTGACGGTGGGGCAATGACGGCGGGGTGAAGGTGGCAAGGGCGAGGGCTGCACAGCCCTCGCGCAACCATCAACCCCTTCTTTTTTTCTTTTTTAAATTAATTAATTTTATAATAACATATTTTTAAAGTTTTTTATATTATTTAATTAATATATTTTTAAAATGCCACGTCAATACTAAAACGATATCGTTTTGGCTAAGTGTTTGCCGACTCAACTTTTGGCAAGCCACGTAAGCAGGTTATGTTATTAAAATAAGCCACACTGTATTTTTGGCAGCCTTCGCTGAAGTTGGCATTTAAGTGATTTAATTTTAAAAAAAAGTGACACTTAAGTATACATTTCATAACTTTAGGCACTTAAATATCCCCTTATGCTAAGTTTTAGCAATTGGACTGTTCTTTTCCTATCGACTAAGGGTTTGGCTAATTGATTATTAAGCCTAGACTTAACTTAGTCTCTCCCAAGCCTATAGCAGTTCGAGACTTAGGTTCAAGTTCTGAACATGCAAATGATTTTCATTTAAGAATCACTACTAATCAATTTACGGTGGGTCGATTAAAAATCCAAGTAAAGCATAGGAAAAATACTTTACTCCTACGAACCAAATATTATGACTATAAGGATTTGATTATATTATATTTTTCTAATGCACTTTTAGTACCATTTTTTTATGAAAGCAAGAATTATCTATGACTCGATTGACCCCAATAAAGATGAATTGAAATTACCAAAAGATTATTCCATTAAGACTACTTTTATTAATAGCATAGATATACTTTTTACATTGGTTAAGTCATACGTGCATGCTCAAGTTTCACATAGAAAATTTCAATAGTGTAAGGACCAACACATGCATGGATTGGAGCATGTTAAATGTAGCAGTTGGTTCTTTTGTAAAGCTGTTACATGTAGCAGTTGGTTCTTCTTAGTGAACTTGGCACCCCCCACTTCAGATGTTGTGTTGTTGAGTGTGTGTTGGTGCCGGATCCCATCTTTTTATAAAGTTATTTGGCTGATTTATATTACTTACCTTTACTAAAAAAAAAAAAACACACGCATGGACTTTCCAATCAACTAGAAATTCTTTTCTTTCTCTTTATCAAACGGTGTAGGATGGTCCCGGTAATCCAAGATAATAATTTTGTATGCTCTCAGTTTTCAGATAACGTAATGAATGAAAATTTTTCAGCAAGTAATACAAGAAAAAGAATAACATTAAATGCTACCTTTGAGTTGGAGTCAAAAGCATATTTAAGAAAGTAATCCCCCATATGTTTGTGTCATGGTCTCATGGTTCCTCGTGATCAAAGGACCATGTTACAATCCAAGAAAACCAAGCCAAGTCTCTTAGGGTTTCCGGAACATTCTCATGGACATGCGATACGATAATTGTCTCAAGCATTCTCGGCATAAATGCCGATAGTTCGTAGATGGGAAAAACGGTCTTCCCCCTATATCAAAAGGCAATTAACAGTTGTAATGGGGGTAATTTCTTGTATAAATAGGGGTACTCTCCTCCTTATTTGTATTCATCCAAATATTTTAACAATACAAAACATTCTATCTATAAACTTTCTCTCTCTACTATCTAGGTGAGTGAGTGATCAATTGATCCGGGATAGGCTTAGCTTAGGTAGTCCACCCATCCAAGAAAGCCCCAATCACATCACTGTCTCGATCTCAAACAATCGGCCATGATACTTGGATGAAAGTTTGTCGACCATTGTTCAATTCTAGTTATGGCCTAAGTTATTGATTCGGTATAGATGCAACTGGAAACCCACGTAAGCTTTTATGAGCCGGAATGCCTCCTTTTATCGGTATATATGGGCATAGTTAAGTTTCAGTGTTGAATGAGTTCATCTCTATTTCAAGGACCACGCAAAAGCTCTTGATTTAATGCACAACACCAATCGATGTCGCAAAAGCACTTGATTTGACTCCTTACTCACGTTAATCAATTCAATGGTCCAATCCTAGGAAGGAAAGTATTAATAAAATGGACAAAATTATGGCAAGTGAGATTTATTAGACTCTATAGAAACATAAAGCCAGCTTTTTTTCTAGACGTGGTGTTGTTGAAGGCTACTCTTTAATTTCAGGAGTAAATTTGCATGTAGAAAAAGAGCGAGAGTTTTTAGAAAAGTTAAAGGAAAGTTCTATTGGGACCGTTCAGAGTCGAAAAAGAGAGAGAAAAGGAACCTGAGATAGCCTCTTGGAGCTTCGATGGAGGAGGTAAAAGGAGAAGAGCAAGAGGAGGCATAGATGCTTTTAGCTGTGCCGGATGATGCTGCTAAGGTGCCGTTGAGGGCTCCGGCCGGTCTGGTTCTTCTTCCTTCTTGGAACCGTCATCGAAGGCAGCAGAGCCGGAGCGCATTTTCGCTGGTTGCTGAATGACGATAAGTACGATAGCCGTTTCATGGCTGGAAATTATAGAGAGAGAGATTAGTGAGGTCTGAGAGTGTCATTTGATTTGAAAATGTGGGGAAAGGGGAAGTCACTTCTGGGGACATCTCTACCTTGAACACCCGTATGAGATTATGAAAATGCCTCATGAGGACGAAAAAAATAACAAATGGTTAACAGGTGAAAATTAAACTTTGCAACGATGATGTGAATAAGACAATAAAGCCTAAGCATAGCATAAATAAAATTTCTAAAACAAAAACATGCGGTAAGGTGAGTGCACAATATGTGATTTGCCAAGGTCAAATCGTATAGTCCCTCCTTGGACGATCACTTTGTATATGTTGTTTCCATAGAAGGTATGCATTCGCTTAATATAATAATAATAAAAAGAGAAAGAAAGTCAAATGGCCCAATGGAAAATTACCACGTGTTCCCCCGAGCAATTATTAGGTGCATGAGGCTCAAGTTCAAATCAACATTTACATTAGGCGGGTCTTATTCGATCCAACGGCCCATGTTAGTTGGGTGAGCTTACATTTCCTTTTTTTTCCCTATCCAGTCCTTTAGCAAACAAGTGAGTGAATGCTAAATAGATACGTGATTGAAGGTATAGGAGGTCAAACTCACATTTTTTACATTTTTTCCTAAACAGGGGATGCCTTCGATCTTATTTATGTAATAAGAGCACTTTATTTCATGTTAGCATTTATTGATTTTTTTTCGTAATTTTCAATTTTCAATATCTCCATTGATTAGCAGAAAATCTAAAAACTCATTTTTTTTATAGCACAAAAAGAATTTCTAGAAAAAAATTTGAAAATTATATGTAATAATATAATTTTTTAAATTAAAACACATATAAATTAATTAAATTGTTTTAACATTAATTCTTAAAACAAATTTAATACTTAAGTGAGGTGATTGTCCTTAAAACTACAATAGTTATAATTATTGCTAATAATACGAAAATGATGTCAATGATTGCATGTAATACAATTATGAATTATTGATGATTAATTGCTATAGAAATTTTATAACATATTGCAATATATATGTATACATACATATCTTATGCCATGCTGATTATAATAAATAAATCCTTAAATAGTTAATTATGAATAGTATCATATACATATAGATATAATATCTAGTAACATGTGAGTGATGACACTATCCCTAATATAGATAAACTATTAAATAGCTAATTATACATTAAATTCACCCAATACAATAGATTTTTTTATTAGTCTTACTCTAATTCTCAATTTACTCTCAGATTTTTGTTTCACCTTTTTGCAATTCATAGAAGTCAAAACCCACACCTAAACTAAACGTCCCCACCCCTAATCCCTTGAGAAGGTAGATAATTGAACTCCCCATCTTTTATTTTTCGTGTGGGAATGGTGGCCATAATGAAATTGAATGATCACTTTAACTGCATGACAATAATTGCAATACTTCGTAGCACTTTAAATTTAAATTTTACAATTAGTTAGTTTTGATAATCTTGTTATCCCATGCTAAACCTTGAAGTTCTATTTGACTCGATCTAACGAAGTCTTTGAGATAGAGATGGGCTGTTTACAACTAATAAGGGCACTCCAATCCCAGGGCGCAAATCAGTTTGAGTAGGAAGGTCATGTGGTTATCAAGAGTGCTCTGATATGCTCTTTCTCCTTTTTGGATATCCAAGTTGCCATTTATCTAAATAGACCAATTTAATTGCAGATTGAGTTGCTAAAACTCATAGGACAAAAGCCCTTCCTATGTACTTTTGGATCTTTTATGTAACGAAGTCCAACTTGTAGGATCTTCAGGTTTTACTTAGTTACTTCAATTAAAGAAATTTTTGACCAAAAAAAAATGTTGAGATCAAAATCACATCAATCAAATTATAACAATCGTTAATTAAAAGACTCCAAGTAAGCTCCACACAATTGTAGCTACCATCAGTTAAAAAAACATGGGACATGCAAGTAATTACAATGTTCTGAAAGTTTATTTAATTATGTATCCAATTTAGTGAATTTTTTCTTTATCATCATCATCATCACTTTTTCACCAAAAAATGTTTAAAAAAATTATTGGACTCAGCTTTGAAGGCATACGATTGGCATAGAAGAATTTAGTCTACGAATTTCCATAGTCTTGGATATTACTTATATTTCAATTATAAGGATAATGTAGTTATTTTACCATTCCATGTTACATAAATGATTACCTACATTGAGCCTGTTTGGTTCAACTTTCCCAAAAGGCTTTCAGCTCCCAAAGCCCCTTGGGAAAATGTTAAGGTGTTTGGCTCAATATTTTGGAGGGCTTTGGGGAGATACACTCTCCAAGTATTCTAAAGGTCCCTTATGTGAATGCAGGGTGAGAGGTGCATTTGCAACTTGCATATTTCGAATGCAACATGTTGTACAATTCATCTTCCCGTGTGGCCAAGGAAGCTGACAATCGCCGGCCAAGGGGGCGACTGCCGCCCTTGGTCGCATGCCTAGGTCGCATGACTGCCGCCTGAGGTCGCGCGACCTCAAGCAAGGCCTTTCGGCAGCCGATCCGCTGCTTGGAAGGTAGATTGAAAAAAAAATTATTTACAAATTTTTTTTAATTAAAAATTTCTCAAAAGTTTCTTAGCAAAATATAATATTCACCAAATAATATTTAGGCCAAAGTTGTTTCACAATCTAAAATTTATCAAACGGTATTTGTATTTTGAGAAACCCCTTTAATCCAAAGGTGTTTGCATTTCCTCAAAGCTAAACCAAACGCATTGTATTCTCTCTCCTCTCTGGCTTTTCTTCCTCATGTCTGTGCTCGTCCATTTTATTTTTTTGGTTATGAAAATTCTCAATTACTTTACTGCAAACATGATCTTAAATTATGTTTCCTTGAAGAGATTAAAAGAGTTTTTTCCGTTTTGCGCGTGGATCGGGTAAAAGTCCAGTTCATCGTGGGAACCTCCTTCCTCAGCAGACCTAGTTTCGATTCGTCCGAGTCATTTTGCCGTAAAAGATCATCGTACTGAGATATGCTTCTGATAATATCGCTCTCTCGGTCTCAGCAAGGTACACACTGTGACTAGTCTTTGGGATCTCAGTGAAAGACATGGCCACGAAGAAAAAGATCATCATCGACATGACCCCGGTATCGGTTCGTAACATTTAATCCCCCAAAAAGCTTCGATTTTTCATCGAATCTCCCGATTTTGCATCGTGGGTAATGTCTCGGTTCTCACCGTCATGATTCGGTTCGGCGCATTCAGACGATGCCATGGCGATTTTCATCGTGCTGCGGTTGCCGGAGGTGGAGGTGATTGGGCTCACCACCATATACGGGAACGTCCGCACGACTCTGGCCACCAAAAATGCCTTGTATTTGGTATGTTCGCTTGGTAGTTTGTGACAGTTTACTGCGGGAGTTCGGGATTTCATATACTCACACTGAGCTTTTCTGGTGTTGGTTGAAGAATTGATCTTGATGGAATGTGAATTTTATGTGGGTTAAACGTTCTGGCCTTACTTTCTTGTGTTCATTGTTTTCTTTTGGTGGTGCAGCAGGAGACTGCAGGACGGACCGACATCCCTGTGGCTAGAGGGTCCCAAGTGAAAAATTACCGTATGCACTTTCCTAATTGCTCGCTTTTGTAATTTGCCAATAGATATAGGGTTCAGGGGATACTGTTGATCACTTAGACTCAATTTTGGCTCTTGAAATCGTGACTTGTCACATGGACAAATTGATGAGTGGTTAAGATGCATTTGCGGTTGAGAAGGTAAAAACATGGTCGAGTAATTGATAGGATTCCAGTCTATAGATATAACTAGGTAGTAGAAGTACTGTTGACACTAGCACATGTGAGGTACCCTTGATTTTGTATGCATTTTCGGTCACCGTGTGTGTCTTTGTTTGGGGAATGTGTGCAGTTAACATGTAACGGGTTTCCAAGGATAGAAGAGGCTTGCAGGTCCTCTCGTTTTATTTCTTAGTGTGTGCAGCTCTCATCTGTCATTGCTCACTAAAGCAAGGAATTTCTTGTTGTCACCATAGCATGTTCATTTTATGAGGCAATTAAACCCCACAAGTCTACCTCGATTCTTCATGATAATTACAGGGAACTCTTGGATGCTTTACATCATATTTGTGATGTTCTTGAACTGTAACTTTGCAGATCTCATACTTTAAGTTTGATAAATTGTGATGGTGTTCTGTGAGCTCATTCTCATGCACTCTTCTAAATGACTTAAAACCCAATTGTTTATTCTAAAGAAACATCATCAGTTGTTTGATTTCATCATTGTTTCTCCTAAAGAAAGGTACAAAGCTTTGAATTGCGGATTTTGTCCATGGCGCTGGTGGACTTGGCAATCAAAACTTCCTACCACCAGAAGGAAAACCAATAGGACAGTCAGCAGCGACTTTTCTCATTGAGCAAGCAAACCTTTATATGGAGGAAGTTCTTGTGGTTGCTTTGGGCCTGCTCACAAGTATTGCACTGGTCACCTTCTTGATCATTTGTCATGCTTGTTGTCAAATGGATGTGTAATCCAGACTCTTCCTCAAGATCCAACCTTTTCCGGAAAGATTGGAGATCGTGCTTCTTGGTGGAGCTTTTTCTGTGAATGGCAATGTGAATCCAGTAGCTGAAGCCAATGTTAGTTGCAAATCTTTTTTTCCCAAGAGATGAATATCTAAAATTTGCACAGTAAAATCTGAGCATCTGCCAGAAGTTTGCTTAAAGGTTCTTTTTCTCTAATTAACCATGGCTGAGAAGTCTGCATGGCCTAATTTTTTTGCTAATTGTCCCATCATATTGGTGGTGTATGTTGGGTTGGACATACCTGGTTCTATCTGAAATAACTTCTAAATGTCTGTTTTATTGTTTGGGGGCTGAGAGACTTACCATTCAAACCTGAAATTTGCATGGGTAGGTCTAAAGCTTTAACTCTCCTTCTCATTCTTGTACATCTTTGACTAGCTGACCAGATTTTTGGCGACCCAGATGCTGCAGACATTGTATTTGCCAGTGGAGCTGACATTTTGGCTGTAGGAATAAATGTAACCCATTGAGTTATTTTGACAGGTAAAGTCAGCTAGTGTCCAAATTTGCTAATAGTGCTCATGTTTTGATGGGCTTAAAGAGAGATTTAGCATAAAGAATGCGTAGATAATGCTAGTGATTTTTTAGTGATTCCTTAATCATTCTAGTTATAAGTAAAGCTACCTATCTGCTAACTTTGGAGAAACCAAGGCTGTTAGTTTTTCTTCTGATGATTTGACCAAAGGGTAAATTTTACTTAAGGGCCAGCATAGTTTGCAAGTTTACTTTTGTTGCTTAATCATTGGCTTTTTCTGTTTTTTGGCCAAAGAATGCGCTATGGATTATGAAGCAACATTTTTTCATTGATCAAGTTCAACAAGTTATAAATATTCAGCTTCTTACTGTTTGAAGTATTTTCTGCCTAAACAGAAGTGACACCAAAAGTCAGGCTAATCAACAACCATAAACTTAATGCATTTAATAGAAGACTTAAATTGTGTCATAATCCTTATATTGTCAATTACATATTTAATTATATAAATAATAATAATAAGATTTGGATTGCCATGTTTGTTGTCTGAACTGTTCTGAGACACTACAGGTGCAGATAGAGATTAGTTGATTGAATCAAGTGGAAAATTTGCCCAGTATCTCTCCAGAATCTTGGAAGTGCACTTTTCTTATCACCCCAAAGCATACTTCACCAAAGGTATGCTTACTGAAAAATATGATTCAGGACATGGTTTTTATTATCTTCTCATCACTTATTTTAGCACTTATATGTCATGTTGGAGCTGGAGTTTACCTCCTTGATCCAACAGCTATACCTGCTGCTATTAGCCCTTCACTTGTAGCTTTCACTGAAGGTGTGGTAAGAATTTAAACAACTGGTATCACGAGAGGGCTCACTATACTATATAACAGACAGGAAAGGTAGGTAGAATCTCGCAACTCAATTTTTGGGGCCCTTTCAGAGCGATTGTTCTACTAATTCAACATAATCTTTTATGACTGCCGACTGCTGATGGCGGGCATCAGTTTTTGAAGCAAGGCTGCTTGATATTAGTTGAACCTAATAAAAAGTCTAGGATGTAATATATTGTGAAAGCCACATTCTGGATCTGAAAATCTGCATAAGTCTGGAAACTCAAGGAGTTATTTCCTATAGTTTCGATTTTGAGAAGATGCAACAAACGGAAATTTGTCAAATTTGGTAGTGTTCTGGTTCTGGTCATAGCCTTATGCTTCTTCGTGTTGCCCTTATTATTGACTAGCCAGATTTGCGTCACGAGTACTCTTCAAAGGGACAGAGAATATTTGTTCTCTTCTATTTTTTCTGAATAACAAAGAATAGAAGTATCGAGGTGAGGTAGTGTCTCTAAATTATACTGTAGGAGGTTTAATCGTCCTCATATGTTATTCTTGTAGAATTTGAGTATGCTTTTTCTAATCAGTCAGCTATACCGACAATGTCAAATAGGTTCGGTGAACACACAGAATGGTCTGATAAACCAACAGTGAAGGTGGCAGTGACTGTTGACACTCCCTCTGTTGTGAAATTAGTCCTGGAGCAACTCGTGGAGTCATGACTTGAGATGGCGCCAAGTAAATGATCGAATGAATCAGGTAAAGCTCATTGTAAACTAATGAAGGCTTTTTCGAAGGTCATAATGCCAGATAATTAGCTCAGATTAGCAGCATCAAAATGTTAGTTGCCAATGGCTGATTCAGAAATTTCTTAGGTCCGTGCTTGTCACCACAACTTGAACATCTGATTTAATTTTCTTATATCATTTCGAGTGACTGCATGCTTCTTGCAATAAGGATGTCCCATTTCTGAGTCTTAATTAACTGTCATAATTGGACGTGCCGCTTAGATTGAACATGGAAGAGCCAAGAGAGAGAACCCGTGCTTGGAGAAGAGAGCGTATGAGCGCGTCCAATAGAATGTAAGTGAGGTGGCCTGGCGTCATTTGCTGAGGTTGTGGTGCTGCTCTTATGTCTAGGTGGTGATGGGTGAGCGCCGGTGAAGTTGTGGCTGAGTAGTCCATGCACATGAGCTGCGTGAAGCAACGTTGCAGAAGGGAGAAAAGAGAAGAAAAAAATAGATAAATGAAAGGAAAAACAAAAAGAATATAAAAAGAAAAGAAAAGAAAAGTATATAAAATTTTATAAAATTATTAAAAAATGTCTATATCCGCATCAGCCGTGTAATGTAGGATAACTGGCGTTTATGTTAGTGATTTTGGCTAGATGGGAATTGACATATTTGGAATAGATTTATAATAAAATTGGTCTAATTAAAATATTTATGATTTAACTGGTACTGGTGCAAATTTCTTGTTTGTACTTTTTGAAAATTTACCACTTTTGTCCAAAATGATTTTCTTATCTTGCTTTTATATGGACCAATCACATGTGAAGATGATTACTAGATTGGATCGGACCCATTTGCAACTTTCGAATTATAGAAGAGGTAACGTAACGTCGGCTTTTGATTACGTTCTATGATGAATGAAATTAGCCCTAATTAAGTTATGCACACAATCTCTTGGATACTGTATCAGATAACGTTAATTTCAATGCACCACGTGCAAATCTGCAAAATTTACGAGAATATTCATTGGTTCTTACTAAACAATTATTACCAAGTAAAGCGCATTAGGAGGCCCCAAAGGTTGACTTATTCTTGAATTTCTTTTTGGTTGGAAGGTTGATTACGTCGCAATTAATATGGGGAATGAGCACAAAACTTCTCACAAGACTCAATTTATGTGTAGGGAATGAAAATAAAATATTTAATCAGCCAATGACTAAAAGGATTCAATGTTTACCATCCTAATTAGATCAAAATGGTGTTTGTTCTATGTTAAGATCCATCATATCGTTTTTAAGCAGTTCGAAATAATGTCATTGTCATGATATATTACTTACTACGTGATCGTTCATTTGATTTCTTCCACTTCTTTCCTTTTCTTTTATCGGTTCTTTCAATTCCTTTCACCCATTTTATGTATACACCATGATTCGCGACTTTGAATCATTCATCTTCCTACATCTTTCGCATGGTTTATGATTACATCATTTTACCAAAGCTTCATATGAGATGGAAAGAGGGGAATAAACAGTTGCTTGAAACAGTCACAAGTGGAATGACGTCTCGCCCGCTTGATTACGATTATTAGTGATTATGCAATTTGTTTGCAAAATTCACGAGACATTCTTTCTTCCTTGGATTATCTCCTCATCTGCTGTCACGTCTTCATCGATTTTGACATCATGCGTTTCAAAATTCTTAATTAATCCAGGTAATATTTCATTTTTGGTCCATGAACTTATGTATCTATTGCCATTCAAGTATTTGAACTTTTAATGTGTCTACTAAGAAATCCGGTTAACTGAAGCTAATGCGTCTATCTGACTATTTCACCGGTTTAGATTTCCATAAAAGATCTTTCACCAAACAATGCTTTTCGATTTTTATTTTAGTGGGGTGCATGGTAACGTTTCTATTCCTCAATTTCTCTGTTCTTTTGTTTTTCGGAATAGAAAAAGAATATAAATCCATTTGATAATGCCAATTGATTTTTTTATTCCCCGGAATAGAAAGTTGTTCCTAATAATATATATTTGGAGTGGAAATGAAAAATAGAAAAAAATAGTTTATTATTTTTGGGAACAATATCTAGATTTCTTGGAGACTACTCGTCGCCCATAGCACACCACTGCCTGCCCATTGCCGCTTGACGCTTGCCCTTGGTCGCCGGTCGCCCCAGTTATCGATTGCGCTGATTACTGTCGCCCTTTGCTTGGCCACCGACGACTTGACGCGACCAATATCTCAGCGCGATGGGCAACGACTGGTGGTGACCAGTGACCAACGATTGGGGGTGGCGATGGTGACCCGATGATTGGCGGTGGCGGCCGAATCAGCGACCGACAGCCGGTGGGTAGTCGCTAGTTTGGTCGTTGCTGCCCATAGCCCGCCAATTGCTGCTCGCCGATCGCCGCCGCAATTAGGGAAAAAGGAAATAAAAATTTTCTGTCTGTACTTTTCTATTCCAAGAATAATAAATTTTTGTAGTTACCAAACGTCTTTTTTTATTGAGAAATTGTTTTAGGGTGTAGAAATAAAAAAAAAATATTTTTCAAAAGAAATTGTTCCAGGAGTAGAAATGTTACTAAATGCACCCTAGAGGACTTAGGTTTTGTGTTGAGTATAGATAGAGAATGTCAGATGCAAATGTGAATTTTATTCCCAACCTGTTTGTATAACCCTAAATTTCTAATTCAAACTATGTCGAAATTTAATCAATGGCATAACTTGTTTAGGCGAATAGCTGAAATTTAATCAATGGTAATACCCCTAGATAGGAAACTTAACGCCGAAATTTAATCGATGACACTGAGCTTATGGAACAATATCAGAATTTAATCAACAATGCTGAATCAACTAGAGATATACACCGGAATTTAATCAGCGTTGAGAATCTATAATATGGCTACAATATGATATAGTAAAGATAAAAGTAAAAATAATTGTTGTGTTGTTAGGGGGTTCTCAATTGTGGCCGGTGGTATTTATAGTGTAGCTGGTGACCTTTAGTCGGTTGCTTTTCTTGGGTAGCACTCTTGATTTTTTCCATATTTTCATTTTTCTCTTGATCGCCTTATCCATATCTGAACTTTCCTAATTTGTCGACGGCGTCTGCATGACATGTTCATCAAGTAAATAACTATTTCCCTATTTTCATGCGACTTCCATGCATCAATTATTCTTGCTTGGGATTTAATGCCAATTTTGCTCGAATTCCAAATCTAATGCATTATTCCCACAGCTCGACATGAGCCAATTAATTACCTTACCATCGACTTAGGAATATTCATCTAGAATCCTATTGACACTTAACCCCAATTACTTTCAAGAATGCTAGCTATTCTTAGCTTTTGCGAGCAAAATGGGACGTATTACTCTTACTACTACCCTCGTGGCCAGCATGCGATGATAAGGGTAAAATATTGGGTATCAACATTGATGAAGCCAAACAAGAGTTTGATGTGGAATGCTTGATTTGCAATGCTTGTATTGAGAAGTCTTATTATACTCAAAGTCTGGCTGTGGTCTTCATCTTTCAAATTTTGGGTATATGCATTAAGGGATGGTCCATGGTAGGGGTAAGTATAGGTCCAGTGTAGACCTTGTAATTGGACAGGATTCCCACTCAACCAATTTTGATTTGATTCCCGATTCTTGGTATAGAGCCAGACCGAGAATTTGGAGCAATCAATCTTTTATGCATAAATGGCGAAGGAAGTTCTATAATTAATGTTTTTATATTACGTGTTTTGAACTTTTTATTATATATTTTATTTTACGTGTTCATCTTTTATGAATTGTTGCTTTTGGCATATGGGGAATTTTTTTGTTACTTAAACTTTCTTTTTCGCCTGACTAAAGGATGAGTCGGGCCTTTCCCAATTGCTTTATTTTTTTGTTTGTTTTGTACCTTACTTCTCACCCTTTTGTTGCTCTACTATTTTGTTGTAACTATTAATTGTCTTAGTTGTAAACAACAGATATTTTATTGGTCTTAAAACATGCTAGGTTCTAGATTTTAAGTTTGTAACCTACCAACATTAGAGACAGCAAAAAAGTTCTAGTTGAATGGACATGCAACTCCAATTAATTGAATTTGGAATCGAAGGGGCTTGATCTCTATCAAACAAATTAAAAATTCAAGGACTTAATTGAAAAAAAATTAAAGCCCAAGGAGTTAAAATGGACTATTGCTATTAATTTATGTGAAGATCGATTGTTGAATTTATTTTCCATACGGTATAAAACGATGCAAATTAAGCCTCAAAAACTTTTACGGATATGTCCAATGTTTTTGTATTTTCTTTCGAATATAATCGCAATTGTTATAATTTGATATGACAACTGACTGCTAACATGGCTTGCTAATTTGGTGGGATCCACATTGCACCTCTAAAAAAAATTGTCGCTTGTTTTGGACAATTTTTTTTTTTTTTTGTGATTCAGGATCTGCCGAGCCCGCCTCTGACTTACGTCTTCGGTAGCTCTCGGCTAGTAGAGCGCGCATGACACGCCCCGGACCAAGTGTTAATACCTGGGGGGAACTAGCACAGCATCCCACCGCCATGGCCCCCCACGTGAATTGCGGTAGCAGCCTTAGGGTTTCGAACTTGGAACTCCTCGGTGGAGTCCCTGAAGTTGAACCACCTCAGCTGCCCACAGGTGGGTATACTCCTTCACTTTGTGAACCGACAAAAAAAAAAAAAAACACAAAATCCTTCACTTCGTTCAGCGACACCTCAACAAATCTTGATAGATGACACAATAGCTACAAATTGCACAATTACCCTTATACATATCAATTAATAGTTTGAATGGATGCGGCACCAAATGAAGACACTGATGAGGACAAAGGATTGCCTAATTATTCTTGCACATTCTAAATGTGTTTGGTAATCATTTTATTCTTAAAAACAATTTATGCTAAAAAATAATTCTTTTTTATTATGTTTCTTAGATGAGTTTTTGAGCATTTAAAAATATTTGATAATTATTTAAAATTTCTATTTCCAGAATAGAGATGGGTTTGATAGGAACTTTATTTTCTTTTGTGACTTATAATATTTTTAAATTTTTTAATACTAATTTTCTTTTTATTCTTTTCCTTTTTTATTTTCTTCTCCTTTAAGCTTTAATAGGTTGTCGGCCTCGGGATGACAAGCGACTATTCAAACTAGGGTCGGCGAGCCCGAGCTTGGCTGATGGCTAGGCAAGGATCGACCTCACCTTGGCTGGGCGAGCTTGAGCTCACCCAAATCTGGCGAGGCTGAGCTCGCCTAATCATCAGCAAGGTCGAGCTCACTGACGACTGGGCGAGGCACGGCCTCGCCTTGGCTTGGTGAGCTTGAGCTCCCCCAGATTTGGAAAAATGAGAATTGATTTTAGAGTTGTTTTCAGGAACAAAGAATCAACTTTTTTTTACTTCTTGATTCTATTCCAAATCTATTTCTGGAAACAAATTTGATCCTGGGAACAAAAAATTTACCAAATAGATTTCTATTCCAAACCTATTTCCTATAATAAAAAAATAGAATCAATTATTCCCGGGCAAGTTAGCATATGGGCCCTTAATGTGATGCAAAGGTTTATTCCTCACATTTATTATTGAAATAATGAGTTTGACAATGTCTTCTACAATATATAATAGGGAAAATAGTCAAAAAGTCCTAAATCAATTGTATTTTTATTAATTCAATTCTAAACTTTCAATTTTATTAATTGAGTCATAAACTTTTTCACTTCTTACTGATTGAGTCCTAAATCTTTTCATTTCTTGCGAATTGATCTCATTTGACTAATTTTGGCTAGAAATTATTGACGTAGACCATTGAAGATGATGTGGCACTTTTTAAATAATATTTTAATGATTTTTAATTAATTTTTTGTTCTCTCTCTCTCTCTCTCTCTCTCTCTCTCTATATATATATATATACACTTTATGTTAGTTTTTTTTTTTTGGTTGTTTTGGCTTAAAAAAAAACAAAAAGTTAAAAAGAGAGAGAAAAAAACATAAAAATTTCAAAAATTATTTAAAATCATCAAAATATTATTAAAAAAGCACTATGTTAGTGCCATCATCCACATTAGTAATTTCTAGCAAAAATTGACTGGATGTACTCAATTTGTATTAAGTGAAAATGTTTATGATTTAAGTGGCAAAATTTAAAGGTTTAGAACGCAATTAACAAAAATACAATAGGTTTACGATTTTTTGGACAATTTTCCCATATATGATATGGTTTCGGCTTATGACTATGATTACAGGTAGTAGTTGAGATGTTATGTTGAACTATGGAAAGTAAACATTCCAGGATTCAAAGTACCTGTGTTGTATAACATAAACTAAGGGTACCTTTAATAGAATGAGTAGGAAGCTGGAAAAGAGGATGCAGTTGAAGCAGTTATAATAGCCTTTTCTTTCAAACATATAGGTGATATATATAATAGTCATTTATCCCAGAAGCTTCTAAAATGATTATCATATGAAACACAACTAGATATATTGAAAAATTAAAAGCCTACTATAGCGGCAGTCGCTGTATCTCAGATCATACAATATTGGGTTATATATTGTTCAACAGCAGCCAGGTAGAACACTTCATGAAATCTCGACACGCTAAGGGAGGCCAAATGTCAAAAGAAACGCGTGAAGTCGTGGGACTAAGAAAAAAACTAACTGCATTTTTCAAGCGATCCATTAAATAAAAAAACCCACTTTTACTGTAGAAACGAGAATATCTTTTGGATCCCCCAAAAAGCAGTAATGTATAACCTTAGGAACCTAACAATGCCATGTTAAAAAAAGGGAAAAGTACAAAAAAAAATTCTAAACTAATTTCAATAGTGCCAATTTAATCATAAAATTTTCAATTCGATCAATTTAGTCCTAAATTTTTTTACATTTCACCAATTGAGTTCATTAGATTAATTTTGGCTAGAAATCCCCGACATATATGCTGGCCATCCTAAATAATATTTTGAATATTTATTCTTTTATTTTCTTTTTATTTTTCTTTTATTTTTCTTTCTTTTTTTATTGACACAATTGAGAAGTTTATGATTGAATTTATACTAACATAATGGGTTTATGACTTTTTGATATTTTCTCCTTGAAAATGACTCCATAAATGTACACACATTTTTCTTGAGGAGCAAAATTATCTACTGTTAACTATTGTAACTAAAAAAGTTGACGTGGCATCATATGTGACTAACAATGATAACATGTACAATGGACTAGTTAGTTGAACCGAATGACTACTGTGTATATTATAACAAAAATGACATCGTTTAGTAGGATTTCACTCATTCTCCTCAATTAATAAAGGGAGAAAGAGTTTAGCCCCAAATTTAATTCACAGATTGGATGGCTAGGATTTTGCCCAAATCGAGTTCATAAATTAGGGTTTATGGACACTTTCATTTCAGGTGATGAAATATAGTCGACAATCCAAAACCAAAAGTGCTATAGAACTAGTCCTCAGGTTACACGCCATTGGTATTTAGGTCTTGTATTCAATGTCGGGAAGGTTATATCTGTAATGAATAGGAAGGAGATGGAATGGTCCCATGCATGCAACTTGCAATCACGCAAAACCGAATAAATTTCTTATCCAATGGCAAGACGAATGCTCCTCGAGAAAGTTCAAAGTCTCCTCTCATCTGGCAACTCATTCAAAATACATTGAGACCCATGCTTTAATAATTGGCGAAAACAAAGATAGTCCGACGTTCCCGGAAGAAGGTTTGATAAAGACAACACCGACTACCAGTTTGACCGCTGAAATGGTACTTTGGGCAGTTGTTTGGCAGTCAATGCAAGGGCTGACCGTAAACCTAATCAAAATCGAGATTAGAATTATTAATTATTTTCATAGTAATTGAAGAAGAAGTAGACGACGCTTCTGCCTTCCAAGGACCGCAGGTCACTATTCTTAATATACAGAAAGGCAATGGCACACAGATTGCAACTTGAGCAGGAGATACCTAAATGTATTGATCATTCATTGAATCGTATTCGGTGGTGATTGAGCGGTCAAGATTCGTTCAAGGTTCTGCGCTAGTGAAACGCGGCTTTGTGAGCTGAGGGTTTGAATCATGGTTGAGCTTGAGACTTGATTTAATCAATGAATTTCCAATTGAAAACAAAGATAATGCTCGGTTGTACACAGTGCACACTATTTATAGACAAAGACATCACTGTGTGCAGCCAAGCTGAGCTGGATTGCGGCATTGACATCTCACGAGTTTCGTGTTCATACATCGTGGTTTCTTCCTAAAAGTTTTGTGTGATGAACGGTGAAGTAAGTTTTATTTGATCAGTTCTATGATGGATTTGGTATTTGCTCTATTTCAGAACCTATCGTGCAGGCAGTGGCCCTAAATGAACTTATTCTAGCGCATTTCGAGAAGCGCCTTGAAACTTGGAAAGTATCGATTTGACTGGAATCAGCAAGAGTATGTGTTTATGGGAGAAAGACTAAGTTCCGTAAAGTGTAGCAATGATTTACTAGTAAGCTACAGACCGATGTGATTTTATTCAAGAAAAGATAGTTGAGATAATGAATTACCTATGCTAATAATATCCTGGCAAAATATTCTACGTAGTTTACAGAATTTCTAAATCGTTCGTCTTTTGTGATATAAAATGGTAATATTTTATCTGTCTTGGTTTTAATAAACCAATAAATAGCTTAGACAAAAATTATCTATCTTATTTTGCCAAGAAAAAGAGAGAGCATAAAATCACAAATACTAATATTATTTTTTTGCCACAATTTGATATTTTTATTAAATTTCTTAACCGAGCGTTTTTCACGAAACAAATCAATCTCACACTGACGTTTTATATCTGGTAAAATAACTCTATTCAGAAAAGCTGAGTGGGATGGTCAAAAAGGGCTGCCCACGTACACATGGATTTAGCACGTGAGAGTATTCATGGCGGACGCCAACGCCGGCAGTGTCACCGCCACCGTCATCACCATCCCACCAATTGGTGGTGGCTCTTCCATTAATGGAATGTTTGTCTCTTGTGGGGTGAGTTGGCATCCTTTTGCTTCTTCAGTCTCTCTCTCTCCTTTTAGTGGTGGCGGCTCTCTCTCCTTCCTCCTTTTAGTGGTGGTGGGATGTTCAATTATTAGATCCAACCATGAAATTCTATGCGTAAATGAAAAATTTGTCCTCTCACATGCTATACTTTCGGGACAAAAATAGCTTCATTTTCAAGTGACGTAAAAAAAAGGCATGTCTCTAAGAGCTTTAATACAAGCCACAAAAATGGATATTCACTATTGATGTCATAGGAAAATCTGTATTTAGTAATTGAGTTATGTTGCTATATTTTATTATCTATAATGAATCGAGAGAATACGATGTTTTTTTTTTTTTTTGCGTGATTTCTTCCTATTTAAGTGAAAATAGACATGTTATAGGAATGTGTGATTCAACAAGTAGAGATGAAAATAGTTAAACAAGTGGAATTACTTTTGAGGAAAGATGACATGGTACACTCTATTTACATGTGTATTAATAGATTGTTTCACAAAAAATAGCATTTTACTCTTAAGGTTGGGTGGGCATTTGACCATAGGTATATATTGTACCAATCTATTCATGTGTAATTCCTGATGAAGTGTATGCTGAGAGGGTGGGTGTAGAGCGGACGATTCAAAGTAGGCTCTCCATTCACTAGATAGAGAACTTCGTGATGCATTGCCAAACTTATTCCAATTCTAAGCGCTAGGATTGAATTGGTATATAGATATTAATTCAATCCAAGATCTTTAAGCAAATCTATATTGAATGAATTTTTTTTAAGAATTCATACATACATAAGCTATATACGAGAGTAGGGGTAATTTAATGACCTAAGTTTGTTCCGAATAAGTGGCTTCCCACAAGTCAAAATTGCCTATCGAAATTGGGAAGAATGGTATCGTCATCCTCGTTCATCTCGGATCGAGATTTATGTGGAGGTGACATTTCTTAGTGGGATCTTTGACGAGTGCTTCCTATTTCAGCACGAAACCTGTAATTAACGAAGAAAACCTAAATTCGGTCAGCCCTCTCTCCTACTCTGGCCATATGCGGGATTGTTTGGTCCTCACAAGTACAAGGGCAACACCGGCATGACCATGTGCACTATCGTCATAATTCATAAAAGCTAAGGTACATTGTACTTCTCGATTACTTTCATGACGTTTTAAATTCACCAATCCAAGAAAAGAATGGTTGGTTCTTCATTGTGCTTGCTAGAATTTCAAGTTTGCATCGTGAACCTCACGGGGTTGACCAAATAATGGCCACAAAAAGAAAAAAAAAGAGTTGACCATGATAGCCGACCATGGAAATGATATGTAGGGTGAACAGTTGGCCAAGTTATCCATAGCATGGGATGTAATAAAATTGACGGGGTTAGGACACTAGGAGTGCCATAACTTTCGTACGGCGCTCACTTTGGTGCCAAAACTTTTTTTTCGCTCACTTGAGTGCCACATCGGAGTAAAATCATTCAGTTAAGTGCCAAAATGCATACGTGGAATTTTTTAATGAATTTTCTTTTTTTTAAAATAAATTTCGACGCTGACGTGGACTTTTTAGGCAAAACGACGCCGTTTCTACTCTTTTTAAAAAAAATTCGATTTTTTTTTTTTAGGGCCAGCGAGGGCCACTGGTGACCCTCACCGGCCTTAAAGAAAAAAAAACAAAAAAACAAAAAAAATCAAAAAAATTAATAAATATATTAAAATTTATTAAAATATTATTCACCGGCGCCACGTCAACTTTTCCGGTGGCCAAGTCAGCTTTTCCAGCGGCCACATCAGCTTTTCCGGCGGCCACGTCAGAATTGGCATTCAAGTGAACGTTTTTTAAAACTTGTGGCATTCAAGTGAGCGAAAAAAAAGTTTTGGCACCAAAGTGAGCGCTGTACGAAAGTTATGGCACTCCTAATGTACTTATCCCTAAAATTGACCGACGTGAAAACTCCAATGGAATATGGGTCGAATGTAGCGAGTGAGAGTAAAATTTTTTTTTTTTTTTGGAGAGAAAATGATTGGAAAATTGAATTAGCTAATAGCTAGGTTTTTTGGTAGGAAGTAGGAATCGAATATTCTATTCAAATCCCAGTATAAATAAATGCATATGATCTTTTCTCTATAGCATGATCTTTTCATATTAATAAAACATAAGTTATTTTCCAAATGTTTAAAAATCAGTACGCGAAGCCCCAAGTCCTACAGTGTTGGGAGAGTCTCTCTTGAGTGATTTATATGTTAACACACACCCCAAGTGTTCACCACCTTATGCATTTCTCAGAGCAGTCCTTTTGAGAGCTTAGCCCATGTGGACTAGACTAGGTTGTTACCGATGATATCAAAGCAAGACCTCCATTAACTAGTAAACATATGTGTGGTTCTTGGATAGACTAGGCCTATATTAGATCTAACGAGGGTGAAGATGACCATTGCGGCGAGAGGGCTCGAACAAGATGTAGCTCTTGGAAGGCTTCCAAGATGACAAGGGAGCATGAATTGATTGGCCATACATCGATTGTGGGGATTACAACACTATACAGACAAGAACATTGGTTTTATTAGAATAATTAAATATTAAATCATGCATTTGTTTAATAGCTTAAGTTTTTAAAACAGTTAGTAATGATCCCACAGAATCACTTACATGGTATGAAAGTTGGAGGTCTTAAGTTTATATCTTAAATATATTCATGCTTAGTATTAGGGAAAAAAAGACCAAACTAAACATGAGAATATTAAACCATGCCTTCATCTAACATCTAAACTTTTAGAATAGTGGTTCTACATAATCTCACATATTTTATAAATGCAAGAATTTGTAGGCACGGGAGAGGAGAGCCTGTTGAGCGGTCAAAGTCAATACCCAGCCCCACATCCCCAAATTGTTACTATTTTATGGGATTACTCCTTTTTAGTGCTTTGACGGACGTGGAACAGTTTGGGATTTTTACAAGCTTTCACCAACGTATTAGTCATTTATACATTTTACGTGGAAAATGAAGTATGGTTAAGATTTAAAAGGAGAGGCCAGCTTTTTTTTTTAATGTTAATTGCTATTATGCACTAGAAGCGCGTAATATACATATGTACCTAATCGAGGGTCTTCCCAAATTAATTAATTGATTAATCTTGCTCCCAACTTTTCTGTTCACACAAAGTTACTTTTTGCAAGAAGTTGTAAAACGCGATTTTACATTGACAATCGAAATGAGGTTCATTGTACTGACGGAAGAGAAACAAAATCAGTAGACATCTAGGGAAAGTTTGAATTTGCATGCCTTGAACATTGAAAGGTACCTTGGTGGCTAAAAGAAACACCGGAGTTTTTTCAAGGAACCTATCTTGCTAGGGTTGAACTTAATCAATCACGAGGCTGTGATCCCAAATGGCAATAATCCTAGCTGGTCATGACTCAGTTACTCAATATCAAAATGTCTTTGGAATCGATCCTTTAACCCAGAATATTCGAACCATGTTCACCAGATCAGCGTTGACATTTTCGACTTCTGTTGGGTCAAAACTCAGAAGGGTTGAAGGAGCAACGCCATGCGAAAGCAAACCATTATTAACTGAAGAAGGATCGAGATGCCGATGACGGCCGCAATGGTAGTTAAAGGGAATCAAAAGGAACATTAAAAAAGGAGAACAAAGAACGAACTTTGCACATATCCGACGGTGTCTCCACTTGAATTGGTCGGCAAACACTGGCTATATCAGATTTATGTAATGTCAAATGATAAAGAACACGTGGCGCACAGCCACGCAATAGTTCTAGAGAGAGAAAGTCAAAGGGAGGAGGAAGCATGAACGTGCTTTCCCCCATCCCTTCTCTCTCGTCACCGTTTTGTGGCACTTTGCCCTCTTATTCATTCACGACCAGGTAATTAAGAGCCGGCTATTATTGAGCCTTTCAAGACCGTGGAAAAGTCCTCTCTCTCTCTCTCTCTCTCTCTCTCTCTCTCTCTCTCTCTCCCTCAACTTTTTGTTTGTTTTAGGTTTTGACTTTCCTCGTTTCGAATTGCCTGACCTTCCCCACTGTTATATATAACCAAGCCACCCTCAAACAAATTCACAATCTTCTCAGCTCTCATTTATCTCCTCTCATCACAAGAGCTCGTCAATTATCGCATTCAAATTCGATCACACTTAGAGTTGGCATCGAGATTGCATTGTCAGCTCATCGATTGGGTCACATCGTGCTGCGAGGGAATGGAAAACAACGAAGTGGAAGTGCCTCCATTCTTCCTCTGCCCCATCTCGCTGGAGATCATGAGAGATCCAGTCACCGTCTTGACGGGGATAACCTACGATCGAGAGAGCATCGAGACATGGCTGTCCACTTCCAATAACAGCTTGTGCCCCGTCACCAAACAGCCAATCTCTGACGTGGAACTGACGCCTAACCACACCCTGCGCCGCCTGATCCAATCTTGGTGCACCCTTAACTCGTCGCATGGCATTGAGCGGATCCCAACCCCAAAGCCTCCCATCAGCAAAGACCAGATCACTGAGATCCTGCGAGATGCCGAGAAGCCTCAGCTCCAGCAGAAGTGTCTCAGGCGGCTGAGATCTATCGCTTCTCATCATACTTCAGCCAAGCGTTGCATGGAAGCCGCTGGCGCTGTTGAGTTCCTGGCCTCGGTGATAAACAGCACCTCACAAGATTACTCATTGGCATTGGAAGACGGGTCACTGCTTGGCATCAAAACGCCGAGCGACGACGCACTGTGCATCCTCTACCATCTCCAGCTCTCTGAGCGGGGCCTCAAGAGCCTTGTGGCCAAGGACAGTGAGTTCACCGAATCACTCACACGAGTCATGCAGCGTGGCCCTTACGAGTCAAGGGCATATGCGGTGCTGCTCCTCAAGTCGATGTTTGAGGTTGCCGAGCCTATGCAGATCATCACTCTGAGGCAGGAGTTCTTTGCCGAGGCGGTCCAAGTCCTGCACGACCAGATCTCTCAGCAGGCCACCAAGGCCATGCTGAAGCTACTGATAAATCTATGCCCTTGGGGCCGAAACAGGATCAAAGCCATCCAGTCCGGGGCAGTCTCGGTATTGATCGAGCTGCTTCTTGATTGTTCTGACCGGAGGACCTGTGAGTTAATGTTGATGTTGTTGGAGATGTTGTGTCAATGTGCTGAGGGGAGATCAGAGTTGCTAAAGCATGGGGCGGGCATTGCAGTCTTGTCGAAGAGGATACTTAGGGTTTCGCAGGTGGCTAGCGAGAGGGCAGTCCGAATTCTGCTCTCTGTCTCCAAGTTCTCGGCAACAGCGAGCGTTGTGCAAGAGATGTTGCAGTTGGGCGTCGCAGCGAAGATGTGTTTGGTCCTGCAAGTGGACTGTGGGAAGAAGATCAAAGAAAAGGCGATTGAGATACTGAAATTGCATGCCAGGGCTTGGAAGCACTCTCCTTGTCTGCCCTCCAATTTGCTCTCTTCATACCCATCTTGAAAACGTACCACTTCTTGTACCAAATCGATCTTGATCAAGGCAAGATCTTCGGCCATATTTCAATAGTAGAGCTCCGCGACCTGTTCTCCTAGTTGGAGGAACAAAAGATGGCGTTGAACAGAAGATCCGAGTATACTTGGGAAGTTTATGATCCGTCGGGCTACTTCAGCTAGATGGCAGAAGGGCCAACGAATGATAATGGCCGAGAAATATGGGCTGTTTTAACCGTGAGGGGGTGTCATTTGCTTTCTTTGTAAATATTGTTAATCCCCGCTAGTAGTTATAAGCATTGGGATTATAATTTTAGGAGTCTGCCAATCAATCAATGAACATTGGTTGTTCAATTTTATCTTCTTATTTAATTTATATCCAGTACCCTTTTACTTGACTAGCCGCAGTTGTCTTTACTTTTCACACCTTTAATTCTTTCGTCATTCCACATTTCTTACTCAAGATTCAACAAAGTGTCAACACCTAAGTTTCGAAAACCCATTTAAAAATTTATTGCATAGAAAATTAAAGATCAATCTTGACCGGAAGCAATAATAAATAAACTAAATTATATATAGTCATTAGGAGAATATTTCATTAATTGCATTTAATTGGACTAATGGCAAATGGTTCTGAGTTTAATTGAATGGACTGAGCCCGTGAAGAGGGAAAATTCGGCCAAGGCTTGGAGATGAGCTACCCGAAATTCACAGAAGAAAAGGATAAACTTATGAACTTTAATTGAGTTGGGCTTAGCTCTTTAAAGTCTGAGACTTTAAGCTTAATTAAAATAAGCCCTTAAAAGATCAAGCCTGTCATTAATCAAACCCGAGTAAGTTAAAATTCGGCCAGTCCATGCATTAGGAAACCCTAAGAGGGGGACCTCTCTCCCTCTAGAGCATAGATATATAAAAGGGGGCTAGCGGCTTCGAGAAGAGGAAACCCTAAGGGAGGGAGAGAGGTGGTGGAGCCATCACAGAAATCATGCTAAGTTAGGATAGTGTTTCTTTTTAATAAATACTTTGCGAACGTTAGGGAAATTATTTAATGTACTTTTCTTGTAGCGAGGTACTTAATTTCTCTCCCTATTTTGGCAATTTTTTTTGTTACCTTTGATTATTGAGTTTTATTTTTATTGTTTACCCACCCGCATGATCATCTCACTTGTTACCGGATAAGTTTAAAGTTAACTCAAGCCACTTGCCAAAATATTTTTCAAAATAAAAGTAAAAAGTTACCGAAATGGTAATAGAGTAATTTAGAGTGATTAAGTTTCAGAATTCATTTAATCTCTAGTTCATAAAAGTATTTTATCTCTCCACTCTTTACTTAGGTTTCTAATTAGCTCAATAAAATACATTACTAGCGGTTCTGAAATGAAATTGATTTGTATGTGAACAAGATAAACTCAAATCACGAATTGATAAGGACTTGGGAGACTCTAAGTTAGGTGTGAACTTAGTAATTCATTAGCCAACTCTTAGGTAGTTCACCCGAAGAAAAGGACGCAACGTAAAGCACCATATACATCCTTCATTGATTTCCATATTGATTCTCATTTTGAAAGGTGTTTTCTTGATATATTTGGACAAAACACTTATTCAAGGTATATTTACTCACTTGCCAAAAGAAGGCGCAAATTTTTATTATTGTTCTTAGTGATAATGCACTCAAATGATCAAGTCCGTTCCAAATATTGACGAACATGAAAAACATGTCGTTACGGGCCGCCTTAATCCACTTCGAAACGTTTCAAATTGAAGTCAAAGCAGCGAATATTATATCGGATTGGTGACCCCGCTTCTTAGAACAAACAGATTGAAAGTGGGCACCATCGTACTTTTCGTAAATTACAACTTTTGTCCCAAATGATTTTCTTATCTTGCTTTTATATGGACCAATTAAATGTAATGATAATTACCAGGTTGGACCGGACCCCTTTGCAAAAGTAACTTTTGAATTATGGAAGAGGTCATGATGGACTCAACAACTCTCTTTTGGGTACTGTATGAGCTAACGACAGTTTCAATACACCACGCGCAAGTCATGCAAATTTTACGAAGATTTTCATTGGATCTGACTAAACAATTGTTACTAAGTAAAGCGCATCAGGAGGCCCCGAAGGTTGACTTTTTCTTTAATTGCTTTTGGTTTTAGAAAGTTGATTACGTCGCATTGATTTGGGGAATGAGCACAAAGAGGGCAGAAATCCTTGGATCAATTAAAACTTCACACAGGACCCAATTGACGTACTGGGAATGAAATCAAAATATCTAATCAGCAAATGACAACAAGGATTTGATGTTAATTAACCTCAGGAAAATTACTGAAAAATTCATAAAGTTATTATGATTGCGCTAATTTAGTCCTAAACTTATTTTTTTAATTCAGTTATAAATATTTTGTATATATATCAATTTAATCAATCCGACCAATTTTGGTTGGTGGGCACTAACGTGAAATTTTTAAAAATAATTATTTAATAATGTTTTGAACTTTTTCTATAATTTTTTTTCTTTTCTTTTCTTTAATTTCCCCCCTCTATTTAGGGTCAGTGATGGCCGCAAGGCCCTCACTAACCTTAAAAGTAGGGAAAAAAACTAAAGAAAAGAAAAGAAAAGAATATAAAAAAGGATAAAAAATTTTAAAATTTTTAAAATTTTTTAAAAAATTATAAATAAAAAATAATGTCAAGTTGTCAACGTTAGTTAGCCAAAATTAAATGGATAGACTAAACTAGTATAAGTGCAAAAGGTTTAGTACTTAATTGACACATTTGCAATATGTTTAGAACTTTTTTTTGTTAATTTTTCCAATTAGCCTACTTCGATAAAATCAGTGTTCATGGATTTTACTTGTTCATTGTTTTGATACGTCCTATCAGTTTTAAGTAGTTTGAACTTTAGGATTTATATGGTAGATTCTAGATTTCAAAAATTGGAAACCGATCTCAACATAGTAGGTTCCAAGTTCGAAGTTTGGAACCTACTCTTCTTAAAATTGCTCATTCCAAGTCCATGGTGGCCAAAAAGTTCTTCCCATGTCAAACTCTTATCAGCTCGAATGGACATGCAACTCCAATTAATCGGTTTTGGAATTAGAGGGACTTGATTAGAAAAGTTACACAAGTTTGAAAACTTGATCAAAATAAAAATTCAAGGTCCTTATTGAAAAAATTATTCAAGTCCAGGGGTTAAAATGGACTATCGAAAGCTATTAATTTATGTGATGATAGGATCTTATTCTCAAGAAGGTGTAAAGCGATGCAAATTAAGCTCCATGTTCAAAAACTTATACGGATATGCCCAATCTTTTTTAATTGTCATTCCAATATGACCTCAATTTGTTATAATATCAACCAGATAGAACACTTCATGAAATTGGCACCAAATCTCGACATAGTTTGGCATAGTGAGGGAGGCGAAATGCCAAAAACAAAAGCATGAACTCATGCGATCAAGATAAATGTAACCACACTTTTCAAACAATCTATAAAAAGCACCAACTTTTACCTGAGAAACGAAAATATTTGTTGAACCCCCAAAAAACAGTTATTTATACCATTAGGACCCAAACGATTCCATGTTGCAAAATGACTCCACAAAAGTACAAACATTATTTCAAGGTACAAAATTGTCCACCGTCAACTTTTCCAGCCAAAAAAACCTAATGGGACATTAAATTTGGCTAAAGATAATGACATGTCCAATGAACTTATCAACTAACCAAATCAATACAAATATTTAAATCAAGAATAATGTCTCTCATTCTCTTCAAGTAATAGAGAGAGAAAGAGTTTAACCCCAAATTCGAATTCACAGATTTTTTTTTGGTCATAAAAAGATTCAATGGCTAGGATTTTAGATAGAGTTCATAAATTAGGGTTTTGTGTAATCAACTTTGAGCTAATTTGCTGATTTCAAGCAAATTATTAAGTTCAGTTCGTATTTCAAGTACCCAAAATAGGGTTTTAAATCATCGATATTGAGACGAAATCTGTCTCACCTAGGTCACTACACCTAGGCAAGCGTTGTGTGACCCAACATATCCTTGGTAGGGATCACATGTGCACCTAGTTACTAGTGGTGCTTTCAATGAAAGCTCCCTTGGTTAAGGTCCCTCGCTCCAATGCAAGTTTTAAAGGCAAAGCATTCCCAAACTCACCCTTAATTAAAAGGCCTTGTTTGACCTTGCAATTTAATACCCAAAAGCTTCTTGTTGTAAGCAGCCTAGACGACAAATAAGCCTCGACATAAGGACCGATCTAGCCGGAGCCCACCCATTGATTACCTTACTTGCAGACTTATAATTTATGCTTTTGTAATTATTTATGTACTTTCATTTCAGGTGATGAAATATAGTTGACAATCCAAAACCAAGAGAGCCATAGGATTGGTCCCCAGGTCACACGCCATCGGTATTTAGGTCTTGTATTCAATGTCAGAAAGGTTATACTTCTCATGAATACGAAGGAGATGGAATGGTCTATGCATGCAAGTTGCAATGGAGCAAAACTCTCCTCATAAATTTCTTATCCAATTGCAAGCGGAACCCTCCTCGAGAAAGTTCAAAGCCCCCTCTCAGTTGACATCCTATTCAAAAAACATTGAGACCCCATGCTTTAATAATTGACAAAAATATTGATAGTCTGACGTTTCCGACCACGAAAATGGTTTAACAAAGACAATATCAACTTCTATTTACCAAAAAAAGAAAAGAAAAAAGACAACATTAGCTTCCGGTTTGACCGCTGAAATGGTACTTTGGGCAGTTGTGCAGCGGTCGATGCAAGGGCTGACCCTAAACCTAATTAAAATCCAGATTAGAATTATTAGTTATTTTTTAGTAATTGAAGAAGTTCAACGCTTCCACCTTCCAGGGACCGCAGGTTGCTATTCTTAATACACAGAAAGGAAATGGCAAACAGATTGCAACTTGGGCAGGAGATATCTGAATGTATCAATCATTCAATGAATTGTATTCAGTGATGATCGAGCCGTCGACGTACGTTCAAAGTTCTACGCTGGTGAAACGTGGCTTTGTGACCTAAGGGTTTGAATTAGGGTTGAGCTCGATGCTTAATTTAATCAATGAATTTCCAATTGAAAACAAAGATAATGCTCGGGTGTAGACAAGGACATCATTGGCTACAGCTTGTCTACACCCAAGCTGAGCTGGATTGCGGCGTTGACATCTTTCTGAGTTTCACGTTCCTGCATCGTGGTTTCTTCCTAAAAGTTTTGCGGTGAAATAAACTTTATTCTATCCGCTCTAGGATTGATCCGGTACTCGCCCTATTTTAGAACCTACTGCATGGACACCGGCTCTAGATGAACCCATTCTGAGTATCTTGAGAACACCCCGAAACTTGGAAAATATCGATTTCACCAAAACTGTCAAGAGTATATATGTTTATGGCAAAAAAACTAAAGTCTGTAAAGTCTTGCGACGACTTGCTATTAAACCATAAATCGATAATATTGTATATGTCTCATTCTTTTAAAGAAAATGTATTTCAGAGAATGAATCGCTTGTGCTGATACTATTCTTACACCAACATGTGTTGTGTTGTGAAAGCAAGCAATCGAATAATAAACTAAACATAATAAAAAAATAGATTGAACACCATATTTATATGTTTTATTGTAGTGACTTATGCAAATGGAGAGAGCAATAATGAATTACACTATAGTTTAAGTGATACAATGGAAATTATAGTCACACTTGAGTCACTTAAACACTCTCAGTATTTCTCAATCCCCAATTATATTCAATAACTCACATGGTGTTTAGCCTTATGATTCCTCACAAAATAATCTCTTAATCTCATGAAGGAATTATGCACAAATTCTTACTATCATTAATTAGCTTCAACACACTCAAATATCTTCAGGGTATAATTTAAAAGTAGAAGCTCTTACTTGATAATCTTCACAAAGAACGTCTACTTCCTATATATAAAACAAGAACTGAATCCAAAATAGGAAACTTATTTTTAGGAAACCTATTCAAAATAGGAAACCTACTTGAATCAGAAAACTTTTCTTTTTTAGCTTAAACTCGAGGTATATATTAACAATCTCCACTTTTAAGTGAAGTGACAATCACTTCTCTGAAAGATTTGAAGTTCACTTATACTCTCTCATAGCCCCTCATGGGCTCAACACCACAGATATCTTTCAAATCCAAGCCTCACTTGAATTTTGCCATAATTGAGGACCTCATCAAAATACCAACTCTACATGCACTTTTTAACTTCTACATAAGAATTTTCTAGCACAATCTCCTCTACCATAAATAAAGCAAACTCATTGTTGCATCCATACTTGACAGGAGATCAAACAAATACCTTGTAAATATCAACAATTATAGCAACTGTTGGCTCTATAGGCTCCACCTCATTAGAAGCACCATCTGTGTCGATTACTCCGCTAGTACCCGTTACTTCAAAAGTTCTTGTAGCAGCTCTACCTTAAGTTGAATACCATTCAAGTCCATATAAACACTACCATAAACACTCCTACTCAAAAGTATTAGAGGCTCGTCAAATATAATTTTTTACTAATAACAAGCAAGTTTAATTCCATGCACCATAACCGATAATCTTGTTCATTTTGTGCATAACCTAGGAATATGCACTTTCTTGCCCTCCCATCAAGTTTACCATCACTAACTTGAACATAGCACGGACAACCAAATATTCTAATAGCAAAATAATCAGCAACATTAGTTGACTACACTTTTTCGGAAGCCCAACATCTAATCATAGTTGGTGGGAATCTATTCATTAGATAGCTCACTATACTAAGCATATCAACTAGAAATCTCCTAATGATTCCAACACTAGAGAGCATTTTATGAGTTATCTCTAGTAATATTCTACTCCTCAATTTTGCAACATGTTATGGTTCATTAGCACTAGTGTGGTATTTCACTATGCTTATGTAGAATTCATTTAATAGCTTTAAGCAAAATTCCATACTATTGACAATCCATACATGCTTGATCTCTCATCAGTCTCTATTTTTTTTTTTTTAATCAAAGTTCTCAATTGCTTGATCCTAGCAACATTATCAAACTTATGCCTAAGTACAACATCTAGGTCTTCCTTGAGTAGTCATTTACAATTGTTAGCATAAACCTAACACTCTTCCTTGAAGGAAACTGCGATAACTTGTGAATACCCAAGTGAATTGACTTTAAAATTTCCATAGCTTCTTTGACAGTCAGATTGAAGTGCACTTATCACCATTGATCTAAGTCTTGGCACTTATGTATATTCAATTTGTTAGTAATATAACCCACATAACAGATTTTTTTCACTTAGAACTTTTAGGCTTTTCACTAGTGTGCTCCAAATGCATATGCCACAATTCAAATTGTCAAACAAATGAATCCAACATCTCCGTGGTAAAATCTATCACTGTTTCAATTTGAAGCTCATACAGACCATTGTGTTTGATTCTTTTCATAATCATTAAGGTACCTCAAATAATTTTCAAAACTACACATTCTAAAATATATCAACACCCAACTGAATTTAAAGTAGTAAAGGAAATCGGGTTCTTTTTCAACTCTGGAACATGCCTTCTTACTCTAGTTAATATCCTCATGATACTATCATGCATTTTGATTCTAACATTGCCAACACCTACAACATCGCACTCAACGTCATTCCCCAACTGCACTTTACTATTATCCATATATTGATAAGTAATGAATCAATTTCTATTTGGTGTAATGTGAAATGAACAACTAGAATCCATAATTTATCCATCAAACGACAAATTGTTAATGATGAATAAGACAAAATCAACACTATCTGAATTATTGTTAGCTATAGTTACAACATCATCTACATACTCAACTTTAATTCCTTTACCCTTTTTGTCCTTCAATTTAATACCTTAGTTCTTCCTCTATTTTTACCAACTAAAGCAGTAGATACGAGTTCAATAAATTCTCTTCTACAGACGTTCTTATAGAAAATTAAATCTCGAACCCCATCAAACATTAAGTTATTAATCTAGAGGAATTACTAATAATAGTAACAATAGTATTCCAACTATTAAGCAATCGGGATAATAAAATCAAAGTACATACCTCATCATCTAAGTCAATCTCAACTAAACTTAATTGACTAACAATCACATTAAATTCATTGATATGATATGCAATTGATACACCTTTGCTCCTCTTTCATAATGTTAAATGCAATGTTATGAGCCAACGTTGGCCAAATAACACCCAAACATCATCTATCTAGCAATTCCCAATCACTTTGCTTCATCATCTCTGGCTTCTCCTCAAATAAGGGCAAATACAGTTTCATTTGATAGAGATAATCCTCAATCCACATCTTCTAGAAACCAAAATCATTCCCATCAAATCTGTCGATTCTCACATTTCCTTCTTTTGTCACCATTAATTCTCTTCAATTCAGCCAAATTTGGCTCAAATATCAATTGTTACGAAAGCAAGTAATCGAACAATAAAGAGACATAATAAAGAAATAGATTGAACACCATATTCACGTGATTCAATCATGGTAAACTATGTCCATGGAAAGAATGACAATGAATTCCATTATAAAACATGTGATACAACGGAGATTACAATTACATTAGAGTCACTCAAACATTTTTGCTATTTCTCAAGCTTCAATTATACCCAATAACTCATGTAGTGTTTAGCATTACAATTTCTCACGAAATAATCTCTCAATTTGCAAAGGAATTATGCACAAATTCTTACCATTAAGAATTTAATTGGCTTCAACTCACTCTGATATCTTCAAGGTGTAATTCACAAGTAGCAGCTCTTCTTGATAATCTTCACAAATAACATCCATTTCTTATATATAGGCAAGATTGGATCCAAAATAGAAAACCTCTTTTTAGGAAACCAATTAATTACGAAACCTACTTGAATCAGGAAACTTTTCTTTTTGAGCTTAAATTCAAGACATATTTTACCATATTATTTTGTAAAGAAAAAACATAAGATCAAAACTACCAATAATATTCTCATATATACTTTGTACATGCTCAAGGTACATTAGCATGTACTCATGGCCAACAACAAGCCCGGCAATGTCACTGTTGTCACCATCCCTCCAATTGTTGGTGGATCTTCCACTAATGGAATGTTTCTATTGTTGGGGGTGAGTTTACATCCTTTTGCTTCTTCTCTCTCTCTCCTCCTTTTGTTGTGGTGAAATGTCGCTCTCTCTGTCTCCTCCTTTTGTCATGGTGAAATGTCAATATAAGAGACCTTAATTGGCTAGCTAATCATGGTGAAATTCTATACCTCAATGAAAATTTGTCCAGTCACATAATTAAACTTTCAAGACAAAAATAGCTTCATTTTCAAGTGACCTAAAAGAGAACATGTCTCTAAGAGCTTTATACAAGCCAAAAAAATGGATATTCATAAGTGATGTCACAGGAAAATCTATATATAGCAATTGAGTTATGTTGCTACCTTTTATTATCTATAACGAATTGAGAGGATATGATGTTGTTTTTATTTATTTCACATGATTTCATCATAATGTAAGTAAAAATAGGCACATGATAGGAATATGTGATTGAAGAAGTAAAGATGAAAATAGTAAAACAAGTGGAATTACTTTCAACGAGAGATGATAGGGTACACTCTATTTATATATCTATAAATAAATTGTTTTGGAAGAAATAGCATGTTTTTCTCATAAGGTTGGGTGGGCATTGTACCATAGGTGTATATTGTATCATAGTACTCTTGAGTAATTCCCATCGAAGCATATACTGAGAGGGTGGGCACAAGATGGACGATTCAAAGCGGACTCTCCATTCACTAGATAGAGAAGTTCGTGATCTATTGCCAAATGTATTCCAATTCTAAGAGTTAGGATCAAATCGGTATATAGATATTAATTCGATCTAAGATCTCTAAGCAAATTTATATTGAATAAAATTCTTTTTTAAGAAATCATAGATACATAAACTATATAAGAGAGTGGGGGTATTTTAATGACCTAAAGTTTGCTCCGAATAAGTTACTTCCCACAGGTCAAAAAATTGCATATTGAAATTGGGAAGAATGGCATCGTCATCCTTGTTTATCTCGGATCAGGAAGATGTGGAGGTGACATTTCGCAGTGCCGTCTTTGACGAGTGCTTCCTATTTCGGCACGTAACCTGTAATTAACGAAGAGAACCTAAATTAGGTCAACCCTCTCTCTTAATCTGGCCATACGTGGGATTGTCTGGTCCTTACAAGTACGAGGGAAACACCGACATGGCCATGGGGTCATAATTCACAAAAGCTAAGGTACATTGCACTTGTAGATTACTAGCATAAAAGAATGGCTGGTTCTTCAATGTGCTTTGCTAGAATTTCAAGTTTGCATCATGAACATAATTGTTACTGGGTTGACCAAATAAGGACCACAAAAAAGAAAAGAAAAGAAAAGAAAAGAAGAGTTGACCATGATAGGCACCTATGGAAATGACGTGTTAAGCGAATAGTTGGCCAAGTTATTCATAGTATGGAATGTAATAAAATGGACCGACGTGAAATTGCCAATGGAATGTGGATCGAATTATCGAGTGAGAGCAAAAGTTTGAAAATCGAATTAACTAAAAGCTAGGTGTCGTGGTAGGATGTAGGAACCACATATTCTTTTCAAATCCCAACATAAATAAAGGCATCTGATCTTTCCTCTATAGCATGATATATTTGTATTAACAAAATATACATTATTTTTTGAATGATTTATAATCAATACATGATATTCCAATATTGATTGGGAAAGCCCCATTAAGTGATTCATAACTTAACACCCACGCCAAGGGATCACCACTATCTATGTTACTCCGAGTATTGTTTGGGGGCTTGGCCCATGTGGATCAGACTAGGTATCAAAGCAGGGTCTCTCAAAGAGATGCATGTGTGGTTCTTGGACAAACTAGGCCCATAGCCAATCCAACGTGGCCGGGAGTGATCATCATCACATCGAGAGGGCTCGGACAAGATTCAACTCCTAGCAGGCATCTGGGATGATAGGTGAGCATGATGAATTGACTAGATAATACATAAACATGGAGAGTATCGCTAGGCAGTACGGGTCAACACTAACCAGAACATTCGTTCTTTAAGAGTTTATGACAATTAAGTCATACATTGGTTGGGGAGAGACTTATCACGATATCGATTCATAAGTCAACAACTACCCTTAAATAGCTACAATCTTGTGAGATTTCTTTTTGTCATATCTAGTGTAAATTTTTAGAATACTCCCTTTTAGGCCTTGACCTATATGGAATGATTCGATTCTTTACAAACTTTCATTAACTTATTAGTCATCTGTAGATTTTACTTGAAAAATGAAGTAATGTTAAGATTTAAAAGGATAAAGGAGTTGTCTCGAGCTTTCTTATTTTGTTTTTTGTTTTACATTGTTAATAACTAGTATACACACGTGTATGTATATATGTATGTATATTGTCCAGCGTCTTCCCTAATTAATTGATCCTGCTCTCAACCTTTCTGCTCGCACAAAGAATGGCGATAAATTCTCCTCAAGTAATCGGCCAAAATAAAATAAAATTCTCCTCAAGTCAACAATTAATCTCCAGTTAGCTATTTACCTGATGATTTTAGGAGTTGCCATAAATATCACTTTACAGCGAGAGGAAGGAGATCGCATATTTTTTATGTAAATGACCCAATTTGGAACATGGGAGGCTCCAAGGAAAAGCTTCAGTCCGGTTCATCGTAAGACATCCGCCCACGTTCTTTTTGCAAGAAGTTGTAAAACGCAATTTTACACTGACAATCGTAATACGATTCATTGCACTGATGGAATAGAAAAAAAATCAATAGACATCTAGGAAAAGTTTGAATTTGCTTGTCTTGACTCGTACATTGTTGGCTAAAAGAAACATTGGATTTGTACAAGGAACGTATCTTGCTGGGGTTATGAGGCTGTATTCCCGAATGCCAATAACCCTAGCTGGTCGTGACTCAGTTACTCCATATCAAATGTTTTTAGTCGATCCTTCGACCCAGAATATTTGAACCACGTTCACCAGATCAGCGTTGACATTTTCGACTTTTGTTGGGTCAAAACTCAGAAGGGTTGAAGGAGCAACACCATGCTAAAGCAAGCTATTATTAACTGAAGAAGGATCGAGGTGCTTGGTGATGGCCGCAATAGTACTTAAAGGGAATCAGAAGGAACAATAAAATTGAGAACATGCATAGAGCCGACGGTGTCTTCATTTGGATTTTGTCGGCACTCAGAATGATGTCACGTCAGACGATAAAGAACACGTGGCGCACAACCACCCAATATTTCAAGTTCTAGAGAGAGAAAGTCAAAGGGAGGAGGTAGCATGCTCGTCGTGCTTTCCTCCCTTCCTTCTCTGTCGTCGCCCTGTTCTTGCACTTTGCCCTGTTAATCCCTCGCGACCAGGGAATTAAGAGTTGACCAATCTTGAGCCTTTCAATACCGTTGAAAAGTCCCCTCTCTCTCTCTCTCTACGTTTAACTTCCCGTGTTTTGTTTTGACTTTCCTCATTTTGAATGGCCTATACATATATCCAAGCCATACCGAACAAATTCAATTTCTTATCTCCTCTCTAATCACGAGAGCTCATCAGTCATCTAACTCAAATTCGATAGCACTCGGAGTCGGCATAGAGATCGCGTTGTCAGCTCATCAATCCGATCACATCGTGCCATGAGCGAATGGACAACAATGAAGTGGAAGTGCCTCCATTCTTCCTCTGCCCCATCTCACTGGAGATCATGAGAGATCCGGTCACCGTCTCGACTGGGATCACCTACGACCGAGAGAGCATCGAGACATGGCTATCCATGTCCAAAAATAGCTTATGCCCGGTCACCAAACAGCCCATCTCCGACATGGACCTGATCCCGAACCACACCCTCCGCCGCCTGATCCAATCTTGGTGCACCCTCAACTCGTCGCTTGGCATCGAGCGAATCCCGACCCCCAGGGCTCCCATCAGCAGAGCCCAGATCACCAAGATCCTGCGAGATGCTGAGAAGCCTCAGCTCCAGCAGAAGTGTCTTAGGCGGCTGAGATCTATCGCTTCTGGTAATACTTCAGCCAAGCGTTGCATGGAAGCTGCCGGCACCGTGGAGTTCCTGGCCTCGGTGATAAACACCACCTTGCAAGATCAGTCATCGATGTCGGAAGATGGGTCACTGCTCGACATCAAATCACCGAGTGATGACGCACTGTGCATCCTCTACAATCTCCAGCTCTCCGAGCCAGGCCTCAAGAGCCTTGTGGCCAAGGACAGTGAGTTCACTGAATCGCTCACACACATCATGCAGCGTGGGCCCTCCGAGTCGAGGGCATATGCTGTGCTGCTGCTCAAGTCGATATTCAAGGTCACTGAGCCGATGCAGATCATCACGCTGAGGCAGGAGTTCTTCACCGAGGTGGCCCAAGTCCTGCACGACCAGATCTCTCTGCAGGTGACGAAGGCCACCCTGAAGCTACTGATTAACCTATGCCCATGGGGCAGAAACAGGATCAAAGTCATCGAGTCTGGGGCAGTCTCGGTATTGATCGAGCTGCTTCTCGATTGTTCTCACCGTAGGACCTGTGAGTTAATATTGTTGTTGTTGGAGATGCTGTGCCAATGCGCCGAGGGGAGGTCGGAGTTGCTAAGGCATGGGGCAGGCATTGCGGTCGTGTCAAAGAGAATACTTAGGGTTTCACAAGTGGCTAGCGAGAGGGCAGTCCGAATTCTGCTCCGTGTCTCCAAGTTCTCAGCAACGACAAGCGTGGCGCATGAGATGTTGCAGTTGGGCGTTGCAGCGAAGCTGTGTTTGGTTCTGCAAGTGGACTGTGGGAGGAAGATCAAAGAAAAGGCGATTGAGATACTGAAATTGCATGCCAGGGTTTGGAAGCACTCTTCTTGTATACCCTCCAGTTTGCTCTCTTCATACCCATCTTGAAAATGTACCTCTTGTTATACCAAATCGATCTTGATCAAGGCAAGATCTTCGGCCATATTTCAATGGTAGAGCTCCGCGACTCTTTCTCCTACTTGGAGGAACAAAAGATGGCGTTGAACAAAAGAGTCGAGTATGCTTGGGAAGTTTCTGATCCGTCGTGCTGCCTGAGCTCAATGGCACCGGATTGATTGTTCATGGATACGACGAGCCACAGCAGTGCTATGGCAAACCAAGCATAAAGAACTATCCAATGTAGCACAATAGCCATATCCTGACAATATTGTTTTACACGACTTCGAAACTGTCATAGAAGTCGGTGATTTGAAGAAATCATGAGTGTTTTTTTATTTGAACAATCACAATAAAGATAATCCGAAGTTTGTTTGTAATTTAACGGTCCAAGATATTGTGCGAAGCATAGATTGTCCTAATAGGAAGCAAGCTTCCTACATGGTTTCTAGCAGTAATCAAGAATTAACCCCGGCGCCCAACAGTGGCACTCACATGACCCCCCCCACCCCAAAAAAAAAAAAAAAAAAATTCTTCACCTGTGTTTTTCTCGACGAGATGGGAATATAGAAGATGACATTAAGGAGTCCTATCCCTCGAGGATTCTCTCCCCTGTTTCTTCTTTTTTTGAACCATTTAAAGACTTGTTCAGGCGTAAATTTGAAGACGATCAATAGTATTTCTTATTTGAACAATCGCAATAAAGATAATCCAAAATTAGCTTGTAATTTAACTAGAGAAAATTTGAAAAAAAGTAAAATAAAAGGCATTAATTATATAAGTCTGTCAAAAGAGAGGTGGTATTTTATTGATGAATATAGTAGTTTTCAGACAAACAAATAACCGGTAAGTGAACCAAATGAAAATTAATAACCGAAAACTAGCTCGTAAATTTATCCAAGAAAAGTTGGTAGCAAATAAAGGTTGATACTTTCATATGGGTCGACAATTATATACAACGGTAAGGTATGCAAATGAAAGTCACTAATTTATTTAAAAATATTGTAATTTTTTAAACAAAATCATATGACCGTATATTTCCATAAAAGTTAAGTACTTTTACTTTTAATTACAAACTAAAAAATTCCTGATAATATTTTTTAACAATAATAATTCTTGGGAGTGTTAGTTCAGTTCTCAGTTTCAAGAGAAAATCAGGTAGGATTGACTACATATATCTTTTTTTAACTATTTCTTCAAAAAAATTAATAAAATGTGAACTAAATACTATTTTGTCCAATGATACGACAAGTTATGACACAATAACTCTTTGCTCATCGTCGCTTCCGTCAATATCTTAAGATTTGTCACTCTTTCTTGTTGTACACGACCATTCTTTGGTAGGAAAAAAAAGTGGTTGGTTTCATTGGACCGGACCAGACTGGATCGAAACCAGTGGTCTGGTCTGGTTCTCGATCCTAAGACCAAATAGTCTGGTCCTCAATTCCTATCACGTCTCAACTCTTGGGCACATGACAACCCTTATTCTTTTTCATCAAATGAATGCGACGTCCCGGGACCCGTTGTCGACCACTATTTTTGTTTTTCCATTATGCGCAAACGGAAATAGTTTAACTCCCAATCAATCAATCAATCACAATAGGGATAGTAGAATAAACAAACATCATAGCAGCAAACCGGTTCATTTATTTATTTACCAAATTAACCCTAAAAAAATGTTTCTAATTACAAATCGTTAGTGGACGAGTTTTCTTTTCCAGGCCTACAAAAAGATGCTAGGGCTGGATTACTCTACTTCCTCAAAAGCTTGGGTTTGGTATGTCCGTTAGGGAGTACCAAAATTCATGGACCCATTTGAGTTAGGCTCTGTCAAGTCATAGTCCGAGGGGTATAGATTAGTTGTTGGTGGGGTGGAATGGAGATCCACCACTATCCCATCTGGAGGGTTTAACTCCATGGGATCCCAAACCACATCTTCAGGGCCCCTACCAAGTGGGCCGTCAAAACCACGTAGAGGGCCAAACTGAGTCTCACCTTCCCTAATAAACCATGCCTAAAACTAATGGGGAACCCACATCCCCGGTCCTTCATCCACCCAGATGGTGGAGAGATACTTCTTGTACAAAAATGCGCTTGACCTAGAAATCAATGGGTTGTAATAACGGTTTTCCAATTTTTGGGAACCCCAAACCGCACTAGGTGGTGCGCCATCTTAGGGACCTGAAATGATTTAACACAACAAATGAGATATAATCTCAATGAATTCTTTCCCTAAGCCCGATTAGGATAGTAACTCGTCTCAGGGTACCTACCATACAACAAACTCCTCAAGTAGATCAAATGCAAAACAATATTAATTGCCTCAATCAATGACACGATCTACTCAGTAACCCCATGAATAATATTGACAAGTAATCGACTCACAGGCAACCTTACCTGGTCATGCCACACCCTACACAATAAGCACACATCCATATCATAGTCTGAGGGGTATGGATTAGCTACTAGTGGGGTGGAATCGAGATCCACCGTTATTCCTCCGGACCCATTTGCAACTTTTGAATCATGGAAGAGGTCATGATGAATGGAATTAGCCCTAATTAAGTTACGCACTCAACTGCTCTCTTTTGGGTACTGCATGAGCTAACGACAATTTCAATACAATGTGCAAATCATGAAAATTTTACGAAAATTTTTCAATGGCTCCGACTAAACAATTGTTACCAAGTAAAGCCCATTAGGAGGCCCCGAAGGTCGACTTTATCCTTAATTGCTTTTGGATTGGAATGAAATTAAAATATCTAATCAGCAAATGACGACAAGGGTTCAATTTTAACAATCCTACTTAGATGAAACTGGTGTTCATGGTTTTACTTGTTTTTTGTTAAGATATGTCGTATTGGTTTCAAATAGTTTGAACTTTACGATTTACAAGGTAAATTCTAGGTTCCGAAAACTGGAAATCATTCCCCATTGGGTGAGTTTCAAGTTTGAGATCTGAAACCTACCCACTTGGAACTGCTCATTCCAAGTCCATGGTTGCCAAAAAGTGACTTGATTAGAAAAGTTATGCAAGTTTGAAACTTGATAAAAATTAAAAATTTAAGGACCTTATTGAATAACATGTTGAAGTCAAGGGTTTAAAATGGATTGCTATTAATTTATGTTACGATCGAATCTTATATTTATCAATTGAATTTATTCTCGATAAGGTGTAAAGCGATGCAAATTAAGCTCCACATTCAAAAACTTTTACGTATATGCCCAATCTTTTCTCATCTCCTTTCGAATATGACCTCAATTTGTTATAATTTCAAATAATATTTGAATGCTAATGGGGTACCCTAACTTGATGAAATCCCCATTGCACCTCTAAAAAAATGACAATTGTTTTGGACAATTACCCTCCACTTCGTTCGGTGCCTTTTTTCGCCTTAAACAAATCTCGATATTCAATACAAAAGTTTGCACAATTACCTTAATACATATGGATTAATGGTTTGGACGGTTGCAACACCAAATGAAGACATCAACTGGAATAGAGGATCGTACAATTGTTGCTGCACATTTAGTGCGTTGCGAAAGTTATGTCCCTCACATTTAGCATTGAAATAATGAATTTGACATTGTCTTCTACACTATATATGATATGGTTTTGGCTTATGAGCATGAGGTCATGTGGTAGTTGAAATGTTGTGTAGCACTAGGGAAAGTGGATATTTCGTGATTCAAATGGTAGCTTTCATAGAATGAGTAGGAAGCTTGAAAAGGTAGAAGTTGTTGAGCTTTTGCTTTCTAACAGATAGGTGAAAGATATAAAAGTGATTTATCCTGCAAGCTTCTAAAATAAATTATTATAAAACACAACTAGATATAACGGCAGTCATTGTATCTCATATCATACAATATTGGGTATATAAATGGTTCCAAAACAACCAGATAGAACACCCCATGAAATCTGCACCAAGTCTCGACACAGTTCGGCACAGTAAGGGAGGGCAAATGCCAGAAGAAAAGCATGAACTCGTGCAATCAAGATAAAAATAACCGTACTTTTGAAACTATCGATAAATTTGTATTGTATACCCTTAGGATCCAACGATCCCCTCTTGCAAAAAAAAATCCACAAAAGTACAAACATTTTTTGTAGCAACACAACTATTCACTGTTAATTTTTCCAGCTAAAAAACACTGATGTGGCATCAGATTTGGCTAAAGATAATGACATGTACAGTAAACTTATCAACTGAACCAAATCAATAAAGTGTGTATTTAAGCAAGAATAACGTCTCTCATTCTCCTCAAATAACAGAAAGAGCTTAACCCCAAAATCGAATTCACAAATTGAATGGCTAGGTTTTATATAGAGTTCATAAGTCAGGGTTTTAGGTAATCAATTTTAAGCTAATTTATTGATTTCAAGCTAATCATTGAATTCGGTTAGTGTTTCAAGTACCCAAGATAGGGTTTTAAATCATTGATTTCAATATGAAATTTGTCTCACTTGGATCACTAGACCTAGGAAAAGCATTGTCAAGCGTCCTGCAACCCAGCGGATCCGTGCTAGGGATCACACGATGCACCTAGTGGCTAGTGATGCTTTTAACGAAAGATCTTTTACTCAAGGTCCCTTGCTCCAATGTAAGTTCTAAAGCCAAATCATTCCCAAACCCACCCTTATATATAATGCCTCATCCAACCTTGCAAATTTATACCTAAAAGTTTTTCGTTATAGGCAGCATAGACAACAATAAACCCCAAGGTGGTCCCCTAACTGTCGCTCGTGTTCCTCTTATTCTCCATCAATGGGACCCTCTCTTGGAACTCACCAAGGATCATCATTCTTCTGTGCCGGTGTGGGTTCAATTGAAGAATATTACTTATGCTTTATGGTCTGCTCCAGGCATCAATGTGATTGCTAGTTTGCTTGGAAAACCGTTGTATATTGACCAACGTACTGAGCAAATGAAGCTGCTGTCTTTTGCTCGAGTATGCATAGAGATGTCAGCCAAGGCGGACTTTCCACCCTCAGTTGAAGTGCTTATTGGTGGCACCATCCGTAAGGTGGAAGTGGAGTACGAGTGGAGGCCAATTTGCTACCAATCTTGTGGTATGTTTGGACATAAATGCCTGCCAAAGGTCAGTAGGATAAAGAGCGACTCTGCTGCAACGCAGTCCCCTGCTATAGTTCAACCTGCCCCTACAACAGGGCAACTTGTTGTAGATTTATCGTTCCCCATCCAAAGACGGAGTGAGCTGGGGAAGAGTGTTTTAGCTGGTGCCGAGACTTCAGGTAGCAAGGAAGGTGGCCTTGCTGAAGTGGTTCAAGACCAAAATGCCGAGATAGCTTGGCAAACGCAGCGCCCCAGAAGGAAGGACAGAAGGAAGTCCATTTCTCCTCTGAAAAAACCTATGATTTCCACAAGCTCGCTGTTATCCAACCCTCCTCGGGTAACTAGAATGGAGGACTCTTCATCCTCTTCCGGATCCCTTTCATCTTTTGAGGGGCTTGATGAAAGTGTAGAAATGAAAAGCAATTCGGAGGATGACCTTCTGGATGATGGAGAGGATGTGCCCCAACATATTTGTCCCCCTGCTGTTGAAAAGGTACCTAAGAAGGCTGACCTGATGTCTGGTGCTGACCCCAGGCCCATGCCTTCTACGAAGACAGCTCGAGTGGCCAATCCGCCGAAGAGTTGTCAATAGAAAGGCTGGCGAAAGTAAGCTTTCCTAATCTTTCATGTATATTATACTATATGAATATAGGTATTTGGAATATTAGAGGTATGGTGGACCCGGTATGCCAAGCTGAAACCCGCATGCTGGTTAGAACTCACAATCTTTGTTGTATTGGTATTCTGGAGACTAAGGTTACTGCTGGTCATTTTGATTCTCTTTCCTCCAGCACTATCCCGGGATGGCGTTGGTCCTCTAACTATGCTTACTCTCCCAGGGGACGTATTTGGGTGGGATGAGATCCTAGTAGAGTAAATTTTAATGCCGACCTAGCTCATGGTCAAGCTATTCATGACACTTTATCTTATTTGAGTTCTGATATCTCCTTTTACTTGTCTGTAATTTATGGAGAGCATACTTTTGTGGCTCGTAGAATTCTATGGGCGGATTTGGTACAGTTGAGTTCTTCCCTCAGTAATAGACCTTGGCTGGTGGCGGGAGACTTCAATGCTATCCGTGACCCATCGGATAGAGTGGGCAGCTCCACTCCATGGATCCCGACCTTTGATGAGCTGAAGGAATGCCTCTCCCAAGCTCTACTTGATGATCTTAGGTATGTTGGATACCGTCACACTTGGTCGGTCTCTTCTGGTCCTTCTAGGAAACTGCGCAAGATTGATTGGGTGTTGGTAAATAGTAAGTGGTGCCAAGATTTTTCTTATTCTGAAGCTACCTTTGTTGCCCCTGGCATTTCTAACCATACTCCTATGATTGTTAAAATTACTGATCCAATGTTTAGGAGGAAACCCTTTAAATTTTACAACTTTTGAATGGATCACCCACAATTCCAGCCTATCCTTAGCCAGGCTTGGGCAGCTCCAGTGACAAGTAACCCCATGTATCGTTTGTACTTCCGATTAAAAGAGGTGAAAGCTTGCCTAAAACAGCTGAACAAGGTAGCCTTTTCAAATCTCTCTTCACGTGTAGAGCATGCTAGGGGTGCCCTCCAAGCTACCCAGGATGCCTACCGACTAGACCCACAGAATGACCAGTTGGCGGCCCAAGAAAGAATCCATTTCAAGTTGCTCTACCAACTCTTATACCAAGAAGAATCCTTTCTACGGCAGAAATCTAGGATTCGCTGGCTGAAAGAAGGGGATCTTAATACTAGGTTTTTTCACCACTCGGTGAATAACCGATACCTTCGAAACAGAGTCCTGTCTATCCAGGATAGTATGGGACACCGCATCTCTGACTTACAGGAAGTGAATGACATTTTCATTCAGCACTTTCAGGAGCTACTAGGCCCGGTACACATGGAGGTACGCCCTTCTCTTTTGGAAGTTAAAGCGGTACTCTCTACTGAAGTTACGGTTGATCAGGTTCGTACGCTATCTAGTCCCGTTACTCATACAGAAATTCAGAATGCTATGTTCTCGCTTGTGAGTAACAAAGCCCCGGCCCGAATGGTTTTAACTCGGATTTCTTCAAAAAGAACTGGGAGGTGGTAGGTCAGTCAGTTGTTGATGCTGTAATGAATTTTTTTAACACTAGCAGATTGTTAAGGGAGGTTAACAACACTATCCTCACTCTTATTCCCAAAGTTCCTAATGCTTCTACTGTTGGGGACTTTAGGCTGATAGCCTGTTGTAATACTGTGTATAAATGCATTACTAAGATTATTGCGAATAGAGTTGCTGCAGTCACCCCCTCTCTAGTTGGCCCTTTCCAGAATGCATTTGTCAAAGGCCGGCGTATTAGTGACAATATTTTATTAACTCAAGAATTATTCACTGGTTTTCACGTGGAACCCTACCTCCCTAAATGTGTAGTTAAGGTTGACTTTCAGAAAACCTATGATACCCTGGACTGGGATTTCCTGGAACTAACCTTGGAAGCTTTTGGTTTTCCTCCCTGGTTAATAGAGCGTATTATGATATGTGTGCGAACGCCTAGATTCTCTATTGCCATCAATGGAGAACTGCATGGGTTTTTCCCTAGTGGGAGGGGACTAAGGCAAGGAGACCCCATGTCTCCATATCTCTTTACCTTGGCCATAGAGGTTTTCTCCGGTATTATCTCTAGGCAAACTCAAAATCCTGACTTTAAGTTTTTCTAGAGATGTAAAGCGATTAGGTTGTCCCATATTTTCTTTGCAAACGATGTCTTCCTCTTCTGTGAAGCCTCCATGACCTCTTGCTCACATCTAAAGGAGGGTCTCCTACTATTTTCCTCCTGGAGTGGTCTTCGCCCAAACCTCAACAAGAGTGAGGTTTTCTAGTAGGGGGTACGACAGCAGCTCGGGATCACCTCATCCAAATATGGGGATTTCAGCTAGGCGCTCTTCCGGTCAGATACCTGGGTGTTCCTATTATCACTAAGAGGATGGCCAAAGCAGATTGTGTGGCCTGGTTAGTCTCCTTACTACTCGGGTCCAGTCCTGGACCCATCGCTTTTTGTCCTTTGCTGGATGGCTAGTTCTTATACGGCCAGTCCTTCATGCTATTCAAGTTTACTAGGCTAGTATCTTTATTTTACCAAGCTCGGTCCTAAAGGAAATTGAGCAAATATGTCGGCAATTCCTATTGAAAGACCCTTCACTAGGCGCTGGTGGAGCTAAGGTAGCCTGGGACCATGTGTGCTTGCCGAAAGCTGAAGGTGGACTTAGAGTAAGGAAGCTTCGAGAAAATAATAGAGCTGCCATGATGAAACATATTTGGATTTTGTTAACGGACAAGGAATCCCTCTGGTGTAAATGGATCCATGCCAATTATTTAAAAAACAAAAACTTTTGGACTACCTCCACACCTACCTGCTGTTCCTGGGCTTGGAGGAAAATTCTTGAGTTGAGATCTACTTTCCTACCATTTGTGAGATAGAAAGTTGGCAATGGAGGCACTGTCTCACTTTGGTTTGATCAATGGCACCCCCGTGGTCCATTAAATCGATTCTTCTCCAACTCTGACATCTATCGATCCGGCCTTCTTAGGGAAGCATTGGTCTCGGATCTTTTCTCTCCAGCAGGATCCGCCATTTTCCAACATCTACATAGCTGGCCATGGCCAATTCCTACTCTTAATGATAGGCCAGACATGCTTATTTGGTTACCGCATCCCTCGGGTGAGTTTTCTATGGCTCCAACTTGGGACAGGACTAGAAGTCGGTCCGAGAGAGTAAAGTGGTCTTCCTTCGTGTGGAGCAAAGCCATGGTGCCTAGGCACCAATTCTTGCTTTGGTTGATTACTAAGCACCGCCTCCCAACTCAAGTGCTCTTACTATCTATTGGCAGGATTGTTGGTGCCGTTTGTCCTTTTTGTAAGAGTAGACCGGACTCTATTGATCATTTATTTTTTGGATGTATTTTAATGCATGACATTGTTGTTTTTTGGGCGGGGAAGTGTAACTTGGCCTGGCCTGGAGGATCATGGAGCAATACCCTTGAGTGGGCTTGTAGTAACTTGACTGGCAAAGGTTTCCAGAAAGAGATATTTAGGTTCTCATTTGGAGCCCTTTGTTATATTATATGGAGCTCTCGTAATGACACCTTATTTCGGGGCAAAGTGGTGTCCCTTCCTTCTTTGAAGCACCGTATTATCAAATCTGTCAGGGATAAAGTGGCTGCAGGGCCGAAGGTTCAAGACAACATGGTGAACAGAATGCTACAAAGAACTTGGGGATTTGAAACCTCTGTCTTTTATGATTAATATCTTGTGTGGCTCCTTTGTGTAGGTCCTAATGTAGTTTTGCCTGGATTCTGGCACCTTTCCACTTAGTAGCCTTTGTTATTCGAGTGTAAATAGGTGCCATCATCCTCTAGGATGTACAATCGTTTCTTATTTATATACAAGCTTACCTTACCAAAAATAAATAAATAAACCCCAAGGTAAGGACGGATCTATTCCAAGCCCGCCCATTAATTACTTTCCATGTAGACTCATAATTCATCCCACTATAATGGTTTATGCACTTTTATTTTAGGTGATGAAATATAGTTGACAATCCAAAACCAAAAGAAAGGTTACACGTATCATGAATACGAAAGAGATGGAATGGTCTATGCATGCAAGTTGCAATGAAGCAAAACCCTCATAAATTTCGTATCCAATTCGCAAGGGGAACCCTCCTTGAGAAAGTTCAAAGTCTCCTCTCATCTGACGACCTAGTCAAAGTACATTGAGACCCCATGCTTTAATAATTGGCAAAAATATTGGTAATCCGACGTCTCCGACCACGAACAAGGTTTAACAAAGACAACATCAACTTCCAGTTTGACCGCTGAGATGGGACTTTGGGCAGTTGTGTGGCGGTCGGCGGAAGGGCTGATCCTAACCTAATTAAAATCCAGATTAGAATTATAAATTAGTTTTCACTAATAGAAGAAGGACAACGCTTCCACCTTCCAAGGACCGCAGGTTGCTATTCTTAATACACAGAAAGGAAATGGCACACAGATTGCAACTTGGGCAGGAGATATCTGCATGTATCGATCATTCATTGACTTGGATTCGGTGGTGATCGAGCCGTCGACGTATGTTCAAAGTTCTACGCTGCTGAAACGCGGCTTTGTGAGCTGAGACTTGATTTAATCATGCTCGGGTGTAGACAAAGACATCACTGGCTGCAGACAAGATGAGCTGGATTGCGGCGTTGACGTCTTTCTGAGTTTCATGTTCATGCGTCGTCGTTTCTTCCTGAAAGTTTTGCATGATGGACGGCGAAATAAGTCTTATTCTATCAATTCTAGGATCGATCCGGTGTTCGCCCTATCTTAGAACTTATTGCGTGGACGGCGGCTCTAGATGAACCCATTTTGAATATCTCGAGAACCGTTCCGAAACTTGGAAAATATCTATTTCACCAAGATTAGCGAGAGTATATATGTTTATGGGAAAAAACTAAAGTCCATAAAGTATTGCAACGACTTACTATTAAACTATAAATCGATAATTTTGCACATTTGTATAAAATCGCAACTACTAATAATATTCTCACATATACTTTGTACTTGCACATTTGCATAAAAATTAAACTTACAAGATACCTTATGTAGTTTATAAAATTTTAAAATCATTTATTTCTCACGAAAAAATCATCTTACAGACCAGCTCTGGTAAAATAATTCTGTCGAGAAAGGCTGAGTGGGATTGGCAATTTATTAAACCTAGTCAAAAAAGGAATGCCCGTACAGATGGATTTAGCACGTGAGAATAATTTACGGCCAACACTAACCCCGGCAATGTCACCGTCACCGTCACCGTCATCACCATCCCACCAATTGATGGTAGCTCTTCCATTAACGGAGATTTTGTCAGGTGCGGGGTGAGTTTGAATCCTTTTGCTTCTTCAGTCGGAATAAAAGTATTCCCACAAATCAAAATTGCATATTGAAATTGGAGAGAGGCATGGTCATCCGCGTTCATCTCGGATCAGGAACATGAGGAGGTGACATTTCTTAGTGCCATCTTTGACGAGTGCTTCCTATTTCGACACGTAACCCGAAACTAACGAAGACAAACCTAAATTTGGTCAACCCTCTATTAATCTGGCCATATGGGGCATTGTTCGGTCCTCACAAGTACACAGGCGACACCGACATGTCCATGTGCAAGATGGTCATAATTCATAAAAGCTAAGGTACATTGCACTTGTCGATTACTTTCATAAAAGAATGGCTGGTTCTTCACTGTGCTTGCTAGAATTTCAAGTTTGCATCATGAAACATGAACGTTAAGGGGTTGATGGAATAAGGGCCACAAATAAAAAAGAGAGTTGACCATGATAGGCAACCATGGAAATGATGTGTTGGGGAACAGTTGGCCGAGTTGTCCATAGTATGAGATGTAAAAAATGGACCAACGTGAAAACTCCAATGGAATATGGGTCGAATGTAGCGAGTGAGAGGAAAAGATTGGAAAATTGAATTAGCTAATAACTAGGTGTCTTGGTAGGAAGTACGTGTTGGTATTCTCAAATAAGAACATGTGCATAGGTAAATTGAATAAAAAAAACAATTCACAATAGAAGTAAAAACGCCCATACGTGTATCTCATTGACATTGTTCATGTATTTTAATAAGAAGCACATATAATTGATAAAGGGATTAACCACATTACTCTTGTACCGTGCTCAAAAATTTGGTTTTAATGTTCTTCAAAATTTTGGCCATGAACATCTTATGTCCTTGCAATGTTGCTTCTAATGTTCTTTAGATCCAGACCCACAAATGGTGAGTATCTAGTTCGCACACACCACCAATCTCGTGTCAAATGGTAAAAAGAAAGTGAGAGAGCTCACCACTATAGCTGTGTTTGCAATTGCACATTATCATCGTTCTCTCATTGATCATCTAATAATCCTCTCTCTCAATAGTCTTTTATAACCAGTCCCATATTACATTTAATTCAACTCATCAACTCGAAAACCATTTGTGAAAATTAATTTGGCTATAACGTTTGCTCTCGCTTCAGCCTTTGAATTTGGATGATGTTCCAAGACCATTTCAAACACTAATTTGGGCATTAATTCTATAACCGTCATAGAACATTATTCAAAGCATTAATTTATAATGATTATAAAACTTTATTTTTGGCGATCATGTAATTCAATCATTCTATCTCACTATAGCTTAATCGAATAAAGGTCATGGAATTGTTTGTCAACTACCAATTCGATCATATGCCCAAATCTAATTGATACATATTGCTATTAGATATGAACCATTCATTCTTGGTTACAATCCTGATCGAGGATTTCAAAACAATGTCATGATCAGATCGCATTGGACATTAATCTTCTATATTATATACTTACATAATAACAAGAAGATAGATTCCATATTACACATATATGTGCATTTATATATGAATAAACTATGATCATCAAGTACAGAGGTGGCTTTATGAAGCGTCAACTTATGCACTTATGAACCACAGCCATCCAACATATGAGTTTAGCATTGTGTCCCAGGTCTAAGGATTTTACACGAGACTAAACATATGAGTTTAGTCATTGATCTTGCTAAAAACTTCCATGTTATCAATCATTTTATGCATGTCATGTTTAGTGAACTTGTCCGAGAGAAGCACTTGTGTTTTAGCTCGGGTATACTAATATCCAATGACTTATGGCTCATCAAGATATCTAATACTCAATGGTGAAGCTTAAGAACACACTGATCTCAACATCCTCTCAATGATCCATCCATCGGGAACTATTTAAAGATTTAGTATAACTATAAACCTGTTACATATATTCTTAACATCTTAAAAATAGTTTTAGTCGAAACTGATCTTATGAACTTATTCATATAAATGGAACAATGAATGAATGTTGCTTTGTCATTAAATAAATAATGCAACTTAAATCCCTATTAGGTAACTATTGCATGGTTGCCTTGGGGCATATAGCTAATAGTAGGAATAACAAATTGCATTCAAATCCCAACATAAGCAAAGGTGTTTGACGTTTTCTACATCATGATATTTTTGTATTAACAAAACATACATTAATTTTTGAATGAATTAAAATTAATATACAACATCCCGACAATGATTGGGAAATGCCCTACTAATTGATCATAACTTAACACCCACATCAAGGGGTCAACACTATATGTGTAAATTTGAGTATTCTTTGGGGGCTTGGTTCATGTGAATTGGACTGGATTGTTACATATGATCTCATAGCAGGGTCTCTTCTAGTAGATGCATGTATGGTTCTTGGACAAACTAGACCAAACCCAATCCGAGGAGGGCAAGGGTGATCATTATGGCAAAAGGGCTCCTAGCATGCATTTAGGATAATGGGAGCATGAATTGACTAGATGATACATCAAATATGGGGAGTATTGCTAGGCAGCATGAGTCAACACTGATGAGAATGCCAATTCTTTAAGTCTAGGGTTAACATCACGAAAAATTTCAAACCGGTACACAAATTTACTTCAAACTAATTTTTTTTACCACAAAAAACCCCAAACTGGCATATTTGTAAATTTACCATCGATTGGTTTCCATTATATTGAATTAATACCATGAAAAGTCACAAATTGGTATATCTATGACAAATAAAAAGTTAAACCCCAAATTAGTATATTTATCAATTGTCAAATGTCATCCAACTCAGCAATTTAATAGTAAAATTTAACGGAAACTAACAGCGGATAAATTTCTTATAAGTGTACCAATTTAGGTTTTTTGTGAAAAAAAATAGTTTTTGGTAAATTTGTAATAAGTGTACAAATTTGGATTTTTTCGTGGATTAACCCTTAAGTTTAAGAGTTTATGACATCTTAAGTCATACATTAGTTAGGGAGAGATTTATAAAGTGATCGACTCATAGTCAAGAAGTATGCTCAAATACTCACTATCTTGTGTGTTTTTTTTGGGGTCATATCTTATGATCTTTTTGGAGTACTCCTTTTTAGGGCTTGACCTACATAGAATAGTCGAGATTTTTACAGCTTTCAATAACTTATTAGTCATTTGTACATTTTACATGAAAAACAAAATATGGTCAAGGTTTTTTTTGGGTGTAAATAAGTGAATATTATTGATCAGATGAGGTACAAAAGCTTTGGGGAATCCTCTAGCATTTCAAAGAGACTAATTATGCGAGAAGATGAAGGAATAAAGCCTCCATATAGTAGCCAATAAAACATTTACCTAGGAAGGCCTAGACTTTAGGTAGAGTGACGCCCTACCTCTTACAACCTTATGAATCCTAGCCAACAAAAAATGAGACACAGTCGATTTGTTTTGAAGTCGTCTTTGGTTATGCTTCGTCCAAATGCAATATAATGATTCCAAGAAAGAAAGCTTGAGGAGTCCCGCCTCTAAGTTTTTGCCCTTGGTGGCCCCTATTATCTATTAAAGTTCTAAATTCCAACCTCCTACATAATTCCAAATTCCATTTTGTGCCAAAAAACTATGCCACACACTACTTGTCCAAGTGTACTAAAAGAATAAGTGGTTTATATCTTTTTTATCAGTCACAAAAATTACACTTAATATCTACTAAAAACAACCATCGTGATATGACTATTGTTGTCGGTAGTCAATCTCTATAAGCCAACTAATAAAATTATGCTTGCTAATACCGTTGGTCCAAACTAATCAATATCAATCCACGGTCAACCCTTTTGTCTAAGTTCATTGTATATCTCTTTGCATCTTTGCAATAGTATGTTTGGCTAGAGATAATGGGTGTTAGAGCAAGTATTAACTTGAGAATACATCAACAACTCCAAGCTATACTACCATTTATGTTGAGTTGCATAATGGGAATACCTCTGCATTTAATATCATGAACCCAAGTATTCCACATGGATAAGGGTGGTAGATTGATGAGGGTTCAAAGCATGCCACCCATCAATACTTTATTTCAGAGTTTCAAATCAAGCAAGCCTAGTCCTCCCTTCTTTTTTTGGTGAGCATACTACATTCCATGCAACTTTGTGGTATCTAGGAGTTTCAGCATTTCTTGCCCATAAGAATTGCCTAATCTTCTTTTCAATATCTTAGATAGTTTGCTTTGGGAGTATAAACATTTGCATCCAATAAGTGCAAATAGAAAAAAACATCGATTTGACCAATTGAAGTCTTCCTGCGTAACTAATATGATTCATGCCCCGTCCATTTATTTTATGGAATATCCTTTCCGTTAGGCCCTTACAATCCACATGCATGAGTCTTCATGTAACAAGTAGGACACCGAGGTATCTAATGGGGAGGGAGCCCATGGAGAAAAGTGTGTGATCCAAGATAAGGTATTTTTTATCCTCAAACAAACCAGAGAAAAATATATGGCATTTGTAGGTTAAACTTGAGTCCAGTAAGAGCTGCAAAATCATCAAGTGTATCAACAAGGCAAAGGACAGAGTTCACATGCCCATGAGTAAATAGGAATAGGTCATAAGCAAAGTAGAAATCAATAGTCTTTTGCGATTTGCAATGCCAATGGAATTTAAAAGATGAGGTAGCAATTTTCCCTTTGATATCTCTATTAAGGATTTCTATAATTAGAACAAAGACATAGGCTGAAAGGGGGTCACCTTTCCAGAGCCCATTTGTGCTTGCAAAATACCCACCATGTTCACCATTGAAGTTAATTGAGAACCTTGAGGTAGAAATGCATTGATTTATTAGATCAATCAAGCACTAAGGGGTATTAACCGCTTCTAGAACAACGAGAACAACATCCTATTTTACCATATTGTAAGCCTTCATGAGATCGATTTTGATTGCCACTCGTTTTTCTTTATTGCCCTTGTGGTAGTCATCCAAGAGTCGGCATAATAGAATATTCTCTGTAATCTGTTTGATGAAAATAGTTTGGTCAAGATTTAATTACAAACCACTAGTATGTTATCAAGCGTCTTTCCTAATTAATTAATAAATGCAATTCATTGTGTGATGGAAGAGAAAGAAAATCAGCAGACATCTAGGAAAAGTATGAATTGCATGTCTTGAACATTGAATTGTACATTGTTGGCTAAAAGAAACATCAGAATTGTAAAAAGAACATATCTTGATAGGGTTGAACTTTATTATTGACGAGGCTGTACTCCCAAATGGCAATAACCCTAGCCGGTCATGATTCAATTACTCCATATCAAATGTTTCTGGAATCGATCCTTTGGCCCAGAACATTCGAACTACTTTCATCAGATCAGCGTTGACATTTTCGACTTTTGTTAGGTCAAAACTAAAAAGGGTTGAAGGAGCAACGCCATGCTCAGCCAACTATTCTTAGCTGAAGAAGGATCGAGCGCTGATGGTGGTCGTAGTAGTTGTTAAGAGGGAATCTAAAGGAACATAAGAAAAGAACATGAATACATCGGACGGTGTCTCCACTTGATTTTGATTTTGTCCGCAATCACTGAATATCTCAGAATGATGTCATGTCAAACGATAAAAGGCATGTGGCGCACAATCACGCAATAGTTCTAGAGAGAGAAAGTCAAAGGGAGGAGGTAGCATGCTCGTGCATTCCTCCCTTCCTTTTCTCTCGTCGCCCTTTCGTTGCCCTTTGCCCTCTTAATCACTCGCGACCAGGTAATTAAGAGTTGGCCATTCTTGAGCCCTTCAATACAGTTGAAAAGTCCTCTCCTCTCTCTCTCTCTCTCTCTCTCTCTCTACGTTTAACTTCCCGTGTTTAGTTTTGACTTTCCTTGTTTTGAATTGCCTGGCCTTGCACCTTGATATATATAACCAAGCCACACCAAACAAATTCACAATCTTATCTCCTCTCTAATCACAAGAGTTCATCAGTCATCACACTTGAATTCGATCGCACTTGGAGTCGGCATAGAGATCGTGTCATCAGCTCATCAATCCAGTTGCATCGTGCTGCGAGCGAATGGACAACAATGAAGTGGAAGTGCCTCCATTCTTCCTCTGCCCCATCTCACTGGAGATCATGAGAGATCCGGTCACCGTCTCGACCGGGATCACCTATGACCGAGAGAGCATCGAGACATGGCTATCCACGTACAAAAACAGCTTGTGCCCTGTCACCAAACAGCCGATCTCCGACATGGACCTGACCCCAAACCACACCCTCCGCCGCCTAATCCAATCTTGGTGCACCCTCAACTCGTCACACGGCATCGAGCGTATCCCGACTCCCAGGGCTTCCGTCAGCAAAGCCCAGATCACCGAGATCCTGCGAGATGCTGAGAAGCCTCACCTCCGGCAGAAGTGTCTTAGGCGGCTGAGATCTATTGTTTCTCATAATTCTTTGGCCAAGCGTTGCATGGAAGCTGCCGGTGCTGTCGAGTTCCTGGCCTCAATGATAAACACCACCACACAAGATCAGCCATCCACATCGGAAGATGGGTCACTGCTCGACATCGAAACACCAAGTGACAACGCACTGTGCATACTCTACCATCTCCAGCTCTCCCAGCCAGGCCTCAAGAGCCTTGTGGCCAAGGACGGTGAGTTCACTAAATCGCTCACCCACATCATGCAGCATGGGCCCTACGAGTCAAGGGCGTACGCTGTGCTGCTGCTCAAGTCGATGTTCGAGGTCGCTGAGCCAATGCAGATCATCACGCTGAGGCAGGAGTTCTTTACCGAGGTGGCCCAAGTCCTGCACGACCAGACCTCTCAGGAGGCCACGAAGGCCACGCTGAAGCTACTAATTAACCTATGCCCTTGGGGAAGAAACAGGATCAAAGTCGTCAAGTCCGGGGCAGTCTTGGTATTGATCGAGCTGCTTCTTGATTGTTCTGACCGTAGGACCTGCGAGTTAATATTGTTGTTGTTGGATATGCTGTGCGAATGTGCCGAGGGGAGGTCAGAGTTGCTAAGGCATGCAACGGGCATTGCAGTCGTGTCGAAGAGAATACTCAGGGTTTCCCCGGTGGCTAGCGAGAGGGCAGTCCGAATTCTGCTCTCTGTCTCCAAGTTCTCAGCAATGACAAGCGTGGCGCAAGAGATGTTGCGGTTGGGCATAGCAGCGAAGCTGTGTTTGGTTCTGCAAGTGGACTGTGGGAGGAAGATCAAAGAAAAGGCGATTGAGATACTGAAATTGCATGCCAGGGTTTGGAAGCACTCTTCTTGTATACCCTCCAATTTGCTCTCTTCATACCCATCTTGAAAATGTACCTCTTGTTATACCAAATTGATCTTGATCAAGGCAAGATCTTGGACCATATTTCAATGGTAGAGCTCCGCTACATGTTCTCCTACTTGGAGGAACAAAAGATGGCGTTGAACAAAAGGGTGGAGTTTGCTTGGGAAGTTTCTGAGCCGTCGGGCTGCTTCAGCTCAATGGCACCGGATCGATTGTTCACGGATACGACGAGCCACAGCAGTGCTATGGCAAACCAAGCATAAAGAACCATCCAATGTTGCCACAATACCCATGTCCTGACTATATTGTTTTACACGACTTCGGAACTGTTACAGAAGTCGGTGGTTTGAAGACGATCATAAGTGTTTTTTTATTTGAACGATCACAATAAAAATAATTCAAAGTCAGTTTGTAATTTAATGGTTGAAGACACTATGCAAAGCACAGATTGTCCTAACAGGAAGCAAGCTTCCAACATGATTTCCAGCGGTAATCCAGGATTAACCACTGCGCCCATCACCGGCATCCACACGCCCTACCCCACTCAAAAAAATTCCCAACCAATGTCTTTCCCGACGAGGTGGGAATATAGAAGGTGACATTAAGGAGTCCCTTCCCTCAAAGGTTCTTCCCTCTATTTCTTCATTTTTTGAGCCTTTTAAAGATCTACTTCAATCTAAATTTGAAGACAACCACAGGTGTTTTTTATTTGAACAATCGCAATAAAGATAATCTAAAACTAGCTTGTAATTAAATAGAGAAAACTTGATAAAACATAAAATAAAAGGTTGTAATTATGATAAGTTCTGCAAAAGAGAGTTGGCACATTAATGATCAATATAGTAGTTTTCAGACAAACAAATAACCGGTAAGTGAACCAAATGAAAATTGATAACCAAAAAGTAGTCAGTAAATTTATCCGAGGAAAGTTGGTAGCAAATAAAGGTTGATTTTTTCGTATGGGTCGACAAATATATACAGTGGCAAGGAATGCAAATTAAAGTCACTATTTATTGAAAAAGCTGGTAATTTTTAAAACAAAATCATATGCTGGTATATTTTCATAAAAGTTGGGTACTTTTACATTTTATTACAAACTAACAAATTCTGGGTAATATTTTTCACCAATAACAGTTGAAACTTACCAACTTTTATGGAAATTTACCATCGAAGAAAATTCTTTTCCTCAGTTTTGCAATTATGACATTCAAGTCTTAGGTTGGTTGAAAGATAATTTATTGAGTCTCATAAGTCAACACCCATCTCCAAACAGTCATAACTTTTTTTCTTTTTTTTTTGGTAAGGTAAGTATATATAAATCGACCAACAATGTACAGTAGTCATAACTTTTGTGCGGTTAGTTTGACTAATTATTTTTGGGTACTTGGCCCATGTGGATTGGGCTGGGTCATTATAAATGGTACGAGAATAAGACCCCCCAAAGTAGTTATGCAGTTCATCGACGAACTAGGCCTAAACTTGATCCAACGAGGATAGGGAGTAATTGAATGGGCAAGAGAGCTCCGACAATGTGTGGCTTCTGGCAAACAACTTGAATGGTGGAGAAGGCATAAGTGGACCGAACCAAATATCAAATCAGATGAGTTTAGAGGGCCATACGGGCCAACATTGAAGAAGATGTCAATTCTTGAAGTGGGGAGTTTGTCATGTTTCAAGTCTCATGTTAGTTGGAAGATGCCATCTTGAGTTAATTATAAGTTAGCGACAAGACCAAATGGTTACCACCCGGTGTAGTCATTCATAGTACTCCGTTTTGCATACTTGAGCCATGTGAAATGGGCTAAGTCATTATAGCCACACTAGAGTCGTCTTACCATTGTATTGAACGTTAAACTCTAACCCCTTTCAAAACTTCTCTTTCTTCTTCTCCTTCTCGTATTTATAAAGAGGTCACCATCTAGAAAATAATCAAGAACTGAAATCAAATAACAAAATTAAGGAAAAGATATTGATAAAGAGGAAAGTTTTCAAAACACGATTGGAAAATCTATAAAACACGTCTGAAATCTTTCGCATTTCAGAAATCAAGGAAAAGGCATGAATTTGAGATCAAATATCATAATTCATTTGTATCTTCAAAGATTCCACAATCCTTTTTTTATTTAACCCATTTGTATCTTCAAAGATCCTACAATCTTCTTTGATTTATGGGACTGCCTATTCTTGTGACGCTCCAATGTTTCCATATAAGCATTTGCTCGTTGTTCCACATCAGCTTTGTCCTAGTTTATGTGAATTTCGGTTGCTTCATTTTGGTGAACTTTGAGTCAGATTCAGCCATGATACGGCCTTAGGGCTTGACACTTTTTTCCTTCTTAGAAAGTTTGGTCTTGACTTTCTATGGTTAGACTTGAACTGGGCTTGTTCTCTAGTGAGTTGCCTTTTTTCTTCTTCTTTTTCAAACTAAAAGTGGGCTTGATGTAATAAAGTTCATTTTCGTGTCCATAGCACAGACTAGAGCCTGAACCTCGACCCACATCCGGACTTGGCTCCAATCCCAACCCCAAGTCCCTAATTTTCGAAATAATTTTTTAAAAAAAAAATTTTTTAAATTTTAAAATAAGAAAATGCTCGGAAATAGGCCTTAATATTAATAATGAAATTCAATACCATGCAAGGTATGGGTTTGGGAGAACCTGTGTTAACCAAGGGTCATCGGCCTGAATTAGGCAATACCCATAAACACGTCTTTTCCCCTCTAGATGGAAAAGATAGGTCATGACAGCACTTACCCTTGGTATATTAACTCATTTGCCAAGAGAAGGAGCGAATTTCCATTATCGTTATTAACAATAATGCACTCAAATGATCAAGTCCGTCCCAAATATTGAGGAACATGAAACCATGTCGTGACAGGCCGCCTTTATTCAGTTCAAAATGTTTCAAAGCGAAGTCAAAGCAGCGAATGTTGTATCGGGTTGGTGATCCCGCTTCTTAGAAGAAACAAATTGAAAGTGGGCGGTATCGTACTTTTTCCAAAATTTGCCACTTTTGTCCCAAATGATTTTCTTATCTTCCTTTTGTATGGACGAATTAAATCTAATGATAATTACCAGGTTGGACCGGACCCATTTGCAACTTTTGAATCATGGAAGAGGTCATGATGAACGGAATTAGCCCTAATAAAGTTACGCACTCAACTTGCTCTCTTTTGGGTACTGCATGAGCTAACGACAATTTCAATACAACGTGCAAATCGTGAAAATTTTACGAATATTTTAATTGGCTCTGACTAAATAATTGTTAACAAGTAAAGCGCATTAGGAGGCCCCGAAGGTTGACTTTTTCTTTAATTGCTTTTGGATTGGAAGGTTGATTACGTCGCATCGATTTGGGGAATGAGCAGAAAGAGGGCACAAATCCCTGGATCAGTTACAACTTCACATAAGACTCGATTGACGTATAGGGGATGAAATTGAAATATCTAATCAGCAAATGAGAACAAGGGTTCAATTTTAACAATCCTACTTAGATGAAACAGTGTTCATGGTTTTACTTGTTCTTTGTTAAGATACGTCATATCAGTTTTAAGTAGTTTGAACTTATGATCTACAAAATAAGTTCTAGGTTCCAAAAACTAGGAACCATTCTTGACAAGAAAAGTTCCAAATTCGAGATCTGAAACCTACCAACCTTAGAACCACTCATTCCAAGTCTATGGTGGCCAAAAAGTTCTTCCCACATCAAATTTTTGCTGGCTCAAATGGATATGCAACTCTGATTAATCAGTTTTGAAATCATAGTGACTTGATTAGAGAAGTAATGCAAGTTTGAAAACTTGATCAAAAATTAAAAATTCAAGGACCTTATTAAATAATATATTGAAGCCCAAGGACTAAAATGGACTATTGTTATTAATTTGTGTGATGAATGAAATCTTATTTTTATCAATTGATTTTTTTCTTGATAAGATGTAAAACGATGCAAATTAAGCTCCATGTTCAAAAACTTTTACGTATATGTCTGATCTTTTCTAATTTTCTTTCGAATATGTCCCCAATTTGTTATAATTTCAAATAACACTTGAATGCTAAAGGGGTACCCTAACTTGATGAAATCCACATTGCACCTCTAAAAAAAATGACAATTGTTTTGGACAATTACCCTCCACTATTTTTATTTTTTTTGGTCGGTACCCTCCACTTCGTTCGGGGCCTTTATTAACCTCAACAAATCCCGATGTTCAATAAAATAGCTTGCACAATTACCTTTATGCATATAAATTAATGGTTTGGATGGTTGCAGCACCAAATGAAGGCACCAACCGGGATTGAGGATCGTAAAATTGTTGCTGCCCATTTAGTGCGATGCAAAATTTATGTCCCTCGCATTTATCATTGAAATAATGAATTTGACATTGTCTTCTACACTGTATATGATATGGTTTTTGGCTTATGACCATGAGGTCATGTGGTAGTTGAAATGTTGCGTAGAACTAGAGAAAGTAGGATTTCGTGATTCAAATGGTATCTTTCATAGAATGAGTAGGAAGCTTGAAAAGGTGGAAGCTGTTGAAGCAGTTATAATAGCTTTTGCGTTTTAACGGATAGGTGAAAGATATAAAAGTGATTTATCCTGCAAGCTTCTAGAATAAATATTATAAAACACAACTAGATATCACGGCAGTCATTTTATCTCATATCATACAATATTGGGTATATATGGTTAGGGAAAAAAAAAAGGTATAACACTCCACGAAATCCGCACCAAGTCTCGACACAGTTTGACCCAGTAAGGGAGGCCAAATGCCAGAAAAAAAGGCATGAACTCATGCGATCAAGACCAAAAAAACCGTTCTTTTCAAAACTATCGATAATTTTTATTGGAAACCCCCCCACAAAATAGTAATGTATACCCTTAGGATCCAACGATCCCCTCTCGCAAAATGATTCCACCAAAGTACAAACATTTTTTTTAGCAACAAAACTATCCACTGTTAATTTTTCCAGCTAAAAAAAAAACTGATGTAGCATCGGATTTGGCTAAAGATAATGTCACGTACAGTAAACTTATGAACTGAACCAAATCAATACGGTGTATATTTAAACAAGATTAACGTCTCTCATTCTCCTCAAATATTAGAAAGAACTTAACCCAAAAATCGAATTCACAGATTATATGGCTAGGATTTTAAATAGAGTTCATAAGTTAGGGTTTTAGGTAATCAATTTTAAGCTAATTTGTTGATTTCAAGCAAATCATGGAATTTGGTTAATGTTTCAAGCACCCAAGATAGGGTTATAACTCATCGATTTCAAGATGAAGTTTGTCTCGCCTGGGTCACTAGACCTAGGAAAAGTGTTATCGAGGGTCCTGTGACCCAACGGATCCTTGCTAGGGATCGCATGATGCATCAAGTGGCTGGTGATGCTTTCAATGAAATATCTTTTACTCAAGGTACCTCGCTCCAATGTAAGTTTTAGAGGCAAAGCATTCCCAAACTCACCCTTAGTTATAATGCCTTGTCTGACTTTGCAAATTTAAACCTAAAAGTTTTCTGTTATGGACAGCATAGACAACAAAGAAACCCCAACATAAGGACGGATCTAGCCCGAGCCTGCCCATTAATTACTTTACTTGTAGACTCATAATTCATCCCTCTGTAATGGTTTATGCACTTTCATTTCAGGTGATGAAATATAGTTGACAATCCAAAACCAAAAGAGCTTCAGGATTGGTCCCTAGATTACACGCGATCGGTATTTAAGTCAGAAAAGTTATACACCTCATGAATACAAAAGAGATGGAATGGTCTATGCATGCAAGTTGCAATGAAGCAAAACCCTCATAAATTTCTTATCCAATTCGCAAGAGAAACCCTCCTCGAGACGGAATGGTCTATACATGCAAGTTGCAATGAAGCAAAAGCCTCATAAATTTCTTATCCAATTCGTAAGAGAAACCCTCCCGAGACGGAATGGTCTATGCATGCAAGTTGCAATGAAGCAAAACCCTCGTAAACTTCTTATCCAATTAGCAAGAGAAACCCTCCTCGAGAAAGTTCAAAGTCTCCTCTCATCTGACAAACTATTCAAAATACGTTGAGACCCCATGCCTTAATAATTGGCGAAAATATTGATAGTCTGACGTCTCCGACCACGAAAAAGGTTTAACAAAGACAACATCAACTTCCAGTTTGACCGCTGAGATGGTAATTTGGGCAGTTATGTGGCGGTAGGCACAAGGGCTGACCCTAAACCTAATTAAAATCCAGACTAGAATTATTAATTATTTTTCAGTAATTGAAGAAGTACAACGCTTCCACCTTCCAAGGACCGCAGGTTGCTATTCTTAATACACAGAAAGGAAATGGCACACAGATTGCAACTTGGGCAGGAGATATCTAAATGCATCGATCATTCATCGGATTGTATTCTGAGGTGATCGAGCCGTCGACGTATGTTCAAAGTTGTATGCTGCTGGAACGCGGCTTTGTGAGCTGAGACTTTATTTATTCAATGAATTTCCAATTGAAAACAAAGATAATGCTCGGGTGCAGACAAAGACATCACTGGCTGCAGACAAGCTGAGCTGGACTGCGGCGTTGACATCTTTCTGAGTTTCATGTTCATGCATTGTCGTTTCTTCCTGAAAGTTTTGCTTGATGGACGGTGAAATAATTTTTATTCTATCGGTTCTAGGAACGATCTGGTATTTTCCCTATTTTAGAACTTATTGCGTGGACGCCAGCTCTAGATGAACCCATTTCGAATATCTCAAGAACCGTTCCGAAAGTTGGAAAATATCGATTTCACCAAAAATAGCGAGAGTATATATATTTATGGCAAAAAACTAAAGTCCGCAAAGTATTGCAACGACTTACTACTAAACTATAAACCGATAATATTGCATCTATCTTGTTTCTTTTATAGAAACGATAAGTTAGAGAATGAATCATCTATGCTAGTAATATTTTTGCACCAAACATGTCTTGTCTTGCAAAGAAAAAGCATAAAATTGTATCTACTAATAGTATTCCCACATATTCTTTGTACTTGCACTTTTCATAAAAATTAAACTAACAAGATAGCTTATGTAGTTTATAGAATTTTTAATCATTTGTTTCTCACGAAGTAAATCATCCTTACAAACTGGCTCTAGTAAACTAATTCTGTCGAGAAAGGCTGAGTGGGATCGGCAGTTTATTAAACCTAGTCAAAAAGGGATGCCCGTACAGATGGATTAAGGCCGTGAGAGGTATTCACGGCCGACACCAACCCCGGTAGTGTCACCGTCACCGTCATCACCGTCCCACCAATTGGTGGTGGCTCTTCCGTTAAGGGAAGTTTTGTCAGGTGTGGGGTGAGTTTCAATCCTTTTGCTTCTTCAGTCCGAATAAAAGGTACTTCCCACAAATCAGAATTGCAAATTGAAATTGGAGAGAAAGGCATGGTCATCCGCGTTCATCTCGGATCAGGAACATGTGGATGTGACATTTCTTAGGCCATGTTTGACGAGTGCTTCCTATTTCGGCACGTAACCTGTAACTAACGAAGACAAACCTAAATATGGTCAACCCTCTCTTAATCTGGCCATAAGTGGGATCGTTTGGTCCTCAAAAGTACGAGGGCAACACCGACTTGGCCACGTGCAAGATGGTCATAATACATAAAAGCTAAGGTACATTGCACTTGTCGATTACTTTCATAAAAGAATGGCTGGTTCTTCACTGTGCTTGCTAGAATTTCAAGTTTGCATAATGAAACATCAAAGTTACGGGGTTGACCGTATAACACAAATAAAAAAAAGAGTTGACCATGATAGGCGATCATGGAAATGATGTGTTGGGGGAACAGTTGGCCAATTTATCCATAGTATTGGATGTAATAAAATGGATCGACATGGAAAACTCCAATGGAATATGGGTCAAATGTAGCGAGTGAGAGGAAAAGATTGGAAAATCGAATTAGCAAATAACAAGATATATTCATATTCTATTCAAATCACACCATAAATAAAGGCGTTTGATCTTTTCTCTGCAACGTGATATTTTCGTATTAACAACACATAAATTATTTTCTGAATGAATGAAAATCAATATACGACATCCCCACGGTGCTTGGGAAAAACCTTGTTAAGTGATTCATAATTTAACATCCACACTAAGGGGTCACTGCTATACGTGTTACAACGAATATCCTTTGGCAGCTTGGCCCATGTGGATCGGACTAAGTTGTTACAGATGATCTCAAAGCAGGGTCTTTTCCAATAGATGAATGTGTGATTCTTAGACAAACTAGGACCATTCTCAATTTGACGAGGGCAGGGATGTTGATTGTGACGAGAGAGCTCCTATCAAGCATCTAGGATGATTGGGGAGCATGATTGGCTAGATAATACATTGAATATGGGCAATATCACTAAGCGGTACCGGTCAATACTAATGAGAACATCAATTCTTTAAATTTAAGATTAACATCACGAAAAACCCCAAACTAGTATACATGTAACAGATTTATCTTAAACTAATTTTTTAACTATAAAATATCCAAAGTTGGTACATTTTGCAAATTTACTATCCATTAGTTTCCATTAAATTAAATCAAAATCATGAAAATCCACAAACTAGTACATTTGTGACAATCAAAAGGTTAAACCCAAATTGGTATACCTATTAATTGGCACATGTCATCCAACTTAATGATTTGACAATGAAATTTAACATAAACTAAAAAATGGTAAATTTGTTACAAGTATATCAATTTAGGATTTCTTGTGGTCAAAAAATTAGTTTTGGGTAAATTTGTCATAAGTATACCTCTTTGGGTTTTTTTGTAGTATTAACTCTTAAGTTTAAGAGTTTATAACATTTTAAGTCCTATCGAGTTGTCGATTCATAAGTCAACAATTACCCTCAAATGGTTACTATCTTGTGTGGTTAATTTTATTTTATTTTCGGTTATATCTTGTGTTGTTATACTGCTTTTTAGGGCTTGACCTATATGTACCTCTTCAGAGTTTTGCAAGCTTTCAATAACTTATTAGTCATTTGTACATTTTACCTGATAAACGAAGTATGGTCAAGATTTAATTGTGAATTACTAGTATGTTATCCAGCGTCTTCCCTAATTAGTTACTCTTGCTCCCAACTTTTCTGCTCACACAAAGAACGGCGAATAAATTTAGGTTTCTCGCCTCCTCAAGTCAAAAAATTAATTTCTGCTTAGGTATTTATCTGATGATTCTGGGATTTGCCATAGAAATAACTTTCTAACGAGAGCAAGGAGATCACACGATCTTCGAGTAGATGATACAATTGGGAACATTGGAGGCTCAGCTGCAGCCCGGTTCATCGTTAGAGATCTGTCCACGCATTTTTCGCAATGTAAACTGTGATTTTACATTGACAATCAAAATGCAATTCATTGCAAGATGGAAGAGAAAGAAAATCAGTAGACATCTGGGGAAAGTATGTATTTGCATGTCTAGAACATTGAATTGTACATTGTTGGCTAAAAGAAACATCCGAATTGTACAAGGAACGTATCTTGCTGGGGTTGAACTTTATCAATCACGAGGCTGTATTCCCAAATGGCAAAAACCCTATCTGGTCATGACTCAGTTACTCCATATCAAATGTTTCTGGAGTCGATCCTTTGACCCAGAACATTCGAACCTCGTTCACCAGATCAGCGTTGACATTTTCGACTTTTGTTGGGTCAAAACTCGAAATGGTTGAAGGAGCAACGCCATGCTAAATCCAACTTTTATTAACCGAAGAAGGATCGAGGCGCTGATGATGGCCGCAGTGGTAGTTAAAGGGAATCAAAACCAGCATAGATCCGACGGTGTCTCCACTTGATTTTGTCGGCAATCTCTGGCTATTTCACAATGATGTCATGTCAGACGATAACGAACACGTGCCGCACAGACACGCAATAGATCTAGAGAGAGAAAGTCAAAGGGAGGAGGTAGCATGCTTTGCTTTCCTCCCTCCCTTCTCTCTCATCGCCCTTTTGTTGCACCTTGCCCTTTTAATCACTTACGACCAGGTAATTAAGAGTTGGCCAATCTTGAGCCCTTCAATTCCGTTGAAAAGTCCTCTCTCTCTCTATACGTTTAACTTCCCGTGTTTTATTTTGACTTTCCTCGTTTTGAATTGCCTGGCCTTCCACCTTTATATTTATAAACAAGCCACACCAAACAAATTCACAATCTTATCTCCTCTCTCATCACAAGAGCTCATCAGGCATCGCACTCAAATTCGATTGCACTTGGAGCCAGCATAGAGATTGCATCGTCAGCTCATCAATCCGGTCGCATCGCGCTGCGAGCGAATGGACAACAATGAAGTGGAAGTACCTTCATTCTTCCTCTGCCCCATCTCACTGGAGATCATGAGAGATCCGGTCACCGTCTCGACCGGGATCACCTATGATCGACAGAGCATCGAGACATGGCTATCCACATCCAAAAACAGCTTGTGCCCCACCACAAAACAGCCCATCTCCGACATGGACCTGACCCCGAACCATACCCTTCGCCGCCTGATCCAATCTTGGTGCACCCTCAACTCGTCACACGGAATCGAGCGAATCCCAACCCCCAAGGCTCCCATCAGCAAAGCCCAGATCACTCAGATCTTGCGAGATGCTGATAAACCTCAGCTTCAGCAGAAGTGTCTTAGGCGGTTGAGATCCATTGCTTCTCATAATACTTCAGCCAAGCGTTGCATGGAAGCCGCCGGCGCCGTTGAGTTCCTGGCCTCAGTGATAAACACCAACTTGCAAGATCAGTCATCTTCATCGGAAGATGGGTCACTGCTCGACATCAAAACCCCAAGCGACGACGCGTTGTGCATCCTCTATCATCTCCAGCTCTCTAAGCCAGGCCTCAAGAGTCTTGTGGCCAAGGACGGTGAGTTCATTGAATCGCTCACACGCATCATGCAGCGTGGGCCTTACGAGTCGAGGGCATACGCTGTGCTGCTGCTCAAGTCAATGTTCGAGGTGGCCGAGCCGATGCAGATCATCATGCTGAGGCAGGAGTTCTTCAACGAGGTGGCCCAAGTCCTGCACGACCAGATCTCTCAGCAGGCCATGAAGGCCACGCTGAAGCTACTGATTAACCTATGCCCTTGGGGTAGAAACAGGATCAAAGTCGTCGAGTCTGGGGCAGTCTCGATTTTGATCGAGCTGCTTCTCAATTGTTCTGACCGTAGGACCTGTGAGTTAATATTGATGTTGTTGGAGATGCTGTGCCAATGCGCCGAGGGGAGGTCAGAGTTGCTAAGACATGGGGCGGGCATCGCAGTCGTGTCGAAGAGAATACTTAGGGTTTCGCAGGTGGCTAGCGAGAGGGCGGTCCGAATTCTGCTCTCTGTCTCCAAGTTCTCGGCAACGACAAGCGTGGTGCAAGAGATGTTGCAGTTGGGTGTCCCAGCGAAGCTGTGTGCGGTTCTGCAAGTGGACTGTGGAAGGAAGACCAAAGAGAAGGCGATTGAGATACTGAAATTGCATGCTAGGGTTTGGAAGCACTCTCCTTGTCTGCCCTCCAATTTGCTCTCGTCATACCCATCTTGAAATAGAGAGGAGCTAGTAGTTTTCTTGCTTTTTTCAGCTAAGCATTTGTATATTAATTCATGAAATGGTTACTGTCATGCCACCAGTGAAAGATGTTATACCTTTCCAACCGATGATGGACAGAATAAGAACGCTTGTATAATTTGGATAGACTATATTCTTATACATATGTGGACATGAAATGATGTCCATGATAATATGACCCTTGATTCTGAATTAAATTTGCTTCCATTTGAGGAAAGCTAATCAAATTGCAACTTAATCTGTGCTGCAATATTACCGCAACTTGCTTGGAAGATCTCTCCTGAGGTAATTTTAGGGCATATTTGATAAACCCAATTATGTGCTGCAATATAAGATTCAGTGCTTAATCAGACAAAATTTGTTTGATAACCCTAGTAAGTATCGACTTAAAAGATTCAAATAGAAATTCATATAATTTGGTAGGTAAGGGATGGGTACTTAAATTCCTTAAATGGAAGAAGTGATTCATGGTAACTAGAACCTTATCATATTTTTAAAACTCATTACTAATCATCCTTGTTCCCTATTTGGTTAGAAATTAATAATATTCATGGTGATCAATTTTTAGTTATTATCAAACATCTTTCTGTTTCTAGTTTCACACTTAAGATTGTGAAAACTTAAATTCAGTTCTTAAACTTTCAACATTTTTTTCCAACAGAGGCCCTTAATTGTACAAAGTTGTTTACAAGATAATTTTTAAAGCTCAAGCAAAATATAAGTTCTCTCTTGGAACCTGTATCAATTTTAAGGAGAGAAGGGATTCGATTGCTTCGCTTTGTTCTCGGCAGTTTTATCACTCCACAAGATATTTCCTCACAATGTCCAACTGTATCCAATAACACATTAGGTCAATAGGACAGCAGCTGAATCAACCTTTGCTTCATCTACTAGTAATGATGGAGAAGAAGTATTTCTCTGTGGTGTATCATTGCTCTCTAACGAAAGTAAGAAAACAGTCTTTTGCCATGTTCATGTGCCAATCATTAAAAGAGCTCCACTAAGAAGTTTTGCTTAAACTTAAGCAGATTGATGATGGTGGGATCGTGCAGTAAACCACCATGTAATGATGATGACACTGTAGCTGATCATGAAGCTAAGAGAAACTTCATGAACTCAAGATTTACCTATACAAAGAAATAACTTCTTCACAAACTTGTTTTAATCTATCTTTTTAGCCCTAGTGTTTTCTATTTGGATGCCATTAAGACAGGAGAGCCTCCAGCGAAATCACAGCATTGCGATGCCCGTTGTAAAAGGTCAGGCACGAAAGAAAGATGTTAATCTTTTATGATTACGCCCAATAACTTGCTTTTAATATGGTCAACGTGCTTTTCGGTGTTCATTCTTGGGCCATTTCAACATCCATTCGGCTACCATATTAATGCAAAGTGATGATGCCAGCTCAGGCTTTCATGGTTGTGGATTGCAGAGCCCGCTCATCACGCTGTCCAAAAGAGAAGCTACGAGTCGAAAACCTTTTCTACACGATACAAGCGGTCATCTTTAGACAATGTCTTTCAAATCGTTCATTTTACGCGAAACAACAGGACTACAGTTATGTGTTCTCGGGCGAGAGTTCATTTCAGCGCTCTAGCGACGACCGGCGGACTTAGATTATGAAAAAGTAAGACATTGCGAGCTCTACAGAAGCTCCAGAGGCTCCTGATTGGGTGCCAATTTTCTTCCCCTTCGAGAATGATGTCTTGGCTTTTTGCATTTGTTGAATAAGTCTTCGGTCATTCGGCCAGAAACTAAAATTGAGAAAAAGAGAAAAGGACAAGCGAAGTGTCGTCTTTAGTCGGTTGTCCTATTGCTCGCCACTCCAGAGTCCATTCAACTTTCGCAACAGTATCCCGTGAACAAATGATCCATTTTCAGAGCAGAAGTAGTATTTTTTTGATGAAGTGTCTAATTGAAAACAGTTTTATAATGTTCAGATAGAAGGAATTTATCGAGCCGTTCTTTTTTAATTCTAATATTTAGAAGACAACGGTAACATATTCAACTTGGAAAGCATAAATTCACTGTTCCGTGCCCAAAAATAAGGACCGAGAAATTTCAATAAGTGTTGGTAAGTATGTAAACCTGTTGGTAAAAGTGAATATCATTGATTGTGGTGATTTACTTAACTTTTATGGAATTATCAATTTTTTTAAGACAAATTTCACTAAAAACCCCAAATTATGTCCATTGTAATACAATTAGAATCCTAAACTAACTCACTATGATGCAAATACCTTAAGGGTGAGTGGTTCTTGGGTTGCTCTAGGTTCCATCTAGAACCTAGAACTTATTCGTTAGAATCAATTCCCTATTTTTTGGAATTTGAAACCTGAAACCTACCCAATCACAAGTTCTAAGGTCAATTTCAAGCTCTACTTATGTTTCATAATGATTACAGTGAACCGGTACTTTTAATTATCACCATATGCTTCTACACACACAGAATTTAAAACATCAACAAAGTAAACGTCTCAATTATAAATATCACCGGAAATGAAAGCACAAATTAGTAATTCTAAATTACACACTCATCATCGGACACTATAGAATACCGTAGGATCACGCAAAAATATAGAGCAAAAAAAAAAAAAACATAAAGACTTCTTCTAGGTTCTAGATTCCACTTTCCAAATTCCAAATCTAACGGCGAAACTAATTCTCCAATTTTTGAAAACTTCAAACCTAGTCTGCCTACCCTAAACCTAGAACCACACTCACCCCTAAAATAACCCAAACTTTTTTTTGTCACATAAAAATTCAAACTTATACAAGCATGACATATATACCATCTATTTTGGTTTCATCCATGATATATTTGTCACCGATATAAGTTTATGAGTTTTTTATGAAATACAAAAAGGTTTGGAGTATTTGTGCCACAATTGGCAAGTTTGGGATTTTTAATAACAAAAACAAAAACAAAAACAAATTGGATATTTGTGTCACAGTGTGTATAATTTGGATTTTTTTTTGTATAAACCATTTTTTTATTGTTTGAAATCTTACAATTTTTTTTGCTAACTTACCAGTTTTTATTTATTTAACTTATGTTGTGATCCTTCCGGGATGAACCTTGAGTAGGTTTAATAGGTTAATAGACATGTACTAACAAGTCCCCACTAGGTGGTACTTACGCTTCACAAAGACTCTCTCAAGCTCTACCAACCATAGCTCAAATTCTCATTTACTCTATTTTAAGTGAGACTAGAGCCGCCATTAACGTATTATAGACCGAAGGCCGCGGCCTTATTTCGGCAAACTAGAAACTTTTGGATTGGGGAATTTGAGTACACTAGTTTAGCTTGACGCCCATTACTGGTACCTTTGCACTTTAGAGAAAACGCTGTTTCATGCCATCTTTTTTCTAGTTTTATTGCCAGACATACAAATTCAAATGGCCATGCGGGACAACGCAATCAATGCAAGGATTTCATCAATAAAAATAACCAACATCACGTACTTAAACTTTGAAATCTCATGATGGGTTGACCCGATCCAATTGAAAATTCAAGACCACATGTGTTTTGTGGTTGGAGTTAGAGATGACAATGGGGCAAGGCAGGACGGGAGCGAGGGTCGCATCCCCATCCCCGCGTCACAGTTATAAGAGGGGCACCATCCTTGGCCCTTGCCCTGTGCTGAACAAGTCTATGTAGTCCATTCCCAATCCCGCGGGTAGCTTGATTTTCCCCTTCCAACCCACGGGATTTTAACCTTTTTTTTTCAAGCCACAGAAAGAAAATCTTAGAATAACAAAGCAAATGGTGAAAAAAAAATAGCATTCTTAATGGAAACATTCATAATTGATATAGGAAACGGTCGATATATACATAAAACAGGGGTCTCTCAACTTATCCCAACAACTCTATCCATTTACGAGTTCGCTAGGAATGCATGTTCCCACCTGAATTTGTGCTGCAAATTTCGACCGCCAGAGGACAGCGAGAAAGAGAAGCACTAGAGAGGTGAACTTCCAAACCTTTTTCCCATTAAAAACTTAGGTTTCGGCGTGGGTATGGCCCGATTTCGTGATCGAATTCCGACACCGACCGATGGTGAGTACGAGAGGTGCAAAAGGGTTCACGAGTCAAACCTCGGTTCCTCCGAGGGCTCTAGCGACATCCATTGAAAAACAAATTCGAGAATAAAAACGTACCCGGGATTGAGTTATGCAAGAAACGGTAGCTATGGATTTCTAATGTCAATTCCAAAGTATGCTTAAGTCAAGATCGAAAGTAGGTCTCTTGCGCCTCACATGTTGAACAGAAAAGTCGTTCAACTTTAATGAGTGAAATGAAAAAGAACATCATAGCAGGCGGTTCTCTGTCAAGTTTAGAGAGCCTTTCCGCCCTTCTTTAATGCATTGACGGACTTCTTTGAATTGCTTTCGGACTTATGTCAAAGATAATGGCTGAAAATAGGAACTCTTTAAGAAACTGGAGATCTCTTGGTTGAAGCCGCAAATTCGTGTTTTGGTATGTTTTGTCAACTGCGTGTCCCTACAGCTCTACCATATTCAGCAAAACTATACTCTTGGCAACAAATTAGACTGGCTACAAAGTTCCACGTACTCAAGGAAGCATGTGATATGCTCGGGCCAGTAGCAGATCACAATCAGGAATTATCAATTTGTTCGGCCAACACACGTTCTGGTGAAATCGATGTGATGTCCTCATCTTGCGGGATATAACGAGGCCTGTGATATGTTCAATACCTGATTTGTTGAGCCATCATGCTTCGACAGAAGATTAACGGCGAGGATTGGCTTTGTCCAAGAAAACCTAAAAGAAGGTGATGTTGAGAATCAAATCAGGGACTTCGCATCGTCAGTGCCTTCAAGTAAATCTACTGAGACTTCCTCACAGATGCTAAAGGAAAACTGAGTTTCATACATTATTCCGGTGATAAAGTAAACATAATTCGTTTTCAGTCTCTGTTATTTCTCATGTTTCTATACATAATTGTAGTATTGAGTAACAGTATAAGGAGAGAGAGAGAGAGAGAGAGAGTATGACTAAATTCCGTGTCATTTCCTGGAGAAAGTTGCATCCTGTATAGACATATCAAATTCCCTCCAGTTACTGGTCAATAGATCTGGATTAGCCTCTGGACCAAGAACTGGCATAAGCTCTGTGCCCTCAAACCCATGATTCATCATCAAATGGTCAGGTTCATTCAACCACGCACCGCCCCCTTCGCTTGGCAAAGGTGGCAACCCACCAAAGTAGCTCGCATCGCCACCATCACAAGATTGAATTCGATCACTGATCCCGTTAAGATTGTTAGAGTCACTGCCATGATGATGAGGATGATGGTACATCTGGTTATTTCCATTGCCCAAGTGAGTCTCAGCAAAAAGCTCAGAAATGAACTCGCATCCAAGAAGCTCATTTCCATGCATCAATTCGATATTGTCCAAGTCATGAACTTGCTTTACATTTGCCAGAGACTGGCTGCCTTGGTGATTGGATTCACCACCGGCCAACTCTTCATGTGCCAGTTCCGGCTTCTGATTCAAGTAATTCGCATAGACAAGCGCAAGATCGATATGCGAGCCAGCATTAGACGAGCTAGTCGGATTGGCCAAGGAGCCATTGCTGTCTCTCAACATAGTACCACACGACAATCCACTCCCAAAAGGGTTGCTGGTGGCCGCAAGGTAAGCTGATGAAGTAGCCGTGCCAGAGGATATTCGTATGGACTTGCCCCGCCTGTTTTTCCTGCAGCCGCCGCCAACAGGGACATTCCGGAGAGAGCCGCCCTTCGTCCAGTACCTCCGGCAACCTTTGCAGAAGTACCTGGGCTGAGTAAGGCTGTAGTTGTTGTAGTAACAAAACTTGGTGTTGGAAGATCCACAGCGCGGACAGTTGGGCGACATCTCAACATTTGGCTTCCATGCTCTGTCCATCGTCCTTTAGTCATCAAGATCCCTCAAACCACCATTAAAACCCTTCTCTCTCAAAGATGAAGAACCACCAAAAGAACATACCCTCTCCCTCTGAAACCTTAGAGAGAGAGAGAGAGAGAGAGAGAGAGAGATTAGTGCGAAGAAGTGCGAGGAGAGAGCTAATGAAGCAGAGACATGCTTAAGTCTAGCAACGAGATGGTAATTTTTTTATCTTTTTCTCTGTTGGGTTCTGATAAAAATAAAGAGAGAGGCACATGGAGATGTGGAGGCGCTCGTGCACATGAGAGTGTGGAGTTGGGAGTTGACATTCCGGTGCCGTCAAGGACGAGGGAAGTTGCAGGATTTCTGCAACACCGTAGGCTGATACGAGGTGTCTGTGTCTCCCGATACGTGCCGCCCCGCGACTGGGCTGCGGTGGGCGAGGGAGGAAGCAATTGCCTCGAGAGGGACGATGGACTGTTCCTTAGGAGGGCGGACAACGAAGTTTGTGATGCGCACCATCTCTACGAGCCGATGCATAAGCATACAATTGCTTCCTTTGATCTCTCATCAATCTACGTTAACTAATCCCGTGGATTTCTCTCGTTCGAGAAGCTCCATCCGCAGCGCAGGAGTAATTGCCCTAGAATCACATCTAAGAAGATCATCTTGGTCAAAGTAAAGGGGTGCTGGTTTTAGGGTATTTCTTCAATTAATGTGTTCACTTTGAAAAAGTAGACGGAATGTTTATGTGGTAAGTGCACATGAGTCGGCCAGCATGCTAATAGCAATAAGGGAGACAAGACATTGCGGGTTCGAAATTGGATCTCCCCTCTAAATTTGATTGAACTCAATTAAACGTGCTCGTATGCGTCTTAGGTGTAGTTCTTGATTACTCGATGATCCAGTTATGTCGAGAATGATTGTCTAACATGGTAACAATGTTATCCATCGAGAGTTTGGATCTTAATGTGCCATCCTAGCGTTATTCCACTCATTGCTACTAAGTTCCATCTAGTTCTTAACAATGTTATACAATAGATTTCTTGTTTTGTTTGTTGCTTCAAATATGTAACTAATCCTTACATTTCTTCAAATCAATTGCCAAACACCACTAGCAGGGCTCTGTGATCAATTCTCACAATTGCCTTTGGAAACAATGCATAGGATGCATTTATTTTACAAAAAATGAATGTTTTGAAAAAAAAAATTCCTAAAAATAATTGTTTGTATCGCTTACATAAATGAATAAATGAAAAGTATTTTTATCACTCATGAAAATATTTATTCATAAATTATTGTCAACAATGGAGATCTTTTTTATTGACTAATTCATTTCAAGCGATACAAGCGATCATTTTTAATAAAATATTTTCAAATTCATTCATTTTTAGTGAAATAAAAGGACATGTTTTCAAAATCATTTATTTTTAGGAAATCATTCGTTTTTAGGCTCCATTTGTTTTGTGCAAAATAAGTTATTTGAAAAATATTTTCCTAAAAACAGTCGTTTATGTAGCTTGGAATAATTAGTTAATGAAAAATGTCCTCATTATCAACAACATTTTATATTTATATATTTTCGTAAATGATAAAGATATTGTTCATTCATTTGCTTTTATAAAAGATATGAAATATCATTTTTTTCATTCATTTTTCACGAAATAAATAGTGTTAGTTTTCTCTATTTTTGGGCACAACTTTCTACATCAAAGGGTCATTGGGAAAAGAACAATTTAACTTAGCAAGTTGACAACTATCTGTTGTAAGAAGTTAGAGCTAACGTAAGCGTCGGAAGCCAAGCAACGATCTATGTTTTATTACAGCTATCAAGAGAACGAAATCAAATTGAGGAAACAACTTAGTTAAAGTAGCAATTAGGTGAAGCAATCCCCAAAACTGAACCTTTGCAACTGTTCGATTCTGGCGGGGCAAGTAACCTCCGCAATTTGTGTAGAAAGTAAAAAGGGATTTATGAGGAAGAGACAAAAGAAGAGTGCCCTTAATGATGCATGCATGAATGCCTTTAAATATTCTACTTAGCCCTTACATCATGTTACGCATTAATGTAGTATCACTCACATAATATTCGGTATGGTTTAGTTTAAACTATAGTGAAGAGATAATAGCATATATGAAAAAACAACGCCTAAATCCTATGAACAAATTTTTCTTTACTAAGCGAAAGAGAAAGTTCTTTCTTTAGTTATTACACTTTTTCTTGTCCAATTGATATGGATCTAAGAATGGTGATCTCCACCTTGATCGTTCCATATCATACTTCATACAATTGGAATAGTCACATCGATAAAGCTAGGATCTCTCATAAAATAATGGCTTCTATTCAAAGACCGCATAACCACATAGATAAACTCAAGGACCCATCTATTCATAATCAATTTAAGACTTTTCTTGAGAGGTATTCGAAAACGTGATTTATACATCTATCAATTGAAACACAAATTAAGGTAGAGAGAGTGAGAGATCTAATAAAGAAGGGTTTTGTCCATACACAATCATCAAAAAAAAAAAATGATTATTCACGGATCTTTTCAGATTTATGTTGCTTGTGTCCCTCTTTTTTGGTTATCATTACACCTTTTTTTTTCATTCAAACACATCATGTGTGTAAGACATCTTGCAGAAGCCCAGCACATAAAAATATATTATGTGTCGGCAAAACTGGTGATGTAGCTAGGGTTTGACCAGTATATCCCATGTACCAACGTGGATCCACATGGAAGCACATCTTAAATCTAAAATTAGGGGCTTGATGAGGGGAGGTTGAGTTTTCTAAAAGAAGGAATGTCCCATTGGTCGGTAGTTTTATATGCATTGCTTTGACCCAAAAATCTCTTGGATCATGGGCTTCTTGGATCCTGTAGCTTCACCATTTTTCACGACCAAGCTTTACAAACACAAGGAATTCTCGTAAATCAAAATTTAATTATTTGTTTATAAGCCATTTTCCCCTAACTTGCTTAAAAGCTAATGCCTCTTCGCCCATCTCATTGGACCTTCATCTTGTTTAATACGAATCAAGCAAATCACCAGTGCAAAAATCAAATTAGAAGAATTTGGGAGAAAGCAAAATTGGAAAAGAGTTCAGTAACTTTCAACTTTAGAAAATGAATTTCCTAAATTTGGAACGCGTGAGTTTTTTTGGAATAGTATGGTTTTTATGTTGACCCATTCAATTTTAACCATATCCATTATCCGGTAATCTGTGGTTGTTGTCCACTTTGTTTGGCTGGTGGGCAGCTACAATCAATGGAAGAAGCAGGCAGAAATTAAAATTGACATGGCTCGAAATTGGGACATTAAAACAGCGGTTTCTTTCTAGAGATGCTGAAGGCAAGGACATCAAGGAAGGCAATGAGATCTCTTGAGTTGCAAGGAGCGTGATGACATTGTGTAGGCTCCGTATCTAAGCTCAAGGAGCTTCTAGGCGAATTACTGATTACAAAGATGGGTAGTTTGCCGGGAGACACCCAGGTTTGCCTTTGATTTTTGGGAAGCTATCCACAAAAGATTGTAATCCCTTGACTGACAGAAAACTCTAGGCAGTGTTAAGGGTAAAGATTGCCGTTCGCTGGGAGACTTCAGATAGTTTGTTATGTGGTATGGTCTCCTATTGGTGCTGGGTCGTCTTCTTCATTGACAGATGTTGCAGCTCCCTTAAATGGTCCAGCACGGATGAAAGCTCTTCAGCTGGGAACTTTAAATGGGTTTGTTGTTTGTGTACCAAAGGAGGAAGGCGGTCTCGGATTGTTACTGATTCATCAGCACAAGAAAGCTCTGCGTTTATGAAGCTAATTTGGGTGATACTTTCTGAATCGGGCTCATCATGGATTGGCGGGGTTAACGAATGTCTGATCAGGCAAAAGAAGCATTTGGCTTGTAGCTCCTCCTGCCAAATTCCTCGAGTATCGAGGCCTTGTAGTCGGTCTAGCATTGGGGATGGTACGAAGAGCGGAAGACTTCCTTGTGGCTGAATCCTCGGCACCCGCAGCGATCTTCCAACAGGATGGTATGCAATGTCGGGTTATCTCTTCATGCCAACTTCTTGGTGCAATAGAGGATTCAAATTGGAAACAGCTTGCTGCAAGATTAAATGCCTAGGTCTTGATTTAGTCTCTCTAATTTGGCATAACGCATCCTCATCCAAGATGCTTGGATTAGAATCATTTGGTTGGCAATTCCTTTTGATATGCTTCACATTTCATAATGGCTGGAATAAGGACACTGATCTAGGAAACTGCCTTGGCATAGACTCGTGCAGTTTGCACCAAACATTCCTAAGCATAGTTTCACATGCTGACTGGCTTGTTGCAGTCCGCGGATGCATAGATTGTCATATCGATTCGAAACTCGAAACAGTCTCTTCATATAGTGTGAGGTATCGAAAGAAGAATGGAATCGAGTTGTCCAACAAACGGGGGCATCCTAGGCTTGGAAAGGTAAAGCTACATGATCATTGATCTTTAAAATTGCAAATGTGCCCCAGTCAAAACCACGTTTTGGCTAATGAGGAACATGAAAGCTTGTGACTCGAACCCTAGCAAAAATTTTCCCCCGAAGATCATTAAGTTCTAAATAGACTCAGAGATCAGCAGCATAGCAGCAGAATAATTTATAGCAGATTCAATCTTGATAAAGTTATCAACAAGAAACGCATGCTTCATCATAAAAAAGGTAGAGAGAGAGAGGGCAGGAACGGTGCATTATCAGCCATTTCTCCCCTTTTCCCTCCTCTTTGCAATACAAGATCGTAAGTACAACATACTTGAAAACTTGTCCAGCAATACAGGGGCCACTTGCTCACTGATGGAGACGAAAAAAATGAAATAAAATACGAACCTTTTCTTGACTTGAGCACGCATCAATCCGTGCGGCTCAAAAAGGCCCACGCACATTAAAAAGCAACGGGAAGCCATTTACTTCATAAGTAAGATAAAGATACCCAACATGAAATATTCAACCGAATGTTTAATACTATATTAAAATGGAGAAACAATCAACACAGCACCCACTGCACGTGCATTGCTAACATTGAAATAGCAGAATCAGGAGTAAAACCAAGAGTAGCTTGGACTCGGCTCGATTTATTTGAGATCAACTAGCCTAATTTCAAGGCGAGCTCGAGCTCCTCGAGTATCCTGTCAAGTTCAAGCTCGCCAATACTCGAGTAGAAAACCAAGCGAGACTAAATCAAGCTTCTATAATTTTCTTTCTCAAAAACATATTATAACAACTGTAAAAGACACGTAAGTTGTCAAAATTACTTAATCAACCATCATAGGCATGTATGCAAGCTTGAGCTCAGCTCGAGTCATATGAGTTAAATATATAACTCCATTGTATCAAGTCGAGCTCGAGCATTAGGATTGTCAATTCAAGTTGAGCCCAAAAATGCGAGTCCAGTCGAGCTTGAGCTTGGCAGCATATCAACTCAACTCAGCTCAACTACACCCCTAAGCTGATAAACACCCTGATGTACAAAGTACAAACTCATATTCATCCTAGCAAAGAGGAATTTTGTTAAAATTCCAACTAGGCTGCTATTACAATTAAGTAGTATCCTAAATCATCTGATAAAAATGTCCATTTTCTCAGACATTAATTAGTACCGTACATTCTGACTGTGAAGCAACTCAACTGCAGCGGCCACCACCCCTTTTCCCTCGCTGGAAATGTCCAGGCCAGGTTCTTCAATCTTCCTATTCAGAAGCCTGTCCAGCTCCCCTTTCAATTTCTGCCAAAAACGCTCTCCAAATTGAATTTTTATAGAAGGGAAAAGAAACTAAAAGGAGAATCAAATTACCAAATGCACACAAACACTGGAATCATAAAGAAGTTACCCGTATCAACTCCAACACACCCTTTGATGCAGAGAAGTGAAGGTAGCCATCAAGCATTTCAATACCCTCCCCACTTTTGCTGGGAACAAGGTTTCCACCAAAAAGAAGTAAAGCATAATCTGATATATTTGTGGAGTCTCGGATAAAAATGCTGGTAGTTTTCACCTTTTCGCTGTATATCAAGTATGGCAAAGGAAATAAATGGATGCCTGCATTGACAGATGCTGGATGAATGTCCACTTTACCCACTTCTTTAGTGTAAAATGCTGTCCGCTTTCCTCTGCTTTTGCACTGAACAACATTTGGGTAAAGCCCAGCACAGAGAATTGCACACACCATCTCCAAATCATTGCTATAAAGATTGTATGCCTGCAACAGTTATGAATGGGAGTCCAAAATCAGAGAGAGAGGGGAAAGAGGGGGGGGGAATTGATAAAATAAGGCATCAAACATGCAGCTACAAAACAAGCTATAAAAAATATCACCAAGGTGGACATACACTAGGGCCCTTTGATTTGTCTACAAAGCCAATATCAGAAAGGAGATTTAGGAACTGCATTCTCATGTCATCCATCATCTGCAAGGTCATTGGGGACAAGTAGTTTTCCCAGCAGAATGATCTTTCCTTCCCACTTCGTTTTGCCTCTTTCCACCCTTCAAAAGCTTTCAGAAGTGCTATGTGGTCACTGCAGTACAAATGCATGCAATTATTTACACTGGAAACAACGGATTTTTGATTTCAGCAACATAATGCTCCAAAGTAAGCAAAAACTAAGGCCTAAACCACTGATTCAACCTGCAAGAATCACCGGCAAAGGATCTTTTTGCTTCATCAGCTTCCTCTTTCTTATTTATTGGAAGGACAAATGGGTCACGGTATGCAAGAGCAGCAGCAATGATTAGGGCAGGAGTCAGACATTGAAATATGGACCCCATCAAAAGCATCTTTCCAATATTTGGATCCACAGGTAAAGTACATAGGTGGCGGCCTGTCAGGTGCAAGAATACCATGTCATAATTATGATGCAAAGCCAGTATTATGCAGGAGAAACCACTCTATTTCCCTCACCAAGTGGAGTAAGATCCTCCTTATCATCAAGAGCCCCTATTGTTTTTAGCAGTTCAATTGCATTTTGAACGGCAAGATGGTCAGGTGGCTGAAGTGCCTTGGACAGAAATGATCCAATTGCACCAAGTTGCAAGCTCTTAATGTGAAGGCAAAGTTCTTGTAGAGGAGTCCGGAGAATTTCCGGAAGTTGAAACTGGGGCATTGCGTCATGAACGATTCTTGGATAAAGCTTATAACAAACTCCTGGTTGCACACGTCCAGCACGTCCTCTTCTCTGAAGTGTTTCCAGACAAAAGAGAAAGACAGACAGACAGACAGACAGACAGAGGCTCAGAAACAAAATTGATAGAACTCACAGAAATCTCACATGTTGTGTTCATGACTGAGAAGAGCTAAATCATCATGATGCATACCTGATGTGCTGAGGCCCTTGAAATCCAGGATGGTAAAAGACAAGCCAGCTTGTTCAGAGCATCGTAACTAGTTTCCTTTGCCTTTCCACAATCAACAACATAAACAACATCATCTATTGTAATACTGCTCTCTGCAATGTTTGTTGCCAGCACGATCTTCCTGCAAAATGATGCAGCGGTTCATAGCCAATGATTGATAAGTAGAAGTAGAAGCCTTTATGACACTAATAATGTCCACATGTCTATCCACTACCAACTAACAAGCACAAAAGCAACAGGGGAAAACTCTGAAATGACAAACATGAAATTTCGACACGATGTATCTATATTCAAATACTACTACAATCGTTTACAAAATTTTGGAGTAATAATAGTTTATCCTCAATACTCTGGGAAAGTTACCCCATAATAAGAAACAAGGACAGAGGAAGATGAATTTAATTCCATGGGAAAAAGAAAGTCCAAATCAGAACAGATGGAGGTGCTTACCTCTTACCTGGTGGAGGATGGTCAAATATTTCCCGTTGATTGACAGTAGGCATGGAACCATGTAGCGGAAGGACAAGAAACCTGCTCTGATCCCCAAGCAGATGGTTAACTTTAACCTTGTCAAGCAGCTTTGAAATGTCATCCCATCCAGTGAGAAATACAAGAATGGCTCCATCACCTTCATGGCGACATATATATTCAAGAGTTGACTCCACCTGTGAATTTTCAATGCTGCAAAAATTAAAGTGCGAAGATCTCCTAGTAGGTGCTTAAACAATACGCACATAACTATTGCAAAAGCCAGACAACAATTGGTCAGTTACGACTAATCACAAAAGCAAATGTGAGTCAAAAGAATATTTATTATGGGGAAGCATGTTCATTTTATTGTTTGATCAGTAATTATAGGGCAGTATCGTGCCAGTTAAAACAGCTGAAACTGGCTACACCGCAAAAAGTGGGTGAGCTTAACTCTACACAGAGAGAATGGAACTCTATTTGGATTTTGCTCCATCAGCTAGTCTTCCCACTTCTTGGTTTAGAAAAAAGGAAAACCTTTGGAGATGGAGCTGACTTTGCAATCCTCAATCTCAATGTCAAATTCTGTTTTTCAGTACCTCAAATACATTCAATATCCTCTAACTGATATCCAACAACAGGAAATCCCCACTGGAACCTGTAGTTGGACTCTTAAATAATCACCATTAACAATGTCAGGAACAAATGTCTGAGCTAGCATCCGTCCGTAATACTGCCACTCATCCTAGTTAGATGCGCCACCTCTAGTTGTTCAAAGTATAAGAAATATGAGAGCAGTCGAGAAAAGAACGTACCAGACCCAAATCAATCAGTGAACCTGACCAAGCTTCAAGAGACTCTCTTGTGGATCTGCTGTAGCTTCTATAATGAGAATCAATGTCGACATCCTATATAGATAATTTGTCACACCAAAATTAACAGAATATAAAATTTCACAAAAGAAAACTTTTGAATAGCAATCAGGACAATGTGCATCGAAAAAAAGGTCCTCAACAAAAATATCTTTCATCCATTCCAAATATTTCTTTCTCTAAATTAAATAGTCCAAAAATCAATAAGAGAGCCAGAACAGTATGGTTTAAACATGCACTAGCAAGGTAGCATTTGAAAAACAGGATCAATAGTTAGAATTTTTCCATACAGGTATTATGAAGTAAAATGTAGAATATTTCAGATGGCCAGATCCTAAAATAACTTGCATTACACCCCTTTTCCTTCATGTACAGATACAATCTATAGGTATAAGATGCCGAGAGATCATGTGAGAAACACAAGAGACTGTCTGGCAAACACCCAACCTGATCTGTGCTCACGAGTACCCTAAAACAAAGAACATTTCCCCTACTGATGTAGCAGAAATAGAATTTAGCACCGCCAGAAACGCAATACTGTTCTGGGTAAACACAATGGTTTAGACTGATGTTGCAGGTTTAGATTGAGCACAAAATGTGATGACACAAACGTGAAACTGTTCCTACATCTCTCTCTCTCTCCCCAGCCCCCACTTCTCCCCAACCCAAGAGACTGACTGTATAACATTTTACTTTTACCAGCAATTCATGCTCAATAGTACCCCAAAAGAAAGAATATTAACTCTCAGTCATTGTGGAACAAACCCACTGGTTTGGAGAAAGAGAAAAGAAATTGCTAAGTTTGTGTGGAGGGAGAATATGACAGGAAGAACAGTGAATGAGCATATCTCTAGGGTGGCTCTGACTTCCTACTTTCTCTTCTATTTCACAACCAAATGTACCACTAATGCGTTTGCCAGTCATGTTGATGCCAGCAGCATGGAGAGTGCAAAGTGTTGGTATCAATAAAATGCTCCGCACATCAAGTAATTATCAAACTCAAGATCACAATCCACTGGTCAGATAGTTTATATCCATACCATGTTCTTTCTTTAGAAATAAGCCACCAGTTCAACCACTCAAACTTATTGAACTGCAAATGGTTGACTGGTTCTCTCTCAGGTCCTGTGTGAAAATACTGCCTTCCATGCAAGATTATTTGCAACTCCATACACAAAATGAAGTTCTTTGGTCCAATTACAGGGCCAATGGTATAGAATTACCCCAAGTCGAAAATGACAATGGTTTCAGAATGAAAAACCAAACCAGACAGTATGCAAAATCAGTGATGTTCTTTTTTTTCTTATTGATTACAACGCAATGATTCCCTGCTAAAGAATTAGGTTGTCAATATAATACGATGCTATAAAATCCCATCAAATCATTCTCAAGACCAACAAAATGCCAGTAATCTCCATTACATATTCCAAAGTAATAAAAATTATGCGTCTCTAATTCTTTTGCCTGATATAGAATACATGCCGAGAAAGAACATGACCAATGCTGTCTAAAAATAATTAGCAAAACAAACAAGGAACAGAAGCATGCCTCAAAAAGTTCGGTCAAAGGATCTTTCTTAGAATCTTGCTGCTTCCTCCTCCTCCTTGAATTTCCCTGAAAGTTATCAAACTCAGGCTTTATAATGTAATGAGTTTTCTCCAACACATCTTCTAGGAACAACTCTGCCACAGGGAAAGTCAACCCCTGCAAGATTTACACATCAAAAAGAGCACAGTTTTGAGTTATCTTTCCAAGACTAGATTGCACAGAAGTACTGTTCTATTAAATAAATTTCATTACCGGTATATGCAAAGTGGGAGCATTTCCAAAATATTTGGAAAACAAGTCAGCATTAATGGTTGCACTCATCAGAATAATCCGTAAATCTGGACGCTTTGGAATAAGGTCACGCAGAATTATCAACAGAAAGTCTTCGTTAATGCCTCTTTCATGTATTTCATCCACAAGCAAGTGGCTTACACCAGTCAATTTTGGGTCTTGAGCCTGAGCTTCCGCATCATGGTCAGAGAACAAAAAGGAAACACATCACAGTGATGAAATGAACAACCAAAAATACATGAGCCATAAGTTGATAAAAGAGCTTCACCATGTGCAACAACAGAACATGTAGCAGAAATAGAAGTCCAATGAGAATAGAGGACTTATACAACATCCAAACACAATTTATTTTCTTCAACCAAAAAAAGAACAAGACAATTTATTTTCAATAAGGTTCATTACCAACGTGTTGAATCACCAAATTTCCCTAGAGGGTATAATATGAAATTTCGAGGTTCCACCCTATAATACAAATTTGTGTTGAAATGCACAGAGAGCAAGTGCAGTCTGTAATTCCCACAAAAGATGCATTTGCACAGGCTAAAGAAGCTACTATTATCTGTAGGGTACTCAAAATAAAGCTTCAAGCAATGGGAAATTAATCATCAAAACTTTCTTACCAGTCGTCTAAGTAGAACTCCAGTGGTGCAAAATAGCAGTCTTGTTTCTGCAGAAGACTTAGTTTCCAGCCGGATCTGATACCCAACAGTTTCACCAAGTGCCTCTCCCCTTTCAGAAGATATTCGAGCAGCAACAGATATGGCAGATATACGACGTGGTTGTGTACATATTATGCTGCAGTCAGCTCCGCGAAGAGAAGATATCTCCTCTTCTAGAATGAATTGAGGGAGCTGTGTAGTCTTACCACAACCTGTCTCTCCAGATACTACCAGTACCTAGATCACCAAAGGTGTCTATCAAGAATCAATGTGACAGTAGACATCAAACATCTAAATAAACCACTTCCACTACATATCTCACATATAGATCTGTCATAGTCATATCGTAGTAGCATCATGAAAATTCATATAAAACTCGAAAGTCTTCTAAAAGAGGAAGTATAAACTTAATAAAGCAAGTAAGAAGCTTTATTTTACAGTTGTGATGCTCACTGACAAACATACGACTTGCTGATTTACTTATTGTGTTGTAAAGCCAATCCAAGCAAGAACAGCCTAATAAGTCTTTTCCACCAGTAAGATCAATTCAATACTTGATAGCATTCAAAGAAGGTACTGCACCTGATTATTTGCAATAGCTTTTAGGAACTCGGCTTTGACTTTAAATGCAGGAAGCTTTTCCCGGAAAGACTGCATTGCCTTGACATTGGCACTACCCTGCAAGGGAAACATGTACTTAAGATGGCCTTGTGAGTTTAGCGGATTCACAAACCAGAGAAATATCTGATTTCACGAATAGATATCAATGAGCGATACAATCTCTCACTCCAATCACAAAACCCACCTTCATCTTTTCTTGCTTTGCCTTAAGTTCAGTGTTAAGTCTCTCCTTAGCAGAATTGATCTCCAATACTGAAACAGATTTCTCTATATTTCCAGCAGGTAATACTTGTTTATCTCGCTGACTAGATGAGAAAGAGGAGCTGCCAACAGATACTGAGGAACTAACTAAAAGCTCTCCAACAAGTTTCTGGGTTTCTGAAGACATTTGAATCTGCACAAAGCATGATAAAGAAAGATAAAAGCCCAATAGTTGAGAACCTACCTCTAAAAAATTAAGAGAAAACAAAAATCCTTTTCTCATTCCAAAGTTGGAGTTTTGCACCACACACAAGCTCCGTCAAAGGTTTGCCTTGCCCCACTCTTAAAAACAGATTCTTATTTCAATGCAAAGGGATCAAACAGAAATTCACAAAATGATTGCGCGAATGTTACCGTCTTTTGTGTCGATCCATGGCGCTCATCCAGATCTGCCCGATAATCTGGCAGTGGAACTTTGCTAACAACAAGTGCCTTCCCTTTATTGTATGCATGGCTTTCTTTCGCAAGGCCAGGAAGTTGCAAAGTAGGAATAAGTAGGAGACCAAACTTAAGAGTATATTATGAAGTCAGGGGAAAATTAAAAAAATAACTAACATTTCAAGTTATATAAATTCATATACAATCACAATAGCATCCTTGTCCAACTTTCCATCACCATACTCATTGTATAAACCATGTCAAAATTTTAGTTCTAGTTAAGTTCATCCTTTTTCATTGTATAAATAAACAAGAGCTCAATCGAGCTCCTGATTTTTCAAAAAAATTCATCTGAAATCATGTAGGTGAGAATTCAGGGATTCAGTGGTCCAAAACTTAACAATGAGGTACAGAATTCACTCTCTTTAGCTTTCCACAGCATAAAAGTAATAAGACGAGAAAGTTGAAACTTACAAGTGAAGCCCCAGCTGGTAAGCCATGTCCAACAGAATATCCTGATCTGCACGGCTAAAGTTACGCTTAATTATCATCTCCTGCTCTCCACCACTTTTGAATTGCTCCATCTTACTCCACCACACGTTCTCATCAAGAACTTCCATCTGAATATCAAGAACAGTCGATGAATCCCCCAGAAATGCCGAGCACAATATTCATTCGCAACAATTTTACCATGTTATCAGCATCGAGAAGTTGAGTACCATCTTATTTCACAACGGAAGTTTCTTGTACTGTTTCAGTCAAAGTAAAAGCAATTATGAAAGCACTCATCATGGTTCCATCACTATCGGGTACTCTTTAAATCCCATAACCGCTGCAACTTTTTTTCTCCCTAAAGGCATTGTGTATATCCGATCATGAAGTACTGTTTTGCACCAAGTCCAAGATTACGCAAAATCGCTAATCAGCAATAAGTTAGTTCGTTCATACCATTATTGGTAAGCGAGCATAAAGTCGAGGATTTGGACAAACAGAGCACCATTTATCGAATTAAGATGAACAAAAGGGACATTTCCGAAGCTCAGCCGCTCCATTACTACTACGACACAACAATCCATCTTATATGTAAGACGGAAGTCTAGCAGAACCATTGATTCACCAACAAACGAACCAAACTCAATCAATCCGAGCATGGAAAGCGCGAAGGTCGAGAGACAAAGAGTCAACAGTGACTTTACCTCAGCTGCCTGTTGCCGGAGCCGCTCCGCCCGCCACACCGGGTCCCACCACCGCTGCTCCCCGCGACCGCCACCGCGGCCTCCTCTACCGCCGCCGCCCCGTCGGGCCCCGCCGCGGCCGCCCCCTCGACGGCCGCCTTGGTAGTTGGGGCGGTGGGACATTGCGGAAGCGGAGAAGGCGAATCGAGGAGAGGAGAAGGTTCTGGAGAGGAGAGGGGGAGCGGCGGAGCGAGAGGTGTGCACGCGGAGGGAGAAGAGAGTGTAGAGGATCGCAGGGAAAGCGAACATATGTAACGCACTGAGACAAGGGGAGAGAGACGGGGGAAACGGCAGGGTTGGTTATTTATACTTTCCCTAGAAATGGACTTGATAGATTTTTTCGCACTTGTGACTCATTTTTCTCGAGTATCCTAAAAACCTGTCGAAAAATTATAATCGAATTCTAAAAAAATTTAAAATAATATAATAAAGTCCTAAATTTGCTGAATTTGTACAATAAAATCTATGCATTTGCTCCACCTAATGTGACTGATGAAAAAAGTTTTCATCACTTATTTTTTTACTTTTTTTAAGACGAATGTAGCACCCACTAAAGGTCTCTAAGAGTGATCATCGATTTTGGATTCACCCTAGATTGACCCTAGACTAGCCCAATCCAATTGGTCATTCCAGAAGAACTAAGCTGGTCCTTAATCCTAAGGTCAATGAAACCTATACCGTGTGGGTTGATTCCTAATCTTATGGGACCAATCTTGTAGATTTTTTTTTTTGTCTAAATCATAAGTTACGCTTAGTAGTCAGAAGAAAATTTAAGATAGGATAAAATTTATCCTGTGTTTGGCATATACTCAAGACATGATAAAATTAAATGGAAATGAAATATAGTCGAGATAAAATTATCCTATAGGAGAAGTAGGATAAATGTGGATATGATTTCTAATGTTCATAATATAAAATTAATTTTTGTCGAATAAAAAAATTCTTAAATTAAGAAAATTAAAATAATATTTGAATATAAATTGAATACTAATACAAAAAAATTCAAAACAACAAAAAATAATTCAACAAGGCAAAAAAGAGATAATTGTGTCATCTTTAGGAAGATGTGGAAGGGCTGTGATTAGTTATCGTTTGTGGGCTGTGATCACTAGAGTTTTCTATTGAGTATCGTGTGGTGCACTCATATCGAAGTTGTAAATTTATATGTTGTTGTCTCTTTTTGTAATGCAAATATTAAAGTTCAATAAATTCAAGTGTTTAAAGATTGGTTGCCGATGATCAATAACTTCCTTTCATTTGTACCAGATTTAGTGACGTCCTTTTGTTTGTGCTAAGTAACGGATACTTCACATATTTCATCTATGTAGTCTTTTTTCTGTTCGGATTCAATGGAACCTTTGTTCTAGCAATGCTTGTGAAACAAAATGCGCAAGTCTAGCAAAATGCGCAATTCTGCCAGACTGGGAAATTGTTGAGGAAAAGATATCCTAAAAAAATATAGCACTTGCTTGCATGTAAACACATCATCTATCTTCACTTGCCAAACTATCAATATGAATAATAGAAGAATTATAAATTTTCATACATACTTCACATATGGAAGAAATACATCTTTTCTACAATACCAAAAGTATGTGTATACGAGTACATCTAGCCAGCATTCCTTCTTACACCGAATCATTAAAAAGGGGACAATTAGAATTCTCTCACTAAAATCTGAGCGACTCAGTGGTAAACCTTCAAATCTTTTCCCTTGCTCCGAAAAGACGAAAGTGAGAAAAATGATCATGGTGCTGTAAAATTTCAAATGACATGTAAGTAAGTTACTCAAAAAAGAATATTATGAGGCAATAGGAAACCTGACCTTCTTGGAATAAATCATTTGCACTTAAGTTATAACTGCAAGAATGATCCTACAAAAAACCTATAAATAAAGCATAACATCTTTAGTGTCTTGTAGGATGTGTAAATGTTTATTTCACTAAGGTCACAAAGAGCAAAGAATTGTCATTTTGTATAGTCATATGTGTATGTTCCAACTTTCCAAGCCATCAAGAGATGCATTTTCTTCATTATGCAATCCATATACAATATAATTCAAGTGCATAACAATGAAAATGTGCACAAGTAGGTTCTTGCAGTTACTTTAAAAGATTCTTGGCATTGAAAATAGATATTTTAAAGAATCATTCAAGCAAAGCTACTCAGCTCCCCCAACAAAAGCCAACGGTCCAATGGCGGATGCATCTTTACCTTTCATAGCTTCAACCATTCGTTTTGCATCTTCATATCCCTTATCATGCCAAAAAAGAAAAATAGGACCCCATGCAGACGTACTTGTTTGATGAAAAAGAGAAATATCAAACATCTCAACATAATAAATCTTCTCAATATAGCAAACCTATACATTGAGATGCTTCAAAAACAAACTCATACAGACCCATCCATAAACTAACAATAAAAGAAAAAAAGAGTTTGTGGTGTCGGTCTTGGTCTTGCATATCTCAAAAAATTGCTTGTCTTCGACTATTTTCATGTCTAGGTCTTCACATCCCCCTTTTTACCCAACAATATCAATTTTTATTTATTCATATCTTTATTTGTAAATGGGAATTCTCATTATCTTATAATATAAATTCAACATATAAATATATTTATTATTTATATTTAATAAAAATTCAGGTATTTTAGTATAGTATAATATTGAATAAGTTTTGATTTAAGGAATGATGGAGGGGAAAAATTAAAAAAATAAAATAATTAAAGAAAGAGAGGAAAAATAATAAAAATATCCAAATAAAAATGAAGAATGTAAGAGCATCATAAAATATTTTTATCATTTCCATTTATTCAATTTTTTGGTTGATTTACAATGATATGTTGCTTCTACTAGAAAATAGAAATGATGGGACATGAGTATATCTAATTTTATTAATGCGATTCACTAAATAATGGATACCCTATAGCAAAATCACAATATTTCATATCAATATCATATCTAATCACATCCTTACTAGAAATTTAGACAATCAAATGTAACATAATTATATAATTATAAGCACCCCTCCTCTTCTTATGATGTTTTCCTCTCTCCAAGTCTTAAGGTGTCTTTGGTAACTATTATATTTTTGAAAACAATTCCTACTTAAAAATGATTTTTTTATTCTATTCCAGGGAACTATTTTTGAGTAGTTAAAGACATTTCGTAACTACCTAACATAACTGCCTAAAATTTCTATTCTTGAAATAAAAAAATAAAAAGAATGTGTTTGGTAACTACACAAAATTTATATTCAAAATTTTATTTCAAGTGTTTTTTAAACTTGATATTGAATTCACATGGAACACTTGCCACTTTATTTTTTTCTTTTAAGTGAAGGAAATATGGTGAACATGGTAATATGTATTTATTTGGCACTTACATGATGATATGTATAAACATGGTATTTATTTGGTATATACTTACTCTCCACATGCATTCTCTTAAACTTCTTCATATTCGAAAATGGGATGAGGAAAATCACAACTTTGTATGAGGTGAAGCAATCAATAACCACTAACCACTAACTCTCTAAAATCCTCCAAAATCATCTAAACTTCAAGAGTAAATTAGCGAAATTCCCAACTCTCTACTTTTCGCTTCACATTGTTCCATAGACCACACACCCCTTTAGCTTTGCTATATACTACCAAATTAGATATTGCACTGGTACTCTCTTGATCAAAAGGATGTAAAGTGTACCTTTTATTTCACCTATGAAACTAGTAAGAATTCACTTTGGTATGATTATTCCTATCATGATCAAACAACCAAGGTTGGCCTGAAAGAATGTGATTAGCATTCATAAGCATCACATCACGTATTGTCTCATCATTCGCACTACTACCGAAATTAAATTTCACCAACCATCGACATGTCATCAATAAGTCATTACCCTTCTTAAGCCACTCAAATTTTATAGGACTTAGGATGCTTCTTAATATGCAACTTCAATTTTATCAACCAAAACTATGGAAATAATATCATCCATGGTCCCCTTATGAAAAATCAAACTACAAGCCTTGATACCACAAAGGATACATGTTCTAAAGATCCTATGCCACCTCCAATTCTCATCCTCATCTTTGGTTGTCATGTTTGTCTTCCCCAACCTCACCATCCTCGTAGAGAGGTTCTTCGACATCATCTAATTCTTCTTCAGCTTTGGGTAAGTTCAGTCTCTTTTGTGGAACATCAAGCCCCAATTTAGAAAAGTCATTGGTTAAGCTGCCATTAGGCATTAAACTCTTCACTCTATCACTCCTATCAGTGTTTTATCTCAATTTGAAACTCACGGTTGACATTTGAATTTTTTTATTAGTTGATTATTGTGCTCAATGGTTCCAAATAACACCGAATCCATCACCAAACTAGCCATAGAATGGTTTTTGTGCCTCCTTAGAGGCAACTCTTTTCTTAGCCATCAATAATATTGATGAGTACTTTCGAAATTAAATAAATGAACTATTCTCGTTTCATGCCAATATGTGTAAACATGGTATATACATGGTGATATGTATATACAAGAAATGCCACTGAAATTCATTACATTGAGAAAATAGAAGCATAGGAAAAACCAAAATATTTATCACGACTGTGCCTAGTGCATCATCTTTCTAGAGAAAGCATATCACTTTAATATCTCTACCCATTTCACCAAGCTTTTTCATTTCCCCTAGATTTGTGCTTATGTACACAACCTAAAAGTTGTACTTAAAAAAGTCAGCAAACAAGAAAGACACTCAAAAACTCTAAACACCTAAGGATCCTCTCCCATCGTTATCTAGTATTCAAAAACAATATTACAAAGTTTAAAAACACAAACTCATGGAATCACAAGGATATTGTAATCATTTGCCATTTTATTTGCAATATATTTCCTAAGCATGTTTAGGTTAGTTGCTTGCTCATGCGATATATCATCTACAACTTCCACTTCTCTAGGTCCAAACGGGTATTCCAACTCTTCATATACGGAAAAGTTTTTATCCATTATATCTTGGTAACGAATGTAATTATAGAAGAGTACAAAATGTAATTACAATATGTGATTGCTTTCAAATTATGAATGAAGGCATATATATTAAAATGGTAAAGCAATTCTCCAATGCTCCAAATAACCTCATTTGCCTGTAACATAATATATATAAATTTGTTATGATATGCAGCCATAATCAATGACATTTCTTTCAGTGAAGAAAATAAATAACCTCTCAATGACATTTCTTAGTGAAGAGTGCTTATGATTGAACAATCTTTTGCTATTCCTAGTTGTCTCCCACTCCCCCTATAATCATTTAGATGATATTGTTCACCTTTAAACGAATTTAAAACTCCGTAAATGCTGCATAACTAGAATTTACTATGTAGCATTTGCCTATAATATAATATATATAAATTTGTTATGATATGTAGTCATAATATAATCATGAAGAAATTTTCTGTTTATAGACAAAGCAAATACCGGATGATGGTCAAGGAAATTACAGTCGAAGAGTCTCGAGTGCTATCGAAAGTATCCGACAATCGTTGGTTAATCATTCACATCTTGAATACACGAAAGTAAATTTCACATCAAACAAACAAGCATATAGCACATTCTAGTAGTATTCCCTTTCATGTTTCTAATGAGATTTATTGAGACATAAAGATGAAGCATTTATATGTGTGCCATCAATAATGCCTACACAACCTTGTGAATTTATCATAATCCAACATCATACAAGATTATCGATTATATGTATTTGATGGCGTAAAATCAATATAAAAATCATACCTTGAAGTAACTTCCATGATTATGATCCATAAGAATTTCTAGTGGAACAATATTAAATGATGGTGGTTTGACAATATCTTTTAAAAGTTTGATAATTGTTTTCAACACTATATTAAAATACTTGCTGATTGTTTCTCTCAAAAGTTGGAATTTCTCACATAATCTCTATTGAAATTATTATGACTAACCAAAAATAAGAAAATCCCAATTTGTTCATCTAACCTAACATATCGATTATTTTTAAACCAACATCTTGTCCTTATTAAATCACATAGGTTCAAAAATACATGTCTCTTAATCTTGAAGGTTTCATAAATTCTATCAAATGTCTATAAACAATCTTTCTTATCCATTGGAGTCATGATAGTTTACTATCCTTAAAATGTTCTTCCAAATGTATGGATATATCCACAGTAATAATGCACAACCATACTATCAATATGTCAAGTTCATTATCCAAAAATTGTTCAGCTAGTTCTACTTGCCTATTGGACACTCTATTTGATCCCCATTCCATAGTACCTATAATATCACACAAACACAAAAATATCAATATAGATATCTTAAAAAAATCCAATAACAATAAAAAAATAAGTTGTAAAGTGAAAACAAATAAATATATAAATACTAAGTAATTCATCGTACATATGTCACCACACAAGTATAAGAGTCTCAACAACAATATTTTTAAAAATCAAATATAAATCAATAATAAAAGCCATACAATCAAATAAAACCCCACAAAATCCATAATACATTTCCCAACATCTACTAAAGACACTTAATAAGTCTATTTTTCCTTTCAGTTGAGAATTTGATGAAAGTTTCCCTTCATATGACACTAACACATGGTCGTTCCATTGTTTTGTTGTAAAGATCTTACTCCAACTCATGCAATCACAATAGATATATAGAAGATGTTTATAGGTGGTAGTGTGACTTATGAGGTGGCAGAGCCAATTGCAAATTGACTTGCCTTAGCTTTGATAAACTCTTGTAGGACCAAATGAGTTACTCTTTCTTTTCATTTTGGTATTTGAAGTCCTATCCAACTTGTGCTTGTCATGAATAGAAGTTATAATATTGGCATGTGTAATAACTCCTTCATCAATGTAGTTTTCACTTAAGTCTTCTAGATCATCTTTTGCATTATCGCCACCATTACACCTTCCTCTAACACCATTAAATCATTGGCATTTCCTATGGCATAATCCCTAATGTACCATCAATTATAATACACAACTCAAAATACTGAGAAAATCTATCTTTCTTGAATTTTGCCCACTCAATATTATTTTGCAATTTTGCCTTCACCATTGCACTTTGCTCTGATACTGTTAAATCATCAGCATTTCCTATAGCATAATCCCCAGTAACATATGTATCACCAATTATAATACATAGGTTAAGATACCGAGAAAATCTATTCTTCATGAATTTTGCCAACTCAATAATATTCTGCAATTTTCACAATAATGATATATGTCAGCAATATTCAAACATTTTACAAACTTACATCTATAATGTCACAACCTTCTTGTTAGTGGATCACCTAACGGGAATCTAATGGACTACTAAACAAGAATGAAGATTTCCCTCATGAAGGCATCATTCACATTTAGTGCAAGCTCTCCAAAACTCTATTAATCACAACTTAGTACTCAAATTAACATGTGATTAAACTTACCTATTGGAGCCATCACTAATCAATTATGGGTTGATTAGACACCCAATTAAAATGCGGAAGTACATTTCACTTCTACGAACCAATAATTCACAAGTACGGGGACTTGGTTACACTAGATTAATCTAACACCATTTTGGTACATTTTCTCTTTATTTCAAAATTGCTTTGCATGTATTTTTATTCTACACCACTAATATGTGATGGGTGATCATGCGGATGTGTACTCAAGGAAGTAACAACCAATAATTAATACAATAAATAAATTGCAAAAGATTTTAAGAACTTGGATGTGCTAAACAAATAAGTAAATTGCTATTCATCACCACGAGATTTCTATAAACTATTATTTTAGAAAAATATGCAGATGGAGTGCATTTGTATTATGCATAATATCAATAACAATGCATTGAAATACATGTTATGATTAGAATTAATTACATAATCGATAATGTGATAAATCGGATCAACTATAGCAAACTACGCAAGACAATACTAGGTTAAACCTTAGTGTCTAAAGGTCCAAAAGCCCAATGTGCCTTGGTTAATGCAGGGAATAATTGAAAAGAACATAGAAAACCTAAAATTTAAGCACTAAAAATATAAAGTTATATGATTTTTTTAAAATCGAATAAAAACTAACTTGCCTTATACAAAGCCCACTTAAGCTAATGAGAGAAGTCCCAATCAAAGTGAAGACTATTGCAGTGGACCAAATAAGAGACTAGCAAAAGCGGTAGTGACCAAATGATGACTTGGTGAGATCTCAAACTAAAGACGATGCATAGACAAATCTGGCACGGTGGTAACTAAACGGCATCTCTCGAGTTGTATACAATGTAAGGGTGTTGGCATTAGTAAGAGGGACCATAATAGCCAAGGTGAAAAAGAGCAATTGGAATTGACGTAGTCTCCTAGACGTGATGATATGGCTAAGATGGTGGCAAAATACTAGATTCTGAGACACTTGCAAGAATGGATACCAATGTGGCAAAGAGACAATTTAGACAAGGCGAAGGCCTTGTTGTTGGTTTTCACCACAATAGGAATTCAATGGTGTGTTGGAAATGCAGGTTACGGTGGAGTGTGATGACAAGGCACAATGGAAGTGATGGACATTAAGTGTTAGAAAATACAAATGACAGTTGCTAGAGAATTCCCTTCCTCTCGATTCTCTCTTCTTATATTTTGTCTTTTTTAAAGATCCTCTCCTTTAGTGCACGTAGAGGCAATGGCTATGAAATTGATGAGAACATGATGTGTCCTCTTCAAGAAAAGCCAACCGATGCTATGGGATGCCAAGGACCTCCTAAGGAATATTGGGTAGGGATGCCTTTGTTGGAGAATCACCAGAATTTGAACATTGAGGAGGGAGACCACTAGAGAGGGGCAATGCTAAGAGGGATAGAGGGAGAGCTTCGCCACTTTTGGAAAATTTCCAACATTTTTGCATGAGTAAGATTGTGAATTCCTCTACTCCCCTCTGTGTGTTCACTCTTTTGCGATTCACTATTCTTCTTTTGCCCTTTTTTTTTCTGCATGATATTAATATAGACAAGAAATAAAAACACAATTAGAAAAAAAGTTGAATATCATAATGGAATCACACTCAATCAAATGAAAGAAATTGATGATTGACTTAGCTTCATGAATATAGTCAATATCCAATGAAAGTGGGGGTCAAGAGGACAAGTCTCTTTAGTGATGAATTGGACCTTCAACAAGAAGAAGGAATTCTTGGTTTCTCCAATTGTCTTTGTGATGATCGATTTGCTCTTGTAGCGTAGACTCATAGAGGAAAGCCATGATGATGACAAAAACACCTCTCTCCATTTTTGCCCTCTTCTTCGATGCTTCAAGGTGTTTAGGCCAGCCTCATTTTATAGCAAAAATTCTCTCATGTATTATTGGAAAGTCATGATTTGTGGAGCCAATTGATGATTCTCAAAATTGCTCAATTTTGGCTTTGATTTGTCACCAAGAATTGATTGTGAATCACTCTAATTCACTTCCAAATTAATGCTTCAAATCTTTTGATTTTCCTTTTAGCTTCTATTCACATTCCTGTGAACGCATTCAAATTCACTCATCTCTATTCACGATTTCATGACCGGCTTGATTCTTTCCCTTGATTTCTTATAACAATTCTATGGCCAGCTCATTAATTTCTTTTTGTAAATTCCAGCAGCCCACACTTTCCATAAATGCTTTGATTTTCTTCCCTCCATTTTGTTTGTCTTGTCTCTAAATTGCCGCATTTCCTTTCATCATTTATCGCACAAATTCCTCCGAAATTTATTGGAGAGAAGATTATTGTGATTGATTGGTTTTCCTCATTGTGGAAATTGCAACCCTCAAGTATCCAATTGGTTTCCTTTCAGTTTTCTATCCTCATGTATGCAATTTATCTATCAAGTTCCTCATATCATAGGCGAGGTTCATGGTCCCTTATAAGGCTAAACATATTTTAAGGATTTTTCTAATCCATAAAACATCAACCGAATGTATCCTCCTTGCTGAGCATGAAAATGCAATGTAAAATTATGCAATGCCAATTTTGCTTAGGGGTTGGATCAACCTCCAAAATTTTTATGCAAATAAATGTTCATATTTGAAGCCAAAAATTTAGGTGTCAACAAATTTAAAAGATACCTTCATGTGAGATTCTCAAATACTTAGATCGTCGAAAATAATTGTTTTATTCACATTGTCCCAACCAAATCCAAATTGTGAAAGAAGCATATTAAAACTACTATATTGTTTTCTCAGTTTGTTCATCTTGTTCTTCAACTATAGTAGCTATATTGGTATCCTATATGTTTAATGAATTCAACCCCTATGTTATTTCACCCAACTTTGTTGTAAATGAAAGATGTGTGATTTTCCTTTAGGTCATTCTACAACAAACTTACAAATGGGTTGGTTAAAGGCTTGGTCTACTTTGCAATGAATATCTCTTTTTAGGATGCCATCTAACCTTGACCAATTGAGCATCATTTAAGTTATGCATTAAGGCAATAACATAGTCATGTAGGAATTACAAGTAATACACACAACCATTCTCAAGACATTAGGTTAACAATCAACAAAGCAACACATTGAACTAGGGTTAAAGAAAGAAAATTAAATTTTCCATAGCAAATATATGTATGTATGTATGTATGTATGTATGTATCCTTCCCATAGAAAACTTTCAAAGTTGTTGGAGAGATTTCAAATACACTTAAGACTCGTTGAGAAAATATAATAAGTTGGTGTGGTAGACTTTAAATGGGTGTTCAAGACGATGACCCACTTATTGCAATATTCACTTGTAATATGTCCCATCATTTAATATGATGAGATTATTGACAACTATTCCAATGAGAAGGGGACCAACAAAAGGTAGTATCTAGGTAGCAAATATCAGACATTAGGAAGAGCCATCGAGATAATGCAAACCAAAGGAAAAAATTGTCTATAGACAACCATAAGGAAACAAATGGAATGCGAGCCATCAATTGGCAAAAGAATCTTTGAGCAAAAAAAAAAGAAAGAAAACAGACTAAGAATTTGATAAGAACGAGAACAAACAAGACATATGCAGATAAATGTAAATGCATGGATTGCTCAACTCAAGAATCTTAGAGTTACCCAATTATCTACTCAATAAGAACTAACTCTGATAAGAAAATCAAATTCTTTCGGGGGAAAAGCAAATAATCTTGAATATTGAGTTCCTTATCAAGTTTCTAGAGGCATCACAAAGAAATAAATCACACAAGTAGTACCATCAGGATAAACATGTAATTTTCAAGTTATGGATGATACTCATTGCAAAGCCTCTTCCTAATGGAGTCTCCAAAAAATCATTCAGCCCCTTTCTATACTACAAGTAAAAGGAGAAAATAACTAATAAGTATAAATACAAACATCAAGAAGAAAACCCTCTAGTTTCTTGACAAATAAATAGCAAAGGTGGACAAAGCACATTAGAGGAAGCAGGGAGAGAGAGAGAGTCATGCAATTTTTTCAATATATGTCCATAGTTCAATTGAACATATACAAAACTTGTGAACATCGGTGAACTTCTGGCTAGCTAAGAGAATGAGAGAACTAAAAAAATTCTAATAAAAAGGAGAGGAGACATCTTTCATAATTATTTCTAGGTTGCATAAATGATTTTCCTAAATGGGATCTTTTTCTTGTAAATGTCCAATGTAAATGGGAAGACACTCTCGGTACCACTTGCACTTAGGAGCGAACACATTGGACCATTTGAACCAAGAACCGCCCGAACTGGACCGAACCAGCCGGTTTGGTTCAATCCCTGGGAGCATCGGTTAGGTTCCCAATTCCGGGGGGGAACCAAACCGACAATTTTCTATTTAAAATATTTTAAAAAAAAATTCTTAAAAAATGCAATAAACCCTAAAATAATAATATTTATAGTAGTTTTTTTAATTTTTTTTTGGTTAAGTGGTCGGTCCACGGTCCCAAAAATGGGAACCGGGAATCGATCACCCCTACTTGCACTGAATCCTTCCCCTTTTTAACAATGAAATGGAAACGTCAATTTCTCACCATTGATAGAATATTTTAATACTAAAGCTGGATTATATCTTCTTGAGGTGCAATACAAAAACTTGCTCTCCAGCCTCAGAATTGTAGCACAAGTAGAGTAAATGAAACCACAAAACAATAGTGTCATTAAAATCCTATTCAACAAATATCATACATGTTTAGCATTAAACCTGTGACATGCCAAACTTCAACTTCTTTCATACCGCATTCAAGTATTAAACTATCATTTGAGAACAGCGACAAGGAGGCCACAAAGATGGTTCGGTAGGAGTTGGGGGAGGTCAAAGCAAGGCCTTCTACACGCTCACAGTCATGACCGACCGAGCTTCTTCAAGCTCGTGGCCATTTTTGCCTGAGCTCGAGCTATCATGGTGGCTCAAGCTTTGTCGAGCTTGGCCATTGTTGCTTGAGTTTCATTGAGCTTATGACCATGGCAAGCCATGGTTGCTCTAACTTTTGGGCTTTCTAAGGTTTGCGACCATTGCCACTTGAGTTTCAACGAGCTCGAGTCCATGGGTCGCTGCATTATGTATGAAAGGTGTGTTGGCATAGAGGAAGCAAACGAAAATGGTCATGGGACTCAAACTCAAGAGTGAGATGGCATAGTCGCCATCTGCAGCAATGGATTATGACCAGACATAAGAACACCGAGATTCTAAGTAGTGGGAAGGTCAATGGTGCTTCGATCTGAAACTAAATTGATGTTGTCTCACGCCGTGGAACATGACCGAGAAGAGTCGATGGTGAGAATCACTCCATTTTCCCAAGTATCGAGCTATGCCGTTGGACCTAAAAACAAAACAAGAACTTAGAAGAAACCAATGCCAGAGCTAGGAAAGAAGATGAAGAAAATTGTTAGAAATATTCTCTTAAGATATTTCTCTCATGTAAAGATAAATTATAATATTTCTCTTAATTCTCTATATCCCTAAGGATTGCACATTAATCTCTTTATGGTTCATATCATTAATTGATATGTTACCTTCTATATTCATTAAATTAAATAAAAATTCCAAAAAAGGGCCTCAAGCGCCCTCAGTTTCTCAAATAAAGGCTCGAAGTTGACATTGTTTCAAATAAGAGCCTGAAGTAGCCATGATTGTTTCAAATGAGAGCCTAACATTGCTGGTCACTGGTCGGCTAGATTTTCCGACCGATCAATGGCATTTTTGTCATTTGCTGCTTTTCCTTTTTTTTCATTCCTTTTTTCTTTTATTTCATCTTCTTTATCATCATCGGTGGCCGGCCACCGGCGACACCCACAGAGGGTTGGGCGAGGGTCGCCCTAGCCTAATTTGGCAAAGGCCACCCTCACCGACTATAGGTGAGAGATGGGTGAGGCCGTCGCTCACCCTGAGGAGGCCGCCTCGCGGATGGCCGCAAGGCGGCCCTCGCTAATCGTGGGCGAGGCCAACCTCGCTAGATCTAACAAGGGTCGGCCACCCTCGTTGGCCCTAGGTGAGGGATGGGTGAGGTTGCCTTCACAATTGTCCACAAGGTCGACCCTTATCGGCTGCAAGCGAGGCCAACTTCGCGGACAGCCGCAAGGGATGACCTCTCGCAAGGCAAGGGTCGCCTCGCCCAGGCAAGGCCATCCCTCGCTGGCCACCAACGAGGGTGGCCCTCGCTAGATTAGGCGAGGGCGACCCTTGCCTAACCTTGTGTGTACTTTACCTATGGCTGGCCAGCCACTGGTGATGGAGAAGAAGATGACTAGTAAAAAGGAAAGAAAAAATAGTAAATGACGAAAATGCCCTTGATCGTCGGAAAGTCAAGTCCTTATTTGAAATAGATATAACCACTTTAAGTCCTTATTTGAAATAATATTCACTTTAGGCCCTTATTTGAAATAATGTTAACTTCAAGCTCTTATTTAAGAAATTGAGGGTACTTGGAGCCATTTTGTGGAATTTTCCCTTAAATAAAACCAATAAATAGGCCCATATACTCTTCACAAAATATATATAAATTTCACATTCCTACTTTTTCACATTACTCTTATTTTGATATTAGAACTAGTTGATCCAGTGCACTCGAAACACCCTCAAGTGCAATTCTCACATTTCGTGTTATCTTCTTTGAATAGCCAATGTCACTATCTTTGGGCACTTATACTTCTTTGAGCTCATGGCATGTTATGTTGTTAGGTATTTTGTAATGTGGAAAAGGATATTAAAAGTACTATAACTCTCATGCAACGCTCATTTTAGTGTCAAAATTTTTCAAGTGAATGCCTAAGCGCCATTTTGGTAAAAGAATGATCACTTCAATGCTATCATCAACTTATGTGGGTTGGAGAATCCAACACGACAATATTTTAATGTGAACCATTTGACACCGCTTGCTGGAAAAGTGAAGCTAACATGATTGGACTTAAACGATGGTTGTTGGCCCCAAATTAGTGAATTGGACGCAAGTTAATTGTGTTCTTTAAACCCTAATCCTATCCTCCAAGTTAATTATCTTGTGTGAAGGTGAACTCCACACATCTCCCAGGAGTGTTTCCGCCGCCGCGGGGGGGAGGGGTGTTTCTTCCGTCTCCTACCACAGACTCAACCCCATCTCCATCTCCATCCCCAGGCCCCATAGAAAACCCTTAACGCAACCTCAACTCAAAGCCCTCGTTCTCAGCCCGTACACAAAGAAAGGCAAGTCCTCCTACCTCATCCCCGCCGTCGTGGCTTGGTCGCAAAGCAGATTGAAAGTGAACGAATTGAAGAGAGAGAGAGAGAGAGAGAGCGCGCGCGAGTTTGATGTTTGTGTTGCTTTTACCATTCCTCGTTCCAAGGTCTTTATTAGCAAGGAAAAATGAAGACAAAGACAAAGACAAAGAAAGAATCCCACCTTTCCTTGACTTTTAGAAATTGTTTGATCATCCACGTGATGACAAAGAAGAACCCTACCTTTCCTTGACTTCAATAAAAATAAGCAGTCCATTTGCTAGGTCCTTTTGTGTCTTTTACCCACGATGGACTTCAGCCTTTTTCATTTTATAAAGAAAGTCATATATGAATTAAAATTTCATTAAAAAGGTCATGAAGGATTAATCGAGTTTGTATGAAAATTATGAAATTCTTTTCTTTTATGATTTTAGACCCTTCCCGTGCGCTAAGCTCATGCATGGATACCAGTTGCTTTTAGTAGGAAAATGGGATGTTATATAAATTTCAAAAGTGAGAGGCATGCATAGCATATAAGTAGGAGCGATTAAGTAGCCGTTTAAAAATATCGATATCTAATTTTGTTTCTAAAATTTTTATATAAAAAATAAGGGCACTTTAATCATTTGAAGGGTGGACGACAAATTCGAAAGTTGACCTTAGATGTACTGTAGATAGCATACTGGTGATTAAGTTAATCTCCCAACGCAATTGGATCTCAAACTATATGCCAAATGTTCCACAAGAGCAAAAGCTATTAGAACTGTCCTAAAGTTGGCTACCATTAATTTTTTTTATAATTATATGTCTGCCAAAACAGAATATTATAGGGGATAATGCGTGAATGATATTGGGTCTTGAATCAGCTTTGTTCGTTTCGTTCGGATCAAACACCATGAATCAAGAAGCGGGACTCAATTAGATGAGAACAAGATCTCATATTGCTTGATTACTTGAATGTATATATAATTATTCTATTTCTTTATTTTTCTATTTCTTAATTTCTGACAAAAGGTTTGGAATATAGATCCATTTGATAACGCAATTTCATTTTTCTATTTTTGGAACAAATTTTGCTTTAAAAATAAGTTTGGAACAGAAGTCAGAAGTCAAAAGTCTTTCTTTTTTATTTGTAGAACAAAAATGAGAAAAAAAAATTATTTTCATCATTTGCTCTCACTACTAGCTAGCCATCCACTTGTCGCCTATTGCCCGCCACCCTTTGTTGACCATCCTCTAGCACCCTTGGTCGTCGACTGGCCATATGAGAGAGAAATTTGTATCATTATCAACGAATTTTTATTTTAGGAATGGAAATTTTATATCGTTATCAAATGCGTATTTTTACTTAGAAATTTGTCTATGGAATAGAAATAGATAAAATTAATTTCTAGTTAGACTTTGATCTGGAGCATAATGGTTATCATTCATGCTCTAGTGTTATTCTTGATAGGCCATTGGGTGCAACTCTCGACAAGGTCGAGGACAAAGAATGTTAGCAAATTCAATCAATAATCTACAGAAAATGGCATAGACAATTCCTAAACTTTGGGCTAATGTGCAATTTGGTCCACGGATTTTTAATTTGTTCAATATAGTCCTTTAACTTTAGCCCAATATGTAATGTGATCCCTAAATTTTTAATTTGTTTAATGTAGTCCCTGAACTTTTGGAATATGTTCAATATAGTTTATGAATTATATGAAAATGTTCAATGTAACCCATGGTATTGAATTAATGAAAAGACTATATTTAACATCTCCATATAGTTCAAGGATTATACACTGAACATGTATTAAAAGCTTAGGGATTACATTGAACAAATTAAAAATTTAGAGATCAAATTGCATATTAGCCTAAAGTTCAATGATTGTTTGTGTCATTATATCGATAATCTAAGTCATCAGGTGGAGACTATAATTTTTGAGATACTTTATTATCGGCATAAGTACAGCTCAAGTGCCAAAACTTGGCACGAAAGGATACTTAAGTGTCAAAAGTTATAAAATGTATACTTAAGTGCCAAAATCGAAGTAAAAATAATCACTTAAATGCTAACTACGAGAAAATCCAGCCAAAATGCTGACATGGCATTTTTCCGATGATCTAGGGTTGAAACGACGTTGTTTTTGTGTTGATGTGGCCAAATAAGCCCAAAACGACACCATTTTAGCCAAACTTTATTTTTTAATATAAATATTAATTAAATAATATTAAAAGTGAAAAAAAATTTAAAAAAAGGGGGTAGCAACTCGTGGCCGCCACCCCATCACCGGTGGGGTGGCGACGATGGACGACAAGGGTCGTTGACGCCTAAGCACGGGTTGGCGAGGGCCATCCTTTGGCCCGGCACCCTCTCCCGGATTTAGGTGAGGGTCGCCTTCACACTTGGCGGCGCCGACCCTCACACCGCACTAGGGTGAGGGCCAGCGACCCTCGCCCAAATCTGGGAGAGAGCGGTGTTAGGCGAGGCTGTCAACGCCTGCGTGAGGGTCGACGAGGGTCGTCGACCTGCGCTCAAGTGTCGGTGACCCTCGCCGTTTGTTGTCGCCGTCCCACCGGCGATGGGGGGCGGTAAGGCAAAGCCGCCCCCTTTGTTTATTTTTTTAAAATGTTTCACTTTTGTATTATTTAATTAATATTTATATTAAAAAATAAAGTTTAGCCAAAATGGCGTTATTTTAGGCTTATTTGACCACATCGGCATTAAAAATGTCACCATTTTGATCCCAGATCACCGGAAAAATGTCATGTTAGCATTTTAGCTGGATTTTCTCGCCGTTTGCACTTAAGTGATATTTTTGCTTCAATTTTAGCACTTAAGTGTACCTTTTTTAACTTTTAATACTTAAAATATCACTTTGTGTTAAGTTTTGACATTCTAGGGATCCGTACATCCTTTATTATCTATATGCTCTTACAAAGAAAAGCCATGCTTGAGCAAGATATGAAATGGGGCATGAAGCGTTGTTTAGCCCTAATAATACATTAGAATCAAATCGTAAAAAATAATGTTATTTGGTGCAGAAAGTCTATATCCATATAAAATCAAGACGACTGTTATAAATTAGTGATGTGGACATGCTTTTACAATAAAGGCGACGACTTCATAAGGATAAAGACAAGGGTTGCCACAAAGAGAGAGAGAGAGACTCTGGGATGCTGAGCCCGGTCAAATCCGTTTCTACAAAAACTAATCCCTCACACCCACTTATCATCTCCCCCGTTGCCAAAGCAAAATAGTAGTTGATCTCCAAGCCGGCCTCGGACCGACCCTCAAATCGTCCGAAACATGAAAAATGCGTTACAGCCATCGTGTTCTGCAGGCCAGGTGTGGCTCAAACCCATTTGGGTTGGCCCTCATAATTAGAGACTTCTGTCAACACAACTTTCAATCCTCTCACATGTCGAATTACAATTAGAATTTAACCGTGAGATAGAGATCAGGATGCCGCGTCCCGAGATCAACCCGACCTTTTCTTAATCACGGGTAATTAAAAATTCCGATTATTTCCTTATCATTTGCGACTTTCTTTTTAGCAAGTGCATAAGGACATTAAGGAAAAAAAAATCAATCAATCAGATAGGGGAAAGTAGATAAACCCCAAAATCCCCCCGGATCCGACCTGACCAGGTCTCTCTCTTTCTCTCCTCCCTCCCTTCGTCCGTCGTCTTCACACCTCGCCGTACTGCTGACCGAGTCCTTCCCGCGTACCGCACCCACGCGCTTTTCCCTCGCGTTTTCCCGGAATCTTCCCTTCGATCGCCATCGCCTGCTCTTTTTCCCGGAAAATTTAAGAAAGTACCTCGCCCCCACCTGTCCCCACCTCCCCAGCCTCCTTCACTTGACTTCTCCCTGCATACTCGTCCTCTCTCGAGCTGTTGAAATTGACCCTTTACCGTTTCCTTCCTGCAGAACGAACCCACGACTATAACATCCGCGAGTTCTCGCATCAACCCATCTGACCTTCTCTTCTCAATTCGTCCGATCAGCCGCCGCGCCATCAGCACGCGAAAATACCCAAGTTCATTGCTCCCGCCGGCCGCCATGAACGACCTCTTCTCCCGCTCCTTCTCCCGCTTCCACGGCGACCAGTCGCCGCCGACCAGGGCCGCCTCCGACCGGCGCTACGATGTGGAGATGGCCGCGGCGGCGCCCGCCTCCGGCGGGGTCAACCTGGACAAGTTCTTCGAGGACGTGGAGTCCATCAAGGAGGAGCTTAAGGAGCTGGAGTCGCTCCACCAGCGGCTCCAGTCGTCGCACGAGCAGAGCAAGACGCTGCACAACGCGAGGGCGGTGAAGGACCTGCGGTCGCGCATGGACGGCGACGTCGCGGCCGCCCTCAAGAAGGCCAAGGTCGTCAAGGTCCGCCTCGAGGCGCTCGACCGGTCCAACGCCGCCAACCGGAGCCTCCCCGGCTGCGGCCCCGGCTCCTCGTCGGACCGGACCCGGACCTCCGTAGTCAACGGGCTGAGGAAGAAGCTGCAGGACTCGATGGAGAGCTTCAACGGCCTGAGGCAGCAGATCTCGTCGGAGTACCGGGAGACCGTCCAGCGGAGGTACTTCACCGTCACCGGCGAGAACCCCGACGAGAGGACGCTCGATCTCTTGATCTCAACAGGTAAATTTTCGTGAAAGGATCGCGCTTCCATCTTTTGTGTTCAAAAAAAGTCAAACGCAGTGCAGATTTGAGAATTATGCGAATCTGGGGACAAATTGACCATTTCCGAAATCGAGTTTTGGCATGAGATGGGTGGTGTGGCGAAACTGGAAGCTGTAGAATCGAGAACTGGAATTGAGTATATCCAACGTTTCGGTTGCTGTTTGTATATTGCCGCTTGTGTATTCACTTCATGCTTTAATGCTATTACAGTGGAACAAATGTCATTCTGTTCTGTTTTGAGGATCGACCATGCTCATTGTGCCCTTTAGAACTCATAGAATTTGGGGACTTGAATAATTTCTGTAATGAGGAATCTTGAAGATCAAGGCAGAGGAACTACTACTCTGTTATTCGCTATCTTGGTTTCCTTGTAATGCAGGACAGTATTTTCAGCTTTATCATGGTAATGCTTATGAGTCTCTGATTCACGTGCAGGCGAGAGCGAGACCTTCTTGCAGAAGGCCATTCAGGAGCAGGGCAGAGGGAGAATCTTGGACACGATACAAGAAATCCAGGAGAGGCATGATGCCGTCAAGGACATGGAGAGGAATCTTAAGGAGCTGCACCAGGTGTTCTTGGACATGGCCGTGCTGGTGCAGTCTCAGGGCGAGCAGCTGGATGACATCGAGAGCCAGGTGGCGAGAGCCAACTCATTTGTGCGAGGTGGCACCGAGCGCCTGCAGACCGCTAGGAAGTTGCAGAAGAACACGCGGAAATGGACATGTTATGCCATCATAATTTTGCTAGTGATAGTTTTGTTTGTGGTACTGTTTACTGTGAAGCCATGGGAAAAAAAGAGCAGCAATAACCCAGCACCAGCGTTATCGCCTCCACCGCCTGCAGCTTGAGGTTCCTTGGGTTATTCGTTTATTCAGTGATATACATATTGTTCTATACGGATCGCAGTTTCGACTCTTGATGCTTCCCTGTTTAAATTGATTGCTTTATTCTTTTCACCTTCAGTCATATGATATTTGATGGCGGTAGGTCATCTTTTTGGGGAACTACACTCTTTTTATTCAGTTAGCGGCGAACTTTTCAGTGGTTTGGGAGGAACTCAACACCAACTTAGATTTGAGCTACGTCCTTTGCATTTTCGAAACGCACAAGGAAATTCGTGGTGTCGTGGATAAATGGCTGACTGACTCTACTGCTTTGTGAAGGAATTTTTCCTCCTTAACTCCAACTATTCTTTACTTCTCGTTCATTACGTTTGTTCTTCAATGGGTTTGGAGATGATGTAGACGGATACTTCTCTGTTCTTCATTAGATTTATTCGAGAGTCTCGCCCATGGTGCCAATGTTAGATTACCCTCCTATTCCATAAGCCAGAAGAAGATCACACCTCTTGACTGTTGCGTGCACGTCGTCTCAATCATAGGAATGTTTGCAACTGAACCTCCCAAGAGGATATATTAGTGTTCATCTGATCAGAAAATAGAATAGCGACAATACATTGGTCGACTGGGTGATGAAGGACCAGTCATCTTCAGGGGCTACTGAGACCTGACTGTTATTGTAACTGGTGCTTACGGTGGCTCTGAAAGGCTACCTGGAAAAGGCGGCATATTGCGGCTTTAGAACTGGGCCGAGAGGTTCATGCCACAAGAGATGAGTCGTCGAGTATGATGATCTACGCAGATAGGAAATCTGCCTTAGCGCTACAGTTGACGAACCAAAGAGACTGTGGCCTGCCAAGACTACTTTGTAGGGTAACCTCTACTGATGAAAACAAGCAAGGAAATCTTCGTGCGACATGAATTCTTCTGGCTAATCTTGCTATTTCGTATGTTCTGTTCCCTGGATCATTAAACCTGTGGAAATCCAGTTTTCCAACAGTGCATCAAGTAGCTGCACAAGCATAAAATGCATCATCTTTACAAGCATATACAGTGGTTTATACTTCAAGCACTTACCATTCCTTTGAGGCGTGCCCACTCGCTGAGACTACGAGATTGAATCACGAACTTGTGCTCAGTAGACGGGATAAGCCCGACAGCCAGGCTTCAGTGCAAATAATCAAAAGTAAATCAGCCAGAAATCAGTAAACCCAATAAGTCACACCCACTCAGCTTTCAATATGCATAGATTTGATGTCTTTTTGACAGCAAACGCACATCTGACATGCCCTTATTACATCAACATCCAGCAACGGAAATCTAAAATTGTTACTTATGATATTATACATTTATTAGGCATCAAGGTCTCAACGCCTAAAGCCATGCCAGATAGTATGGTCAAGACAACCTCGATGCCCATGAGCCAAGGATGATTTGCCTAGGACAACCAAATGGGGAGACAATCCTCCAGACCAAGAAACTCAGGGCAAAACAGTAACTGCGACAGAGCTTCGACATATGGTTGCCGGTGTGGCCACGGTGCTGCTACTAGCACCGCAACCACTTCCTTTGCCCTCAAACGACTTTGAGGTTGCGGCAGCTATCAGCTGCTGGAGCCCACTTTCCAGGCATAACCATGTCCTGCCCCGCATTCTCCATATGCAGATGTGGGTGAACGCATGGTCGGACATGATTGCTCAGCAGGCGATGTGGGGAGTACAGGCTGGCTACCTCCGAACCGTCTCCCACATTTGATGCATTCAGATCTCCGCTCTCAGATTGCAGAACTTCCGAGCTCTGAGGGCCGGTTGGACACGGCGATATTCCATCACTGCCAGTTTTCTTCATGTTTACTGCTGTTTCATTTTTCAAGGCTTTTGTATTTAAGAAGCGACCTCCAGATCCCCTGGGGCGGCGCATAGCATGCAGATGGCGCGACTTGTGCATGTATGGCTATCAGCAAACAGATAGAAAAGTCAATATGATTTGAAGTGCAACAATAGCTTCCTAGGAAGAAGCGACGTACTAGTTCATAACGCATCTTAATTCAGAATGCTAAAGAAAGATGGTCACCATGCTACAATGTATCATAGTAATGACAAATTGTCGGATAATATAATCTTGGAATAAGTGCACTAATAATCTTAGAACTTATCATAAAAGTGCATTTGAGTCCTAAAAATTTCAAAAAATACAATTAAATCCAATGCAATTGAATCTTAAAATTTTCAAAAAGTGCAATTAAGTCCTAAAACTTGTCATGAAAATACAATTAAGTCCTAAAATTTTCAAAAAAAATGCTATCAACAAAAGGGTTTGATTTAACCAATTTGATAAGTTTTAGAACCAATTGCACTTTTGTAATAAGTTTTAGGACTTCCAATGTATTTATCCCTATAATCTTCTACCAAATCCAATTAAAGTAAAGTCTTTAATGCAGGATAAAGTATGAAATACCACGCTTTAGAACTTGCAAAATGTTTGGGACAAGTCTATTATCTTGTTCTTGTAGATAAACCACACTCAAAACTAACAGTTATAACATTTGCCACGTTGGGCATATGACATGAATTCTATGACTTTTACTGTTTCAATCCCCGCATTTCTCATGCTCAATCGCAGACAGTTATGACGGTATTACTATTAACATAGTGGAGATACCATATGGAGGTAAATACCTTGCGGGCTCTTCCAAGTTTCTCCATTTTTATCTTTGCACGACACTTGAGACGTGTGAGGATCCTTTGATACTGCTTGGCATTCACATATCTCGGTCCGTCTTCTGCTGTCAAATTCAGTGGAAGCATGATGCGGCCCTAATATGGGTTGAAGAGCAAAGCATGCCATTATGAGATTTCAAAGAACGCGGATGCAACCGAAAAAGACCCAACTTGCATATCTAGATTCATGGAAAACGCACGACTTTGTAATGATATCACATCCATTAGGAGGCGAGTAAAGAAATGTGATTCTCGTTTGATATGTCTACAGGAATGGGACTGTTTAGGGTGCAAACACTTGGTTGTAGAAGATTGAACCTATTAAATATAACTGATAGAATAAAACTCAACATGAACGGACCTGGCATTGAGCTCCATAAAGAGGGTATAGTCCGAAACTCTGATCTACATTTGAATATTTGGAATACATCTTGGATGATCATCCATGCACAGAAAATTTTAGCATTGGCTATATAAAACTATAAATGAAGAATAACATCAAGGCTACTAGCAGAATAATACCATCGGTTGGCCAAATTCACTGTGGAAATTAGAACCATATTCCGGGAGAGCTGACATGGTTAGCTGAGGTTTCTGCCAGTCGATTGAGTATTTGCTTTCTCCTGCATTTAACAAGCTACATCAGTCATCTTTCATGATCGAGATATAAGATACCATAAGATCATTGCAAAAAGGCTTTCGAGTATGCAGCTGTGTCGCTGTCATCCCAACACAGCAATAACTTGACCACAATTACAAGACTCCCTACACTGGTTAGCATTAAAAGAACTCGATTATGTTTAGATAGGCTTGCCGGGAACTCAGTATGCAATTAAAAACTCCTCTGCCTTGTGTTATGAACGACACATGCAGCTAGTAATAAATATTGCATTGGTATGATTTCACTGACGTTGTTAAATCTTGTATCCAGTTTTTGAGTTTGTATAAAAAACTGGGACAAAGACACAAATAGTCCCTAAAGTTTGTCCAAATGTGTAATGTGATCCCTGAACTTTCAATGTGGTCCTTGGACTTTTGGTACATGTTCAACTTAGTCTTAAACTATATGAAAATATTCAATTGACCAAAGTTTATGGATCATTTGTGTCATTATCTTCCAAAAAACCCAACTTGGTGGAAGTCTTGCCCATATTCTGGATGTCATTTGGTTGGGACTTTGATATCCAAGCAAATTTAGTGCAGTCCAAAATTCTGTGGAGTTTGATCTTAGATTAAAGATTTAAAAACAAAAAAAGGAAAATCGACATTTTATAATTCAAGTTAGCAAGTTACATAAGAATGTCTAAAAACAGATTTTTGTTCGGTTATTACACATTAGAGAAAACAAGAGGAGCATTTAGTGGTTTATACTTGGGAGTTTTCTAAGTGAGTATGTTGTAAGATATTGTGCAATAACACTTTCTTTAGGTGTAAATTAGGGCTAGGAAATGCTTGAGCAATCAAGTGATTATAAACTCTATACTCTCTAAACTCATAGTAGGGTTTTTTATGGCTTGCTCTCCTCATGGAGTGGGTACCAACTTTGACCGAACCACATAAATCTCTAATTTTTTTTATTCTTCATCATTGATTTCTTTGGTAATTTGTTCTTTTCACATTAGATTTGAATTGCAATGTCCATTAAGCTCCCTCTTATTTCACAACAATTGATATTAGAGTTAAAATTGCGATTATAGAGTTGATTTAAGGCTTTTACTTTATCCGATCACTATCTAGAAATGTTGTTTTTGCAATTATGTTCGAACAAGAGTTGAAATTGAAAAGTTCACTGGAAGGAACAAGTTCGGGTCATGAAACATTAAGATGCACGTTTGCCAACAATCCAGGGTTTGGCAAAGGTGTTAGATGAAAGAGGTTGAAAATGTAGAGTTGATGGAGAAGGTGAAAAGCATAATCCCGTTGAATTTTTCAAATGAAGTATTGATTGAATTGGTTGAAGTGAAGGATGTAGCAAAAATGCGGGCAAAACTAGAGGCACTTTATCAAATGAAGATTTTGAACAATCGCTTCTATATCTGAAAAGGATGTTTCATTGCCGAGTGGCCGAAGGTGCTAACAAACTCATGATGGAGCTAAAGAATGGCAATAAAGTACCGTTGGATGAGAAACAAGTGCATGAAATCATGTCAATGGCTCTCTATCGGATTCTTTTAAATATTTTACTAATATATTGTTACAAGGCCCTACTATGATTACTTTGAAAGATGTAAAATCTGCCTTGTTTTTGAAGGAATGACAAAAGTAGTTATAAGAAGATAACTTAGCATAAGATATGGTGCAAGGTGTTATTATCCAAGATAAAGACAAACATAAAAGGTTTGGAGTTAGCAAATAGAAGAGTTGATCTAAATCGAGGTCCACATTTGGAACTATTGATGTTATCACTACGATGAGGTAGGACACTATCAGATGGATTGTTTGAACTACAATGGTAAAGGAGCTAAGTTGGAGTCTACAGGCAATGGCGATGATTCTACGGTTAAAGTTATAGGGGTGTTGATTACATGTTAATAGTCACCATGAGTTCGTTAGGTGATGATTGGGTATTTGATTATGGTTATTCTTATCATGTGACTACTCATAGAAATGGTTTTATTATCAATCTCAGTGCATGAAGGGTGGTAAAGATTATAAGGAAAACAATGATGCTTGTGAAGTAGGGATCAAAATAGCTCAGACTAAGATGCACAATGCATGATGGAGTGTTGCGAACATTGACTGATGTAAGGCATGTATTGGAGATGAGATAGGACCTTATCTTACCAAGTCTCTTAATGGGTTTGGATAATTGAATATTCGCTAAAAGTATAGTCTTGAATGTCTCTCGAGGTATGCTAATTGTGATGCAAGAGAAAATAGCCTATAGGTTGTATCTCCTCTAGACGATGATTGGCTCATCTGCTAGATTCTCTAAGGCTTCAAGTCATAGCATGATACACTTGAGACACATTAGTCTCAAACACATAAGTGAGAGGAAAATGATGGCTTTTAGTCATAAGGTTATATTGGGAGGTCATCAAATTGAGAAACCGAACTTCTACAGACATTGGGACTTTGGTAATCAGTGGAGAGTGAAGTTCAATACAAGAATTCACAAAACCTCAGAGATTATAGGCTATGTACACTCAAATCCATGGGGACCCTCAAGTTGTGTCCAAGGGTGATATGAAATGTATGTTGTCCTTTGTTGATGATGCTTCAAGGAGAGTTTGGATTTGTCTTCTAAAGTACAAGAAAGAGGCACATGATGTGTTCAAGTTGTGGAAGGCAATGATAAAAAATGCAAATAGGAAGGAAGATCATGTGCTTGAGAATTGAAAAAGGGTTGGAGTTAACTTCATATTAGCTTGACCAATTTTGTGTAGAGGAAGGTATGGTGAAATGCTACATTATTGCTGACATGCCATAGCTAACCAGAGGCATAGAATTGATGAATGAGACTATATTGAAAAGAGCTTGCTCTTCACTCTCAAATGCTAGATTAATTCAAGATTTCTAGGTTGAAGCAGTGAATCCATTGGACTGAGAATGTTGGTTGCCCTATGTATGCTTGTTTGAGTAATGATGCACATGAGCCAAGGGCAAGGAAATGTACATTCCTAAGTTGTGCACATGAGATGAAGTGATATAAGCTGTGGTGCACTAGGAAAGATTCACTCGAGTTTATGTTAATTAGAGATGTTACTTTTGGTGAATTTGCTTTGTTTCAAAAGAGGTATAAGGGATCAATTACATAGGAACATCTATACAATATTTGGGAACAAGTGGAGCTTTTAGGATAGTCTGGATATACTCAGAGTGCAATAGATGTGATGTTGTCTTCTAAGTCGCTAGATTCAATAATAGCAATTTCAAGGTCACAATTGATGAAACTTCGAGGTGATTAGTGGAGGTGGCTTAGATAAAGTGGCAATGCATGCAGATATTGAACTAAATAAGTTGGTTGTAGTAGAGAGCAAATTTAAGAGTGAAAAATGTAGGAACATTACAAGTGACTAGAAGGAGTAATGTTAGTAAAGCCTCAAGACACTTCAACATGCAATTAAGAAGTTATATAAGTTCTCTAGTAGCTACATATCATATATTGTCTAGGTTGTCGATTCTACTTGGATGGAGTGGAGCATTTGTCCCTTGCTTCACATGCTAATTTTGTTGGTTGTCTAAATTATGATGTGCATAATATTGGGTTTGATATTTATGCAATCACTAGAATGTACATGGTCAATCTAGGTTTACATTGTGATGCTATAAGGTGGATCTTCTTGATTTTTTATTTTTTTGGATGATAGTTGTTGAGGAATGTTTCAATGGATACAATTTAGGTAGTGTGGGAGTAATTGGATTTGTGAACCTAGGTTACAAAGGGAACTTGAGGGATAGTTGATTTTTTAGTAGCTATGTCTTTACTTCTGTGAGTTATGCTGTGAGTTTGAAGGCATCATTAAGAGACGATGGTCCCATCAACAACTGAAGCTGAAAATATGGTTACAACAAAAGGAGTTGAAGAGACAATACTAGTCTAATGACTTGATTAGTGATGTTGGCATGGGACATAAGCATCATGTGGTGTTTGATAGAAGCTAGAGATACGGATAATTGAATTCTTTGGTGACAAATATTTCTATGCGTCAAAACTAATATGTCAAGAGAGGATGTTACTATAATAAGGTTCTTACGGAAAATAATTCTATGGGCAAGGACCGAGTTCATTCCTCTAGAAAAAAGTCCATGCTCAATTTGGGCTTGATAGACATTTGTGAGGGTTGAGGCTTGTGGCCTTGGGAGAACTAACATTGATAATGAACACTATGATTTGGCTATAGATGTTGAGCCAAGGCGGAGAGTTGTTAAATTATATCTTCAGTTTGTGTTTGTAGACAAACTTGACTTCGTAGAAGTCTAGCTTGTATGTTGAATGTCCTCTAGGTTTCCTGATATCAATTGGCAAGTTGGCTAAGAACATATAAAATCAGAGTTATGCTTGGTTATCACACACTAAAGAAAACAAGAGAAAATTAGGGTTTTTTGTTTATGAGTTTTCAAAGTGATATTTTAAAAGAGATTGTGACATAACACTAGTGAATTTTGCTTTTAGTGTAGTTTAGGGCTGAGAAACACTTGATCAATTGTAACTTTTGTATTCTCTAGATTCTTAGTGAATTTCTTGATTGGGTCTCCTTGTGGAGTAGGATCCATTAGCTTCTGCTTATTCTACAATAGAAACATGTAAGATATTCAAATGTTGTTCTTGTGGATGAGCATCACCTTTACCTTCTAAAGATGTCATTTCATCTCCCTAGTCTAATAGGAATGGCACAAGTGATTACAACTAAAAACAAGTGAAATTGGGGGTAGAAGAAGGCATCGGGAGAGAAAAGAGCTAACAAATCCTGAACTGCTAAGTAAGGCGGATGAACAAGATCTTGAGATATATTCAATCGATAAAAGTTTACTATTCCATCTGAAGGCGTAGAACTCAATGGACACAAACCTTTAATGACAATAGAATTTGGTAATTACAAATTGCCACCAGATAGCATCCTGGTTGATGAATATGCCACCTTAAGCATATGCTCACTGTCGAAATAACAGGTTCTCCTCCTAGGCAGCAACATTCGCATGCAACTGTTTGCTAAATGACCAGAAAACCAGCTGTTCCACTACTGATCACGAATGGACATTGAACTAGAGGTGCATATAAGATTAAGGTTTACTCTGATTTTGCTATTTTTGCTTCTTACTAAACATATTTCTGAGAGTACTAAGTTTGGTTATGCACCGTGATTGTCTAGTCAGATATGTAATAGTTCATCTACAAGTTGCTCTACCCAATTTTTAGGACTTAAGCCTTTACATAATAGAAGCATACATACAGTGCTAATGAGAAGGATGTCACTGCAAAAGCACACCGATCATCAATCATGACTGAGGTTCTTTGTTGTGATCCTTTTACTCAAGTTTTTGATTATTGATTTAGAATCCAACCAACGAGTTAATAAATTCATGTGGATGCATATGTGGAGTTTTGTTTTCTCCTTTCTTGCATACTGAGATACTTTGGCAAAACCGTTCCAACTGGGAATTGCTCCATTGACTAGGATTACATGGATGTGACGATTCAGCTGTACATCTAAGAATGCATGATGCAAACAAGAAGATCATTCACGCAAACTAATAAAAGATCTCTAAGTAATGTCCCGTGAAGTAGATCCTTAAACCATTGAAGCATCAGAATTTTAGCTTGCATCGTTAGGCATAACAAGAATTATACCTCCTGTTCCCAAAATGGCACCCTAAGATGCTCTAGTTTGCTACGTAATATCTATCAATGGCAGAACTCTGAAATGATTGGGACTGGCCCCAAAAGTGCGATCCAAATACACTAATTGTTAAAGTTATCATATAACTATTCTTCTGTAGGAGAACTTGACAAATTCAATATGTGAGGAACTTTGAAACTATGGGAGATTAAATTAATGCGCCATGCATAAATTCATAATAGTCTAGTGAGGAAGCAGGAGAAGCCTATTTCGATAGCATCTATCATCAATGTAGTCCATTTCTGTGCTGAGTTACTTCCCATGATCAAACAACCTTGTGAAGATAGTAGTCCCTAAACTAAACTTGTCAAGAATATAATGAGCAAGCAAGACATCTCCAATGTGAGCTCCAAAGCAACTAAATTAAAACAAAATCATACCTGGCATGACAAACGACATTTAAGAGACTGAAATATATTCAAGAGAAGTCGTCATAAACTCTATGCTCAAGGATAGCCAAAATGGTTACCAGAAAAGATCGTGAACTGAGTCGGATCAGGCTTGTCAGCACTTTCTTCAAGAGCTTGAGTCGCTTTTTTTGATAGAGGGAGGAACTCCTCGGAACCACGGTGTTCTGCTGAATTCAATCGACCAACAGATTCACTCTGAGGAGTTTGGGAGCCATAGAGCACCAACCATGGCGCAAATGACAGCGATGACGACTGTGTATTTGGATTATTGTGAATCATTTCATGCTCTTTGAAAGTCATGGCTTGATAGCCCATATATCTTCCCAAATATCACTAGGATGATTCTGTTTTTTCAAATAGGGTTTATTTTGATTTTACTGCAAACCAGGACCTGCAGATTCAAAGAAGTCAACTTTTCAGATTATTTCACAAATGGATTTGAAAAAAGGCTACTAGAAGGAAACAAAGGACTAGGTTATTTTTACAAAGTGAAGGAACTTAAAAATTACTACATGGGTTTCTAATTATCTTGAATCCTGAAATAATCAACACCCAAAAAATGGGCTTGATGAGCAAAATAAGCATGAACTAAGACAAATAAACAAGTTATCACTGGGAAGTAAGCGGCAAGATAGCTCACTAATGAAGCTGTTCTCTGCAAAAGAACTTAAAACTACTGAGAAAATCAAACAAAATAGAGAAAACCCAGAAAGAAATTTGAACGAAGATGGGGAAAAAAAAACATCTTCTCTTGATAACTGTGTGAAAGAAACGGCAGAAATCTCACACAGCATGGAATAATGGAAACACAAGCCTGAGAAGACCCATTAACTGTTCCTACGGGATGAGGTTAAAAAGAAACAGAAACAAAAATAGACGTACTTAGGCATAGATGGAAGGAAGCAGGAACAGCTTCAAGCAAAGAGACACCCACTTGTTAGGGGCCATGTCGTTCAATTTGAAGCAAAGCAGGATAGAGAAAGCCTGTTCGGGGAGAGAGAGAGAGAGAGAGAGAGAGAGAGATGGAGGCCGATAAATGTGTCGCGAGTGCGATGCGAAGTAACCGACGACCACCAGCCAATGAACTTGAGCTTTCATGCACTTCTTTATATCTATGCTCTTCCGACCAAAAAAAAATGTCAATGCTCAAAAATACCATACGTAGTATATCTCTCTCTCTCTCTCTCTCTCTCTCTGCGCTATAATGAAATGACTTCTTTTTTCTTATTGTACTCCAAAAATGGATGGTGTTGGAGGAATGTGTGTGTATGTGTTGATCCAGTGGAGAGATAGTGGCAGATTTGTTTAATGGTCATCTTCAAAAAGCAACTCTTTTTAAATCATTATGTAATAGCAACTGGTTCTGAGTAAGTGGAGTTATGACTTTGGCTTTGGTAAGAAACTTGAGAAAGACAACCTGTGGTGCTTTGCTGAGATAACAGATGCAGTCAAATTGCACAGCCAGCAATGGTGGAGTCATGCTGCTTTTAATGTGGAAAGTGAAATGATTGATTCAACCCGCATTACTTAGATTCCCATAACATAGATTATAAAAATATGAGTGCATTTATGATGTGAGATATCATCAATTATTTTGTGTAAATAAAATGTGGTGATCATATAAATAAAATATAAAAAAAAAAAAAAAACTCACTAAAGGATGATAAATCATGAGATGGTGTACAGCTCAATGTGAAGACACTCACACCCAAAATTTCAAACTTTTTTGGATAATTTCTTGCTGCTTAGATTAAATGTGACAAATAATCTATCTAGATGGTCAATTACAAAAGGTCTCAAATCAAAATAGGATATCAATATTGAAACATCCGCCCCCGACAGCGGAAGTAAAAAGCTCCATATTGGAGAAGAAAACTCTACAGGCGATGATGTTCATCTAGGTATAATAGTCAGTTGACATGCTGAATTGATTTTTGGGTTAACCTAAATCCTTCTTCCTGATCTAGTTGAATGCAACCCATCCACTCATAGAAAGTACAACTCAAACTCAAAAGTTCATACCTAAAGAGAAACCGAGATCCCTCATGCTTAATGAAAATTACTTGAAGTCTCTCTCTTAGTCACTTTACCGGTCTCCGAGTTTTCCTCGTTTTCTTCGATGCAAGAAGGATTTCGCATCGCCCAGTGCCATCCCCTAATATTCAATAAGTTTAAATTTATCACTAACATCTATGGGGAAGAAATGGTAGCTTCACGGGAAACCCTAAAGAACCGGGACAACAAACAAACAAAAATATAATAATTGAAACCCTAGCTTATATCCTCATATAAAACATCAAATAACGTATACAAGCAAAATAGAAATAAAACTAACAATGGCTCAAGACTACGTGCCAACCAATGTGGGGTAGATTCCCCTGCACCCTGAGAGAGGACAGCATCGGATTATCCTTCCACCATCCCTCATCGGCCGCCTCGGAAGTATCTTTCTCCGCAATTTTTACTCTAGTTTATTTTTTCAATGTTTTAAGGTATGAGGACATGTTCAAAAGCTTTGGCTATAAAACAATTTCCTTTTTTTTCTTTTTCAGGTTTGATGGTATTTTAAAATGCTGTACAAAATTTTAAAATCCGGTTTTGTAAGACTAGTATGGGATTCTCGATGAATTACTTCCCTACAAAACGATCCCCATAAACTTGTAAACTTATGTAACATGTAAAAATCGAACACTAGACTTCATATACTTTTTTTTTATCTGCCATATCATGATTTTTTATATATTAAGATTTTGATTAAAATGTGAACGCGTGCTATGTCTTTCCATTTGCAACTATGATTTGCACACAAAAAGCATCTTGGTCATTCATCTTGATTTGTCAAGTAACATATGTCATGATCATGTTCTTGGTCGAAGTATATACCATGCTTATATGGTTAGAAACTTCATTAAATTAACTTTCTTCCTCTAAATTAATTAAGAATAAATTCAAGGTGTCGTAAGCAGAGACTATAGAAAATACGCCTCCTGCAGGCCCAACAGTATGAGGTGAAGAAGAGTTGAAGAGCACGACAAATGATGACTACTCTAGGCAATTTGGCCCCCCATTAATAGCTTGCAAATTTAAACTCATCTAATCAACCTAGCTGCTAGCCCTTCTTGTATTTTACTCCTCTCTTGCTATAATTGTAAACATTAGTATAAAACAACTTCAACTTGCTTTGTCTTATGCTTATCTGCGCATGCGGTCCAAGAAGTTTCGGTGATTGCAACGTTGCAGTCGATGAATCAAATGAATGGCAATGATTGGATTGTTGACCGATTCGTCCCACAACCCAAAGCCACCCGACCGGGTCAACCGTTTAGGCCATTCAGGGAGTCGATGGAGACAGTGGAATCTTTCAGGCTTTAAGATTTCTGCTGCTTCTGTTGCTGCAGAAGGAAGAAAATGGATGAAAATGAGAGAATAGCCACATGCTATGAGTAAACTTGCAAGTCCTTTTCGCGCATATGTTTACAGGGGAAAAGGTCACGGTTCGGCTCAACAGAGCTTTCATGGCGTTTCTCCGTTTGCACTGTCTAATTGAAAGCTGTTACTGTTTGTCGAATTACTGACACCACCAAAATATACGAACTTCGGTTCGTTTTATGATCCGATGTTTTTGTTTCAATCAAGTGCGTCATCTTTTTAAATGCATGTCAACATGAGGCCTCTCTTAAGATCGTGGATGCAAAATGTCAATTTGTAAACTAAGGTCGCTAAATAGCCATTGACTTTCCACATTGGTATCCAACGTGGTAACTTGAGATGATGCTACGTTAGCAAATACGTATTGAATGGCTAAAAAAGCGAATGAACTGAGATTCTCTCTCTCCTCATCACCCAATACTAAAAAGGATTGGCGCAATTTTTTTTTTGAGCAATTGAGTCATGTCATAATTTACTTTTGCCAACCAAGAGAGCTATTTCCATAAAATCACAAGACATGACAATTTACGTAATATTCACAATCAAACTTGAAAAATCAAGATACTTGATGGAATAGTAAAAATTTTAGGTATTTGCATGTAAAAAGGCAAAAATTAATAGTCTTGCGATGTTATTATCCCTCTTTATGTTCTTCTCTCCTTTATATAATTATATTTGAATGAATAATATAATATTGGTAAGAGATTTATTTAATCTAAAGATTTTAATTGTTCCAACACAATCCTTGATATTTCAATGTAATTCTTTCAATCAAGATTTGCTTAATTTTGCTAATGTTGCGATCCAATAATTATCGGATGTCCGAGTGGCATGGGTCATAAACCCATATTATGACTTATTTTTAGTTAAATGAGTCAAATATGGACAAAATGAAATTAAATATGGTCAAATATAGGTTGAGTGACTTATTAGATAGACCCATCATCTCTCTCCTTTCATCCCCCTCATCTATGCGTTCTCGACCTCCATTGCGATTCTACCATCACGCCGCCATCACCATCACCATCACCGATTTTTTTAAATAATTAAAATCGATTTTTTAAAAAAAATTATTTTCCAAAAACTATCTCAATTTAGAGATATCCACATTTTTTTTATTTACTAATTTTTTATTATTTAATTTACTTTATAAATTTGATGTGAAATTTTTATTCAAATAATTTATATGTGAAAAGTTTAAAGTGGACTAAATAAGTGGGAGTAGGTTTTCTTAAATTAAGTTAAATATTGATATGTATTGGTAATATGGGTCGGGTATGGGTCGGGTCGGGTATGGGTTATCAAATTTACATTACATGAAAATGGGTCAAAACAGGTTAAATGGGTCGATATAAGTCGGACCATTTTCGACCTAACCCACCCATTTGACACCCCTAGTTGCAATCCAATAATTATCGGATGTCCGAGTGGCACAGTTTGTGAACGATGTCATTTATCTTAATTTTTATATTTTCTTTTCTTTTCTTTCCTTTTGGTTTTTGTTCTTCTTCTACCTCTGTTTTTCAGAGTCTTCACCTACCACCCGCTACAATAATAACCCTGAGCCTTGATCACCGGCGATCTCTCTCTGTTTCTAGTTCATAGTTGTCACTAGGGTTGAGGACAGCTATGATGACCTAAGATTCAAGGTCGATAAACCCCAGGACCTCGGATCGAGTTTGTGGAAGCCATGAATAACCTCGACCAAGGTCGCCGTCCATGGCAGCTCAACTTTGTTCTGAGGTCACCAACAACGTCATTGGGGTTGTACAAGCTCTGTGATGATGCCACGCGTCCAGATCTAGGCTTAAAGGCGGGCCGACTCGTTGAGATATCGGTGGCCCCAAGCTTGAGGGCCATGAAGAAGCAGCCGAGCTCGTTGAGAGATCATGGTGTTGCAACACATTGTCCCTCTCAGGCATCTCATCAAACAGCTTCTTTGCAAGCTCCACTTTCGAGAACTTTAAGGTAATGATCCACCCAAGCGGACCTAATAAACAAATCCAATTTAAACCCATCAACTATAGCTTGCGAATGCAGCAAAGTATCTCTACCTTTTGATCGGGAAAACCCAAAATAGCAATGAAGTAATTGAAGTTGTCGGGCGGGTCCGCAAGCCAGCGTTCTTCCTCATAGTGGTGAACAACGAGATGGACAATCGAGGCGAATTGTCATTAGAATAGCCCTTGATGACAACGTGGAAGTGGAAGAGGTCATGCTTCGAGACTGAAAGAAAGAGTGCGAGAGCATTGTTGTGAGCTTGGTGACACAGAGATGTCAAACAAAGGTATGAACAGTCATTAGAAAAAAATAAGAGAAAAAGAAAAGAAAATTCATAAAAATTTATTGAAACAGCATCATTTTGTCCAAGTTAGATCGCGGATCCTGGAGGAAGGGACGACTTGGACAGTTGATGATGATCGGACCGACATGTTAATAATTTTAGGAAAGAATTAATTAGAATGACTATATTAATATTTCACGTAAATATTTATCACTAAGTTGAATCAATTGAAAGATTAAGAACTATATTCCAATATGTAATGGGTTTAAATATGGAAAAAGCAATCTTCCATGTCTCTATTACCGCAAAAGTTATAGCAACTATTGTGTAGTGGTATGCAATAGTTGTTAGAACATTCACATATTTATTTTCGTTATTAGGCCATGTCGTGATAATTATTTCATTTAGCATGCAAATAAAATAATATTTATTCACTCTAAAATCCTACTACAATAAATATTAATTACATTAGAGTCCTAAGTTGTATTTTTCCAATTAAACACATAAACTGAACTTTTTGATTGAATACTCAATTAGTAAACTTATGGCCAAAATTTGGGTAGGTTAAGAGACCTATCTAAACTTTAGGTAGATCCTGAGATTGAAATGATGCCATTTTATAATTTAGAAAGACAAATAAGGATATGAAAGATTTGAATTTAGGGACCTCCTATCCTGATACCATATGAGATTTTATAAAATCACTATCAATTATTTTAAAATTTTAAACTGTTAAATGAAGGCGTAATTTAATATTTAATTATTCTAACAACAATCACAGCACAACAACCACCGTCACTAATTGAACTGTCATCACCTATCAATCACCACCATCCCAACTGGTCATCACCTCTAACTCTTCACGAGATCCCACTTCTCTCTCCCTCCCTCCCTCCCTCCCTCGTTATCAACAATGGTTGTTGAGGATGGTGACACCTCCACCGTGATTCGAAAACCGAGATAAGGAGGACAGCCCTCTATCTTCACGGTGAGGTCCACTTCTAGATCTTAATGGAGGCATTGTTGTTGTCTCAACGTCCATGAGTACCAGATGCAAGATCTGAAGTGGTTGCGGCGTTGATCTTGTCATCAAAGAGAGTTGGAGACACGGTGATTATGGGTTGGAACTGAACGATGTGGTCGGGGTGGCAAGTGGTCTGGAATGACGGTGTGACGATGACTCAGAGGTGGCAGCACCGGTGGCTAGTTAGGAACTTTGTAGAGAGACATTTTAATTTTTCCTCATGAGCAAAATCACGATACATAACATTTGACAATTGAAAATGAAAGGGTTACGCAGGCCAGAGCTCATCCCACTTGCAGAAAGTTAAATGATGCTAAAAGCCTAAGCTTGTTCAACTGTCAAGGTCCGTTCTTTTTGGCTTTATAGACTTATCACCAATCACGGATATTTTGGATAGTAGCGATGAGTATATATTAAAACTGAATTTACAGTATATGACTTATTAAAATATGTGACAAATTGTACATGAACATTTAATTAAATAGGTCACATTTGACTTCCAATAGAAGTTTATCACGTGTAATAAATTCACTTTTAGCAACTTTACCATATCTCTATTTTAAAAGACTCCATATTCTCTACGGTCCACAAATTAACTTATGGAATTCTCCGACCAGCCTAATTGCACGGTTTCTTTTGATTTCCCACCTTTTATAAGCTCGTCTAATCGAAAAAGATAGATCAAATCCTGTGGCCGCCCTTGCACCAAGCAAATCTAATCCCCGGCCATCTTAAAGAAGGTAAAACAGGCTAGATATTTAAGTACAGAGCTAAATAGTATGGCCAAAACGAAGTACACAATGAAAGCCCAAATGATTGTACTTGGAAAGTAGGGTTGATTAGACACAATTATGTGACAGAAAGGACCCGGCCCCCTATGCAGATAAGCATGCATTTTATGTTTCTTTCAAAGCAAGAACCTTGGAAACACTTTATATTATGCAGAGACTATGCATTTACAATCAATATTCACATAGAGAGAGAGAGAGAGAGAGAGAGTTGAAAGAGTAAGACCACTAGACCAGGGTCCACATTAACTGCAACATAATTATCCTTTTTAGGTGCACATGATTATGTTTAATCATAATTTCTTTTGCTCTTAACTTTAGCCGATTTGTCCTGTTTGGGGTAGCAATCTCTCGGATCAAACCCCCAAATCCGAAGGATGAGACAAAAGCGAGTTCTCCAACCAGCTGGAAACCAACGAACTAGGATGAGAAAAACAAATTGGTTTCTGTATGCTTTGCTTCATGAAAGTGATTGGGAAAATTTATAATCTTGGTATGTGGACGTCATACGTGATCATGATTTAATGCCTAAGCTTCAGCGTACTTCGACTTGGATCACTGTGTCCACCATTCTACTATCTCTCGTAGATTGTCGAATTAGGATACATATTTTTAAAACTTGAATATTCATTTGATGTTTGAGATATATTAGAATTTTTCCCGTCTAAGTTATACCCTTTTTTTTATAAGTTGTGCTACTTAAATGATCGCTTGAGAATTTAAGACATTAAAGTGAACCGAATGAAATTATGGCGTTGTTATCACCTTTTCTTACCTTTCTAATATTAATTTTTTTTTCAAATAGCAATATAAATCTGAATTTTGCCGTGTAAAGTCTGTTTCATTTTGTATTAGAAATTGGTACCATTCCACTCACTTAACATGTGGTTGTGGTTGTGGTTGTGGTTGTGGTGAGTGTAAGTGAGTGCCACGTTTCTCTAGTATTGTATAGCTTTTCAGTTGGAAATCATACGAGTTTACCTTACCAAAAAATATATATATAAATCTGAATTCAAAGCAAAATTATAAATCCGAATAAATTCCTACAAGGGTAATCTCGCAAAGAAAACATTCAACTATCGAAAGAATCATTGTTGTTACCAAAGACGAAAAAGTGCACTATATTTACCCTTACCCGTCGGCCAATCTTTTCCACTATTTGCGCATGAAATAAAGTTTTAAATCGTTCATAAGAAGAAATGGATTGAACTTGATAACCTAGAAGGAGTGAATCAGTAACATTTTCATGCAAACCTGTGTAGAGGATGAAATGGTGCTTGTTAATGATATTTACGATACAGACCAAGTATAATCTATAATTTGAAAGGTGGAGAGTAAGGAATAGAACGGTTAAGCAAATTTATAGTGGTTCGGTATTTTCACTTGAGTTACTCCACTTTTAATTTTCAACTAAAAAACAGTCCAATAATAAAGCCGGAATCCACTATTTGCAACCCCAAGGCTTTTGACAGTGTTCACATATGAAGTTGTCTCTACACCGAAGGACTGTAGCTCATTCCACAAGTACACAACCTTCACTTGACGCTCGAAGCACTCTTTCACAACGATTACACCAACGCTCTCTCAAAGAAACGCTCATAATTCACAAGATTTTTATCAATCGATAAGCACTAGAAATAAGAAATAGTTTCAAAGTGTGCTAATCCCTTTGGACACACGCACATATAGGTCAAGGCAGCCATTGCAAGGTCTGTCCATATCTCAAAACATCTTTTTGCAGCTAAAAAATGGACTTTAGTCGAAATAGATAAAACTGCCTTTACCTTTTTTCCTAACACTTCATCTGCTTAGTGAAGAGTGGCAAATCCCAATTTGACTTCTCGCAAACATCTCCATGTAGATTATTGTCTCCAAAGCACTAATTTAATTTAAATCGAATTGATTCAGAGCTAGGTCTTCGTTCCAAGTAAGTGGTCCACTTTGTTTATAGAGAGAACTACTTCCCGATCCATCTAGACTTGGCCGATCTCATCCAATCACAATTTGTTCACGTTCTACACTCAAGTCCTTCCAAGCATATTGATATCTTCAATGTTATCCTAGTTTTTTCTTTTTTCTGTTTGGTCCATTTAAGCATCTCAACAATCATACATCCGTTGCTTGTTCACCAAAATCCAAATGTACTTCCAGCTCTAACACTTTCTACTCAATATATTATTCTACATTTACATAATATGGAAGCTCTCCACTAGCGCACACATTATAATGTTTTCATAGTCTGCATATGAACTTGTGTATGCAGAGAATATTTTGTATGCACACTCAAGTATTAGTTTACTCAAAATCATTATCTTCAAAATACAAGAGATTTTTATCGACATTTTTCTTATGCATTCGTGAATCGACATAATTACAATGGATAAGCACAAGCTACGCATGGGAAATCTGACGAGTATTTTGTTTGATATAATTGAAAGATAAGTGCTGAAATTTTAAATTTAGGTATTGAGGTATTTAAGTACTAAAAATGAATCGTTTGAGAGTAGGTGAAAATGAAATAATTTCTTACCAAACATGAAATATGAGCATTATCACTTGCTTTTCATATTGCCAATATCAAAATGATTTCATGTTGATATACATATATGAATTGTATTAGAAAACTCTAACATTGGAAAATTGATGTGGTGTAGAGTTGTTAATATATCATAGTTGACTTATAACTTATTGGTATAAGTTTTTAAGTAAAGGTGGGTTCAATTGAATGTATTGACTGGCTTGGACTTAAACTATCTCTTGGTGATCTACTAGAATGAAAGTATTAGGCTTTTGTTGCGCGCTTCAAACAATTGATATTAGAGCCGATGGTAGATTGGTAAACCCCCAATTTGTCATGGTATTTGGTGAATATCTCAAAGAAAGAATTTGGGACATTGTAATGTAGCAATGCCATCCCAAGGGCAGCCTTCATGGTTTGGTCCGGAAGGAGACCAAGGATGAAAGATAAGTTGCCATGGAATGATACCTAAATTACAAGAGAACAAACCTAACACTAAAATCACACGTGAAGAGGAGATTATTGAAATACATGTATGAGTTATGTTGGAAAAGTCCCATATTTGAGAATTTGTGAGGTAGAAAGTAGTTAATGTATCATAGTTGACATATAACTCATTGACTTAAGTTTTTAAATAAAAATAGATTCAATTAGATATATTGATTGGCTCAAACTTGGGGTCTCTCTTAGCGATCTCCTTAAATGAAGTAATCAAGCTTTTATTGTGAGCTCCCAACATCCCACTGAACATTTAATCAATTGGCCATGAATTAAGTGATTTTGACTAAAACAATTGATTGAGATATATAATCAGATATTATCAAATGTGCACTTAATGACAGATTGAGCAAAAAGATCACATGTTTGATAACTCAATTAAGTGATGAAAAGTAAAAATTCAAAACTTAGATATTAATTTTTTTATAACCTTAAGTAAAATATATTTAAATCATTCAATTAAATAAAACAAACCACTAAATCCAGTACTTAAGGAAGGGATAATTCAATTTGTTCAATAAAAGAATTATCGATGACAATTAGAATCTTGCCAAATATATTGATAAAACATACCCATAGCATTATTTTCATGTTTAGCAACAGATTAATAATATTTAACTTTCAGTTTTCTAATTATCATAAAAGAATATTTAATTCTGTTTTCAACATTTGAGATTATCAACACTTTAAATTTGTTTTTTTAGGCGAATCAACACTTCAAATTCAATACGTAAATTTTGGACACTTAATTTTCTGTTGTACCGAACAGAAAGTGATTTAAACAGTGAATTTTAAGTTCCCATTATCTTATGTGCTGAAACAAAATTTAAAATCTTCATGGTTAATTTAAAATTAATAGCTGAATTTTATTAATTTTTTACCAAATGGTAGAACAATAAGGTTTTGCCAATATATCTAACCTGATTCTAATTTCTCTTAATTATTGTTGCTATTGAAAAAAATTAAGTAGTCTTTAGTGAGTTTTTTTATCAATTGAGTCTATTAAATCAATTCTTATAAAGGCCATCAAACAAACTTAATTTAAAGTGCAATTGTTTGAGAGAAAGTGTTTTCTCGAAATTCGTTTTTTGAACTTTCACCCGTTTGATTCTAGTGAACTAGGGAGCTTGACCTCATCCAAGACCAGCAAGTCGGCCCTTACTGGGCCTCAAGGACAACACCAGTGGCCTGTCGCAATTATTGCCAAGGCCTAGCAACTAACATAGGAGGAAGAAGGAAAAAAGGTAAAAAAAAAATAAGAAAACACATATTGAAATGATATTTTGAAAAAAATATGTTTTTCTTGAGATAAAGTCATTAAATTGAAATCATTTTCCAAGTGAGATCCAAACACCAAAAAACATTTTTGGTCACATATCACCAAACAAAAGAAATCTAATCATTTTCTTGAAAATTTGTTCCCCAAAAAGTATTTTTCTTTTTCATGAAGTTTTCCCCTAAACAAGCATACCCTCAACATTTTTTTTTGTCGGTCCTACTTTAACTTCTTACTCTTGGACTTTTGCCTTAACTCCTTACAGAATGTGAGAGTCAATACTCACACCTGAAACTAAATCGTCCGTGTCCTAATCCTCCTTAAAAAGTGAGGATTCGAATTCTTCACCTCTCTTTTATATATGAAAAGGGTAGCCACAAGGGCAAATCCAATTGAAAATTATGCGTGAACTATTGGGGTTTGTTCCGATTGTTAACATCATTCCAATAGTTAACACACCTTCAACATTAAATTTTCATTTTCGAACGGTTGATTGATTTATCAAACAAGTTTAATTAAACCACTGGGTTTTGTCATAATGGTCACCCTTCTCACATGAGAAAGAAAATGTGAGGGTTCAAGGCAAAAGTCCAAATGTTAGAAGAGGAGTAGAGCAAGACCAACCAAAAAAAAAAAAAAAAACTTAATTGACACTCCTCACAAGCTGCATATTGAGTACTCTGCAAGTTGAAAAACAACTTAAGTTACATGATCTAACTCTCCCGATTTGATGGTGAATAATATTTAAATATTCTATAAGTTTCTCTTTAATTCTTGAATGTTCTAACGTTTTTAATAATCATTCCAACCTTACATGAAAGGATGATTCGCATTCTACCTGAAGGACACATCGCCTTCTACAGTACTAGAATTGACAAGGTGAAAACAAGAAACGCACGAGTCATGACTCGCAAACGCATAGGTCTTGGCCAAACGCACGGTACATACCACGATAAACTCTCGACATTATTTCAAAAAGAGGAAAATTTTCTAATAGATTCCAGAAAAATCCTAATTTTGCTAATAAGAATCCCAACAAAATAACTTCTAAATAGTAAATAATATCTACTAATTAAGAAAATAACACCTAAAACCTAACCACACGATTATTTGAAAGGAAATGGCATCATCTAAAATATTCAAATAAATGTAAATATCTGCAAATAGAAAATGAAATCCCAAATTTGGATGATACTCCGATAACGCGTCAAAAAATCAACACTGGAAAGCTCCTCCAGGTTTCTAAAAGGTTTATCTCCACCAAAGGCAATATAGTCAAGTTTATTTCATTTTAGTTCTTCATGATCTAGCGTACCGCAAGCTAATAATTTTCTAAGCACAATAGTCACGTGAAATCACACGAGGATAGCGGGTTCTTCCCGGAATCATGATGAAAATACAGACTTCGCACGGTTCTTTACTGTCTTTCTTTTTTGCCTATTTATTTTGCTGGACCGAGTATGTTATATTCGAAGGCTCTATTTTTTTGCTCATATGTCGGCCGGTTAATATGATTAGTTTGTTCGCTACTAAAAATGCATACATGGAAAGTTCTTGGATTTTAATTTGATCATGGGCAATTAGATTTCATCCTATCAATGTACCTTCCCCTTCCGTTCCCTTCCACTTTTAAAGATTGCCAAACTCGGTCAATGATGCATTTGAGGCATGATTTCGTAATGAAATCTGCAATTTGCAATCTACACAAGGCCGAAGTTTATCCAAAGCCCTTCATTAACTGACCATGATTCTCTATGCTAAATAAGAGAACCCAAAAGAGAAAAAAGAATCTGCCCATTAACTCCCATAACCTAGGCATCATGAATTGCAAATCTATTTCCATAATCTAAGATTTTCACCATTCATGTGCACTCAACTTCCTAATTTGATTCTCAATTGCCTTGATTCAACAATGCCAGGATATGTAATCACCCTCTTCGAGCTATAAATACGCCGACATTTTACCCATCTGGACACAAGAGAGTCCACATTGAGAATTAACCACGATGGGAAAGAAGGTTAAGCTCATGTGGATTGAGAAATACAAAGCTAGGAAGGCCAACATCAGAAAAAAGATTTTGGAATTGGCTGAGGAAGTGAGAGAGCTTAATAGAGTGTGCGGTGTGAGTGCGTTCGTTATCATGTATGGTCAGGGTGATCGTGAGCCAGTGATGTGGCCATCTCGCCCAGAGATTGAACAATTGCTGAAGAGGTTACGAAGCTTCCCAGAAGCAGAGAGGTACGAAGAAATGATGACCCCAGAGACTTACCCCGGGAAAGGAAAGCCATGCACCAAGAACTGCTCTGCAAGAACTAAACAACGGCGCCACAATACCATATTCTTGTGGTACAATATCGACTCCTAATAACTTTGGAGAGAGGAATTGGAACGACCTATATGCTCTCTTGCGTGGTTAGGTTTTATATCCATTATCGCCATGTTCAATGTTGACAACGCAGTGTTCTCAATCAAATAAATTTCCTTCTTGTGACAGACAGAAGACCATCTTAAACAGAGTTTACATTCTCCTTATAAGTTATCGACAAAACATCAGACCAGCAAACAAATCTATCAAAAGATTATTAGGACAAACGCTGGAAAGACAAGAAATTCCATAACATGGCTAAGCACTCTTCCTTAAGTCATGATTTTTGCTATGAGTACCAAATTATGCTCGCCTCACTAAATAATCCCTCCATAACATATAATGCCACTCACTTCTCAGCTGTTTTCCTTAATATTCGAATTGCTAAGCTGAAAAATCTCCATGATGTGATATCGTAATGGATGTCAACCCAACCATTCTGATGTAAAGTATGTGTATAGGATATGCTTTATTAATATTCATAAAAAAAATGGAAAGCCACTTCTGGAAACACAATCAGGATAATGCAGCATTCAGCTGAATTTCCTTATAAATGAACAAAGAAGGGCTTCATTATGCAACCCTATTCAAAAAGGGCTTCTACAAGGGAATTATGTTTACCTCTAATAAAGTCAGTTTCCACAAGCAAAGTGTCACTATAAGGATCTCATGGATTAGATAAAAGTTCTTCAAGAAAGAGAGTACCTTTTTCAAAATGGTTTGGCAAAATGCTTGTATGACATGCAAGTAATGCAATAGCAAAATTTTATATTGTCCATCCAAGGTGTTAACTGGTATATCACCAATCCCTATCTTAGATGTGCAACTTAACAAGTCAAAAGACAGAATCATAACAAATCACTAAGCCATTTTCTTTTCCTACTTCTGAATTCTCAAATGATAGCACCACCACGGCAAGAGGCTGATGCACTCTGGCACAGAACAATGCAGTCAACCCTCAAAAGTGAACAAAAATGAATAGATGATTGGCTGGATTTACTGCCAGTCAAGAAACAAGATGGTTTAGATGAGTTTATTCAATGACCGTATGGTGTACATGCAACTGAGAATTGCCAAATCCAAAAAACAATCATTTACTGGGGACAAAAATGGCCTTACTTTAAATTATACAAAAACAAAGTTACGTATTCTTAGTCCAGGACAAAAATAGCCAGAAATATCATTTCCATCCAAACTATCCTATGTGTGGCAGATGACATGGCTACACATTAAAGAGCTAGCTGATCTGGAGAATGACTTGGTGAGCAGCTTTTTCACGTGGATTGAAAAGGCAAAGTTAACAATTCTAGTCAAAACAAAGTAATGTTTATTAGAGATGGAAGAAAGAGGAGGACACAAATAGAAGGGGAGGAAAGGGAAGGGGGTGTGGCTGGCATCATTGGCCAATGCCACCATCAAGGCTGATGTTGGCCACAACTATTGCCGCAGTGCTCTTGATGCCCTGTTTTCACTTTGGAGACCTACGCCATTACCAAATTACACCTCAAAACAAAGTCCGCAAAGGCCAAGAGAGCTTGGCAAACTCCTAACAATGGAGGCTTCGAATGGAGCATCTCACCAGACCCGCTCTCAGTTATCATCAACAAGCCCCAACACCCCCCCCTTTTCTCTCTCTCTGTGAATCAAGCTGGGCTCATGGCCATGGGAGCTCCCATGGCACGAGCCGCAGGCTTGACCTCATGGCCTGCCTCGCAAGCTCAACCTGAGCTCACGCTGGCCTCGCAAGCTCTCTAGAATGGAGCTCGCATCCATGCTAGCTCTGCACAGAGAGCTCATGAATCTAGTCCAGAACTTAAGTTACCCAACCTCAATCTAGAGGCAGTGACCAGTGCTGGCCTCCCATCTGAGGTCAGCAACAGTCACAACAATGTTTTGCACAAAACCGACTCTTCAAGCAACAATCTTCAATGGCCATGGTGCACACAGACGACTCTTCAAAGGCTGCATGATCATATGAGGAAGACGATTCCTTTCTTCAATCTCATCTATCATATCAAAAAACTTATTTTCCTTGCCATCATCATTAAAATTTTATAATAAAAGTGCCATTTCTGTGCACTACTTAAGCACACATAGCCACGTATCTGCTACGTTGGATAGTTTGGATTGAAAAGATAACGGTGACAATTTGTCCTTCAGATGCTACATGATTTTGAATAAGTATGTGATTTTTTTTTTTTTTATTTTGTGTATTTGGCCTATTAAGAATAGATGAGAAAAGCTACTTAAGGTGGTTTAGACATGTGAAGCGAAACCTTCATACGCTATTTAGAATGTACAAACCTATAAAGTGGGTGCAAGTTAAAAGGGGAGACGAAAAACATAGAAGATTTGGAAAGAGACTAGAAAAGATCTTAAGTATATAAATCTTGACAACATAAACAAACGGTCTTGTGATTGCCATGATGGTCATCAAATAATTTTGAACAAAGTGATTCGTGATGGGAAGGATCAAGTTGCGTATAAAACCATACCTGTTTTAAAGAAGTCATTAACCAATTAGACAGACACATTCATTATAGTAGTACTATAGTTATCTTCATTACTTTGTTACTTGGTTATCTAAACCTAAGGAAGTTTTTACTAACCATCTGGCATGAAAAAATTAAGTATAATTTAGTTCCGACAACATCAGCTTCAAGACAACATAAGATATCAAGGGATCCCTCAGAGGCATGCTACAAACTTGATCCTCGCTACTTGTGAAATCAAGGAACTTGCCATCAATATAGTCAAAATGGAAGTAACTAAAAAGTTTCTTAAAGCACTCATTAACAAGATCATGTTAATCAAATATCGGATGATCCATTGATCAAATAGAGAAATAGAAAACATTTATTAAAAAAAGAAAAAGAAAAAAAGAGGCAACCCTCTCACGTGGCTTTCTCCTTTCCCCCTTACCATAGTTAGGACATTTTTCTTTTCTTTTTTTTGGCCCTTCATATTCACCCAAAAATCTTCACATTTACCTAACTCCCTAAACTGACCACAAGAGTCTAACCTTTCACTAGATTAAACACCAAAGCTTACTCATAGTCATAATTTTCAGCAGGTTGCCAGACTGCAAATGATCCAAGCAATAATCAGAGAACAAGTTCCAAACATGAAACTTTGGCGGTTCGGTGTTTTGAACATAGATGTCCCTAGTGCCTTGTGATAAAGATTTCAACTGAACTTACTAATATACTTCTCTATGTTTACAAGGTTCATATCTCATGCAATTCTATTATGTACATATATTACAGGGATGATGAGCAAGATGCCCCCAAAATAGCCAATACCATTATGAACATGGTCCAAACAACTTCAACTCATTAAGGCAGCATATATTAGTCATAAACAAGTCCTCACAGTAGCAGGAGGACAAAAAAATAAGTGGCAACAAAGAACTAGTTCCGACATCATAGTATTTCAGTACAAGAATTCCAAGAGAAACACGGAAGTAGTTATAAACACAAATGTACAACAAGATCGCGCCAAGCACAGAAAGCTATAGAAAGTTGAGCACAAGCACATTTAGAAAAATTTGTTATACTGACTAGTTAGAGAATCTTTTAGATTTGAATAAAGTCCATAGAGTGAGTATTGACGAAGTTTTTCAACTTCATACCAAGAATTGAGTACTGAGAAGTGCTTATCTGTCCCTGAAAATGCCAGTTGAATCCCAAGGCTGCAATCTACTGAGCCACCGCGGAATTTACAGTCGGATGTTTTGAGTGCACAGTCTTGATTATTAAGGCAGACAAAGTTTGAGTTTCCTGAACATGAAGAACACCCATCTCTTTTCCAGTACAGGTTTTGCAGCCTTCCCTTCTGATACTCAAGCACCTGCATCAACCACAGATCGGCCGCTTCACTGGATGTTTAAGCAGAGTGATTATGACAAAGATGCTAAAATTGGATTAAAATCTTTCACTTACAAGAGTGAAGCTGGTCACTGTGTACGTGCCATTGGCAACAAAAGCAGGGAGAGACCTTGCAGCATATTTTCGACCAGCAAATGCAACCATGTAGCCACCACTAGTATCCTGAGGAGAAAACAATGTATCTGAAACCGTATGTATTGTATAGCATGTACAATTTCAGATTCTGCCTTAAGACATGCAAAAGGGTGATGATACCAAAGGTCCAAAGGATAGTGAAAGAGAAGTTCAAATTCTGGCACTTCCAGTAACTGTTTGTCTGAAATGGACCAACTCATTGACCAAATTTATAATGTGAAAAATCAATGGAGAATGAAGTAATGGTAGCAATTGTTCACTAGGAGAAAACTGTAAACAGATAACAATCAATTGCTCCACCATGGCACTTGTAGTTGGTGGTAATCTGCATAAATATACACTTTATGCAGTCAAGTAGTTTTGTACAGTTTCAGAATACTTGTGACCTCCTGTCAATACATTCTGAAAGACATTAGTTCCACTCTGCATCTTTGTCATGGTTTGACAGAAGATCACATATCCAGAACAAGAGTCCCTAGCTTCTTCATTATAGCAGTTCGTCAAGTTAATGGTAAATTCAGGATATAAAAGCCAAGCAAACTATCTATCCACAAGTTAAAAAGGATTCTTAAGCTCAAATCTAATGAGTTAGTCATTCATCTTGAATCAGGACTAAAAATCCACAAAATCCACCTCCATGTCATCCAATCTTTCTAAATTGGATCAGGACTCAAGATGCATAATCAACAGAGAAGCCTAATTAAGATAATTTTTTTGATTGGGTAGACACCAAGAGTGGCATATGGTTATCAACACTAGGTTCAAACACAAAATAGTTACGCAAACTCTCACCAAACAAATTTTTAGACAACGAACCATGAAAACCACAAAGTTGTGGTAAAATTATTCCAAACTCTGTCCTCTGTATGAGCATGGGCGTATGTCTGCACGCGCAGGTGCATGTATTTCAAATGAACTGGGTAAATTTCCAAGTAAAAGCTCTTTAAAGCAAGATCCAGGTGCTAAATCCCTTAAATCATTAAACAACTACGGAGGTAAAAATTAGAGAGACGCATGAGCAGAAACAAGCACCAAACTTTTTCTCAGGAACTGCAATGCAAGCGCAAATCAGATGGCCAAAACTTCAAATTTCCACAGCTCATTCAGCAATCGCATCCACTTAACCAATGACATCGACTAACTAAAGAAAACGGCAAACCCCAACGAAACTGCTTCTGCTGATACAAATTTCCAATAACAAGAGTAGGTAAGAACAGCAGGCATAACCGACAGCGACCGTAGGGGAAGGACGCAACTGACCGGAGCGAAGGAGGAGGTGTTGATGGTGAGGAGGGAGATCTCGTCGACCTTGGGGCGGAAGACGGCGATCTGGGAGCCGGAGGAGGAGAGGGAGAGCCTGCTGTCGCAGGGCGAGAGCTGCTGGGTGGTGTTGTAGAAGAAGGAGGTCCTCTGGGCGAACGCTATGGCGAAGGTGAACCCGTCCGACCTCTGCACGGTGGTGTCCGCGCACGGCGAGTAGACGCCGTTCGTGTCGTCCGATCGGACGGCCGCCAGCCACGACGGCGAGGAGGCGGCCGCGAGGACCAGGAGGGCGCTCGCCAGGAGGCTGGAGGGCGGCGCCATGGTTGATCGGGAGCTTCGCGGGGCGGCGGTCGGGGTTTCGCTCTCGATCGTCGGCCGAAGTCAACGATGCTCTCGCGAGTTTCCAATTTGTTCGTTTGTCCTTACTTTGGTCTGGTCTTTGTCTGGTAGTGAAAAGACCTGGGAGGGAGAAGACGACGACTGTCGAACCTAGGTGGGCCTACATTTGGGCCGTGCATGTTCCACCGATTCTGGCCCGGTATGTTCATTGAAAAGGACTAGACAACAAATAGGAAAAGAACAAGGGGAAAAAGGTGTTAAGCATAGTGCATCAGTACCAATTGATTCATAAATTTTTCAATTGAAATAATTTAGTTATAAATATTTTTACTTGATAATAATTGATTCCATAACATCTAACATCTTACGTGACATTGTCAAATCATTAACATCTATACATATTTATTATAATAGATTTTAATTTTTTTTTATTTTTCTTTTCTTTTCCTTCCTTCTTTTATTATTTTTTCTTTTTATTTATTTTTTTCCTTTCATTTTGACTAGAGGGTCATCAAGGACTAGAACTGTTAAAATGGATCACAAACTCATATTTTAACTCATATTTATTATAATAAATTGTAAATGGCAAAATGTGAGTAAAAAATGGATCATAAAAAGAAAAGGTTAATACAAATGGGTCTATGTGAGTCTAAGATAGACACGCTTTCAACCGGCATAATAAATGGATCTTAGGTTTACCTAACAAGTTTTAAACTTATTACAAATAGGTCATTTGTTTATATTTTAAATTTTTTTGAGTTTTATTTTTTATTCTTTTTATTTTTATTATTATTTCTCTCTTTTTTTCCTTTCCTTTTTTTTTCTTTTCCATTTTCCTTCCCACTGGTGGTCGACCACAAGCAAAGGACTAGTTTTCCAATCTAGATCCAACCTCTAGTGAACCTTGAGCTTGCCACACCGATTTAGTGAGGTCGAAGCCTTGCAAACCTTTGGTGATACTCCAACTCACCACTAACCTTGGGTGAGCTCAAGTTTGCTAATTTGATCAAGGCCAAATCCTCATCAACATTGAGCAAGTTTGATGCCTCACTGACTGTAGGCAATCACTAGCCGCTATCATGGTCGGCAATCGAGGAGAAGAAAGAAAAAAATAAAAATAGAAAATAATAAAAAATCAATTTTTTATTATTTGTTACTTTCTTTGTCTTTTTTTATTTTCTAAAATAAAATAAAATATCTTATAAAAATAAAATAAAATAAAAGGCCTTAGTCACCTTTGGTCTCTTTGATTTTTTTATTTTTTACATTTTTCATTTTATGTACTTACATCTTCAAATTTTGTTATTTTACCTTTTCAATTTGATATAAATTTTTATCAAAATAATGCATTAAAATGAAGAGTTAGTTGGTATTTATTTTCTTAGTTTGGCTTAAGTGTGGATGTGTTTTACTAATAAGTCAGGTCAGGTATGGATTTGGTCGAGGTTAGGTAGATTATGGGTTGTCGAAATTGCATTACTTGAAAATGAGTCCATATGAGTCAAACTATTTTCTACTAGACCCACCTAATTGACATCACATAGGGCCTTTGTAGCCATCAACTATGGGCAAGACATGGCCATGATAGCCTCACTAGCCACAAAGGCCCTTGCTCAGAACTAGCAAAGGTTGGGCATGGGCCACAATCCTAGCTAGCCAAAACTAAGGGAAAAATAAGAAAGAAAAACAAAAAAAAATTATTAAAAATATGCACTCCAATGTTGATTATGATGCTATGTAAGATGGCTAACATCCACATTAATATTTTCAAGTTAAATTTGTCGAATGGATTGAATTTTATTAATATGAAAAGATTAAGACTAAATTGCCTAGATGAAATGTTCACGACTAAATTGACATCAATGCAATAAGTTTAAAAAAAAAATTAATACTTTTCCCAATGACAAATATATCATTCTCTTCAAAGTTCATGAGGAATTATATTAAACCACTTTTAATTATATGTGAAAATTGATTTTTTTTGTCAACCCATTATACTCCTACTTTAATTCTCACTCTAACTTTTGCTTTATCTCCTTACAAGACATAGGAACCAAAATCCATACCTAAAACTAAATTGTCCCCACCCCAATCTCCCGAAAATGTGGCAATTTGAACCTCTCACCTCCCCCTTTTCATATGGAAATGGCAGCCATTAAGACAAATCCTTGTAGTTGTGAAGAAGACATTTGACATGTGCAACTTGTCAATGTGAGATTTGAAGATATCGACACTTATAGTTTAAAGATCAAGTTTGATTTTCTTTTCTTTGTTTTATATTCCTTTTTACTTTCCATTGCATTAAGCCTCGTTGCTGCTAGAGATGATAAGTTTCAGGTGGGCGGTTTCCACCTTGAAATTGAGAACCGCCCACTAAAGATTGATTCTATAAAATGGGAACTTCCCATTAGGTCCTAGACCCACCTCGAAGCCAAACCACCAGTCCTATTTGAGTCGGTTCCTAGGCAAGTCCACAAAACTAGTCAAGGTCGAGAGAAAGATGATTAATAGGAGTCTGTGCATGAAAGTTAAATTTTAGGGGATGTGAAGGTAGGATCTTGCCCGCCATTTCAATAAAGTAGTGAGAAATCTTCAGAGGCAATGAAAGATAAAAGAAAGAGTAAAGACACGCCTCACATGACTCAATTGGGGGAGAATGGAGAAACTCATTTGGAGAGAAAAAACTATTCAATCATCCATCTTTTTGGACACTAAAACGAAAACCCAATAACAAGGTTGAATATTTATTGAAAGAAAACCGAAGCCCACCCAAAAGTTGTAGCTATACTGGGAAAGTTGTTGCTCACCTACTATTATCTTTGAACATATCGCCTCTCCACACAATCAAAGAAAAATTTGAGGGAAAGAAAAAAGACAAAATGACCTAAAAAAAAATCATAACCATAAGATTAAGGATGGTGGACAAAGAGAGGGAGGCAAGGTTGCGACTATGACACTACGATAGAGATTAGAAGTGAGAGATTGAGGCGAGGGAGGCGAGGGATTCGAAGAGAGAGGCAAGGCTACAAATTTGATGACATGATAGAGGGCTGGAGGTGAGAGATTGAGGAGACCAAGAGCGAGATTTGATGAGGCGAGAGAAGAGATTTAGAAAGGAAATATGGTTGTTTGATAACAAAAAAATTAATATGTATGTATGTATGTATCAGTTCAATCCAAATGAGCAATTCAGCACGTGAAACCAAGAACCAGGTCGATCCCATGGGAACTGCTGGTTTTGGGCAATCCATGCAACTCTTGATTCTTTTGCACACTTTTAGTCATCACCACCTTTATCAGAGCTTTTTATTCCAAGCTGACCTTTGTCATTTCAGCCATGCCAAGCAACTCAAGATGCCGTTTGCTAGCCTAGAATTTTTGACACATTTCACAGCGGCCATACTCTTTGTATAACTTTTATAAGTGTCAATAAAACATTTTTTGATTTGATTTTATAACCAAAGCTTGCTTAAATATCATGATCCACATTTAAAATCATCAAGATATACATTAGTAAATTAAGGGATATGTTCACTAAAATTCCTAAAACGTGTCAAGCTAGTTCAATTGAGTCCTTCGTTAACATTGTCAATTTGACTAATGGAAAATGCTAATGTGGCTTATTTCAATCGTTTGTCTCTCCTACATGACAACTGAGGCAAGGAAAATTGTCCAAGTTGGCCAAACGACGTTGTTTTGGATAATATTTACTTACTAAAATGATGTTGTCTCCTCTCTCCTTTTTTCACATTGTTGCCTTGCGATTTCTTTTATTCCCTCTTCAGGTTTCACCTTGTTCTCCTTCGTCCCAAATCAAATCTTCCTTTGTCTGGACATTGAGCCTTAATCAAGTCAACGCATATTGCAATTTGGGTGTCTTGTAAGTTGGAACTCTTTGGTTCCGTTTGGGTAGGCATTTTGAAGGGGCTTTAGGCCCCTAAAGTTCCTTGGCCAAATGCAAATCCATTTAGTTCAATTTTTGGAGAACTTTAGCTAGATGTAATTACATCTCCAAAATGACTCTAAGGGTCTTTAGCCAAAGGCAAGTCTAGAGCTACTTTGGAAAGTTGCACCTTTGAAATGCAAGTTGGTATTATTAACACATGCTATTCATCTTCCCCGGAGAAGCGAACGGAGGTCGACGACCACCTGAGGGGTAGCCGGTGTCGGCGAATGACCACCAGCCAAGGGGGGCGATTGCCGCTCAAGGTCACATGACCTTAGTCTAGGCAACCTGAGGTTGCGCAACCTCAACCTCAAGTGAAGCCTAGGTCACATGAACTGGGGGATCGTCGCCTGAGGTTAGGTGGATGGTCACTTGGATCGCTCACCTAAGGTCTCCAAACCTCAAGCAACACTTGGGTCTTGTATAACCCAAGCGACCATCGCTTGAGGTCACTGGACCTGAGGGGATGCGGAGGTTGCGCGCTGGAGGTTGGTCAGTGCCAAATTTGGCCGCCGGAGGTTGACCAATGGCCAATATAAACAAAAAAAATATTTAATTTTTTTTTAAAAAGATAACAAAAGTCATTTGTAAAATGTAGTTTTTACTAAACGGTATTTAAGCCAAGTTGTTTCGCAATACAATTTAAAATTACAATTTACCAAATGCTATTTGCATTTCGAAAAACTCTTTTAGCTCAAAGGTATTTGCATTTTCCCAAGTACATTTACCCAAAATCAAACCAAACAGGTCATTTGTCAAATGCGAGTGCATGTGAACACTCGTCCCACAAGAGCCTCGACGGCAGATCGAGCGGCATCGACAATGGAGGTGACCACTATCTCTAAGGCACTCCCCTCCTCACAAGTATCTCAATGCCTTTGTACTAGAGTTTGTATCTTTGCTACCGCTTTGATAGTAACTTGTTGATTCAAAAATTCTTGGTTTTTAGTTTTCAAAATCTAAACCCAAAATGTGATTTGGGTGCCGACTTTCTCCAAAATTCTATCTTGAAATTCTTGTTTCAAAAGGGGGTGATGAAGAAGATGAGCAATTGTGCAAGAAAAAAGCATAGCCTCAAAATTTGTATAAAATGGTGTTTTTTTTTGCTATGCTCCTTATCATCCCCATTCCATTTTTCTTTATCCAGCTATTATTATTTTTTCTTTGTCAAGTCTCATTTTGTAAGGTAAAAATTATGCACATCTTTGAGCTCATTGTACCATTGCAATTTTTGGCTTTGCACCATAGTCAAGTTAGCTTAATTTTTTGCTTAAACTAATAATAATCGATACTGTAATATTTGGTGACCCAATTCAGCATGCCAAGTTAGCTTGATTTATATGTTCTCTAAATGTAATTATTGTAAAAGCAATCAAGATAAACGTGATATTGTTACAGATTTCATATGTTTTATGGTAGCATAAATGATTTATGCTAAATTGGCTTCATTAATATGTTTCTCAATAGGATATTAGTAATTTATGACATAATTTTTTTAAAAAATTCAAAATACATTGTACTTACATGGCTTTATTTCCTAATTCAATATGTGAAAAATAATAAAGGTAAATGTGATATTATTGTAGATTTCCACACTCTTAATATAATTTTTTTTGATGATTTTAGTTGCTTATCTTTGGAATAAGTTTTCTTGGAATGTTGATTGCTTTTGAGGTCATCCGTCAACATGATTCCATGGAAAACATACTAGAAAAATCTGAAATTTTAGTGTGGTTTTTAACTTTGCTAGTATATTTACCCATTTCCTCATATTGGTGAAGTCATTAATAGTTTTTAGTTGAAATTTGACAATTAAAAGTGCTATTTATTTTTGTTCCCTTATAGGTCAAATGGCTAACAACAAAATTTATATCACTGTTTTCTTTGAAAGTAAATTTCAAGTTGGACCACCCTTTGAACATGTAGGTGGAATGGTCGATATTATTGAAATAAACTTATGTAAGGGTTCACTATCTAACATAATTAAAGCTATTGAGGCTTTGGGTGGGCGTAAAATATAGAAACTTTTTTTATAGAGTTTTTGGAAGTAATATTCTCAAAGAAAGGATAACTTTTAGATACTTATAGGATAAATCTATTGTGATAGATCTATTTTATCATTATTTTCATTTTAAAAATATTGAATTGTATGTTGAGCATGTCAATGATGAAGAGACAACTGCTTAGATAGGGGGACTTGAGATGGAAACTAGAGGTTTGTCTAATGCGAATTTGGAAACTATTAAAAATGTGGTTGGTAATATGTTCGAAAAAGTATTTGGGAATGTAAATGATGACACAAGTCAAATTGAGGTTGATAATAGAGATTTGGATGGTGAGGATGATGATGCATGTAATTTGGTAGATGTAGAATAGTTAAGTGATAATAATGATTTTGAATTGATTGATGTAAGAAGAAATATAAAAAAATTTCAGCAAGACATAAGCTCAAAATTGGAACTAACATTAAAGAAATTTCCTAATTAGGCATTGGCTCTCCAATAGAGTTATTTGTTGATCCTCTAATGGTCGATGCTTTTAGGCATGAAATAGAGTACTTTCATTCAAATGATTAAGAAATTTTTATTTTTGCAAGCCTAAAATCAATGTATCTTAGTTGAAGAAACTAGTTAGAAAATATTTGGAAGTGAATGTCATTTTGAGGCAATGCAAGAGAACAAAACTAAAAGTATTCAAGGAAGTACAAGGCAATTATAAGAAGAAGTATGCATGGATGTACAACTACTTGAAAGAGTTTTACACTACAAACCACACAAATACATTTAAAATGATAGTTAAAAGACGATTGCCAAATTCACTATCATTATTTAATAGGGTTTACATTTGCTTTGATGCTTAAAGGAAATAAATTTTGGTAGGATGTCGGAAGATTATTGGATTAGATGAATGTTTCTATAGAGGATTGATCAAGGGTGAGTTGTTGTATGTGCTATAGGAAGGAATGCCAACAATCAAATGTATCTAATAGCATGGGCAATTGTGAGAATTGAGAATAAGAACACATGAACCTAGTTTATAGTCGAAAGAAGACCTTGACATGAGTAATGGCAATGGTTGGACTTTAATAAGTAATTAACAAAATGTATGCAATACTACTATCACTCATCTTGAATTTATTCATAACAAAATATGTAATGATTCCAATATTAATGTTTTTTTTTTTTTTGTAGGGTCTCATCCCTTTAGTGGTTGAAATTTTGCCAAATGTAGAACATAAAAAGTGGGCAAGGCACATATATTCTAATTGAGGTAAAAAATACAAAGGAAAACAATTAATAAGCTAATTTTAGAAATGTGTTAAGAGTACTAATATGACAGATTTTGAGGTACATGGAAAGAAATTGAAGAAAATGACTTTATAAGATCATGATAATTTATTCCACACTAAGTTAAAGCATTAGTGTAAAGCCTTATATTTGCGAAGTGGATAAAGAATTATGGTCCAAGGGTTTTGCATAAGTTACATCAGAATAAAATTACCAGTAGGTATTGTCATTTCATATGGATATGAGATTATAGAAAGTGGTGACAAATATGTTGCAAACTTGAATTTGAAAACTTGTTCTTGTGGAGCTTAGAAAGTTAATGGGATTCTATATTGCCTTGCAATATATGCAATTTACCATAAGAAAAATTATCCAAGTGATTACCTAGTAGACTACTTCAGCAAGAATAAACTAAGTGCCTGTCAATTATGATGCCTACTATGAGATAGAAATTTTGGGATAAAACTAATAAAGAATCTCTTCAGCCCCCACCGATAAAAAATTATGCCTAGTAAGCCAAAAAGAAACAAAAAAAGTAAACAATTGAGCTCAAAAGATGATCGAATGACTAAAAATGATAAGTGAATGACTTGTTTTTACTTGTAATGTGGTTGGACATAATTGCAAAGGTATTTTTTAACTAATTGATCTTGTTAATTTTAAGCTTGTTATCTTGTCATTAATGCTTGCTATATAATTTTTAGTCCAATACATCTACATCCGGTGCTCATGCTAATGCACTTGAGCTCAAGTTTATGCTCAATCTCAAGCCAATTCCACTGGACCAAGGGAAAAAAAATAAGTAATTGTATTATGAGTTATAAGTGTGGATGTTTCGATTTAATAACGATGATTATATATTCGAGCTAAACTACAACAATGATAAGTATAACTAAATGAGGATCTAAAGGCTAAGTCAGTGCTTTTGTAAAAGCCAATGCACCTATACAAGTCAATAGTGGAAAGGCTAATATTTCAGCCAATGCTTTTGCAGAAGAGAGTGCACTAGTACAAAATGCTTTAGCCAATGTTTTTGTAGAAGTGATTACACCAATACAAGGTACATTGGTACAAGATACTTTAGTTAATGCTATTGCTAATGTAAGTGGATGTAATAGACATGCCAATGCCTTTGTTGAAGCTAGTGTTAATAACCGAATAGGATTTTTTATACTTAAGCTAGTGCAATAACTCATGATAGACCTCAAAAAATCCTAGTGAATACCTCACCACCCATGCATTCATGTGTTGTGATTATATTCTCATGTCTCATATTTTCTTTTTCAATTTAAAAAATGATACAAGGACTATCACAACCAAAGAAGAAGAAAATGGTAGGATTGGGTTTTTACATAAATCCTAAAACAAACCTTCAAATTCTCAATGTGAGTTATGCTTTAACATTTTATAATTGCAATTAATCATCTCCTTGAGCTAAAAACATACCCATTCTTATGTAGTGTGATGCAACTTGTGTAAGATTACTAAACTTATTGGACAAATGAGTAGTTTCAAGAGCTTTAATGGCAAAGCCATATCCTTAAGCCAATTTATAGCCTTAATCATCTTGTGGTTCTTCTCAAAAGCATGTTGTTGTGAAACCAAAGTCACCATTACAACTCCAAGACAGTTTTTAGCCTCAATAAAAACTTATCTCTCAAAAGTACGTCACTTTAAAGCCAAAGCCCCCATCATAATCCTAGGCAAGTTCCTAGCCTTAGTCTCGAAAGCATTTTGTGTCAAGCCAAAGACATCATTACAACCCCAAGAAAGTTCCCAACCTCAGTCATTTCATGATTCAACAATTCCTCTAAAGCCCATTGGAAAGGAGTCATAGGAGGTACACTATATACAATGAAAAGCTCAAGATTTAATAATCTAGTGCACGTCGAACTATTAGACCACTAGAGACAATAGACATTGATTGATATATTTTGCTAATACATTGAGAGTTTATTGTGACCTTTTTGCCATGTCTGGTTTGATGAAGTTAAATTTTCAGTCATCTCTCTTGTTTATTCTAGTGTGATGAATTCAAAACCAAATCAGGCAATGAAACCATATGGTTTCAAGCTTTCAACTCAAAGCCCTTTGAATTCTACACTTTTTTAGTTGTTCTTTGGTGGTTTCTTTAAGTTTCCCACATGCATATACTATATATTTCCGCCTCAACTACTTTTTCATTGCTATATATTTGTAAACTTCTATTTTAAACAAAACTATTGTATCTCATTGGTAAAGTATCAAAAGGAAATTCATTTGATGAAACATTTGAACATCTTCATTCATGTATGCATTCATTAAATGAAAGTTTTAGTTTATTCTCTTGCACTAGTTGGGATATCAACCAAGTATTAATATCACCATGACAAAACTTATATGAAAGAAAATGTTACTCTCGCTAACCAAAGTTATAATAGAAGCATTCCCCTTAAAAATTCCCTCATATAAAATGATTCAATGTATAGGAAAGTATAGCAACCACAAGAAATTAAAAAAATAAACTCAATGACAAGATAAGTAGAATGAAACAATCAACATATCCATGTTTTCAAAGATATGTGCATTGTATCACTCAACGCACCATAATATGTAAAAGCATCCTCAAAGTATCATTAAACTATTAATTGAAATCACATATAACACACTCAGTAGATGCCTTTGAATGGAGGATCAAAATCAAGAAGGTGAAACCATCACTACCTTATTGATCACTAAATAATGCAATTCAATTAACCAATCTATACAACTAAGCAAGCCCAACCCCTTCCAAGGAATTGAGAATGAGTAAGGTACATTGACCATATACACCATAAGATGATAAAAATAAAATTTCTTTACATTTTTACCAACATGAATTTCCCAATTTTATAAAAAAAAAAAGAGGATCTCAGCAAAACAATTAAATACAAACTTAGAACATGATACTATGGAAGACTAAGAAACTTTTCATCAGTTTTCGCATTACATATGACCCATATAATGATACAACACATACATAGAAAAAATTCAAATTGATATAGGGTCTTTTCTTGCTTCACTTATGTAAGCTCCTCATTTAAAAGTCTATTTTTTTACCTTTTGTGCCTTCATTTTTAGCTATCAATGAGCTCACATCAATCTCACCGCATTTTGATTGGTTTGATTCTAATAGTGCTTGATTTCTTTCAAGGAGATCAACTATTATGTCCCTCACTCAACCTGGTGTCTTTAGGTCATCCCACATGAAGAAATTGCAGCAACTTGGATCGTTAAAGTTAACACATTTATAAAACCTTATTCCTACGTTTTTCCTTGTCTTTCTAGTAAAAATTGGTGATTGAAGACCATAATAGTAGGTTAGCTTCAACTCGACCTCATTAGGAGTTACATCATTTGATTTAGAAGTAGTTGTCCTCATTCTTCTTGTTGCCATATTAAAAAGGCATATCTTACTTGCAAACTAGCAAAACCTACACCACAGGAGAATAGAAACAAGCTAATTCATTGGAAAGTATCTTAAGTAATAAAATAAATTATTTGAATACATCTAACAACAACATTCAACTTACTACAGAACAACCATTTTAGAAAGCCAATCAACACAACATATTTTACACTAACATAAAACATATACTACAAAATCTACAATAATATCACGTCTATCTTGATTGCATTCACAATAATCGCATTTAGATAATGCATAAATTAAGCTAACTTGATATGTTGAATTGGGTCATCAAATATCACAATACCGATTATTGTTAGTTTAAGAAAAAAAAGTAAGCTAACTTGACTATGGTGCAAAGCCAAAACTCACAATGTGCAATAAGCTCAAAGATGTGCAAAATTTTTACTTTACAATATGGAGGAGGAAAAAATTAATAGAAGGATAGAGAAAAATGGAATGGGGACGATGAGCGAGCAAAGCAAAAATACCCTTTTACAACAATTTTGGAGCCGTGTTCTATTCTTGCATAGTTGCTCATTTTCTTCACCACCTCCTTCTAAATCAAGAATTTCAAGATGAAATTTTGGGGAAAGGCAACACACATATCACATTTTGGGCTTAGATTTCGAAAACTAAAAATCAAGAATTTATAAATCAATAAGTTACTATGAAATCAATAGTGAAGATACAAACCCTAGCACAAATGCAGTGAAATACTTGTGAGGAGGAGAGTGGCTCGGAGATGATGGCCAACTCCCTCATCGACACTCTTGATCCGCCACTGAGGCTCCTGTGAGATGAGTGTTTGCATGCACTCGCGTTTGACAAAGAACTCCAACTCGTGAGGCACCCAAATCGGAACCTACATTGACTTAATTTAGGGCTTAGGGTTTAGACAGAAGAGCGAAAGAGAATGAAGCAAAACGTGAAGAGGGAGTGGAGGAAATCATAGGGCAATGATGTGAAAAGAGAGGAGAAGAGACAATATCGTTTTGGATAAGTAAATGATAGCCAAAGAGATGTTATTTTGTTGACTTGGACAATTTTCCTTTCCCTAGTTGCCATGTAGAAGAGAGAAATGATTAAAATAAGCCACATCACATTTTTTTTTTGTCTAATTGGCGGTGTTAATGGAAGGACTCAATTAAATCAACTTAACAAGTTTTAAAACTTGATTGCATTTTTTGTAAGTTTTAGGACTCAATTGCATTTTCATGACAAATTTTGAGACTTCTAGTGAATATATCTCGTAAATTAAACATGTTTTGTCATCATCAAATTTGATTAACGGGTCAATAGATTTATCTTTCAATTAAGAGGATTCTTACAATAGTCCAATGCGTCAATAGTTTCTCGATTTTATACTAAGATCTATTGAGCATCACTTAATTTGAATCAAATTTGCAATCTTGATGTAGCCATTAGATTCTATGATAAAGAAATGGAAACTAACACAAATGGTCCTTAAAATTTGACCCAATGTGCAACATGGTCATTAAACTTCAACTTGTTCAACTAATCCCTAAACTTTAGCCTAATATACAATGTAGTTTATGAACTTTTGGTACATGTTCAATTTAGTCCATAAATTATATAAAAATATTCATTGTTATCCATGATCTTAAATTAATGGAATAACTATGACATCCGGAATTTTCAATACTTATTAATAATACATAGGATATAATGTCAAGTATTATTTAGCTTAGAGAGTTTTGAGGTGGCAGATAATGAATCTCAATTTAGTTGATTACTTTGTGAGGTGCGAAAGATTATCTTCTATGACTGTTATTACCCAAAGTCTAGTATGTTAAAATAAATAAATGGATCTTAATGTGTACGTTGATTGTGGAGAGCAATGGTTGTTAACCTACTGCCTTAGTACATGTTGGCAAGAATTGATACACTCCAAAATACATATTGGATGATTTTCAAGTTTTAAATTTACTAAATTGAGATTTTCTTAACATCCGTTATTTTTCACTAATATTTTTAGTGAGTTCAAAATATTTTTAAAGATTTATCAATTTTTTAAATGAACACTGATTTCCTTATTTACTTATTGATTTACTAGATATTTTGATAATTTAACAAAATATCTACTTTGAAAGCCAAGCAAGTGAGCCATGTGTCCTTCTTTAATTTATAAAATCTCTCTTCATTTCTCCACTAAGTATTTTAAGTCATATGTCCTTAGTTTGTGACATTGAACTTAGCTTAATAATGACTGCATGCATGACATCATATATTTCAACCTTAGCCAATTAATGTCTTTATGATTCACTCATTTATTTGGCCAAGAAGACTTCTTTCAAAATATCTCTCATTTGGCTACTCATATTAGGCCATTTGTATTCTTTGGATTGGAGCACCATTCCCATCATTGCACTTAAGGCTTTTAACCCAAAGTCATAATTATTTTAACCTTGGCTATTTGATTAAGCTAACCAAAGGTGGCCATATGTAATATTTTAATCACATATTCTCAGCCACAACTACCACGAGCAAACATATTAATGACAAGGAATGCATTTTTGCTATACTACTAATTAATATTTTGAGGTCATGTGTCTTTGAGCTCAAGTTCGATTTTGTAAATTCATCCTCATTGAATGGAGTCATATGATTATGACACTTGTAACTTTTTACATGAACACCTTTTTAGTCCATTAATGCTCTTGATAAAAGTTGAATCATCATTAATACATCAACTTGGGCTACCTTATCTTCTCTCTCTCTCTCTCTCTCTCTCTCTCTCTAATTTTCCACCAAGTGTTTTTAAACCCCAACGTCATCTTGGTTATTAACCTTAGTTAATTAAAATGCATTGTTTTTAGTTCAATGAGATACACAATTCGAGGTCTTTTCTATCTCTCATTGTTGCTTGAAATGATTACCACTCAAATAATGTATCCTCATTCATTATACTTAGCCAATGATGTTCTCTCTCTCTCTCTCTCTCTCTCTCTCTCTCTCTCTCCAATCAAATATCCTCATTTTTCCATCTAAAATATTGCTATTTGTCACTTAGGTAATAGTTCACATGCTCTAAAATGGTGACATTGAACTTAGCCTATCAAATTACATCATGCATGACATAATGTTCTAACCCTAGTTACTTTATATCACACTTATGACTCCACTTAATTAATATGAGTTGTAGCTATTCTAAAATAAGTAAAAGAGGAAGAAAGATTCACTTTTCCCTTCTAGTTCATGGACATGCAACTTCACCTTCTTATCTTCAAGCACAATTCTCTTTTACCTTAAAAACAAGCAAAGCTTCCCATTAAATTTCACATGAGTTCCAAAGTTTATTCAACTTGATTTGATTGAGCTTTTAATCTCATATTTCAAGTATTTACAAGGTAAAAGTTCATTGATTTCATTTCTTTTTATCAAACTAGCTTTGTTGTTTCTTAAATATTGAGAGTTGTTAATATTTGCTCTTATTAAATTTTCCTTGAAGGCTATTGAGGTTTTGAGTTTTCAAGTCTTTATTCAAGGTAAGTAAAAACTTTAGACACTAAGTTGGGTTGATCTACTTAGTACTCTTGACTTGGTTGGTTGTTAACTTGTATTTGGATTTTGTTGTCAAGTGAGTTAAGCTACAATCATGGTATGTGAAATTCATGTGCTCACTTGAATTGAATCATTAAGTTTTTACATGCTAAGGATATGTTTGATGGATTTCTAGTGGGTATTTGATTGTTTCTCTAAGATGAGATGGCATCTTTTGGTGATGAGAATGTGGAAATGATGAATATTAAACCTAAAATTAATATTCCCCTAATTTGACAACATCACCAATTTACTAGCTAAGTGTTGTCAAAGTTATATTGTCTATTATTTGGAAATCAATGTCATGTTGTTGATTATTGAAATTATTGATGTCATGTTATTAAGTATTTGGGTTGTCGATGTTCACATGGCCAATTCTTTGATAATATTATCATTTGCTTGCATGAAAATGAAGAGAGGTAAGTATCTCACTATCATTATTCACGTACATGATCATTGACTGGGTAACGAGATTATAATTCGAAAGTAAATTGCATGAAAAGATGATGAGTATTGAATGTTACTTTTGAAATGAACGTTGATTTTGTTGTTAATGATCATGTGACTATGATGTTGTCATGTGCACTGTTGCTATGGATTAATTATGGAAAATATTATGAAAAGTTATGTCCGTTGCTCACATATTAGTGGCGACAATGCTCTAGAGTATGCCCTGCAGGATTTCTTGGGAGTGTTCGGGATGCCTCGGAGTGGAGATGCCTTGTAGAGTCGGGATATCTCGAGAGTATTCAAGATGGCTTGGAGTGCAGATGCCTAGTAGAGTTGAGATGCCCCAAGAGTCAGGGATGAAATAAAATGAGATGAAATAATTAATATGATGCATGACTATGTGCATAAATGCCTATTAATAAACTAATTAGTGATAATCATGCATCGCAATGCGTTATGTCATTTGCTTGCATTTGAGTGAATAATCCTATGTGATATTATTATTCATGGTTTCCATCAACATAACATTATAGGTAAATTAATGTGTTCATTTATTTAATAGTCTCTCATAGTTATTTCGTATGTGCCTAGGACCGTTGTGTTTTGCATAAGTTGATCTCCTCCCTTAGAGATTTCATTTACTAGGCTTCAACTCACACCTTATGTTTTTTTCAAACTTGTAGGATGGTTCCCCTGGACATGGTGATAGAGGGGACAAGTTGATGTTGGAGGCCATTAATCCTTCCGGATGATCCTAACCTTTCCTAGAAGTTATGTATTTTGTGTTTTACTTGGACGTTATATTATAATACTGTTGTTACTATAACAAATATGCATATGTACTTATTAAACTCATGTGGTTGTTTCGTATAGATATTGCGAATGCTTTGTTGTGCTTTCGCATGCTCATATTAAATATTTGAAAAAGAAAGACACGTGTCATGTGTGACGTTCTAAGGCGTCACAATGACTACTTTGAACATTTTAATATAATTTAAAACTATGGATGTCTATTGACCAAATTGAACAATTTCAAAATTCAAAAACCACATTAAATATTAGATTAAAGTTCATGAATTATACTGAACAAATTTAAGGTTCAAGGGCCACATTTTACATTAGGCTAAAGTTTAAAAACTGTTTATGCCATTATCTCGTAAAAAAACCTAACAAATCCCCCAACGAACCTAACCACATAGTGCAGAAAAAAGCAAGAAGTGGCAAAAAGTATGTTCCAAACTCCACGCCAACCACATCATGACGGACACATTTGCGTCGCCGTTTGCTACAAGCAGCCATGTACAAGCTGTAATGACGTGCACGTAACCTTAAAAAAAAAAAAAAAAAACACCTGTAACGAGTTGATTAAAGAAGCAGGTAACCCCTCTCTCGTCACTCGATAATGTCTTGCCTTTCCCACTTTCTTTTTGAATTTTGTCATTATAACAAAGAATATTGGAATATATTTATAAAAAGAAGAAGAAGAGATCATCATCTTGTTTAAATCCATGTGTCGTTTCGCATCCTCGATTTTGAAAACCTACAATTAACGCTTCGCATTTTGCCATTTCATTTCAAATTGCATTTAATGATATTTCCCATTTTGCTTCGAACTTCATTCCGTCCGCTATTTCAAAACTAATCCTAACGAAAAGATCCCCCCCCCCCTCCTGCCGACCGCCCATAGCACAAGCCCCTCTCCTCCGTGGATGCCTTTGCGACCGTCGGCCGCTGCCCTTTGTAAAACCACGGTGCGTCACCCGTGGTTGGGGTCCCTCCACCTTGTTTGTGTCGCGAAATCCATGTCTAGGAGAACAAAGATGAGTAGTTAAAACCATGACCTCGTCGGCATGAAACTCGACATAGACTGGTCAGGCTCCGGTGCAACATTGAGCTCGACCACGGCGCAACCAAGATCTGGTTGAGCTCCATCACGGCGTCCAGCTCAACCCTTCGTCAAGCCTGGCCATGGCAAAGAAGAGATAGAGAGAGATGCAGAAAGCGGAGCTCACTCAGGGTTGGCGTCGCCCCGACACCAGCTCGAATGGCGGGAGACTGGAGGTGATTGGCGGCTCTTTAGCCTATGGATTCTATTTGGATAACCAAAACCTTATATTTCTGAAAAATTGAGCAAATCTAAATTTACGTATGCAAGGATGCAAAGCTGATGAACAGATTTTAGAAAATCTTCTTCCCCCATTGACTATAATAATCATAGAATCATTCACGTCACTCCAACTTTTCCGATGCATCTAATCCCACTTCGTGCGATAGAATAGGCTTTTTGCAAACGCAGGCCAGGGAGAGAAAGAAAGGCGTTGCCCACATGAATGAAATGAAACCCTAAAACCAAAAAGAAAGAACTAGAAAGCGTTGACGTACCAATAAAGTATGGAGAGAAAACCCTACCAGATCTTCATTTTGTATTCAACATAAGTTCTCCTTCCGAAGCGATTAGACTTTCTTAGCATTTTTGTATTCATACGCATCGCCCACGTACATCTTCCCCTAATTAAAGCTCTCTCTCTCTCTCTCTCTCTCTCTCAAGAGCCAATCTCCATCGCAACGTGTCATGGCCATTGACTTTTTGAATTCTTGATCCACCAAGTAAAGCCCTTGCTTCGTGCCATGGCCATGGCTGACACCCACGCACCTCAAACCGATCTCGCCACCACACTCGCCATCGGCTTACGGGCTGCTTGAGGATATGAACGCGACTGCCACCAACTCAGGCGGACTCCTCGGCAGCCACAACATCGGGGGCCTTGGGTACGGCATCGGGGTCTCCGTCGGGATCCTCCTCCTCATCACCACCATAACGCTGGCCTCCTACTTCTGTGCACGGAACCTCCAGGCACCGGCCTCCTCTGCCTTCGCCAGCCAGAGGGCGCGGCAGCACCAGCAATGGCCGCCCCCTGCCGATCCGGAGCAAGCCGTTGTGGTTGTCGTGGAGCAGGGCCTTGACGAGGCCACCATCACGGGCTACCCGAAGCTGCTCTACTCGGAAGTGAAGCTCGAGAAGAAGGGCTCCACCGCGAGCTGCTGCTCGGTCTGCTTGGGGGATTACAAGGACACCGACATGCTCCGGGTGTTGCCCGACTGCAGCCACTTGTTTCACCAGAAGTGCATCGACCCGTGGCTGCGTCTGAACCCTACGTGCCCGGTGTGTAGGACGTCGCCTCTGCCGACTCCGCTCGCAACTCCACTGGCAGAGGTGGTTCCACTCGCAATTAGGAGAGATTGAATCACATGTAGATCCTCATAAAGAAGGGAATTGGATTCTGAATTGATCATGTTTATGGATGATTTGGTTCCACTGTAAATGAACTCATATTCTTCTCTTCTTCTATATATAGGGATATCTATTCTTGTTTTTCCCTTTTCCAGCTTATACTGCAGTTTTCCTTGTATGATTAGACTCATATTCTTTTTGGATCTCCAGATCTTCTTCTATATAGATAGGAATTTCCTTCTATTCTTCCTTTTTCTTCCAGCTCATTTTGCACACATCTCCTTGTATCAGATTCGAAATTTTCTGGGAGTAAATGGATGTAGATGCAGCAACAAGTTCCTGTAGCCTAAAGAGTAATTTGTTCAGAAACTCTCTCATGAAGTTTATAAAGAAGACTCCTCATTTGACAAAGATCTTTTCGAGAAAGAAGATTCAACAGAAAAAGATTTCTGAACATGCTTGGAAGCCAAACGCAACTGATATAAACCCTTGCATAGAGCGCCAGATCCAACAACTGTAAAATTCAAAGATGACTGAACTCTACAATCACCAAAAGCAAATGAAAAAACCAGATTTGTCCAATAGAAAGCAAATTTCTTGTAAAAGAAGGCACGTAAAAGGAGTTTTCTAAAACCAGTTCAAAAGCAGACTCTTAAGTCAACCGAAAGACGCTTATTGACTCGTCAGCAGCTTCTCAATTATTCACAACTTGCAGCTTGGTCAGACTGATCCGTTTTCCTTATGCTTCTGAAACCCCGCAATGAGATTGCACCATGGACGGAATTGGCGCTATCAATTCAGCAAGACTCAGAAGAAGTGTCTGCTAAATTGGACAGAAAACAAACTAAAGTTAATCTCTTTCTTTTGAATTACCTTTTTAGCTAACCAAGACTTTTGATTCAAAAGCAGTCTTTCTTCAGTGTCCTTTCTTGTTGCAAGAGGAACACTTGACGACTTTCTTTATGACAGCTTTGGGACCTCCCATACGCCAGTTGTGATCATCACGGCGCCCTTTTAGGTCATCAAGGTTGTAAGGTCTGGTCATGGTGGTGAGTACCATGGTAAACATGATGCAACCGGCTGACAGATCCAGCCGTTTGCCATGAACTTGCAAAATTGTGAGATTGTTGCCCAATGAGACCATGCCATAAAGTCATCAACAAAATGGTGCGGCCAAAGGTTGGAGGTTGGATAGCAATCTTATCCATATGGTGAGGAGCATGACGAGTAGGTGTAACCTACCAGACCATCAATGGGATGAAGCTCTCGCAACTGCCATACATACCCTTAACGAAGTCTTTAGCAAATCGCTACCTAAAACAACCTGTGGAATCTGGACCGAAAGAAAACCTTCTCCCGACCATTTTCTTGTTTGGCGTTGTTGACTGAGGTAAACATCTGTAACCCATATGAGAAAAAGGCTGACCCTAGAACTACTACTCCTTTGCTTCTTTAATGGGTATCTCGAAAGGTCAAAAGGTTGCAGGTTCTAATGTCCTACTGGCGGTAAGATCGTTGATTTTATTCATTTGGAGTTTGATGTTGCTGACTCTTGGACATCTACTTTCATTGAGAATTCCAAATCAAATCAAGTTGCTATTCCTCGGATTGTTCGTTCTGAAACAATTGCTACAGTCCCTATTACAAAAGCCGAGGAATAGCCGGGAACAGCTGATCTTCCTACTCCAATCGATGATGGTTAACGGGATTCTGCTGCAGAATTGTCGTGAGAAAATCTTCGCTTATGAATACAATAACTCGATTTAATAAAGAATTCAACGCATATTAAGGCTGATTTTCGACATAAAATATATACAAAATTTTTTCAACATGCTGTGATTAAAAATGGCCCTATATCAATTTCGAAGTTAATCACATAGAACTATCAAATTTCATATCTAAAGTTTCAGCTAATAGGCATTACAACATAAGCACTATGCATGAATTCTCATCAAGATTAAGTATTAATGGATTCTAAACATATGTATGAGTAACTTTGATGCCATATGTTGAAATTTAATGACAGTAGATCCATATGTAGATCTCAACTGCTTAGAAATTGTGTTGCAAATCTATATATGATTGAGTCATGCTTGGTGGTATTATCGATTGAACCGATCAACCCAAAAATGAGTGCACAAATTCCAATGCTAGGTCTTTCTCTCCTTCTCCTCCTTTAAATGGTCTCAATAGACAATTTAGTAAAAATGCCATCCATCATATTCTCCTATTAAAATATTAGTCTACACGGACTATCCAACCATATAATTACCATAACCCAATTTATATTATGATCACATAACTGTATTTGGGTGATCTAGCATTGGCTCATGTATTTATAAACCACATAATGGCTTATTTTTCTAAAACTAAAATATTATGAGATTGATAAGAATCTCTATCATCTTTACACTTTGCGCCATAAATTATTACTTGTAATGGCAATTTTAATCCATAAATGACACTGCTAGTCCTACACTTCATTTTTAGTATCCCCATCGGAGCCTATTTTGCTAATTTGAAGTCGCATTGGAATTTTCTATCAATACAACGATTCATACATAAGTGATGTGGGATCCAATATGTCCAATTCAGCTCTGATACCATAAAAAAATAGCCTCACCAAAGAACATTGCGGGCACAATCATGTCTCGCCTATGCTCGTATCTTGGCGGAGATTAAATTGCCATCTCATTATCCCTTTCTTGTACTTCGGAGAAAAAAGCTGGAAGCACATGTCAGCATCCTTCAATTCGAGACTAGTAGAAACGCGGACATTATTGACTAGTGAGTTCAGATTTCAAGGTACACAACTCATGGCGGCCACGCATACACCTTTAAAGATACATTTTATTTCGTAAAAAATAAGTTATTTGAAAAAATATTTTTAAAAAAAAATAATCAATTGTATCATTCGGCAAAATGAGTGAAAATATCTTTTTTTGTCGTCCATGAATGTGCTTGGATATAGAATTTTTACTAGTGATGAAAATATTTTCCATTAACTAATTATTTCAAACGATATGAAAAATCAATTTTAGAAAAACATTTTTATAATCATTTATTTTCTATTAAACAAATGTGGCCTAGAAAAAATCAGAGTTTTTTCAACGTTAGATATTCCCAACCATCTACCGATTAGTGAAGAGTAAGTCAATGACTTATTGGTTATTGTCTTTTTTTATGTTGGTCAACCCAAATTATGTGTGCTATGGAGGTAGCTCACCTGTCTGTCTGTGAATCTTCCTAGATATATTTATCAAGTCTTGAGCATCTCAGTTCAAGCAACACTAAATTTAAATAATAATAAGCACCTAATCAATCCTACCAATTCATTTATTTTTCTGACAAATTTCCTCACGATGCCCTTTTAGAATGTTAAGATATGAAATATAATCCGCGTTCTCCTTTCATAGTTCAAAATTTCCGAGTAAATAACATTGCACTTGAGTTTATCCTCGTATTCAAGATCACATATCTAAAATTCAGCACCTAACCTATTCAATATGTCTTGGGCTTCTCGCTTAAGGCTTTGTGGTATAAAGTATGAACAGTTTAAACTTTTAAAATAGACTTTATCCTATATAGTTTGGTATTGCTTAGTACAAACTTTTGTTCTTTACAATGACTTACTACTTTATCCTAAGTTTCATCTCAAGTTTGTGTTAAAACAAACCCAAGCTAGTTAGAGGCCTTGAGATCTATTGCCCGTTCCTCCTTTTAACTCAGCTCAAAGGCAACCCCTTTTATTTATATTTGTATTTGCGAAGTTTGTAATCTTGATAATGAATCTACAGCTCGGTTCGATTTGGGTTTTCATGAGACCCCATCGATCAATTTGTGTATGCACTAGCCTTGAATAGAATCGTGGCCAAACCAAAAACACGGTTTGATTGTTCAAATTTTCTTTTTTGTAATATTAAGAAGAGGTTTAGTGATGAAGGAGAGAGATTGGGTAAATTGTAATATTAAGAAGATGGATGATTTTCGGGTTAGTTCGATTAACCGAAGCTATCCGAACTAGAATAAAAAAAAAAGTAATATTTTCATCATAAAAAACAAAATAATCATTTTTTTATTATCCAAATTGAAACCGAATTGAAAAAATGCATGAAAATTCTACTCAATACAGCTCGATTTCGGTTTCGGTTTCTTTCTATTCAATTTTGACATCCTTAACAATGACGAACGGAGGCGTGCGGAAAGATAGGTTTAGAATGGTAGTTTGGGGGAGAAAATCGAATAGGAAGAAAAGGAAGGACGACCTAAAGAGATAGAGAAAAGAGACTGAAATGCAAAACTCGATAAACTCGATGATTAGTATTTATAGGTCATCAGACTCGATAATTAGCATTTATACGTCATCGAAGCTCATAAAATAATTGTTTGTGAGTCCAATAATTATGGGACCTATGTGAGAGTTCACCTGGGAAAATAAATCTACAACTAGTGAAATTAGACAAAGACAGATACCTAAATCCTAGATAAAATCAAACATCCATTGAAAATGAGAGCCTAACGTAATAATCTCGACAAACGGTCTCCGTTGCATACAGAGAGCCTAATATAATAATCTCGCAACATTCTGCATTAGGGGAGACAAATAGTGATTGAATATGATAGAACATGAAATTTTTATTAGATACATAACAGGATAATTCCTCAAATGGTCCATAATCTTTGGTTTAAGATGTAATATCGTCTTTGAACTTTTAATTTATTTAATGCAATCTCTCAACTATAGCCAAATATACAATACCATCCTTAAATTTTTAATTTATTCAATATAATTCTCAAATTTTTGGTAAATATCAAATTTGGTTATAAAACAATATGAAAATATCAAAAGCCGTCCTTGAACTTGAAATAATGGAAGACAACAATGGGTTGAAATGCCTGTATGCCTAATCTATGCAGAGTAGGCGCTCTATTCAGCAATACGGGATGTCCCTGCATAACTTCTTGCAGTATTTCCCATACAATGGGCTCCTTTTCCCGAATTTTACTCTTAGCAACTCCTATGTTCGAAGCAAGATGTTGTCTAATTAGCCCACGAATTACAAATGTCTAAAAAAGTTCTATTGCCATTTCTCAAGGCAATTCACATCAATGTGATGGAAGTGAGGGTCCTACAGCAATTACAGAACGACCCAAATAATCGACCCGTTTGCCAAGTAGTCTCATGAAATCTTCCCTCTTTGCCTTCAATTACATCCGAAAACGACTTGTAAACCTTATTATGACCATCCTCATTGGTTGTCCGCGAATTCCATTATCAAGAAGTGTATCCACGGCTTCTTGTACCAATTTCTCTTGACACATTACTAATTCCCCTGGTGTAGATCTACTTGTTGTTAATAGATCGGTAAGAGTATTGTTCCGATAGATAACTCTTCTATAGAGTTCATTAATATCCGAGCTCATTAGCTTGTTGAATATTTTCACGTAGTCCATGGACTAAATTAAACATGGAATAAAAATTTATAAATTATATTGAACAAATTCAAAATTCAAAAACGATATCACATATTGTGCTAAAATTATGAGATAATATTGAATAGATAAAATTTTATATGTGACATTGAAATCGAGTCAAAATCCAGGGACCATCAGTGTCATTTTCCCAAACATAAAATTACGTGGATGAAAATGCAAATACAATGAAATCGGAGGAGTCATTTGCAATATAAGTTTGCGATGACGATGGACCCTTTAGAAATACAAAAAATATTTCAAGTCAAGCCAAAAAGAAAAAGAAATATATATCTGAAGTCAGATATAACTGCGCGGAGAACAAAACCAAAAAGGGTCCCAACAAGAACCGACGGCTCCCGCCCCTGTTCCTCGATAAAAACAAGATTCTCTTCCGATTCTGACAGGCAATTTGCTCAAAGCTAATCCCGATCCGTAGGTTGGAGAAAGAATCTATCTTGATCCGATTATCGAATTGTTTTCGTTTGAATTGGGTCTGGGTTCTCTTCAATTGCTGAAATTTCTGTGATTCTGTTGATATTTTGATTCGACAGACTGGAGAAGCGAAGTGGGTGCGCGAGGATGGTGAAGTCGGGGCTGATCGTGTTGGCGCTCTGCGCGATCGTGTCTCTGGCTCGGGCTACCACCACCGAAGTCAGCTACTGCGGTCAGTTTCAACTTGTTGCCGTGGCTTTCGAATCGAATGATGGGGTCGATAGAATTTGATGATTTTCTGCGATGAGGACTTGGTCGTAGTTTCATAAATTTTGGTGCTTGATTTGTTGCGTGAATTAGTTTAAGAGATATGGTAGTTTGTGGTGACTTAGATGTTGATGTTGCAAGAGATGAGGTTTGCATATTTGCTCAATAGGGTTGACTTGTTTTTTTACCCCTTTTTCTTCCTTTTGGTTATGGGTTTGTTGTGTTTGATGCAGACAAGAACACTGAATATGATGTGAAGGTGTCAGGTGTTGAGATTTCACCTTATCCAGTGGCTAGAGGCAAGACAGCTACCTTCAGCATCTCTGCATCAACGGGTAGTTTCTTGTTTCCTTTTCACTTTCCTTTGTCGATGGTGTTGATACCTCTTGCTTCAACTGAAATAAGAAGGCATGTCAAATTAGGAATTTGATTCTGACCCCAAAAGAGAAGTTAGGAAATTTGGTACTTTGTCAAGATATATGTTGGGCAACATGCGTGTGTGCTATGAATTACCATGGCTTGGGGGTTGTCTTCGCAGGTTTAGCAATCTCTGGAGGGAAACTGGTCATTGATGTTTCATACTTTGGGTGGCACATTCACAGCGAGACCCATGACCTTTGCTCTGAGACTTCTTGCCCCGTATCGACAGGGGATTTTGTGGTTTCTCATTCTCAAGTCCTGCCAGGATACACTCCACCAGTAAGTTTATACTTTGATGATTCATTTTTATGAGATTTAAAATTTAATTTGCACGCTTTACTACTGTTTTGCAATATAATGAAGAAGAGGGGTGTGATTGCAAATCTTGCTCCAATGTGCAATAGCTAACGATCTCAATCCAGCTTCCTTGATATGTTTTTTCAATATTACATTGTCTTGTTTTTGTTAAAAGTGTTGCTTGGTTATCTGACATAAAGAGGTGGAAATGAGATTAGGGACTTCTCAGTTTGTTAAGACATTGCCAACACCATTTACAAGGTCTGCTTGCTTAGTTTTATACTGTTCTCTTAAGGCACCTTTTTTTTGGGTCAAATGGAACTCTGTTTTTAAAGTTTTTTTTGTTTTTATCAAACTACTTACGAGTGGTACTATATGTTTAGAATATTCTTGTAGAAATCTTTGGATTGCAAGAATTCTCTCTGTGGTGAGGAAACAAAATCCTGTAGCTAGTCCAGCTGCTCATCTCCAGAACTTTCTTATCTGTAGCCTGTGGTGGTTTTGTTCTTGCCAAGATTTTTAAAGTTGTTTCTTCTGTTTAAAGCACCTTAGACAACGTCAGTCTTAGATATCCAGTGCAGTGTTGCCATTTGCCATATGATTGGATAGTGTCATTGACACGTTGATATGTTCCATTCTTCTCATAACTGGATTGTATATTCTTTGGCTTTTGTTTGGTCAGTTTGTTAATACTTCTGTCCTTGTGGCAGTGAATCTTGACAAAGATATTCACTGAAATTGTTTGATGGTTTCTTTTGTATTTATTCTTGAAGAATGGTGATGTTGTTGAAAGAGTCAAAATAGCTGGTATAACTTATTCTATGCTCCTGACTCACAACTTAATGATCTCAAAAATAGGGTAAAACCTGATAAATGCATAGATCATCGCAGTTTTGGTGCTGCGATGTGGGCTTTTTCTCTGCAATCTAGTAGAATGTCATATCAACTGCTTCAAACCATGAAATGACCTGAACAGCATATGACTGCTAAGTTGATGTTGTACTATTTCTTTATTTAAGGGTCTCTCTTTCTTCTTCTTCTTCTTCTCTTTGTCCTTTTTACCAACCTTGTTTCCTGCTTTTTTCCCTTGCTGGCACTGTCCTGGGGTATGTTCTGTTTGGGCAAATTCTTGGTAGTGTTCCCTTTTAGCATGATGTGCTTCTGGTTCTGGATCTTCCTGAAATGTTGTGTCATGGATTTCACCTAATATGATAATCTTGTTTGGCATGCAGGGTTCATATTCCCTGAAGATGAAGATGTATGATGGAGACAAGCGAGAGCTCACATGCATCGGCTTTAATTTCGACATTGGATTTGCCTCATCTGTAGCAGAGAGTTAAGGATGGTTGTGGACTATGAAGTGTGCATCTCATCTGTGCTAGTTGGTCAAGGATGAGTCCCTTGAATTGTGTGAGTGGAAACTTCTATATTCTAATTGTGATATTGTGTAAGTATTTACTTGGTCTGTGGGAATGCAATACGCTATCCTACATGTATAGAGTTCAATAAGTTGGCATTGTGATTGTCTGAGGGTTTGAAACCCTGTCTAGATTGCAGTCAGGCTTTACTTACTGTCTCTCTATCATTCCTGTCATTGTTGTTTAAAAGTTCTATTCAAAGCACTATTAGTTCTATGACACAAATACCTATTCGATTGCAATAACTAATTCCAGGACATATGGGTTCAATAGTACGTGGGTTTTTTCCCCCCATCCACAACCTCATATAAATCACTGAAATTTCGCTCCCCATGTGCTTGGATTGATGGCATAGACCACCAAGGCATTGTCTTATGCCATTGAGCTGATGTCTGAGTCCAGAAAGGTGATTAGGGGTGCTTTGAAGTTGGATCTTTAATGTTAGAAAGTACTGCTGTGGAAATCTATGAGCTGTTTTAACAGAGAATTTTCAGGGCCTCTGCCCTGACCATCTGAATTCATCTGTGTCTACTTTGGAACGAGAACTTTCCTGATGGCTTGAACAGAATGTGTATTAAACATAGAGATTGCTCTAGCTTATAGTGGATGGATCTAGGAGTGCTTTTGGTTTGAGATCTTCAAGAGTGTTTGATACTATGATTAGTCTGCAAGGCCTCTGATTCAAGAGCACAGATCATGCTGGCTTCGAGAGTAAGCTGGCTGCTTTCCACCAGAAGCGTTTACGAGGTGAGTACAAGGGACTATAGACACTGGTTGGTGCTCCAAGGCAGAGGGGGTTTGGACAGGAATTCTTAAGGACGTAAATTCAGTTGATGTTGCTCAACTAGCGCACGAAACGGTTTCAAAATCTAGATGTTCAATTTTCAATTGTTCTAATTGTGCAATACAAATTGTTTTGAGCTCAAGAGTACTTCATAGTTTGATGAAAATTAAACACATAATCGATGTCCTTGTAGTTTCAAGCATGTACTGAACTTGCCATGACCACTTTCGATGTCAAATTGATTTGCCATGTTTGTTTATGTTCTTTCCCTGTTTACGATTTTAGTATTCTCAATTTCAATTTGTTATAATCAAGGTAACCAATACCAGATCTGTCGGCATTTTGTAACCGGCGCTTGTTTCTTTTCCGTCCTTTTTTGGATCCTCATGATACCCAATTCAATGTAGTCTCTCTCTCACTCCCGGTGAGTTTCCTCCCTCTCCCATGGTGATAGTTTTCCTGTAACCCTAAATTTCCTCTCCTTCCTACTGCAATCTCCCATGGCAACACCATTGTAGGAGCTGGTGTAACTCCACCTCAGCCCGATCTAGCCCTTCCTCTTCATTTCGTCGGGGATCCACCTCTGATTGCTGCACCATGTCGCCCCTCCCCCATCAGCCACCAGATTAGCCTACTCCTCCCAGCTCCCTTGCAAACAACATTGAGGTTCCTGTCAAAAACCCTGTTCCACAAAACCCAGCTCATGAGCTCCCTTCACTCCCAAACCCTAACCATCTAAACATTCTCCATCTACAAGACAAATTTCCCCCATCCTAAACATCGTAAACCATTTCAGTCAGATATGGAAGGTGAGAAGGAAACCCACCTGCGTATGGCAACCTTATGCAAGAGAATGGGGGACTTATGGGCTGTAGATGACCTTACGGAACTCCCTGCAATTACCCCTGCATCTGTACATCAGGAAAGCAAGGTCATGCTCTATGGTAAGTTATTATCTAAACCAAATGTCAATTGCCTTTGTGAATACCATGAAGAGAGCCTGGAAGAATGAGTCGGTGAACTGCGAGATGATAGAACAGGGATTCTTTTTATTTACCTTTCCGTCCATAGAGGAGAAGGAAAGAGTGCTCGCATCGGGGCCATGGTCTTTTGTGAGTAATCTCCTAATTCTGAAGGAAGGAGACCTACACATACCTGAACACTGTTATGATTTCTCCCATTATGCTTTATGGGTGCATTTAGTAGGCTTACCTAGAGCTACGATAACTGAAAAATCGATAATGAAGATTGTTGGGAAACTTGGCAAGGTCGAAAAGGTGAAGATAGATGCAAAAAATAATAGCTATAGTCGAATGGGCAGAGCTAAGGTGCTGTTAAACCTGAATAATCCCCTCAAAACTGGTACAATTATTGACTTGGGAGGCATGAAATGGTGGATAGACTTTAAGTTTGAACGACTACCACATTATTGCTTTTCGTGTGGCTGCATGGGACATTATGCCACTTTTTGCCCACACATTCCATATGAGGAATCAGGATTACCTCAAAACAAACTTGGACGTTTTGGGCCATGGCTCAAAGCGGAAGTTAAAGAACCGAGTCCATGCTAGAAGACCTTCTTTTGGGATATTGAACCTGCTGAGGAGGAAGATGAGATGGTACCTGAGACCCCTGTTCACCAGGCTGCAAACATTACAAATACAATCATGGTGTCGCCAAGTGACAAAGCACTAGTATTATACCAGCCAGTAGTCAGTACAAACACATTAGCAGGCATCCACGTGACTAGTGCAGAAGGTAAATGGCCCCTAAACTCTCAGGAAACTACCCCTTTTGAATCCAACCAGCAACAATGCTTTGGCGCTAAGAAGAAAGATAGATCAATCTTAAAGTCCCAAGTGGCAAAGAAGCAGAAAAGGTTTAATCCCTATGGCCTTAGGGGAAATCCAGAACTTCTGTTTGATGAGGGGCAACTCTTAGACACTCCTATCTAGACATGGGAAGAGGAGCAGACTCGAGCTTTGGTGGCTAGCCCTAATAAGCCACCCTGTGATACATGAAACTTATAAGCTGGAACTGTCAAGGGCTGGGTAACCCCCTGACAGTCCAGCAACTTAGAGCCCTAGTGGCTCAAGAAAGGCCCAATATAGTCTTCCTTATAGAAACCAAGAATAAAGAGCCGATACTCAATCGCCTTGCTCAGAGCCTTAAATTCAACCATCTTAGGACGGTTGACCCAGTTGGCATTGCGGGTGGGCTGGCCCTTCTATGGAATGCTGAGGTACAAGCAGAAGTGGAGTTCCACTCAGAGACATGGATGGGAGTATTATGCAAAGACCCAAACAGTGGCGTTGACATGAGAATCTCCTTTCTACATGCTCCTACGGCCTTTCAGGACAGACTTACTCTGTGGCAAACTCTTTGGACATATAACTGTTCCAACTCAACCCCGTGGTTATGCATAGGTGATTTTAATGAAGTTCTGTATCACTGGGAGAAAAGCGAAAGGAGAGAGCCAGACCGATATCGAATGGTGGCCTTTAGGGAGTTTGTAGATTCCTACGCACTACTTGACATGGAAAGTAAGGGTTGTGCGTATACATGGTCCAACAAAAGGGTAGGCGACCAACTAGTAAAAAAGAGATTAGACAGAGCACTCTGTACTCTGAATTGGCGAGCATCCTTTCCAAACGCTGAGGTATACGCACTCCCCCCAATCGGGTAAGATCACAGCCCACTCATCCTTTCACTACACCCACAAATTTCCAAAGTGCAAAAACAGTTTAAATTTGAAGCCTTTTGGGTAGAAAAACCTAAATGCTCAGAGATAGTTGGGCAAGCTTGGGCAGGAGTTGCTGCCAACCCGGGAGATATTGTTAGAAAGACAGAAACTGTGATCCAAGCGTTGAAATCTTGGAGTAAGAAGACTTTTCGGAATGCTATCCACCAAATAGAGCCTCTTAAAAGGAAACTAATAGCTATAATCAACGCTGATGGAGGGGTATCGGTGAATGAGGATTAAGGACAGACTATGAGACAAATTGAAGATTTATGGAGACAAAAGGAAATGTTCTGGAGCATGCGTTCTAGAGTCAATTGGTTGAAATGGGGCGACAAGAACACTAAATTTTTCCATGCAACCACCATTTAACATAGGCAATGGAACAGAATTTCCTTTCTAAGGATAGATGATCATACCTAGAGCCATGATCCCACTGTTCTAAAGCACCACATCTTAAATTTCTACCAAACTTTGTATTTGACGGTGGGAAATAGAAACTACTTACCTGTTCTGGAGCAATGTCCTCAGCTAGTCACAATGGAAATGAATACAGCCCTAATGAGTCCCATCACTAAGGAAGAAGTGCGCCATGCTACCTTTCAAATGGGTCCTACCAAGGCACCGGGATCGGATGGGTTAAATGGGCTATTTTACCATAGTAATTGGCCTACCCTTGAGGATGACATTTTCAAGATGGTGGAGTCATTCTTTGAAACGGGCACCTTCAACCCCTCATTAAACAGCACCTAGTTAACTCTTGTCCCGAAAATCCCCAACCCCGAGAACATCTCCCAATATAGGCCTATTAGCCTTTGCAATTTTAACTACAAAATTATTGCCAAAGTGCTAGCAAATAGATTGAAACCATGGCTACCGTAGATCATTCTCCCTGAACAAAGTGCCTTCATGGAAGGTAGGCAAATCCAAGATAATATTTTCGTAGTGCATGAGGTCCTCCATCAACTAAGAATTAGGAAAAGGACACGAAAGTTTCATGTGGTGCTGAAGTTGGACATGCAGAAAGCTTATGATAAAGTGGAATGGGACTTTCTATGTGACTTTGCTGAGAATTGAATTATCTCAAAAATGGGTTTCCCTCATTAAATGGTGCATCTCTTCTACATCATTCTGTATAAAAGTAAATGGGGAAAATACAGAAAAATTTCAGCCTTCTCGAGGTATTAGACAATGTGACCCTCTATCGCCCTATTTGTTCATCCTCATGGCTAATGCACTATCACACCTCATATCTAAAGCAGGTGCTGGATGGTACAATTAAAGGGATCAAGCTCAACTCTCACTACCCGACCTTGTCTCACCTCTTATTCACGGATGATGCCATATTTTTCCTCGAAGCCAATATCAAAGATGCTCAAAACCTGTCTAATATTCTTAATCAGTATTGCTATGCCTCAGGCCAAGCCATTAACCTCAACAAATCCGGTGTGTTCTTTCGGAAAGGCTGTCCACAAGGCTTAAGAGAAAATTTGGCAGCAGAACTGAGAGTCCCTGTACTAGATAGAACAGGGAAATACCTGGGAATCCCTTCAGACTGGGGTAACACGAAAAAAGACATGTTTTCATGGGTGCTTGCAAAGGTGGACAAGAAACTTGAGGGTTGGAAAGAAAACTTAATTTCAAAAGCAGGTAAAGAGGTCCTACTTAAAGCAGTCATCCAAGCGTTACCACAATATGCTATGTCAATGTTTAAAGTTCATATATCCATTTGTAAACCAATTTCTTACTATTTTATTATTTTAATATTAGTCTACTCAAGAATTATCTAATGAATCACTTGATTCGAAATTAAGGGATAGGTAGACATTACAAATGATTAATTGATCTCTTTTTCTACCTCCCTTACTCTATGTTTTTGTTAATCCCGTCTATACGCGAAATCCTATTTTTTTAGAACGAGTTGAGGGAGTAGGCATTATTGGTCCAGAAGAAGCAATAAATTGGGGTTTATCGGGACCAATGCTACGAGCTTCCGGAATCCAATGGGATCTTCGTAAAGTTGATCATTATGAATGTTACGACGAATTGGATTGGGAAATCCATGAGAAAAAAATATCAGCATTTTGGTGGAAGCAAAACACAGCCAGGAGAGGAATCCATTGGAAGAATTGGAACTTGCTTGAAGAGAGAAAAGACTTAGAGGGGCTGGGATTTAGGGACTTACTTGATTTTAACAAAGCCCTTCTAAGAAAACAAGCATGGAGACTTAGCTAAGCAAAAGATGCACTATGGGCCAGACTATTCCAAGGTCTCTATTTCTCGAGTGAACCGCTCTGGAACGCAAAAAGAGGTCACAGACCGTCTTGGGGGTGGTAGAGTATTTTATTGGGTAAGGATGCCATAGAGTCGAGCTAAAATGGGAGGTGGGGGATGGCGAAAGTATACGAATTAGAGAGGATAGGTGGCTAGTTTCAGGGAAAATTGGTAATCCAACCAACCTCAATGACCCACTGATCGTAGCGGACCTCATAAACAAGGAAATAGGGGAATGGAGGGCAGAATTCCTAGAGGAGACTATCGGAGATCCCCTTATTCAGGAAATCCTAGCTATACCTCTGAGTAGGACTCCGGAATCGGATAAACTAATCTGGACAGCAAACAAGTCAGGCACATATCAGGTCAAGAGTGGATACAACGTCCTACGAGCTAAAAACATAACCCTCTTTGCCTCCACAGCGTCATCATCTTATCATATCCCAAAAACATTTTGGATCGAAATATGGAAACTACCAACACCGCCTAAAGTCAGATTTTTCACATGGTGCATATGCCAAGATGCTTTGCCTACCAAAGAAAACCTCCATAAAAGGAAATTATCACTTGATTCGCTATGCCCAGTATGCAACCTCGCCCTGAAAACCCCAGAACATCTCTTTCTCCTCTGTTCATGGACAAAGCAAGTCTGGACAATAGCTGAAATCCCATTAGATACCTCTCCGACAATAATTACCTGGATAGACAGAACAATAAGCGACTTCCTTACCTCGAACAGCTTACCGACGATGAAAGCCCTCTTCGCAAACGTCCTTTGGTCCATCTGGAAGACCCGAAACAGAGTGGTCTTTGCACAGCAACGTCTTGACCCACAAACCACAGCAACAGAAGCTCAGATACATACTGGTTTACAGGTGAAATGGCTACCGAACAACAGCTCCAAACCCTCACCTCAAACGGAGATCTGGATGCCGCCTAGACCCGGAGCCGTGAAGATCAACGTCGACACCGCCTGGAACAGCTCCTCCAAAGAAGGATCGACTGCTAGCTTGTGCAAAAACGAACACGGCATCCTCACTACTGGCTTCACACGCTCGATTCGAGCTCCTTCTGCCCTAGTCGTTGAAGCCCTAGCGATTAGATCGAGTTTGCTGTGGCTAGAAGAAACACAAATTGAAGGTCGAACTGAAAGTCTTCTCCCTCAACACGTGCAAATCTGCTATGACTACTTAACTGCTGTTCAAACTATTGTGGGCTGTGAAGAACCTCCATGGGCCCTACGGTCGGTGGTCTTGGACTGCAAAAGGCTTCTGGGCCAACTACAACAAACCTAGCTGATACACGAACCAAGAAATGCGAACAAGGCCGCTGATTGGGTTGCCAAGGCCCACTTAGCCAATACCCTCCCATCCACCTGGGTAGCTCGCCCTCCGCAACCTCTTTTATCTATCTTACGCTTGGAGTTTGGCTCTACTTGTAACCGATCTCTGAGTTAGTAATGAAAATGCTTCTTTTTTGACCAAAAAAAAATACCAGATTTATAAAAATTGAAGTTATGTGTAACGTCCCGAGTCTGGAAATCAATATTGAGCATGTTGACTAACTATAAATTATCACAAATAAACCACAAATATATCCTTAGATTTTCAAAATTACAATGGACAAATGCGCTGAAAGTTTTAAAACTAGTCACGAAAGTATAATTGAGTTTCAAAACTTTTAAAAAGTGCAATTAAGTTGTAAAACTTGTCAAATTAAAGCAATAAAGTCCTAAAATTTATTTACATTTTATGTTGTAAAGTTGGACGGAGTTAATAAAATGATTTGATTGCACTAACTTAACAAGTTTTAAATTCAATTATATTTTTTGAAAGTATGAGAACTTAATTACACTTTTGTGATAAGTTTTAAGATTTGATTGTACTTTTTGAAAGTTTTAGAAATCAATTGCCCTTTTATAATTTAGGCTTTAGGAATTCGAATACACTTATCCCAAATTACAAAGATAATTATTGTTCAACAATCACAAAATCTAACTCCATAAAATATACACATAGAAAAATTACATAGACCACAATTCAGAAAATTAGGTAAAAAAATAAAGGGTGATGCTATTTTTACCCTCATTTTGATTAAGACACTCCTTTTTTTTTCTAGTGAACTTACTAAAATACCCTCATATATTTATTTTCAATCACATGATTTCTATTTATGGCAGTTTATAAACACACTATTAATTGTCTATTTTTTTATCAAATAGTATGAGTATAACTATATTTCAAAGTCGAAAATTCAAATTCAAATTAATTATCTAGCCAAATCTTGATAAAAAAAAAATAGAAAAGAAAAATTGATCAAAATATGAAAAAGATTAATTTGTTAAAAACATGATCCAATGTCAACATATTTATATTTGGATCATCTCTAAATATGAACAAAAAGTAAGCACGAAAAGGAAATATAAAAAAAGAAAAAAAGAAGAGGAAACTTCTTGCTGTTCTTCTCCTACTATGAAGAAAATAATTAATATGGATTGTAGATTCAATCTCATAAAACTTTAAAATATGCTAAAACTTGACTTTGAAAAAATTTGATGTGACTTTGAAAATTAAGAAGTTTAACTAAATTTCCATGCCCCATCTTGCAATTCATTTTAAAATGTAAAAAGCTCAAAAGAAATCACAAATCAGTTATGTTTCCCAAAATGTCAAAATTGGCTAGATAATAAGATTGAATTTTGACTTTTAACTTTGAAATAAAGTTTCCCTCAACTATTTGATCAAAAAATAGGCAATTAATTGTGTGATCATAAGCCATCATAACTAGAAATTTCTAACCTTCTATATAACTTTTGTGATTAAAAATATAAGATTATAATTTAAAACTAACAACCTTCTCTAGGCAAAGTGATAGTAGGATGCAAAATAAGATGTTAAATTGATATAACTAATAAGATGAGAAAGATGATAGAAATAAAGGCAGTTTTGTGGGTTAATCTGATTAAAAAAATAATAAATTGAAGAGAGAAAGAGAGAGGAGGGTATTTCATTAAGTTCACAAGAGAAAAATGAGTGTTTTAGCCAAAATAAGGACGGAAATAGCGTCCCCAAATAAAAACTTCTACGAGGCACTCTGAAATATTGAACTATAAAACCTAAAATACTCGAATTTGTAAAAGTGTAAGTGGGTTAGATTCGCGACCGAGTAAATGTCCGACCAACCGAATGAGTAGATCAACACGTCAATTAACAGATTAGATATGTCGCAAAACACAGATGCGTCCACCGTGGGACACCATCCCCTTGCGTTGCCACCTGCTCCAATCACGACGCCACCAACCTCATCAGTGGCCTTGCCGATGCCTTGCTCGATAATCATCGCTGTCACCGGAGATAGGACAAGGAACCATTCATCCCCACTCTCTGCTGTTTTAGGCACATATATGGTAGCATCCTCACTCAGGTCTTGACATTTTTGTAAACCAGGATGTACGACCTCCTGAACTTGATGTCTGTTACACGAAATTATCGGTCTAATTGTAATTCTTCACAGCCTGAATGATGGCTCACGTCACCCTGATGAGGTTAGCCACTCCTTGATCATAATTAGAGATGTACAAAATGAACTACCCAAACCAAACTACTTGGACCGGACTGAATTGACCGGTTGGGTACGGTTCTCGGTATTGTTAGTCTAGGTGCCAGGTTTCTCAGTATTGGGCACCAGACTGAATATGTGTTCAGGCATTCGGTTTCCGGTTCTAAAGAAGAATTGGATTGACTCATGCACTTTTTTTTTATTATTTCTTCAAAAAATAAAAATAATCAGTTTTTGTTTTATTTTAATTTCTTCATAACATGTAGCATCAAGTATTAAGAACAAAAAAATAAAAGTGACTGGTTTCCAATCACAGGACCAATCGGTCTAGTCCTCAATTCCCAAAATTGGGAACTGGTTCCCGATTTCACTTTAAAACCGGACTGGACCAGAAACCACTAAAGTGGTGTTGACTTGTTGCTCACTGCGGTGGGTCACGTACTCTGGCCATTGATCAAACCCTTCGTAGTTTCCATTGAAAGAGTTTCTGCTCGATTGGAGAGAGCAATTTCTGTGAAGGGATCTAAGAAGGCTATAGCAGACGGAAGGAGTGAACCTAGGTTGTACCGACACCGAGCTTTCGAGAGTCGAAAGGCCCCAGGTTAATTGCAAGAAAGCAGGCCAAAAGGACTTCTAGTTAAGAAAAAATTCAAAATCAGGACCCGGCAAGACCATCCTCCAGCCTATCATGCTCTTTCTTTATGCTACAAAGCTTTTCAAGTTCGGGTCCATAGTCCACATATAAATGTCGTTCGCAGGTCATTCATTACAGCCATGTGAAACCATGGCAACTTAACTCATGACTTTGTGCTCCTGGGGACCATCTAATGAGAGTGGCCTGGGGACACCATGACTGTTAGCCAGTCACTTCTTTCAACACGCTGACCATATCTCATTCAAATGGAAGATTTTAACAGAGATTCCTCTCTTTCTGCCATCAAATTTTTCCAGGCCCTTGTTGAACTAATCATTAAAGGAGCTTTCAACTTCCAGAGAACTAACTTTTCTAACCATACGTGTAATCAGTGCCTTGAATTGCTCAGCAAATCCGCTCAAATGGGCCCGGAAACACTCTGATCTTCTCCTTTTTGATGGGGCATGTAGCCAGTCGAAGTTCTCCTCACATAAACCTCAACGCTGCGATTGCGAGAGAGATGCATGATAAAGTCCAGAATCGTGCAAAAAAATTTAAAAAAAGTTTATGAAAATAGAATCACTGCAAGTCATGGAACAGAAAAGGGACAAAACAATTAAGAAAAATCTCATGAAAGTTGCCAGGAAATTGAGCTGAATCAGAATAATGTAGAAGTTAGGATCCTCCCGTGAGACCTCTTTCAGCCAAGCTAAAATTTGAGTTCAACACAGACACACGGATCAAAGGATCTCTCTGTACAAGAACAAAACATGAGCATGCTCTCTTCGCTCTCAAAACCAAAACTTTCCCATTTTTAACCCACTTCACATTATGACACAAGGCATATTAACAGAATCAAGTCAGTAATAGCTAAGATTAAGGTTTACCACACTACAGAGTCATGTCTCCATTAGGCTATTTGTGCTGCTGCTGGTGGCGAGAGTTTGTGCTGTTTCGACTATCTGATCTGCTGGAGTTATGGCCAGCGATTGTAGGAGCTTTGTGTAGTGCAATTCAATCTGTAACCGGTGATGAAGAGGTGTTGACGCAATCAGACCTTTCCTCATATCGTCTTGCAGTTCTCTTATAGGAATTGCAGCCAAGAAGTTCTTGATATACTCCTTACACGACTCCTTCCCCTGGCATAGGACCTCTTCCATCTCATGACTTTCAGTTGGCTCTCCAGGGTCAAGTTTTACTTCTTCCGTCACTTCCGAATTCTCCTGGGGCTTGATTTGTTCAGGCTCAGGGATTTTTTGTTCCACAGGAACTGAGTTTTGCTGGTCAGCCGTGTTATCACCAGATGTTTCGACAGGCAGCGGCAATTTGAGAATTGTTGTCCTATGGTCAAATTTTAAGATGAAGGCCTGAGTGCAACCCTCGTAGAGTCTCTCTCCCAGTGTATCAATTATGTAGTAGGCTTCTGGGTCGACCTTAAGGATAAAAAAATGGTCATTCCAACTGACAATATACACCTGAGTTTCATCATTGCATGTTTGCAATCCCGTGCTGCTGATCTCTTCCCATATATCATCAAAGGACATTGCATCATCAAAAACATTGAACTTTCCCTCTTTCATACATTCTGGACGGAAGAACCCAATGAATGACCTCCCAGGATCCACAGAAAGAGGACGTATCTTGGCTTGAAGAACCGTTTCGAGATCAAAGTGCTTGTCCGGAAATCGTTCCTGATACATTTCATTCTTGCACATGTTTCTCCATTCTAGTGATCCATCTCTGATCAGGCTATCAAGCTGGGACTTGATCGGCATCAAGTCACGATTGTTTTGAAACCAATCAGCTATCACAGCAACAAGAGCAGTGCATGCACTTTCCCCTGCTGCACGCTCACTTCGCTGGTCAATAGAAGCAAAGAAAACCTGGGTCTTGAGCTTCATATGTCCATCACGACTTACAATTTCCTTTTGCTCCCAAGCACCAACAGCAAAATTGTCATCTCCAAATTCAGAAAGTGAAGAACGATGTCCAGATGAATCTTCATCTGTCTTACTCCACTGAGAAAAGAGTTCAGGTTAGTTACTACATCAGCGAATAGATTTGTAGCAAGGAAACTCACTGAACAGACACCAGTTGACAAGGAGTACTGGTGTGAAAAAGGAATACGATCGGCAAGCAAAGAAATGCAAATAGAAAGCAAGTTCATACCCCAAAGGAGAGTGATTCATCTGAGCTAAGCTGACGACGGGCAAAATCAATGTCATCTCCACCTTCTTCAGCATAAGCCTTCTTTAGCAATGGCTCACCCTTTGCTTTAGGAGACCTGAAACTCAGTTTCCTTTTCCTCCAAGACAGAATACCACGCCTTGAACTATGTGACTGTGATTGCTCAAAAGCCGATGCAGCGAAATCCTCCGTATGCGAGGAATCAACATATAATTTGCGGTTGCTATAGTAAATCCAATCCTCAGTGTCAGCATTTATCCTCATGCTTGAGTAAAACGAGCCTCCCGCACAGTTTGCATATGCCAATGTGCCATAGCTGAATGAATCTCTAAAACTGGACTCTCCCTTGCTCTCATCCGACTCCTCTTCCTCTGCATCATCAAAGGAATTGGAGTCGGCTGTACAGTTGTGATTGCCATCCTCGCTCTGGGCAGAACATCTTCCATCGCTGCCATCTTCCCTGTGGCAAGCCTTCTTTGTTCTTCTGGTGGCAACATATTCAGTGAAGATCTTTACTTTTTTCAAACCAGCCTTAAGAGCAGAAAGCTCATCTTTTCCCGCTGAAACAGCTTCAGCAGACTGCGGTGGAGATGCAACAGGAGCAATTCGCGTCTGCACCATGCCAGTTGTTTCCTGGGTAGTGCGCAGTTCTACTAAGCTGAGAACAATCTGCATGGAGCATAAGCTGGAGACATTACACACAGAACTCGAAGAAGGACCCGTAATTCTACAAAAACAAGAAACCTATCCATAGCATATAACTGGAGGTAGGGAGAGAATATGCAGCAGCACTCACACAAAGCGATAAGGACGAATTTGCAGCGCCATCAGGAGTAATCAGAGGGACACTCAGCTCGAACTCTTTCTGCCCAGACACACAAGCAAATTCGGCGAGGTTCAATGATGCTGCTCCAACAACTCGAGGTTTGTTCTTTGCTGGCTGATCAACTACCTGCGGAACGGTTAAGTTCCGGCACGAAAGAATTTCTCAAATTTACTATAAAAATTGCAAGATGAAAACCAAAAAGAAAAGAGTCAAGGCATTGCCACAAGCCAATTCAGAAGTCACACCCAATATTCAAATTATTCAAAATCTTCCCCCACATTAACTTTTGGCCGGTCAACCTCATTTATGAAAATTTAATAAAAAAAATTAAATCAAAGAGAGAGAGAAACAGGCTGAATAACGCCATACAGTAAGGAAGAAACTGCCATTTCCAAGGAAAATGACCATATCAACCATTAAGTTTCTCTTCCCAGATGCAATTTCAGCTGTAAAATTTATTAATTTAAACCGGAAAAAAAAAAAAAAAACGTTCACCAATTCTATGATCCATCATCATGTTGACGACCTTCACTTTCCAATCTCAAGCAAGAAATGATCAACAGACGAAATGAATTTGATTGCAATTCCTGCCCCCCTCCTCCTCTCAGCAGCGACCACTTTCAGATTTTCCGGCAGTCGGAACCTCTTTGACTTTCAAGAAAAGAAGGAAAAAAGAGAACTTTTTTGACTTTCCGGCAACCTCAGTAACTGCGAAATCGATTCAATCGGCCACCGGAATCGTCGGACTCTCGACTATGAATCCCGTGAAGAGTTGCAGAGACATGCATCTCCGAAAGCATCGGAGACCCGATCAAGAAAAACAACAGCATTGGCGAAGATCAGTCCCCCCAGGAAACAAAAAAGTAAAATTTGAGCACGAAGCGGGGAAAGGGGAGTAGAAAAGATTCAGTGAAAAGGGATTGGAAAGAGCGCGGCTCACATTGAAGACGGTGAAAGCGACTTCCCAGGGATGGAACGCGCGGTCCTTGTTGTGTGCCGCCGAGAGGCTGCAGAGCGCCGCGAACTCCTCCGCCTCCTCCCCCTCCTCCGCCGCCGCCGCGCCCCCCACTCGACGACGCCGCCCTCCCCACGCGCTTCCCCCTCGTGAAGTTCCTCCGCACGGCCGCCCGCCTCATCATCAGCGCCGCCGCCCTCGGCCCCTTCCACCGGATCTCCACCGCCAGCCTCGCCCCCTCCTCCTCCGGCGGCGGATCGCACCCCTCCAGCCTCCTCACCACGAGCCTCACCTCGTACTTCCTCGACGCCGGGGGCGGCCAGGGCCGCCACCTCATCATCTTCACCCCCATTGGGTCCGCCGAACGAGAACACAGAATCACGCGACGACAACCTCTGGCGGAATCGCAAGTCGGCGGGTACGAGGAATCACGTCCCCCGATGTAAAATGTCGTGGGTAGAGAGAGAAAGGGAAAGAGACAGAGATAGAGAGAGAATATGCCGTTGGGTTTTCTGTATAGAGAGAGAGAAGAGAGAGAGAAGAGAGAGAGGACGTTGAATGGAGAATAGAAGAGACCGGACCAGCTGCGACCACTCTGCCCACTCTCTCTCTCTCTCTCTCTCTCTCTCTCTCTCTCTACTGTGCGCGCTAGAGAGAGAAAGAGAGAGGGCGAAGGCGGAGGCGAAGGTGGTGGTTTAACCGGTAACCGGAGGGCGCGGTTAGTTAACCCAGCTCAAATCCCCCGTCGCTCGGCTTATTTAACGCCCCGGTTCCGGAACGGAACGGGGGGTGTGGGGGGGGAGGCGTTATTTATTCAGCCCCCCGATAAGGGAGGAAGTAACGGCGCAGCAGCGAGGGGCGTTGACCGTTGACTCCGCCCGCGGTCGACGTTTCCGTTCCGTAACGGAACCGTATAGGTCAACGGGCGCCGCCCGTCTCGGAACCGTATTTCGTTCCGCAGCGAAATAAAAAAAAAGAAGAAAAAAAAAAAAAGGGAAGGAAATATCGAAGGAAAATACGATGAATAATACCGGAACGTGGGCTTTCGGGTTTGACCCGAAAAAACAAGAAGGATAATTCGTGGTTTTCGATTCTGGAATCGGGGGCATTTACGATGAGATTCGGATAATTAGGAGATGCTCTTTAATGACTTTCTCCTCCCCAAAAAAAGACAACACAAATCTATCTAAACCAGATTTGACCAGATACACGTTACGATCTTTCGTGACTCTTCAATGATTGTTGGATGACGAATATATTTTTCTTTGAATTATTATTCTAAATGAAATTAATCATCTTAATATGGTATTAAAATCAAGTTCCCCAAAAATAAAAAATCAAGTCCTACCCTTAATTTATTTCGTATATGCGGCTCTTAATGTATATGCGGTATCCCTCCTCCTCATCTAATCCATGCGATTCGAACGAATATGCATTGGCCAAAGGCGGCTTTGTTTTTTTAGTTAGATAATGAGGATTATTTATTGTTAAAAAGAATTTGGAAGGGAGAAGATAGTAAAGGTTGGGCTTTTTTTCTGTTGATTTGTTGCCCCATTGATGTAGATTGTTGACTTTAGTTAATGTCTTTTTGACTACACGTACGTTCCGATCCTCGTCTTTTTGTTTTGAATTTTGGCTCTCGTTGTAAATGTCACTTGGGTACTGGATAGTGGACATAGTTTGCGAGAAGAATCTTTTCATATATTCTTAGTATCGAAAATTATATCGTCACAAATGATTAAATATTTCAAGGAAAATTACCCATTCAGATCTAATTCTATTGTACGGATGCAAACCCATCATAAATTTATTTTTATCAAATTTATCAATTTAATTATAAATCTTCACGCGAAATTTTAATATTGTCATTTTGATTAATTTTCACAAAAAATCGCACATCGCCATGTAAACTATTTTCCAGCAAATTGACTTAGCACTATATTGGTAAAACTGAAAAATTTTATTGAATTGATAACCATAAAATAAGTTTTAGACTAATTGAACAATTTATATAACATTTCACGTGGGAGTCACGTCAGATTTCCGAGCCTAAATTATAGGCTTTGATTGCATAATTCATATAAGTTAGGACAAAAATGGAATTATTCCCTTGTTTTTATAGCGTGTAGGTGACGGTTCTAGCTGTCCTTTGGTGCGGATCTTCTCATGCTGCTAGATGGAAAACCAAACAAAATGCGTCATATTCACATTATTGAGGGAGAAATTACAATTTTGTTTCTTTGGAACTTGACAAACAGTCCTCCCTCTTTGTCAATGGCGGATACTACAGGCAACCAAGATAAAGAGATATTACTTTCCCGAATACATGGGTAAAAAAATCCAAATAAAAGACAACGTCGATCTCTAAACTTTGATCGGGATATATATAAAGTATCGGCTTAGCTCTATTAATCTACTGATGATAATAGAGTCTGCAAGTTACGAATTATTCAAGCATTACTTAGACGAACCAAAATCAGGCTAGACCCTTATTTTGAGACGGAAGAGTTTCATCCAAGTCGAATTCTACAGATATCTATGGTCACCCTAGCCCAGCCCAAATTGGTCATTAGCATCATTTGGTGCCAGTGGATTGTGAACCTGTCAGGTTCAAAATCAGGTGTACTCACGACACATTAATAAATTTTGAATTCTAAGATCACATAGGAATCTAACTCCTTTGTTTTTTTTTTTTTTTTTTTTGGGGGAAGGACTTGTACTATAAAATAAAATAATAATTCGGTGTCAGCACTCATCGAAACTGGTCTGAGATGAACAGCTTCATTGTTTTGTTTTTATTCAATTGAAAGATACAAACAAAATGACAAGCCAAGGGTCTACTTCATTGCAATGGAACATGGCTCGCGAAACTTTAGGAAATGAAGCAGATGGTTTTATCCGCTTGTCCATTTCCTTTTGCAATCGATGGAATGAAAATCACATTTGAAAATCTGTCTAAGATGGTAGAAGATCATAGTCACATTTAGCTAGCAATTGTACGAGGCCTCATGACATAGACGTGTGGGGATCACACGGGAACTCCAATTAGTCCATATAATTAAGGGGGTCGTCGAGGTCATTGGATTGATGAAATATAGACAAAATATCAGCAACAATAAATATCCAATTTTTTTTGGAGATTTGTGTATGAAATTAATCATTGAATAGAATCTTAAGCATTCATCCGATGGGAATTTGTGAAAAGTATTGCTCGATCGCCTCATACCATGCGAACTAACAATACATGCACAATTAATCACAAGCTCTAAACCAAAGTAAGTAACATAACCCATTCCTTTTTTAATATGGCATGACTTCAATTTAGGGGTGAGTGATTTTAGGGTAGGTTTCAATTTCACCTAGGACCTATTTATCAATATCGATTATTAGTTTTTGGAATTTAGAACATACCTTATTAACTTTGGAATTGGCCTTGGAATTGAACAAATGGTTCTAAGATCAATTATAGGTTTTTATATACTTGCGGTATCCCTCTTCTCCATCTAATCCATGCGAGTCTTAGATTGAACGAATATACATGAGCCAAACACAATTATGCTTTTCTTTTGTTGGATAATGAGGATTTACAATGGATGGGAAGTTAAAAAAAAAAAATTGGAAGTGAGAAGATTGGCTCTATTCATTTCACAAAAAATAACTTTCAAGAAAACGTTTTTCGGATTTTCCAACATTCGTTTTCTGGGAAATGAATGGATTGGGGAAAGCATTTTTCATCAATGGAAAAAAGTCTTCTAAAATAGAGTAAAATATTTTCTACTTTTCAAAAAAAAAAAAACATTTTTCCACATCTCCTTTCACATCACTTTATTTTACCAAGCACCTTTTCATTTTAATTTTCTTTTTTTTTTGGTTTTTTAAAAATTAATTTTTTAATCATTTTCTTTTTCTTCTTTATTGGCCAATCAACCTCGAGCCTCACCATAGGCCAACGAGGTTCAAGCTCCCCAAATTCCGTCAAGGTTGAGCCTCATTGGTTTGTGGTGAGGCTTTGTCTTGCTTGATCAAGCAAGGCCAAGCTCACCCAATGCTAATGAGCTCGAGCCTCGCTAAACCGTCAAGGTTGAGCCTCTTTTTGTTTTTTCTTTTTTATTGGCCGGTCGCTAGCCACAAGCAAGCTTGAGCCTCGCTAGCCTATGGCGAAGCTCCCCCTTGCCTATTAAGCAAGGCCAAGCTCACCCGATGCCAACAAGCTCAAGACCCACCAGATCTGGTGACTTGGGAGAGGCTTGAGCCTCACCTACGTTCGCCAGGGCATTGCCGACATTTGGTGACCTCAAGTAAGGTTCAAGCCTCACCCAACTCACCAGATTTGGCTAGGCCCAAGCTTTGCTCGACTGGCTTCAAGCAAGCTTAGCCCTCACCATATCCGGCTAGCTAGGCAGGGCTCAAGCCTAGCCCGAGGTTGCCAGAGCCTCACAAACCTCTAGCGACCTCAAGCGAGGCTTGAGCCATACCCAAGTGACCGGATTTAGTAAGGCTCGAGCTCAGCGGCGTTGGGTGAGCTCAGCCTCACCACAGGTCGGTGAGGCTTGAGCTCACTTGTGGCTAGTCACCGATCATCACCGTTGTTAGAGACCGGCCAATGAAAAAAAATGAAAAGGAAAGAAAATAAAAGGAATAAAAGAAAGGAATAAAAAAATAACAAATAATTAAAAAATCAATTTTAAAAAATTATTGAGAAGGGTGCATGGAGAAAAATATTTTTTTTACTAAACAGCAGAAAATATCTTTTAATTTATTTTCAAATTTCAGTTGAACACTAGAAAAATGGTATTTTTTTAAAAAAATTTTCTAAAAAATTTTTAAATAATATATTTTTCGTGAAACGAATGGAGAAATATTGGGTTTTCTCTGTTGATTTGTTGCCCCTTGACCTAGATTGTTGACATTGGTTAATGTGTCTTTAACTACACGTGCATTTTGAGCCTTGTATTTTTGTTTTGAATTTTCACTGTCATTCTAGATGTCACTTGTGTAATGGATTATGGATATAGTTTGTGGGAAAGAATCTTTTCCATATATTCTTAGTATTAGAAATTATACCGTGGGAAATGACCAAATATTTCAAAAAAAAATTATCTAATCAATTCTAAACTTATAATACAAATCCAAATTTAATTATGAAACTTTTAGTGTTTTATCAATTTAGTCATAAATTCCTTTATGAAATTTCAATATAAGTCATTCTGGTCAATTTTCATCTAAAATTACACATTGCCATATTAGCAATTTTTCTAAGAAATTGGCCAAGAAGACTACATTGAAATTCGTGCAAAGCTTAGCACTATATCAGCAAAACTCAAAAGTTCAAAACTAAATTGACTTATGTAGAGTAGGTTTCAAACTAATTGAACAATTCATACGATATTTCACATGGGAGTCATGTCAAATTCCCGAGCCTAAGTTCAGTGAGTTTGAGATCTAATTAGCACTTTTTTACTCATCTAATTGATAGCCAAAATCTTAAATCATATTTCTATGCTTGGGTGGAGTTTTCAATGGATGGGAATTAGAGGGTGACTAAAAGCACGAATGATAACCATATGTTTCTGAGAACAACTTCTAGTTAGAACAAATTGTTCTATTTCTATTCCCTCGGAAAAGAAATTCTTTTGATAAGCTTTCTTAAATATCCCCTCTCATGCTCTTCTCAATCCATCATGCTCCATTTTTTTTTGTGAGATAAAACATTCTAAACCAATTGGCTTGAAAGTGTGGATGTAGAAATTGTACATCAACAGATGGCCAACAAGCGACAACCATAGGTAGTAAAGGTGAGTGATGGAAAGAGATTTTATTTCCATTTTTGTTCCAAAAATAGAAAAGTAGAAAATTTTTACTTCTCATTAATGTTCTAAACATATTTTTGGCTAACAATTTGTTCTATAAATTTTTTAAAAAATGAAATTATGTTACTAAATGGATTTCTATTTCACCTGTTACTAGGAATAGAAAAATAGAGAAATGGAATAGTTATCATGTGCATTCTAAAATATTTCGACAAGAAAAGTAACAATTGAGTGAAAAATACAACTAAATCATCTTGTGACCGTTTGAATTTGAAGCTTAATTCCGCAGCTATTTTTTTCTTCACATAGCTTTTAATAATCATAAGAAAATCTGTGTAATATATACGATGAGGAAAAAGCATCATTGCTATGTACAAGAGTGAGTTGTTGAATTTTCTCCGAAATTAGTTACATGTTTTAAAAGTATTTCTCAGGGATAATTTCACTTTTGATCTTATGACTTACGTGAGCTGTGCAATCAAGCTTTGTAACTCTTAATTCATACAATCAAGTCCCATAACTTTAATCTAATGTTTAGTGTGGTCCATCTCATCAATTTGTCCAGATTTTTTTATCTAGTAGCCGGATGACTACATTGAATAATAGACAAAAATTATAAGCTTTGATTGCGTAATCCATATAAGTTATAGGACAAAAATGGAATTATCCCCTTGTTTTTACAGCGTTTGGGTGACGATTGTTGCCGTACATCGGAGCGGATCTTCTCATGCTTCTAGATGAAAAACCAAACAAAATGTTTAATTACATGTACATTCACATTATTGAAGAGAGAGTACACATTTTTTTTTTTTTGGTAAGGTAAGTATATATAAATCGACCAACAATGTACAGCAGACAAAAGCGAGGTACCATCAGGCACTCCTCTAGACAAGTAAGTCATTGGGTGACAAGGTACCTCGGTCACAAATGAGAGCTAAAGGTACAACAGGAGAATGGCCAGAATTTGGAAGGGGAGAGCTAAAAGACCTAGGCTCAATCCGGATCCACGTCAAAAATACGGGGTCAATTCCCCAACCCCGCCGCATCCTCCTATTCCTTGGATTATCTTCCACTCTTTTGAAGGTCAAAGCCTTGTCTTTTACCGCCTTGGCCAATTGCAGCTTCAAGGATGGAGTGTAGAGGTTTCGGCCTCGAAATATAATTTCGTTCCTAGTTTTCCAAATGATATAACGAGTGCTCCAAATGAAAAACCGAGCTATCACTTGGTAGAACCCTTGGCCGAGAGATGGCATTGCTAACCCGAGGAGGTTTTCGGGCCAAGCTTTATTGATCCAAGGGATATTACATTTAGCGGCCCGTAAATTGGCAAGAGAATTGGGGACGCAAAGCATTCAAAAGACAGTGGTTGACAGTCGGGCCTAGAGTGACAGAAGGCACATACCGTGGAAGGAATTCTGCCATATAGCATGAGAAGTACCTGCGTAGGAAGACGATTTTTGGATATAAGCCACATAAGAAATTGGTGTCTAGGGGCGAGAGCCTTATCCCAGATGAAGGAGGTCCAGGGGACCCGATTAGATTTCCGGCGTATGGAGGCCCAAGCTGAAGCCATCGAGAATACCCCTGAGGAGTCCTCCAACCAACGAATATGTCCTGGCCTTGAGATCTTGGAGGAACTAAGATTTGCCACAAAGAACAGATCTTGGATTAACTGGCTCCCATCCGGAGAGTATATATCCGACCTTTGCTTGTCATGGGAAGGTTTGACCGGTGGATATACTCATCGAAAAGAGCATGTTGAGGGGGCCACATTCTAGCCATGGGTCAAACCATAGAGACGTATGTTCTCCATTTCCTATCTTCCATCTAAAGTGTGGACGAAATAAGTCTCTGAGCGCAAGGATTTTCCGCCAGTTCCAAGAGCAGAGCGTTGGAGTAGGCGATATCCAAAAATTTTGTCTTTTGAGGTATGTTGCGTGGATCCATTTGCACCATAGAGATTCTTTGTCGGTGAATAGCAGCCGGATATGTTTGGCCATGGCTGCGCTTTATTGCTGTCACGTATTCTCCTCAAGCCAAGTCCGCCTTCAGGAGTGGGGAGGCATACATCCGCCCAAGACACTTTCGCGCCTCCCGGTCCCATGATTGGACCCCTCCAAAGGAATTGCCTACAAATTTGTTCTATCTTGTCCACTACCGAGGCTGGAAGCCAGAAGATGGAGGACCAATAAGCTTGAATAGCATATAGAACCGATTTAATGAGTTGGAGTCGGCCCGCAAACAAGAGAAACCGGTGGGTCCAGGATTGGACTCTAGCAGTGAGATGGCTGACTAAGGTGTTACAATCCACTTTGTTCAGCCGGGAGGTGATGATAGGCACACCCAAATAGCGGACTGGGAAGGAGCCCAAAGTGAAGCCCAGAGCTTGCAAAATGTAGTCTTTGTCAATCTCCGAGCCACCAGAAATGAATACTTCGCTCTTGTTGGCATTTGGAATCAGGCCACTCCAAGAGGAAAATAAGGAGAGCCCGTCTTTGATACAAGATATGGAAGCAAGGCTTGCTTGGCTAAATATAAGCACATCATCTGCAAAGAATAGATGAGATAGCCTTGTGGCCTTGCATCGCCAATAGAATCAAAAATCCGGGAGTCGAGTGTGAGCTTCAATGATACCTGTAAAGACCTCCATTGCCAGGGTAAATAAGTATGGGGACAAAGGGTCTCCTTGTCGTAAACCTCTTCCGCTAGGAAAAAACCATGTAGTTCACCATTAATGGAAATGGAAAACTTAGGGGTGCGGACACATACCATGATCGGTTTGTAAAATGGTGTGGAAATCCAAATGCTACGAGGGTGTTTTCGAGGAAGTCCCAATCCAATGTGTCGTAGGCTTTCCTGAAATCTACCTTGATGGCACATTTCGGAATATGGGGCTTTTTATGAAACCCACTAAAAAGTTCTTGAGCCAAAAGGATGTTGTCAGTAATCCGCCTTCCTTTTACAAACGCAGTTTGAGCCGGACTAATGATATCAGGGAGGACTGCTGCAAATCTAGAAGAAAGGGTCTTTGCAATACATTTTTAGATTGTATTGCAGCATGCAATAGGTCTGTAATCGGAGACCGATGATGCATTGGGGACTTTGGGCACCAAGGCAATGATGGTGTTGTTAACTTCTTTAAGCATGCAACCTTTGTCTCGAAGAAAGTCCATGACACTTCGGTGACCGCGGATCCCACCTTATCCCAGTTCTTCTTGAAAAAATCTGCATTATATCCATCTGGACCTGGGGCTTTGTTCCCAGCTATAGAAAACATAGCGTCACGGATATCCGCTGCATTGAAAGGGAGGGAGAGAGAAGTGACCTGATCTTGCCTGAGGGGGGAGTGTATAACATCCCTTATCTCCCGGCTAGATGGTCTTAATGACGTAGCAGGGGCTAGAAGGTCTTGGAAGAAGGAGACAAATACCCTTTGAACTTCTACCCGGTCGGTCACCATTTGCTCGAACTGTCCGAGACGAAAGGATTCGATTGCGAGGTGCCGATGATTCACCGAGTGGTGAAAGAACTTGGTATTATGATCTCCTTCCTCTAACCAGCGAATTCTTGACTTTTGTCTAAAGAAAGACTCTTCAAGGGACCGGAGCTCGTAGTACTCTTTGATTTGGGTGCGCTCCTCAACCGCCGCCGAGGTTATTCAGGGATCAAGGAGGAGAGCTTCTTGAGTAGGCGACAAGGTCCTTTTAGCCGTAGCAACTCTCATGGAGATGTCCGAGTAAGCCTCTCTGTTTAAACTTTTCAAGAGGACCTTCAAAAGCTTAAGACGGCCGTATAATTTGAACATAGGAGAGCCTAGAACTTGAGAGTCCCAAGCCTGCGTCACAAGCATAGGGAAAGACGGATGACTCATCCACAAGTTGTAAAATTTGAATTGTGACGGCCCGGGCGACGGTGCGCGAGGAGGAGGGATGGCGGTGCGTCCGCGCCTCGATCCTCGGACGTGCGCAAGGGAGGTGGGTCACATGTCTCTTGTCCCACATCGCTTAGGGGAGTCCTGGGCTAGTATATAAGGCTGGGATCCCTCATCTCCGAGTAACGCGTTTTAAGCCGTGCGGGTCTCGGCCTCAAAGCGGACAATATTACTCGGCGAGCCCCGTGTCCTTACAAATGGTATCGAGCCAACTCCCGACCGTGTGTGGGGCCACAGCGAGGGCCTGTGCGAAGGGGAGAGAATGTGACGGCCGGGCGACGGTGCGCGAGGAGGATGGCGGTGCGTCCGCGCCTCGATCCTCGGACGTGCGCAAGGGGAGGTGGGTCACATGTCTCTTGTCCCACATCGCTTAGGGGGAGTCTGGCTAGTATATAAGGCTGGGATCCCTCATCCCTGAGTAACGCGTTTTAAAGCCGTGCGGGTCTCAGCCCAAAGCGGACAATATTACTCAGCGAGCCCCAGGTCCTTACATGAATGGTATCCACCGATGAGTGGATGGCAAGACTTTCACTACCATCGGAGAATGATCAGAAATGCCCTGGCCGGAAAAAGAGGCTTCGAAAATGAATAAGTCATACACCAGCAATTATTTACCAGAACACGATCTATTTTCCTTTGCTTCCTAGAAGCACCTGAGGATGTAGACCAGGTGAAGCGGAAACCAACATAACGTAAGTCTACTAGTTCAGCCTGATCCAAGCATTCCTTAAAGTCATCAAAGGCGGGAATCCAGATATCAGGGCTCCCTACCCGATCCGAGGGATCCCGGATGGCATTAAAGTCACCAGCAATAATCCAGGGCAGGGCGTCCTTGAGACCATAGCTCAATCTAATAATGTCTAGCCAAAGTGGTCTACGGGAGACAAATGTATGTTCTCCATACACCAGGGAAAAAGTGATGGTAGTATCTGAATTTAAAATTTTTAAATCCCCATGAATTATCTGACTGGTCTCAAAAAGCAGCTTGAAGTCCACAAGGAGCGGGTTCCAACCTACCCATATGCGCCCCCGAGGAGAGTGCTCATAATTGGCCATCCACGTCCAACCAGGCAACAAGCCAGAGGAGATAAAACCAAAATTATCAGCAGAGACTTTAGTTTCCAAAATACCAACGCAGCAGATCTTGTTACGTTGCACAAAAATTCTGACTTCCGCTTGTTTGATGGGGTTCATGAGACCCCTAATATTCCAACAACCAAAAAACATCTCCTAGGATCAAAGAAGGCCCAGGTTCACCTTCGTTTTGGGTGCCGTTTGCTGGTGGTAGGCTTAGCCTTTGCAGATGGGGAACCCGTAGATGGCTCCTTCTTGTCTGCTGGTTTATGTCTCGATCAGCACCTTCCCGAGTTGGAGGATTAGTGTCGACCAGCAAGTCTGAACCTGCAAAACAAGTTCGAAGCGGGGGCGGCACAAGCTGCAAAGGAAGAGCCGGGTTCCAATGCTTTGGGCAGGGGGCAGCTAAAGGGATGTCGGTTCTATCGCTGTCCACCAGGACGTCATAACTCAAAACAAAAGAGTCGATCCACCTCCAACATTACCTGGTCGGTGCCAGCGAAGATGGCAAAGATTGGTTAAGTGTATGGTCAAGATCGGGAATCGAATCTTCAGGCGAGGTGAGGACAGGTTATGGGTTATGACCGGCTGGAGGAGACACCTGCACACCAGCAGAATCCTGCTGTAAACTTGTCCGACAATGTGCTGATGGCCGGCTTGGAGATGGCATCGTTGGCACCTCTTTGCCCGCTCTCCTGCTTATCAATTGCCACTCCTCCGTGTGGGCTGGTTCGGCTCCTTTCTCAGGCCTAGAAGAGCTCCGCTCGGGTTGCTGTCCAAGAACTTCCTCAACATTTTGAGAGGACTGGCCCCCAGGTTGGTTCTCTTGAATAGGTTGGTTGCTACCAGGATTAGAGGCCGGACACTTGTGACCAAACACTCCACATGAATGGCAAGATATAGGCTTCCATTCATACTCCACATCCACCACTCGAACAGCCCCATTTATAAAAACCTCAATGGTGTCATAACAGGCTTTGGAGGCCTCAAGTTCAACACAAACTCTCGCAAAGGAGATCATCTTCAGTTGTTCCGTATGTTGGTCGACATATAGAGGTTTACCTAGGATACTTGCGACTTTGCTTAGTCCCCTGGCTGACCACAATTCATATAGTAAATTTTTCAATCGAATCCAGACCGGAACCGAAGAGTGCTCGCCTTTCTTCAGCTCTAGCAAAGGTTCCCACTGCTGGAGAACGAGAGGCACTCTTGCCACCGTCAACGGACCCCCTTCCACAATTTTCCTTCTAAACTCCGAATCCGGGATATGAAAGAAATAAAACCCTTGGTCATTGGCTTTCACCTCCACTAGTCTATGTCCCCACATATATTTAAGGGCTGACTCGACTAACTTGAACGGGAGTTTTTTCCCGACAAAGTATCCAACAAGGCACTCTTTCCAGAATGAATCAGCAGCATCTAAATCCTCATCATAGCAATTTACAGCATTATCAATGCCTGAGTTTGGCTTATAATAGGAGAGAGAGTAACCTTGGACAGCTGCTCTAGCTACATTCGCCCACGAGCGGATTGCTGAAGACGGTTTCACAGCCTTGTTGCAGCAATGGAGGGGGCGTGTTCCAACTTCGCGCCGAATGACCAGCCAACTCCTCATTCCCTGCCAAGACGCAGTATTGCCTCGCAATAACAGCATCATACGGTCTTCCAGCCGAGCTAATCCCGCCTGACTTCCTAACCAAATCAGCTTGCTGCCCTACGCCTACCTCGCCAACTGCAGGGGCTTTGCCATTTCGGCCAAGGTCTCTAGATGGGTTTCGACCAGCCGGAGCCCTACTCCGGCTCCAGAGCCGACCTCCACGCAAGTCAGTCTTATTTTTATGAACTAACATCTCATTTTCCATCAAAGGAGGAGGGGAGACAGAGCTTTCAATCTAACTTGAAACAAAGCAACCCTAACTCAGCATGGTTAAATCACACGAAATCAGCCCTTACCCGAGCAGCAGAGGAAGGGGAAACTGATGTCCTGCACGAGAGCTGCTCCTCTGTAGAGAAACGGCTACAATCGGCGCCGAGAGAAGCCTCCCGAACCAGATCCAGAAGCGGGGCTACAGTAACTCAGGGTGAGAGCGCGGAGAGAGAAGGGGATGAACAGTACTCCATCGAGAGTTGGTCTTGCTCATAAGAGTACACATTTGTTTCTTTGGAACTTGACAAATAGTCCTTCCTTTTTGTCAACGGCAGATACTACCGGCTGCCAAGATAAAAAATTATTACTTTCACGAATACGTGGGTAAAAAAATTCAAGTAAAAGATAATGTCACCGATCTCTAAACTTTTTATCATGCTTATTATAATCTCTAAACTTTGATCAAGATGTATATAAAATGTCAGCTTGGCTCTTTCAATCTATTAATGATGAGCACTAATTAAGCAAATTGCAATTCTTAGGTGAAGCCAAATCAGGCTACACCTTATTTTGAGATGGAAGAGTTTTGGCCGAGTCGAGTTCTACAACTCTATGTGCTCGCCCTAGCCTTGCCCAAATTGGTCTAAGCCCCATTTGACATCGGTGGACCATGAGCCTTCCAAGGATGTACTCACGACACGTTAATAAGTTTTGGATCCTAAGATCTCATAGGAATCAACTTGTTTGTTAATCATCCTATAAAATGTGAATCTCCCAAACCTAATTTCCTACGGGAGAAAAATTTGCCCTAACCTTTTAATTGCAGTATACATTATCTGATTTTGAAGATATCCATGTTGTCCAAGCAAGTTCATTTGCTCTCTCACATCTAAGCATATTTGTAAACCACTCCATTTGAACTCTAAAACATAAACACGGGGTATTTCCTCCTAGTTGATGGGGAAAGAAAAAGATTCACTTAGGGACTAGGGGGCTCATTGAAGGGAAGGTAGACTCCTCATTACTTTTTGGAAGTGACTACCATTAGGTAGCAGGCACAGTAACCTCCTGCACTTGGGTCAAGAAGGTAAAACATGCAATGGTTTCCACTAGGTTAGCTTGTCCTTTACTGGTATCTTATAACCAACATGTTGTCTCAAGCAAGTTCATATATTCATAGCTCTCTTTTTCAAAAAGAAAATGTCATTTCTAAACGGGGCATCAGAACTTGCACGATAAGATAAAATGATAATTAGGTGTCAACTCTTATCGAAACTGGTCTGAGATGAACAGTTTTGATGTTTTATTCATTGAAAGGTACAAACAAAATGGCAAGCCAAGGGTCTACTTCATTGCAACGGGAACAGTGCCCGCGAAACTTTAGGAAATGAAGCAGATGGGTTTATCCGCTTGTCCATGTCCTTTTGCAACCAATGGAATGAAAATCACATTTGAAAATCTGTCTAAGATGGTAGAAGATCATAGCCACATTTATGCTAGCAATTGTACAAGGCCTCACCACATGGACGTGTGGGGATCGCATGGGAACTGGAATTAGTCGATATAATTAAAGGATCATCAAATTGATGAAATATCGACAAATATCAGTACCAATATATATCCAAAAATATTTGGAGATATGCATATGAAATTAATCATCAAATAATATCAATTGTGTGAATCTTAAGCATTCATTCAACGGGAATTTTGTGAAAAGTATTGCTCAATTGCCTCGTACCATGTCTAATGGTACATACACAACCAAGCAGAAGCCCTAATCCAAAATAAGTAGTAACCTTTCCCTTTTTAATATGGCATGAGTTCAATTTTGCGGTGAGTGATTTTAGGGTAGGTTTTGATTTCACTTGGAACCTATCTATCAATACGATTGTCAATTTTTGCAATCCAGAACCTATCCTATTTACTTTGGAATCAGCCTAGGAATCGAACTTGCGATTCTAAGATCAATTCTAGGTTTTTATATACTTGTGGTATCCCTTCTCTCCATCTAATGCATGCATCTAATCCATGCAAGCCTTAGATCAAACGAATATACACGGGCCAAATGCAAGTATGCATTTCTTTTGTTAGATAATGAGAATTTACAATGGATGGGAAGTTATAAAAAAAATTGGAAGTGAGAAGGTACAACTACGTTAATTTTATGGAAAATAACTTTGTTTTGCGAAAAATGAATGGGTTGGGGAAAATATTTTCCATTAATGGAAAAAAGTCTTCTAAAATAGGATAAAATGTTTTCCACTTTTCAAAAAGAGGAAAACATTTTTCATATTTTCTTTCACCTACTTTTATTTTTCCTTTTTTTTGACCTCACTAGAATCCGGCAAAGTCGGGCCTTGCTCGATGCCGGTGAGCTTGAGCCCCACCAAATCTGATGACCTTTAAATGAGTTTGGGCCTCACTAGATCTAAGGACTCAGAAGAGGCTTGAGCCTCGCCTAGCTCACTGGATTTGGCGAGGCCCAAGCTCACTTGACCAACTTTGAGCAAGCTTAGGCCTCACCAAAAATCCAGTAAGCTAGGCGGTGCTCGAGCCTCGCCAAAGGTTTGGCGACTCTAGTGACTTTGGGCAAGGCTTGAGCCCCATCCAAGTAGTCAAATCTAGGAGGCTCGAGCTCACCTGTGGCGGTGGTCAATTTCCGCAGTAACTAGCAACCAGCCAAATGAAGAAGAAAATGAAAATGAAAGAAAAAGAAAAATTAAGAAATAGAAGAAAAAGAAAAGAAAAGGGAAAATTGATTTGAAAAATTATAATAAAAAAATTATTGTAAGGGGTGCATGGAGGAAAATATTTTCCTTACTAAATAGTGGAAAATATTTTTTAATTCATTTTTAGATTTCTGTTGAATACGGGAAAATATGATTATTTTTTCTGAAAATGATTTTTTAAAATGATTTTTTAGAAATGCCATATTTTTTGTAAAATGAACGGAGCAAGATTGGGTTCTTCTATTGATTTGTTGCCCCATGATGTAGTTGTTGGCCATGGTTAATGTGTCTTTGACCCCATGTGCATTTTGAGCCTTGTCTTTTTGCATATGATGACTTAGACCCTGAGGGTGGGCAACGTAACCAGGATGACAAAGGAGGGTGCGTTAGTGGCCAATGTGACCTTAAAGTAGGTGAGGCTGAGTGCATATCTTCTATCCCACATCGACAAGGGAGAAGTCATGAGCTAGTTAATAAGGCTTGGCTTCTACTTTGTATAATGATTTTCAAAGCCAGAAGGGCCAAAGGCCCAAAGTAAATAATATTACATGGTGGTAGCCGACTCCTGACAGTGTGTTGGGCATAGCGCCATAAGGGGTAGAGAATGTGACAACCTAGCTAGTTGATAAAACTTGGATTATCTACTATGTGTGACGCGTTTTAAAGCTGTGGGGGTAGAGAATGTGATGACCTAGCTAGTTGATAAAACCTGGATTATCTACTCCGTGTGACAAACTTGGATTATTTACTCTGTGTTACGCGTTTTAAAGCCATGAGAGCTAGAGGTCCAAAGCGGCCAAAGGTCAAAAACGGATAATATTACACAATGGGCCAAAGGCCCAAAGCGAACAAAATCATGAGGGCCAAAGGTCGAAAGCGGAATAGTGGTAAACCCCGGTTTTTACAAGATTTGAATTTTCACTCTTATTCTAGATGTCACTTGTGTAATGGATAATGGATATAGTTTGTGGGAAAGAATCTTTCCATATATTCTTAGTATCGGAAATTATACCGTGACAAATGACCAAATATCTCAAGGAAAATTACCTAATTGGTTCTAAATTTATTATATGGATCCAAATTTAGTCAAAAAAATTTAGTTTTGTCAATTTAATTCTAAATCGGTTCTAAATTCATAAAAAATGGCACATTGCCATGTCAATAATTTTTCTTAAAAATTGGCTAGAAGAATTATATTGAATTCGTGCAAAGGCTTAGCACTACATTGATAAAACTAAAAATTCAAAACTGAATTGACCTACGTACGATGGGTTTTAATTTGATTGAACAATTCATATAATATTTCAAGTGAGAATCACGTCAAATTCCCGAGCCTAAATTCAGTGAGTTCGAGATCTAATTAGTACTTTTTGAAAACTTTTAGGATCTTAATTACTCATCTAATTGACAGCAAAATCTTAAATCATGTTTATGTGCTTCGGCAGCGTTTTCAATGGATGGGATTTAGAGATTGACTAAAGACATGAATGATAACCATATATTTCTAAGAATAATTTCTGGTTAGAAATAAATTGTTCTCTTTCTATTCCATGGATGGGTTTTTGAGTAATAACAACATACAATTTATGTTCTCAGAAAAAAAAAATCATTTGATAGGCTTTCTTAAATATCTCCCAACCATACTCTTCTCAATTCATTGTGCTCCACTTTTTGTGTGATAAAACATTCTTAATCAATTGAATTGAAAGTGTCAATGTATAAATTGTACATCAACGGATGGCCAACAGGCAGCCGCCGTAGGCGATAAAGGTGAATGATGAAAATAGTTTTTATTTCTGTTTTTGTTTCAAAAACAGAAAAATATAAAAATTTTACTTCTCATTTTTATTCCAAACCTATTTCTAAGCTAAAATTTATCCCAGAAATTAAAAAAATAAATTGCATTACCAAATAAATTTCTATTCCAAACATATTCCTAGAAATAGAAATATAGAGGAATAAAAATATAGAAAAACATAATGGTTATCATGTGTACCCTAAGACATTTTGAGAAGAAAAACGGTATTTGAGTGAAAAATACAACTAAATCATCTTGTGACCGGTTAAATTTGAAGCTTAATTTCTCAGCTGCTTTTTTCTTTACATACTCCCTTTTAATAGTCATAAGAAAAATCTGTGTAATATATATAACGAGGAAAAGGCATCATTGCTAGAATTGTTGTATTTTCTTGGAAATTAGTTACATGTTTTCTAAGCCTTTCTCAGGGATAATTTCAGTTTTGATCTTAAAATTTATGTGAGTTGTGCAATCAAGCTTTGTAACTCTTAATCCATACAATCAAGTCCCATAACTTTAATCTTTGGTGCATATCATCAATTTGTCCGGACTTTCTGATCTAGTAGCCGGACAACTACCTTGAATAATAGACCAAAATTACACGCTTTGATTGTGTAATTCATATAAGTTATAGGAGTTATAGGACAAAAATGGAATTATCCCCTTGTTTTATAGCGTGTGGGTGACGGTTGCAGCCGTACTTTGGAGCGGATCTTCTCATGCTTCTAGATGAAAAACCAAACAAAATGTGTCATTACGTGTACATTCACATTATTGAAGAGAGAATACATTTTTGTCTCTTCGGAACTTGACAATTAGTCCTACCTCTTTGTCAATGGCGGATACTACCGACTACCAAGATAAAAAAAAAATATTACTTTCACGAATACATCGGTAAAAAAAAATTCAATTAAAAGACAATGCCGCCAATCTCTAAACTTTGTATGATGTTTATTATAACGTCTAAACTTTGATCAAGATCCATGTAAAATATCGGCTTGGCTCTTTTAATCTATTCATGATGATAGAGCCTAAGAGCCGCTAATTATTCGAGCACTAATCAAGCGAACCCAAATAAGACTAGACCCTTACTTCAAGATGGAGGAGCTTTGACCAAGTCAAGTTCCATAATTATATGTGCTTGCCCTAGCCCTGCCCAAATTGGTCCTTAGCCCCATTTGGCATCGATGGACGGTGAGCCTTCCAAGTCTGTAATAAAGTGTGCTTATGACACGTGAATAAGTTTTGAATCCTAAGATCTCATGGGAATCAATTCGTTTGTTGATCATCCTATAAAATGTGCATCTCTTAAACCTAATTTGCTCCAAACAGGATAAAAAATTGCCCTAACATTTTAATTGGAGTATGCATTATCTGGTTTTGGAGATATCAATGTTGTCCCAAGCAAGTTCATGTACTCATAAATTTCCCTCTCTCTCTCTCTTTTCTCTCTCACAGACTTGACCATGTCCTTAAACTACTCCTTTTAAACTCTAGGTCATAAACTTGTGGGTATTTCCTTTTAAGTGGAGAAGAAAAAGATTTACTAAAGGGCTGGAGGGCCATTGAGGGAAGGTAAACTCCTTGTCACTTTATCAAATGTTGCTACTATCAAATAAGTAGGCATAGTAGTCTCTCACGCTTGAAGTGAGAAAGTAGAACTTGCAAGGGTCTCTGTTGAGTCGACTTGTGCTTTGCATGATGTTTGGTAACCAATATGTTGTCTCGAGCACCCATCTCTCTCTCTCTCTCTCTGAGAAAATGAAATGCCATTTCTGAACGGGCATCAGGGACTTGAATTAGGTGCCAGCACTTATTGAAACCGGTCTGAGATGAACAGCTTTGATGTTATTATTCAATTGAAAGGTGCAAACAAAATGACAAGCCAACAACGTCTACTCATTGCAATGGGAACATGGCCCGCAAAACTTTAGGAAATGAAGCAGATGGGTTTATCCGCTTGTCCATGTCCTTTTGCAATCGATAGAATGAAAATCACATTGGAAAATTTGTCTAAGATGGTAGAAGATCATAATCACATTAATGCTAGTAATTGTACGAGGTCTCACGGCATAGATGTGTGGGCATTGCACAGGAACTTGAATTAATCGATATAATTAAGGGGGTCATCGGAATGATGAAATATAAACAGATTTTAGCACCCATATATATATATATATATATATATATATATATATATATATCAAAATGTACTTGGAGATATGCATGTAAAATTAATTGTTGAATGTTATTAATAGTGTGAATCTTAAGCATTCATTCCATGGAAATTTTGTGAAAAGTATGGCTCACTTACCTCGTACCATGTGGTCTAATAATACATGCACCACCGATCACAAGCACTAATCCAAAATTTGGAATAACTAGAAAAAGTGTTAGAAAAGTGCAAATCTATTACATTAGTGCCAATTTAGTCCTAATTACTTTGACTTAATGTCAATTTAATTATTTCAGCAAATTTTGGCTGGATATTGCTAACATGGACACCGGCTAGCTTATATGGCATGACCATTGCTGATGTAAATAATTTTTAATAATATTTTAATACTTTTCGAATAGTTTATTTATTTTATTTTATTTTTTCTTATTTTTCTTTGCTTTCTTTCTCTCTTTTTTCTTCCTCTTCCTCCATCTGATCACTAGACCTCAGCGATCGACCAGATGTGACCCCACGGTTGTTGGCAAGGGCTTGAGCCTCGCTAGCCCAATGTAAGGCCGCCCTTGTTGCCTCTGGCAAGGGCTTAAGCCTCGCCAGGGCCTAGGCAAGCCTCACTGGCCATCGCCTCAAGTCCGGCAATTGGTAGAGGAAGAGGAAGGAAAAAAGAGAGAGAGAGAAAAAGAAACAAAAGAATAAAATGAAAAAGAAAATACATAAATAAATAAGTAATTAATAAAAAATTAAAATATTATTAAAAGTTATCCATGTCAACGCCGGTTGTGCCATGTAAACTAACATACGTCCACATAAGTAATATTCAATTAGAATTAGCCGGAAAGATTAAATTAGCACTAAGTCAAAATGTTTAAAATTGAATTGATATTAAATTAAAATATTTATAATTAAATTGATATTGATATAATATGTTTAAAACCTTTCTAACACTTTTCCCAAGAATAAGCTATTTCTTTTTTTAATAGGGCATGACTTCAATTTAGGGGTGAGCAGTTTTATGGTAGGTTTTGATTCAACCTATCAAGACCAATCCTCAATTTTTACAATATGGAACCTACTCTATTTACTATAAAATCAGACTTGGAATCAAACCTGCAGTTCTTGGATCAATTTTAGGGTCTTGATCCCCACCATTTAATCCATGGAGCGTTAAATTGAACGTATATTCACGGCCAAATGCGGTTGTGCTTTCCTTTTGTTGGATAATGAGGATTATGTACAATGGATGGGAAGCTAAAAAATTTGGAAGCGAGAAGGTACCAAAGGTTGGGCTTTTCCTGTTGATTTGTTGCCCCATTGGATTGTTGACTTTGGTTAATGTCTCTTTTGTGAATTCTGAACCTTTTCTTTTTTGTTAACAGACCAAAAAAAACCTTGTCCTTTTGTTTTAATTTTCACTCTTGATGTCACTTGTATAATGAATAATGGATATAGTTCATGGGAAAGAATCTTTCCAAATATTCCTAGTGTCGGGAATTATATTGTTATGAATGACCAAATAATTGAAGGAAAATTACCTAATCCGTCTTATGCCTATTGTACAAATGCAAATTCAATCATAAACTTTATAATTTACCAATTTAGTCATCAACTTTTGTACGAAATTCTAATATAGTTTTTATGATTAATTTTCATGGGTAATCACTAATGTGACATTCCAATCATTGTCAATCGACTTATGTGGATGCTCCACCACTAGGTTAAGTAATTATAATAATATTTCATGATAAATTAACAAAATCACAACTTAAAATATCACAATAATTTCAAACTACTCTCTTAAATATATGCTTAAAAAAATCTCATAAAGCACCAAATTGTCCAAAAAAATCTCATAAACATTCCTAATTTAAAATTGGATTTAAACCCGCTCCTTATCTTAAAAATTTACAATCAATTAGATTAATTTATTCTAAATTGACTTAAATTTTCTCTCTCCACAGCACATCTAATTTTTCTTTGCACACACGCCCTTTTAATAGTCAAAAGAAAATCAGTCTAATATTACGACGAGGGAAAGGCATCATTGCTGTATACAAGAAAGTAGTTACATGCTTTTTAAGTTTTTCTTAGGGATAATTTTATTTTTGATCTTATAACTTATGTAAATTGTGCAATCAAGTTTTGTAACTTTTAATTTGTACAATTAAGTCCCATAACTCTAGTCTAATATCTAATGTAATTCATATCATCAATTTGACCAGACTTTAGATCTCCATTTGCCGAACAACTACATTGAATAATAGATGAAAATTACCCACGCCGATTGTGCAATTCATATAATTTATAGGACAAAAGTGGAATTATCCCCTTTGTTTAATAGCGTGTAGGCGAAGGTTGTAGCTGTACTTGATGCGGATCTTCTCATGCTTCTAGATGGAAAACCAAACAAAGTTGTCATTACATGTACATTCACATTGGAAATTACATTTTTGTTTCTCTCGAACTTGACAAATTGTCCTCCCTTCTTTGTCAATAGTTGATACCGCCCGCTACCAAAATAAAGAAATATTACTTTTTATGAATATGTGGGCTAAAGAAATTTGGATAAAAGACAAGGCCGATCTCTAAAAAATTTGAAATGTTTTTTGTACTCTCTAAATTCGATTCAGATATATATAAAATATCGACTTGACTCTTTTAATATATTCATGATAATAGAGTCAACGAGTTGTGAATTATTCAAATATTGATCAGGCAAAGTTGGACCAAGTTAGATCCTTACAAATTGAGTTTTATAACTATAATGTTATTGCCATAGTCCTGCCCAAATTGGGTCCTTAGCCCCATTTGGCGTCAATGGACCATGAGCTCACCAGATTTATAATCAAGTAACTCCCAACACATCAATAATTTTTGGATCTTGAAATCTTATAGTAATCAACTCATTTCTTAATTATCCTATAAAATATGCATCTCCCAAACCTAATTTTCTCCTAACGGGAGTAAAAATTGCCCTTGGAGTATACAATTTTCAGGTTTTGGGGATATCAACGTTGTCCCAATCAAGTTCATGGGCTTATATATTTCTTTCATTTTTCATTTTACCGAAAAGGAAATGTCACTGCTGAAGTGGGGGTCATCAAGGACTTGTACTATAAAATAAAAATAATAATCAGGCGTTAGCACTTATCGAAACTGGTCTGAGATCAACAGCTTCAATGTTTTCATTCAGTCGAAAGCTACAAACAAAGTGATTAGCCAAGGGCCCACTTCATGATCCACATAGCCTCTCGGGAACTGAGGCGTGGTTTTTCTGCATGACCATGTCCTTTTGCAATTGATAGAATGAAAACCACATTTGAAAAATGTGTAAGATGGTAGAAGATCATAGTCACATTAATGCTAGCAAATGTACGAGGCCCTCACGACACGGACGTATGGGGATCGGATGGGGGCTACAATTGGTCGATATAATAAAGGGGCTTGTCCAAATCAATGAAACATAAATAGGTACAGATAGCAATATAAACCAAAAAAAAAAGAACTGGAGAAATGGGTATGAAATTGGTCATGGAATGTCAGTAATCATGTGAATCTTAAGCACTCATTTGATGAGAATTTGGGAAAAGCGCTTTGTATCATATGATCCACTATGGTACATGGCACAACCGATGACAAAGCGTAATCTAAAGTAATTGATAATTAGTTCCTTTTGTAATATGGTATGACCTCAATTTGCCATCTACAATAGCAGATAGCATCTTTGCATTAAATTTAGCCCATTCACCAAACCTTATATCTTTTAATAAGTTCAAAGAAAAAAAAATCAAGACATGGAGACTCAAATAAAATTTCTTTTTCAGGTTTGACAGAAATTTGAAATTTTCGTCCATGGTAAATTAAGTGGTTCCCATCTCATGAAAAGACCAAAACTTTAATGTCAGGAACAAAAGTAACCCCGCCATTAAATGGGTCAAATAAAACTACGAACTTTTAGCTTTCAGTAATATGGAGAATATCCTTCTAACAACATTAGAATGCATAATATTCTGCTAAATTCTCTTTGAGTATCCAATTTTACGAATCTAAGTTGCTCCCTTTAAGAACAAAAATTTGGGAATATTATGAAAATTGTCTTTGTGCTATTACCCGAATTCAGTCCATGTACTATATCTTGTCATAATTCAATCCCACAACTTATCTCCAATGACAATTGAACAACCAAATTCAATTTTTGGTCAAATTTTAGATGGAATATACCATGTCAATACTAGGAAATCTTCATGTGGTGCTTACATGTATGAGTTTCTAAAAAAGTTATACTTTTGATCCTCGTGCTTTTAGATACATTCAATTTTGTTCATTGTCCTTTGCTTTAGTTACAAAATTAGCTCTCATATCATTTTTCAGCAAAAGTTTAATTTCTTTCATCAAATTTTAATCCAAAATCTTTATGGGAAAGTGAAATTAAACCAAGTATTAATTGGTAATACTTATGTTTATAGATTACTCAATCCGATTTAAACTCTTATTATGATAGATGTCGTCGTATGCAAACCTTTAAAATCAATGTGACGTGGAGTTGCTAATGATACTATAGCTTGAAGGTTTCTTATAAACTTTCCAAAACATTTTAGCTATAAAATAACAAGTTAAAATTGTGGTTAAAAATGATATCCCTTTTATTTTAAAAGGTTACTTCTTGATATTTTCATATCGATATTTTTAAATTCTATTGACTTGTTGGCCATGATGTAGATCGTTGACTTTGGTAATGCATCTTGAATACACGTGCATTCTTTAGCCTTGCCTTTTGTTTTTCTGTGTACTATTATTCTAAATGTTTCTTACATTATGGATAACGGAAACAATGGGTTGGGAATGAATCTTTCCAGAAATTGAAAAATGATCAAATATTTCAAGTGGAAGCCCAATCGGATTTCCTAGCCTGAATTCTATCCCTGACTAGTCTAGATTTGATTGATGCTTTTTTATACTTTAATTTCTAGTTGATGAAAATAGAAATGCAAAGGTGGAAGATTCCTTATTCCTAGCCTCTCCCTCTCCCCTTTGACCTAAACAAGTTTGATGTATAAAGATAATCCCAACAAAAAGAGGTGATGGTATGATCCATTAATACCTGATCAGGAATAAACATAGGCCCTTCAATGAATCCCCTCGAGAAGGATAGGAGAATACTTTTACTCTCTTTATACCGGCACATAAAATGAATGCTTATTCAGCAATACTTCAGTCAAGGAGATGCGGTCGCCATCCTTCTCAACCAAATTCCTGAGATGTTGGAAATCTATAACAACTCAGAGAATCAGTGACACTAGCACAACCTTCATTTCCACCAACAAATAAGTCAATCTTGATGATTTCCTGTTCCTTCTCCCTTGTGCCACATCTCTTCACTATTCAAGCTACTAACTCTGCCTTCACTTTCTATAACATAATCAAGTGCTGTCAAAAGAGTTCACACACAACACACCAGCTTTCCCAAAAACCTTAAGTCCTTGACGACCGACTGACCGACCTTCAAAATCTCAAGTCATGTTATCGCACTGTTTGGAGTAATTAGTCACCTCGTTCATTCCTCCTATGTGAAGTCACACATCAAATGATACTTTCAATCCTAAAAGGCCCAGTGGTAAATCCGTAATACCATGAATGCCTGATGGAGTATTGTGTAATTTCATCCAGGAGGGTCCATTTCGTAATTTCGGGACTTGCAATCGAATCCGAGAAAAAAAGAAGGAAATTATGGAAAACGGTGGGTCGAGAGCTTCCGACGGCGGTGCTGATTTGGGCCGGGCCGGGCCGGGCCAGGCCTTTCCTTTGTCGAGACCGACGCCTCGCTTTTGTAGAAGTTCTGGATTGCGCGAGAAGCAATTCACAGAGAGAGAGAGAGGTAGAGAGAGGTGGAAGCATGGGTTGGGTTTGGAGGGACGACGGCGACGACGCCGATCCGCCGATCTCCGGCGACATCGCCAAGTACGGAGGCTCCGGCGGAAGCGCGGGAACCAGCGACCGGTGCTCGACCCGGAAGATCGTGAAGTCTCGCTGCCGGACGGAGGAGGCCGAGCCCGGCAAGTTCATCCGCAAGTGCGAGCGGACCGAGGAAATCCTCCGCGATTGCGTCGGGAGGTACGGTTTTTCTCGCTGCGGTTTTCGCATGGCTTCATTGCTGTTTTGGTGTTTCGGTTTCATCGTTCGGAGGTATGTCATCTGTTGCCCTGGGATATGATCGGCCTGTTCGTGTTTTTCGTCGATGATTGATTGTCCGGGTGCTTGGTTAGTTTCGGTTGAGTTCATCGGCTGTACGTTTGATGCTTTTGCGTTGTCCTTTTTTGTTTCCTGTTCCTGAGCGCTGCATGAATCGTGGCGTTTGTCTTCGCAAAGGGATTTGCTTGCTTACGTTGTTGAAATGGTCAGGTAAAACCCGTTATTTGCTGAACGTGTCGTATTTGACCATTGTGATTAGATTGTTCTTCTTTCGTTTCGTTCTGTATTGATGGGCTTATGTTTCTGTGAGCGGTTTGTCTCGTGTTTATCTACCGGTCATGTCGTCTAGGAGACACCATCATAGGGATTTGTGATTGCTTTACTGGGTTGGCAATATTCTATGGACATTATAATGGACCAGAAAGAAGAGAAAGAAAGACAAACAGAGACAAGGATGGGCCTGTAATCTGTTTAGGTAAAAGTTTAAGCAAAGCCTTTGATTTTTCTTTCGTCTCTGGTTATATCTGTATCCTGTCCAGTAGATGTTCTTGGTTCTGTATCACGTATGTTGTGTGATCTGATGGCTTAGCTGACTTGTGGATAAGTCCCATATAATGAGAATTCAGTAGGTGTTGGAGGATTACTCTCTCTGATTTTGGAAACACTGGGGTTTACCTAGTGGCCACCATTCCCACATGGGAAGGGGGTGGTGGGGCATTCGAATCCTCACCTTATCGGGGGGTTAGGGTGGGGACGATTTAGCTTCAAATGTGGGTTTTGGCTCTCACACCTTGCAAGGAGGTAGGGTAAAAGTCTGAGAGTGAGAGTTAGAGTAAAAGTAGTGTAATGCCGACCAAAAAAAAAGAGTATTTTTGGAGCACTTAATAATTCTCCCCATATCATATTGACCCGGTTGCTTAATTTATTAATGCAGCAAAGTTACTAGGAAAGTTTCAATTGGCTTGTGGATAATTGACTTTTAGTATCTTTCTCATATGTTGATAAGGTTGTGAATGAGGATTCCTAGATGCATTACGATGGTCAACTGTAAGCATTTAGTGTTGACAGTGAGACATTTATCTTGTATGAGCAGCTTTATGTTACCCATTAATGCGCTATGTTACTCTTTGTTTGAAATCTAAGATCTGGTTACGGATCCTTTCTGTTTATCAGGCCTGTTGAAGTAGTGCAATCTAACAAAGAATATACAGAAGATGATGTGACTGAACAGGTCCTTAGGGGTTCTTTCCCTGCTGGATCTCCAGACCATGGAGTGTTCGACTTTCCAGGACTGCAGAATGACATTGATGCAATCGGTCGGAGTTTCTTTGGTAACATAGACCGTTTCTTTGAGGCGGCTGAGGAGATGAAGAAAGGGTTTTTTGGGATGCTTGACAGCCCTTCCTTGTATGATGGAGATTCATCTTGGTCATCTATGAGGCGAGGGGTACCGATTGAAGAGCCTTCTCCCAGAGGAAAATTGCCTAGAACAAATGAACCAGACTCTGGACTTGACCTTTCTGGAATAGCTAAGGATGTTTAGATCGACCCTGTTATTCATCAAGATGCCATATTGCGTTTTTGCAAGATTTTCCATATACTTTTAAGTAGGCAAGAATGATAATATAGCATCTAAAAATACATCTGATGTTGCGGAAGCTGTTTGTGAACATTTTGGGCCAATAAAGCTGTCTGTTTTTTTGGAAATGATTGAGGATGAAGTTTCGTTCAATTCTACAAGGAACGGTATATCATGCAGCGGTAGATAAAAAGATAAAGGAAAATAACGTTTTTCTATCATGAGATTGTCCATGGACCCACTGATTTTAGATCGATTTCTCATTTTTCGGGTCTTTTTCTCCTGGCGAGTCTGATGGTCTACAACATAATCTACACATCCATCTCCGTGATTTTGACACAGGTTGAAGAGTTCTTCCCCTGATTTAGTCTGTATGAATCAGATTTGGTCCTTGCAAGGAAATAAGAATCACTGAATTAGTGACAATGTGCTACTAGTACCGTTTCAAGAATTGGTGAATCACAGGGTGTGTTATCAAGGCTGACATTATGAAGGCTTTCAACTCGGTTGGGATTTTCTATCGAATCTCTATACTTACTGGCATACTGAGACATTCCCTAACTGATGATGGACTCTTTTTGTTACTTTCCGTAAATTCTCTGAATCCGTCAATGGGGTTATGCCGGCGGGAAAGGCCTTGAGAGGGTCCTCTATAAGCACTGATCTTGAGTACGGAATTTTTCTTTAGGTTATTCAATGCTGGTGCTTTGAAGAAACCTCTCTTTGTATGTAATAATTTCTCACTGGCCTTCTCCGACGGTGTCGTGGGAACGTCGAGTGTTCTCATATTTACAGCGCACACAAGAGTTGGTCCATCAATATAAGAACGTCAGCCAATCCACCGAACAGTTTATCCAAACGTTTATTTCTAGATCTTAGGGAATATCTTGTCACCGTTTCAAGTTCAGTTTTGCAATCGCCTAGCGTTAATCTCCCTCCCAAATTGAATTTACATAACCAGATTAGTTTCGTCTCACTGATCACCTTCTTTTTCATTCTTGGTGATGGTTCTCACGGAGTTGTGCTACCATTTGGGATCTGCAGACATGCATTTGTAACACGAAAGACAGTTGCACGATTAGCCAAGGCGTTCGCATGCAGTAAAGAGGCTCATCAAGGACGGATTAGTAATCATTGAAAATCACCTCGTCACTAAAGGCCCGTATTTTGAGCAACCGGGTCACCGTGACAGTGACAACAGAAATACTATCCAGGAGTGAATCTAAAGTGTGTGCATCTGACCTGCCAGACGCCTCTTTAAATTAGACCAGGCCTGAGAAAGAACCCCTTCCATCTGTTCACCATAAATCACCTCTTCGTGACACCAGCATCCAAACAAATTTCAACCAAAACCCCTCATAAAACATGCTGAACTGAAGCAAGGTAATTTAAGGAGGGGCTGGAAAGAGAAGATAGGATTTGCTAGATTCCGATTGAAAGATTCGGAACAAATCCGGAACCCGGTTTTTTTTGGTTTGGGGGGGACGACAGATATGCATATTCAACTATATGTGTATTCCATATATAAATGAGAATTACCCTCCGAAATGGCAGCATAATAGGCATATAATCTTCTGAGTCTCATGCACATAAACAAGATTTACATAGATGTACCCATTATGAATGCCAGTCCGCATTAAACTCTTTCCCTCTCTTATCACATAAAGATGTCAAGGACCTTGTGCAACTTCTTACCCAAAGCATCCCGGTCCTCAGCATGTCATATCTGGGAGTATACGCGTCCTGAAATTTGAAAGCAATTCAGTTGGAACTATCTGTGTGAAGAATGTGACGCAAACCGATTGGAGTCCAATTCTATGAAACAAAGTAACGGCAGTTTGTTTAAGACTTTAGTATAGACTTCAAAAGTCATGCTACAACAGTCTTATGACCGAAAAGCTAATGTTAACTAAGTAAAATAAATCCAAAGGCATCTATAGAGGTTTCAGATGTTCATAGCCAACAAAAACTGTGGAGGGAAAAAATCTGTTCATTTGTATTGTTGTTTTGGGGGCAAGCATCCTGGTTAGCTTCTAGAACCGCCGGACACTTGTTTGGTAAGCAATAAAACATAGCAATGGCAAGGAACCTTTTAACCAGACCAAATCCTCAAACTATGTATTTATTCCCTTAGAATATCTTCAAATCAGATTGAGAAATTGAATTCCAGAGGAAGGAAGGCTTATATTCCAATCATTGGGTATGCCTTTCCTTAGCCATTTGAGCATACTTATATAAGCTCAATGAAGATTTAATCCTCCTTTTTGGTTCAAAAGGGGGACATGGGTTGTTGAACTCCAGAGGCGAATGAGAGTCTGGTTAACCTGTCTCTTCAGATGCTTCATGTGTAAAGTATCTCACTTTTCTTTGCAAGACAAAACAGTACACAGGACAGTGTTAAGCATTCATATTTGATAGTTTAATATGCCGTTACTTCCCCTCATGCAGTAATCAAATCTTACATGAGTAAATGCATGACCATATCAAACAACAATGGGAAGACAAAGAGGAGCACCAGACAAAAATGACAGGCAGTGTCAAGAGGCGATTCTTGATTCGAAGCTCTAATACCTTGTTGACCAACCATTTTTATTATGAAAGCAGACTACCAATTTGGAACTAATCAGTCCAACAAACAAAATCTTCTCTGCTATCTAACCACTTTCCTCCAACAAATTTTGTCTAAATTATGTAGTTTCATATGATTTGACGTCATAATTCTCTTTACATCATCACTGCACGCCTCTTCATTCAGAGATAGCTTCCCTTTCTCATTTATTCTTCCAACTATACTAAAGGGTTTCCATCTTCATCCAATGCATTACCTATCACTTTTTTTATCAATCAACCTTGCTCCAACTTGAAGCAATCTCTATTTGAACATCAATTATGTTTCCTTTTCTATATTCTACGATTCCTATCATTTTGCTCTTTTGTAAATTATGATTCTGATAAGTAACATCTTTTTCTTAAACTGTTATTTGAGCAATAATAAAGTCCACACGTTCTCTAGACAAATTTGTTAGTAGTGGTAGTATCATTAGTAGGGTATTTTGACATAATTGATGGACCAAGTGCATTCCAAAAAATTAACATAAACCAAAGGCTGTGGGATGATAAGCCTAACTCAGTCTCCTCTATATAGCAGTTAGTTCTACACACTTTTACATTAGTGGACACCTGAGATGAAAGCTACTAATATTTTTTTTTCTGATTTTTATACTATTTTCCCAACAAAAGGAAAGTTAAATTTGACAGCAGTAACATGAACAGTCTAAATAATCTTACAATATAAAATTCTCTAGACCTTACCAGTTCTGCAACTGTATAGTGAGTTTGACTATTTGGGTCATCTAAAGGACGGCTTCATTACAAAATATTAGGGAAATATGTTGACATGGACAAGTTGCACCTTTTATCAGATTTTTTAGACTGTTGGGTTGAATTTATGTTCTTGCTAATGAAATCATTGAATTGTTTTTAATTAAGTTGGACAAGCTTCAAAGTAAAGTGTAAGAACCTTTCTATTTGAGAAGATATTAAGAGGATCTACCATTTTGAAACAACACAATACTACTGAACTAGACGCAAACATCATCCCACTCTCATTGTCACCATAGCTTACCATTGTCATGGCTAAAAGCAACCATGAGTCATGGCCTTGACATTATATACAAGTCATACAACCTGACCTGAAACAGTTACCATCCAAGTCCTCATTACACAGCTATGACCACTTTGACTAGAGAGGCATGATCACCAATAATATCAGAGTTTGATCAGTTCCAGATAGCAGAGCAACCATCAGACAAAAGCTCACATCAGTTCAGTCAGTGATGCTTCAAGCAGAAGGACACTTAGAGCATCTTCCATCCATTATAATCACAATACCGTCCAAAAACTAAAAGTACCCACTTCTCTGCCTATCTTGATCAATTTTTTTGTAGTGAAGCGCCAAGTCACATAATTTTGAGGCATAAAACCTAAATGGCTATAAAGAAAATAATTCCGGGCCATTTTGTCAAGAGTACATCCCTTAAGAGAGGGTTACCACAACTGATATCCGCATATTTAGGCGAGATTTGCAAGTGACTGAGACAATTGAGGACTACTAACTGGCTAACAACTGCAATGACAAACGTGCATCGTGACATCTCAATAACATTACAGGATTTAAAGATTTTTGCTTCAAGATGAGGACTCACCTACAGATATGACATGCCGAGGATCATGCAACTCCTGATTATTTGACAAATTATATGGACACAGAACCAGCTGTACCAGCAGCAGATGAATTGACTTCATTTGATGGATTTTCTTCTCGGTTCTCTGCACTGCTCTGGTTGGCAGCCTCATCAGCTGAATAATTAGCAGACTGATTTGATGATTCGGTAGCACCAACATTATTGTCCCTAATTTCAAGGTTTCCCATCATGTGAGGCACATTGTTAATTCCCGCAATAACTTCCCTTCTAACTTCAGTATTATGATCAGCCACAGTAGTGTGACGGGGAAAAAACCGCTCCCTCCAACCCTTGGTATTTTTTGAAAGGGACTCTTTATACCTGGCATATAGCAACATTGAAGATAAATTACATCAAATTGTTACAGAACAATGTCATCTTTTTCTCCTTATGAGATTAATAAGGTACCTCATTGAGACAGCATTCCATTTAGATTTTAGAGATTCAGAAAGCGTTTGAAATTCTGATGGGCCTGCCCTATCCTGAGTTGGAGAAGAAGGGTGACCAGCAGAGCTCCTGCAAACAAATGATCCATAGTCTAATGACGATGTATTGATCACAATCATGGTTTGATTGTATCCAATGACTTAAATATAGTGAAAGACACGGTCGATAAATAATTTTGTATACCGACTATAAAGGGATATCCCTTGTGTATTTGTGGGAGTTACAGGAGACCCGGAGGCAGAAGAAGAAACTTGATCAGTTTGAATCAAAATCCGACGAGGTGAATCATCACCAGTGGATTCGATGGGTACTGATGGATGAGCAACAGATACTGCTGCTGGTTGACTTTCCCCTTCTACCTGTACCAATGAACCAGAGACAGGACCAGAATGAGCACCATTAGGATGAGCTGAGAAGACCAAGAAATGAGGACGACCATGGCCAGACGGTCGTCCCCTATGGCCTTCCCGTCTGCCAAGGTGGTGGGCCCTTCCCATTGCAGCAGCAGCTGCCAAGTGTTGGATTATGCGCTCTTCAAGTTCAGCATCATTTGCACCAACAGGTAACTGCATTAGAATTTCAAAAAGACTACATAAGTTCCATCTTTTCACTAGAAAAATGCCAAAAGATATGGAGGAAGCATAACGGACATGCTGCAGCTCAAAATCACCAAGGGCCGGATGATGAAATATTGTTGGATTTCTTGGAGCGTGCCTGATGTTCCTTTCTCGCTCCACTGCCTCCAGCAGCTCCTGACTGTCGACACATGCACCTCAAGTTACTCAAAGATCTACTAATCAGAATGTCAGAAAAACGTATTAAAACAAACCAAATGTAGAAACCTGGAAGGATCCTTCAGGCTGATTGGCTGCCAGCACATGGGACACTGAGAGCTTCTCTGACACCTAAAGGCCAAGATTAAGATTCAATAATGCTTTCACTTCTAACAATGATTTGAAACAGATTCTTATTGCCTGTGATTAAAGTGAATACAATAGAAAGCTAAACCAGAGGGGTAAAAAATGAGTGCTAGATAAAAAGTGAGGCGATGAATTTTTTCCCGAACTTCTAAAGGCATGGCTTGCAAACCAATGCAAAACAAGATTCCATTCATGACTTCGACAAATGAAGATGATAAGCTACAATAAGGTCAGTATCCTTAAGATGTCAAACATGCGAAAGTATACTGAATTACGTCAATGTTATTGTTGGTCAGACGAGCTGAGGTGTGGAGACCCACTGAAAAATGTCAATGTTATTGTTTATTGCATAGCTTTGTCCCCATGAAATCCATCCCCTAAAACCATATCATTCGTTAGGGAAAAGGGCAACTGCAAACACAGTTTCCTTATTCTATATTGGGATAAGTGCATTGAAAGTCCTAAAACTTGTTAACAAAGTGCAATTTAGTCCTAAAACTTTCAAAAAGTGCAATTAAGTCCTAAAACTTATCACGAAAGTGTAATCAAGTCCTAAAACTTTAAAAAAGTGCAATTAAGTCTTAAAACATGTCAAATTGGTCAAATCAAGTCCTTTCATTGATAGCACTTTTTGAAAATTTTGGAACTCGATTGCACTTTCGTGACAAGTTTTAAAACTTCTAATGCACTTATCCCTTGTATATTTAGGTACTGTCAATATCTATGTAGCCATATTCTTTCAGTGGATAGACTTAGGACTTCATTTCCATTCATTAAACTTCCTTCAAAACCCTCTTTCAAATTCTTCTTTTAAAGGTTTCTTAACTTTCGGGGGCCAGCCACCATGGTTTGACCTTGTGACTCCCTCACCATTACATCGAGCTCAGCCCCACCATTCATTAACATGATTCGTGGATTGGAAGCAAATGGAACAAAGTGAAGATTTATCTATGGAAACAGGCATATCAAATGATTTGCTATCAGGAATATGAATCTATATGCTTGTAGGCAATGCTTGCTTGTCTGAGAGAGAGAGAGAGAGAGAGAGAGAGAGAGAGAGAAGTGTGGTTGGAAGGGGTTTTAAAGAAAGTAAGAAAAGACAAGCATACCATTCTAGAATGCACTGAAGATGAAACTCGTGCTTGCAACAAGTGACCTGAGGATAGGGAAAACATAGAGAAATATTATAATGAAATATACCAGAGCAATTGAACAGAAGGCACCACATATCCAACTTAAAAGGCAAAATATTAGGAGGGAATTTCATCATGTTCACAACTTAGTTACTAGGATGCTTAAAATTCTACACATGTTGCACATTTGCCTTTTCATTAAGAATATGTGATGAAGGCTTAAATATCAAAGAAGAAAGAGATATATAATTGGCATAACAAGAAGCACCACAAGTAGCGAAAAACATACTGAATATTATCTTCCAGCCCCCATGCCTATGCCTAATGGAACAACATCATCATTAGTAGATAGAACTTATGTGTGTGTAATACCGTTGAAGGATCACTGTCGCAGAACTCCTCCAGGCATATGCTGCAAGCATCATCATTAGCCTCTTGTATTCCTCCTTCCACAAAAGCTGCTGCTGATGTCATATGATCTCCAGCTCTCTTTGCCTCCTCGTCCAGAACCTGTGCACATATCCCATATAACTTCTTTTCATAGAAACCAAAGCTACTTTTTAACAAAATTCAAGTTTATAAGTCTTCCTCCATTCACTAGTCCCAAGACACTTGCCTAGACTCTCTATACAGTACAAGTACTGTATTTTCTTCTTGTGATATTCATCCAACTACATGTTTTCCTGATGAATGATCTCCGTCTACCTTCACAGTTTCCAGTTAATTATCAGCAAATCCCTTCCAGATGTTATCACAACATACAGTGTGATTCCAGCTTCTTCATAAATGCTCAGCAACAACTTTTCAGAAATATAGCTCATTTTAATTTCACCAAAGCAACAAGATATCACCATCGTTTCTTTTCCTTTTTTTTCCCTCCAAAATGTGAACGCATAATTCAATCAGAATCCTAATACCCTTTGGACAGAAACCCCCACAAACGAATAGCAGAATTCAGCCAAAATACAGAAAGGATAAATAAGAGACAGAAAACCCAGATGTGAATTTGTCACAGGGTAGATGAAAACAATATGTGAAGATCGTCAATCAAGAGCACAACCCAAAAAAAAAAAAAAAAAAAAACAGAGAAAATCGAAAAACTTGATGGTTCAACAATTAAAAAGAACAATCCACAGACCTCCATTCAGACGGACGGACGCCCCGGAAGATGGGTAAGAGAGATTGATTCCTCGAACTGGAGGAATGCTAGAGATCCATGACAAGAAAAGGAAACCCCAGAATTTCAGACCATCTAATCAAACAGGGGGAAAGAGAGAGGACAAAAAAAAAAGGGAAGGAGAAGACATGTAAGCTTTATTATTCACCTTTAATAATGGGTTGGTTGGTTCTTCTTATTGTTTGCTTTTATATGTTTTTTTGTGTGTTGGAAAACACAACAGACCCTCTCTCTCTCTCTCTCTCTCTCTCTCAACCAAAGCATCAGAAGATGGGACCTCAAAAGCTCCATCTTTTTCCACGCAGCTTTAAATAATTGGGCATCTTATCGCATTGGGTAGCCTCCAATGATCTTCTTACCCACATAAATCTCATTCTTGATATGACCCCAAGATATTATTTCTCCCTGACGAGAAAAGATTTGCAGTTCTTCATCGTATCTATATAAGGGATGGCATTTCCCCTCCCTCGTGGCGTCCGTGACGGAATCAAGAGGACTCCTTTATCAAGAAATTCCATAAAAAATTTCGTTCTTGGCGACCCAATAATAATTGTGCTGTGCAATGGTTGTCATCTTGATCGAGACGTCCATTGAATGGGGAGCGTTGAAGCAGAGTTCTTGGCACCCCCGGAGAGCGGGTCAACGCCCGACAGCTCCGTCCCACCAGCTTTACACAGAAATGGTCCGATCTTTTTGTATTTTGTACATCCATTCACGGGGGAATTACCTCTACCGTAAGCCACTCGTTCCTCTGTCAAGCCCCCGATGGGAAGTGTCTGTTTCTAAACGTGGGTTTCCTTCTGTTGTTTTATCTTGTTCTGAATACATACAAAGCCAGCTTTCGAATCCGGCATCCCCCGTTCGAATCACCAAGATGATCCTGTTCTAGTATTGCATTCCACGATCTAACCTGTGATGAATGTTCAAACTGATCGAACAAGAGTATGTTTTCACTAGACCAATTTCTATTTTAATGGTGACTTTCTCAACTGCATTGAAATTTGATATTTCGATTTGAAAAAAGGACCTACATACATAGCGATTAGAGATAAATAATGTGATTTACCCTCACCAGCATTTTTTTTTAATAGAAGTCGGCATGTCTTGAGCCTCGATATTCATTGTACTTTTGCTCCTCAAGTTTGTGAGTCAATTTCACTTATTCGCTAGGATTTTTTTCTAATTTATCACTTACAAAAAAAACATATAATTTTTGACATACATGTCACTTAGAATGTTTGCTGGTCAATGACAAACATGTCATTGAAACTTGAATTCATGATTAAAAAAAACAATTATGGAAACCATTTTTTTTAAAAATGTGGGGTAATATTTTTTTTCTAACTTTACACGTGTATATTTTCTTTAACTGTAAATGGTTTTCAACCAACCAAATATGTGAAAATCTAGAAAACTAATTCATGGAAAAAAAAATTTCATTCAAACAAACACACCATTAAAGAGTTTCCAATATATCATATATTCCAAAAATTGTTTATAGACTCGCGACATTATGTGCATCTTATACATGATGTCAGGATTTTTGTGTATATTCATGATATTCCTTTATTAGGCCTAAGCCTAAGCCCACTAAATAAGCTAGAAGGCCATTATGTCGAAAATAAGCAATGAAATTACTCTCTTTTTTCCCAGGGAAAATTAGCCATATAGTTTTAACTCTATTTTATGAATGCCAATTTAGTTTTAAAATATTTTAATTTAGTCAATACAGTCTTATATCCTTGCATGAAATTCAAATGTAGTTCTTCAATCAATTGCTGTTGAAAATCACTAATGTGATGTTCAATCATTGTCGGTTGTCCTACATGGCCTGCTAACATAAACGACCTGTGGATTGTCACATTAGCGATTGCCAAGAGCAATTAATGGGAATGACTGCATTGAAACTACATTGGCAAAATTGAAAATTTTATGATTGAATTAATTTCCGCATGGTAGATTTATAATTGATTGGTACTTGCCAATTTTGGGTGTAACAATCGAGTAGTCAAGCCAATGCTAATTTTTATTGGTATTGGGGCATCGAATGTATTACAAGGATTACACAATGTTGTTGGTGTTTACTCCAAGAGTGAGTTGATCCATACTCTTTCATCATTAACGTCTAGAAAATTCCCTTTTATCTAGTAAGATCATGATTCCTAGCTGGGTCAGGGTCCTTATTGTTCATCGCAAACTAATGCAACTCGTTAATTTCTTTTCTCCATCTATCTCCAGCATGCCATGTCATCTTGTATCGGCTATGAATGCGTCCTCTTCTCAAGAAGAGTATTACTTTCAAGCTCTTCATTGAATCACTCATATGGCCAGTTCAATTTCTGTGTACTCACAACCTGATAGGGATGTGGCAGAGCAATTTCCTATACTGTTTTAATAAGATTGAACGTACATTTCATGGGTCCGTCCGAAATTTACCTATCTTAAGCAGACTTCCCAATCATAGAAAAACCATATTTTCTTTTGACTTTTTTCTGGGTGCCCTAACAAGCTATCCTACTGCTCTAGATCCCCCACCCCACGCCCCCGACCACTAATGCGGACTGGTCTAGAAGCTCTCGTCTTTGACCCATGATGAGAAAGGAGAATTAGGGTTATTACATACTTGAGCGACTCAATGGAATATTCATGATTGTGGCACAAAAAGGGGACATTTATGATTAAAGTATATTGTTTTGGAGCTCAACAGTGACCTATGAACCGATAATATTTGGTTCCTGTCCAGATAATATTTGGCTCGTAAATTAGGGTTTCATGATGGAGCAATCAAAGTTTGTCACGTGGGGCATAGGAGCTTGATATATATTTCTCATCAAGTATGGCTGAGTATTTTCGCAGTGGAATTCTTTAAGAGGATAAGATTAATATTTAAGAACGCCTAGATTAGAGGTACAGAAGCTTGGAGAGCTGATCACAAGTTGAATAGGAGATGTTGAATCCTTCCCCGTGATATATGCTGAGTCACAAGTCAATATGAAGCATTCACATTCTGCAGAGAACGCCAACTTGGTATAGGCCAAATGGATTAAGAGAAGAAAAATCTTGAAGTGGAAAAAAATAGGGTACATTACAAGCCAACTTAATTCACCTACCTCATTTAATATTTAGTAATGTATCAAATTATCTGCCCTAGTTTTAGTTATAGATGATAATCCAGATTCTTAGGCCAAATTTGACAAATTTCTCCCAACTTGATGTAGATGCTCATAGTCACTACTTCTTGTTTTTATGGCAAAAGGGCTGGGAAAGGCAATCGAAGCAACTACCACTTTTAGATGTCATCCCCTAATTTTACATCCATTATAACGGTATAAGATTAAGTTGTAGCTACTCATTCCACTCGGAACATGAAAATTCAAAATTGACAAATTCATCATTGCAATCCCAGCCACATGTTAATGGTCAAGAAATCCCTACACACGACTAAGTTCGCTCACGACATAGCCCAAACTACTAATAACAAGAACATCTGATGAGATTGTTATAAGGGTCAATTCAGCAATGAAAGAAGATATATTTATGTGTAGATCAACGCATAAACAATAGAATCTTCTCCTATGAAAATAAAATAAAATTTATATTTGACTCGTCAATCTAGATATTTACTCATATTTCATTTACGCAACGAGATTCGAAAAGTATTTCATGAATTCGGTAACCTAGTGAATCGTGACAAACCGTTTCAAAGTGGAAACTCATCTGTCCCCTTTGAAGGGTTACTTTCAATCGAATTGCTCGACAGATGGTGGAAAACCAACCACTCCCCTGCTCATGTATTCATTAAAATCATGATGAAAATCCCACTGGCGGGTTGTTCAACAGCAACACTCCAGCATCCCATTTTCTGGGCCAATCCTTCTACATCATGGTCTCATTTGCGAGTTAAAGTCCTTGACGTTTGCCATCATTTCTGACTCCTCTCAGATTTTATTATGATAAAAATGGAACGTGTGATCCTAGCTGAGGACAAGGACAGATGAAGACAAATCCAATGAGGTCAACGACCTAATCTTAGAAAATAATGATAGTAGTTTCATCGTATGAATCAAGTATCTTTTAGGACTATACCGCATTTGTTGAAGTATAGGCCTATGAGGATTGATTTGGTCAGAGGCAACTATGCATGCCCACATCTTCTGGTTCAATTATGAGAACCATACCGATTTTCATAGGCTTTCCTTTTATTGATTCTGGCCAATATCATTATCACTTAGGATATGAGTGTTTGTCCATCAAATATATTTTGGATTAAGTACATCTACGATCCTCTAAACTCTTATCAATCATGCAATGTCACTTCTTGGCTTTCTTCTTTTGTTATCAAATGATCTCGATAATATCAACAATTTGTGAAGAGAGAGAGAGTTGTTGGCTATTGTAAACACCTAGTTTTTGATGGGAAATTTGACCAAACTTTCACCTGAAGTTAACCTTGTCAAACTTTCGGTCAAATGGTACAACTAGGTTGTGCTCCACGAGAGTTATATAATAATGCCAAATTTGACCAAATCAAATAGCTAAATTATGTTCAGATGTAAGCAAACTTGGTTTGACTTAAAGAAGTGCTTAGCTTCTGGACAAAAAAGAAGAAGAAGAAAAACAGCTAGATTATTGATCATGCGATTTTAAATCATAGTCGTCTAATCTCCATGGGGTTGGGAAAATCACAATTTTCGCATAGTGGGTAATGAGATCACGTAAATCTAGTCACGAGTTTTACAACACCTCCATAATTACTTCGATGGAGTTTTTTTTTTTTTGTGGAGAGAGAGAGAGAGATCGTGATGTGAGTTCAAGTGGGCCAACGTGCAATTACCACATGGCGGTCGGACGGATAGCCTGGTGCTGCACAACTCCGGGCCCGGGCTCCACTAGTTGGTCGGGCCTTGTTCGAGGTAGGCTGGGCCCTCTGCCAGGTTGGGCTGAAAATGGAAGTTTATCGTCTTTCCCTTTAAAGATAACATAGAAGGCATTTTAGGGCCGCTATGTGCACATCCCCCTGCTCATAATTGATGGTTTTGTGCTCGTGAATTATCGATGTTCTTGATTTTTTAGGGTTAGGGGTTATCTTCTTAGTCAAGATATCGGTAGAGAAGGCTTTCGAAAGTACTTTTGATCGCTATACTACGCTGCTTCTCGATGAGGTTGAGGAAAGGAGTTAGCTGCGCAAGGCCATTTTTCCATTGCACCAGGCCTGAATAGCCTCGTGCAAGGTTCCCCTAAAATCGATAGTAACTCCTGAATAATATAAATTGCAATCCTGAAATCGCACACTGTTTTCAATCGCATGCCGGTTTTGATAATACATACCGTTTTGAAATCGCATTGCCTTAGAATTACATGTTGGTGTGATGTAATTAGTTGGCTTGAATTTGCATGCAGAATTCGAATTATCCATTTTCCTGATGAAATTGCATGAAATTGAATGTGAATTAAGATTGCTTTGATGGGATATATCGCTATACTCGCATGAAAAGTTAAATCTACTCTTGGTTGTGAAAAGGAAACCTATCTTGCTTACTTTGCCATAAATGTCTTGTGCTTTCATTTCTACAGTCAAAGAGAGAGCATGAAGATAATTTGGCTGTCTGCTCTATTCTTGCAATGGTTCTGCCTCTGGAGAAAATCATAAAAAAAGCAGGCAAATGACATAAGTTCAAGCTCAAACGTTTTTCTCTGCAGTTGGTGTTTGCTAGGCTCTCTCTTTTTCCATCACTTACTTCATATGCTCGACAAATTTACACGCCAAAGCTCTCTATTTTATAAACAATCCATTTTTTTGTCATGCTTTCACCCGAATTATTATTATTTTTTTGAAGTCTCGGGACAACTAGTTATTAGAAAACCGACATGCTTCGAGCAAGTTGCTGCCCGGTGGTTCCTGGACACATAGACCTCAGAAGTGCCCAGTCAAGAGATCTTGTCTTCTATGAGGCCAATCCTAACATGATCGGAAAGCGAAAGGATGCTCCAGTTCCAGCTAAAAAGGTTTAATCGTGAATCCCCGACAACATTTGGCCAGACAAACTCGAGATAACCTCTTTTGGGATATTCCAATAATGTGGGTAAGGTCCCCATCTTATCCAGCAGCTCCGGTACAAAATAGAAAGAAAAGAAAAGAAAAAGAATTTCAAGGTGAAATGATCTAACAGGGAACAAGACGGGCTTGTCAGGCCCATTAGGCCGAAAGGTATGAAAGTGGAGATGGAGTATTTCCTAAATCTAGCCATGAGGGAAAAGTGATGGAAACATAAATTTAGGCCGAGCCCACCTGGTGGGACTAGGAACAAAACTTTTGGAAGGGACAAGACACTAGCACAGTACACAACATATAGACAGTGTAGGAACATGTAAAAAGTCTTTTTCTTTTTTCTTTTTTTTTCTATGGGCATGTAGGAAAGTTACTTTCTTTTTACTCATTTCATATGAACATTTGGCCAGGGAAAATATATGATGGACGAAATTAAGGCTGATGTTGTTTTATGATCTTGACGATTTCTTTGGTAAAATCCGATGGCAACACAAGCAGATATAAATTCAATTATACATAGGTTCTATAGCATTATTCGGTAGAAAGATAGAGTGCGGCTAGATTACACGGCTCGATAGGACTAAGAAACCAATTTACTACTAGTGAACACGGACCATGAATCGGAAGTAAGACTTTATTTGTATATATTTTTCAAAGGAGGTGACCTGTAAAATCAAAAGGAAATCAAAGTTCCTTTTGATGTCAGATTAGTGGTCCTTATCCCTTTGTTGACTAATGATGGGACTTGCCTTCGTTAATGTGACACGGCGTCCACTTGGTGGTGGAATGTATTCCCATCTGCACTTTGGATTTTTTCTAGATTGAGATTTGCTCCAAATCTTTCGGTTTGACCCTTTTAAGGTGGGGATTAAACTACTTTCTTAGCAATAGAAGTATCAAAAGGATTCGGTTCTTCTTCGATTCATTGACCACGGCCGACTCATCATACGGAATTGCTGATGTTAATTCAAACGCGCTGGCATTTTTATTCCTCTCTCATGAAATGACACACACTTAAATTTCAAAATTAGATAATACCCGTTAAAAGATTATATCTTTTGGGAATCTTGTTCGAGCTCAATTTAAATAAATGTTTAGGAATATAGGCATTTGTGCAATGACTATTGAATACACTATTGGTAAATTCGAATCGAATCAAATTTTGACACGTCGGTAGAAAATGATTTGTTAAAAATGGTATTGGAGCATGGGTTGTGCTCTTTCATTTGATTGTTTATTCTGGTCACCTTTTTGAACATGAGATGAACTCTGGCTCATTCAAATGTAACTGGAAAATGGAGAAAATGAACATGAGTAACTGGATGTAACTGGAAAAACAAAATGAGAGTAGGGAGAGAGAGAGAAGCTGCACCATTCACTCCAATGAAAGTTACAGGGCCAAAAAGGGCATATGATCCCACACGGATGTCACAGGACATGTCTGAAACAGCAGGGGACCCTGCTCTGTTCATTTGAGTGAAATCGACAGCTTACACGCTCTGTTCCTCTGCAGATCTGAAGTACCTGGAGTTAATATCACAAAATCTATTAAAATCAGCATTAAAAAAAAAAAAAAGGAAGACAAGGGATCCAAAGGAGGACAAAAAAATTGGAGTTGGGGTCGCCAGTCTGTGAGATATCAACATCAACATACGTTTCAGAGGAAACAGAGCAGGCCTTTCCCAGCGAAAATTTCTCACTCGGACTTCGAAGTGGGTTAAATTGACAACCCCCCTGCAGCTTCTCATCTCATTTACACACATATCATCAAGCACTTGAGTTGGATTCCTGAAGAGTCGTAATCTAAAAGCACCTAATGTACGTGAAGGATGCCGGAGCAGCCAATCAACGATCGGCAACGACAAGGAAACACGCCGAAGTTATGGAATGCTACGCACTCGTCTTGCCCTGTGAGTCTCACGAAAGGGGAAGAACTCCAGGGTCCCCACAGTCCCCCCCTCCGTAATTGATCTGAAGATGCACAAAAGCGAACTTCATCACGTAATTCGGCGAGATTAAGACTACAAACCTAATCGCCGACGCGAAATGGGTCCACACGGACATGAAGAGGGCGCAAGTTCGAGCACTTGGGCCGGCTAAAACAACGCCATCGACATCAAAAGATTGGTCTAAACATTAATCAAATATCTGTTGACTTCATCGGCCCAACAGTCCCGAATCATCCCAGCAATTCACTGCCGAAAGCACTTTCCCTCGAACGTTGTTTCCGCATGACGCAGGAGGTCGAAGGCCGGACACTGATTTCTCTGAAATCTCTCGACTTCTTTCTTACCCACTTTCCTTCTTTAACTGTACTGCTCGTGGCTCAAAGATGACCGCCGCAGCAGCACGTCCATGGAGAAGAAAATCAAGTCCAAAAGACAGAAACGGTCAAACCCAGAACGTTTAAAGTACTATAATCCCACATGTTATTACCATATCATATTATCTTCTCGTACATACATATACACACACACTTTATAATATACACACATTCATGGCCGTTTTCGATTTCGATGAATGCGAAAGTCCGACCAAAGACCAGAGCGAAATGGCAACTTTTTGTTCACACCAGAGACCACATTCACAAAACAATCGGGGAGAGTTTGAGACATGCAGAAGGATCAGGGCCAATTCCTGATCGTTCAAATTATAGAAACCTGACGAAGATACTCAATCAATTCATCATGTACAAGCGATGAATCCTCTGTTCCTAATCGACCCAACAACCGCCGTCCAGTCCAGCAGGTCCCTGCCTCTTTTGAACTTCCGACGTGAGCAAGTATCACTCCGCCATTGCCGTCGCGGATGCGAAGCTCGAAACTTTTTCTTCTCCGTGGGATCTTTTATCTTGAAATAAAGTTTCGATTTTTCGTTTTGGCATATAACGGGGGTCGAAATTAATGGCACTGAGCCGACTGGGGCTCTCGCTGAGAAGGGCTCCTCCAGAAGCCGGTGCCGTAGAACCTCTCCCACATCTCCTTCTCGAGCTGGGCCACCTGCTTGTCCAACTCCTCGTCGGCGGCCGCCGCCGCTGGGCTCTTCATCTCCGCCATCGCCTCGTTCACCGCGAACGGGTGGATCTGGAGCTCCTTCTCCTCGCACCCGCACGTCAGCCGCCGACCCTTGGGCGACAGCAGCCCCTTCTTGATCAGCCTCTTCCGCCGGGTCTTCCTCCACACGCGGCGGCACAGCCCGGCGGGCACCTTGTACACCGCCAGCAGTATCAGGTTCACGATCCCGCAGGGGCAGCAGCAGCACACAACCGCGCACTCCGCCGCCGTGCCCCCCGCCACCTCCGCGAACCGGACGCCCCCTCCGCCGCCTCCGCCGCCGCCGCAGGAGGAGGAGGAGGCGCCGGACGAGGCGGAGGAGGAGGTCGACTTGCTCGCCCTCAGCAGCGGCTCCCGGCGACTCGCCGACGGCGGCCGCAGCACGATCTGGCGCGTCATGACGCCACCGTCGCGGGCGACCGGCCCTCCACGAGCTCCGTCCTCTCTCCCCAGGAGAAAATCACGACGTGGGTAATCGAGATTTCGCAAGAACAATCGATGGGCAGTCACGAAAAACGCAACCTTGAAGATCGAAAATACAACGAACACGAGCTTCTGTCCGTTCCCTCTTCGGCTCCCCCGATCCCCCGCTCCCCTGCTCAAGGCAGAAGGCTTCAGGGGGAGGAGAGGAAAAGGTTCATGGCAGTGTTGGTCGCGGCACCGTCGGAGTGGTTTTGAGAGACGGCGGCGGCGACGGCGGCGGCGGCGGGTATAGAAAGAAAGAGACAGAGAGGCAGGAGCGGCGGTGATGACACCAAAACGTTCACCACGCTGGCCCGATTGCGCAGGGCTCGGCAGATTTTATTAGGAAGCCAACGAAGAATCTCACAGAGAGAGAGACAGACAGACAGACAGAGAGACAGAGAGATGAGTCGAATGAGCTATGAAACGGTCTGAGATTTGAGAAGAGAAGCGGAAGGGAAAGAGAAAATGGAGGAACGTTCGTTTTAGAAGGGGATATCCCACATTGCATTCGTTTCAAGGTGGGGGCTTTGCTTTCGGTTTTATTCAATCTCTTTCTTAAGATCACATTTCACCGTCGCCCCCTACCTTTCTCCACAATTGACCCTTTAAAATATCCAATCGCCACGAAACTTTTTAACAGCGCCAATCTAGACCGACATACTCGAATTTCTCCCCTCGCCTGCTTACCGTGTTCAAATTAAGCAATTAATATCGAGTTTAGAAACTTCAAATTTTCCTCCGGCGCTTCAGATCGGGATCTTGGAACATTGGTGTTCTCGATTTAGATTTCATGGGCTCGTGTGATCTAACACATCTTGAATCCAAATCACATGGCTACATAGATCCAACCCCGATGAGGAGATTAAAATAAACGCCGGATCCCCTAGTGAGATGCTTATTATTCTCCCGAGCCCTTTGTCTACTTTGTCTACTCCAGAATATAAAGGGACTAAAGAAAGTGATCTTAAACTAGAGGGAACCGTATGGCTTCGCGTCACGGTGCACTCTTCAACGCCCAAGAAGAACACAATGAACGAAGCGGCAATTATTTTATCATCGATGAGAGATTTTGGAGATGAAGTCCAACCTTGTCGTTTGGCCGACATCGATGTCATACTCCACAGGCGATGACGAAAGAGGAAGAAAAGAAGCGAGGTGTTTTGGTTCATTACAAGGACGGCCTTGTACGCGTCTCGACGGATGGATAATCCAAGCGATCTCTCTCGACAATGATTATAAAAATTTCGATGGAGTCGTGAGCTCTTGCTTTCGGCAAATAGGGTTGAAAGTAGTGCAACATTTTGATATGTAAGGACTTAGTAGGAGTCTACTACTTGGATAGCTCGTGTCTCTGTGTGAAACCGACTTTTTTTTTTTTGTCTTTTGCTATCATTTTGGTGGGGAAAATTTCAATTGACCCCCTTGAATTCGACCCGATTTCATGAAATACCCCCCAAAATACTTGGTCTCATCTCGAATAAGACCCTATGCACTCTACAAACGTGAATCGATTCGCCATGCCAGTGGAAAAAAGTGGTCGGCCGGGATGCATGTGCAGCTCGGGTGGATGATTTTCGGGAGAATTGCCAAAAAAGTTATAAACCTATTGTAATTATGCAAATTCAGTCATAACCTCTTTTTTCTACCAATTTAGTCCTAAACCTTTTGCGATTGTGCTTAATTTAGTCATCCAGGCCAAATTTGGCCAACCGAACTAATGTGACCCAGCCGACGCTAGCAATAATATTTTAACAATATTTTAAAATTTTATTTTTTTGTCTCTTCCTCCTTTGCCCCTCCCTCCTGCCGGTTGCAGTGGTTAGCCAGCTCCGACGAGGCTTGTCGGCCATTGCACGAGGGCCGCAAAGGCCTCGCTAGTGGCTAGCGAACCCTCGCCCGCCCCAAGGTGAGGCGGGTGCCGCCGACCCTCACCATGGCCCGGCCGCGGTGAGGCCGCCTTCACCCACGGCCGCAGCCATGGCAGGCGGCCTCGGTGCGACCCCCAAGCCTCGCCCAAGTCTGGGCAAGGTCATCGGCGAGGGTTGTGGCCCCCAGGTCTGGGCGAGGGCTTCACGGCCCTCACACGCCACCCTCGATGGAGGGGGAAGGAGGAAGGGAGGGGGAGTTAAAAGACAAAAATTGAAAAAAATTTTAAAATAATTAAAATATTGTCGCCGGCGCCAGCAGGCGTTCACGTCAGCTCTAGTCGGCCAAATTTGGCCTGATAGGCTAAATTGGCACGATCGCAAAAGATTTATGACTGAATTGGCACAATTGCAATAGGTTTATAACTTTTTTGGCAATCCTCTTGGTCATGTAGGGTAGGGGCATTTTTGTTCAAAATCAAAATAAAATCACATAAGAGAATTTAAAATCGAAAACACCGTAAGCATGGACAGAAGCTGATTGCGTGGGGAATCCGTTGTTGGCCGGGAACCGTGACGGATGTCTCTTGCTCAGCTCAAGCGAGAGCATCGTTGTCGCCTCAGGTTGGAGAGGAAGAGGGAAGTTAAACGACGAAGACTAGTGTCACGGCCCAAGGTTTGGAGGCACAATGAATGGATAAAGTGACCAAAATAATCGAGCGAGCTTAGAAGCTTCTAAGGGCGTCAACTTTCTTAAATGATCTAGCATGTTTTTAGGGGCAATATGGGAAATGTACACAAGGGCATTCTAGATTCTTACTTGGAGACAATTTGGGAAATACATACTCTTGGACAAAATGACACTAGAAGTGCAAAAAATTACTCACAATGCTCACTTTTTTATCAAAAATTTTCACAAGCTTACTTAAGTGTTAAATTCCTTCGACGAGAAATTCTAGTCAAAATCGTTACATAGCTTTCGTAATTAAATTTTTTATCTAACGTGGCTTATTTATATTAAGCACGAGTCCAGCAAGGACTTGAGATGACCAAATTTCGAAACTAACCTTGCCGAGGTGGGATTTTCAACCCCGAGAGCTGGCTAATTTCATCCCAAGAGGTTCAGGTAAGCGTCGATCAACGAAGCGAGGCAAGGCAAGGCAACGCTTCTGCTAATGTTTCACAGAAGAAAAGATCCACAATGATTGTGCAATAATCGAATGTGGAACTGTGACTCCAAATACTCGGGCTACTGTGATCGGTGTCGATGAAAAAAGCTTCGGGCAAACGGTCGACTCCCTCGGATGGATTGAATGTGAAAACAGATGATAACAGAGAGTTTCTTAGCATGGTAAGGAAATGGTCACGAATGATGACGGAAGACATCCGATCGTGAAGGAAAGAAGTCAAAAGATTTCCTGGAGTGCTCTTAAAATTTGTTTTCATCCCCCATTTTTGTTTTTCTTCTGGTCTCTCCTCAGGTCTTGGAGGAGAGGAGACTCTATGGAAGAAGATCTTGGGTTTAGGGTTTTGAATTGGGGAATTCTTCCGGTCTGTTTTCATTAGGGAGAATTGCTAAAAAAGTCATAAACATATTGCAATCATATCAATTCAGTTCTAAATCTTTTTTTTTTACCGATTTAGTCCTAAACCTTTTGCAATTATGTCAATTTAGTCTATCTTGCCAAATTTGGCTTACGAAAAGCTAACGTGGGCGCCGGCCGGTATTTTTTAATAATATTTTATTATTTTTCTAATTTTTATTATTTTAATTTTTTATTATTTTTCCTTTTCTTTTTTGTCTCTTCCTCCCTTGCCCCTCCCCCCCGCCGGTGGCAATGGTCGGCCAGCTCCGACGAACCTTGCCGGCCATTGCATGAGGGCCATGAAGCCCTCATTGATGGCCGACAAGGGTCACGATATGGGTGAAGCTGCCTCACCACAGCCCCAAGCCTCACCTTGGTCTAGGTGAGGCCATCGATGACGGTGGCCGGTCTAACAGGGGTTGTGACCTTCACCGGCCGTCGGCGAGGGCTTCGTGACCCCCACGCAATGGCCGACAACCTCGTTAGAGTTGGCCAATCACTGCCATCGGGGGGGAGGGGCAAGGGAGGAAGAGACAAAAAAAGAAAAGGAAAAAAACAGAAAAATTAAAAAATAATAAAAAATTCGGAAAATAAAAATATATATTATTAAAATATTGTTGACGGCACTAGCTAGCGTCCATGTCAGCTCCGGCCGGCAAATTTGGTCGGGTGGACTAAATTGGCATAATCACAAAATGTTTATGATTGAATCGGTAAAAAAAAAGGTTCATGACTAAATTAGCACAATCGCAATAGGGTTAAGACTTTTTTGGCAATTCTCCCGTTTTCGTCCCCCGCTCCCCTCTTTTGTTTTTCTTCTAGTCTCCCCCTCTGGTTCCTAGAGGAGTGGAGATTGTATGGAAGATCTTAGGTTTAGGGTTTTGATTTTGGGTTTTAGGGTTTTGAATAGGGATTCCTTTCAATTTGGGATTTAGGGTTTATATTTTAGGTCAAATGTTGTAAACAACATCGTTTAGGAGTTTATATGCTAATTGGGTACACCGTCAAGCCACATTAGCCGATAATAAAATATGACTACATCGGATTTTTGATAATCCAAAGATTTTTGATAATCGGAATTGGCACTTGAATGATCGTTTATTTTTAAAGTGGCACTTGAATATTTGAAAAAAAACGTTGGGCACTAAAGTGAGTGCCGTATGAAACTTTTGGCACTTATTGTATTCTCTTGCCTATATTCTTAAATTAATGTGGGTAGTTCATATATTTGAAGATATAATATCCACCATTATATCAAAGGGAGATTTACAATTATAATCAAAAGAATTTTTGCATATATAGGGTCCTCCTCCCTCTTATTTAATCATCTCACCCATAGGAGAAATTCAAAGCTTCTCTCTTTACAAATTTCTCTCTCTATAATCTTTATGAGTGTTGTGAGTAAGGCTAACTTGGAAAGAATTTTCTAAGTTTACTCGGGTAAGGGAACACTAGATCAACTAACCTGTGACAAGTGGCATCGGAATAGGATCTCTTTGTTAGGTGGGTTATTCAGGAAAGCCTATGTTCTACCCGGGTCCTATGAGGGCGTAGAGTGATTGTCGGGGCTAAGAGAGTTCGAATAAAGTGCAGCTCCTAGCAAGGTTCTAGGATGGCAATGAGGGGGAGGGACAGGAATGAACTAACTTGCTCAAATCAACAAATCTCCAGAGGAGGTATGTTCCCATGTTTCAAATAAGAAGAAAAACCTATATTGGTCTCACCGAGATCATGAGAAGCCTAGTTAATGAAATAAACTATTATCAAGGGAGTATAATTGACTTGAGATGCCAAACTTGTTAGGAAGAGCATAAGTGACTAGAGATTCACAAATAGCTTTGATTAGGGAAGGCTAACAATGGAGTGTGCTAGCTTGTTCAGTTGAACGAGCATTCATAGTTATGTAAGTCCTAAGAGAGTGACATTGATGGTTGTGGGGTGCAAAGAAGTGATAGAGTAGCCCACAATGAGAATGTCACGAAAATTGGGAGGGGGAGAATGTCACAGACAAAATTCTCTTATACCCTTGTGAGCTAAAATGTGGAATTTAAGAGTGATGCAAAATGGATGATACAACCAGTTTTGGAAGTAGCGTCTAGGTGTTTGTGCTAGGAATCTTGGAGCAAAACGAATACCATTATAGAGTATCTTTGAAGGTGAGGTTATCCTCCAATGCACAAACTAATCGAGAGCTATGGCAAGTCAAAACCAATTGTTATTTTGAAGTGTTGTATGTCCCACTTAATTGGGTGTGGTATGATTGGATACAAGGATACATATCCAATCATAGAAGAAAGACTTGCTTGATGTTCTTAACTCACCAGGCATTGCATGAGCTATGCCTTGGCCAAGAAGCTATTGGCCCTTGATACATGTCTTATGTAAGTGTTAGAGGGGTGGCAAAGACATTATGGCTATGTTTGGTTGGGCTTTGGCGAAATGCAAAGTTAGTTCCCTAAATATTTTAGCCTGATATGTATATACTCAAAGCAAATATCATTTTTTTAGTGATTTTTACTGTAGTTTGTTGCAAAGCAGCTTTGAAGTTTAAAAAAAAAAGAGAGAGAAGAAGGAAAAACAAAGGGAAGAGAGAAGGAAGGAGTGCTCGAAAAAGTGGGCTCCATAAAGGGGCATAATTGAAAATCTTCCCTTTTTCCAGTGGGCCAGCAACGGAGTCGTAGGGTCGTTTGATATGAACTGCTTCGTCATCGCCACGTTTTGATATTATAAAAATGAGACTCTGAAGATGCCAACAAGCTTTGCTATAAATTGTTTAATGTAAGAATTTTAGCTATATTTATTTTGATTAAATTTTGTCCAATCAACAGATGTCACGCGATGGATCAAAACAGCACGAAATTTCTTCTTTAAAAATAGAAAGAAAGTCGGCAAAGTTTTGGATAGAATTTGCTTACAAAACATGATATATGTTTGATCATTTATATTAATAAATAAATAATTTGGCTATATTTATTTTGATTAGATTTTGTCCAATCAACAGATGTCACGCGATAGATCAAAGGAACACGAAATTTCTTTTTTACAGCTTTCAGCAGCCTCCTAAAGGCCATATATAAATATATAAATAATAAACAGCTTGCTAGTGAAAATATAGATAGAGCAAAATAAATGTCTTTTCAATTAAAATCCATTCCCATTTGAAACAATTTGATTGACGCGACGGACTAATTCTGCTATCAATGTAAACCTCCGTCTATCTATCTATATATTTATCTATTTAAAAGGGAATACATGCCACTAATTTCAATCTATTTTCAACTTCTTCTTTTTTAAAGATTCTAATTACGTGAGCTAATACATCTTCTAATAAAAATAATCATTCACAAAACTTCGCAAATCTATTGAATTGATTACTGAATCCTCCCACTCTTATTGGTATTTTTCTCACTTTTGATTGTTTAGCTTTGCATGTTACTTGATCATCTTATTCTCTAAGAATCAATCAGGAAAATTATCTAAAAATTCCTAAACTTATTACACATTTTATTAATTCGGTCCTAAACCTTTTAGTTGTACCAATTAAGTCCTAAATATTTTCATGTTTTTCAATTAAATTAATTCAATCAATTTTGTTTGGAAATCGCTAACATAGATGTCTACCATTTTACGTGGCACGATCAATAATAACATATATGATTTTTAATAATATTTTAATATTTTGTTAATTGTTGGGCCTCATTTACAATGGGTAGAGGTTGCCAGTTGAGGGCTACCCTCCTCCCTCACCCAAGGCCAGTAAGGGTGGTCTTTACTTGAGGTCAAAGATGGTTAGGAGAGGGAAAAATGGAAAAATAAAAAATAAAGAAAATATAAAGAAGGAAAAGACAAGACAAGAAAAAATAAAAATTTCAAAAAATATTACTAAAAACTGTCCAATTAGCACCAACCATACCATATAGGACACTAGGTCTATAGTAACTTTGACCAAAATTGGCCAAATTGACTTAATTAACAAAACGTGAAATATTTTGGACTCAATTGACATAATTAAAAGATTAATAATTAAATTGGTAAAAATGTAATAAGTTTTAAAATTTTCAACAATTTTCCCAAATCAGTCAATATGTCATATTTGAATTTGTATGGGTGAGTATATGCAATTTCACTTGCTCATGAATAGAGTTTCATTGAACTTCCTGACATATATTTCTCAATTGAAAATCATATGTTTATTAAAACCAATTTACAAAATCCGAATACTAAATTAGGTGACAAGTTATCGTGTTATGGATTTTGAAAACCAGCCTTGATGTGCCTAGCATTTCTCTTTCTTAATTATCGTTTAATTAACCAAATATTTTTCGCGTATTACTTTGTAAGGTTCGTAGGAAGGCTAATCATTTACAGCAACGGCTACTAGGATCAAAGGCATAATTTGCACCTCAATTAGCGCATACATCATAGGAAGAATTCACAAGAAAAATGTAACCCACAATTAACGGAGGTTAAGTCCAAATTTAGTCCTCTAATTTGTGCGATTTTCGCGATTAGATCCTCAAATTTCTTTTGGTGCAGATCAGGGCATTTAACATATTTGATTGCTTCAATCAAATCGTTTTTTAATTATCGCATTTAATTATGTTAATGTGCCTGATTGATATTATAAAACAAAAGGGATAAAAACATATTTAAGCTTCTAGAAATTTAGTCCAATGAAAAAAGGAAAAATAGGGCATATCATTAGGTCCAAATTTAATTCAGAAAAAAAAAACGCACATCATTGAGGAAAAACAGTTTTTTATAAGCTTTGTTTAGAATGAATTATAGAATTTTAAAGTACTAATATCTTTTTTGTTTTGTAATATTAGCAAAGGGCATATCGAATGACTAAATTTAGTCGTTTAGCTTGAGTAGTTTTTGCAATTAAGTCCTAAAATTGAATACTTTAACTTACTTGTTTTTTTTCCTTCCCAATTCAAGTCCTTTTTTCTTCAATTATCACATTTGATGGTGTTAATTTGATTGTTTAACGAGCAACAGCACTGTCTCGGAGGCTCTCTCTTCCTTTCTGAGTTTCAGCTTTTCTTTTGTCACTTCAATTTTTAAAGGGGAGGGATCTATATCTCTCCTTCCCTCCCTAGTTGGTTTCCTCTTATTTCTTTTCTTACTCTACCAATATGGTTTTAGATCCAGTAGTTTTGCTCCCGAATATTAAATCTAAGAGCATTTCTCTCCAAAATAATTATAGATTTAGGAGTTTTTATAAATGATTACTTTGCCTCTAGTGTCAATGGTATTCACAACAACTTTGATATCAAATTTGTATTTGTTTAACGTGTTTTTTTTAAAACTTTAGCGTCTCACATCTGCTTAAGGGCTTGCTTGGACAAGTGTGAGATTTGAGCTTACTCTGTATAGTGATGATATTGGGGACACCAAATCTAAATGCACATTGTCAAAAGGAAAAATCACTACATATGAAGATCCTGACATAAACTAAGTAGTACTAATACCAACATCGATACGTGACACGATATGATACATCATTTCTAAAAAAATAGAAAACTCCGATATATATTGTATATTAAATATATAGTTTTATATATACATGATAAATTAGGTTTTTCTTCTTTCCCTCTTTATAATTTTAGTTTTTTTACATATTTATATTTTGATCCCTTATTTATTATTTTTTTTAAAATTGACCTCCCGTGTGTCGGAATCACATGTCAAAAAAGTTGACCACGTGTCGGATTTTTCCGAACACCTATTGACCACATGTCGAACACGACACAAAAGCTCCTGAAAAGTGTTCATCACTAATAATGATGTGTAATTCAATGATTAATCATCAATTCTTTCACTTGGATGCAGCCATAAACTTGGTCTTGAAAGACAAGCGAGTGACTATGTATGCCAACTATGCTTTGATAGCATACCTTGATTTCTGGTTTTTAATTTGTTTTGGAGCCCTATTGGTTTACCTTGTTATGGTGACTTTTAAAATTTCTTATTGATCCTTTCACATGGCATTTTAATAATTAATGAAATTTTCTTTTGATTAAAAAAATGACATAATAATAGCGATAATATATATTTAAGTAAGTTTTTAAATTATTTCGTTTAAATCCTAGAATATAGAAATGAGGGTATTCTCATATCATTCAAAAAGAAAAATATATAATTTGAAATTAAAATTGCGAGATGATTGAATATTAATATATTAAAATAAAAAATGTAATTATTCTAGACGTACTCGTTGGAATGACCATCTCTTGCAGCATATAATTAGAAAAAAAGAGACGAAGGTGATGACAAACCGGCATATACTTACACTGAAAAAAAGATATACTTCCTTTCAAAAGCACGGGACAGGCATGATTGGCAGATTGGGGGAGGTGGGGCCCGATCCGACGTGTCCAACCAGGAAAAAGGTAAAACGAACACGTCACCCCGCGAGCTGGACAAGAACGCACGTACGACGACAGCCCCACTCGCGATGTGACGCGCTGCCCGTGAAATGCCAAAGGCCTCTCACTGTTCTGCCACGTGTCATGTCCCCCCGTACGTTACTCTCCAACCCCCCCCCCCTCCCTCCCCCCCTCCCCCACCCCTCTTGATATCCGTCCTCGACTCAACAAACCGGGCGTATCCGTGTCCGGACAAGTTCATCCACGCGAGCGCATCCTCGTGTCCCGAGCCAGACCCATATGAACCGTCGATCATGCAAGTCCTGTACGTGTAGGCCCTCGTGAGATTCACGCGATCGGGCGTGTCGGTGGACTTGATTTGATGTTTTCAAATCTGAAGTAATATTTATTTGAGTAAATGGGATAAATAATTTATAAATTTTTACTCAATATATAATATCGTAGTTAAATTTTTAACTTTTTTGATATGATTTTATAACTTTTTATACATCTTCAATTTAGTCTATGAATTATGTAATATAAGTATTAGATTGAATTTATACTTGTTAAAATATGTCATAAACCAATTTTTAACTCATATGAGTATTAAATGAGCTATTTATATTACGTAAATGAGTCATTAATGAGTATAAACATGATATTAGTGTTAGATGGGTAATAAAATAATTTATTTATACTCAACCTATTTCTATAACCTTCTCTTCAATCTCTTCCCTTCACTTAATCTCACACTCGGTCACTCTATACTTTTCCTTCAATTTAGCTATGAGTTTTTGTAAATTAGATTAAATATGAAAGTGGTTTAGCAATATATGTTGGGTCAAATATATATTACTAGATTTGTATGGGTGATAATGGTTCCAAATGGGTTAAATGAGTCTATCTAAATTAGACCACTTATGACTACCCAAATTCGATCCGATCATTCCATTTAATGAGTCTAGATATGATCATTCAATGATTAAATTAAATATGTATCAAAAGTTCAATGCACTAAACAAATTAAAACTTTGGGAATTACATTATACATTAAATTAAAGTCGATTGAATAATATAAAATAAATTAAAATTTTAAAGATGATATTGCATATTAAGTCAAAACTTAGTAATCATTTGTGTTATTTTTTAATGTTTCTGTTCATGATAATGACCCGAGTTGATTGCCCTTTGACAAAGCAAAATATGGTTTAAGTGCTTAAGAAAGAGTAGGTAAACACGCAAGCAAGGAGGATGGTCTATCTCCCAAGGAATTGAAAAGAGATCAACATCAAGAGTTGCCATGTCCTTGAGCCATACTATGATCGTCACGATGCAACATCGAAACATCGACAATAATGAGGGGGAAAGGAGAACGAAATTCTGCAAAAGTTGAGACCTATCACTTGAAAACCCACCAACATGGGTTGCCCAAAAAGAGAGAGAAAAAGAAGAAGAAAAGAAATTCGCTGACACTAGCCGATCGAATCCGCCGCCCTTGACACAGAACGTGGGTTAAGAATTGGGATAAAACTCTCGAGGTAGGATAGGATGTTCGAACACCTGCCCCATGTAGCTCAATTACCATATAATTCTATCAATTATGCACTTGAGTCTTTAGTTTTTCATTTCGCGCATTTAAATCTTAAACCTCACAACTTTGGTGCACTTGAGTCATTCCGTCGATTTTAGATGGACTAAAAATAATGTAACTCTTTCATTAATATTGTTTTCTACATGACCGTTTGTAGAAAATGCCCAGTAAAATTTTCCGTCCATGGAGCTAAAGAAAGGACTAAAAGTAGATGAGCGTGACGAGTTTTTAGGGCTGTCATGTACAAGATGAAAAGGTTAGGACTTGAGTACACAATCATGACAAACTTTTTAGGACTCTCGATGTAATTTTCCCTAATTTATTTTGATAATTACATATGTAATGGAGGGAGAGTGCTTTTGTAATGTACTTAAAAGCGTTTTCTAATAAAAGAAATTTAAATTCGATAATCGACTTGAAAGCAAAATTCTTTTTTTTTTTTTTTTTGGTTTTTACAGAGCCTTGATTTTGGCCATGGCAAAATTACCCTTCGTAAGCCGTTGAAAGACTGCACATTAACATTGTTAACTCATGGAAAAAATGAAAAGTGAGGCAAACTTTTATCATGGCTTAATATTTAGATAAGTAGAGGTGATCAAGGTAACATATAAGTATGTCTTTTACTGTGTTTTATTTAGCAAAAATAAACAATTTGTAAAATATTTTTTTCTAAAAAATGATCATTTTATCACTTGAAATAATTTCGTTATCAATAATAATTTATGTTTAGATATTTTAATAGAAGATGAATTTTTCTTTTTTGTCCATTCACTTTTGTAAGCAATACATCAATTATTTTAAGAAAATATTTTCTAAATTATTCATTTTTCACGAAAATAAATGCACATGTGTTATTTCTAAGATGTTTGAGGGATGAAATTGTCCACTTCAAAATTCGAATAATAAAAATTCCTTTGCTTTTAGGGACCCCGGCTTAAGATATGCAAAACGTCCGCATCATACATTAAATTGTAATAATCATTCCACGACGAAACTCCACTGATATCGACTCTTCTTCGAAAATGCGACGCTTTACTTACGTTCTTGATTCGAATAACAGGCGATTTGCAAGCAAAACCAGCTGGCTAAAAACCATCAACGCTGGCCGAATTTTCTAGATTTTCTTTGTAAATCATAAATCAGGAATAAGAAAAAAAAATTTTTTTTTGAAAGTTGGATCCAACTCAATCGAGATGTCGATATCAATCAATAACAAATTTTACTAATCCGGTTGAATTTGTATGGTCCACCCAACTTGCCCTCACCCATGGGTCCGTGGAGTACACTCGTCAAAATGGGTGCATAACCCATTTATGACCTATTTAAATATTAAATGGGTCATGATTTTTTTTTCAATCACCTAGGATTTAAAACTAAAAAGACTAAAATACATTAATGGGTCAAAGTTTAAACTTACCTAGAACTCATTAGAACCCAACTACTCTTCAATCCTATGAGAGGTCTCTTCTCCTCTCCTCTCTCAAATCAAAACGGAAAAACCTTCCTTATCACATGGCAATGCGTCGTCTCGCTTCTATTGCTTGCATAGCATCTTATTTTCTTGCTCGCACGACTGTTGCATGTTGTCTACCATCATTGAACCTCTCTTGATCTTCAACTTCTGCTCGCACTTGTACAACCTCAGCCACCACGCCTTATTGGCTTGATTGGTCATCAAAACCCAAGTGAGTCTCGTTCCCTCATGTGTGTGCGATTTTTAAAAAATAAAAATAATTTTAAAATTTAAAATAAAAATTATTAATAATTCAATTTTAAAAAATTAAAGGAATATAATCTTTAAAAAATAATAAGAATAAGTTTTCTTAAGTTTAGTTAAATGGGAAGTGTTTTAACAATATGGGTCGGGTCGGGTCGTGTCGTGTCGGGTCGGGTATGTGTTGGATTGGGTATTGGTCAAAAAATTTATATTATGTTTAAATGGATCATAAACGAGTTAATGGGTTAATTTGGGTCGGACCATTTATGACCCAACCCAAATCTAACCCGATCCATCCGTTTAACAGGTCTACCGGGAGGAAAGATGGTTAGACCACTTTACAAGATCCATGCCAACATCTTCATGAAAAATCATTCATTTGTTATTGATCACATGCGATCGTATTTCATTTGGTTAGAGGTGGCCTGGATGAGATAGTGATTATTGTAACCGGCGTTTGGCGATACTTCTCGGATGCAATGAATCCGAATAATTGGGACATTGGCCTAGGGTTGCAATGAAACTATCCCAACTTGGATTTGATTATGAATTCGAGAAGAAAACTAAGAGGGTACCCGTGACTGGAGATTCATATTTGCCTTGTTGCTCGGCAATCAAATGGTGAAGATTGGGTACAAAATCATACTATGTGATGAAGTACGCAAAAATAATAAGAAGGCATCAATAAACGAGCGTCACCTTAGACAGCGGTTAATTCTCGCCCTTTTCTATTTGAGATATTTTGCGGTTGATTTGAAAAATCCGAGTGTTTGAATTGTTCTAGATCTAAATTTCAAGACCTAATAGATCAAGTGCTTGTTCTTTTCTTCGTAAACACGATGGTCTAATCATCTGATTCGCACAAAGATAGGCTATTGTGTCTAAGCTTTCATTGTCAAAGCCAATTAGTGAAAATACCTAGCGATTTCCTGCTAGTGTAAATCTTAACGCAATCGAAAGGTCATAATCAATAGGTGGGGTTAGGGTATTGTTATCAGGTAAGTTTCTTTCAGAAAACCTGGAGCACAGATCTTCATTTTCAACCACATTTCCCCACTTTCCCATCTGCATCCTCTTCCTGTGATGGCTTCTTCAACAGTGATGAACAAGTTTTGAGAGGTATAATGATTTAGATGTATGAACTTTCATCAAATTAAAACTGGTTTTTGCCTGTTTAATATGAGAAAAGATAATAACTCGTCAGTATGCGTGTTTGGCGCATTTGGGATTTTACATATTTAATCAAGCCGATTCCTAATTCCCACTTTGGAATTCGACACTAGTCTAAGACGGGTATCGATTCTAACACGGGATACACCACTTTATATTTAGCACGAGCCGTTACTAAACCGATTCGATCTCCGTACGCAAGCATTGGATGCCTCCCGCGCATCGAGTTTAAAGGCAAAGGCGAAAGCTCGATACGTCAAATGGATGGTCCGTAAATCCTATCAATCAAAGGAATAGTATGTCGACCATTATATGGGCAGATGCGGGCCAAGGATATGCTTGAATTGCCTCGAGGCAGCTTCAGTACGAGAGAGTCGACTGATGTGATCTTGCATCAGGAAGTGCTCCTGTGACCTCTTGCTGACGGTCGGCCAAGATGGTTTTTTATTTTGCAATTTAAGTTAAGTTGCCCATGTGAGTGCTTTGAAGGCACTGCAAGTACAGCAGTGGGTGCGCCGGGCAAGGCAGAAATCAAAGGAAATCAAAGGTGGGCTTCCTCGCACTGGTTGTGGTTTGGCATTTAGGAAATACTAGTCTTCAAGTGATTCCGACGTAATTATAATTTTCATTATGCTTCTTGATTTATAGTAAAATGTTGTGGTGCTCTTCTCGTGGAGCAAGTCACACCGCTTGAACAACATAAAATTGATGTCTAATTCATTTCTTTATTCTATCCATTAGTGTGCTCGATTTATCATCTCTCTTGTATTTGGTATCAAAGCTAGGTTAAGTTGAGGTGAAGCGAATTGACGGCAACGGAAGAAGGAAAATCTAAATTTGATATATTCAATGGGATGGATTTCAATTTCTAAAAGGGGCTGAATTATGATTACTTGGATAAGAGGAATGTGCACTTTATCTCTTTATGGGGAGAAGCCAAAGTTGATGAAATAAGTTGACTGGAATTAGCTGGATAAACAAGCCTTACATGCTATTTAGTTGATTTTGGTTCATAATGTTGCATTTAAAATCATAAAAGAGAAAGCATTGCGGGATTGATGAATACTCTATCAAACATATACGAGAAACCCTTTACAATCAATAATATCTATTCAATGTGATGTCTATTGTATTAAAAGATGGGTGAAGATGTGTTAGTCAACAATGAATTCAATGTGATCATCAATCCATTGAGTTTGATTAAGTCAAATTTGCCAATGAGGTACATGGTTTGATTTTATTATCTTCATTGCCTAATCATGTAATGCTAATGTTACCGCTATTTATAGTTATTTGAGATCAAGATAGTTGATTTTTTTTTTTAATGATGTTTGCGAGAATTGAGTGAATTTGTGCCTACTGGTTTAGTACATGAAAGTAGAGGAGAACTAGTACTCATGTTAATTAGAATAGTGTGAACCAGAACAAAAATAGTCAATCTAAATTGATAGTGTTTTCTATTAGAATTATGGCAAGAGGGGCATCTTATAAGGGATTGTTCAAAATGAGAAGGGAAAGGATACTAAGTTGAGTTTACTAACAATAATATTCCAATAGGTAATAGTAACTTGGAGAGTATTAATTATGTGTTGTTTGTCACTAAGCATGCATCATTCAACGGATTTTTATTGGTATATTACTTATTAGTGCATGGATAGTGGTCATGTGCAGTAGGAGAGCTACGTTGAGTGCAATTTTGTGGGTCTTAGCAACATTAGAATCTACATGACGGGGTATTGTGAAGATGCTGATTGGTGTGAAACATGTTGCAAAGTTAAAAAAGAACTTCATATGCTTAAGTGTCCTAAATTCAACTTGAGATGCCCTAGTGATAATAAAAGAAATCAAACATAAAGACCCGAATGAACTCCAAAAGGGAGATAATGGTAGATTTCACGATGGGCTAATGCTAGTGAATCACAATTGATTTTGGGTGGAGGAAGGCACAGCAAGATGCCGCACTAATGTTAGTGAATCACAATTGGTTGTAGAGTTAATAAGCAAAACAATACTAGAAACAACCTATTAAATGCTCTATAATACCATACAACTTAAGAGTTTCATAACACCAAAGGGAGACAATGGATTTTGGGTGGAGAAGGGCATAACGAGACACTACACTAATGCTATTGAATTACAATTGGCTGCAGAGTTAATAAGCAAAATAATGCTAGAAACAACCTATAAATTGCTCTATAATACCGTACGGCTAAGAGCTGCTTAACAAATTCGCTTAATACAACAAGCTGCATGATAAATAGATCCCCATTGAATGTGATCAAATGTTAGACTTATGAGGAAGTGGGATTGATTATTCAGTTTGAAAATATTTGGTTACCCATTTTATATCCAAATGAGCAATGGTAAACCCAATGGCAAGCAAAAGAATGCATATGCCATGGCTGTGTATAAGGTGAATGAGGTTATCGATTGTGGTACCCTGTATTAAATTTGCTTGTTTTCAACAAAGATATTATATTTGACGAGTCTCCAATACTTATGAATGAGAGGACATAATGTCTACAAGGAATTTGACAGTGTCCAGCTCAAAGTAGAGTTGCAACCACTTGAGGTAGCGAGGAAGTAACAAAAACTTGCACGATAATTGACATAGACGGTGCTATTAGTGACGTGGCGCTTGTAAACCCAACAATTATTACAGCTGCTAAGTTTGACAACTTAAGTGGATGATCTCCTAACAGATAAAAATGTAATTGTGGTTTTGCTTGGTAGAAGAAGCCTTCAGCGAAAGGTACAAGAGGAGTTGGTGTCTTAACAAAATCCATAGTTATGATGAAATTCGAATGGTGTTTGGACTTCGAAGATGATCGTGGTGGTGGGGAAACCCCATTGGGGCTGTGGAAGAGTCACCCAAACGAAAACAAATGTGACAAACGTGAAGTAAAATTGAAAATTGGTTAACATATACTACGAGTTTGACCTCGTTAAAGAAAGTCCAACCCAAATTAAAATGTGTCAAAGCTCGGCCCATATTGGGGGTGGCCCAGGGTTCTTCAAGGAAAGTCCCAAGAAGTCGCAGATTTGTCATGACCGAGGGAAGTGATGAAATCAAAAACATTCGGAAGTCCATGTTTCGGTATCGGTCAAGTTAGTGCCATCTCGTGATAACTTTTGTGAATTTCTCCAAGTAATTGAGCGACTATTTTAAGAGAATTTGTGTGCGGTTGAACACTGTAAATTATTACTGACCAGAAAAAAAAAAACAGTCAATTATTTATTAGATATATCTAGGTATTATAACATCAAAAATATTTGAATGACTCGAGTGTAATTATAATTTTTGTCATATTGCTTGAATTATTATGGTATTTGTGCTGCTCATCTTGTGGAGTAGGTTGCCTAACTACATGAATTTTGTGTCTGATTGATTTCTTCATTCTATTTATTATTGGACTTGATCGCTTGTTTTTATGCAACTATTGTAGAAACAATTAAAAAACAAGCATGGACGCTTTTGCGATTGTACTGTGCAATTTTACAATGCATTGTCGTAACTAAGTACAAAAGCGTTGTCATAAATGATTAAATTATGTACAGTGTATTATTGTAATCAAGTGTAAAATGATAGTACAATGAAAGTAGGATGGTATCATGAGTTAATTATAGAAATTTCCAAGCAAGTACCGATTAATTTGTCCTTTGGAAAAAAGAAAAAGGAAAGATAGAACTACCTTTGCTTGATGGTACAAGATTCGAGATTCGATATGATTTGAATTAAAAATAAAAAGGACATCTAGGACTTTTACATCATGTCACATGTTTGACAAATCAAGACTCAAGACCTCATGTTACTGGTGTGACAATTTCATGCCAAATCAATAACCCATCTAACTTATATTAATCTACTTTCTTGGGCTCTATTTATAGTATTTGTTCTCCCCAAATTGTTGCCTTTGAAGAATGGATAACTGCATGAATTGGCTGGCGAGGTCAGTGAGGGAGCTCAAGGTCGGGTTATGCACTCGGCATAAAGCTGGCGGAAACACGAAGGATAGTGGATTTTGTCTGGGTGACAAGTATTGTCCTCACTAAAACTATAATGAATCTATGACGCCCTGAAATTTTGTCTGGATTTTGCATGTGCTTACTGTGATGCCCTGAAATTTTCGTTCTTAGATATTGCGAATAGATTTATATGGGCTTGTGGGATTGAAAGTTGGACTGGGCAATGAGCACGGTAGGCCATGCACGAGCCGTGAAGGTGTGGGCCTGAGGGTTCAAGATTTTGGGACGACAAGAGAGAAATTGGGCTGCGAGTGAGGCCAATGGGCCGGCGGTTGTGTGAGTGGGCCCAATGGGCAGTACGGACCGCGAAAGACCCCGGGAATTGAAGTAAACATTCACAGTGAGGGATAGAGGTTTAGGTTAGCCTAATTGTAATTGAAACCTTGAGGTTAAATGTCACCAAAATGCCCCAACTATAATGCAAATGTGATTGCAAGTTGGAATGACCAAAGAGGGGCACCTTTTTTCTCTAGTGGCCGAAATTTTGAGGGCATTTGGGGAAAATGACATTGTAGTTTAGCTAGGTTTATTTTACTCAATATGGACTAGCTGAATAAGAAATAAAATTTGAAATTGGATATGCAAAAGAGACAAAAGTCTCTTTGGTTTCCCCCTCACGTCCGCCGACCCTCTCGCCCTCTATCATCACACAAAATTTTCTTCCCCCAATCTTATTCTATGCATGGCTGCCACCACCATTTTCAAAGCCATCATTAGATAGTTTGCTTTACTCTTCTTTTTTTCCTCTTTTCATTTTTTTTTCCCTCACCCTTCGGCTTCCTTTCCCTTCATCTCTCACTCACCCGACGCCTCTCCCTCTCTTCCGCAAGAAGAACCAGTAGCTTTAGAACCTTCAAGCAGCCTCGAAGCACTAATTTTAAGCACTAAAAACCAGGTAAAGGAGGAGCGAGGTGTTAAATCTAACAATGGACAAACACGTGACGTAGGGAAATCATGAACTTATTTATGTCTGCTATGGTAGTTGGATGAAGTGGTGGAAGTGGATGTGCTTGTGCGGTTTTGGAGAGAAAGGGGAAGTGCATGCTGTGTTGGGAGGCCGGAATGGTTTGCATGTAGAAATTATGCTTGTGATAGCTTGTAGACGGTTGTTATTGTGGCTTAAATAGTGAAATGTGTTTGCATGTGTTTTGTGATGGTGGAATCATGCACGCATGAGATCCATGAGTGTAGATAGGGCATATGTGATACGTGCAATAAATGTTCTCTGTTTCCAGACATTCTGTGTTTTACTGACCCCCGTAGTTTGCTAATTTTGTAGAGGACGGTGGAGTGACATTTTGAGAAAACTTTCTACACGATAAATGCTCCCAATACCTTATTCTATAACATATAATCTAGTTAGAATTTTCTGGGTTAGGATGTTAGTGATACAGAACTCTTTTTACCCATGGGAGGAATCTGCCCGAGCTGGGAAAAATGCGGCCTTTAGGGCTTTTGGAATTTTTATAAATTTATGTGGACTGATTTTCGAAAGGCTATCTAATGAAAGTTGTCAGCACATCCCAAAGTTTAGCATATACATTTTTTAGATTAAATGGCGAAGTTAGGACGTCGCAATGACTCTACATTTAGGAACTAGTTTTCTAGCGATAAGAACAGTTTGTAGGCCACTCAGTGAGAATTACTGTTCTTAATAAAGAAAGATCTGGACCCGACTTCCTTCATAAGAAATGTAAGTCTAGATCTTGGCTATAACATATTAAAAATTTAGAATTTTTAAAGGTAGAATACTATACTTTCTGGAATTTCTTTTAAAACTGCTTAAATGAACTCAAATTCTGCCAATGGACTGAATTAGGCATTTGCGTAGATTGGTGTGCTATCTACTTGCTGGAAACTGTGTAAATTGTGGACTGAGAATGATATGCTATGCTGTGGACATGAGATTGATGGCTGTGGATGAATGGTGCTTCACGTGTGCTGGCAATTGCATGAGAATTGGCTTGCACCAAGTTGTTCTAGGCACATGTGTATATGGGCATGTGTTGTTGGTGTCTCATGCATAAATGGCACGTTAAATTATCACATGGAAGTGCATACGTATGCTGGGTGTTGTTGCCATGGTACCTAAATTAAGAGCTTGTGTGATAATGTGTGAATGAATAAAGTTAAGAGATGTCCATTGGCCAGCGACCCAATGATGCTCCCAGGGAGTGGTAATGCCCATGCTGTGTGATCAGGGATGCCTTGGTTTTGAACCATAAGGCCAACGACCCTTGGGTACTGGGATGCCTTGGAGAAAGATGCCCAAGGCCAATGACCCATAGAAGTTTGGCCAGAGACCCAGAAGTGACTCAAGCGGATCTGGCCAGCGTCTTGGATTAAATCCGACATGAGGATGGATTTGAATAGGTTACACGTTCGATAATCTCACAAGGTGTGTGAGTGCGTGTGCATGGATGAAAGTGAAAGTGCCTGCTGCATGTTTATCTTATATGCGATTTGCCATGTCTATTTTGATGCCTCATGGTTGCTATAAGAGGATTTTGTTATACTTGATATGTGGCTCGTAGTATGTTCTATGAGTTGCACTATTTGCCATGCCTCGAACAATCTTTCTGGACTAGCTAGTTGCATAATTTTGCTTAGATCGTGTGAATTAAGACCTGGCTATATTCCTCTACTAGGGAAATTGCTCACCCCTTTGTTTTACAGGTCGTTAGATGGACATACCGCCCGTAGCTACTTATGAAGCGCCTATATATCGAGAGGGCAGGCTCCAAGATATCGTAGATAGTGAGACAGGCCTCGTGTTTACCCACTATGTATGTAGGATATGGTTTGATGACGGACACCCCACCCTATTCTCCATAAAGATTGTGTCCTAGTTTCTCAACCTGGACAGTGACCTGATCGGGCCTCTTTGCTAGTGAGCGGTCGGGCCGATGACCAAGCAATGGGTCAGTAGTCCGGGCGGATAGGTCCAAGCTAGGTGGAGCTCCTTAGTTTTGGTAATTTGATGATGTCTGGGGAAAATAATCGGGTAGAGGATTTAGGGAACTTTTGACCTCTCAGGTATTTTGTTAGTTTGTCCATCTTGATGTTGTCGTTTGCAAATTGTATTGTCAAGATGTAAGCCTTCCTCCTGTAAGTATGATGTTTTAGAAATGATATAAGAAGAAGCATTATGAAACTTATCTTGGCACATGTCTCATTCATGTTATAAATGCTAACCTATTTAAAAGACTTCTGCTCGCATGAGAACTTAAGTTAATAGGTTCAGGGTCTAGTGAATGATGGCTTGGGACGTCACACTTACCCTATCTAGATAAGAAGATCCGAATATTCCTTTGACTCAATTCGCTAGTCAAAAGAATTAGAAGCTAGCTTTCGGGCCTAGAATTTTGGAAAGAAGAACTAGAGCTAAATCAATTAAATTATTACTTTCTTTTACTCAGTCAATCAGAGGAACGGACAATTGACACAAATGGCTGACTTTATTTGGGAAAACCTCACTATTACTAAAAATATCCAATTTTATGGGCTATAAGATCCCTCGGTGATTGCGTTCATTAACTCCAACGGCTTCCTTATGCTCTTGAAGATTCCTCAACAACCAATTTGGAGATTCAAGATTATATAAGAGACTTATACAAGCTTAAGGGTGCATGGAAAAACAAGAAAGCTATAAATGCCGAAGGCTACAATTGCTGAAAGTTCTTGTTAATTATAATTGGGACTTTGCTAGCATAATAATCTTTGGGTTACTGTGAGAATAATAGCTTGTTGTGAGCTACAAATTCTTGAAAAAGTGGATCATGCAATAATTTATAATTATTTGTTATTTATTTTTTATAGTTCAGTATAGACTATTATTCCCAAAATAAATATATTAAAGACTATCACATTATCATTTCTCTTGTCATTGTGATTTGAGAAGTGTATAAGTGTATAACAAGTCCTTGTGTATCGATAGTGGGATCTATCAATTTTGGGTAGAAGGAACACTTGCCTTGTTGTAACTACTCAAGAGATTATTAGTGTAGATTTCGGCCTTGTTGGTTGCTATTGATATGGAAGAATGGACATGGACCTGGTCTAAGCTAAACCACTATAAGATTTGCATGAAACTCCTTGTCTCTTTACTTATTTCATTATTTATCTCATAGAAGCATCATGCATATGATATTATCAAACTATTCTTACATGTATAGACCTTAATTTGAGTTGTTTTGCAAAAAAATTGTTAAGTTTTGAGAATCAACTTATTCACCCCCTCTTGGTTCTATTGTTAGCCTCAACAACCTAAATACCTAGAACCCATGATTGAGTATGAATATATGTCTCCAATAAGATGAGGAAATAGTGGTCGACTTCTAAATCTAATGAAACAATATCTACATTGTTTTAATATTCAAGTCGAGTCACAATTGTTTCGCTGAAACTGAATTGGTACTAGTCTCCCACAGTCTTTTATGGGCTTTGACCTCCATAGAGATTTTTCAAGTCAAGCTGCTGCACTTCAACTTCATCATAATCATGGACCTCAATAAGACACCTACTTTACCTGTAACTTTAATAGTTCCACAGGGATTCTCAGATACATTAAGTTTACTATTACTCACCGAAGCATAATATAGGTAACCAAATATTTCTATGAATAGAATTAGCAATGTTACCTGACTATACTTCTTCAAGAGTCAAACATTCAATCGCAATCAATGAAACTCTATTTACTAGGCAGTTCGCCTTGCTAAGTGCAAGGAATTTCCTAATCATATTGGATATTATGTTCAAGCAGGTGAACAAAAGTATCAACCGCTTTGAAGTCTATGTGACTATTGGCATATCAAGAGAACATGGAACTCCAAGAAACCAAGTCCCTTTTATTGCTCATGTCCCTAAAAATCCGCTCCACTCCAGCTCAGTCATTGCATTTCGAGTAGAGACTGATGTTAAGAGTTGTCAATCACCCAGTCGAGCTTGAGCTGGGATGGAGTGAGCGCGCGATGGACGCGCCTGCGCGGGAGTGGATGCAGGACTTGAGGAAGAGAGAGAAGGTGAGGAGGTTAAGATGAGATCCATCACGGTACTTGAGTTCAAGGGAAGATTTCTCCGCGAAGGTGGCTGCCATCGAGATGGGCGGTCAAGTGGCAGTCAAGGGGTGAGGGTGAGACTTTTTTGGTGGGAAGGAGAAAGCTTGATATTAGACGGGAGAGAGAAGGGGAGTCTGCTCCACACAAGACAAGCGTGGTCTGTCATATCAAGAGCACTCTAGTAACTAGAAATGTAAATAGATAACCATAAGGCAGTTCTTCGTCAAAACACAGGCATTATCGAATGCTAAAATCATTTAGGTTCCCGAATTACATGGTTAATTATGCTTCTGATGGAATTACCTTCATTTTACATTTCATTCATACAAGAAGAAAGAAAATCAAACAATGCCCGATTTTGTGATTCTCTTGTTATTCTGAAGTCGATATTTGTTGGAAATTGTCAAAGCACTTGATTAAGTTGAGAACAATTCATGTTCTATTTTAGTGTCAACATCATCAAATTGCTTCACAGATGGATATAGAAGCGGCTTCGAGGTAGTTTATAAATATCTCCTTTAAGCATGTGCAGGACCTGTTCATTAAGGCTGATCATGGGGATTAACTTTAGCAACTATTAACATTTATTTATTATCTCTCTTTCCTCTTCAATGTCTTCCATTTCAACTTCATTTTCTTTCCTAAGTTGATCATAAACCCACAATGGGAAATAAATTTGACTTGAACTTGCAACATTTCATTTACATTTCTCCTCCCATCGACAATTTCCATAAGTAACATTTCAAAACTATAAACATTAGGTTTATAATATACACCACCAATGTCCTTGTAGAATAGTTGAGCCATATCACCCGAGATCCCTCTTGCAGCAAAGGTTTGGACATCCACAATTGACGACAATCCGTCATTTGCAAAATAAAGGCGATATTGTTGTTACTGCTTGGAATAAACCTACTACAATATGTAGTATTTGTCAAATGGGTTGAGCATCTAAACTTCTTTTTTTGCCTTCCAAATCTAGTACTACTAAGCCTTATGAAAAGATATATTGTGATTTGTGGGAAAAAGCTCCAATAATCTCATTTCGAAGATTTTAGTATTATGTTTGTTTTGTAGATGATTATACGTGATAGACTTGTTTATTTCCATTACGGCAAAAATCCGACTTTTTTGCATGTTTTCTGAATTTTGAGAAATATTTGGAAAGACAATTTAGAGGGTATATTAAAATCTTTCAATTTAATGGAGGAGGAGAGTTCAATCGAATAGAATTTGTACTTCATTTGCAAAAGAATGACATTATTAATTAAGTAGCTTGCCCAAATACTCTAGAGTAGAATGGAGTTGTTGAGCAAAAACATAGGCACATATGTGAAATTGTCTTGACTATGCTTCATTGAAGTGGAATTCCTAAAAAATATCGGGTCGAAACCTTTCAAATAGCAGTTTTTCTCTTGAGTTGGCTTCCTACAAGGGTGTTGGCATGAAATCACCATATGAACTCTTATTTGGCAGAAACCTAGATTATAATTCTTTGCAAGTTTTTGGTTTTAGGTGCTTCCCTTATCTTAGGGATTACACCAAAAATAAGTTCGATACTCGATCGTTGCCATGTGTGTTTCTTGGTTATAGTGATTGTCATAAGGGATATTGATGTCTCTATCCTCCAATTGGTCAAATCTATAATTCATGACATGTCGTTTTTTATTAGACTGTATTTCCTTCTCTTATACCCAGCTTATTATTTCAGGATCAAAGTGATAAAGCAAGGATACTTGAATTTATAAGTTGGCCAAATCAAGATACTATAATGTCGAACTCGGAATTTTCACTTTTAAATTTGCAACAAGGTGCGTTCTCTAATTAATCGCATGATGACTTATTAAATTCTGCTACTCATGATACTTATCATGAAGATATCGTTGATGGAGGTGAATCACATGTTCATGAAAATCATGTTGAAATTGGTACCTCATCAAGTGCTCCAATTAATTCTCCATGCAATTTGGCAAATGAAGATTCCTCTATGGATGGCCTTACTGATTCTTCAATAGCATGTTCACTCGCTCCAAATCATTCAATGATTACTCAAGCATGTGCTGCTATTGTGAAGCCTAATCCAAAATATGCCAATTTACATATGATGGATTCTATACTGAAGGAGCCACATAATGTATATTTTGCTTTGAAACATCTAGGGTGGTCGGCGGCAATGAAAGAGGAACTCGAGGCATTGAATTGAAATAAAACTTGGACTCTTGTTCCACGTCCTTCAAATACTAATATTGTGGGATGTAGATGGGTTTTTAAATGTAAGTTAAAAGGCTAATGGTATATTAGAAAGATTAAAAGCAAAATTGGTCGTTAAAGGATATACTCAAGTAGCAGGAGTAGATTTTCTTGAGAGTTTCTCGCTAGTTATTTGACCAGAAAATATAAGAATGATCCTCACCAATGCTACTATTAAAGGTTGGCTTATTAAACAATTAGATGTTAAAAATGTCTTCTTACATGGTTTTCTATCACAACCCGTTTATATGGAGCAATCGCTAGGTTTTGAGGACAAAAATCATCTGCCTTATGTTTGCAAATTGGAGAGAGCTTTGTATGGCCTTAAGCGAGCACCAAGAGCTTTGTATGGCCTTAAGCGAGCACCAAGAGCTTTGTATGGCCTTAAGCGAGCACCAAGAGCATGGTTTGATCGCTTTAGCTCATTTTTTTTTTTGGCATCCAGTTTCTTTTGTAGCATTGCTGATCCTTCTTTGTTTATTAGAAAATCAAATTGTGGCATTCTAGTTTTGCTTTTATATGTAGATGACATGATTGTTATATGTGATCATCCAAAATTGCTTAATGATTAAGCAACGAATTTGTAATGAAGGATATGGGGTCATTACATTATTTTCCAGGAGTGGAGGTGAGGATATTCTCTGGTGGCCTTTATTTGTGCCAACAATAATATGCTTTGTCAATCCTTAAAAGTGCACCAATGGAGGGTTGCAAGCCAGTTTTCACACCTATGGTGGCTAGTTCTCATTCTAGTATGGATGCAAGACTATTTTAGGATCCTACACTATATCGAAGAATCATCGGAGCTCTTCAATATCTCACTATTACATGGTTGAATATTTCATATGTAGTCAATTTTGTTTGTCAATTCATGCATCAACCTACTGTGAATCATTTTCAAATTGTGAAGCGCATCTTACATTATGTGAAAGGCACAATAGATTGAGGTATGCAAATCTTGTCCAAGTCAACATTGGACTTGTATGCCTTTTGTGATGTAGATTGGGCAAGTTGTCGCTTGACTCAATGATCAACTATTGAATTTTGTACTTTCTTAGGTAGCAACTATATATCATGGAGTGCTAAGAAGCAATGAACAATTGCTCAATTTAGTGTTGAAGCAGAGTATTGTGCACTGACATCAACGCCTACAGAGATTATGTGGATATCATTCCTCTTAAGAGATTTGGGTATTCATCATTCCAATCCACCAATATTATTTTGTGATAATATCAATGCAATTTATATGTTGATTATGCAAGAACCAAACTTATCGAATTGGATTATCATTGCGTATGAGAAAAGGTGGCTCTTGGAACATTCGTGACTAAGTATGTTTCGTTTAGGCATCAAATTGCCGATCTCTTCATGAAACCTTTATTTAGAAAAGCACTTGGAAACTTATGTCACAAATTGTGAATTTGGGATTCTCCTATTCCCAATTTGAGGAGTAAAGGTAGTGATTTAACAATCAGGGAAGAAGAATATGGAGATATCAATCAAAATCTAATCAAAATCACTAGTTGATTCTTGAAGATGCCAGAATCAAAAGATTGATGACTGTTATAATATAATGATCTCTTTATTTATTAGTTTCCATTGATATATCGTTTTCTTGCAAAATGTACCATTTGTAATATTTATATATAATGGAAGTCATGTCAACAATTGTACGTTAAGATTAAGAATCAAACACTTTTGTTCTTTCACATTTGACATGAAATCATACATGAGCCTTGCTTAAAGCTGTTAAAGCAAAAACCAACGAGTTGCACCACATTAACATGGTAGATCCTTCCAATGGCAATCACTTCTCCTATGAAATCTTGGCCATTAGATTTTGATTTATTCAAAATCTTAACAGCAACTTTAGTGTCACTTCTTTACCCAACTTTAGCCTCATTTTATATCGAATGCATAAATCAAGTTCTTTTTGCTTTTTTTCGGGTGCCAATGTCTGAAGATCGAAATTAAGGCCGCTGTGTACTTCAAAAATTGTGGATTAAGATCGGCGCTACACTGTTCAGGGTTTGGCATTCGCGACGGTTTTCTGGCGAGCAACCATATGGCAATCGCACTCAGACCAAAAAAAAAAACATATGGCAATCGCACATATCGTGATACCTTTCCCCTTATCAAATCATTTGTACTAGGAATGCCTGGGTACAAAATTCCCTCTAAGGTGTTTGTTCTGCAAAATCCCCCTGTACAGCACTTGTCTGTTGACTGGCATCGATTCCAGTCCGAGGTCGCAATCCTCCATTACACGTCGGTTAGAGCTCTTAAATCGATGCCCTTTGTTTGGCTTTGGGATTCTTGTCGCAGCACATCCATTGTCATTCCAAGATGGGTTCGTTGCGTTGCTCTGGCGCCGGGCTGATCTCCTTTCCGCTGTGTGTTTCTTGGTTCCTAGCGAATCGATAGCGTAGGGTATCATAAAACGGCTCAAAATGAGGTACGAGATTAGGTAAAACGCCCCGGCATAGTCGCTAAAAGGTCCTTCGAATTTCGTCCCAAAATTTTAAGCAGCACATCCGGCCTTTAATTAACAATGAAATGGTCTCGTTGCTAAAGGTAAATGAAATGGTCGGCGGACGAGAAAATATTGTTAATGCGACATTGGCAATGATAACGACAATTGCAAAAGGGAAGGTTTTGCATACCGAGGAAGTGGAGTTCAATCTCCTTCATGAAGTTGGAGAGGAGACACTTATGGAGTTGGAGCGAAAGAAGAACCACGCCTCCGGAGACCGTGCATACGGCAATTAGTCCGGCTCCTAGGGAGGAATTATCCATCTTCTCTCTTCTCTCTCTGGCCTATTTCCTCAATGGAACGGTGATCAAGATCTGCAGCTATCAGATGGAACAATTTGGTTGGAGAAGATCCGAGGGAGCGAGAAAGAAAAAGGAGGTGAAAAAGGAGAGCCAAAGAAGAGAAATTTGAGGACTGATCGCCATCAAAAGTCCATGTTAGATTGCGGATGCATGAGGATAGAGAAACCAATGACGTTCCAATGAACGGTCTTCCTTCCTCCAGGTTAGATCGTGGATGTATAAGAATAGTGGCTGGTTGTCGTTAATAACGACTTTCCTCCAGGTAAGATCGTGGATGTATAAGAATAGTGGCTGGTTGTCGTTAATGACGACCTTCCTCCATGTATTTAGTTGTTGAATCGATTTTGTCACTTCAAACCATTACCTGCGTTGCATTTGATGCACCGGCAATCAGTTCAAAGGACCACATACTTAGCTCGACCCTCAGCCATACGTCTGATTGTTGGGTCGTCAATTGTAGGCATCACGAACGTGCAAACTTGATTGGATATGGATGCTGACAATATCCATGAGTGTAATCGTACACCGATCGAAATAGTGGTTGGTGAAAGTTTCCTCTTACTAGTGATGGATGGAAACATAACCCTAACTTGGATACCTACAAAAAGAGTTCCCATAAATTTTCTTTTGTTGCTATTGTTGAGGTTTACCGAAAAAGGTTGTGAGATGTAATTCGACATTTCTCTCTCTTTTCTCGCTCTGTGAAGTAATTGCTTATTTGCTTCTCTTTTCTCTTTCAAATCTTGACAAGGCACAGATGCCATTGTTGAAACTTCATTGTGATGTGGCCATTGCAATGTCAAGCAACGAGTTTGACACTGACACAAGATCTTTCACGTGTGCAAGAGAGAAAGAGTCGAGGCCTTTGAGTAAATTATAATCAAGTATGGGGACATTTTAGTTACTTTTGAAACACTAAATTTTATCGTGAATTTGTGCTCACAAGGTTTCAATCCGTCCAACTTCATGCATCCCAACCAGTACATCGTTGTTCTTTCTTGGGTAATGCTGCGTATGCTTTCACCAGTTGTTTTGAGTAATGCTATCATACTCGTTTTGTTCCTCGTCGGTTATGGATTACGGCGCCCTTTGGCAGGAAGGATTATGAATTAATTCCAAATGCTTGATTACTGTTCACCTAACCTGAAAAATACTATATCATTACAAAGAAGAAAATAAAGGATGATGTGGTATCTAAATAAGCTTTGAACAAGGTTAATCATACTAAATATTCCCAATTCAATCAATTATGTTTTTTTTATTTATATATTTAACTATTTATTGTTATTTGAAAAGGTATGGTACCAAAATTCCTGGTAGTACCTAAGTTTCCCTTCATCATCATTGCACCGGTTGGTTCAAGCCATTCAAATCAATCAATAAGCTACAACTCGATTGATGTGACGAGACATGTCACATGAGTCAACCTTTACCTAAAATTGAATGATTTGGATAAACATCTTATTAAAAAATCAATTGTGTCATTTATAAAAAATAAATGAACAAAAAATATTTGTATCATTCATAAAAATATAAAAATATAATTGTCGATAATGAAAATATCCTTTTTTGAAATAATTATTTTTAAATAAATATTTTTCAAATCATTTATTTTTTTCAAAGACAAATGGAGCCCAAGGCTAATTTTTTTTTTTTTAAATCCAACAACCTAGCACCCTTGGATTCATTGAAAAAAAAAAATTACATCCTTTTAGGAGAGCCACCTAAGCCTGACTTGTTGACTACTCAAATTTCAATTGAGCCCAAGTATATATAATTCCCAAATCAAATTTAGTCAAGCTCGAGCTTAAAATCACTTAGGCTTGAACTGCTCTTAAACTTATCGATCCGTTCAATTTTAATCTTTTCAAGCTTAACTATATATGGATACTTAGGATGCTGCCTCTATTGTTACTTTCATAGTTAAAGATCAATCCCTAAAGTCCCCTAAACGGCACTCCTCTTTCAATGCAGTTTGCAACCCAATTGAATTCTTAGCTTGTGCACCACTTTTGTCAATGGAGTTGACCTCAGATTTCAAAATTCAAACTCGATCCGGGTGGAGAGAGGGGTCGAGCCATTGAGTTCGGATCTCGACAACAGCTGAGTGAACCGGGCCGACTTTTGGAACATAAAAATAAGAGGGGGGGAACTTGACTAGATTGCACAAGCCATGAGTAAGTAGTACAGGCTTCTGGTGGTGCTTTCATTTGAGTATCAGTAACTTTATAACATCTTGATAACAACATACGTTAGCATACATAACCACGAACGAACTCGTCCCATCCACGACATCAGTAAAACTGATTGAATCCACTACAAAATAGGAGCCAATTCTTACATCGACCCCAAAGAAGCAGCAGCACTCGAAATGGTGGACCAACCATCCCGACGAAAGCAACTGAGGAACAACCCCATGAGATTCAGTGATGAAATTTGCACAGAAAGAGAGAGAGAGAGAGAGAGAGAGAGAGAGAGATGGGAATTGGGAATCAGCTAACCGTTGTTCATCGACTGAGAGTTCGGGTCAGGAGGTGAAGTACAAGATGGGGCAGAGGAGGAGGTGGAGAAGCTTGATTCAGGCGCACGAGCACGACACGAACACGACCCCGTACACGATGCGAGCACCCATTCTCGAGCTGAAGCCGAAGCGCCCGGCGTGATCTGGCCTTGATGGATGGAGAGAGAGGCTGTGCTTCTTTAGGGCGGTACGTCAGATCTGGAGCACCGGCTATAGAGAGAGACAGAGAGACAGAGAATGTGTGTGGGAGTGCGGGAGCGTTGCTTTTCTTTGGCTGCTCTCGAAGTTCAAATGCAGGTCTCAGCACGCACGATGCGTAACGTGTACTTGAAGTAATCTTTAGGCTGACGCATGTTGCACGCTTTCAAGTTGCAGCAGAGAAGCCTAGATACTTTTCTTTCATAGGCTTTCCTAAGAAATTCAGAGAAATTAGATTGACGACAAAATAGGTAAATATTAAAAAATTCGAAACCAAGCGTAAGAAGAATAGGACGTCTCTTGAATCATATGAATTTCAAGTGAAATCCATCTACATGGAGAGTTCGGATTAATTGACCTCACATGCACTCAAATCAATAGAAAATCTTTTCAAGAGGAATAGCAATGCTCCATTGTTCCTGATGAATTACAATTTTATCTCTCGACATTAAAAGTCTGATGTTTGAACTATTCTAAATGCATGATTGTCCTGGTAACTACCTGTTTCACCAAGGAAACACAAGGTGCAAAAATCAAATAAAAATAAAAGCCATGAAACAAAGGCATCAACCTACACTCATAGACAAAAATACCTGTTTGCTAAACTTTTTCCATCCACCTAGTCTTATGTGGCAACTCCCATGACAAGCGGTGATGGCTTGTACAATGACATACCATCCAAGCAGAAATCAAGATATCGATGTGTACAGAAACAACATCGTTTTGAAGCTGCAAAGCTGAACAGCAGCTTGGATCCATGATAAAACGACATCATTTTGTATACTTCATCACCCTAATTTTTGCTCTAATGACCTGTCATTTGTACATATCATCACCGTTTGCCAGGCTGGCTATCTCGTTGGCTTTTATTGGAAGGAAATGTTAATGGGTTTGGGTATTTTTGTGCTCAAGGTATTAAATCATGCTTATTTTGTCATTTGGGCTATCAAAAAAAATATTAATTCTGGTCCTTTTCTTTGGGCAAGTAATTATGGTCCAAGAACTGCATTTTTTATGACAAAAGAAAAATCAGAAAAATTTTTCCTCGCAGTCAAGAAAATTAGTCTCGCCATTCCCTGAAAAGAAAAAAAGCTCGAAGTCAATAAATAGAGCATTAAAAATAATTAACTAAAATATAAGGTGGTTTCCTGATACCAAATGGGTCCATAGCTCAGTGGTAGAGCATTTGACTGCAGATCAAGAGGTCACCGGTTCGATCCCGGTTGGGCCCTTCTATTTTGGATTTTTTTTTTTTTTTTTGCCTCCCTTTTCGTCAACCATGCTTTCCATTTTTCGGTTTGAGTTAGTTCTAATATGAGATGGTCTTGACATAACATTAAATGCATATTGCTTAAATTTCCCCTCAAAAAATGCTTTTTATTCAATCGAGATTTTATTAAATACATATTCCTTCTTTCTTTTTTTTTTTTTGCCTCCCTTTTCGTCAACCGTGCTTTCTATTTTTCGGTTTGAGTTAGTTCTAATATTGAGATGGTCTTTTAGACATAACATTAAATGCATGTTGTTCTTAAATTTTGACATAACATTAAATGCCCCCCTCAAAAATGCTTTTTATTCGATCGAGATTTTATTAAATACATATTCCTTCTTTCTTTCTTTTTTGCCTCCCTTTTTGTTAACCGTGCTTTCCATTTTTCGGTTTGAGTTAGTTCTAATATGAGATGGTCTTGACTTAACATTAAATGCATGTTGCTTAAATTTCCCCCCAAAAAATGCTTTTTATTCAATCGAGATTTTATTAAATACATATTCCTCCCTCTCTTTATGAGTTGAAGATGAGATTAATCATTTTAGAATTTTATTCAATTTTCTCCAATTTTAAAATCTTGCCATTCCGCTACTAAGATGCTTGCTTTTTACTTCGATTTTAACACATTACAATAAGGGTAATGCTGAAAAATTGACAATGGATATATAAATAATGAACCTAACATGACTAATTCAACATTCATCTTGAGACAATGCACTCTTTCTCTCACTTCTAGTATAATTTCCAGTCTTGCACTCACGATTTCCTAATCAATGAGCTATAAAGGTCTGAACTCAATTGATTCATGAGGTGACACGAAACAAGGATGAAGAATATAATTTCATATATTTTGTCACTACATTTCAATGCACATGTATATGTCTACTTATATAGTACAAGAAATGTAAAATAAGGAAATTGTATGCAATATTATCTTTCCTAAATTATTCTAAATCTATGATCCCTTACATCAATTAATGAATTGGAATTTGGCTAGGGAATCAATTAAGGATCAGCACAAATCCTTTATCCAACACTCCCTCTCAAGCTGGCGGCTTATAAATGTCAAAAACATCTAGCTTGCTTAACAAATATGTGTTGCCTTTGACATAAAAGGTTTATTGAAAATATCTGCAAGCTGTTCCACAATTCCAATCCCTCGAGTTGTAATAATCCCTTCTTGAATCTTCTCTCGAGTAAAATGGCAATAAACTTCAATGTGCTTCGTTCTTTCGTGAAAAACTGGATTTGCTACTAACTTGAGAGCGGTATCGTTATCACAAAATAATTCACTTGTGCCATCAATTTGCACACCAAGGTCTGAAAGTAATCCTCGTAACCAAACTACCTTGCAAACAGTTTTTGTCATAGCTCAATACTCCGATTCAGCTGATGATAATGAAACTATTGACTAGTTTTTCGTCTTCCACGAAATCAAGGACTTTCCTAATTTGATACAAAAATCAGTGATGGATCTTCTTGTCATGGGGCATGTGGCATAATCTGTATCACAATAGGCCATCATCTTCATGTCGCAGTCTTGTGATAGTAGAATTCCAAGTCCTGGACATCCCTTTAAATACTTCACCACTTTTAGCACTGCACTCATATGTGATTGCTTCGGATTATGCATAAACTGGCTAAGTATTTATACCGCATAACAAATATCAGGCATGGTCATGGTGAGGTAGATCAATTTTCCAACTAGTTGCTAATATGTTGATCGATCCTTAAGAAGTGAATCTTCGTTTGGAGAGGAAGATCTTGCATCATACTTATACGTCGTCAATTTGGCATTCTGGTCAATAGGTATGGCAGCTGGTTTGCATCCTAACATTCTTGCTTCTGATATGATTTCCAGAACGAACTTTAGTTGATTGAGACAAATTCCTTCACTAGATCGAGCTATTTCAATGCCAAGAAAGTATTTGGGTGGTCCCAAATCTTTAATATGAAAGGTTAAATGCAGATATTTTTTAAGGTTCTGAATCGCAATATCATCATTTCCCATGATAAGTATATCATTGACATAAATTAACAAGTAGATCGATGAAATACTGTTGGTCCATGTGAACAGTGCATAATTATGCTTGGAGTGTCGAAAACTTGCATTTGTAAGTGCCGTGGTAAATTTTGCATACCACTGTCGAGAATCTTGCTTGAGCCTATATAGGGATTTGCGGAGACGACATACATGTGACTCCCCCTGTCTGTGCAATCCCTATGGAAGTTTCATGTAAATTTCTTCATCAAGATCACCATGAAGAAATGCATTATCGACGTCCATCTGATGTAGATCCCAATTTCAAAATGTAGCGATAAATAGAAAAGAGCGGACGATAACTTCCTTAGCAACAGGGGAGAAGGTTTCATGATAATCAAAACCTTCATGTTGTGTAAATCCTTTAGCGACAAGCCGAGCTTTATATCTTTTAATTGAGCCATCCACCTTATATTTTATCTTATACACCCATTTGCATCCAATAGGTCTTCTGTGGGGAGGCAATGAAACAATATCTCTAGACAGTTTTCTTAAATTGATTTTTGATTATGGACAAGAATTTCGACATATATGAAAAGGTTTGATTTTTGGATTGCATGAGGAATATCCAAGTGGCACGGGAATAGTCGTCTACAATCGTAAGGAAGAAACAAGATCCATTGCGATGTGGTGTATGGTAAGGACCCCAAATGTCCATGTGAATCAATAAGAATATACTAGGGCTCAAGATCCACTAGTAGGAAATGATGCTCGTGATTGTTTTGTCAGAGGACATATTTTACAATCAAGACAGGGAAAAATGGCGTTGTGGCTGAGACGCTTATGAGAAAGGGACTTTTTATTACTAACAACAGCATTACAGTGTATGCTTTTATTTAAGGAAGACAAATCAAAATCATTGGGAAGCGTGATCCAAAAATATAATCCTTGTTCCATCCTACCCAAGCCCATCATTTTCCTAGTTTTCAGAGTTGAAATTGGCTCGACAAGAATTGTCCTTATAGACTTTGGAAACAGATATGAGGTTGAATCGAAACTGATCCGAGCCGTTGGATTCCCCTTTTTGATCTAGATCATTGATCTGGTCCCTTCTAGACAAATCAACATCCCCATTTCCTCTAGGGTTTCCTCCGAGACCCCTTGCTCTCTGCGGCGGCTGTCATTCGCCATGGAACCAACCGGAAATCCAAGTAGCAAGGGCCATGGCTTCCGTTCCTTTCCCTTCTCCGGCGGCTGCAAGTTGCTGGCTTTCTTCTTGGATGGCCAGCTGAAAAATCCTCTCGAGCGTCGGAGCTGGATCCATGGCGAGGATTTGCGACCTAAAAGGTATGAAATTGTCGTTTAGGGTTAAGAGAAATCGAGTCGTTTTCTCCCTTTCTTTGATTTCTCTGTATTGTTTGAGGGTTGTCTTCGGTCCCTTGAGTCGTTCTTCCGCCGCTTCAAGTTCGTTCCAAAGGGCCGATAACTGGTTGAAGCAAGCGATAACCGAGAGGTTCCCTTGTTTCAACTTCGAGAGGGCTTGTGTGAGGGAGAAAACCTTTATGCGATCGAGTTTTCTATACATTTCTTTAATGTCTTCCCACATTTTCTTTGCACCTTCAGTCGGAGGAAGCCTGGCCGTGACTTCCGGCACATCGCAATTTCTGATCCAAGTCCGGACTAGTTGATTGCACCGACGCCAGTGACGTTGCATGCAGTCGCCGGTCAAGAAGGGGATGGATCCATCAAGGAATCCATCTTTGTCCTTTGTAATGAGGGCTCACCGGAACTCTCTTACCCACGTTGAATAGTGGTCAGATCTAGCAAGTTGAAGGGTGATTAGTCGCAGCTCCGGTCCGTCGGCCAATGAAGTGTACAGGGGGTCACTGGGTTCAAGGTGGCCAGCGGCGGTCGGAAACGGCAGTGGCATCATTCCGGGTGGTAGATTCGGGTAGGGATTCATTCTCGACCTGCCTGGATTCAATTCGGGTCTGTGACCCTGAGGAACCGGGTCTGGATCTTCAGTGTTGGGCTGTAGGCCGTGGTTTGCCCACTGTTGACTGGACCTTGGAGTCCATTGATTGGGCCCAAGAGCCCATGGCCCTTGGATAAGTATCCATGGCATATACGGCCATTGGATTTGAACAGGTTGGACTGAAGGCACCGAGGAATTTTGTGCAATCTGCTGCACTTCCTCTAGAGCTTGAATGGATGAATTTTCTTGTGTAGGTGAGTCTTCAATTTCATGACTAGCTGGATTCTACATTTTGGATATGAAACTGAATTCCAATCCGGTGTGCTTATTTGTTCTGCAGGATGGAAATCGCAGCAACAAACTAGAGAACAATCGGAGGCAATTCAATGGAAAAAAATATTTGTGGAAGCTAGGTTAGAGAACCCGCTCTGATACCATGACATGAAACAGGGATGAAGAATATAATTTCATATATTTTGTCACTATATTTCAATGTACATGTATATATCTACTTATTTAGTATAAGAAATGTAAAATAAGGAAATTGTATGCAATATTATCTTTCCTAAATTATTCTAAATCTACGATCCCCTACATCAATTAATGAGTTAGAATCTGGCTAGGGAATCAATCAAGGATCAACACAAATCCTTTCTCCAACATGAGGTTCATACAGTATAAATAACCTTTGTATAGTCAGGTTTCTACATGCGCTCTTAGATTTATCCAATATACTAGACAATTGCATGTGCTTTGCATGGAGAAAATTAAAAAAACCGACAACCTTTTGCTACAAATTTTTAACAACATCGTGTGAAAACCATGATTCCTCGAATAAATGCCAAAAATTAAGCAAAAGCGAGCTTCTCCTTGTCCTTTTTTCATATGCGAACGTCAGCGGTAGCATTGTTATAGGTGACAATAAGCTATTGCTTCCGTATCGTTTTCCCTTCTTTGGAAATATTTCTTAAAGTAGATGAATCTTAATTCCCATGCTTGCCATATCGGAACCCGTGGTCCTCCAAAAATCCTGCAAATAAGAAAAATCACATACTTGCTGTATGATTTAGAGATGGGGAATATGAACAGTCAACTCGAGAAGATGGAAAAAAAATTAAAAGGGGTCAAGGGAAACATTATTATTGTTATTATTAAACAAAACCTGAGTCATTTTGAGCAATTTCAGAATGAGACTAAGCCGTTGTGGAAAAGACTTAAGTGGAAGTCCTTTTTTTGTGGAGAATGCAAGAATTCCAATTCTTACAATAAGGAGGATGCATTTCTGGACATTTGGCATCATTCTTAAACCTTTAGTAATAGTATTAATTAAGTCATAAATCTTAAGAATATATTGTTTTTATATATGTTTATATAAACAAATCTGTGTGCAGCTAGTAGCAGTTGAGGAGTCATTCTTTGTACAAAAGTCAAGGATTGATCGGTGATAACCACATGAGATTTTTCTCATGGCATAAGTAAAGCAAAAAATACAAGGAGTATGTTGAATTATTGTATCAAGAAAAAAGATAGAAATGTTCATATGACTTTGATCATCTTTAGGTGGTAGAATTCTATTGATCCATCCCATAAATACAATTTTTCTAAGTTGATACATTTCAATAAGTGTTGGTAAGTACACAAAAATTATTAATAAAAAACGATAGGCGACTTTTCCTTTTTGAATAACTTGTTGGTGACTTATCATATTTATAAGATGGCATACAAGAGCTTAGGAGCATTCCCCATCCTTATAAAAATAACTAAGAATGCAAAAGAATGGAGTGAGGGGTTTCCATATAATAGCCAAAATTACATTTGTCTATGAAGGTTTAAAATTTTTGTAAAATGATGCTTGGCCTCTGACAAGCTTACGAATTTTAGCCACAATGATGGGGGCATCATTTGACTTGTTTTGGAAACGTTTACAGTTACGTTCCATCCAAATACAGTATATGGTTGCTAAAAAAGTTACTTTGAGAAGCATTGCCACCAAATCCTTGCCTTTAGTAGCCCTGATAATCCATTGGATTTCATCATTTCATCCTCCTAAGTTATGGTGGATTCTGTATTGTGCAAGGATAATACACCATATGCTTCTCGTCCATGTGCATTGAAAAAATAAATGATCTCGATTTTTTAGATTATCCAAACAAAAATTACAATGGATTGCTACTACGCAGGCATCCAATGTGATATGATATCTGCTATTGGGAGTTTGTCTTTACAAATTAGCCATCCGATAAAATTGTGTTTGCTAACCCCATCTGTTCATATCAATTGGTACCATCCCACAACCGGTCCAACATTCTTGAGTTCATTGTATTACTCTTTGCAACAATATATTTATCTAGATATGGCTGGAGCTAAGTTTGGCCTTAGTTTGAGAATACCATGACAACTCCATGCCATACTACCTTTAATTTCAAGCTGCATAATTGGAATGCTTCTACATTTGGTACTATGAACCCACTTACTCCATAAGGAAGATGATGGACAATTTATGAGGCTTCATGGCATGCAGCCCAATAAAACTTTGTTCCATAGATTTAGATTGAGCAACCCTAGTCCTCCCTCCTTTTTTGGCAAGCAAACAATTTCCCAAGCAACTTTAGGCGATCGATGACTTATTAGATTGTTATTTTATCTTTTATAGTTTGCATATTACTAATTTTTATACTAACTTACTGACTTTTATTTGCATACGTTACTAATATTTCGAATTTACTAATTTTTACATGAAATTAAGAACCTAAATTAGACGAACTCACCAAGCCTTTTCAGATTAATTTACCACTAGTTCTAGGTTACCGCTTTCTACCTAAGTCACTTACTAATATTTAATATATATTTTTTCAATGATCAACTTTTCTATTGAGTTGCCAACTTTATTTGCCTTAATTAACAACCCCTTACCTTTATTACTCTTTTTAGAGATTACCAATATTTAGCATGATTATCATTTTTTTTATTAAGTTCTCACATAGTATTGAGTTACCAACTTTTAGTTACTTATCAATATTTTATTTGGTTTTCTATTTGCCAAAATCTCTTATCATTTGCACATTTTTATTTGCATTCTTAGCAATTGCTTTATTTTACCATCTCTTTTTAGAAATTGCGTACCTTTATTGGAGTTACCAGATAAGTTATCAAATAAATTAGATACCTTTATCATTTACAACTCTTTACTCCAATTAAAATACTAGATAATTTTGGATTATCAACTTTAATTTGAGGTACTTACCAATTTTTCTTTCAAATTTTCAAATCTTGTACCGATTTTTACATATCTTTCTTTACTAGGCATTAAATTTCCTAATTCAATGTGACACTGCTAACTTTAATTGAAGTGATTTATCAACAACTTCTCTTTGAGCTGTCAATTATTTCAGGGTTATCAACTCACTTAAATTAACTACCACCATTTATTTTATCTTATTTTTGTTTAATAATTAGGTTAGTTAATTGATGGTTAGCCGCTCAATAAAGGTGAGTAACTTTATATGGTAGTTGGTAAATTTAAGGCAATAGTAAGAAAGGTAAATAAAAGTTGGTAAAACATAGATTTTTTTTTTTCTTATAAATAGAAGTTGTAACTTAAAAATAAATAAATAAATGCTGACAACTAACTCAAATAAGAGTTAGTATGGTAAAACTAGTTGATAAAATATATTAGGGTTGGTGAGTAAGTTAAATAAAAATGGTAACTTAATAGTAGTTGGTAAATTTAAAGAAAAAAAATTATCATTGGAAATAATTAAAATGAGAGCTCTTAACTCAAAACTGGTTGGTAAATAATTGAAGGAAAGTTGGTAAGCCACAAAATAAAGCTTGGTAATTTCATATAATTTTATTTTCCAACCCCCTTTTTTTTTTAGCAAAAAGAGTAGAGCTTTTGTATAATATATGAGAGAAGTTGGTAACTAAAGGTTGGTGATTTCATATAATGTTTTTAAATTTAAGGCAATGGTAAGAAAGGTAAATTAAAGTTGAAAAAAAAGATAGAAGAAGTTTTAACTATATGATACAAACGAAGTTGGTAATTAGAAAAGGAAATAAATGTCGACAACTAATTCAAATAAGAAATACTATTATAGAACTTGTCGATAATGCATCTTAGAAAATTAGGGTTGGTAAGCAATGGAAAAAAAAGGTAGGTAACTCAATAGAAAAGTTGGTAAAGTTAAAAAAAAAAATTGATAAGTAACTTAAATGAGAATTGCTAATCTAAAACTAGTTAGTAACATAATTAGAGAAAAGTTGGTAAGTTACACAAAAAAGCATGGTAATTTCATATAATAGTTGCTAAATTTAAGGGGTTACTAAGAAAGGGAAATAAAACTTAATAAAGAATAAAATAATTTCTTTTGTTGGAGATAAGAAAAGTATGCAATTGAAAAAAAACTGTTGGCAACTAATTGAAATAATTGTCGGTAACACAAAATTGATTGATAACTTAGTTGGTAATCACTCCATTTGAGACTGGTAATTTCTAAAAAAAGTTGATAAATTCAAAAAGTCAGTAAACAACGCAAACCTTATAACGAAATACAAAAGTTGGTAACTTTTAAAAGACAAATAAACTTTGATAGGAAACTAAAATGAGAGTTGATAATACAAATTATGTGGTAACTTAATTAGGAGAAAGTATAGTTGTCAAAATGGGTCATAAACCCATATTATGACTCACTTTAAGTTAAATGAGTCAACTATAGATTGAGTGAAAGTTAAATATGGGTCAAGTGAAAATTAAACATGGGTCAAATATGGGTTGAGTGAATTATTAGGTAGACCCCATCATTTCTCTCCTTCCATCCCCCTCCTTTATACATTCTCGACTTCCATTGCCAATCCCACCATCACGTCGCCGTCACCATCGTCGATCTCGAGCTTGTCGTCACCGATTGGAGCTCAACTTGAATCTAAGCGGGTGAGCAGAGATAGAGCTTGGGCTAGCGAGCCCTAAGCTCGCTGGCCGGAGCTCGGCCTAGATTTGGACGAGCGAGCTACGAGGTCGTTGGCCTTGGCTAACCGTGGCTCGCCCGGATTTGGGTAGGTGAGCCCCGAACTCGCTTGTCGCAACAGAGCTCGCGACTCGCCAGATCCGGGCAAGTTTGAACTTGACCACTACCAGTGACCTCGATGGAGTCTAGATCGGTCAAGCCTCGAGTTTGTCAACCTTGGTTAAGTTCGAGCTCGCTAGCCTATGTCTTGGCCAGTCGTCGTTGGGCGGGACCAACAAAGGAAAAGGGGGAAGAAGAAGGAAGAAGAAAGAAAAGGGAAAAGAAAGGGAAAGAAAGAAAAAAAGAAAAAAAAAGAATAAAAAAAAAATAAAAATTCAATTTTTTAAAATAATCAAAAAATCGATTTTTTAAAAAAAATTATTTTCCAAAAACTATTTCAATTTAAAGGTATCCACATTTTTTATTATTTAATTTAATTTATAAATTTGATGTAAAATTTTTATTCAAATAATTTATATGTGAAAAGTTTAAAGTTGACTAAATAAATGGGAGTAGATTTTCTTAAATTAAATTAAATATTAATATGTATTGGTAATATAGGTCGAGTATGGGTCGGGTTGGGTATGGGTCATTAAATTTACATTACATGAAAATGGATCAAAACGGGTTAAATGGGTCAATATGAGTCGAACCATTTTCGACCCAACCCACCCATTTGACACCTCCGAGAGAAAGTCAATAAATCATTCAATTGATAATTTTATATGATAGCTGGTAAATTTAATGAGTTGGTAAGAAAGACAAACGAAAGTTGTGTGGAAGTAAAAAATAAACTTCTTTGTCAAAGATAAGAAAAGCTGGAGATTTTGAAAAAAAATATGAACATTGGCAACTAATTCAAATAAGAATTAGTGATGCAAAACTACCTGATAGCTTAACCGGAGAACAATTTAGTTAAGGTTGGTACTTTCTAAAAGATGTTGGTAAATTTAATGGGTTTGTTAGTAAGGTAATTAAAGGTCGGTAGTTCAATAAAAAAGTTGGTAAATTCCAAAAAAATTAAATAACCGCTAGTAAGCAATTCAAATGAAAGTTAAAATAAAATAAAACACGTGATTCATACAAATAAGTGTTGGTTATTCTGTAAATGAGTTGATACATTTAAGATACTGTAAGAAAGATTAATAAAACTTGGTAAGGGTTTGCAAAATTTCAAGAAATTAAAAAGTTATATGTTAAAAAAAACAACTCTTTGAATGACAAATTGATAAATTCATATTAAAATCGGTAAATTCAAAGCGTTGATAAGAAAAGCAACTAAAAGAGTTGATAATATTGTAAATGTAGTAGTAAGTTACGAACAAATAACTAAGTTATAAGGTAATCGTTAATTTTTTTTACCTATGTTTTTTTTTTCACGCTTATCAACTCTTTCAAAAATCTACCGGTATTCTCTTAAAAGATGTAAAATCGTCCTTGAGGTGTTATTGTAGTTCTTATCATGGGTACTCTAAAGCACCCAAAGTCCTGCGAATAACCTCTTCACTCTCTAACTCTCCTGTACGATTGTTATCTCGGTCATCCTCAGGGACAATCAGTAAACTTTGAACCTCCACTCATTTCTATGTATAAAAATCATACTACATTAAGAAACATAAAGCCTTGATTCATCCCAAGAAACTTGAGCTTTATGGGAGAAAATGGTCGGTCTTGATCGTCATGTCGTCACAACTTTCAATTGAACTAAGAACTGACAAAAAATTAAGCTACCGGTGTGCTTGCTGTAATTTGGTCCAAAACGTACTTTAATGGATGTTCTTGATAATGCTATTTCACTATATATGAGACATGGATATACCCTCAGCGCCTTTTTATTCATACGACTCGTGTTTCGGGTCGTCTTTGCCGGTGGTGACCGTGGTCGAACCTGGTTACTCCTAATCCTTCCCAAATCTCTTGGAGCATTGGAGGGGTTCTCGAGATTCTCTGCATTTATGTTAGGCCTGGAGAGATCTACTCGTTGCTCCTTCAAGCTGCTTATAGTGTTTTCATCCTTCGCAACGAAATGTATGCCAGAAGGCGATACCCGAAGACCATAATCACCAACGCGGTCACCTCCTTCAGGCCATTGTCTGTGACCATCCCATGGACGCTCGATAATTTGTGTTTGTACTGTATTTTGATGAGAAGCTTGTAAGTGTGGTAGTTGAAAGACATGTAGCGGATCCAGGACACGAACACTGGCACTTTCTGCGAAAAGAAAATGTGTCACAGATCTGTTTTCACAAAATACGAGTGATGAGGTTCTTCGCAGTGATTGGGGATTGCTCACCTTCACAAAGTATCCCCCAGCAAGCATGAAGGTCATGACTGTCACTGAGGCCAAAGTCGTGGCCTTCTTCATGTCCATTAATGTCGCCCCGATAGCTAGTCCCAGTCCCTGTCATCACCCACCAAATTCCAATTAGTGATGAAACGAAGCTTGATGAAGTGTACAATGGTGATCGCAGAAAGAAGTTTGAGTACCTGAGCGGCGACTATGCACAAGAAGACTGCGAGCAAGCTGAGGAAAAAGGACCCTGCATCCAGCGTGAGGCCTGCCATGAAATAAACGACCAACAGGAAAAGTACGGGGAGTATCAGGTCTAGTGGGAGGTCGCTCGTCGTCCTAGCCAAGAAATACGCGCTGAGCCTGTACATATCAGCCGCTCGCTCCTTGCTCAGCATTGCTCTCTCTTGTGGAAATGTGAAGATGGCCGTGAAGACCGGGAAAAATCCCCAGAAGACAGCGATGAAGAAAAGCAGCCCTGCCTGCAATGCGATGCCAGAACAAATAGGCTTCAGATGCAGTAGATTCTTTGAGCATGATATTTCTGGACAATTTTCCCAGTGACTCAACCATTCAATCACTTGTATTGAGTAGGTATTAAAAAATTTGTATGCTTGTAGGACTGCTATACCTGATCCTGAAGGCCCTTGGCACTACTGCTGTCAGATTGCCACCAGAGCAGTCCCAAAATGATTGCAGTAGATAGGACTTGAGTTACCCTTAACCAGCTGAAGTAATCGTGCCGTCGCTCTTTGAACCCTCTGCAGAACAAGATGCAGTATTGTTGCCACCAGCTTGCTCCCCAGTTCCGCTTGGGTGAAGCCACCTTCGACTTGAGCACTTCGTCCAGGGGGAGAGGAGCCATGAGCTTCTTCTTCTCATTCTCCGCTACCTTCGTCTCATAGGCCTCCACGAGATACTGCATTGAAAGTAAAGGGCACCAGGCAATTGTATGAATACATCGATCACAAGTTTTTGCCTCTTGAGTTTCATCTCAGTCATAGTTCGTGGAAGTATGACCAAAGTGTTACCTCGTGAACATCGATTGGAGATGGCTTCCCATTGCTTGTCTGAGTTTCTGCTTTCTCCATCTGCACTCTATCCTCTAGTTCTGATGGCACAGAAACGTCGTTAACATTTCCATTTGCTAGGTCTAGCAAGAATTCTGCGGGATTCATGGCGATTAAAGGAGAACATCCTATTGATGAGAAGTAAATCATCACTTCTGATGCTTTGCCGAAGTAGAGTAAACTCCCTTTCCCTAGCAGGATCAGCTTGTCGAATTTGTGGAAGAGCCTGCTTGATGGTTGGTGTATCGTAGTCACCACCGTCTTCCCGGCCTGAACCAAAATGATTCATAGCTATAAATATCGCAGTTTTCAAAGGCGTGGACCATAAAAGTAAGAAGACTCCTTCCTGGTAGCTGGCAATACTGCTATATTGAAGGTGTTGTTTGGGTTCACATATAGACAGTAAAATGCATAGGACTACATACTCTTCGTTGGAGTAGGCAGAGAAATTCAGGGCAGTTCGGGGAAAAAGAAAATAATTAATAAATTGTTATACCTCTGCTATGTCGTGTAACAGCTGAACTATTCTCAGTGCGGTCGTGGAATCCAATCCGGAGGTCGGTTCATCGAGAAACAGAAGGGATGGATTGATTATGATCTCATTGCCTATGCAGACTCTCTTCCTCTCTCCACCCGATACTCCACGGACGAAGGAACCGCCGATCATTGTGTCTTGACACCTATTCCCAATTGTTTGAGTCAGTATTAAGTAGCTTCAACTCCAGCAATTGATTGACACTAGACATCTACGTAATTAGCAGGAGAAGAAATGTACCTCTCCAAGCCTAGCTCGTAGATGACGTCCATTGCCCGTTTTTCCTTTTCCTCTCTTTTCAGTGGTTTTGGAAGTCGTAAGAGAGCCGCATAAGTTAGAGTCTCTTTCACGGTAAGGTGAGGAAATAAGACATCGTCCTGAGTCACGAATCCTATCCTGCAGCATTTTTGTGCAGTAATATTAGGACAGAACTGCAGGCGCTTGTTCCATCAGATGATGTGGTGTAAACAAATCCTGCTCTACGTTTAATAGACAGACAATTCATTGCACCAGAAGATTATAGTATTCACGACCTATTCCATTATCCCGTTACGTTGCTGTTCTATGGCTACCTGATATGCTAAAAAATTAAATTCATTTTCTGTCCAAGGCATGAAAATTGCTAATAAGATACCTGCTTTTCAAGAACTTGGAGTATGGATGGTCATTATAGGTGACTGAACCACCAACTGTAGGTTTCGTTAACCGGCCACCTAGAAGATTCAGCAGCGTGGTTTTCCCACTCCCCGAAGGCCCCATCAGTGCAAGAACTTCTCCCGGATTCACCGACCCCGTGATCCCATTCAGTATGTCCTTCTCTTGCTTCGACTTCATTCCTTTGAGGATCACCTTGTATGTCACATCAGTGAACTGTAACAGAGAACACAAAAAAATTTCACATCAGTAAATGGGTGAGGATCTAATTGACAATCGTGTTATGTTACGACACTATTACATGCATTTCCCAAAATTTTTGTCCACTCTTCTTTCCTCAGCAGCTCTAGTTTTAATGTTTGCTTAGACATCGGCCTGCAAGTTTGACTCGTGTGCCAAGACCGACTCACCAGAGTTTGGTCTCCAAACTAAAGTGAATATGGGCTATCTGGTCTTCCTTTGGACTTGTAAACTAGATCAGCTTCATCAACTTAAGACCCAATTGCATTTTCTCATTAGTTTGAGTCTCGATTTGTGTTATGCTGCTTTTTTTTAGGAAAGAAGAGAGCGTCTTGTACAAAAATATCGCATAAGATGGAATTCTGTACAAGACTGAACCTGACCATCTTAGCCAAATTTGTTTTTAACAGGCCTGGTGCATCTCTCTAGCTAAAATCTCCAATTGCTCGCCTGTTGCAAATAGATGTAATGAATCAATCGATGCCTTATAAGCAGAAACCAGGTTGAACTCCTGTAGATGCGCTTGCAGAGCAGAGAGAGGAGAGAGATGGATAGAGTCTAAGGAGCCTCCACGGCAAGTTCCATCACCTTGAGATAGATTGGCAACGTTGGCTCCGCCTGGAATTTCGGTCTCTGCGTCCCAGCTTCCAGATCCTCAGCTGCGATAGACATTGATATGAAGATTACTTACTAGAGTGAGAAGTTCATAAAAAAGGTGAGTTACATCACAGTACGTTGCGACACCTTTTTACATTAGTTAATCCAATAAGCTCAATTGGAACCTTTAGACATACGAGTCTTATGTTTCTATCGTAAACTCAACTAAGGCTGCACTTGTGGCCTTATTATTTAACCACCATTATTCCTAAGAACTCCATTTCTGGCTTGTTTCATACAACATTGATCACTAGAGAGTGCAGCTGATTGAAAGAAGCAGCTCTTTTAGTCCCGAGCTCGAGTCCAAAAAGTTTGCTGATTACGGACTTGATTGGTACTGTGTTATCCTAAGTACAATTAAGAACACGAATCTTCTTCTCAGAGCTTTAAAATGACAAGTTTTGCTCTCACGAGCTTGATCGAACCAAAAAAGGCCCACTGGCTCCTTTTGTACGGCAGGATTTCGACACAATCCAGTGCTCATGGCATCTAGTTAGGTCAGTTTTTAATAAAATATCTAGTATCTTTTAGTATTCCTGGTAGATTAAGAACTGAAATTCATCCAGTGCACCGAATTCAAAAGAAAACTGGAGACGTTTTAAGTCTCAGTGATCGGAGATTGAAGTAGTACAAGGACAAACAGAGTGAGGTGGAGATGATGGAGACAGTGAACCGGCCTGACAAAAGAACTTTGACCACTGGGCTGAGGGTTTTCAAAGAGTCATGACCAACTTCTTGAAATTGATTATGGGAAAGAGCAGAAAAGTCTTGCTTAGGTATCATGAAAATTCAAACATCATAGCTAAGATTCCCCAACTGATATATGAAATCTCCACACCTGTCGCCACATGGTCCCTATTCTAAATCACTATGTTGTCAATTTACTATTATGTTGTGTGGCCGCAAGGTCAATCACGTGTTCTATGCACGGGTACTTCGTCTTGGAGTCTTTGATCATGTAGGTCCCAACACATGACTAATGATTCACATGATATTGATCCATATGGTCCATACATCATATAATAACTTCTTAAACAACAAAGGTCATCTCTTAAGATCATGCACGACCACAATAATCCAGCCAATCAGATAATTGGAATGCTTAGTTTTGTCAAACATATGTGTCAACTAAGCACATGCCACCGATTGGTTTTTTTCACATCTCTTGAGTAATCTCTAATTGGGATCGTCCATATGGCTTTTTAATTGCATCTTTCCTAATACATAAGATTAGTGGCATAATTTATACACTTGAAACTTACTTAAGTTGTTTTTTCTAGTCATAAAAAGGTTAAAAAGCAGAGAAAAGAGTTTCTATGCTACTTACGAACTTAGACATGCAATATACCACGAAGTGATAAGGGAAATGATGAAAAGTATTATAATTAGATATTGACTATGAACAATTTGGGATTCATGTCTTCATGGATATTAAATCACCTACCGGTGCAAACTCAAGAGCGGACGAAAGTGATAACGAGGGACAAGTCTAGCGTGTGGTGACCACACCCTCCCTTCTCCCGACCCATTTATTTATAATCTAACATGTCATGCAATACATCGATTCTGTAAACCAATCTTAATATAATCGGGGATCGATCAGCAACTCAAAGCCGTTGGGTTATTTTACGAACAACAAACGCAGTTGAACAACAATGAATGTGATGCCAAGGAAGGGCTGTCAAATGGAAGTCCATGCCAAAGCTACAGTGGTTCCTGTCCTAGTAAATGCAAATAATTGCCGCCGCTGCAATGGGCACAGGAGGCTCCAAAATGGGGTCACTGTCCAAGTCCATCACTGCTTTATTTTGAATCTTTCTTTCCAACTAAGTTGCTGCTCCACGGGTCACGGGTGGAAAGTGGCAAAGCCCCAATCAGTTTGCCACTTTCTTGCCCTTTTTTTATTTTGAAAAAAGTAAACGATAGGCTTTTCTATTAGAAATAATCCACAAACAGCATGTCCATTTGTAAGTGATGCTTAGCTAAGTGATTCGGATCCACTACCAATATAGGAAAAATCTTAACTATATTATAGAAACCAATCTTAACCTAGCTTTATTCTTTCGGAAAAAGAAAGACAGATTGCATCGTTTTAAGTGATGCCCCTGATCTAAAGGAAAAACCCTCCGGAAAATCACTCTCTTTCAATAAATGCTATCATGGGTTGAATTTACACAAATAATTTAAGCTAAATTCAATGGAGCAAAATGGACCCTCAAGTCCAAATTTAACCTAACTTACCACGTAAAATTTTCAATGTAATTCTTCTTTCGTTAGGTCAATCGATGATATCTTTGCAATGTAGTTGGTCTAGATCTGAGTGCATACAGTGTACGGTTAGATGAAGACGAGACATGCAAGCATACACCATGAGCCAAGATCTCATGCATGCATCAGCGCTAGGTTAAATGAATGCTTTTGGTCACGGGATTTTCCCGAGCCAAGCAACCTCGTGCTCACGGCAATCGTTTCCGAAAAGAATTTGAAATGAATTGGAAAGAAAAACCACCATCCACACACCTAGAACTTGGACCACTACTTGTATTTATATCTTGAGAGAAACGTAAATTAGGTAGCGAGGTTTAAAAATAAGGGGGAAATCGGGGCGGGTTGGGTTCGGGTATGGGACTTACGTATGTCGTCATCGCTGAAGGGTTTGGAGTCGGCGATCTCATCGGGAGGCATGCTGAAGCCGGTGAAGGAGAAGGAGAAGCCGAGGCTGGCACTGGAGGCCCGGCTCAGCGCCGCCCCGCTGCTGACCTCGTCAAGCTCGAGCTTGTTGAGCTGCGCGCTCCGGGACTTGCGGATGTGTGCGTTCCGGCTCGTGCTCCCCCGCCCTGGTGATGCTGGGATCAGCCTCCGGCTCGACTTCCTTGACAGTGTCCCGCCTGCCTCCGCCGAGCCTGCTGAGCCTGCTGAGCCCACCGACTGCTGCCCGCCCGCCACGGCCTCACCTGAGGATGCCGGTGGTGACTTGAAGGCTGCTGCAACCGTCTCCAGCAGCTGGTCCGATATCGTCCTCGCTAGTCCGGGGGAGCTTGTCCTCTCCATCGTATTAATTAAATTCCGTCGCCAAGCTATCACCACATGCAAGATTTTTCATTAACACCTCTCAATGAATGCTTAGCGGTTTCGATGATATTAATGATGTTCCTAGTCAAAAGTTACTTAAGTTTAACTGATCATTACAAGGGAATCTTAATTGTCAGGTTCGAATCAAAGCTAGAAACTAAGCAAAATGTGATTAACGAAACAGGAAACCAAACCAATGCTTTGTTTCACTATAGCCAAATTTGGGTAATGTCCAAAGCGAGCAAGAACCACCAACCTTGTTTCCGCTTTGTTCTAAGAAAGTAATTAACATAAGCAAACATAATTTTTGCCAAAAGTGTCTCTAAAACTCACCAGAAAAGAGAGTACAAAGATACTATAATTCGTGAGTGTGGCACTAATTATAATCCATTTTGTCATGTTGAGGTTTTTTCTTTCTCCTCTTATTGACAATAAAAAAAGAAAAAAGAGGGAAATGGAAGAAGTAGGGAACCAGATTGATGCTTTGGGTGAATGAAGCAAGGAGCAGCATTTCAAGCAGGCAAAAGCTAGTGAGAAAGAAAATGCATTTTTGGGTATGAACATGCATCAACTTCTCCATACCTGAGTGGTGATGAGCGGTGGGAAGGAAGAGCTGGAAAAGAGAGATGAGTGTGTTATGCTTCCGGTCAACTTACTTCTCTCTCCAAAATGAGTGGAGTCCCTCCTCTTTATAGAGGAGCAATTCAAGAGGGCAAGGCACTGAAGTTACGGCACTGCCCTTTCGCTTCTTCACTTATTGCCTAGCACGTGTCATCTTTCCCCCTTTTGTAACCATCATGACCCCATGCCAAGAAAAGCCAAGAACTCCTCAAGATAACCCACTTCCAAAATATGCATCTTACCATCACGGCAACACGATAAATAGAATCAATCATATCATGAAAAATACATGATCGTTCGTGATTTTTGATGAGACCCGGCACAGATTTCACCATCTCTTGATGTGTGGCTGATCGAGCCCCGGTGAAATGAGTTCGGGATGATATTCCGAAGATACCATGCATCTGCACATTTCGTGGGTGGGTCGTGATCCTCTTTTTCCATATCGCGAATTTCCTCAACGGCTCTTGAAACCGGATGGGGTGGATCCTCGTCACGTCGGTTGTCAAAACGGGGACGGGGGAGGGGAGAGAGTTAGTCAATTAGCCTAACTTTTAACATTAAATGTGGCTTAGCCTTACCTGGTTGGCTCACGCCGCAAGTAGCCAAAAAGGCGACAGAGACCATGAATTTGGTTCTTGCTTGGCTTGAGGGGGATTGTGAGGTGTTAGTTTGATCTCAGATTACCTCGCCTACAGGGAATCGAGCAATTCGGTTTTTTGGAACTTTGCTTCGAAACCATGTGGACGTTTTTCTCCTTCTAATAACTTGGAATAATCTCTGGAGTACATTGTTCGGATACACGTTACTATTTTGGACACATTTATCTTTTAAAATGAGGGATCCGAATTGGGAATAACACAATAATTGCCATCTCGTCATCATCTTACGTAGTGATCCCATCATCGTCGTCGTCATCATCATCTTTTTTCTACATCTAAGTTGGGCTAAATTTTCCCTAACAACCTATTATTATCTAATATTCATATCGAGGTATTAAATGTAACTTGAAGGGAGCTGAATTGTAGGGGTGATCGGTTCCAAGGTTTCCAGGCTGAGCAGTTCCCAACCTAGAATAAGGAACCATCCACTAAGGACCCATTCCAAAAAGTGCAACCGGGAACTGTCCGTTGGTTTTTCCAAATGGATCCATGGAACCGGTTGAATTGAGATTTGAGAGCAAGCGATGAGGTCGAAACCTGGAGGCGACTAAGAGTGAGAATAATAGTGGGAGTGACAAGGCTAGAGGCAATCTAGAGCAAGAGTGAGAGAGGGATTGGCAAGGCCGGAGGCCATTAAGAGCGAGAGTGATAGAGGGAGGCAAGTATGCAAGATGAGTAAGGTGAGAGACGGAAAGAAATAAGGAGAAAAATAGGATTTTCATTTGAAAAGTTAAAAGTTAAAATTGTTTAAAAAATTATATATAAATATGTACAGGTCCAGTCCAAGTGGGCGGGGAGGCGGTTCCACACCTAGACCAATAACTGGACCAATCCTCATAGGAATTGCTAGTTCAAGGTTGGTTTAGTCCAATTCTAAGCGATTCTTAATTCTTTTGCACACCCCTTCTAGGCAACAGTCTTCTACAATTGTCTTATGAAGCAATCCGAAATATCTTTGAAATCAGGGTTAAATACAAGAACGGCTCTTCAAATTTGAAGTAATTGAAAGTTGGAGGTGTGAACATGACACAAAAAATGAAAATATATGAACCCGTTCTTTTCGAGCATTCAAGTAATTTAGTGAGTTTATTGTTTGTACCTTTTTGGTCATGACTTCGACTTTGTTAAGTTCATTTAGGTTTGGTTTGTTGTTTAAAAAATTCAGTAGTGTCATTTTCCAAGTTATGGGGTCAAATTTTATGTCCCTCTAAAGACATATTTATATAAATATATGATGACACCACAGACTTCCACACTTAGTATATTTTCTTGACATCACGGCTCCAAAGCGACCTGCATATATTTCATTATAATCTATTTTATGACTACTTGGTCAGCGCAGTGGAAGTTTACCTTAATTTCAAGGAGATCACCAAATATAAGCCTGTCTACATGTCCAATTAAAACATCATTCATTCAAAATTTCAAGCCTATGAATTATGAGCCAATTGTTGTATATAAACTGCTCATCGTTACACATCTCCAATGCAGGACTTCTTTCGCTTGATACCCCAACAATGTACCTTAATGCACCCTATCGAGAATGATGATACTTGATAAGAAAGAACCTCACCAAATAGTTCATCTTTTGCTATATAAAAAGCTGATCTTTATACTAGGAGCTTTAGCGTTTGAAAACCAGGCCCTATTCATGGAATTTCGGCTAATGAAGTATTAGGATTGTAACCATCCAAACATAAGAGAAAGCTAAGGGAGAAGAAGTATAGTGCACAGCCACATTTACACAATCGTTTGTCTCTTTGGGCGTGCACCTTCTCATATCGATGCGATATGCTCATATGATAACATATGGACAAACAATAAGAATTCGTATTCTTGTGAAGGCTAGAACTCACTTTATGAATAGAATCAGTTGTGCAATATTTACGGACCAAAGTACTTAGATCATACGAAAAGTCAATATAATTTTAATGTCAGATCAGCATCGACTAGAAAGGAATTAATGCATCGGGCCGTGCCCCTCTTCATCGTCAAGGTAAAAGTCACGAATTGCCATCAATTCCCGAGTGCGGAAGAACGGAACCTGTTTGAGGACATGCGGGTGCACTACAGACGTACGATATCTTCGTGTTTCCAGCTTCCCCCCGATCGAGACGTTATCGGCAATCAAAAGGAAAGATGTGGCTGAGAGTAACATCACGAATTTTGGCATTATGATTTTGCTGATGGTAACATTACAAGTTTTGGCACTATCTTTTTTCGCAAAAATTCTTTTTTGGACCATGTACGTACCTTGCTGTACCATAAAGTAGATAACTAATTAGCCTGCCGACTTTTCCATTGTCGTCACCCTCTCCAAAAGAAGAGTGTCCCATCTGCTTCTGATTGCCATTTTTCTCTTGCTTGTCTTCATGCTCGATTTATAAATATATATTGACAATATCTGTATATATTGGCATATTGTCAGTAGATACATTTTCATGTCGTCTCATGTCAACCTAGAAACCTATAAATCGTTACAAGATTGACGACACATCATGGACTTGAACGGTTTTCGTTTTAATAGATGAAGTATTATCAATGTATTAGTCACACACACAATTACTCTATCAGAATTTTATCACATTTTCGTGTGATGTAATTAGTGCACATAATATTAGCTTAGGATATACATTTCTAGATGATAATTTCTGAAGTCTTGCGGTTGAGCGTTGTGTTTTTCCCCCCTTTTCAGACATTTTTCACTTTCTTTATCTCCTAAATTTGTATAAGATAATTCTTAATTTTTGTTTAAGCAACATTTGTATCATGACCACTAGATGTATTTATCAATTTTTTCCCGGATACTCTGGTGGTGGGCAGTAAGTCATATTATATATTAGCTGGGTTTTATCCGGGCACTTATAAGATTTTTTTTTTGTTATGCATGATTCTTTGTAAAGGTACCTTGGGCATGTACTAGAGCCAATATCGTAATTACAAAGATGTGCAACATATTTTTTTGGGTTTGTCTTAATTGGCTAAATATTTCTATGTATTTAAATATCTCGTTTCATTTTGTCATATCATTTATATGTTAGTTTTGTCATTAACAATAATCTTAATATATGTTGCAATATTCAAAATTAAATATTGAAAAGGACAATGCATTGCTTGCTCTCACATGATTAATGCATGCCTACTAAGTACTAAGTCATTTTCGCCAACATTTTGGTCTTATAAGAGGAGATCTCAGAACTAATTCTCCTACATTGGGGGACAGTGGTATTATAATCGTAATTTAGCCAAAATCAAAATGGCTCTATATTATATAATTGTTATTATTAGTATTGCGATTTATCATCAAATAGATGCTATAAAGGAAATAAAAATAATAAAAAAGAGGCTACAGCAGGAAGAGTTGCATCATGTTGGGTTCAAACAATCATCGAATCTCACAAATGACCATGAATATAAGCAAATTATTTCTTTCCCCTGAAACGAATACAACAAATCAGTGAACTTTTTTATTTGGTTGATAAATTCACAAAAAATTTCGCTTCATCATAAAGTCCCGAGAAGTGGGTGTATTAAATGGGTTTATAACTTATTTAAACTTAACCCACCTCTAACTCTTTTGATTCTCTCTTGTCCTCACTCATTCTCGTGTTCGCTCATTCCACATTCTTACCTCAATTTGGATATGAGTTTTCTCAAAACTAGTTAAATATGGAAGTATTTTAATAATATGAGTTAGGTCAGGTATGTATTAGGTATGAGTCAGATTGGATATGAATCACTAAATTTACCTTGCATGGAATGAGTCAAAATGGATTAAATTAGTTAATTTGAATCGGATCATTTTTGTCTAATCTCAGCCACCCGTTGGACAAATCTACAAAGAAGCTTCATAAAAGAATATAGCTAGGGCAAGGCTTAGGCACCTACAACTTCACCAGTGTAAGGAAAAAAAATGCACCAATTGAAACCCCATTAAGCAAAACACCAAACTAATTTTTTATTTCACATATTGCTCACGCTAATTGCTAAGATAATCTATATGAAAAGAAAATAATATTAGGAATCCATTTGTTTCCTGAAAAGTGAACGATTTGGTAAATATTTTTCTAAAAATGTTAACCTATATCACTTACAAAAATTAATAAAAGAAAAATATTTCTATCATCCATGAAAATATTTTGAAATAAATTGTTGTTAATAAGGAAAATATTTTTCATTAACTAATACTTTCAAGCAATATAGGAGATTATTTTTAGAAATTTTTATTTCAAATCATTTATTTTTTGCGGAACAAACACGTCCTATATTGAAATTTCCACCCAAAGAAAAAGAAAAAAAATCCTCCAATGTTTTATCCATACGATTTAATCTCACCAATTCAAGTTCCCTACCACCCACTTCACCGCTTCCTTCACCTCATTCCAGCGACGTACAGACCCCTAGAGTGCCAAAACTTGGCACGGAGAGACACTTAAGTGCTAAAAGTTCGGAAATGTACATTTAAGTGCCAAAATCGGAACAAAAATGATCAATTAAGTGTCAACAGCGAAAAAATCCGGCCAAACTGTCACGTGTCCATTTTCCGATGATTTTATTTGCTGATTGAGCATTTTTTTTTTCAAAATAAAATATCCACGTGACAATTTTAAGAAAAAAATTTGTCCAAGTCGAGACTAGAAAAAAACAAATTAAAAATTGATTTTATTTATATAAAAAAAAACGGGAGGGGAGGGTTCGGCAGGCGAGGGCTGCCGAAGCTTAACCCTCCCCTTCCTCCTTTTTTTTAAAAAATTAATCAATTTATAATAATATATTTTTTATTTGATATTATTTAATTAATACATTTTAAAAATGACACGTGAGTATAAAACGACGTCGTTTTGGCTGAGTTTTCGCTGATTCAGTTTTCGGCGAGCCACATAAGCAATTTATATTATTAAAATAAAATTTTTGGTAGTCTTCGCCGGAGTTGATATTAAAGTGATCAAATTCTCAAAAAAAGTGAAACTTAAGTACACATTTTATAACTTTCGGCACTTAAGTGTCCTCTCGTGTCAAGTTTTAGCACTTAAGCTGTAATTATGCTGATTCCAGCTGTTCATCACTCCCTTCCGAACATGCTGCAGACCTCGGCAAGGCACGAGGTATTTGTTATGCAGCACTATCGTTCGTAATCTGTCGTTTTCCATGAGGAATCTCCCACCCACAAAAGGAGGCTTTATCCATTTCAGCCCTTTTTCGAAAGCCTAGGGTCCTCTTGATCCTTTCATTTCACGAATCTCATCCCGGCTTATTAGGTGCGCATTCCTCACCCCCCGAGAAAGCCATTCTCCAAACTCAACAGAGAAAATTTATGCTGTAATAATTTAGATGATTATGTATCTTTATCGAGATAAATAGGATTAAATATAAGTAAAGAAGATGTATCAGTTCATTTTATGAATGGGTTGGGAACACCTGAGGGTGAATTTCACCGGCGAGCACCGAACTTTAATGGATGCTGCAATCGGGTCACTGAACTTTGATTTCAGTAACTCGATGCACCATAGTTTCCTTTCTTTGCAGTTGATGATCTTCAGCTGGAATTCAACTGATTTGTCCAGCGAAATGTCAAAAGGGTTCCATAAAATTGGCGAAATCTTGATGAAAGTGCATCAATTTCAAGGAAATGAAAGTTTACTACATCGAGTGGTCGAATGAAAAGAAATTAGCGACTTTACTGTAGAATCCACCAAAAAAAAAAAAAAATTCAATGACTAGCATCCTTTCTCACTCGAGCATGACGCGGACAGAATTGTAGCAAACAGGAAAAGGAAAGAAAAAACAGAGGAGAAAGTATTTAATACATTGATTATAAAGAAAATGAGACAAATAGTGTCTAAACTTTGACCTAATATGTAATGTGGTCCTGAACTTTAACAAAATGTGTAATGTAGTTCCTAAACTTTTAATCTGATCAATAAGATTCTTGAAGTTTCAGTATATGTTCAAGTTCATCCCTAAACAATTTGAAAAAGTTCAATATCGCCTATAAACTTGAGTTAATGGAAGGACAATAGTAAACATCTTCACATAGTTCAAGGACTAAGTTAAACACTTACCAAAAGTCTAAGAACCATATTAAACAATTTAAAAATTTAAGGATTACATTGCACATTGAGCCAAAGTTCAAATACCATTTGAGTCATTATCCCTTGATTATACAACTGGCATAATGTAATTGATAAATCACATTGCTCATTGTGTAATAGCTTTGAATTCAACTTTGCTTTCAAATTCTAAAATCTCACTTTTGATGAACTTACTTCTCCACCTAGGCATGAAAATATGAGAAAATTGTCTAAAGAATTCTAAACCTATTGTGCTAGTTAATTGCTAAATTTTTTTATAATTCATCAATTTAATCTTAAATCTTTTGATGGTTTATCAATATAGCATTTTTGGCTAATTATCCAAATAATAGGTTTAGGATTAAATCGGCAAACTTTAAAAGGTGTATGACTAAATTGACATGATTAAAAGGTTTAGAATTAGATTGACAGATTGTCAAAAGGCTTCGAACTAAATTGGCACAATCAAAAGGTCTAAAATTGAATTAGCTGCCATACGATAAGTTTAGGACATTTTGGCCAATTATCACTGCCAAATGCCTTCTCCTTCCACCCACTTATAAGCTAATGTTGTCGAAGTAAGGGTGATCAATTTACGGTCCGATTTGATCCCATCCTAAACTCGAGAATCAAATTGAAGGGACTAGTTCCCAATTTCCAAAACCATGGATTAGGCCGAAGGTCTCTTGAACCGGTATGTTTGAGTGGTCTAATGGAACTGGTCATAGGATGATAGGGAAAGACCAAAAGAGGAGAATAGGTACATGAAATATTTAAAAAATAAATAAATAAATAACTATTGGTCCGGTTTGACTCAATTCCCCCTTGGAATCAAGAACCAAACTAGTACTCTTGGGAATAGGACTATTTCGATCCGATTCAAATGGTTCTCGGTTCGATCGGTTAGTAATTCTTACTCTCTCCTACAACGAAGGGTCTTGTTAGATATATTTAGATGATTTACGATATTCTGAATATTTATAATATTTGGATATCTATGATATTTAGAATACTTTATGATATATATAATATTTTGCATATCTTTATGATATTTTTGGAACCATAATATTCTAGATATCTTTATAATTGATTGTAATTGATTATATAATAATTTGTCATTGCAAATAGTCAACACGTAAAGCCTATAAATAGGCTCATGTATTCCTCATTATTGCACACTTAAATACATAGAAAATTTTTTATTTCTCTCTTCTGCATTTTTCTTAACTTGGTATTAGAGCCACCAAGAGAGAAGGATTAATTCAAACCTTAGAGAAGGATTCATTCAAACCTTGGCCTTTTTTTTTCCTTTATGTTGTCTTTAGTCGTCTCATCTTTAATAACTTCCCAATTTTGTCAATAGTCAACACCGATACTATGGACATTATTCGTTGTGGTACTCTCTTCCAATTGCGAGCAATATTGACGAATGAAGTCAATGTCAAATATACAGGTAATTTTGAGCATTGGAGTCAATCACACCTTCTTTCAATTGCCAAAGATCAGCATTGTAGGGTGATGCGGTTTAGTTTGCTACAATTCAAGTTGGGTTTCTATGATTCTATCATGGTTGTATGAGAAAGATATGTCAATTTTTTAAGCATGTGTTGCTTTAATCCTTGTAATATCTAGTTTGTTTAGTGTAAGGTTCGGCTTACACAACGCTTGATCATAGACTTTTGACGAAATTTGTACCATCCATATGCAAGCCGGACACTCCAATTTGAGGGGAAGTGATGAAGTATATTTATGAAGATTAGAGATTTCGTTGTTAAAGAATATCTTTAAAGATATTATTAGATATTAATGTTATTATTTAATATGTCATAATTCTCTAAGATAGTTAATTTCCTTTCCTATGCATATTGTTTGGGTATAAATACCTTGCTCTAATAACTTGTGTAAAAAAAAAAAAAAGCCAATTGAGTAAAGATGTAGTCTTTGATGATTCTCTCTCCCTCTCTTTTGGAGATCCTATAATATTTATATGGTTATTATTGGTAAAAATTGAAATTAGAAATGACTCGGTTACTTTCTAGGTTTGGAGGTTGCCTCAAACTCTTCCGGCTATTATCTTTCTCAAGCAAAATATGCCACTGATCTTTCTTGCATTGGACTCACTGATACTAAGACTGCTACAACTCCACTTAAAGCAAATGCCAAATTTGATGCCAATGATGGAATCACTCTTTTATTGATAGTTGGTTGGCAATATTGTATATCTCACTATTACTCGTCCTGACATTGCCTATGTGGTACATACAAACGATAAGTTCATGACCACACCGCATACAACTCACTTTATTGTTGTCCTTGGTATTGTCCACTATGTCAAGAGTACCTATATCATGGTCTTCAATTTTTTGTCAATTATGAGTTGAAGGCTTGTTCTGATGCTATTGGTCTGATAATCCTCTTGATTGTCGTTCCACTATAAGTTATTTCTTTTTTGGTACCTTACTAATATCATGGCGTAACAAGAAAGAGATAATTGTCGCTCAATCTATCACCGAAGCAGAATATCATGCTCTTGCTTATATGACATTAGAATTATTTTGGTTACATGGTTATTAAAAGACACGAGAGACTATCATAATAATGTTTTCCATTAGTTCACCAAGCATATCAAAATTGACTGTCATTTCATACATATCACGTGCTTCATGGCACTACACAACTTGTTTCCACTTTTTCTACTGATCGGATTGTTGATATCTTCATTAAGGCATATCCACCCAGGTGTTTCGGGTTCTTTTCTTCAAACTCCCATCGACTTCTTCAATGTCATCTTGAATTTGCAGGGTGTTAGATATATTTAGATTTTTTGCAATATTATGAATATTTATAATATGTTTTATATCTATAATATTATGAATATTTTTATAATACTCTGGGTATCATAATATTCTAGATATATTTATAATTAATTGTATAATATTTTCTTACTGTAAATAGTTAATCTGTAAAGTTTATAGATAGGCTCATGTATATTACATATCGAAACATATAGAAAATTCTCTATTTCTCCCTTCCGCATTCTTCTCAATTGGTCCAAAATGTAGATTGATCTAAAACACGAGGGTAGCAAAGGGAAAATGGGGGGTGTGGGAAGGGAAGTGGAGGCTCCTCTGTCAATTTGCACAAGATGAGGTGATGGCTGCTCCAGCTGTGATAGCTGTCGGGGAGAGGAATTGAAAATTGATGTGGGGGACAAAAGGTGGCCCCAAAAGGACCCCCGTTGGTGCCTCATCCTTCCTTGGTGGTTCCTGATCAGGAGCTGGAGCTGTCTGTCTCCGCTTGGTGGATGGTTGGTCACCGTCGCACCACCTTCGCCCGACACGTGCCCTCCCCAATTTCCTCGTCTCTCTTTTTCTCCCGGTCGATATCTTTATTTCTTTCCCTTTTTTAAAAAAAAATATTATCTTCTCCTTGCAGATAAGTGAATTATTTTGATGATTTTGGTGGGTTTTCTTCTTCTTTTTTCACGGATAAAAAAATATTTTTTTCTATATGGAACGTGTGATTGAGACCGTGTCGCCAGCGATTTTTTTAGACATTGATGCTTCCGATGATGGTGGACGGAATGGGCACCATCACATAATCACCAGACCATCGGCAGAAATATTCAAAAAAATTATTTAAAAAGTATCCTTAAATACTTATTTATTAATTAAATAAAAAAAGCGATATATTTTTCAGTATACTTTGACCTCGTGATATGTACAAACGCTAATGCTAATTTGGAAATCGAATATTTGCTCCCCCAACATGTTTAAAGAGTGCCTTAAATTTCTAGGCCTAATCCCCTAAAAAAATCCCTAACTTTAAATTCCAGTCTAAATCTGCCCTAAACCTTATTTTTATTTTAAAAACGAACTCCAAATTTTAGGTTCAATTTCAAATCTACCTCCATTTTTGTTGTTGTCTAAAAGAATTATCAACTTTAATTCTAATCTCAAATCTGCAACCGTTAGCCCTCCTTTCAAAAATCATCACGAGTAGTCCCAAATTCCCTAATTGCTAATGCGAACATGGAATTGGTGCACTTTGATTGAAATTTAGGTCTAAATATTTATGTCCCTCTTTTGAACAAAATAATTTGATGTTGTACATGCAACATGGAAAACTTAATACCAAATCGATTGAGTTTTCCATCTTAATAGGCAGCAAAGGATTTAGTCTTTGTTAGCCATGACCTGCCTCGTACCCATTAAATTTAGAGGTCTATAACATATGTTTTTATATTAAGAAAAGGTCTCTATTGTCATTATTTTTCATTTTACTACTGGTTGTGTTTTTGTTACTTGAAGAACCACTGTAAGTACTGAACTCATATATAGATATTAAAACTTAAAAGTTATGTTTAAGATAAATGCGGCTTTGATGCAGACTGGCGCATCAAAATTGAATGCCCCTCCGGCGTGTGAAGGGGTGTATAAAGTTACGACCGGGAGGCATGGGGCGGATACGGACGGTTCAAGGTGGGGCGTGGAATCTCCCCCAAGTGAAAATAGTAACAAAATGTGGAAATAGTTCAACATAAATGTCATATGTAGAACATGCGGGGTAAGCATTTGGACATTCGTTTAATATGAAACAATTGAGACTTTCGACATAAATGAATTTTGACATGTGGGTTTACATAAATGTTAAACCTTCCTTACAACTTAATAATATTTCAAATTCTGGTGATATTATAAATTGATGGGTTACCAATAAAAATACAATATATATTTCTTAATTCAATTTGCATGCGAGTTATGAACCACCAACCAAAGACTTGGCCGAAGAAAACTTTCTTCCAAGGAAAACACAACCCAATTTTTAATTCCAAGGTGGGTGATAGTTACAGTTGTTCCGTGCAGTGAGCATGTGAAATTAAGGTAAATTGAACATATCAATAATATTTGGTAAGCCAAGAAGATTGAACCAATTTTCGAAATTGGCCATATAAAGTCAGTTAAAGTGAGTTCAAGAGAACAATGTAATGCAAATCACCAATTTTCTTTTCTTTTTGGATTAACACTATAAAAAAACCCCAAACTAATACAGATATGATAAATTTACCTTACATTAGTTCATTAAATTTTACTGTCAAATTGCTGAGTTGAATAATACGTGATATTTGATGGGTATATCAATTTGATATTTTATCCTTCATTTATCACATGTGTATTAATTTGTGATTTATTATAATATTAATCCAATTTAACATAAATCAATACAGAGTAAATTTATCATAAATATATCAGTTTGAGTTTTTGTAGTGATACAATAATTAGTTTAAGGTAAAGTTATCATAAATGTATAAATTTAAATTTTTTAATGGTCAAATTACGATATATTTATTATAAATGTATCGAAGTAGCATTTTACATGATATTAAAACTTTCTTTTTTATATGTTGATATCGAAAACGATCGGAACAAGCTGCTATCACGCCCCATGGAAACTTCACGGAAAAAGAGGAAAAATGGATGTATTCATGCGGATTTCAGAATTATTTTAATATTTATCCCATGCTTCCTCCATGAAGCTCTCGAGAAAAGACCATTTTCCTGGACCGGCGACAGGGCGGTGCCGCCCAATCCAAGCGGCAAAGGTCACGTGATGGGGACGCGCGCGCCCGAGAACACCCCAATCCCAGACGAGCCGTGGTCCTTCCGCCACGTGTACGGCGTGGAGCCCGAAGCCCGGAGCCTCGACACGTCAGCGCGATGGCGATCGCTCCCTGACCTCATATGGCTCGACACGTGCCGCACTGAGCCACGCGCTGCCCGCCACGTGGAGCCGCTGTGGGGGTCCGGGATTGTATGTGGGATGAGAGGTTGGTGCATGCATGATTGGGAAATAATTATTGAAGGGGAAACCCGACGGGTATGATCAAAGTTTCCCATGGACACGCGTGCGCGTGACATGCTTCAATCATGGCGGAAAGGAAATTATTGTTTTCACGCGACTGTATCTCGATTATGACTTTTAAAATTATATTTTAGATTTCTTTTTTGGCATGTAGAGCAGCGCGTTGCCATAATCGATATCAGTCAAGATATGCAAAAGCGATCCAAATATCACCTGATTGCTAAACAAAAAAAAAAGGTCATTTATCTCGATCAGTCACATATTTTATCGAATTGCTTAGAGATTTCGTATGCTAATTTTAAGTAACACGACTTTGGAATTCTATGCACCAAAATTCTATAAGATTTGGATTGAAAATAAACCAAACACAAAAGTTAGTTGGTAGGATTTGGGGTGTCTCCTAGCTCTAGAGGTGTCAAAATTGATTGATGATATGTTTATAATCCATATATTATGGGTTGGGTTATATATTTGATTTGTTAAATTTTGCTAAATGGGCTTATATGGGTTTGAGTAATAAAGTTTAATGAGTCTTAAGCCCAACCCACCTACAATTACTCTTCACCCTCAGGTTCGGGTTGGGGGATTTTCGGGTATGGCGACTTATTTTCTAGTTTTATCTTCTACTAAAAAAGTAAAAGAATTATGGTCTTTCAAGCTTATAAAATTACTAAAAATCTTATTGTTACACATACATGCATAGTAAAAGATTATTGTTCTTACATATCTATGTGTTTTTCAAGCTTATAGGATGAGTTGTATTATGTCATGTTTCAAGAATAAGCTACTATATTTATATTGCATTTAAATTGAGTAAAAACAAGTCAAATAAGTTGATTTTTTTGTCAAAAATAGGTTAATTTGGGTCATACTATTTTTAACCCAATCCAAACAACCCGACCCATCCTTTCGACTTCCCTACCTAGCTCCCATCTCTAAAACCAGTATGCATGAAGCTTAAAGGCTTGAAAGAGAAAAGCGCATTATTCTCTGCATGGCATCCACAAACCCTAATTGCATAGAACAAGCGAAAGTCTAACGGAACGTATTTTTAGGTCATTGCAAGCAAGTTTACAGTATGGGTGAGCTGACAAGGAAGCCTAGGATATTGGTATCCCACGGAAATAAGTTCAGTAATTTTTGTAGGACTTGACTTTTGCAAATTATCCAATTTCAGATTTCAAATTTAACGCATTCCTCAACTCCAAATCAACGGTTGAGGCATACAATCTTACTTCACCGTTGATTTAATCACCGGTTGAGGACATGCACTCTCGCCCAGGTACTCGTGTCTACAACCATTGATTTTTTTTTATAGGAGCACAAGAGATATGAGGAAAAATGTCAAAAAAGTCATAAATATTTTAATCGCGGTAATCTAGTCTTGAACCTTTTGATTTTGCGCCAAGTCAGTCATTCCAACTAATTTTAGATGGATATTGTTGATGTGAACGCCCTTCGGTTTACATGGCATCACAAATGTTAATGTGAATAATTTTTTGTTTTTTTTTTTTTTTTCTGATTTTTTTCTTTTTCTTTTTATTCTCTCTCCTTTCTTCTTCCCTTTGTTGGTGACAGCCACAGGCCCTAGGTGATGTTTGGCCATTGGGCAAGCTAGCCTTGTATGGCCATGGCGAGATGGCTAGGCAAGCCTCCCCTCCTCAAGGCCATGGCTAGTCACCAGCAAAAGGAAGAATAAATGATAGAAAAAAGAAAGGAAAAAGGAAAAAGTAATAAGACATCGTAAATCATTAATGTATTATTAAAAATTATCAACATCAGCACCGACAATGCCATCTAAGTTGGTTGATGTCCATGTTAGTAATATCTAATCAAAATTAATCAAAATGACTGAATTAACACTAAATCAAAATATTCATTACTAAATTACAACTATTAAAAAAGATTTATAACTTAATTGACATCAAAACAATAGGCTTAGAACTTTTCTGACATTTTTTCCAAAAATCTTTGTCCTATTTAATAAGGCTTTGTTTATTTGACAGAAATTAATAATTTGAAAAATACATTTGTAAAAATAGTTGTCCGTACTCTTCGAAAAAAAAAAAAAAAAAAAGCTTCTTTGGGTACGTGGAGAGGACTTGCTGGAGTACTCGGTGGACCCCCTGATCCATTTTTGTCCGGTTGAAAAATCCAAAGAAATTTAAGTGAATCTTTTCGATGGACAGAAAAGATATGGACGTATATTTAAAATTGTACATCCTACGTGGAATCAAACTTACAACAATGAAACTTTCTCCTTTCTCCAATATATATTTTTTTTCAATTTATATTTTTTTTCAGCCTATTTTATTTTTGTTGGCATTTGGTCCGTTTCCGTATTTTCTTTTTTAATAATAAAAAATATGACAAGTCTAAGTATATTTAAATTTTTAATATTATTAGATCTTTTAGTGCTTATGAAAAAGTAGAAATTTATGTAATATATATCTTTCTAGGCATGGTCTTTTCCATAAGCACCCAGAGAAATAATACAAATATTCGTAACCCGAATCTGACCTCATTCATAACCCGAACCCCTTACCCATCCGTGCATATGTTCTTGCTTGTCGGTGCGACACTCACCCGTGTCTTGGCATTGCCATTTGTCCTGCAAAGTTCTAGCCCTCGACTCAATCCGTGCACTTGAGCTCCTCCAGTGACTCAGCAAGCTGGTACAGGGAGTTGCTTATTCTTTAGGGACAATTTAAGAAGAAAACAATTGCTAAGAATTGGTACTTGAATTGGATCGAGTACGAGTTGGGTCACTAGAATTTTATTGCTTAAAAATAGGTCGATTTGGGTTGAATCATTTTCGACCCTATCTAACCCAACTCATCCGTTTGGCCGGTCTACATCTAATTTTGGTATTTGTGAAATTTGGTCCTCTAACTCTTTTAATTTGTGCAATTTGATCCTCTAAGTTTAAATTTGTATAATTAGGTCCTCTGATTTTCTCGATTTGTGCAATCAAAACATGGTCGACAAGTGACAATGAAAATACTATTGAAGAATAATATAGAGATCAAATTTTATAGTTCATTCAAATTACAAGAAATATTTGTACTTTTAGGGCATGTTTGGTAATGGATCAATTCTTAGCTATTTATGTTCTTTTTTTGTAAAAAGAATATAAATTCGTTTGGCAATGTTAGCTAATTTTACTACTCCTAGGAATAAATTTGGAACAGAATAAAAAAGTAAAAAAAATTACTTCTTTGTTCCAGAAACAATTCTAAAATCAAGCTATTTTCTTTTTTTGCTATTTTCTTTTCTTTTTCTTCTTCCTTTAGCCGGTCACCGAACTCAGTGATGGCCAACGGTCGACCACAAACAAGGTCCAATGAGGTTGGTGGTTCTCCTTTGGCTAATCACCAACCATTGCCGAGGCTAGTGATTGGCTAAATGAAGAAGAAGAACATAAAGGAAAAAAAAATCTCATAAAATTATTAAAAAATATAAAATAAATTATATGCTACAAAAAAAAAAAAAAAAAATCAAAGTCATATGAAATGCGTTTCTATTTTAGGAATAGAAAATTTATGCAATTATCAAATGCCTTTGAATACTTAGAAGCTCATCTAGGGAACAAAAAAAAAACTATTTCTGAATAGAAATTATTTGCGAGAATAGAATAGTTAACAAACAAACCCTTATTCATTTTGAGTGGAAACAAGATATCATTAGCTAGCAAACGGAAGCAAACTAGGACTTCCAACGAAGTTGAAATCATATCCAATTTTTTCTACATAGCATAATACCATCCAAGAAACATGAATCTCTAATCATCGATGCATTTCGATTAAAAGATCGAAAGTACTAAAATTTGTCTTCAGTTCATCAGTATTAATTTTGAGAAGGTTTCTATTATTTTTGTTCAGAAACTATCCCCGAAATGCTGCCAGAGGCATAGTTTGAATTTTCTACCTTTTCATACAAAATCAACGCAGGACATAAGGCCAACATTTCACGCATCTAGCTTTCGTAATCTTCTCGATACTTTCCCAACAGCAATAGACTCCAAGATGATTTTACAAAACTCAGAGTGTGATGTATAAGATTTCAAAGTATAGAAGGTACGGAACGTCGATAGGTGAAACTTACGGAAAATTTAAAATAAAAACTTGAAATATCATCATTTTCTCAAATAGGGATTTAAAATGGACATTATTCTAAATAAAGACCTACAATGATTATGTTAGTCTAAAATAAAACTCTGAAATGGTCATATGATTATTTCAAATAAGGGACCTAACCTTGCCGATCACTAACCAGTCGGTCAAGTTTATTCTTTATATATGACCCAAAAAAAAAGTTCATTCTTTATCAAACCTCTATAAAAATAAAAAAAAAAAGCAGGCAAGGAAAGTGAGGTATGGATCAGACAGGGAAAAAGAAAAAGATGGGAGTGTCTGGTTGAGTAACATGCATTCGGGCCATTGTGAGAAAGAAAAGCGTATACCAGGTAATTATTGTAATGAAAAGTCGATTAAAGGGTGATCTATGATCTCGAAAAGGCAAGATGAGATTCGTCCGTTTCTACAGGATTTCGCAGATTTCCGCATCAAAGTATCTCGTACAGTGAACCCATCATTTCTTTTGCTTCTGCCAGTTTGAAAGAAAAAAAAAAAAAAAACCCTCAATTCCCGTACAAATTGCTGCGTGAAAGCCCCAGCCTTGGATGTCAAAGAGCTAACCTTCCAACAAGAATCTGCCGAGCTGTATCCACCAGAGTCAGTGGGATACAGTTGGCCCGGGATGCTGTCAGCATGGTCCAAGGTGTTAGTTATGTACCCTAAAATAATCACGTAATAGTTGCATTATTTAATGGTAAATATTCATTCATCGTCCTAATTATATGAATGAGTCTATAAGATTAGTTGCGACTGAACATGTTCATAAGGTATTAAGAATATGTGTGACGGGTTTATAATCATTCTATATCTTTAAACAATTCCCGATCAATGGATCATTAAGAGAATATTGATAATCTAGTTGAGACCGATGTACTCTCAAGCTATACCATTGAATATCGGATGCCTCAAGAGATGATGAGTCATAAGTTATTGAGTATTGGGATACCAAAGCTAGAACACAGGTAATTTGTCTTGGACAAGTTTTGCTGTAAACTATCTAGTTTTCCCTAGTTCTAAGCATGGTCCCCTCAATGGTATTAGAGCCATGGTTTTATTTGTAACTTGGTTCATTCCATGCGCTTAGACGATGAATCCAATGCTAAGAAGATTTTCTTCAAAGAATGAGTGAACAAGATACTACCCCAATTTTTGCTAATGTCCCAATCACCTCATTTCATCCTCATCGTCATCTTCTTTATCAAAATTCTGCCCTCAAATGTTTCTAAAATTGACTGTCTTTATGAAGCCTTTCTTAGTGATGACACTAAGATCTCCAAACCCAACTTCCCCTCATGAACCCTTATTCAGCTTTTGCTAAACCCTCTTCTTCTTTTTCCCCCATTTGCTCTATACAACACCTCATCTGCCATTACCCCCAAGGAAGTCAAGGAATATGTGTACTCTTCCAAGTTCGACCAGCATCCTATTCTTGCTATTGAAAAAGAGTACTTTGTCACTCTTTAAATTCCTCCTGAGTTTCTTAGATAGTGGACCCAACAAGGACATTTGCATATTTATTATGGAGATGTGCATTTTGCACTCACCTTCCGTGGTAGAAAAAGCCTCCCTGTTGTAGCTAGAATGGCCTTACTAAACACTTGTTTTTTCGGAATGCCAACACGCTTGTATTGGCACTGTCTAAGCCGCCTAAATGTTGGAATAGTTTTTGTAACTCTGTATCCAAATTTTGTGTTGCCCTTTTAGATCCTCAGTTGCTTTCCTTTCTGAAAGTCCAACTTTAGCTCATAGGAGCACCTCAAACTATTGGTTCCATGCAAAATGAGGATGCCTTGTTCATCTCCATGCAAAATGATTAGGCCTCCTCTATCCATTTTCCAAGGCAAATCCCCAAAGATAAGTTAGCTAAGCCCTTCTTGCGATTTGGATTACCAACCATGAATAGGTACACCGAAGCAACAAGCCACTCCAATCTTTAGATTTTGAATTCATCAGGAAAAAAGATGGCACTGTGGCGATCAAATTCAGCAAGGAAAAGGAAGAGGCTTCTTCCATTTTGCAAACTCTATTTATGATTCAACCCAAAAAAAACTGGTTAGACATTTTAATAGTGATGGACATTCTGTTCATTACTATAAAGACTCTTGTGGTCCTTGTTTTTGGGATCCTTTTTGTCAATGTTCCTCATGTTTCAAATCTCCTGATGAAGTAGACCCAACCCTAAAGCCAAAGTGAAAACCCAAAGATGCTTAGGATGGTTTACACTAGAGGCATTTGAAGGGAGACCCTTTCATTGATACACTTGGTGAAATTGATAAGTTGGTGATTATAGTCTCTCATGCCCCATCTCCATCATCTTTACATACAACACCACCATCACCTCCATGTCCAGCTTCAGCACCAGCACCTCTTTCACCTCCTCATAAAAAGACAGCTATGTCTCCATTCTATAAACCCACTCTTAAGTGGGCCAAAAGAACTCATGCTCATTTGCATTCCCAGGCGATTCCTTGCCCAATATCATACCAAGAAAGCCCACAAAGCCTTCTTTCTCCATATTTAAAGATGCTGATTTTCCCTTCTTGGGGAAAATTCTCAGCCATCTTTTCCTGCTACAGAGGAGTTTACCGACCCACAAAGAGATAGTTTCATATTCCAAAAATTCCCATTCCAACTGACTTGGATGGAAATGGAAGGAAAATATGAACTCTTGTTGCTAAAGCCATTTTGAATTGGCAATCCTAAACGCTCTTAGCACACAACAAAGCCTTCAATACAATTGACTCCCGAATTGTTGATATGCAACGTGATCTCAAAAGGTATGACAAATCCACCAAAAGATGCTTGCAAATTTCTAGAAAAGACTTCATATTCTGGAATCAAGACAACATGTGGGATATCATCATTTGGAAAGCCCAAAACTCTCAAGTTTTTGCTTCTCTGGCAAAACCTCCACTAGGAGAGATAGAAGTGATATGGTTGAAATAAGGAACTGTATCCAAAAAATGAAAAGACTGAGAAAGGAAAAAGCAAAGGTAAAGATCATTATGGAACCTCCTAAGCCTACAAAGGAGGATCCTGACCAACAAATGATAGTGTCAAATTCATCAAAATATTTCCTACGAGATCTGAATAATTAGGAAGGTAAGATAGATCATCCTCAAAATCCTCTTGATCCTATCCTTCCCATTAAAACAACATTAGACTTAGAAATAGAATCTCTTTCATCTCTCTCCTCCTTCTCGATTCTTGCTATTGAATTTTTTTTCTATTGTGCCAGCTACTTCTTCAATATTCATGGCTAACCCATCAAAATAGGAAATGGAATCAAATCCATCTAAACCAGAGGTTATTCAACCAAATAATCCATCTCAGATTCCTACTTCCTCTTCTAAATAGTTTTTCACTATCAATGGCATTCCTTACCCCAAATGACCAAAAAGATTCAAAGAATTCCATTCTTGGTTAAACAACCGAGCTCTAAGTACAAACATTTATACAAATTACTAGATTAACCAATGGAGGATCGTTTTCCGATTTACAAGCCCGACAACGGGGGCCGATCCATCCTCTAAGCCAAACCAAAAGGAACTAAGGCTGGGCTAATCTAGCTGTACAAAATGAACTCTCGGGTTCAAGCACCACGGTCACTCGGACCCATCGATTCGATTCCGTCGGGTCGATCACCGGAGAAGCGAGGGTAGGATTCTCCACTCGCGGGTGCGCCATTCTAGGGGCTCGAAAATGGTTAACCACGACGGGTTGAGATAAAATCTCAGCGAGTTCTTCCCCTAAGCCCCTTAGTACACCAACTCAACTCGGGGTATCTCTCCGAACCCCCTCACTCAACCCGACCACAAACACCCAAAGAATCGGCAATCAAACCACAAACGAGTTCAACCAACAATCGAGGTCGATTCGCATGCAACCTTACCCGGTATGCCATACCTTGCACGTTAAATCTCATTCAATGCAAGCAATGCAACCAACAATCGAATAGTCGGTTCGCATGCAACCTTACCCTATGCCATACCCCTCGCACGTTATAAGTCAGCATAATACACGCAATGCACATGGCCGTTAGATGATGCGGTTCATCAATCACATGCGAGTCGCGTCGCACAAGCGATCTCACCTCAGCCACCGCCACCCCCGCACGTTATCAATTCATGCGTGCGAGCCATAAATGATGTGATCATCTCATGCATAATCGGAACCAATGATGCCATGTTTTCTCATGCACTCTCGCATCCACACGTGTTCCGATTATTACGCCCCACGGGGCTACAACCAAGGCGTAACGGCGCGCTACGGCGCCCTTCCTCCGCAGGGCGCAACCGTGCCCTTCCGTGCCCAAAGACGTCGGGGATACTCTCCCAAGACCGCATGCCCAACGAACATCAAGGGATACTCTCCCGGAGACCGCATGCCCAAAGAACGTCGGGATACTCTCCCAAGACGGCGGTTTCAATTTAGTGATCACACAAGCAAACCATCACAACCCACTTATTTTTTTGAAAGATTAGCCCGTGCACACATCTTGCATATGAAACCTCAAATCATTTCTCACAAAAGCGGTCCATTTCCGGTGTCCCCGAACAACCATTTTTTTTTTTTCCACATTTCTCATAAAAGCGGTCAATTTCCAGGTGTCGCCTGGACAAATCACTTTCTTTCTCATAAATGCGGTCCATTTCCCGTCCCTGACAAACCATTTTTCTTTCTTTTTTTGTTAAAATCACACAATTCAAGCGGATGCTTATGCAATGCCACATTTAATTCACTTCATATGATCAATACACATGAAATTACACAATTTAATTTCCGGATGAACAGTAATTTCCGAATTTAATAATAAATAATTAAATTCAGAAATTATAAATAATTAAATAAATAAATTCTGAAAATTAAATAATTAAATAATTATTTAATTAAATGCAGAAATTAATTTAATCAATAAATTAAACAATTAATCACATTAATCAAGCAATTAAGGAAAACATGATTAATTAGCACCAAACACACAATTAAGCCTAATTAAGCACAATTAAGCATAAATAAGCAAGATTAAGCTAAGCTAATCTTAATCCACTATCTAACCACCTATCTTAGGGCTAATACACTTAATTAAACACATTAATCAGCCCTTAGCACTAATTAACCCAACCCTAAGCAAGTTTAGGCACTAAATAGGGTTTAGGAGCTAAACTCACCCGTTAAGCGGGCCGGCGACACGTGCGCGGCGGCGGCGACGAACCCGACACCCGGGGACTTCTCCCACGACACTCCAAGGTGGTCCCGGGCTCAACATAGCGGCAACAAACTCGGATTCCCACTGAACTTCAGAAAACAGCACTGCAGGAGGAGGACAGGGGCTGACCGGAGTTGAACGGGCTGGTCGGTATGATATTCTCCTTGAATTCCATCCCTACGTTTCAATCTCGAATCCTCATGCCTTGTTAATCTCCCCGATGACTTTTGCTACGACCCATACTAACCGGCCATTCGGAGTCTTATTCCCTCTCAAAAATGCTTTGAATTTCGGGTGATATTCTCCTTAATTTGTTACCAAGTCTACCATTCCCACCGAACTCACCTGGATGAAAACGCCAGTTGCAGAGACCAGCGTCCCTTTACTTCCGAGCTACAACCGTCTGCCAGTTACCGGCCCTGACCGGCGCCACTTAAATCCGGCGACCGGCAAACCATTTTCAGTGCAAAAAAAAATGTTCGTCTGCTCAAGGAAAGGTGATTTACTCCTCGAAAATCGCAGGGGATCGCAATACAAACACACAGAAAAAGGCACGGTCCAACATATAGAAGAGTACATACAAATCAACCGAGTTTGATCATGAATTGCTTTCCGAATTTCTCCGGGGCATTTTGTCGAACAGGTAAAGTGTATTGGCTAGAATAGAAGTGTGGGCTATTTTGGGACTCGGATTCGGGCAAGGATCAGCATACAACAGACATGCAACATTCTAAATAATCTCAGGCGCCAATCCCATTCATTTAGCATCAGTATGGATGACAACAACAGATCGTGGCCATAAATACACCAAAGAGACTCGAGGTTCATTTAATTTCGACAAACGGCCGACGTTTGTTACCAAGCTAGCACATAAAAAAAAAAAAAGTAGAGGGTGCTAACCGACGGGGCCGGAGTTCACGTGACCCGAACGGCCGCAAACTTCGGCCCGGCGTGTCCGAAAAAGAGTACGCACCAGGAGACTTACCTGGTTTGGCGCGATGGCGTCAACTGGAAGGGCTCATCAGCGGGTCTCTAGCGCAACTGAAGTCTTAAGAAGGAGACCGGTCCCTTTTCCCGAGCTCAACATCGCCTTCGAGCATTAGTGATAGTCTGCCTCTCCTCGAACCCGCCCCCCTCCTGCTGTCGATGCCTAACAGAATTCCAAATGCATTATTTGCTCGACAGATTTTTCCCAAGTCATTGGGGTTGTCTATCACTTTTTCATAGGAAAACCAAAATATCTTTTTGAGCTTGAAAGAAAAGAAAATTTTGGAGAAAATGCTGTTCTCTTCAAAAAAGACACCTTGATCGGCATTATCGAGAAATGTTCAAGTTCTTTTATGGCCTTGGAGCTTATGCAAACTTAAAACAAGTTTTTCTAGCCTTTGTCCCAAAAGAGCTATCCTAGCAAGTTGAAAGATCCTTTCTCAATAAGAAAAGAAGAATTTTGGATATTCCATTTGGGGAAATCCAACAAGAAACCAAGAAACTCATCTTTGCTTGGATGATCTATGCCTTAGAAGACAAATGATGAAAAGCTACATTAGGGACAACCGAGAATTCGATGGAGCCAATTCTAAACAGCACCTCAAGATCAAATGCTCAAAAAGGGACTGTGGTGGCTCTTATGGAAACTATTCTCGAAAGAAGAAACACTTTAGGAAACACAAGGTGGGAAGATCCAAACATGGATCCAAACATTTTTGGAGAAAAAAGAAATGACGATTCTTACGAAAACGAATGAAAGACTCCAAAAATCAAGAAATCAACTTGTTGCTTTATTTGCAACAATAAGGGTCATTTTGCCAAAAATTACTCTCAAGCAAAAAAAGACCAAAATCATCTAATTCACCACATCGAAAATAAGACCGGTATTTCACTTAAAGATGATGATGTTGAATCTCTGTTTTCTAATGATGAAAACCCATCTGAACAAACTCTATGTGTCATTCCTTTTTATCAAACTCCCAATGAGATAAACTTAGATTAAGATCCAAAAGACTCTGAGGATCTTTATCATCTATCCATAACTCCTATAAATCCAAAACCCGATATATATTCAAGCCTAGTTCATTGTCCCCATTTTCATATAAAAATATTCACTTCTAAATTTGCTAAGCCAATGTTTGTTATTGCTCTTATTAATACTGGTGCAAGTGCTTCAATTCTAGATACTAAGGTTCTCCCTGAAGAATACCGAACTTCATGTGCTTGGTACTTCAACTCTGTCTCAAGAGATACTTTTTCTACAAATATACATACTACATCATTTACTCTCCAATTTTTTCCCTAATGTTCCATAACCACTAAAATCCTCAAACTCAACAAAGATTTACTTATTGATTGGGACATTATGACTCAAATTTCTAACCTACAAATCATTCCTAGAAAATGCCTTAGGTATAAAGACCAATTCTCCGAATTTGTCAATATCCAAAAACTATTTTCCATTAAGATGAATATACTAGATCCCATCATGCAAAAGTTGCTAGAATCCTACTTAGAATCCCATTCTAATTTTGTTCAAAAATGTTCCAATCCTTTGTGGAAAAACCCATAATTTTATGTTCACCTTCCTTTAAAAAAAAAATGAGGATATCAATTCTACCAAGACGACCAATACAAGAATGAATCTAGAAGATCTTGCTTCTGCCCAAAAGGAATGTTTAGAACTATTACAACAAGATCTCATGGAAATCTTAGATTACCAATGGGCCTGTAAAGCCTTTATGTTAAGAAAAGAGCTTAACAGAACAGAGGAAAAATGAGGCTAGTCAAAAACTATCAACCCTTAATCTTTTCCTCCAAAATGACAAATTTCCATTACCATATCAAAATTCTCTTTTTGTTGGAATAACCAAAGCTCATGTCTATTCCAAATTTGATCTAAATGCTTGATTTTGGCCATTGGCCATTCATCCTAAAGATAGACCCAAGACTGGGTTCTTTATTCCAAACTAGCATTTCCAATGGAAAGTCCTTCATTTGGGCCTTAAAGTTGCCCCTTCGTTATTCCAAAAGGCCATGTGTTCAGCCAATTTTGGCTAGTGCAATTGTTTACATTGATGACATATTGCTTTAAAGTCCAATGAGGAAACTCATTGTAGACTTCTAGAGCAGTTTGTAGATATTGTAAAAAAAATGGCATCATGCTCTCCCAAAGGAAGATTATTATTGCCTAGATGGAAATCAAATTCCTTGGAATGCACATTAGTAAAGGTAAATACTACTTAGGGCCACACATTGCTGAGGAATTACTAAAGTTCTTTGAAATAGATTTCACAAGGAAACAAGTCTAACAATTCCTAAGGATAATCAATTATCTCAGGGACTTTGTTCCAAATATTACAAAAATGCTAATCCCTTTGCAACTGATGTTAAAGAAGAAACCTCCACCTTGGGGAAAGGCCCAAACAAAAGCAATTACAGAACTCAAAGAAGTCATGCAAACTCTTCCCCCATTAAAGATACCTTCCACAGGTAAAATAATTCTTCAAACTGATTCTAGTGATGAATATTGAGTAGCCATACTGTTTGAAGAAATTGAAGGTAAGCGACATCTTTGTGTTTACAAAAGTGGTAAGTTTTCTCATCCCAAAATGCATTGTTATTCTACTTTTAAGAAAATACTGGCAATTAAGAATGGAATAAAAAAAATTAAATTCCATCTTATTGGCCATCATTTTCTCGTAGAATTGGATATGGCTTCTTTTCCCTAAATGACCAAATTAAAATATAAGTAGATTCCTCATTCCTAGCTGTGAGCATAATGGTTTTTTAAAGTATTCTTTCAAAACTAAGCACATTGCAAGTGAAAAAAATGTGCTTGCAGATTTCCTCTCCCAACCAAAGGCACTAGTAGATATAAACATGTACATCCAAAGGCATTCTTTTTTTTCCACCCAGAAAAATACAAGATTAAAAGAATGCAAGAATGGGCTAGTTTGGAGTACCCTCGGAGATCATTGAGCAAATCCAGAATGACCGGCTCATAGAATATTTTAACAACCTCAAGTGGCAATGTAAAATAGATATTTTCAAACTCCATGATGGTTTGATACTTTATTCTTTTGGATTAAATTCCAAGTATTCATTCATACAACCACTAATCTGGAAAGAAGATGGTTTTCCTGAAAAACTTAAATAGCTATTATGGTACTTAACCTGTAAGTATTTAATAGCTATTGAGTTTCCCACTAGAAAATTCTTGTCAAATCAACCAAACTGATTGCACTTGGTTATGATAATGAAAATGAGAATGACAAAAATCTTATGACTTTGCTCAAATGGTTCTATCCCTGTCTACATTGGAAGCATATCTTCTCAAAAGAATTGAGTACTACTCGAAAGCAGACCCCGAAACACACACCATTGTATTCCTCCATCGTCCATGGACTTTTGTGCATCATGATGGCACTCTTTCTAGTGCTCCATCCAAAGTAGGAACAATGACCTACAAACCTCAGCCACATTTTCAAGTTGCGCACATTTACAAATCTTTTCTTGATTGCATTGGATCGGTTGAATATAACTACAAAGAACTTGCATAGAATTCTATGTTAAGAAACCAGGACCATTCGTGCAGAAGAATGGAACCATACAGTCCCAGCTCCATGGGATCATGAAGATATCTCCTTTGTGGGTCAATAAACATGAAAGCTTTTAGCTGGTTCAATGACTAATTGTTTGTGGTTTGGTCTTGTGTAAAACGCTTAGACTTGAGGTATAATGCTAACTGGTTGTTGGATGTATGTGGTTCATAGGTACACATATAGATGCTTCATCGAACTAATTATATACTTAATGGTCATAATTTGTTCACATACGAAGGTATCTGCATGTGCAATATGGAATTTGCCATCTTGTTATATGTATAGATAAACAAGACAAAAGATTGATGTCATATGCAACCTAATTGTAACATCGTATTGAAATCCTCAACTAGGGTTATTACTGAGAAGGAATGGTTCATGTCTCATATTTGGACACATGATCGAATTGGTGGCTTGATAAACAATTCTATGCCATTTATTTGATTGGGACATAGAGAGTTAGAAAGATTGAATTATATGGTCGCCAAAACTAATAGATTTATTATGTTCTTGAAATATTTGCATTGTTTGGGTGGTCATGACATATTACTAGATGTTACTCATGATTTGTAGGAATTTGAGATTGATTGAGACAATAAGTTTTCTTGACTGTGCTAATGCATTAGTACAAGTCCTATTGCTAATTCAATGATGAATGTAGGAATGTCACACACCATAGCCAATTCAAAAGGACGTTTGAACAAGAGAGATAATATTGCAAGTATGTTTGCAATTGAGGCAATGAAATTAAGTTAGACTAAAAATCTTAATTTTGAAAGGAGTTTCAAACTTTACAATCAAATTTGAATTGGATTTGGATTCAACTGTTGAATGGAAGATTTGAAGTGAGTTCAAAATTAATGGTCATATTAATTATATGAAGTGAGTTCAAAATTAATGGCCATATTAATTATTTGAAGTGAGTTAGGAAGCAATAGCCAAATTAAGGATATGAAACAATTTTAGACTTAATGACTAAATTAAAAATTTGAAACGGTTTCAAACTCAAAGGCTCAATTAATGATCTAAAACGGTTTCAAACTCAACGGCTCAATTAATGATCTAAAACGGTTTCAGAATCAATGGGCAGTTTAATGACTGAAATGATTTTAGATTCAAATGATCAAATTAATATTCTAAAACGATTTCAAAATTAAGGGTCAAATTAAAGTAACTTAATGCCTAGAGTAAAGTCTTGTAACGGTTACAAATTAATGCATGAATAATACTCTATAATAGTTACACGATTTAATGCTAGAATTAATGTCTGAAATGATTTCAAAACTTATGTCTAGATTCAAAGTCTAAGCAAGCTCAAATGTTGCAGCCAAATTAATCTCTAAAATGGTTTTAGAGTTAATGAGCCAAATTAAATGTAATATGGGATCAATTAAAAGGCGATTGAGAGAGAGAATCATAAGATGATCGATGATTGACAAGAGAGAGTGATGATAATGATCAATCAAGTTATTCACACACGAAAGCAATTACTAGCACAAATGTAGTGGTGAGCTCTCTCAATTTCTCTCTACTATTCAATGCAAGATTGGTGGTGTGTTTGAACTAGATGCCAAATATTTGTGGGGCTGGAATCGAAGAATGTCAGAAACAACATTACCAAGAGATTAGATGTTTGTGATCAGAATCTAAAGAACATTAAAGCCAACTTTGTGAGAGCATTGGACATTTGTAGTCATAAACTTGAAGAATGTCAAAACTTGACTTTTTGAGCATGATAAATGTGATTAGCCTCTTAATCACTTATATGTGCTTTTTATTAAAATGCACGAACAATGTTAAGGAAATACGTGTACCGGTGTTTTACTTCCGTTGCAAATTGTTTTTGATTCAATTAACCTATGCACATACTAACACAAGGTGCATCAAGTGCAACTTTCTAGCGCCTGCACATGCTATGCAATCTGCAAAGCTGTCCCAAGAAACATGCAGTGTGGTGGGAGAGATTTGCAGAGGTTTCTTATGGGGAGACCCATATGATAAGAAGCTTCACCTAATTAATGGGGACATTATTGTCTGCAAGGAGAAAACAAATGGTGGGTTGGGAACTTATAGGGCCGTCAATAGGTAGGTTAAGTCAGGTTTGGGTTGGATAAAAAATGATCCGATCCATATTTACCCATTTAACCCGCTTTGTTCCATTTTCATGCAATGTAAATTTAATGACCCATACCCAATTCAACCTAACCCGTATTATCAAAATAAATTAATATTCTATAGAAACCATTTTTCTAGGGAAAAAAATCATATTTCCGATGTTCAATTAAAATCTAAAAATAAACTAGAAAATATTTTATGTTATTCGATAAGGAAAATAGGCATCCTTGCAATAATTTTTTTATTATATTTTTTGAAATCAAATTTTTAATTATTTTTTTCTTTTCTTTTTCTTTTTTTTCTCTTACTCATCTTCATTAGTTGATCACCGGCCATAGTGGTGATCGGCAAGTGGCCATAGGTGGGCTAGAGCCTTGCCATAGGTTGGCAAGGCCGAGCTCACTTGACACTAGTGAGCTTGGTCCTCACTAGAACCAGCAACTCGGGCAGAGCTTGGGCAGCAACCTAGGAGGGGCTCGAGCCTCGCCAAACATCGATGAGGTCCCAATGACCTTAGGTGAGTCTAGAGCACCACCCAGGTTGTCGGATCTAGTGAGTGGCAACCTTGAGCAAGGCTTGAGCCTTGCTTAGGTCGCCGGATTGGGCAAGGCTTGATTGTGCCAGCATTGGGTGACCAACCAAAGGCTATGAGGTCACAATCTAGCAAAGGACAACTTCACTGACCTTGGGCGAGGCTTACCTACGTCGGATCTGGCAAGGGCAAGCCTCGTTGTGGCTTGGGAAGTCGCCCCTCGCCTACTTCGAGCAAGGACAAGGGCCTTGCCCTTGCCACTCGCCAATCATAGCGTCTAGTTGGTCACTGGAGGGTAGGTGACCAGCATAGGAAGAAGAGTGGGAAAAAAAAAAAGAAATTGCAAATATTAAAAAATTGAAAAAAAATATTTTTTAAAAATTAATAAATTTTGTCTATGTCGGTCTATGTCGGTCTATGTCAACGTTAGCTATGCCACATAGGATGGCTTATATCCATGTCAACAAATTCCAATCAAAATTGGCCGAATGGACTCAATTGGCAAAAAATGATTGGTTTAAGACTCAATTAGCAAAATTAAAAAGTGTAATAGGTTTAGGACTTTTCAGATAATTTTTCCCATAATTTGGATTTTCTACCTTTCCATACAAAATTTGATGCAGAGAATTGGGAAAACTTTCGGAAATCAAACGGGACATAAGGCCAACAGTTCATGCATCTAGCTTTTGTTATCTTCTCGCTGTTTTCCTATTAGCAATAGACTCCATGATGTATAAAGCGGAGATTTTCCAAAACTTCGGAGTGTGATGTATACGATTTTAACGTACAGGAGGGACAAAATGTCGACAAGTGAAACTTATGATGGTTTTTTTTTTTCTAGAAAAAAATTGGAACAAGTGTATGGGTGTTTTTGCACCTAATTCTACACAACTAGATGGTCGTTGCCAGCTCCATTTTTTATTTTTTATTTTGGTCTAAATTGCTAGCTCTAGTTTGGATACTGTATATATGGACTGGATTTACTCAAACCACCCAAGTTCATTCTGTATTAAACCTCCATAAAAAAGGCAGGCAAGGGAAGTGAGGTATGGATCAGAAAGGAAGAAAAAGACGATGAGTGTTAGGTCGCGCATCATGCACTCGGGCCATGTGAGAAAGAAAGAAGGTACACCGGGTAATTATTGTAATGAAAAGTCGGTTAAGTGGCGATCTTTGATCTCGAAAAGGCAAGAAAAGATTCATCCGTTTCTACAGGATTTCCCAGATTTCGGCATGAAAATATCTCGTACAGTGAACCATCATTTTTTGTGCTTCCACAGTTCGGAAAGAACCCTCAGTTCCCGTACAAATTGCTGCATGAAAGAAAGCCCTAGCCTTGGATGTCAATGAGCAAACTTTCCAGCAAATGCTTCTGTACGGACGCATTCTCTATCCTGAAATTTGAAGCATTAGTTTAGGATTATGGAAGTTTAAAGGGCCATATTTAACGAGTCAAATGCTTCTGTAACGTGCCATGACATCCGTATTGCTAAGGTGACATATTCTTTCACCGAAAGTGGTGAGTTGGAGCGGGCAACATCAACATCCATTTAGTTCAAGATCGAAAATTGAACATCTAACTGCGAAGTTAACCAGATAAGTAGACGCTTGTAATCCACTTGACCCGATATTGGTCAGTGATCCATCTATCTCAAGAGGCTGGTTTAGGTGGTAAGATGAATATTTTGACTCATTTGGCTCAATGCGCTATTGGATTTGTCAAGGAATGAGAATTTTTTTTTTTGGTCGAACAAGGAATGAGATTCATAGTCTCTTAATCTTCATGTTTGAAGAGAAATCAAAATGTGGAATTTGTTCCACATGGGATAAGATTTCTCGAAAAGTATGGAACATAGCAAAGGATTGAGATTCCACATTTATAACATCATTTCAAACTATTAAAAACCCGACTCAATCACTGTTGCCACCGCCACAGCCCTTAACTTATGTATGGTGCTCACTTTAGTATTATAACTTTTTATCGGCTCACTTAAGTGCCGAAATCGAAAAAAAAAAATCACTTAAGTGCCCCCAATGAGATTTTCTGGCCAAATTAGGTACATGGCATTTACAATTAAAAAAAAGGCTGAGTTGGAATTTTTGTTAAAAATTCCAGTCCACGTGGACTAGCAAAATGGCACCGCTTAGTCCAACGTGGCTAGGTTGGACTAAACGGTGCCACATCACGTCGTTGTGCAAAAACGACATAGTTTGAATTGGCCAAAACAATGCCACCCAACACAATGCCTTATACCACTTCAGCCAAAATGACGCCACACTTGAGGAATGAAAAAAATTAGTGCTCCAATCGTGTTTCTCAGTGTGGATGATCTCCATGTGAAAATTGCTTGCCATCGCTCGCCATAGCCATCGCTTGCTCACCATTCGCTTGTCATCACTCACTCACCGTGTCATCGCTTTCAATCAATTAGGTTAGTGCTCGGGTGAAGAGAGAAAAAAATTAGGGCTCAGGTGAGGAGGGAAAAAATTAGGGCTTTAGGAGAGAAAAAATTAGGGCTTGGGTGAAGAGGGAAAAATTAGGATTTTTGAGTACTAGAGGAGGAACTATTTTAAAGCTTGCAATGTGGGGACCTCGATTTATTTTATCAAGCACTAACTACTATGTTATTGCTTTCTATCTAGTAAAAGACTTGAGTTGGAATTTTTAACAAAAATTCCAATCCACGTGGACTAGCAAAATGGCACCACTTAGTCCAACGTGGCTGGGTTGGACTAAATGGTGCCACACCATGTCATTGTGCAAAAACGGTGTAGTTTGAACTGGCCAAAACAATGCCGCCCAATGCAATGCCTTATACCACTTTGGCCAAAATGATGCCACACTTGAGGAATGAAAAAAATTAGGGCTCCAATCTTGTTTCTCAGTGTGGATGATCTCCGTGTGAACATTGCTCGCCCTCGCTCGCTGTAGCCATCACTTGCTCGCCGTTCATCGCTCGCTAGCTTGTTGTCGCTCACTCACCGTGTCATTGCTTTCAATCAATTAGGTTAGTGCTCGAGTGAAGAGAGAGAAAAAATTAGGACTCAGGTGAGGAGGGAAAAATTAGGATTGTTAGTACTAGAGAAGGAGCCATTTTAAAGCTCACGATATGGGGATCTCGATTTATTTTATCAATCATTGACTACTCTGTTATTGCTTTCTGTCTAGTAAAAGACAAATGTTGAGCAATTGTTTATTTAATTATGTGTCAATTTGGGGACCTCTATGTTAAGTTTTCCATCGTCCTTTCTATGTTGTGGTCCCAAAAGGTTATTTTTTTCTTAGGTGTAGGGTTAGCATAAGGGACAATAGAACTGTAGGTATCATTGTCAGATATGGTGGGGAATCCATCATTGGGGCCGATGAATGGGAATATGCTGGTGGAAACAAAGAGAATATTTATGTCGATATAGATAAACCATCATATATTAATTTCATGAGGGAAATAGTCTATCAGTTATGTTGCAAAATAGAAAAATTACACTATTGTGTTGGGTTTGAGAACTTTTGATGATGATAATGGTATAAAGGATATTGTTTATTATTATTTTCATGGTGAGGGAGCTACGGTATATGTTGAACGGTGACGATGAAGATGAAGACGAAGACGAAGACGATGAAGACGAAGACAATGAAGATGATGAGAGGCCTCAAGTAGGAGAAGTAGGAGGTGGTGTTGAACTAACTAGTCAGTATTGGATGTGGATCTATTTTAGATGAACAATAGCAAGAGAGACAAGATAGGAAGGAGAGGGAGCAAAGAGCGGCAGAGCATATATCACAATCAAGAAAAGTCTCTAGAGAAGGTTTAGGTGATGAAGAATTCACTGGATTATAGTAAGAAATTGCTATATCTAGTAAATCAAATGACGAAGTTTTGTAAGATGTAAATAACCCGAGTAATGATGATGACAAGAAACTTGCATAGTCAAGACAAAAGTAGAGACTTTTAGAGAAATAAAAATGTAGCATTTAGAGATTCACATGAATCTCAACCTAAAAATAGAGATGAAAGAGCTCTAGCTGATGGTGATCAAACCGATTATGAAGAAAGTGGCCGTGACGATGAGATTCCCAGTACAGAGAATGAAGATGTCAAAGGAGCTATAAATAGGAGAAAGATCAAGTATCTTTGTTATGACCTTACTATGGCATGTCCTATTTTGTCTATTGGTATGAAATTCCATGATACAAAGTAGTTCAAAGAAGTTATTGTCAAATATTCAATTGTTGAACGGAGATGAGTGTTGAATTCATTAGAAATACCAAGAAATTTGTGAAAGCAAGGTGTTCACAACCAAATTGTTGATGGAAGATATATGGCGCACTGAATAGGAACATCGGATCATTCTAGCTTAGGTCTTTCCAATAGGAACATACTCGTTCCATTGTGTTTAACAACAAAAGGATAACAAGTGTATGTTTGTCGAAACACTTCTTAAACACCATCAAGGTGGTACCTAAGATGAAAAGTCTTTAGTTCAAGCAATTAGTGAAGGAACATGTAAGAGTAAATATGTCCAAGAACTAGTGCAAAAGAGCCAAATAGAAGATGATGAGTACACCGATGAGCAAACAAGGAAGAATATGCTCAAATTTTGAATTATGCTGGTGAGTATGGGCTTCAAAACCATCCAAATATATGTAGAAGTTGTCGAAAGACCATTGCCTGACTATGGGACTAAGTTTGATAGGATTTATGTTTGCTTTGATGCATGCAAGAGAGGATTTCTAGCTAATTGTAGAAGAGTTATAAGGTTGGATGGATATTTTTTTTGAAGGATTATGCAAATGAGAGTTGTTGGCTGTTGTTAAGAGAGATGCATATAACTAGATGTTTCCAATAGCTTGGGCTGTTGTGAAGGTAGAGAATATGGCACTTGGTCTTGGTTCTTGAAGAATATAATGGTTGACTTAGAAATCAATAATGGAGAAGGTTGGGCATTCATTAGTGACCAAGAAAAGGCAATGCTATCATCAATCGTTTGCTTTTTCATAATATTCACGTATTTTATCTTACAAATATTTTTTTTTGGAATTATTATAAGGGCTTATTCCAGCATTAGCTAAGTTGATGCCATTTGTTGAACATAGAATGTGTGCAAGGCACATTTATGCAGATTGAGCATAGAACTATAAATGAGACAGACTGCAGAAGCAATTTTGGCTCATAGCAAGAAGCACAAATATGGCTGATTTTAGAATACATAAACAGGGGTTGCTTGAGTTGAGTAGGAAATGATTTGAAGCACTATTTCAAATTGAACCTAAATATTGTTATAGGGCATTCTTTAGTGAAGAATTCAATCACAACATCATTGATAATACCCTCAATGAAGCATTCAATGGGAGAATCTTAGAGGCCAAGTGCAAACTAATCATCATCATATTGGAAGATATAAGAATAATAGTCATGACTAGGCTTCAAAGGCAAATGGGTGAGGCTACAAAGTGAATCAAAGAGTGTAGTCCCAAGATTGCAAAGAGATTAGAGAAGAACATGGCTGCTAGTAGGTTCTATCATCCGATCTAGAATGGAGATGATGGATACGAAATAATGTACAATCCTATAAGTATGTTGTCTAGCTAGAGGGGAGAAAGTGTTCATGTTGTGGCTGGTAACTAACTGAAATTCCATGTGTACATGCCATTTATGCCATCCTACTGAAGCATCATATTCCAGAGGAATATCTACATGATTGCTACAAAAGAAACACATATATTGCTTCCTACCAGTACATGTTGCATCCAATAAGAAGTAGTATATTTTGGAAACCTACAACTCATGAAGCTCCTCAGCCTTTGCCCCTAAAAAGCAAATTGATAGGCCATAAAAGAGACAAAGAATGCAGGAGGGGGAGATCTCAAGTAAGAGGATGGGTAGGATGGGTGTGAAGATAAAGTATTCTTATTGTCATAGGAAGGGTACAATAAGACTAGTTGTCAATTGAAGAAGCTACATCAACAACAACAACCATCTGTAGGGGTTGAGGAAGGGTCAACTGAAAGGACAATAGAAGGGCTAGCTAAGGACCAACCAAAAGGACAATTGAAAGGCTAGTTGAAGGACCAACTAAAAGGACACAACCGAATGACCAAGTGAAGGGATAGTTGAAGTATCAGCTAAGGACCGAACTAAAAGGCCAACCCCTAAGGTGATTATTGTTGTATAGACAAGGAGACCACATACAAGGAGTAAATATCTTATAAGTCATATAATTTCTATTGTGTATGTTATGTTGTTTATGGACCGATTGTGTGTGTTATATTCTTAGGTGAGGAGAAGACAAGCTACACAAGTTGTTCAACTTGCTAAAATTGAAGCATCAATTCGAATTGGAGGAGCTATTGGGAAAATAATAAGACAATATGGTTATCGCCTTTATAAAGATTTGAATATTGGAATGACTATTTTGAATATAAGTTTTATAGGTATCATGCATTTAATTTATGGTTTGGACTTTGTTGACAATATGGTTATATTGTTGTAGCCTAAGAGAACTTTGAAGGTGCTCATCTTTGAAGGTAGCCCAAGTCAAGAGTCAAGGGCTACACCTAAAAAAAGAACCAAAACAATGTTAGGTAGAGCACAATCGAGTAAGAAGAATGCTCCAAAACAAATAACACGAGTGGCAAGTTTGATGATAAGAGTACAATCAAGAAAGAAGAGTGCTCCAAAACAAATGACACAAGCAGTAGCTCCAAAACAACCACCAAAAATGTATTCAACACCAATACCATCTCAAGGAACTAATATTAGCAATTCCAAAATAGCCAGCAACATCACCACCAAGAATGCGGTAGCTATTAAGAAGAAAAAGCAAAAGCATGGGACAAAAAAAACTAATAGAACAACCTCCAAGTCCAATTGCAATTAAGAAGAGTACAAGGACTCAAGCCAAGGGTCTATCAACTAAAAAATGGACTGGAGGGGTTGTGCATATTGACAAACGATAGGAGAGTGCTGGATATGATTGTTTCTATTTTTGTTTGGGAGGGTGCTAAATATTGTTCTTTCTATTTTTTATTGGGAGGTTGTGCATATGGTTGTTCCTGTTTTTTGTTAGGAGGATGCTAGATATAGTTGTTTCCACTTAATGTTATTTTGTTTGGTTGGAAACCAACCTTTGGAGGTGAATTTTTTTAGTAGTTATTATGATTGATCCAATGTAAGACACTATGTTCAATATGAATGGATCAAGGTTTATTTGGTCTATGTTTTTTCCATTTACATATTTTGCTTTTGGTTGTGGTGACATGCTAATTCTACTGGTGGTAGTGGACTTATTGCCATTCCTAGATGTACTAGTTTGTTCATGGTCATGCTTGGTGCTAGTGCAGTGCTTGGTGAAAGCACGAGAATGTAGCAGTTTGCTAGTGTAGGGTGTGTTGGTACAAGCACAAGTTGCATGAGCATTTGTGCCAGTGCAACATTGTGCCTACACCAACAGCTTACTTGTACTTAAGTGAGCACTTTCAGCTAAACTCGACACTGAAATGATCATTTCAAAAAACTTATGTAGCACAAGTGATCACTTTTTTTACCACGATTGGCACTTAAGTGATCACTTTTGGTTAAACTTGACACTTAAACTATCACTATTTACAACTTATAGCACTGAAACAATCACTCGAGCACTTGTTACCACTTATTTATTTGACCAGCATTTGTAGCAAATGTCTCAAATATAGATAATGTAAACTAGCAAACCCATTACCAGCATGGTCAAAATGTCTCAAAGAAAAACTAGTGGAAGAAACTTATAACAAAACCAATTCTCACCATTTCCACTGTTTGCATCAAAAATTGCTATAAGTTGTAAAAATTAGTATAAGATAGTTTAAAGATTCTCATCACTCATTTACATTTGACCACAAAATATTCAAAACAACAATACAATCAACTTGATAATACATTTTCATTCTTGAAACTTCCTTCTTCAACTATCTTTCATTCAACATTCACCATTTATTGTAGGTGGAGGTTCATGTTGTCATTCAAATAAATCCAAGATCACCTCTCTCACTCAATTAGAGAATTTCACATTAACCATTTGAAACTTTTGCACTTCAAGCCTTCTCTATACTTTATGCATCCATGGAATCTTCTCCCGGGATTCAATTGAGTCGAAGATGTTCTTATTGAACTCAGTAACCCACAATAACAGTAACACACACCTTATTCCCTTCATTGAAATGAATTTAAGCCACTATTGAAACTCCCGCCCTCCATTAGCAAGTTTGAGCTGCTCATTTTGGGAACAAATTGACTTAAAGTGTGCTTCCGGTTGAATGGCCAGTTAGGGCTTCAATTTTCAGTTCCTCTTCCAATTTGGGATTTAGGGTTCTTATTTAAGGGAGAGTGAGTAGACGGCATCATTTTTGTTTTGGCTACTGACTAGACCCTCCAACCAGCCACATCAGCTTAGGAAATTAATAAAAAATCCACTTAGAATTTCCGGTCAAACAAATCAGTGATGGCACTAAAAAAGTCATTTTTCAAAAAATGTAGTATTAAAATGAGCCACTAAAAAATTATTGCACTAAAATGAATGACGTACACAAGTTAAGGCATTAACTGTTTCTTCTCTCATTTTTTATTTCTTATAATGCCAAAACTTCTTGCAATTCCCACAAAGAATGAGGGTACTCTGAATGGAAATTGTCGCTAGGTTCAAATTACTTTGAATACGGATCAAGAACGGTCAACAAAGGATCAGGAACCAAGTTCTAATGGGAACACAAAACAAGAAGATCACGATTCATCATGTAAACCAAATGTTCGGCAGAAGGCCCCGGTGTTTGATGGAGAATTTCCATGATGCAAATCTGATAATCCACAGAAAAGTCACCATAAATGTATGGACGCAGCTAGATACAAACTGCATGAAAAGAGACCAAGTTTTACCAAGAGAATAAACATGACAATACACCGAGAGAGAGAGAGAGAGAGAGAGAGAGAGATGTAACTCGGTCAATATGTCAATGACCCTTGCAAGTTTGACCTCAGTCAAAGCCTGCTCCCAATAGCCGGAAGTAGCCGTTCTTATCCATCCTCACGAGCCATGCCACTGCCTGGTCCTCGGCTCGCTCACGGAGGAACATCAATAGCCTCTCATGCATGTACTGGCTCAATGCATGCACATCCTAGTCACAATCATGGCTTGCTCAGGTCATATCCATCCTTGCCCACTCATGCTCACATCCTAGTCCTTCGATTGGGCCGACCTTAGATTCAGCCAGCCCACATGTATGCATCGTGCACATGTCGTGGCACAGCGCGCCTAATCACGTTCTGATCACATGGTGCCAAATCTAAGCATGAATGGATGGACCATCAAGTCATCTCTTTGTCAAGTCATCTCTGTCATAGATCAGGGCATGACCCATGCCAATGCTTTTATTCAACCCACAAACACATAACCTTGCGAAGCACACCCGGCTCGTTCAATGCTCAGCCACAGGTTCAAGGTCAAACCCGGGCCATTTCCATTGCCAAGAATCAAAGATCTAACAGGGATTTCATTCGAGAATTCCTAGTCAGGAAACCAAATGAGGCCTAAGAAGTAAAAGGTCTATCCATGGAAAAATAAACACCTCATTAATAGTTTAATCAGCTTACGTAAATCTTCAGATGAATGTTCTTTGATTCTTCAACAATCCCAGAAGGGCAGAATTACCTTTTCGTAAGAGTTTGATCACGTGTCGATTGACAAAACTCGCCTTGAAATCTCCTCACTGCGAATCTTTATGTCAAGGCTTCCATTTCCGTGGTTATGACCTTTAATTTACCTCTTGACTTTTCCGCTGTTTTGACAAAAACCCACGACGGCACGGCGCCGATTCAAACGTTTTAGTTCTCCCATTCTATTGAGTACAAAGGTTCAACAACCAAAGTAAAAGCCCCAATGATAAAAAAAAAATAAAGAATACAAAGGAAGAGCTCAGCGTTGACATTTTATGGTCAGGGACTTTTTTGACTGAATTGGTTTGACACTGTCATGTTACCTGTCTTTCGTCCTCTTGCGATGGTTCAGCCGCGTCAAAACGCTTCTAGACAATTTTTTAAATAATGTCACTAAACTTAAATTAATGAAGGGATAATATTAAATATTTTCATATAGTCTAAAAACTAATTAAAACATGTACCAAAAATCTATAAACTACATTGAATAAGTTAACAATTGTGGAACAACATTATACATTGGGTTAAAGTTCAAAGATCACATTGGCTCAAAATTCATATATTATTTGTGTCATCATTCCAATTCGAAAGTACAATTAGTGTTAATTTTGAGAAGAGTTTATTTTATTTTTGTTCAAAAACTATTCCAAAATGTTGTCAAGCACATAATTTGGGGGAAAATTGTCCAAAACATCCTAAACCTATTACACTTTTGCCAATTAAGTCATAAATCTTTTAATTTTCTCAATTGAATCTTAAATATTTTCACTTTTTGTCAATTAAGTCCATCCCCGACTAATTTTAGCTAGAATTCACTGACGTCGATACTAGCCGTCCTACATGGCACGGCCAGCGCTACGACTAGCGCTAATGTGGACAAAATTTATCGATTTTTTAATATTTTTTCGATTTTATTATTGTTGATATTTTTAATTTCTTTTCTTTCTTTTCCTCCTCTTCTTCCATCGATCGCCTAGCCTCCAACAATTAGCCTGAGGATACGACTAGTCACCCTTATTGAGATCTAGCGAGGATGAGACTTGCTCGTGACCGGGGTGGTCACCCCTCACCTGCTTCAGGAGAGAGTGAGGGCCTCGCCCTCGTTGGCCTTCAACGAGGACGACCTTACCTAAGGTTGGCAAGGTCGCCCCTTGCCAATCGTAGCCTTTGACTAGTCATTGAAGGATGGGCATCAACAAAGGAAGAAGAGGACAAAAAAAGGAAAAAAAAAAATTACAAATATTAAAATATTAAAAAAATCAAAAAAATTAAAGATTAATAAATTTTGTCTGCATCAATGCAAGCTGTCCTAACGCTTGCCTTGCCATATAGGACGACTGACGTCTAATTCTGACCAAAATTGGCCAAATGTAATTAATTAGCAAGAAGTTAAAATGTTTAGAACTCAACTAGCGAAATTGAAAATTTTATAACTAAAATGATAAAAGTGCAATAAGTTTGGACTTTTTGGACAATTTTTCCCATAATTTGAATTTTCTACCTTTCATTCAAAATTGACGCAGATAATTGGGAAAACTTTTGAAATCAAACGAGACATAAGGCCAACAGTTCGCCCATCTTGCTTTCCTTATCTGCTCGTTCTTTTCCTATTAGCAATAGACTCCAAGATGTATAAAAGCGTAGATTTTCCAAAACCTCGGAGTGTGATGTATACGATTTCAACGTATAAGAGGAACAAAACGTCGACAAGTGATGCTTAAGATTGTTTGTGTGATTTTTCTAGAAAAAATTCGTACAAGTGTATCGGTCCAAGAGAACATTACGGATTGGCGTAAGAACAGGATTGGCCCTTGAAATAGGATCTTTCGTTTGTGCATCAGTCGAATAGGGGATAAAGCAGGAGTCTTGTCAACTGGCCCAAAGCCTTGGCTATTTTGTAATCACCACTTTCATTAAATTCAACTCCCTGGGTAGCAGGTAAAAGACTTCATGTACTAAATAAATCAAAGTGGAACTGAGAAGAGAACCTCAGAATTGAACCTGCGTAGGCTTGATTTGACCAACCCAGATGTAGAACCAGTTGAATTTGGCCGAAGCCGTGCGGTCAAATTATTCATGGCAAACTCTAATCCGAGCTCTAATGATTTTCTTGAAGCCGGTCTCTACATCAAACCACGCCTTGTAGAGCAATGCGACCTTGGGCAACTCCTGCTTCGTTGACCGAGAGACGCATTCTCTTTGCTCGAATTCGAAGCATTGGTCTAAGATTATGGAGATTTAAAGTGCCATATTTAACAATTCAAATGCTTCTGTAACGTGCCATGACTTAGGTACTGCTATTGTGACATCTTTTTCACTGAAAGGGGTGGCTTTGAGCGGCAACATCAACATCCATTAACGAAATGACAAGTTCGAGATTGAAAATTTAACATCTAACTACAAAGTAAAATATAAGTAGATGCGTGTAATATTCTTGACCCTGCAAGCATTATTGGTCGTGATCCATCTATCTCAAGAGGTTGGTTTAGATGGTAAGATGAATATTTTGACTCAGTTTGGTTAAATGCACAGACGAATTTATTAAGGAATGGGATTCATATTCTCAAAATCTTCGTGTATGGAGAGAAATCAAAAGGTGGAATTGGGTTCCACATAAAATAAGATTTCTAGAAAAGTATGGACTCTAGTAATGTATTGAGAGTCTAATTTCACATTTTAACATCATTTTAAAATTATTAAAAACTCAACTCAATCATTGTTGCCACTGTCACCACTGGTCCTAGCCTCTGCCGGTCATCAGAGCCAGTTGCTAATTGAAAAAAAACAATCTTAAAGAGCCAAAACTTTTGCAATCCACACAAGGAATGAGATTACTCGGAATGGAAATTGCAACGTGCTTAAAATTACTTTGAACGAGATCAGGAACACTCGACAAAGGATCAGGAACCAAGTTCTAAACAGGCACACAAACCAGAAGCGTGCGACTCATCATGTGCGCCAAGCGTCCGGCAGAATGGCCCGGTGTTTGCTGGAGAATTTCCATAATACAAGTCCGATTATCCGCAGACAAGTCACCATAAATGTATGGACGCAGCTATATATAAACTACATCAAAAGACACCAAGAGAGACATATATAAACTCGGCCATTGAGGCCATTCCACATGTCAATGACCCTTGCAAGTTTGACCTCAGTCAAAGCCGCTCCCAATAGCGGGAACTAGCCGTTCTTATCCATTTTCACGTGCCATGCCACTGCTCGGTGCCGAAGCAACAACATGTCGGATGGTTCGCTGGCTCGCCTCGGCCCCAGCCCGCTTCTGGAGGAATATCGATAACCTCTCATGCATGTACCAGCTCGATGCATGCACATCCAAGTGACAATCATGGCTTGCTAAGGTCATGTTGCTCGTTAACACTCGCATCCTAGTCATTCGATTGGGTCGAAATTTATGAGTCGTGCATTAGGGTGAGCATGATTTCCGAGTAGATACTGGAACCAAAGAATTGGACAAGCGGAAACCTGTCAAATTCCAGGTTCCAGGTTGCAAGATATGCAAGGTAGGTTCTGGGTTTCAAAAATTGGAAACCCTATTTTGACGAATAAGCTCCAAGTCTAGGTAGATAGAACCTGAAAATCAAAATAAGTTCTTGTGTTTTTCTTGATCTATGTCTTTGCATGATCATGTAGTACTCCATGACATCCAATAATAAGTATATAATCTGAAACCAATGACTAAGACTTTTACTTTGTTAATATTTTCTATTTTCTATGTGCCTAAATATAAATTATAGCTAATGGATTATAATAGCAAATGGTGGTCATTAAAAGTGATCATTCACTTTAATCATTTAATTAATATACAAATAAAACCTGGGTAGAACTTGAAACCAACTTTGGAACCTGTGACAAGGTAAGTTTTAGGTTCTAAGTTCCATGGGGCCAATAGGTTCTAAGTTTCGGGTTCTAAGTTTTGGTATGCAAAATAGGTTTTAAGTTCTAAAAAATAAGAAACATGTAATAGGTAGTATTTGGATTCTAGGTAGAATCTGTGTAGAATCTAGAACTACTCACCCCTATCATGCATGTCTTGTGGCATGGCTGCCTGATCAAGACCTAGTCACATGGGGCCAATACTAAGCCTGGATGGATGGACCATCACACCAGCCTTGATCATGGACCATCTTTGTCAATTCATCTCTCTCATTGATTAGGCCACTTAGGAAGCATCGACACTTTTCAAGAGTCTTCTTATCATGTTAGACACTCTGATTCTTGTCTAACACACTTTGATACTTGTCTAACACTCGGTCAACAGGTGTCAAAAAATTAGACACCTGATCAACTCTCCTAACACTCTCCGACATGCGAGTTCGGAATTCCGACACGTGATTCCAACACGCACAGGGTCAATTTTAGAATTTTCAATAAATGAGGAGTCAAAATATAAATATGTAAAAAAATAAAAAAATAATAAAGGGAGAAAGAAATAACATAATCTTCTCTTCGACTCTCACTTTCCGTGATATACAATCCACCCCCAAATTTGTTTTTCCTCTTCTCTTTCGACACACTTTAACACACAAGTCCAAAATGTGGATTGCTTTTCTTTCTTTTTCCTCCAAATTTTATGGATTATTAAAATGGAGTTAAATTTGTCAAATTGAAATAATGAATGATATTAACAAATAGCGGATTAATGTTTTTAGTGTAAATTCATCCTAGACTATTTTTTCATTATTTATGAATTTATGAATTTGAATAAGATGAATTTGATTGAACTATTATAAAAATGATAATTTTTCATGTAAATAAAAATAAACATTTGATAGACAACATGTCCCAACGAGTTGGAACTCTTTATTTTTTTAAAAATAATATGTCGGCATGTCGTGTCACATGTCGATTGTAGGTATTGGCACTACTTAGTAAGCCATGACTTGTGACGATATTTTTATTCAACTCACAAACACACAGCCTGGTGAAGCACACTCGGCTTGCTCAATGCTTAAACACGAGTTCAAGGCAAACTCGGGCCATTTCCGATGTTAACAATCATATCTCTAATGCTGTGTTTGGTGGTTAGGGTAAAATTCAAAATAAGATAAAATTTATTCTATCATGCATTTGATACTTACTCAAGACAGGATAAAATCGAATAGAAGAAGGATATAAGTTAGATAAAATTATCCCATGGAAGAGGTGGGATAAAAGGGGATAGAATTTCTAATTTTATAGTAGGAAATTTATTTTTCTCAAAAAAAAAACTTCTTAAATTAAAAAATCTAAAATTATATTTCAATATAAATAATATTTGAATTCTAATATAAAAATTCAAAATAACATATAATAACAATTTGGTTTTTTAATTTAATCTTTTTCTTATTTATATATTCGAATTTTATTCTATCTTATAATACAAATTCAATATATAAATATATATTTATTACATATTTTAGGTGCTTTAATATTTTAGGTATATTAGTGCTATTTTCTATTTACTAAAATTTTATTAGAGAATGATGGAAGGGGAAGAAATAAATAAAAAATTAATTAATTAAACAAGAGAGTAAAATAAAATAAATAATAAATAAAAATAAAGTAGAAAAGAGTGTCATGAAAGATTTTTACCATCTCCATTTATAAAATTTGTGATTCATTTATATTAATATGTCATTAATACCAAACAATATATGATATGATATGATATGATATGATATGATATGATGTGATGTGATGTAAATATATTTGACTTTATTACTATAATCACCAAACATTAAATAGGATATAGCAAAATCTCATGAATTTTATATTTTATTTTATCCATTCCTATCCCGATTAGAAATCCGCATGAACTAACATAACCTAATGCGATTCCATTCAAAAATTCCTGGTCAAGAAACCAAACGAGGCCTAAGAAGTAAAAGGTCTCTTTATGGAAAAGTAACCACCATATTATTAGTCTAATCAGCTTATGTGAATCTCCAGCCGAATGTTCTTTGATTCTTCAACAATCCCGGATGGACAAAATTACCTCTTCGTAAGAGTTCGATCACGTGTCAATTGACTAACCTCGGACTTGAAATCTCCTCCCTCTGACTTTTTCCGTCAAAGCTTCCATTTCCTTGGTTATTACCTTCGATTTACCTTCGACTTTTCTTCTGTTTTGAATAAAAACCCACGACGGCACGGTGCCGATTCAAACGTGTTAGTTCTCCGATTCTATTGAATACAAAGGTTCAACAACAAAAGCAGAAGACCGAACGATAAAAAAAAAAAAAACAGAGGAGCGCAGCGTTGACATTTTAAGATCGGGGACCTTTGACTGAATTGGGTTTGACACTGTCATGTCACCTTTCTTTCGTCCTCTTATGACGGTTTAGCCGCGTCAAGGCACTCCTAGGCAATTTTTTACTTATAACAATTCGAAGCCGGCAAAAGAATAATGACTAAAGGTTAGCACGGACCATTTCAAAGTAGCGACCAATTATTTGGCGGTGTCTCCGCCAGCATCATTCTCTATAAACTCACGGTATCTTGCGTATATAAACAAAGTAGATCAGCTGATCCAATTCCCATGCAGTAACACGGAGCAGAGAATAACTTGAAAACTCATCGTCTAGCGAGAGAGAGAGAGAGGTGTTAACCGGGTCTCTTTCTTGATATTATTTGGTTAAAGTCAGGACCCAGCTGTGGATGGAGATCGCAGGAGGAAGCGGCGCCAGGAGGGTGCGGTTGCACGGTCCAAAGCCGGCAGAGTTAGCGGTGAGCAAGGAATCAGCCAAGATCAAGAAGAAAGTCCGGGCGACAAGCCATTCGGCTCCGGTCATAGTGTACTTGAGGTCGCCGAAGGTTATACACGTGAGGCCAGAGGAGTTCATGGATCTGGTGCAGAAGCTCACCGGGAAGAGCGACCAGACGGCGCAGGCAGGGCCATTGCCGGATGTCTCTTCGCCTTCTTCTTTATTGTGGCTGTCCTCACCGTCACCGTCATCTAGCGTTGAGTACCATTGCGGGTAGAGAGAAGGGGCATCGCCAGCGTGCGTGCTGCCTTCCGCTTTGTAGCTGTGTCATTTTGTGTAGAACACGATGTAGTAGGAGGTGGTTCAGTAATCTGTCCTTGCAAGAGTTGATGATGTACTCTGAAACTCATGGTCGTGAGTTTTTCACCCAATTGCATGGTTATATTTCACATGATACATGTAAAGTTGGGCTGCAAAATGATAACCATTTAATTCTAGAAATCAAATTTTGGTCAGAAATTAATATTTTTATTACTATTCTCTTGACAAGTTTTTGGACAATGAGTGGCGGGCGGCTAGTAGAAAAGACAAACGATGATAATAGCTTTTATTTCTCATTTTTGTTCCAAAAATAAATAAATAAAATTATGTTCTAAACCTATTTTTGAAGTACAATTTTATTCCTAAAATAGAAAAATGAAGTTGCATTGTCAAATGAATTTCTACTTCCAATATGTTCCCAAGAGTAGAAAATAGGAAAATAAAGAAATAAAATGATTATCATGCCCGCCCTATTATCTTGATTATATTGTCAAATTAATATTAGCAACCTATTTGTAGCCGGCCAACGGAAATCTAGATAGATTATTCGGAGAGGAAATGGACAACTGATGTTTAAAAAAGAATTGAGTATAGGAAGATAATGAGGATTTGATAGAGATTGTGAGATTTCAATCGGGTGCTCGGATTTGCGAAATGAAAAGTATAATTGGGCGCAAAAGTTGGGTTACCAATGGCGAACGAGCTCTCATAGAAGTTGAAATTCTTTCGAGGGGCCACAGCCGCCCCGCCGGCAGCCGTTGCCTTGTCTGATGGCGGGAGGCCCTCTGGGCACAAAATATTACAGAGGAAGGCCGGTTAGGACTGAAAGGCTTGGGCCGGCCCGGGTGACCGGAGGAGGCGGCACGGCGGGGCATGACTCCTGACCGGCAGGATTGTGCTATGCTTGGGCCAGCACTGCCTATTTGCCACCCTTGGTCACGACAAGCGGTGGACGTCCGGCTCGTGCGAGCGACAAAGGAGGAAGACCAGCACGTATGAGAAGGGGACAGCCGATCTTATTTTCTTCTTCCATTCTCCTCACCACCCTGACTGTTCCGCCCCTTCATCTACACCTAACCTCCTCTGACACCACCATAGCTTGCCGACCCGTCAACCCCACCAGCGACGCGTCCTCATCCAGCAACCGCTCGTGCCGCCCTGTCGTCCCACGCCGTCTCCGTCGAACGGCTGAAGAACCAGTCCAAACCAGGATTGTTCTCGACCCTGTCAAGCCGCGCGACAAACAACACGTTTGGGACTAAAGGCAAGTAGATATTCTCCATTCTATCCTATATGGATCGATTGTTGTTTGGCGAGGATAGTTTCCTCGAATTTCCGTGGACTCCATAAATTTCGTATATGGTCGTATCTAGTCGGCAATTTCGGAAGGTCTATGTAGCTAAAACTTTCCGGTCCGTGATTTATTTGCTCCGTGAATGTGTTGTCGAAGTGCTGTTTGTTGAATTTTGTGCATACTCGGGGCTCAAGTGTCGAAGTTTGAGCAGAAGTCATGGATATCGCCTAGGTTAAGTCCGGTTCGGCCTCGGAGCGACCCTCGGGTTTTGCTAATTTTTTACTTTTTACTATCTTGTGTGGCGTGAATTCCTTGGGGCGTCCTTCACGAAGGTCGTTCCTTGACTGTCTCGCTACGACATACTTTAATTTCAGATTTTCAGGATTTCCTATGACAAAAATATATTTGAAAATGCAGAAATGAAATTTACCTTTACCCGGTTTCTATTCTCCACAGAATTTTCGGCCAAGAATTTAAATGAGTGTTCTTCATAAAAGTTGTAGGGCACATCGTAAACGACAATATATAAAATTTCCATGATTTTTCGAACTCATTTAGCCCGTAAAACGTTTACCTTTCTGTCCTGCCACGTTCTGAGATTTAGCTATTGTTCTTGGCCTGGTTCATAAAAATTATTTAGAAACGTAGAAGCTGAACTGGGTTTACGGAAAATGTTTCTCTATGTCTTGTCTACGTTATGTTAGAATTTCGAATTTGAAGTTAATTTACTTAGACAATGTTTGCAATTTCCAAACAATTTCCAAAAACCTGCGGAATGCCATTATAGGACAAATTTTACGGGTTTTGCATGAAATTCCTATCGTAACTTATCCGATATTGCCTACTAACGAGTTTTACACTAGTCCTATGATTTATAAGTGGCTGAAGGTTTGTTGATTCAAACCTTTTCCTTGCAAGAACAAAGTGCATGACATTTTTAAATTGAATTATTGAATTGTTGCGCTATGGTATGAGTGTAGTGAATTCCATCAGTCTTCACGATAACAATGTCCCAGGTTGTAATAAGGATGCCTAGAGGGGTATCTGAGTTTTTCCGGATGCCTAGGAGGTAACAGAGTCCCAAGATGTCCTTGCGATAATGGGTATGAGATGCCTAAAGGGGTAACGAGATTCCTCCGGATGTCCTCACGATGCCCAAGGAGGTAACAAGATCCCCTCAGAAAGCAAAATGTGTTTCACATATAAGGAGATGAAAAAAATAGCTAGTGCACAACTTAGCTTATGCCATAAGACCTGCATAAAAGAAAGCAAAATGTGTTTCACATATAATGAGTGAAAAACTACCTCTGTTTCGGCCATCTAAATCTTCTTTCTCAAAAAAAGATTAGACACTAAGCTTTCAGCCTCCTCAAAGAGCCCCAATCCCGCAAGCCAAAAACCAATGCCATTTTATCTCACCTTAAAGATTGTCACAACTCGACGTACCACAAAATAAATTTACCACCAAAAAAAGAAAAGAAAAATACCATAGATTTTCTCATTTTGGTCCAATAAGTTTCCACAAATCAGAATTGAACTTGTAATTGAGCACTGCATACAAACATTTCCAAATTCTAGTCCCTATATAATTCCTCCAATTGTGATTCTAATAGTTCGATAAGATCAAGAAAAAAAAATGAGATTCCATTACTCTCCAAGCCCTCATTCTTGCTCGATTTTCATATTTCTAATCCATCTTTGCGTTAAATTTGAATCACAATCAATGTATGTGACTAGAACAAAAGACAATCACCAAATCAACTTTGGAAAAAACAAAAGTCAAGAGAACTGAAACCTAAAGTTGCGATGCACCACAAATTTAGGGTTTCTTGGGAGGGACAGCTTTGAGTTGAGCCATGCTGAGCCAAGCGTAGAAGTGATTCAAGAGAGCAGAGCAATCGCTTCTCTTTTCTCCATTCCGCAAGAACCGAAATCATTCCTACACACTTTGTGGCCAAACAAGAAAATTTTGACAATGAGCGTGCGAGCTTCACCCAATATAAAGATGCGGGCGTAAAAACCCAATAAAAAAAAAATGAAAGGCAGGCTTGTCATCGCCGATTTATAGGGCTTCTTGGAAGGGACAGCTTTGAACCAAGCCAAGACAAGTGCAAAAGTGATACTAGAGCAGAGCAATCCCTTCTCTCATCTTTGTCTTGCGAGAACCAAAACCACCCCTACACATTGTGGCAAAACAAGAAATATTTGGCAATCAACATGCGAGCTTCACCCACCCAAAACAAAGATGCAGATGTAAAAGCCCAGAAAAAAAAAATACTTGGAAAGTGGGGTTGTCGTCGTAGATTTAGGGCTTCTCGAGAGAGATGGCTCTAAGTAGAACGAAAAGTGGAAGCAAGCGTCGTCAATGGAAGATCAGACAAGAGATCAGAGCAAGTCGCGAGGGAGGGACAAGGCCAAGTAGAATCAAAGCGTGATTTGGGAAGAGAGAGGTCACGAGAGTAAGCCGTGAGAATGCCGTCAAGAGGAAGAGGCCGTGGAGCGGAGAGAGAGGCCGTCAAGAGGAAGAGGCCATGGAGTGGAGAGAGAGGCCGTCATCGGAGTGGGAGCATCACCGTCGTCGGAGTGGAGAGTCGCCATCGTTAGAGAGGGAGCGTCGCCGTAGTGGGAGAGAACATCGTCGGGTCTGGAAACAGGGGAGTGAGTGAGGAGAGAGGAGAGAAAAGAGCGTGGGTAAAAAAAACTACAAAGGAGAGAGAAGATGCACTCTCGCGCACTGGGTTTGAATATTGGGCTAACGTGTGGGCCCTGAAGACACATGTCGGACTTTGAATGATTCAGGGCACGGATGACGTGGCACTTTTTAGGTTACCTAATATTTTCTCATCAATCCCATGCACTTCAAATTTTTTATACTTTCCGTTTGAAAATTACTCTATCCCTGGCATTCTTGGTCATATTTTGAAGGGAAAATTTTAAATTAAAGTCTAAAGTTCCCACATTATTTTGAATGACAATCTAAAGTGGACTATCTTTTAAATAAATATCTAAAATGCTCTTATTTTTTTTAAATAAGAATCTAAAACATATTTGTTTCAAATAAAATCTAAAATGACAATATTAGTCTCAAAAGAACTTGATCTTATTGACTAGTTAAGGGCATTTTCGTCTTCTAATTTTTATTTTCTTTCTCATTTTTTCCTTTTTTTGTTTTTGCTTTCCATAAAAAGACGGGAAAATTTCAAAATAGAGCCCTAAGTGCTCACATTTTCTCAAATAAGGGCCCGAAATAGACTTTGTTTCAAATAAGAGTGTCGTCACTTTTTTAAATATGAGCCTGAAGTGAATATTGTATCAAATAAGGGCTTAAAGTGACTATATTTGTTTCAAATAAGGACTTGACTTTCTGGCGATCAAGGGCATTTTTGTAATTTATTTTTTCTCTTTTTCATTTTCCTTTTTTTTTCTTCTAGTTCATCTTCTTCTTTGCTACCGATGCGGTTGGTCGGCCACTGGCAAAGCCCAAAAAGGGCTGGCGAGGATCACTTGCCCAATCCGACGAGGGCCACCCTCGCCAACCACAAGCGAGAGATGGCCTTGCCTGGGCGAGTTGACCCTCGCCTTGGCTGAGGCCACCCCTTGCGGCCACACTCGAGGCTAGCCCTTACCGACCGCGAGCAAGGCCGACCTCACTAGATCTGATGAGGGTCGACCTCGCCTGGGGCCTACAAGGGCAAGATGACCCTCACTAGATCTGGTGAGGTCAACCTCACCCACAATCGACAGAGATTATCTCCCCTAGGGGGAGGGCCACCTCACCTAAGGTCGACAAGGGTGAGAAACGACCATCGCCTTACAACCACAAGGTTGGCCCTCGCTGGCTATAGGCTTGCAAGTAGTCACGAGGCGAAGGTCATGCCGACCTCGCCTGTGGTTGACGACGGGCCTCCCCCAGGGCGAGGGTCGCCTCGCCTAGGCAAGGCCATCCCCCACCTAGCCCTCTATGGGCTTCACCGATGGCCGGTCGATTAGTCACCGACAATGAAGAAGATGAACCAAAATAATAAAAAAGGAAAAAAAGGAAAAAAAAACTGGTAAATGATGAAAATACCCTTAGCCGATCGGAAAATTTAGCCCAACCGATAACCGGTGAGGTTGGACCCTTATTTAAAACAATTCTAATTACTTCAAACCCTTATTTAAAACAACCATGATCACTTTAAGCCCTTATTTGAAACAACAATGACCACTTCGAGCCCTTATTTGAAACATAGTCCATTTCATCCCTTATTTGAAAAATTGAGGGGAATTGGGGCTTTTAAAAGAATTTTTCCTAACAAGACAAAAAAAGGAGGCATAAGTACAATGGGAGTGCCAAAACTTGGCATGGAGGGACACTTAAGTGCCAAAAATTACAAACGGTCCATTTTCAAAATAAATGGATCCTTTATTTGAAAATCTTGAAGGCAATTTTTTATTAATTTTCTTGCTTTTAAAAGATTTTTCCTGAAAAAGACAAACTCAATTTTAAAAATTATTAAATAAAATAAATAAAATAAAATAAAAAAAAAACACTGGCCTCCCCCACCCGTGGTCCACCGGCAACAGGGCGGCAGCCACAGGTGGAGGGCTGCCGTCTACACTTTTTCCCTTTTTTTAAAATTTAAAATTTTCATAATTTTTAATTTTTTTAAAATATTAATTTAATTTAACTAAAATGTTGAATTATTTAACAGAACGGTGAAGGTCAAGGTCTTAATTAAAACTAATCATAGCTATTTCATGCCATTTTTTAATAAAAAAAAACACTTTAAATCTTTATTTTTTAAAAAATTGATGATACTTCACTGTCTTTATTTAAAATTTTCTCATTTTCGAAGGCCTTCTTGTGACGACGTCTAATCGGTAGTCAATGCATTAGTAGAAACCGAGACCCAGACTTTGTCGAAAAGCAGCCGAAAAAAATGAATAGAAAATCCTGGAGATGGAGCAGCGATATGCATCCAAGTGCGTGGGCGGCCGCTGCTTGGCCTGCAGCTAATCTTGGCCTTTCTATAAATTTTGTCACTTGCAAATTTAATCTTCTTTTTATAGCATGAAATGTCTAAAACCTATTCCAAAGTATTGATAAGTAGAATCTTATTTACTTTTTTCATAAGTTTTTGACACCTAGAATATTTTCTTTCTTTTTCACATTTGCACACGTGAAAAGTGCTCTAGACATTGTTTTACAACAGTACCATTAGATATTAAAAAATCAATTTTGTTGCAGATATTCTAACGTGCGTCGGGATAGTTTGGGAATATCTTGACTTTGATACTTTGTGTTGACACACTGGTACCCTTGCCTTGAAAGCATTTTCATTAAAATTGAGGGGAGTACGATAATCGGTATCTAAAACATCATGGTAATTACCGTGATGTTTTAGTGGTAATCATATGGTGAAGTTGAAATTGCAAGCTCTTTGATTAATTCAATGCTCAATTTAGATGTGACTCAATTACTACTTTAAAATGAGATATATTTTGAGGTATAATCAATAAAGCTATAGATCTTAATGTTCCTTTTGCATAAAGCATTATACTTAATTATTAGCTTAAACAGGATTAAAATGGACCTTAAAATGAAAACTAAACAAAAAGAGCATGGAGTGCTATCGAAAAGGACAAGGTGAACTCACCTAGCTTGGATGGTGCCACTCAAGCATCATGGCATCAGGGCCACAATGAGGCCTCGCTTGGATGGTGCTAACCTAGGCGAGACTTGATCTAGGCCAGACAAGTCTCATCAAGTTCTTGACCCTTCTATCTAAATTGGATTGTTCTTTCTTGGGGTCGCACAATCCCAATGACACCTTGTTGGGATTGCACGACCTTAGATAAGATCATTGGGTCGTGATGGTAAATGCTATTACCACTAGCTCTCTCTCCAACTTTCTCATCTATTCTCACCATATCCCGGCGAGTGGATTATAAGGTAGCGCAACTCTAGCCAAGAACCACCTAAACGGGGCAGTGGAAGAAAGCTCTGCCATCATCTCTCATTCTCTAACAAGGGTACAGTTAAAGTTTGATGATTTAAAGAGGGTAGGATAGGAACTTTGGAAACTCCATTGACAGTTTGACGACTAGGCAGCACTGATAAAGCTCCAACTCTACTCTAAAGCAAACGGAGACTTGCCTTGAATTTTGAGCTTTTGACAAAAAAAACTTCGGAGGTCAAAGGGCGTTAAAAAACGTGCCAAACTTCACCACTTACACTCAAGGAATCTCCGAGCAGGATGCCTTGACAAAGCATTCCCAAACATATTCAAAAGCGTCACAACTAATTTTGTATGGATCAATGTGATTCATCAATTGACAATTGATAACGGATGGTATAATATTATAAATGTTATTTATGTCACGAAAATGCCTATACTCTCGAGGAAAGTAAGCCCGTAAAATAAGAGTGTACAAGATAGTAATCAAGTGGAATCGAGGAAAGTAAGCCCGTAAAATAAGAGTGTACAAGATAGTAATCAAGTGGAGGACAGGATTTCGAAATAATCATGCAACTGGTTCTACGCGTTGGATTAAAATGCATGAAAAGCGCACAAACTCTTGCACTGGTCCATCAAAACTAGATTGATCGGCTATTTAGCATGCCTTCTCTTACCTTTGCTTGGGGGAAATGCTCTTTCAATCTACAGCCTCTGAACTTCCAACCAAAGTTAAAATGGCATTTTAAGAGAAAAATCCAGCTGCTATCATTTATGTCTTCAAGAATGTAGATTTTATGCACAAAAATTAACATCAAAAAGTAATAAAAAAGTAAAAATAAAGGCCAAAAAGCCTGAATACTAAAACCTGAAACCGACATTTTATTTTGAAAAGAAAATCAATGTGAAAGAATTCCTGCCGTAACTTCTAAATTTTTCAGTTTCCAATTTCAGCAAAGGAAAACGATTGGCATGAAACCATCTAATGTTTGGCCCCCCTCTGAAACCAGCCCTTTTGCTCCCACCAAATGAAAAACCAATCATCAAGCATCCAGCCTAACCAAGAAGATGACCCAATTACGGTAATACCTAAATTCAACGCATGGTCTGTGGAGTAATCAAATTTATCCAAAGGTCTTGCAAACTGAGATCGATCAAGCAGGCAGATTCATACACCCAGAAATCACAGCAAGTATCACAAGAACAGAGATCAGCTGATGTGTGTTCTGGACAAGATAGAAAATCTGCACACTAAGTAAGATGAAGCAGGAACATAAGAGTCTACTCTCAGAACTGTCACGATATGCTGAAAATAGCCCACATTGCTTTACTCAATAATACTCGATGAGTCAAAATATTGGTTACAGAGACAGAGAGAGAGAGAGAGAGCAAGTCCAGAAGAGGCATACCTCCACCTTGAGTGTAAGAAATATACCAGAGCACGTCATACAACCATGTCTCACTTGCCGAGTGAAGCCGAAAAATCATATCGAATGAAAAAATTGAAAGAGAACATACTATCTCTATAACAACCAATGCTGCAGCAACAAATGCTTACAAAGAAACTGTTCCAAGTTTCTCTGCATATTAGGAGAGGCTTGCTATGGATATGGAAGTTTGACAGTTGAAGCCACCCTTTTTGCACGTGTCAGACATCTCTGCTGCTTCGACTGGGGTCTGTCTTCTAAAAGAATTAGCAAGCCCACACAATCAGGCGATAGCCCGAACAAGTACCTGCAAGTGACAAGTCGAAGATAAAGGATCTTTAAACAAAGCAAAAGAGAGATCACAGGCAGGAAAACTCATTGGTTATTAAATATGTCAAGACAAACAAAGATTTGCAGCATGCTAACATAAAACTGGAACTATAAATGTTTTTACATCATGGTGTCCTAATTGCTTGATAAAATCATTTTAGTCATTAAGTTTGTCACTGCTAGAGGTGTTTGGAAAAAGCACCAACAAGGATGGCCTATAAAAGTGTATGCCTCTACTCAGAGAAAAACCAGCTGAGAAGTCTGCTGCCTAATGGCACAATTATTTCCTCTGCAACGAGTTATGCACTCAAGTGCCATTCCATCAGATAAAATTTGTATTTTATGTGGTGTGTAAGAAACTTTCTGAAATTTCACAAATTAACTTCCCATCTGGTGATAGTAAAATCATCTATAGTGCACAACACCAGGGTGATTAACAAATTGACCAAAATATTAAAAATCAACACAAGAGACATCTGTACTATTAGTTCATACAAAAAGTAATTCACCACTGCATATCCTCAACATGAAATCAAGAATTAAAGCAATTTGCATAAAAAAGAACAGAATGTAGCATCAAAATTCTGAATTGAGAAGATGCCACGTCAAAGTACAGGAAAACAAGTATAGCAGTACAATTTTAACACTGAAAAGAACAGTACTCACTTGCTTCTACGAGCCTTCCTCCTCCAAAAGGCGAAGGACCCAATCCACTGCACATAAAGCAAAGAGAGAATTACAAGAGCTATTTTGAAAAGGGAAAAAGCAGCACCACACATGGTAAGAAAAAGAAGATCCCCTCTCCATTAAGTCAATGCTTTATAATAAATTTCCAAAACCAGCTCAACAAAGAAAACAAAACCACCAACAGGATCTTTACTGAATGATCTACCGAAAGTAAAATGTCGGCACTAGATCAAACGAGTATTTAGCTTCAACCAGGAGAACAACTTGTGGCATCGGTTTTATAAATGAAGGAAATCAAATGAGAAACAAATAGGACAAGATTGTCAATTTCATTGTTGAAACAGCATTGCCAGTAGATCAACAAGCAAAGCTACTTGATTATGCAATATGATATAACAAATCTAAGTAAACAGGTCAGATGAGGGAAAGTCAAAAGGAAAATCAAACTCATGGCAGAAATTGAAGAAGCAACATCCCAACAAACTGCCTCTAGGGAGAATGAGCAAGCAAAAATCATATGGCAAGATACTTTCCTTGACAGACTAGTCCTATTTTTCAACAGCCTCAGCCCTCTATATCTTGCAGAACCGAGAAGTACAATGCAGTTAATTCCTCCTCTTCCCTACGGCCTTTCTTTAAGGCACAACAATCAGTTAGCTAAGTGAAAACACTACCCCAAAGAAGTGGAGCAGAAAATAGAGATAACAGTGTTTGCCATAAGTATACAAAAGACTACATTCAGCATGAATCATAAATCTAAACAAAGGTAAGGACGCATTGGGTGTTAAACAACACTCCCTCCAAAAAAAAAAAACCACCACGAAAAAAAAGAAAAAGAAATGCATTACCTTGAAAACAGAGGAAAAAAATCCAAAACGAGCTGGCCTCCTAACAGGCATGCGTTTTTCTGGTGATCTTTCCTTACACAAACGCTCAGCTATTTCCTTAATTAATAGCATTTGTGCTTTGTCAGTTTGCATTGAGACAATTGCCTGCCTTAGTGATTCCCTGTCAGCCTCAAGTGCTTGAAGCCTCATGTAGAGCTTTGTGATATCTGGATCCTGATCCACATTGATGCAGTTTGAAGTGTATCTTGGTGTAACTATATCCTCTTCAGAACTGCCATGTCCAGATTTCGTGGGCGTCAAGCCTGTATAGATTGAATCAATCGTACAGATCCTGTCAGTCATATCATCATCATCATCATCTTTTGGTGTGTTATTCAGCTTTTTTGCCTGATGGAAACTCTCCGTCTCAGAAACACAATCCATTTTCTTGAAGCTATTTATGAGTCTTGGAGAATCAAGAGGCAATTCTGAACCCAAATCATCAATTGAAGACCTCCTCGAATGTCGTGGTGGCCTAGGAGATTGACCTACTATAACTTTCTCTGGGATGTTCTCAAGGCCAGGAAAATCCCCATCCTCCTGATTGTTACTGGGATTTTGCTCCATTTGGTGAAGACGATATTCCAAATCCTTCAACTCATTGCGCCCTTGGGGAGTCTCACCATGTGCAAACTTTTCAACATCAACCACCTCATTCTCAACCTCCCATGGACCAGATGTCTCATTGAAGTGGCATTTCAGAGGAGGATATTCATAAAATGGAAATTCAAATCGGCAATCAAGATTTTCACTCATGCCATGACCATTGGCGTGCTGGTGGCTATGCTCGCCATCATCTTCTGCGACAGAGAGCCCATAACTCATCATTCTATGTCTATATGCCTGAACCTCACACGTGAGAGATTGTATTGCTTGCTCTCTCTTATACAAGAGGTCCTCCAAAGCCAATATCTCCTGTTGATCATGTCCCATTCTCTCCTCCGCAAATAGTTTGAATTGCCGTGCATCCATCTGGATTTCTGCCTTGTCCCTCTGCAACCTCATAATCATCGACATGGCCTCACTCGCTGCAGATGAAGCGGCATTCCTCTCTTCTTCAAGCTCTACCGTCAAATCCTGTATGGCCTTCTGTTGGCTACAAACCATCTCACGCAATGCCGCGATTTCGTTCTCGATTTCAACTCTCGCAACAGAATCATACTCAATCCCAGGCACGAAGAATCTTCTATTCCCCTGCAGCTCGCCATATTTACGCTTAACATTGCGAAACCAAGAACTACCAGCAGGAGATCCACCGTCGCTACAGCCATGACAACAATAACAATCCGAACATCTCACAGGCAACGTCTCTACCGAATCCATAGCCAAATAGCATTAGAATTCAAGCGACTCAAAGAAGATTCTTGAGTCCGAAGTAGATCAAACACAAGAATCTGACTCCCCCTCTCTGGAAACTCCGGAAAAACAAATGTTCTTACGCAAGAAATCCACGCGTGCTCCTAAAAAACAAAACAGAAGAAACCCAGAACTTTTCTCCTCAATGTGAATATTCAAGAACATTACTACGTTTAAATAAAGCAAATTCAAACAACGGTCATTTCCCCTCGAACCGAAAACTTGATCTGCTCGAAGATGCGTTCGCCCGAGCTTTCAATGCGCTTCCGGATGCGGGATTCCGCGCTCATTACGAGACAGGCAGACACACCCACACATTAAGAGCGAGAGAGAGAGGATATTTCGCTCACTTACATGGCCAACGGATCAAATCAAGAACCGCGATCGGGAACCGCAATCTTCACTGGAACGTAGATCTTTCCGCGACCCACCCAAAATTTCTCGGGAATCGACGCACTCATTCACCCTGGGAAAGCCCCCCGACCAAGGCCACCTGGAGGGAAAACGAATTCGAAACCGAGCATGAAAACAGAGCGCCCTCTGGGTCCCCCCCTTCTTTTCTTCCCGGGAGCGGGAAAAAAAGTCGAAACCCTAGCCTGCGCTGGGGGGAAGCTTTTACCCCTCCGGACCCATCCCTCTTGTCCTCCTCGTCTTTGTCCTTTCTCTGCGCGGAATTCACTGCGCCGTCCTTACCTTTCCTCGATCGACGCGATGCATCTGCTGTTGTAGAGAGAGAAAGTGAGGGAGGGAAGGAGGGGCGGCCAAAAATATAGATTTTCCCTCGTTTTTTTCCGGGAAAAGAAAATGGATTTGCAGGCCGTGACGGCAAAAATGGGGTTTTATATTTTCCCGGAAAATTGGAGGAAAAGGAAAAAAGAGGAAAAAGAATGGAGGTGGAGGATGGAATGGAACGGACGGCGTTCCTTGTTCTTTGGGCGATTTGCGTTGATTTTAATTCAAATGAGAAGAGCGAGGAGGGTCTCCCTCATTTATTTTGCTTTATTGGTAAAGAAAGATCCACCTTACTTTTACATATGCAAATATGAGAAAAGTGGGAAAATTCTTAATAAAGAATATTATATCAATATTTTCTTAAAAGGGTCTAAAGTGATCAAGATAGTTTAAAATTAGGATTTGACCAATCGATTGGCTAAATATTCCAGGCGGTTAAGGGCGGTTTTGTCCAAAGACACTTAACCTAAATTTTAATTAAATTATATTATAAATTAAAAAGTTAAGAAATTTTTAAAAGGAAGAAACACTGGTGAGAGGGTCGGCCACCTTCATTAACCAAAGGCAAGGGCTAGAACCTACGAAGGGCTGGTGACCCTCTCTCGAGTCTAGCAAGGGCTTACTAGTTCGTGAGGGTCGGCGACCCTCGCCAATGCCCCATTTGCAATTGACGACAGCCACAAGTGGAGGGCCTGGATTTTATATATTTTCTGTGTTTTTATTTTTCTTTTTAAGTTTTAGCCATTTTTTAGTTTGTCCCTTTTATTGGTGGATTAACATAATTTTAAGTGTCGATACTTTCATGCTTTAGTTTCCTAATCTTCTCATATATCTTTTTTTCCCCAATGGAAAGAATACCTTCTTGATGTTTTACGCTGTTTAGGGATATTGAGGTTCACACAAGACCCATAGGAAGTAGTTTATGACTTGCTTAGGTCCTTATTTGATTTCTTACACTTTATATTTTTTTGTATAGCATGAAAATTGATGGTTCCTTTGGGGAGTCAGGTGCAGTGAAGGAAAATGGCTCAAAAAATATGCATCTGCATCTATTTTAAATTGCAAAGCAAGGATTGGAGTCAAATTTTCTACGTTTCTAGTTTTTCTAAGTCATTTGATACATTTGTGTTGATCATCCTAGAAGTGGAGATGGTCACCATGTAAGAGACCAGATCATATTATGGTTATACTGCGAGGATTCGTCATTATGGTTATAGTAATAGTCTAGGTGCATGATGCATGACCAATGTTGATGTTGAGTATACGTGAGCAGAGCGATGTATATTTAGAGGAGATTTAGCATCTAAAAAATGGCAGCTCCTTGCCAGCCAACTACCGCCATTTTGACGACATTTAGTGATCCTCCAAGCTGCGCGATTGTGTTCCTCTTGTGCTCGAGCTAGCCTTGGTCGGCATCCAATAAAATGGCCACCGAATTCCTCAATTTTGCTCAATTTGTATCGTCTTTACTAGATGTTCTTTCGACCTCTTTGAGTTGTTTTCTCACATCGAGCTTCCATTCCTTGATTTAGCATTTGCCGAGCATCATGTGGCCAAATCGTGGAAGTGTTGTGACACACGTGTTGGCCGGAAGGCTAATTTAGGCGTAGGTTCATTAACAAACAAAGTAGGACTAGACAAATTGAGCAAAATTTCATCAAGATTTTACATTTATTAAAACTGAACATTCACTTCAAATAGTGAATTTTCAAATTAATCCATTTCTTGAATACTACCAGAAAAAAAAATTAAAGTGCGAAGTACAAAATTATTTACTTTCCAAATAAATGTGATAAGCACCAATAATTTATAATCAAAAGGGACAAATTGCCAACTTGTTTTTCTTCTATCAAGAGCAACACTCAAATGAAAAGGATGCACACGAGTCCAACCAATATGGAGCCCACATAAATAAACGCGCAGTATGCATTGGGCCACAATCAATTGATCATCCTCCCAGATTTCTTCAGTCGGAAGCCACTCCCCTAAGCCACATGAAGCCCTCTTTCAAAAATCTCAAGAGCCCACCCGTTCCATTCCAAGCTCAGATCTGCCGCCTCCAGCACGTTGCTGGTGCTTCCTCATCATGCCCCGCATTCATCGATGTTCTTGCTTGCGGATGCCGTGCATTACTCGCTACCCAGTTACTACACTTCTCTAGATCTCTTTGTGATCTCCATTTTTGTGGACTTTAATCTCTCATCAAGTGCTCTGTGAAATTTCAAGATTGTAGCTGTTGGGTCCAAGCTCTGATTCCCCCTACCGCTTCATTGTGTGGTTACCTTCTAATCCTAACTCCAGCTCATAAATTTTGTGTGGAGGAACAGCGAGTGTGGATGGTCATGATTTGGTCATCCTTAGCATCGAAACAAGCTGGATGCTGCCATTGTAAACTCTCTCGACATTTGATGGCTCAAAGGAGTAGTTTTGTGGCGATTGTTGGTTTTCTGATTGCCTACGCCCCATCGTCACCTTGTCCGAAGTATAATTTTCATGCTAAAAGAGGTCAAATGGATACTTATTTCTTCTTTGGATCTAAGCATCATACAAATTTGCTTGTCATGACATTTCTATGATTAACTGTGTAGGATTAATGGATATCTTAACTTTTTTTTAAAAAGAGAACATGCTTTCATTGACACTAACTCTAGGAATGGAAGCTTGATGTGAGAGAACAGAACATTAGTGAAGATTAGATGAATTGAGCAAAATTGAAAGTCTGATGGCTGTTTTTATTGAACATCAAGGCTAGCTTGAGCACAAGCTAAGGAACACAATCACACAATCCTTAGAGGATTGTTGGATGTCATCGGTAGAAACTGGCCAGCAAGGGGTGACATGAATGATAGAAATGAAGATTGTCACATCCTTGTGTCACGGTCAATCAACCTAGTGATTCTTAGTCAACCTTATTCACTCAAATTGTAGAGAAAAAATCTAAAGATAAAACGTTTGAAAATTCTATTACTTGTGAGATAATATAAATGAGAAGATGAGACCCATTTATAAACAAGTGCAAGCATAATCACAAATGTGGATCTCTTCAATCTAACAATGGAGATTGCATTTTCCCATCTACCAACTACCCGCATTTTAATATCATAGAATATTATACATTTACAATAATGCCGGCCCCTTACAAGTGTTCTAGAGTACTCAAGAATTTCCTAGGATTTAGAAGATTGATCTTCATAGATCGGCCATTATCTTTCCTATAGCAAACCTCTAAGTTGTGTTATTTCTTTGGGCCGTGACACTAGTGTAGGCTAGCAATATGCAACCTATGGGCTTGTTAGGTTGCGTCGGTTTGACTACAACAAGCACTAAGATTATGCTCTCGTAAATCAACGCCAAAACGCAATGTGGTGCTTTGATTCTTTTGTTAAGGCTTCTTTTGTTTTGCAAAATCAATGATTCGGAAATAGTTTTTTTTTTTAAATGATCGTTTATATTGTTTAAAATAATTAATTAATAAAAATATTTTTATTATCAATAATAATTTATATTTAAATATTTTCGTAGATAAAGAAATATTTTTGTTTGATTAATTCGTAAGAGATATAACAATTATATTTAGGAAAATATTTTTTCATATCATTTATTTTTTATGAAATAAATACATCCTAAGAAAAATTCAGCTTTGTCAAAAAAAAAAAAACATTTGGCAAAATTTTCTGTACCACATTTTCGTTTTGCGCCATTAGGAAGATATAACTTTCTAAAGATACGGTCCAACCAAGCAAAAACAAAAAAAATGTGGGGTCGCGGATATTCGAGAGATAGGTCGGCAAAGTGAGGCTTTAAGTCCATGGATGGGTGTCAAAACTTGAATCATCCCTATTTACACATCTTATTTTCCTGCTTGCACTTCACTTAATTCAATTTAACATTTTTTAAAAAAGATTCATTTAACGTACTAATAAAAAAGTAAATTAAGTTTAATTTCCTAATTTTCATTGCAACATCTTACTTGTCCCAAACGGCTAATAGCCATGAAGCTAAAAAGTTTGAGATCTATTTGGAACCTCTATTGTCGTGGAAAATTAATTATTTAAAAATATTTTTCTAAAAATTATCGTTTGTATCGTTTACAAAAATGAATTAAAAAAAATTATTTTATCGTGAACAGTAAGACATTTCATTAATCTATTAATTTTAAGCAAGATATACTATCCTTTTTAAGAAGATACTTTTTAAGATCATTTATTTTTCGTAAAACAAAATGAGTTTATTTCTTTCCTTCGCAATGCAGGGACGTGGGGTGTAGGCCGGATAGGGTGTTGGAGATGCAGTGTGAAGTCGGAACATCCATCCTCGGCCCGCCTCGCCCCCACCCCGCCCTGCCCCGCCCGACCCCAGCCCGCTGCGCCGCCATACCCAATCATTGTCCCAGCGGCATGGCAAGCGACACCTGGGCTTTTCTTTTTGTCTTTTAGATCTTTAATGATGTCAATCGTTCTATCATGATTGCAAGTGAGCAAGTTCATAATGTAATGTCCCAATCATACGTCACTGGTTTCGGATACAAGATTCCGTATGGGCTCTACCAACCTTGACCGCACCTGCCTTATCCCACAGAGAAGGGAAGTCATTCGTCGCCGTCCCGACTCTTCTCCTTGCTCGACATCGATAGAAGCTCCTGGTTTTCTCACGTTCGGTGGTGGGTTCTCCAAGAACGCATCGAGAGCTTGGGGCAATCCCCCTGCCGAACGCGATGGGAGACGTGGGAAGAAAAGGGTCGTCCAGCCCGCTGCTCGAATCGTCGTCGTCGGCCGCTGGATCTGCTTCGTCGATTCAGACCCTGGGGAACATCATCGTCTCCATCGTCGGGACCGGGGTTCTGGGCTTGCCTTTCGCTTTCAAGGTCGCCGGTTGGCTTGCGGGTGCAGTTGGCGTTATTATCACCGGCGTTTCTACTTACTATTGCATGCTCATTCTTGTAAGTGATTCCCTCCGTTTTCTTCTCTCTTATTTCCGGTCCTTCCTCTGTCAAAGTTCATTCTTTTTTCTGGGTTGTTGTTTTTTCTATCACTTGGGTATTGAATTTATAGTCTACTCTGGATTTGGGGAATACACGTCTTGTGAATATTCTGTTTTTTCGAAATGGCGACAGGAGTTGATTTCTACCGTCTTTGAGTGTTTGTCCTGACATCAGTGCTGATAATTCATAGGCGAAGGTGTGATTCTTCTTCTTTTGAGGGTCCTCTTTTATACGTTAGATAGGATTCGAATCTTTAGTTTCATCCAGAGTTTTATCCCTGAATTATTCAGTTAGAGGTGCCATCTCTGTATGGGGGTGTCTATAGATCGAGGGTGTCTGAGCAGCTAGATGCGTGGCTCCCACTGGGTTCAATCCCTCTCGTTCAGATCTAGTTTGTAGAGCTTGCTTTGCAGGTGGGTTCATATTGGACCCATAAAATGGGGCTATCTGCGTTGCTTTTGTGCGTGTGTGTGCACACGGGTTTGAGACAACTGACAATCATGCGATATGCCTGGTGGTTTTTTGCACACCAAAATTAACTCCGTCTCCTGGTCTGGTGGAGGTAGGCCATTTTCATCGGACTGAAAATCTGCAACAAATGAATTCCTTGTAACTTGGCCCAATAGGTTCCCTTGAGTATGAGTTGAATTGAGACCTCATGCACCTCGAGCGGTAAGTATGTATAACCCTCAGTGGTGTTGCCTTGCAATTCTACAGCACCATAATCAGTTTTGTCTTGGTGATATTGTTTAGTGTATTTTTGCATGATTTTATCGTATAACTGCTGGGCTTGGTTTGTTGTTTTCTTTGATCTTTATTTTTCATCAAGAAGATAATTTTGAAACGTTAGCTGAGGCTTAATATATACAGGTTCAATGCAGAGACGAAATGGCATCTCAAGAAGAGTCGGCTGATGTAAAAACTTATGGGGACTTGGGTAGTAGGTGCATGGGAAAAGCTGGTCGCTACTTCACTGAGTTCCTCATAACGATTTCTCAGTGTGGAGGAGCTGTGGCATACCTTATATTCATTGGACAGAATCTTTCTTCCATATTTGAAGGCCGTGCACTCACCTCTGTGTCTTTCATATTTCTGTTAGTGCCGCTCGAGATTGTTCTCTCATGGATAAACACTCTATCAGCATTGGCCCCCTTTAGCATTTTTGCCGATGTATGCAATGTCATAGCAATGGGGTTTGTGGTGAAAGAAGACATACAGCAAGCTATAGGTGGTCAATTTTCGTTTGGTGATAGGAAAGCTATCTCCCCAAGTATTCGGGGTCTGCCATTTGCAGGAGGAATGGCTGTGTTCTGTTTTGAGGGGTTTGGAATGACATTGGCATTGGAGGCATCAATGAAGGAGAGGAGGACATTCCAAAAGGTGCTGGCTCAGGCTTTTTCAGGCATAATACTTGTTTATGTTATGTTTGGGTTCCTCGGTTACATGGCTTATGGTGATCAGACAGAAGATATTATCACACTTAATCTTCCCCGAGCTTGGACAACAGTTGCTGTCCAGGTAAGGTGTTTTAATAATAAGCTTTATGTGGATGCATAATTGGTGGAGGTACTGCTATATCCTTGTTCATGCCCATTCCAGAAACTAGATCTTGTGCATTTCATATGGCAATGTGGTACTCTCTGGAATTCCTTTTTGTTGAACAAGCAAATCCTGGTGTAACGTTCTAATTAATCTTTCTTACAGAGAAGTTGGGTGAACTCATCACATTTGATTCCAAAAATGTGGATCCTTGATACAAGAGTGTCCATGAAGTATATGTGCATTTAATAGGTCATCTTATGGCAAGTCACAGAGAGAGTTCTTTGTGAAAATAGTGGGTTTGCAAAGTAGGATAGGCTTAGGAAAATAGGCAAAGAGGGAGATTCAAGTTGCAGTTTGGTCCAGTTTGGATGACAATCTCAGGATTCTGAGTAGTGATTTCATACAAAGGTCCATTGTCTTCAGATTTAATTTGGCTGGTTTATTAGTTATCTTTTGTGTTGCCTATCAAACTTGAACCGTTTAACTTTACTAAGAGTTCTTTGTGAAAATAGTGGGTTTGCAAAGTAGGATAGGCTTAGGGAAATAGGCAAAGAGGGAGATTCAAGTTGCAGTTTGGTCTAGTTAGAATGGTAATCTCAGGATTCTGAGTAGTGATTTCATACCAAGGTCCGCTGTCTTCAGATTTAATTTGGCTGGTTTTATTAGTTATCTTTTGCATTGCCTATCAAACTTGAACCATTAAACTTCACCAATTTATGCCAAATTGGTAACAGATTGGACTGTGCTTGGGGCTGGCATTCACATTTCCTACCATGTTACATCCGATAAACGAGATTCTTGAAGATAAGTTGAAAAGGACAGAATGTTTTCAGAAACTGCTCGGCGAGGAACTCAGTTACTCGAAAAGAAAGATGAGGAAGTGTGTGATTTATGCACTCCGTTCTGCTGTGGTGTTAGGATTGGCTGCTTTGGCCTCTTGTGTGCCGGGATTCGGAGTCTTTGCCTCCCTCGTGGGGAGCACTGTTTGCGCACTTCTCTCATTTGTTTTGCCGGCTTCATTTCATTTGTTACTGTTGGGTCCTTCCCTGAGACTCTGGCAAAAGGCTCTGGATGTTTGCATTTTGATATGTGGGTTACTCTTTGCTGCATACGGTACTTATAACTCTGTGGTCGGAGTATGAAGACATGTTGATGGGAAGTTGTCCAACTGAAAATAAGAAATCAGAACCTAATGCAGTGACTGGTTGCAAGTAGAAGATGGACATTTAACTTTTGGAGCAGAAAGAACATGCCTTGCCAATGCCTTGCCAACCAATTTCGCCCGATACTGATACCCTTGAGCAAGGATGTGTACTTCATGCACTTTGGTCCTAAGCTGTTGTAACATTATTGAACATTCCGCATTCTGCTGTCGCTTCCTCCTCCTCCTCCATCTCCATGTTTTGCTGTTTCTGAATATTCTTTTCGGTAAATTGATCTAATCTTTTCAGTGAAGAATTAGTGCAGTAGAGGGATTCATGTTAAAGTTGCTACTCTAATTTGAAAGCAATTACTGCATTAGCTAACAGTTTCTTTGTTTTCTATTTTTATGATGCTCTTAGACAGATTAGGAACTCAATTCATGATGCGGATCAGATGTTAACAACCACAGGGATGTAGTATGCAATCCTCTCGCGCTCTTTTTTTCCAATTTTCACTTCTCACACAGAGTAGGAAACTTGGCCCTAGCAAAGATACCTCGAACCTGTTTGGTAACTAATCAGTTTTTTTGCTATTGTTCTTTTGTCCCCGGAAAAAAAAAAAAATCCGTTTGGTAACGTTAAATAATTTTCTACCCCGAGAATTGAGAACATAATTAAGAAATAGAAAAAAGTTGTTTCTTTGATTTCAGAAATAATTCTAAAGCAAGCTATATATATTTTTTTCTTTTTTCCCTTCTCTTTTCTTCTTTTTCCTTCGGCCATCGCCAAGCCGAGCCTGACAACCTCGCTGGAGCCTATTAGTGCATCCATTATTTTGCTTTTATTGCCACTTGACTTTTGCTGACACTGATATTTGGATTGCTAACACAGATGTTATAGTACACACGTCGTGCTAAATCTTGCCCAACATTATGTCGGTGTAACATAAGTGTCGCATCAAACAACATACAAAGATAAAATTGAGAGAGAGGTCGGTCACAAGCGCTATTAACGTGAGCTGAGCTCAAGCTTTGAGCTCGTGACAACCATGACCATTCAAATTCAGGCCTAAAAACACCATGATAACTTGAGCTCATGGCCATGGCTATTCAATTCGAGCTCGCAGCCATGGCCGCTCGATCAGTATTCAGCACAACCACAAGATAGTCATCGGAGTTGGGATTGGGCGCGATCCGTCCACAATGGGCCGACATAAGCCCAGCCCATGCTATTCAAATAGTTCCCATGAAGGGAAAAGATATTCATCTTAAATCAGGAAAAAAAAAAAATCCTCTTATGGCCAAGAGAGTACGATAGAAAGAACGGGCTCCCACGCCAGAGTCCCGGTTGGTGAAAAAGAAGGGGTCTTCTTTGTACCAATCCGAGAAGAGTAAGGTTGGAAAGCATGATCGGTTTGTGTTTCCATAAATTAAGGTTGCGTATGGTAACTATTATGTTTCTATTTTTGAAATAGAAATCCATTTGGTAAAATAATTTTATTTTTTTATTTCTGAAATAGATTTCTATTCCAGAAATAGATTTAGAATAAAAATCAGAACCAAAAAAATTTTACTTTTCTATTTTTGGAATAGAAATCAGAAATTGTTTCTCTCTTTTTTTCTTTTATTCTTGCTGCCCATCGCTCACCACCACCATCACCCTCACCAGTCAGTCGTCGCCACCGTTGTTGCCGCTGCCCCCCTATTGTTGCCACCACTTTCGGGAATGTGAAATTTTATTGATAATCAAATGAATTTCTATTCTAAGAATATAAATTTTTTATCGTTATCAATCACATTTTTTTGTTCAAAAACTTATTTATGAATAAAAATAGAAAAATCTATTTCTCTTCCAGAAACGTTATCATTCCAACCCTAAATCTTAGTGGGCTAGTAACCCGTCCAGTGTGCCATCGGAAATAGGATAATCGATCCCGAAAGCGTAAAGGCATTTTCTTGATATCCTGACAGCGTCTTCTGTCGACAACACAAATTGCACATCGGTGAAACGACCGTTGATCATGAAGCGCAATAAAAAGGTACAATCTTGCTAGCCATTAAAAATCCGACTAATGGCGATAGCAACACCGACCCTAAATCTACACATAGAAAATAAGTAACATGGTCGCCACCCGACCCCATTCGAATAAACACAATCCACGATTCGCTCATTTGATAAGCCTATCGAATGATGAAATATCGAGAGCTCTTTATGGGGAAATTGCTTTTTATCTATGATTTCGCCACCTGACCCCATTCGAATAAACACAATCCACGATCCGCTCATTTGATAAGCCTATCGAATGATGACACATCGAGAGCTCTTTCCGGGGAAATTGCTTTTTATCTATGATTTCGTTTTCACCTTTTCCAGGGACCACATCGATCCCTCCCGTACAAAAGCGACGCCAATCATTTTGCAGTATTCCGTTTGTGAAAAAAGAGTCGGAAATTGGGAAATGGCCTTTATAGATATGTAGACCCCACTCAATATTCTCCACGTAACTAGACATTTTTAATGAAAGTGTGCCCACTTTTATAAATACTCTAAGGTCAATTGTTTATTCAGTCCTATAGAAAAAAAATTCGAAATACTACTTTTCGTACGACCCGTTATTTTTAATTTATCAGAGCCTGCCGTCTGATATTAAATCTCGCAAAAAATGCAGTCCGCATCACGATGCACCCGCGAGACCCGGTCTCTGGAGGGGCTTGATTAGAAAGATGAATTTAAGTTTATAGAATGGATTTAATTATGAAAATTAAAAAATAAAATAGTTTGATTAAAATGTTTCCTAAGATATATTCTCTATCATATTCCTTTGGTGAGGAAAGCGAACGTGGACACTACCAACATTCCTATCCCCATCCATCCTTTCGTTGCGATTGCTCGAATTTTAAAAGTACAGACAAAGGTGGTGGTGGTGGGGGTCGGGGCCCACCCGCAAGCCCAATCCCCCTTCCGGAAACGATTGTTTTCAGACTCCCGACAGCTACTTCTGATTCCAATCTTTACATCGTAAGAGATATGAGTTCCCACGAAATCTGTTTCGATCGATAGATTTTAAATTTTAAAATTAAATATGAAATCACGTAAATTTTGAAATAAATTCTTTTGTTTTACTTGTTTTGATTTCTTTGCATGGATCTCTTGGCCTGCTTAGTGTCAGAAGTTGATGATGTAGTCGTCTGATATCTAGATGAAACGTGAAACTGCTCATCTCTAGTTCGATACATAATTGTCATGATTCTTTAGTTCACCGATGAATATTCAACACTGTCGTCGTAATGTCATCAGACCATTGAGAATCTATTTAACCCATTAAGTGGTGCGAGGGTCATGTGCCTTCGCCACAAATGATTTTGAGCTGGTGAGTAGAAATTGTGTAATTATTTTGCCTGATTTTAAGAGGGGGGGGGATCTCGACAAGAATATATGAACATATGCATTTGTTCTCTTCGTATGTCAAGATTATTTTTGAATATATTGATCACATAGGAGATAAAATATGCAATCATTAATCCAAAGTTGGTACATATATGATAAACTTACTTGAAACTACTATGAAAAACCTTAAATCGATAGATTTGATGCAAATTTCCACTCTATTAGTTTTTGTTTATAAAAACTTGGGAAAATTCCAAATAAGGGTTTAAGTGTCATCATTTTCTCAAATAAGGGCTTAAAGTAATTATGACTGTGTTTAATAAGGGTCTAGCATTGTTGGTCGACAAAAAATTTCAGCCAATCATGGGTATTTTTGTGTAAATACAATTTAGATTTAAATTTAATCATATTAAATTTAAGAAAGAAAAATAAAAGAGGGAAAAACACAGGCAGTGCCTATAGCCTCATTGTCATTTCTTAGATGAGGGTTGGTGATACTTGTTGACCAAAGGTGAGGGTCGGTAGGCCCTGCCCCCATTTGGCTGAGGATTACTGGCTCTGGCCTAGTGCCCTTAGACTTGGGTTGTTGCCATTGCCCCATAGGCAATGGGGCAATTGTCCTATGTTTTTTCCTTTTATTTTTTTCATAAGTTTTTTGTTTTATTTAGTTTTTTTTTATGAAAAAATAGAAAAAAATAGAGGAAAAAAGGAAAAAAAAAATTAAAAGATGAAATTCTCTTCACAGCTAGTGAGTTAAGGCTATTATTTGAAATAATATCAACTTTATATTCTTATTTAAGAAATTAAGGGCATTTCGAGCCCTTATTTAAAATAATATCAATTTTATATTCTTATTTGAAAAAATAAAGGCACCCCAAAGCTTTATTTGAAATTTTTTTATAAAAGTCCATAAATTGGAAAATCAAGGGTAAAATTTCAAACTGATATATTTGTAAAATGTCAACTTTTATTTGATGGTAGAATTTCACGAAAATTAATGGAAGGTCATTGGTATATCAATTTGAAATTTTTGACGTAAATGATTAAATTTATAGTACGTGTATCATTGGAAGTTTTGGTCGTATTAACCTATTGGTGTATTGCCAAAAAGAATGATATGCTTTTCGCACATGAATAAATGTGCCCTGTCCGAAAATCGAAAGAGACAAGTGTTACTGTATGTACACCACCTTCTGCTGCTGCCTTGCTGCCGCTTCTTCTTCTTCTTCTTCTTCTTCTTCTTCTTCGTCAGCATCATCATCATCATCATCATCATCTTCTTCTTCTTCTTCTTCATTCTCTCTCTAAACCCTAATCTCTCTCTCTCTCTCTCTCTCTCTCTCTCTCTCTCTTCCTCCCTTCCTCCGGTCCGGAGCAATGAAGATGAGACCCGCTTCGCTCTTCCTTTCGAGACCCACTCCGACCTGCACCGCGCTCTCCCTCCTCCCCCTCTTCCTCCTCGCCTTCTACGCCCTCCGCCACCACCACGGCGGCGCCGGCCCCGGGAATGCCGAGCGCTTCCACCGCGCCTTCCTCTCCTCCTCCTCCAACGCCACCCTCGCCGCCTACCTCCGCGCCCTCACCCTCCGCCCGCACGTCGCCGGCACGCCGCCCTCCCTCGGCGCGGTCCGCCTCGTCCGGTCCCACTTCGAGTCCCTCGGCCTCGAGACCCACGTGGCCAGCTTCGCCCCGCTCCTGTCCTACCCGGTCCGCGCCTCCCTGGCTGCCCACTTCCCCAACGGCACCTCGGTCGACCTCCCGTTGACCGAGCCCGGCCTCGCTCCGGACGCCATCGTCCCCTACCACGCCTACTCGCCGTCTGGGTCGGCAGTGCGCGCGCAGGCCGTGTTCGTGAACTACGGCCGCGAGGAGGACTATGCCGCGCTCGCCTCGGCCGGGGCGGAGGTCAAGGGTTGCGTCGCGGTGGTGAGGCGGGGGCCGCTGTCGAGGGGCGACGTGGTGCGGGCCGCGGAGTCGAAGGGCGTGGCGGCAGTGCTGATGTACACGGAGGCCGACGCGGCGTCGAGCCGCCGCGGGGTCGAAAGGGGGACGGTGATGAGGGGCCTCGGGGACCCGCTGAGCCCCGGTTGGGCAGGGGTCGAGGGCGGGGAGGCTTTGGTCCTGGATGCCGACGACGGCGAGGTCGCGGCGAGGTTTCCGAAGATCCCATCCATGCCGGTGTCTGTGGAATGCGCAGAGATGATATTGGCGTCACTGGAGGGTAATCCGGCGCCGCCAGAGTGGACGGAGACGATGGGGTTTAAGGTGCGGGGGGTGGGGCCCGGCCCGACGGCGCTGAACTTCACTTACCAGGTTGGTTGGTTGGGTGGTTGGTTGGTTGGATGGTGATGGTTTCATCAGTGTTTTTGTTTCATGTGGGTGTACGGGAGCATATGTGATGTTGCTGGGTTTGACTTTTGCGGCGTGAACAGTGATTGCTGCTTGGAGTTTTTGATTGGCACAGTTCTTGTCGTCTTTCATTTCTTCCGTTTAACACGGCTCATCTAGAGATTCCATTTCACAAGTATTGGGTCGTCAACGGCGTTGGAGGAAAGTTCTGCAGGCTTAATACCAAAAAGTTACTGTTAATTTGTTTGCTGGCGAATCCCTTCTTTGCGTTTATGGTTCGGCCCAGGTGCTTGGACTTGGTTTTGAAACGGGATGTTGCTTTTGGCATCAAGCTTCTTGATTGACTTCTCCGTGAAGCTTTCGACGTTGATGATCATATTGTTTTGACTAATTTTGGAGGACAGCATTGCTTTCTTTTTATTACTGCAAAGGGTTGCGAAAGTATGGTTATACATGATCTTTGGAGGATTTATTTACTGAGGTGCTGAGCAATGGGATAGGTGAATAGTTGGTTATGCTTGGCTCTGGATTATCTCAACTCAAATAGGAGAAATACCTTTCCATTAGTTATGGCCACTGAACATCGACCTCATCTCTTTTTCCCTCGTTAAAATGCTCAAACTGACCATAAGTGGCTGTTAATTGAAGGATTTTGGGTTGTTGACCTCGCTGAAGATGGCATGCTGTGGTCGTCGTCTTCATTCAATCGTGATGACTTCGTAGTGGTGCTGTCTAGCGACAATTGAGCTGGTTGCGAAATAGCCTTTTGTGTTACTAAAATTAGCTTAACCAGCAGGCAGTATCACACTTTTAGACAGTTTATCTGCTGTTGCTGGGACAATTGCATGCATTTTTGAGGTTTTCTGGATGCAAACTCTTTTCCTCGCATTGCATTCATGTACTTTCATCAATAAGAATAAAAGAGATATGGGGAAAAAGAAATCAGATTTATCTTCTTCTTATTTTGTTTATCTTCAGGGGGAGAAAAAAGTGGCGAAGATACATAATGTTTATGCTGTCATAAGGGGATTAGAAGAGCCTGATCGATACATTCTGTTAGGCAACCACCGAGATGCATGGACATATGGAGCGGTTGACCCAAACAGTGGCACTGCAGCCCTACTTGACATTGCTCGTAGGTATGCTCGTATGATGCATGAGGGTTGGAATCCTCGGAGAAGTATTATACTCTGTAGCTGGGATGCTGAAGAGTTTGGTATGGTAAGTCAAAACTCTTCCCTGGCAGTTGTGACATGCATTTTTGATAAATAAGATGCCTTGTGCCCTTTATTGTTAGCTGGCATTACACCTGCGTTGCACACTTTTTCGAAAAGTAATTGAACTCAAACGGTGCATTACTTGGTACATATCCTCGTGTTTTTCAATCTCTTGTGGACTTTCAGTTATTTATTTTTCTGATGGCATGATCTTAGATAGGGTCTACTGAGTGGGTTGAGCAGAATCTCATGACCCTGGGTTCAAAAGCTGTAGCCTACCTGAACGTAGATTGTGCTGTTCAAGGGCCGGGATTTTTCACCCGTGCAACTCCGCAGCTAGATGAGCTCCTCATTGAGATCACAAAGAAGGTGTAACAAAGTGAAGATGGCTAAGATCTTACCTTCTGAAGCTAACCTTTTTTTTTTTTTTTTAATATAACTTTTCTGATCCTGTGGACACTCTATTAATTACTGATGTATTGGCATCAGGTTAAGGACCCTGACAATATGGAAGCAACAGTTTATGAGATGTGGACAAAAGCTAATGGCGGCATCAATGTAAGGTTAACTGGTAACTTTGCTCAAAATGTCAGCAAATTTTTGCATGACTTTGTGCTCGTAAGGTCTGTGGTCTTCTTTTTTCTTCGTGTTGGTTTTGATAGAGCAGGTTGTTTTGTCACATGACCAAGATATCTTCACTCTCATGAGCCACAGAGTTCAAACTAAATGTATTTTTGTCTTCACTACCGTCTAATTGCCTCACACCAACTTAAACTCTTATTATGTATATGGTCTCACATTCCATCATATCCATGGAAATGCTAGTTCTCATGTAAATCTATCCAGGATTACTTGTGTTCTCAACCCTCTTTTCAAATAATTATATTGTTAGGATGTCCGACGTGAAAGCTTGGCCTTGAAACACCAATAGCACAAACACCTATGCAAGGATATGGGATGAAGAAAACGCATGAAATTGAAGAACAGGAATGAGATGAACAAGAATCTGCCTGTGAAATGAAGTACTAAATATGGGGAAATTGAAATTTGGCTCTGATCTCACTTTTAAAAGTTCTAGCCCCAATGATGTAAACTAAATTATGGGCTACTTTAACATATAGAATAGCTAGAAGTCTACATGTGGAAAACTCTGGCATTTATTTCAAAGCCCATAATATGTTTTTGTCAAAGATTGATGTTGGAATTAATGAAATAGATGCTGAAAAGTTTTGCTCAGTGTGTTGGTTGTTTTCTTGAGGATGTTGAGAATTATTAAATAGTACATTGTAGACTGAATTTGTGATTAAATTAGACTCATATTGCTTAGAAATTGATAAGATTGGCCATTTGGCTGTAGATCCAAAGACTCAGTGGGATAGATTCAGATTATGCTCCCTTTTTGCAATACACTGGAATTCCTTCAGTTGATATGTATTATGGAAAAGGTACCCACAACCTTTCACATTATATCAATATTTATGAATCACTCTGGGGTGTTAAAAGAGGTCTGGCTCATTGAAATTTGATGCTTCAGATTTTCCTGTCTACCACACTGCCTATGACACGTATGACTGGATGGTGAATCACGCAGATCCTTTGTTTCAGCGTCATGTGGCCGGTAAGTTTCTTTTAGCCTCTGGAAGGTGTGTGGAAAGAATCTAACTTATCATTTTGATGCTCTCAGCTGCAGGAGTATGGGGGCTCTTAGCACTTCGTCTTGCGGATGATCTAATTTTACCTTTCAATTACCTTTCTTATGCAAACCAGTTGCAGGTATGCAGTACTTTTTACATGCTTATGAAGGATCATCTTATAATTAATTTTTCTGGCAGTTTTTCTAGTTTAGTGCAATATTCTACTAGAAGCACAGAGGTATCAGATTCAGATGTGGACCGTTGCTTTTGGGAAAGTGAGATAACATCCATTCTTAATTAGGTAGATAGCTTATTGATACAGAGTATCATTACAGTGGCATGGTGCAAAGACAACTGTTAGTTCTACATAGTATTTTCTCATCATGACAGTAATGACCAGTGTCAAGATGAATGTATTTTTGGAGAAGACTGATGGTTGCTCTGACTCCTAGAATAATCCCATACTGTATCTGCCACTCATGAACATATTTTCTGCTTTTGGTCAGGGCTATGTAGATATCTTGATTAACTTGCTAGAAGGAAATATATCTGTGCACCCCTTGACCTCGTCAATTCAAGCACTTGTATTGGCAGCCAAAGAGCTTGAATTGGAAGCAGAGGTAAAGTTAGTGGTTAAAACTTAATTAGCAATCTTAAATCAAGGAAAATACACTTCCACTCAGGTAAAGTTGTGTGATTATATTGCAGAAATTGAGCATGGAACAGACGATTGGCGAGCTCAAAGTGTTGAGGAGGCGAGCATTAAATGATCGGTTGATGCTTGCCGAAAGAGGCTTCTTGGATGCTGATGGTCTTCCCTATGGACGGTGGTTCAAACATCTTGTGAGTAAACATGGAAAAAGAATATTTTCTTATAGGGACAAAGCATAGCATATACTCCGTATGGAATGAATGCCGTGATTTTGGTTTTGAAAGTGTGCCTGGCGAGTCCTGATTGGTCTAGGCATTACTTGCAGGTTTATGGACCGAGTGACTACAGAAGCAAGACATCTTTCTTTCCTGGAATAGCAGAAGCCATTTGGAGATCAGTGGGAACGAAAAGTGGGGAAGGGCAAGTGTTGATTCAACACGAGATATGGAGAGTGGCTAGAGCCATTCAGAGGGTGGCCGATGTTCTGGGAGGTCGACCCTTGTAAAGAAATTTACATCACACGAAGCAAAAGATCTGACTCTAGCGCCTGTACACATGCAGATAGGTGGTGACACGAAACTTGAAGAGAAGGGCAGTCTCTCTCTCATGTACTCACTATGTAAATCTTCTGATATGTCTGACATATACAATAGCTGCCATTACATATGAATGAAAAGTATATTTTGCGTCCTTGTAGTGTTCAGGTGTTAACAGTTTTGATCCTTGCTTGTTCTGCACGAATTGACTTCTTTGTATTATATGCAGCTCACAGATATAGTCGTCTTATTGGATTTCTGTTCGAAATCTCATGGGAATTCCCAAGCACCCATGTGCAGAGTCCCAGGAAATTATATTTCAGCCTTCGAGTTTTATATTTTGTTTAGTGATAATCCATGTTTATATGCAGCACTAACGTGGACATTTTCTGATTGATAAGAGATTAATCTCTTCTTTAGTAAAGCTTCGTGGAGCTGCCACCAAACTATGAAAGGAGGTGATGCGATTTCTGTTTAAATTGTTCAGTACACTCCTTTTAAAGGTGTTAGGACCAAATCAAAATCAAACTAAACCAGAATTTTGTGTAATTTTGATTCGGTTCCAGCTTCGATTTGAATAATGAAAAAATTAACTGTTTTTTCTATCCCGGTTTGGATAATTTTGGTTAATCAAACTGAAATAAAAATAAACACCTCTTAGAATTTACTACTCTCTTTTTTGACTCTCTTCTTAATATTATGAAAAAAAGAAAACCAAAAAATCCTAACTCCATCGAGTCGGGTCTTTTGTTTGGGTTATATTCAATTTGGGTTGTTGTTTGGTTCAAAGATAAATTATTTACCCTAATGGCTCGATTTTTCTGAAAATTTGAATCAAATTGAACTGTTGACATTCTTACTTTATATAGCTGTAGAATCTTCAAAGATGTCTCATTTAACTTTGAGCTAATGCACCTTTAAAACATTATTATCAAATCACAAGCTACAATTTTTTGTTTTTAAACATTCACATCACTGCACAATTGAGCCGAAGAGACGCTAAAAAGTACATTTCGATCATAATTCATTGTAACTTGTGTAAGCCTATTTGAAAAGCGAGCAAAGCATCCCTCCAGATTGGTGCTGTCGATTAAGGGAGTCGTAGGTTTTCTAATTCATATACTGGAGCTAATATACAGTGCACCAAAAGCTCTGGATGGGGCCACTCGCATAAGCGAAAGACTCGCGCCTATTTATGGGATTTGCAGGTTGTTCTATCGTGTAATTGGAATTTACTTTAATTTTTAACTTTCCTGTCCTTTAATTACATGTGCCTATACTTTCCTACAAGGAAGTTTCAATGTAGTTAAAACCATACTTCCTGCTCGAGACTCCAGCCATTGATTCTGAGGGCTCGAAATAGAGTGTTGGAACCGTTCTAGAGCTTGACTTCAAGACCCAAGATCCGAGTTCGCGGTTCCTTTCTCGATTGTCTGTTGTCTGTTTAATTCACAAGGACCGGTTCCATTGAAGCTTTCGATTCATTAAGTCAACTAACAATCAACGCGCATGCCCAACATTTCTCCGACTCATGAAACTTTGTAATTGGGGATAGGTTGATTTCAGCCGGCAGAATATTGAGTGGTCTTGGGTTTCTCTCATTCCAAAAGCTAGGTCAAAAGGTGAGAGAGCCAAAAACCATCCAATATTAGTATCAAAGCCCAAGTTGCTAGCAAGTTTGAACTCAATAATCATGCAGGAGAGTTATGGATTGTTGCGGCTTCAATCTAAGGCTTGATGTGTAAGGGAGAGATTGTTGAGGTTGTCCCATGTAGGTTGTGGGAGAGGCCTATGGTTTGTTTATAAGTGTGAAGAAAATCCTCGTCTTTTGAGTTAGCTTTTGGTGTGAGGGAGGCTTAAAACTACCTAACATTAGTATAAGAGCCAGAATTTATCAATAAGTCTGGATCCAACTCTCACATGAGAGAGTTACGGGTTATTGCGACGCTCACTTAGACCTGATATGTAAGGAGGAGATTATTGAGATTGTTTGAGTTGGTTGTTGGTTTATAAGTATGAATGACCTTTGAGCTATCTTTTTGGGGGTAAGAGAAGTCCTAGACCACCCAACACTAGTATCAGAGTCCATATTACCAACAAGTTTGGTCTCAATAGTCACTCGAGAGATATGGGTTGTCCTTGCTCCAACCTCAGGTGTGATTGTTGGAATTTATCTTAAGGGCTAGTGGTCGATTTGTGAGTGTAAGGGAAACCCTTACCCTTTGAACTAACTTTTAGAGTAAGGGAGGCTCACTACCACTCAACACTAATATTAGAGCTTGAATTGTCAACAAATATGGACCCAACAGTTACACGGAGGAGTTACATGTTGTTGTGCCTCCGACAAATACAGATTGTCCCTTCTCCTTTGAGCTAGCTTTGGTTTATAACTATGAGGGAAAATCTCATATTTTGGACTAATTTTTGAGGGGAGACCACCCAACATGGGAGCACCACATCCCTTGCTGTACGGAATCAAGCAATTGCAAAATGTTATTAAGTTAGATTCAGTTCGCATAATATGTTATCAAGTCTGGATTTCCAAACCACGGTGCAATCATTTAACTATGTTAGAAGATCAATATGCATATGCATTTCAAAGTTATGGAGATCCTGGTTTTTTTCTATAATTGCAGAAAAGACGATCATCTTGATCAAAAATTGTTTCTTTTATCACTTTCTAAAGCAGCCATTATTTGATATTTCTGGTTTAGTAGCCAATTTTTTGCATTTGGTAACACATAGAGAGATCATTTATGTATCCATGTACATCATTAACAAATTTTATGGCGGACAAGAAGATATCATAGATATCGTGTAATAGCAGTTTACTTTTACATTAGACACGAATGATAATCATTTTTGTCAGAAATTAATTTATGGAATCTATATGAGTTTGTAAATAAAAATGTGTTTGATAACGACACAAAATTTCTATTCTCAGAATAAAATTCGTTTGATAATGACACAAAATTATTCTCTCCTTGGCGGAGGTGAACAGAAGGTGGCAAGCAACAGGCAACGAACGGCGGGAGTGGTGGACAGTGGCCGATGATGATTAGCGGTAGATGGCAGTGGACAACAGCCGACGAGAACGACATGAGTGCTGACTAATGATTGACAATAATGGGTCACTGGTGGACGGCAGCAAGTGACAATTAGCAGTAAAGGGTGGCACACAATGACTGGCAGTAAGCAGCGGTGGCGAATGGCGAGCGGCTGGCCGGCTTGTGGCGAGGATAAGTGATGAAAATAATTTTTATTTTTCATTTCTATTCTATAACTTATTTTTGTTCCAAAAATATTTTAAACTAAAAATTTGTTTCAGAAATAAAAATATAAAATTACGTTATAAAATGAATTTCTATTTCATAAATACCTCTAAAACAGAAAAATAACTCAGAAACAGAATCACGAGCGCCCTTAATTTTTTGTATTTTGCAATGTCCCGGACATTTATCCTCCTGCGACGCTACATACAAATGGGGTCCCAAATCAGGCTTCCGGCTCGAGATCTCTAGCCATCACTTTCGAGAGGTCGCAGTCCGAGTGTTCCAACTATTCTAGACCTCGATGTCGGGACCATCGTCTGTCCTTTGTTTAATGGACAAAAGGACTGCGGATGGGCCAAGGTTTTTGTGCTCACGAGGAATTAGGGGACCCCCCAAAAAGAATATAAAAGAGATAAATAAAAAAAAGAAATAAATTAAATAGAAAAAGGAGGGTTAAAATAAACCAAGACGCGCCAGGTAGGGGTCGAACCTACGACTTTCTGCTTAGGAAACAGACGCTCTATCCACTGAGCTACAGGCGCTTGTCCGAGAATATGTGCTGAATATTTATATATAATCTTATATTAAAATGCTTGCTCCGACTACACTGATTTTGCATATAAGAATAGACACGCTCCTCGTGGCAAGAGTGAAGACTCCTAAAGTTCACTCTTAACATGTGCTTTCAACTTACATTTCATCCACAAATGACTAGGTAGGTCCGGCACCCTTTTTTTTTTTTTTTGCCCTTATTATCCTCGAGAGGGTACGGCAATCGACTAAATGAGAAGTTCGCAGCCTAGATGGCTCACAGCCTCCCCACACTAGTCTCTCTACCAAACTGCCGGATCTCATAGCAAAACTACACCGCCAGTTCGAGTCCCACATCGTTGGAGAGTATATTCCACTGTACTCTGAGAAAAATCTAACGATTCTTACTACTTTTGGGTGGATTACAAGACTTGAAGAATGTCTGAGGTCGTCAAATGAAAGTTTGTGGAAAGGCCATGAGAATGAGCCTATTACTTGACATGGCTCTTTCTACAAATGCATGCTTCATTCATACGAAATGAAATAATGGAATGTCAGCCACCATTTAAGGTACATTTATTTCACGAAAAATGAATACTTTATAACATATTTCTTTAGAGATAATCGCTTATATCACTAGATAAAAATAAATGAAAGAAAAATATCATCACCACTCATGAAAATATTTATGCACAAGTTATTGTTGACAATGAAAATGATTTTTATTGACTATTTATACATAAATGATCTCTTTCCATTGGATCGTTACTTGGGTTACTAGGGCAAGGGCATGGTTCTTTTGATTAATTCACCCGTGTCAGTGCTCATCGGAATTTCTTCAACTTTCTCAACAAGAGTTACTGGGATACAACGAGACATGATGACACTTTCCTCAGCTTACTTTGCATAACCCCAATTTTGAAGGACTAGTTGAAAAGGCAACGAATGAAGGAACTTTTTCTTGACCAGAAAAACTTCCGACCATTTTCACAGCAGCGAAAGCCAGATGGAAAAGATCATGCTGTCCGAATGAAGAACGAAATGCCTCAGAACAAAATTGTCACCTAAGCCATGTCGGTTTAACGGGGGGCTAGTTTTTGGACAATTATCAGATCAGACATCCGGAAAGAAAGAAGAAAAACAAGACAGATCACAAGCATCAATGAACCAAAGGTACTTTACATGGTTAGAGGTACAAGTTACAGGTGACACCATCTTTTCCCTTCATCTATTACATCTACAGCTACATATAGATAGTTTCATGGCTCATCATGACAACAGCAGGACACAATTTTCGTCTGCTCCTTCAGGATGCCTTTTTAATGTGGATTGAATTGGCAATTCCTATTGTATTGGCGAAAATCCAGAAGCCAAGGAGCCCTAAGGAAAAAGGGTTCAGACCCTAAAAAGAAGAAAACAGATCTCCAAAAAGCACACTTCGATAAAACCTGTGTAAGACATCCTTAAATGAAACAAACGATCACTATGATCATGACATGGAAGAACAGAGCAATCACGACTGCTATGCAGTATGGCTCTTTATACAACACCCTAAATTGGGTACAACCAGCTACTTGAAACTTTGAGGTCGTCCCCCACTATATGTAAAAGCAGAACTACTAAAAAGGTGAAATAAAAAGGGAAAAAGATAGTAAAATGGAACGATTCCCGCTATAAACACCCTCATCCAAAATCTTCTTATCCACTGCTAAATTACAGACGTAGGAGGACAACAGACTGGGACACAAGGAAATCCCTTGGAAAGAGGAAGAGCTCAAGCAGGGCATATGAAGAAGAAATTCCGTTAACAAGCGGACACCCAACTTCCTCACCCACACTAAAGAATAATTTAGCCTACATGTACAATGGTCAACCAGGCCATCACTTAGAGGCAACAAGTGTTCTCAACCTCCATATCATTATCATCAAGTAGTCCCTTAAACGGAAGGTCCGGTTAAATCCTCAGCTCTTCTTAGTTGTATATTTTAACAGGCTTCTCATGAGTGTGACGGTTCTGCAAATTGGAAATAAATTATGATGCACAACATGGAAAGACAAGCAACCCACGACAATTTTCACCAGGCATACATTGGCTTACACAGCAATATCATCTCATCCACACAGAATTTTTAAAGCAAATGCGTTAAGTACAGAAATTCACCTGATTCACCACATAAGACCTCTTGGGAGCATCGGAGTGCTCCAATCCAAGGTACTGTTCCCCATAAAGATCTCTTCTCTGTTGAAACATCCAAGTCGGTCACATCACTTATCTATCATTTGTCATGGGTGCTCTGTGTGTGTGTGTGTGTGTGTGAGAGAGAGAGAGAGAGAGAGAGAGAGAGAGAGATGCACCTGAAAACGGTTTGATAAAATTTCAGAATCCTCAAGATACTCTGGCCGACCCAATGAAAAGAATGCGAACTTCCACTGTTTAAGCATTTTCAAGTATTGTTTCAGTTAATATGCATAAACACTACATACCCTATAGGAACCTCTACCACAATTATATTAATAAAGAAGGCATGAAGACAAAGTGGAGACCTTGGAGAATGCATCATCTGGAACTTGCAGTTTCTTTTGTATACGCATTTTCACTTCAGCTAATGTTTCACCATCATGGATGACTAGCAAAAAGGGTTCCCCAAAGTTCTGCACTTGCTGATCAAAGAACACATTAAGGGGAAAGACAACAAAAAGACACTTGCTTAACATTCTTACCAAAATTGAAGAGAAAAAAAATATAGGAAGACAGCTTAAACTTGACCAAAAACAATTGTAGAACAATTGAGTTTTCGATACCAGCTGATTTTGAGCAGTTTCCTTAGTGAAGTGGTAAACATGAATCAAGCGATCATGAGGCCCGAGGTCCTTCTCTTCTTCGGGAATCTGAAAAGATAAGAAATTTAAGTTTCAATAGCTACAACAACAAATATACATGAAAAAAGAAATTAAACCACAGTTAAGAAAAAGGATAAAGAAGAAGACCCAAAGGAAAAAAACAAGGATACTATCTTCAAAAGAAAAAGAAAGATGGTCCGAAGTGCAACCACAACACCCACATAGATAAAGAAAACAAGAGCTCAAAGCAAGTAGTTCAGCGAAATATGTTATTGGTGGTACCCTGTAACATGTTTTCTCAAGATGTAATATCAGTTTAAAGTTCAAACCTACTTTCCTAATTCACTTGCCATTTTTTCCACCAATGAAACCTGCTGGAAGAAAAAACATTTTATGATTGTTTAAGGACCCCTGGAATCCAGAAACGATCATTGCCATCAGGTTGGGATTTTGAGTTTAGACTATGCAAAGCCCTCATCAGCTGTCCTATGCTTCTTCAAAGTCACATAACAATGGGTTGCGGAACATTCACTCATCAATTTTTTTTTCTTAGATCAGCTCTTGATATGAAAATTTTAGAGTACAATCTAGAAAAGTACTTTACATGAGGGCCGGTACACAGTTTCATACAATTAAAATGACACAAAATATTGGTAAAATATAATCTTCCTTATTAAGAGATCAATTCTCTTTGATGACATACGTTTCCTCGGTCAAGAACCACTAGAAGCGAAGGAAGGAAAATGTTGTCCATCATGGATCTTCCATTCTATGAGGTATTCACATAATCAATTAATCAGGCTTAAATGTTTTCAAAATGATAAAAACTTTGCCAGCCCAAAAAGAATACAAGAAACAAACCACCATGTTACATTCCTCAAGCGTTTCAACCAAAATTAAGATGACAAAAAGATCAGAAGTTGCAAAAGAGAGCCCTATAGCATGCTCACCTCCTCAGCACGCAATGTCCAGTACTGGTCATTTATATTCTCAATTTTCTCACTGGAAGGAAAGATCTGCACAGATATTTGGCATATCCAGTGAATGGTTTAAGTAGAATTCGAAGTCTAAATCATCATCACAGTCAAACAATGATTTAGTATATAAACATTTCAAATACAATGGTTCGCTTGACAATGGAGAATGGAAACTGAACACATAAAAAAACTAAAGCATCCTCTGAAAATGCAATTACCTTGTAGATCTTATGATAGAAGACTTCAAGAAGTCTAAGTTCTGCATCCGGACGAGACAAATCTACCTGTTCAATAAGGGATTCCCATTGAGTATATTCAGAGAGAAGTTTTTTCACAGAGAGAGAGAGAGAGAGAGAGAGAGAGAGGAGAGCTCGAATGACTACTGATCCATACATATAAAAATTCTAAACAAGACTTTCCACTGCAGTACAGTACTTCAAAAGACGAACAACCCTCACACTGAACTTGAAGCAAGAAACTCTAAGCTCTGTAGAGAATAAAGATCGAAATTTCATTATTCTCACAGTGAAAGTTTGAAAACGGCTCAGTTGTAGACTTTCATGGACAAAAAAACAGTAAATTCTCCTCTAGCAGAAGATGGCTTAAATGGTACAAGAAATTTGTTTAAAACAGAAAAATGTAACACGGAACTGTCAACTCGTAGACTGACATGAACCGTTCTCTACATAATACAATAAACTAGCTATTCTTGGTACTTGTTTTTCAAGGTCAAGAGCCCAATTGGAAATAGCCAAAATGGAAAATTGGAGTAAGATGAAACAGAATATGTACATCTCCCTTTGTATCATTGATCATTTTCCTAAAGAGAGAGTTACTGGCGTATGTCAATGACAATCAATAACTTGCCTTTGTCTTAAGTTCATTAATAACATCACCAACTGTGCTCTGCTTTGGAAGTCTAATATGATGAATTACAACCTGAAATGCATTCAAAAAATACAAAGAGGTAAAAGTCAGAAATTAATGCACATAAGATTCCTGAAAGGGACAGAGAGAGAACTCAAATGCACCTCATCCTTTGTGGCATGATGAAACGCAACTTTCAAGTTCTTTAGACCTTGCAACTCTGGGAGAGGGATGTCCAGTACTTCGTAGTACAATATATCAGAGGTCTATCATAGAGAGAAATATCAGCCAGCTCCTCTCTAGATGAATTATCAGAGGTCTAAAAGATCAAAGGCTCACATAATCATGAAAAATCTACCTGATTATAATGGACTAGCATATCTGAAAGACGCTCTACCCCTCGAAACTTGATTGGTTGAGGCTTGGGTTGTTGAGAGTAGCAATTGTGAGATGTAAGCCTAATTTTTGATGGATCATCCAGCCCAACTTGTTGAGCCACTCTTTCCACCACTTGATCATAATTATGCAGTTTGGACCTTAAAGGCAGATGCATAATTGATGAATATCATACACCCTCAAAAACCAAAAAAAGAGAAAAACAAAAAGGTGTAAGCAGTACTCACAACTCTAGAATGAAATCATCCTCCTTTGGTCTTTCCAATGATCGAAAACGAACAATCTACAATTTTTGTAGATAATTTAGATTGGCAGAAACACAAGAAAACATAGAAATAAAAAATCCAAGCATGGTGGGACTAAAGCTACATCCAGTGTTTATATTTGATAAACAAAACAAAGCAGTCCATCCCCTAAATGCAAGATTTACAATATTGGTGAATGCATGCATGAAAATCACCAATATACTACTAAAAGTACAAACTGAATGCATGAGATGCCAATGAGAACACTGTTCTCTACAGCTTTTCTCTTAGTAGCACCGACACGCAACACGACATGCTACACATCAAAAAAAAAAAAAAATAGAGAATTCCAATACGTTGGGACACGTTATATATGAAATGTATATTTTTGTATATACATGATGAATTAATATTTTTATGATTATTGCAATCAAATTAATTTGATTCAAATCCACAAATAAATAAATAAATAAATAACAAAAAAAAAGCCTAGAATGAATTTATACTAAAATCATTACTCCACCATTTATTAATATCAATCATTGTTTCAATTCGACAATTTCAACTACATTCTATTCCAATAATTCATGAAACTTGGAGAAAAAAAAAAAAAGCAATTCACATTCCACTATTAAATTTAATATTTAACAATAAGTTGAAAAAAAATTAGGGTTTTTCTTCTTTCTCCTTTTATTTTTATTTTTTCATATATTTACATTTTGACCCCTAATTTATTGAAATTTTTTAAAATTGACCCTATTCGTGTCGGAATCGCAAGTCAGAATTCTGGACTCGTGTATTGCTGGCGTGTTAGGAGAGTTGACCACGTATTGGATGTCCAACACTTGTTGACCGAGTGTCCGACACTGACATGGAGGCTTCCAGAGAGTGTCCATGCTTCCTAAGCTTTTCCTAAGCTTTTCTCAAAGCATCTCAGCAAAAAAGTCCTTTGGGGTTAAATGAAAGAAGTTTCACCAATAAAGAAATGCCAAGAGACATGAAAGAAATGAAGACACATTTAAATCTGCCCATAAGAGCGAAGATGGAAAGCTTCAATAATTAAACTTTATTCCTGTAAGCTGGGTCAAATATACGAATCTTTTCATGCCATGGTGCTCTATTCTGCCTAAAGTCTTCTCTAAGTACTCTATATGTTCCCTTGTCATCTTCTTCCACGTCTGTTGCCCCTTCTAAAATTGGCTTCATCCGATAATCACATCTTCTCACTGGAGTATCCAAGGACACAATTCCATGTCAGAATACTTCAATTGAATTTCTCATCTCATCCTTGGTTGAGGCTGCACACACTCCCAAATAGAATCAAATCGACTATGGCTTTTCTTAGATGCCGATGCCCACAATTATCAACACAGCATTCTTACATCCACTACACTCATTTTGAGCATGTGTCGGCATTTGACTACCAACTTTATTAAATATTTCACTTAAGCTTATATGGCATTCAATGGTTGTGTAAAACAACCGACACATGTGTCTACTTTCTCCATGCCACTTGTATTTTGTGGGTAAGATCTCTACAATTTCTCCATCCTACATTGTGACATTTGGCTGCTGCCTGTATTAAACTTATACTCTATAGTCCATATACCATTTTTCTGGACTGACTTAAAGAAAAATCTTAGATTTCAATGTTTCCCACTACAATGTGAGCTTTTCACTCCTGGTTGATTTTCAGATTTCATCTTAAACATCATCTGCAAAATGCATAGCCAAGGATATCATCTTGAATATCCCAATTAGCTTGAAAATCAAAGGATAAGGACTAGAAGCTCAAAACTTGGATCATCCTAGGTCATAGGAAAAACCTTTAACAACATTAGCATGGTATCCTTATAGCAGTGAACTAGTCCCTGTGGGCATGGTGAGACTGGTTTGAATGATGTTTCTTTACCCTGAGGTTTGTGTTAATCTAATAAGTTTCTGCACATCACATGCTCAAAACAAAGTCCAGCAAAGAGAGCAGGAAGGAAAACAAAGAAACACACCTCCAGACACCGCACTCACAAATAAAGAAGATACTCACAAAAACTCAGAAATAGTAGTAAACAAATGAGCACCGGTGGTACCTGGCGGTTATGCACATACTCCAAGTAAGAAGGAACATTTGGATAACGAAATTCATCTTCATTGTCTATTTGTGCTTTTTGAAAGCAAATGATGTCCCCATCTTCAATCTGAGAATAGAGATGTACTCATCTTAAGAAAATGTGCAAAAAGTGAGCTTGAACAAGACACCAAAAGCCAACTTATACCTGACTCATTCGAAATGATGTCTTCTTCTCAAGATGTTCACACATGACACAAGGCTCAAACTTTATCTCCTGGGGATAACACCAACATGAAATGAGAGCCTTAAATTTACTTTGCCAAGGATTGTGACAGATCTTAGATAGTTGAAACTATGACAACTTTTATCTTTTACACAAAACTAGGTTTTAAAAGTGGAGAGTAAAAGCTGCTTCTTGTGATTTTTGTGAAAATAGTTCATAAATTTGACTTCTGCAAATACTCGAATGAAATTAGAAGTGGACACGTTATATATTAAAAGTATGTTTTTGTATATAAATGATGAATTAATATTTTTATGATTATTGCAATCAAGGAAGTATGTTCAAATGTAGGCTTCCTCTTTCTCCAAGGGAGGGGAAGGAACAAACCTCAAATAGTTTTAATTCTTCATCTTGATTGAAGCCTGCCATCTCGTTTAATCTTGGCAAAATTTCAATTGGTCTACCATAACTCTTCACAAAGAGCCTGCCTACATATCTGGTACCATAGTGATAATTCTCATGTAAGATGATGAAAAAAAGTGCAAAGAAAACAGTAAAGTTTTATATACAAAAATGCAAACTACCGCAATTCTCCTTTCTCAGGGTTGTAAAGTTTGAAGAATAGCAAGATATCTTCTTTAGATTTTTCGGGTGGTGAAACAGGAACCTGATCCTGCAATATCATGCAGAGTCATTTAGACCATAGCAAAAGCTACAAAGATGCAGTACCTTCCAAAGCCACCTCAGAATCGCGTGCAAACACAAATAATGCATGCTAAATCATTACCAGCCCAAGCTCAACTTCCAAGAACAGCTTCAATTCCGCATTGTACGCCTTGTTTGGCGTATCCTTTAACTGTCCAACCTATGTCAATGTTATGACAATGTTTAGATGATCATATATACATGAGAAGCAATTCGCATATTCTACATGCTCCACTTCGTCCTCATTCTTACGATGAGCCTAAACCCATTGAACAAAAATCAAAGATGACAACAGTTTTCTTTAAACCACCATCACTAACGGCCTAATCAATCTGTTGTCAAGAAAGTAAAACATCTGTTGAAGACTTCAAGTGCATGACATGACCTGCCTACCTAGCATCCCAATTTCCACACAAAGAAGGTAAAGGCCACGTAGTAATATTTGATCTTGCAAAGGAGTAATTAGAGAAGACTCATAACTTCCGTTAAAGAAAGTGACCTAAATGAACTTATTTTACATGCGTTTTCTGAAAAACTTTGACATACTTAGAAATAGGAAAAAAAACCCTCCCCATTCACATAAATTAATACATGGAATTGGAGAATGAGATTCAGCATTAAAATGTTATTACTTGTTGTGTTTCCTCATGGGGTCCCAGAGGTCGATTTGGACGGTAAGTATGGTTTTGCCTCTTTGCCCATAACCAGAAACGCTGACATTGCACAGGTACACCGAACTCTCTAGCAACTTCCTCCTGTGAGTTACAAGAAAACCAGTTACATGCAGCAATCAACATATCTGACAATATATATTACTAGATAGGATCCAAATGACACAGCAATGTCCACATGGTTGACACACTAATCAACAATCTTAGTTCTTTTTACTGTCATATTTAGATTAGCATAAAGCAATATCATATTATAGCTACTATCCCTGAACCAAAATCAGAAGGCACCACGTTAGGAGTCAGGTAAAGCATGGTTAATTAACAAGGACAAAAAGATTTTCAGCTATTCAAAGATATATTAAGGTAAATTGAAGAGACAAAGTAAAGAAATTACAATGCAATCAAAAAAGAAATCAATTAATTATCACACACAAATTCTCTCGAGAGCAGATGATAGTAAGATGGATTCCTAAATCAGTACTGATGTAGTTGGAGAAGTAAAAGTCAACAAAAGTGCCAAAAACAAGGCTAGATTAGAGAAAAATTGAAGCTGGATTTTAACAGATAAATATTAGGGTTTGTAGAAATCGACCATGTGTACTGAATCAGCATAATGATGAAGACTTTCATACTAGGGTGAAGCTCGAATTGATCATCACATAAAGTAATAAAAAGTGCAAAGATACCTTGAAAACAGTAAACGGAATTTGCTTCTGAATGCGAAAACTTCTGACTTTGTCATGGTCCACAAGATCAAAGTATATATCTTTTCCGATCTGCTCAACAAGATCCTCTTCTCGTGCTACCTAGCATAATAGGTTGCTGCTTAAGATATAATACAACGAAAAGGCCTATGCTGCTTCTGAGTAAACACCATGGCCACTATATACCTTTATTATAGTATAAAGATGGGCCTGTGCTTTGTACTTTCTCTTTTCCTCCTTCTCTTCTTGTTCCTTCTTCAACCTCATCTAAAGACAATAAGAACATAAGTCCAACCCGTATACATGCCCAGATAGATGGATACACAATGTAGAATCGGAGTAGCATTCATCAAGAAAGAACTTTACCCTCAAATGTTCTGCAATGTCCTTCTCATCGACGTGACAAATTATTTTATCCTTGTCACTGTCACGTATATACACAAGCATGTATGCATTTGAGTATTTTGTAAATTTGAAGGGAGTGTTGTTAAAACCAGGATTGGTCTGTGGCAACTGAAAAAACATATAAGAATCAAGTAAGCTCATCATAAGTCAGGCAGATAATCAATTTGAGAATCAGTATAATATATCACCTCCTCCTCTCCCCCATACTGTTCTTCCAAAGCCCTCTTTGTATCTTCTTTTGTCACCCGTTCATCATCAAATTTAAACCTGAAAGTGGGAGTCTCAAAAGGTGTGCTACTGATTACAACAAAATTTCCAAACTAACAGACCAATTGCCTATACATGCATGCAGAGCCTTGTGATCATCAGATTCCACGAACAAAATATATCCACAATTATTATGAGATTTTCTTAGCAATTACTTATAAAGAAAATTAGAATAAGGCAAGAATTCAAAGATGGAACATGTCGTAATGTAGCACAAAGACTAGAGATAAAGCAATGCCAAGTTCACAAATCAATACAGGCAAGTGTAACAGAGCGCACATGTGCGCATGTTCTATTGGATACTCTTCGCCTAACATGAAGCAGATTAACTTCAAGGTTGTGGTGACAACTAGAACAAAGTCATTATTGTATGGGGAAAAAAGAAGTCATGGCAATAAAGATTCACCAGTGGAGAAACACTGAATTTGTGATCATACTACAAATTAAGGAATCTTTAAAAAGCATCTCTTAAACTCCATAATCACAAATACATTGCATCACATTAATTCATTGGAATGGTACATGCCATAATAAGATATCCATCGTACTATGTATTTTTATTCATTATCTCATTATAAGAGCAAATCAAGCATTAAGTAACTTTTTAAAAATTGAAATGGTGTTCCAAATATGCTTAAAAGTGCACCATTTCAAAGCATAATTGATTTGTGCTGTTAAGGTATCATTTGGGAAAGGATATTAAGTATATTTTTATTATTTTTTGATAGCTAATTTATCAATGTGAACATTTGAAATTGAAAATCATTGAATATGATTTGAAAGACTAAAAGTTAAGGCCTCCGGGTACCGATCGAGTCTCATGATTGTCCATTTCAGGCAAAGCTACAACATAATAATCAGACAAAGTTGGTCATAACCATGGTTGAAGCATGCTTGTAGCACGTTAACATTGAGAAATAGATTGCCACATCAGATTATCGATCAAGTGAAAACTGAAATTTAATCATGGTCTTGAGTGTTAGCTGTTGTCATAATAGGTATTGCTATTTCACCAGAATGTAATAATTAATACTCCATTAGAATTTAATCAGTACTTCGCCCTGAAGAAGTGATAACCAATGCGTACTAAGCTAATTTCTTCCTCAACACTGAACCTAACTTGCCTGCATTATTTTCAGATTGTTTGAATTTGAAATAATGATGACAATTGAAGTCTTGTAGCAGACAAAGTTGGTCATAACCATGGTTGAAGCATGCTTGTAGCACGTTAACATTGAGAAATAGATTGCCACATCAGATTATCGATCAAGTGAAAACTGAAATTTAATCATGGTCTTGAGTGTTAGCTGTTGTCATAATAGGTATTGCTATTTCACCAGAATGTAATAATTAATACTCCATTAGAATTTAATCAGTACTTCGCCCTGAAGAAGTGATAACCAATGCGTACTAAGCTAAGAATTTCTTCCTCAACACTGAACCTAACTTGCCTGCATTATTTTCAGATTGTTTGAATTTGAAATAATGATGACAATTGAAGTCTTGGTATGGGATGCAGATGCCTCAAATTCTGTTTGGCAGGTGAAAGATATTTAATTTTTGGAGCTTCCGTTCTCTTTCTTGATTCTAGCGGTACACGGGACTTAACAGTGACTGGGATCTTGACGTCACTGAACTTGTCCAACAATGGTTCCACTTCCAGGTGTTAAAGAACCCATATTTCAGCATAGTTCATGGAAATCATACGGAAATATTCACTGCAGAATATTCTAGCAGAGCAGAAAATCTAATGTTCTTTATCATAAGCACATGCACCATATGAAAAGGACCAAAAATAAAACCCATTGGCTAATCTCCAAACGAAAATAAGATGCAGCAACGCCCTTTGCTAGATAATCCATTTAAACAAGATAATGAAAAGAAGAGCTACATTCTGTCGTATAGAGAGAGAGAGAGTATGCACAGGGAAGAACACATACCATTGATCAGAGAGTGTGGGCCTTATAAAGGCATAATAATGACCGCCGTGGACGCCACCACTATGAACCAAGACACTGCCCAGGAAATGATGACATGTGAAGGGTAAGCACATTCACCGATATAAACTATCGAACTTGACGCATGTCAAGAGACATATACACTGCCACATGCAAAACCATACATGAAAGCTTCACCTCCAACCCCACGACAGAAATACCTCTTAGAGTGGTCATTTTTGCCAAGAAAAAAGAAGAGAAAGAAAAGAAAAGAAAATATTGTGATCATATAACTAATATGATAGATACCAAATGCAAATATTCAGTATAATATACAAGCAGAAATGCACACACTAGTATAAAATGTGTGGCTGTAAGCTCAAATGAACTACAACCACGAACAACTATAAACATCATTTGGATTTGATGTTTCCAGAAGCAGGTTTTTTTCTCCCTTGTTCTTTGTGCAATTTTCGTGGGTGTTTAGTTTTGTTTTTCTGTTCCCTGTGCGTGCGCGCAGGGGGAGGGGGGCGCGGGCGGCATGCTGGGATGAAGATTAGTTCATTAAGCAGGGGGAAAATGGCAGCCAAGAAACATGCAATTATGCTGCAAAGGCCAAACCTGTGAAGAGAATAAAGGTTGCGTACACTCCTATCTGCATCTGGTGACAAATATCTTCCATTGTCTCTGTCTAAGTCCAGCTGAAGAGGGAACTCATAGCGATCATTTATCTGAATAAAAGAAAATTGTTAGTAAATGAGAAGCATGAGACTGAATTGATACCATTTCACGACAAAAAGAACAAGACCGACACCAACGGATGTCAATGCTGAAACAACAAAAGAACCTAAGATCTTCACCGAATATCACATCCAAAAATTGGATCTTTACATGAAGTGTCAGAAATAAAAAGGAGAAGCAGAATGCAAGGAATTGTTTCCACAAATCTGATTTATTCTTATCCAAAATCATTTTAAATTAGCAAATCCATAGGAACTTGGTGTTATGAGGAAAAAGTAAAAGAGTGCCTCTAAATCACTTACTAAGAATCATTAATTTGCTTCAGAAATATGATCATTTCTATTTGAAGCATGTCACTTTTTCAGATTATGTTCCTTTCAACTTCCCAAGATGTGTCAATAGGCCTTTTTACTAATTTTAATAGTCTTGACAAGTTCTGATGGGCACTTGTTAACAAGACCATACATAAAATGTTATCTCTAATTATTAGATAAAGTATAGCACGTGGGAAGAGAACAATTATATTAGGTGCGACTAATGACACTTCCTCAACATAACCCCCATCAAATATAAAATTTCAAATGACGAGCTCCATCAATCTAGTCAAATACCAAAATCATGTATAGAACAGTACACTTACCTTAACCATAGTGTCTCGGATAAAATCATATTCAAACCGCTTAAGGTGAAGTTGCAGAACTGGGGGGAAGTCAATAAACAGGACACCCTTCTTCGCATCCTGAAATAATGAAAACAAAAATTCCAAAAACACACAACCACAACCATCCTTCAATTTATCTTTGACCATTGATTTGTTTACAAGAACGCTACACAGGTCAATGGTCTTTCTGCTAATCAAAGAAAGATGCTAAACAAGAACATGGAAGAAATAAAAAAATAACATTAGCACATTTCTTTCACTTTAAAGGTGGAGATTTCACTGTACAGATGGTCAATCAAAACCCTATTAAGCGGTCACCATGGGGAATATACTCTGTATCAAGAAAAATACTATTCCAATGGTAACTAATAAAATTAACTTAGTTGAATGATAAATAAGTTGAGCAGTCTCCACTAGTGAAACTCAGAAGACGATTTATTGATATATCATGCACAACTATTTAGCAAGATCCACTATGACCTAGAAATGCCAGTAGAAACAGAAGCAACCTTTTGGCTTAATATCTCATAGGCGACAAAGAGAAGACAACAATATCTGCTATTTACTAAAGCATCTTGTGGCAAAGTTCCATAGATACAAGAAAACTATCTAAGGATATCTACAAACATGATTACTAACCTGCAAACCATGTTCCTCAGCTTGGTATTTGTTGTCACCTTCAAGACGTTCAACTTCAACATATTTGTCAAAAGAAGCATAAACATCCCGACACCCTTTAACATCAAGCTGTAGATCTGCCATATAAACTTGGAGTTCAAAGCCTCAAACTTTATAATAACATTATCATGAAAATGCGAATAGGGAAATGACCAGACAAAATTTCAAATTTACGGCATGAACATTACCGTAAAACGATTCCTTTCTGGTTGATTTATAGTCTACATCGATGCACTCAATATAATTCATATGATGACCCTCAAATAATTGCTGTATTGTGCCCTCTACCACAGTACCCTGGATCCATAAAGCACAACTTATAGATTGAATATGAAAAGTTTAAGCTATGACCTCCTATACCTTCATTTTATCCTCAAGCTTTTCAGACAAGACTCTATTCAGTTCTTGAACATCATGTTGCATAAATGAATCATAAGTGTCCCATCCAAATGATCTTGTCAGTTCTTTTGTTGTGACACTGCTATCATGATATTGCAGCTTATAGAACAAACTCTGAAGAGCCAAAGGAATGCTTCCAGAAGGCATGTCATTCTCAGTTGTTGGCATATGGTATACAGCCTGACATGTGCAAAATTAAGATGCATTACCATATTATCACTCAAATTCAAAAAAGGAGTAATGGAAGAGTTCTGACCTTTCTAAAGTATGGTATATGGTACAAAGTCTGCAACAAAGAGTTCATATAGCAGGTGGCTCCTTGGTTCTTAAGTCCCACATAACCAGTCTCCTTTTTTGAGTCATATGACCAGTAATCCAGAATCTTGCGCACAGCAACCTCAGCTTCCACGAAAACTGTATCATTTACCATATATCCTCTAGCAGGATCATATAGCTCACCAAGAGGCATGAAGGATGTAAAACCCCAGTCACTCTCTCTCACATTGAACTGATGTTGTGTATCTGAAGAATTTATATACATCATTTCGAAGGTAACATAAATAACTTAAGTAAGATGAGAGTGAGGATGAGTAATTTCTAAACCAAGATGACTAGATGCAGTGAGCCATACTAATTTAGGGTATGGAATATACTTGTGAATTTTGAACCTTGGAGAAGCTTATGTAGCCTTAGCAGAACCAAGTAAGCAGATTAGCCCATAGATAACAGCTTTGCAGCCTAAGAGCACTCTTATTATTTCCATAATGGAGATGCTACATCATATTAAGCACAGTATAGAGTGATGGGGCACACTGTAGGACTGGTACATATGCAGTAGTAGCTAAATCGTTCCGCCTGCCTTCAACAAAATGATTAAGTCTTTTAGGCAAAAGAAAGCAGCTAGAACAGGAAGATCTCCTAGAAATAAGAGAAAAATGCCTAAAGAGAGCTGTCCGATTCAATCATGCGCACTAGTTCAATGACATCCTTTTCACAAAAAGTCTACAAATCAAGGCAAACAAGAAATACCGCAACCAGGTAAAGAGAGACAATCCTGATGAAAATCTAGTGAATAATCAAACAACTTCCCCTCCTATTCTACTCAAGTACCAAAAGTAATGCCCATGCTACTGGTTGTTTAAGGAATGGGAGTTGAAGATGAGATGAGGAATATTTTCCTCACTTCATATCAATGTTTGTAGAGTGGACAAGCCAAATGATACCCAAATAAATACATTTTCATTTTGTTGTCTCAGTATTAACACATTGAAATAAAAGCCATTGTTGGAAGATACCTATATCTTCAGTCAAGATATCCAGGATCACAAGCCAAAGACAGAAAGCGACCAGTCAACAAGTGATATACAATAAATAGGTAGTTGAAGCAAAGTGACTAAGAAGCCATTAATTGTATTGAGCATTTTCTCTGCTAGCGATACAATAATTGAAGCAAACTACTACAATGCAATGCAACATAAGTTCATCCCAGTTGCAGTCTGCAAACCCACTCTAAAGATCTCTTCCACAAAGGCCTCCCAACTATTCCGCCATGCTGAACTGCATGGCTTTCAATTCAGTCTTCAAGCCCATCTTTCGTGGCAAAGGGTCCACAGTAATTTTCTATTGCCTGTTTTTATTCTACCCATTTTCTTAGGAAATAGCTGTTGACTAGAACAATGGGTTTGCCCTTCTATGAGTACAGGCCATTTTGTGACAGAACTTTGTACTTCCCCTCCGAGCCCAAAAACTTGCAACTTCTCTGCCTCTGGACTTTTTGTTTTTTTTCCCCCACTTTGCTGATCTCTGTGGATTTCTTTCATATCAATGAGCATGGGCCGTTTTTGACAAAACTCTCTCTCTCTCTCCCCCACCCCCCTCTTTCTTTTCATGGACCTCTCTATCCCTCCTCACTCCCCCCCCAACAAAAAAAAAAGAGTCCCCCACATATAGGATTTCCTTTTTATTGTAAGGAGAGTTAGACTTTAAAATTCGTCCTATTTAAAGGAGATCAGGTGAGCTTTCCCTCCTAGACTAAATAAGATGAGCACTACCAGATTCATGAATTTCTGCTACACCCACGAATTAAAGTTTTGACAAGGCAACAAAACATAATAGCAGGCTACCTATTTATTCTTCTGCCAACCAAAACTAGACCACAAACCAAAGACAGAAGAAATGACTTTTCAATATTATCAATTTAGAAAGCATATGTAATTAAACAGCCACTTGCTCATATACCGGCATTTGCTTGGTAAAGCATATGATTCTAACTGGCAGTTACGTACCCTTTCTTATTGTATACTTATTATTGATCTGATTCACCACAGCCAAACTGAACTGGGCATATCTGCTCCATCCATACGGCAGTGTTGGTGAATCTGCTACATCTAAATACATAGATAAGTTGTCCACATTGTTTCCTTTCGGGAAAATAAGTATCCGCCTGTGGAGAGCAACCTAGTTAGTGCAAAATACCAATCACCGCTAAGTATTGTGCCAAAATCATAAATCAAGGTGCATGCGGACAATTTCAATGAGGAGAGAGAATCAATTACCATTTGTAACCCCCCACGACAAAAGCCTCAGAATAGTGCTTCCTCACATTCAACCTAGGGAAGTTTTCGATTCTCCAAGTGAACTTCATCAAAGGAGGATCCTCCGGTTGCTGATTCTCCACCGCACCAGCAGGATCCACTTGCGCTGCACCTAAAAACCCCAAAAACCAATTACGCCGTTACTTGACTAGAATAGCAGCATCACACGCGAATTGCCTCCCCTACCACTGACCCCACAATCTCAAGAAAACCACAGAACAACGCTACGGATTCGAGAGAGCGAAGAGTAGTGAAGCAGCAAAAATGCTACCTTCCATCGGCTGGGGACCTTCGACGACCAAATCGGAATGCGGGACCAGCATTTCTTCGTCCTCCTGCTGCAATCAGCGTCAGAAAGCAGTTAGCTTCCCCCTCCCGATCGAAACCCCCGATCCATCTAATCAAAACCCTAAGAAATCGCCCAGACTCGACAGATTGGGGCGACAACCGAAGCAAGCTCGAAATTCAGAAACGCCTCCCCGCCGTCACACACACAGGAAAAAACAAAGGACAGCCCATCAATCCTCAACCAAAGAGGAACTCGAATTCCACGAATCAGCAGAGCCAAATGGCCAGCATCGAAGAACCACCACCAGCACCATCAAACGCGTGAATTATTATCTAACTATAGCACGCACAGAGAGAGAGGGAGAGAGGGAGAGGGGGAGGGCAGCGATTACATCCAGCGGCGGAGGAGTCATCATAGTCATCGACGGCGAGATTAGCCGAGCTCGCGATCGACCCGGCGGAGGAGAAGCGATTTGCAGAGAAAGAGAGAGAGAGAGAGAAGATGGAAAGGAGGGAAGAAGAAGAAGTGTCGCGGAAGAACCGTGGCTTTCGAGAGTCGTGGGGGTTTTGCGAAGGCAGCGACACGGGGGGAGATTGGGATAATGACACGAAAAACCCTGAAGTTTACCCGTGTAACATATTTACCCTAAACTTTTTTTAATGATACAAAAAATCTCAAACTTTATCATGTGTGACACATTTACCCCAAATTTTACCTCGTGTGACACATTTACCTTAAACTTTTTTTTATGCCACAAAAACCCTAAACTACGTCACTTGTGACAAATTTTACTCAACTATATTACTTTATGACAAATTTACCCCAAAGTTTTTGAGTTAAAGGGCATTTTCGTCATTTTAGTTATTTTCTATTTTTTTTGAATGGAGGAAACCAGCAAGGATGCCTCGCCGACGCCAGGAGTCGAGGCGGGGTCGCTGGGCGACCCTCGCCGGCGTCGGGTGAGGGCCCGCAGCTGGGCGACCCTCGCGGCGAGGGCGAGGGCCGCCCGGGCCGGATTTGGCTCGGCGGCCCTCGCCCGACGCCGGCGAGGGCCGCCAGATCCGGCGAAGGGCCGCCCTCGCCGAATCACGGCTTGCGGCCTCGCCTCGCCCAGGAGGCTCGGGCGACCTTTGCTGGGCTCGGGTGAGCGCCCTCGGGTGAGGGCGCGGGCGACCCTCGCCGGCGGGCGAGGGCCGCCCTCGCCAGATGCGGCGAAGGGCCGCCCTCGCCGGCGTCGGGCGGCCCCCCGCCGGATCTCGGACACCGGCGCTCCTCCGTGCGAAAAAAAAAAAAAAGAAAGAAAAGGGAAAAAAGAAAAAAAGACAAAAATGCCCTTCGAATAAAAGTTTAGGGTAAATGTGTCACGCATGGCAAAGTTTGGGGTTTTTGGTGTCACAAAAAAAAGTTTAGGGTAAATGTGTCACATGGGGTAAAGTTTGGGGTTTTTGGTGTCACAAAAAAAAGTTTAGGGTAAATGTGTCACAATGGGCAAAATTTGGGGTTTTTCATGGCATTCTCCCGGGGAGATTTTGCGGGAAGGTGGAGGGCAAGAACGTAATTGTGCCGTTGGGCTCCCGTAGCCAATGATGGGCTTACACCTGGAGGGCAACGGGCGGGTGACGTGGCGTATCCCGCAGTGGTCACGTGCACGTGCGGCGGCGGCCGGGAATCCTAGTACTTCCCCACCGGATTGCTACTTGACGTCTCCGCCTCCTTTTCTCTTTTTATGCTTTTCTTTTTTTTTTTGTTTTTTTTAATGAAAGCACCCATGGCATCTTCGAAAATGCTGACGCGTTGTCTTGCATGACAATTAAGAAACATTGAAAAGAAAAATGTAATTTGAAGTCTTAGAAAAATAAAAATCTAAAAGAAAAGATACAGAAAAATCGAGATTCAAAGTTTGAGGATGAGTAGTTATGTAGAAGCGGCCTCACTGTTGAGGCTCCGACATCCCTTGCTAGACTCGATCCAAGCCGATATGGATATCACCCTCACCTTTGTGTTGATTAGGACAATCATGATCGTGTGTATGTTAGCTATATGCCTTAAAGCAATCATGTAGTAGTTACATGTTGGAGATGCATCATTTAATGGTAAAGAAATTTTCATTCATCATTTTATCTATATGAATAAGTCCATAAGATCATTTACAACTAGATCTATTCTTAAGGTATTAAGAATATGCGTGACATATTTACAGTTATGCTGAATCTTTAAATAGTTCCTGATTGAAAGATCATTAAGATGATATTGATGATCCCGTTGAAAACGGTGTTTTCAAGCTTCACCTTTGAGTATTGGATATTTCAAGGGATGATAAGTCATAAGTCATTAAGTATAATAATACCTGAGCTAGAACACGTGCTTGCCTCAAAAAAGTTCACTGAATGTGACATGTATAGAACGATATTTTAAGTAGCATCAATGACTAATTTCATACTTTGGTCTGGTGTAAGATCCTTAGACCTGAAGCTTCATGCTGACTTGTGTATTGGATCGTTGTAGTTCACAAGTGTGCATATTAACGCTTCATCGAATCGTCTTTATACTTGATGATCATAGTTTATTCACACATGAAGGCATGTGCACACGCAATATAGAATGTGTTTTCTTGTTATATATGTAAATATATAAGATAAAATTATGATGTCCAATGCAATCTAATTGTGACAAGAAATTGAAATCCTCGGCTCTAGTAGTAACCGAGAATAAATGGTCATGTCTCAAAGAATACATGTCAAATAGATTTGGGTATATGATCGAATTGGTGGCTTAACTAACAATTCCACGGGTTTTGTTCGATTAGGACATAGTGAGATAGAAAGATCAAATTACACCGTCATCAAAGCTATCGTGTTCATTATGTTTTTTTAAACATATTCATGATGTTTGGATAATCATGATATATTGCTAGATGTCACTCATGGTTTGTAAGAACTATAAATTGATCAGGACATTTAGTCCTCTTAATTGTGCTAATGTGTTAGTATAAATCCTAGTGCTAGCTTAATGATGGATCGAGAGATATCACACACCATAACCAATTCGAAATGATGTTTGAATAAGAGAGACAATATTGTAAATATATTTACACTTGAGGTAATATGATTAAGTCAGGTTTTTTTTTTGGTCGAAAATAAGAGATTTTATTTCTTTAGTTCAGGTAGAAGTGCCAGAAAATGGCATACAAGATTCAGCATTTAGAATCTTTAAAAGACAAGTGGGGGGGGAAATAGGACCCAATTTACAGGTAAACTTTTCTTTCTATGGGCCTCTGCGACCCAATCCGCTACACAATTTTTCTCTCTTCGACAGTGGGCCAGCGTTAGACATGGGAATGAATGGGCCTGAAGTCTGGCCCGGGTGATACGTGCGTGCACCTCCCAGTTAATCTGATCTGTAGCTATGCAGATCAAGTCAACTAGATCAGTTCTATCTGTCTCAAGGAAGAGGGGCATCAACTTTCTTTCTTCAAAAAAGTCTAGGGTTTGGCAGATGGCTTCGGCTTCTGCTTGAATCGTTGACGAGATGTCGACGGAGCAGGCGAATCCATCCACCATAACGCCATGGTTGTCTCTACAAACACAAGCAATTGATCCTTCCCTTGTTTCGGGGTCAAACGACCCATCAACGTTGAGCTTTAGCGCTCTCGGCGACGGTGGAGTCCAGAGCAGAGGTGAGTCTTGCTGTGGTGTGCATGTTTCGTTTGATGTTGTTTTCCATCAGCTAAAATTTTTCAATTGTGTCTTTGCGAAGGTGAGGATCTGTTCGGCGTCCCTGTTCTTGGCTCGAAAGACCCAGTCATTCTGGGTTTTCCAGATTTGCCAGAGGATCGTCGTGAGGAGTTCAAAGGGGACAGAGGTATGTTTGAAATTTCCCAACTAATCATCCATGCGTGTGATCAAAAAAGCGTTTACCTGTATGTTGATTTATGGGTTTTTCCAAATTTCTGTTGTCCAAGGGCAAAGCAGGAACAAATGTTCCTCTGATTCGGGGTGTTGCGCACAAATATCGCGAGTGTCGCTTGGTAAGATGTTCCTCCGAGCAAGGTTTTCCTTTGTCGATAGTGCCTTTTGAGCCACTTGCCATAGGAAGTACTTTAGTTTTGGCTCAATCTTTGCATTCCAAATTCGATTCTAGAGAGCCCTAGGTGCTTGATGTGATGATGATGCGCCTATTGATTGCTGGTTGTGTTGCTTTGCCCTGTAAAAGTTATAGGCACTTTTGACTGTGAAATGCCCTATTTTTGTGTGTTTCCAGATTAATTTGTCTGCTGTAAAATGTACATTAATTGGAGTGGCTAAGATGTCTTGGGCTGTTTGAGTGTCGAAAACCTCCTCCACTACCATGTTTTCATTCTATTTTATGCCTTCCCCGACCATTAGATCACAAACTTGAGTAGGATCCCCTCTGTTTGCAGGACCCCTAATTAATCCTATTGGCAACCATGGGTCTTCTCATATATTTATTTGTTCTCTCTTTCCAACTAGCCATTGAACAGAATCTTGTAAGACTTTTCATCCACTAAGTAAGCTCTGCCATCCCCATGACGGTCGCGATCCTTTTTCAGCATGTAATATGTCTATGTTAGGAAAATATATTCCTTTTAAACACTTTGCTCTACAAAGCATTTGGATTTTGGAGAAATCTCCATGCCTGCTTACTTAACATTGCCTCATTTGACATAATTAAGTCACGAAAGCCCAAGCCACCGTCATCCTTTCTTCCTTTTAGTTTGGACCAACTTTTCTAGTGTATCCCCTTGCTGTTTTCTTCTTCTTTTTTCCACCAAAATCAGCAACTTTCTTTTCAATGGCTTGACAAATAGATAAATGCAGCTTGAATACCGACATTGCATACTGTGGAATTGCTTGTACCACTGCTTTAAGGAGAACTTCTTTCCCTACCTTTGATAAGAAAGTTTCTTTCCAACTTTCCAGCCTCATATTTACTCTATCAAGGATCCAAGCAAACATCTGTTTTTTTGAAACACCCCAATCAAATGGTATTCTCAAGTACTTCCCTGTTTTTTCAATTTCTGGAACCATCATCTTATATGACATATTCTCCCTTAATTTGGTAGGACAATTTTTACTAAAGAATATGCCTGATTTGTTCAAATTTATAGCTTGTCCAGTAGCAAAACAGTACTGGTTGAGGATTGCTCCTACATTTTGAGCTTCAACTATTGTTCCTTCAAGAAATAAAATTAAGTCATCCGCAAAGAGTAGGCGTGATAGAGTTGGACAGCTGCTGTTTAATTTGATGCATTTCATGGTTCCATTCTCGATAGCTTTTCCTAATAACATGGATAGTATATTTGCCATAATGATAAATAGGTAGGGGGATGGTGAGTCAACTTCTCGTATTCCATGAGTAGGTTGAAAAGCCTCTAAGTGTTCTCCATTCATCTTGACACTATAAAAAACTGTGGAAACACATTCAATAATCTAAGACACCCATTGTGCACAGAAACCCATTTTTAGCAGACTAGCTTCTAAAAAATCCCACTCCACCCTATCGTAGGCCATTTTCATGTTTAGCTTTAGGACTGCATGAAAGTTCTTTTTTCTTTTTCGAACACGTAGTTGGTGTAGGACCTCTTGTACTATCAGAATATTGTCTTGGATTTGACGTGCATTAACAAAAGCGCTTTGTTCCTCTACAATTATCCCCGGAAGCCATGTTTCGAGCCTATTTGCCATAACCTTTGAGATGATTTTATAGGCAAAGTTGCATAGGCTAATCGGTCTAAATTGGTCTAGCTTTTCTGGGTGTTGCACTTTAGGAACTAAGGTAATAATTGTTTTGTTTAACTCCAGATTTAGTTTTCCTAAGTGAAAAAAATTCCTCACCTCTTGAAATACTTCTTGCTAAATGTCCTTCCAGTGATGTTGAAAGAATTGCCCACTTAAGCCATTTGATCCAGGGGCTTTGATGGCTCCAAGTTGGAAAGTTGCTGCCGTGACCTCTTCAATAGTGACTTCTCTCACAAGCGCCTGATTGATGTTTGCAGTGATGATGCTTGGAATTTGGTTGATCACTAGGGTAAAATTTCTATCTCCTGTTGCTTGGTATAGTTCTTTAAAAAACATTACAATCATATGCTTAAGCTGATTTGGGCTGCTTATCCATTGGTTATGCTCATATTTTAACATTGTGATCCGGTTTCTCTATCGCCTTTGCACTGTAGTTGTGTGGAAATACTTTGAATTTTGATCCCCCCATTTTAGCCATTTGATGCGGGACCTCATTCCCCAATACATCTCTCACGCCTCCATAGTTTTCCTATTTCCAGTTTCAGCCAGTTCAAACGTTCTTTTTCATTTTCCGAGTTTTGGCTATTGGTGATTGCCTGGATCTCCTTTTTAAAAGAAGAAATCTGTTTTTCAGCATTTGAATAACGTTTCTTACTCCATTCTTCCAAAATTACAGCAACCTTTTTTAGCCGGACTGACAATTGTACTGGTTCCCTTTGAAATGAAAACCAAGTGTCAGTCACCACCGGATCATATTTAGCATCTTCTATCCAGTAGGATTCGAGCTTGAATTCTTTTCTTATTTTTCTGGTTTCAGGGAAGATATTCACCAGTATTGGGCTGTGATCCGAGCCTACAGCAGGAAGCGCGATCACCTCTGCATTTTGGTAAGTAAGTCTCCAGTCCAGGTTATTCAATGCTCTGTCTAGTCTCTCTTTTACCAAGTTTTCCCTTGCTCAATTATTTTCCCACGTGTATGCACAACCTTTACTCCCCAAATCCATGAGGCCACAGACATCCAAAAAGTCTTGGAATGCCTTCCTTCTATAGAATTCAAACTATTTTTTTCCCACTTTCTCCCAGTGATATAGTATTTCATTAAAGTCTCATACACACAATCAAGGGTCAGTGCTGAGTGTACTACATTACTGTATTCTGTCCCATAATATTACTTGTTCTCTAAACTCAGTAGGAGCATGAATGAAAGTGACACGCATTTGTTGTCTGTATTCTTTCATAAAGCAGAGATATCTACATAATTTTCAAAGCTGGATTTAATAGAAATGTTCACCTGTTCATTCCATAGTAAGGCTAATCCCCCCGCCAAGCCATTTGGATTTATAGTATAACTTTCCTTGAACTTTAGCCTGTGTTTCATCCTTTGGACAGTCTCTTCCTGATTTTTTGTTTCCATTAAAAACAGAAGAGTGGGCTTTTGCCGAGCATTAAGTGCTCGTAGAGCCTAAATTGTTAGAGGAGAGCCCAACCCCTGACAATTCCAACATATTAGCTTCATATGTCTCTTGGTGGCTTATGAGGGCTAGCCACCAAAGCCCGCACTTCTACTTCCTCAATTGACTGGACTATAGTATCCAATAATTGTGACTCATCCATATTCTTTTTGCTATATTGTTGGATCTCATAAGGAGAGTAATGCTTTTTGTTTTTTTCGAGCTTATATTTTAGTTCCTCTGCACTTTTTCAATGGTTCATTTGATTTCAGGTCCTGGGTCAACCTTGGTTCGTCTGTATTGGTGGGGATTATTATCAGTTGTGTAGGATTTGCTTCCTCCCAGGTCATCTCCTCCATCCTTACTGCTTTGCCTTTTTCAGCTTTTCTGTTTGTAGGTTCTAGTTCAGAATTTGTGTTGTAGACCACCAATTGTCCCAGGTGTTCTGTTTCTTCAGGCATGCCCACTTCTTCAAGTAGCTCTTCTATCTTTTTTTCATAAAATATCTCCCAATAAGGACTAACTTCATTTGCCTCTACTTTCGACCATGAACCATAGGGCGGTTGTTTCACATTTGCAAATAGGTCCTCAGTAAAAGGTACTGCTTTACAATATTGTGCATAATGTCCCAGTCGCCCACACGAAAAACAATAGTGAGGGAGTCTCATAACGAAAGTCCAACCATAGTTTTTTCCCTCGATTGCTATAAACAACGCCCGAGACAAGGGCTTTTGTGACATTAAAGGATATTTTTGCCTTTCCTACCTTCTGTGTTGTATAGCTTCGCGTTTCAATTTTAACATCTAAGACTGGGCCAATATCAGTAGCCATTTTAGCTATGACATCTTTTGATATCCATTTTGTCGGTAATCCATGAATATGCACCCAGAACTCACAGGATGTGAAGTTATAACAAGCAATGGGGTATTAGGTTCCCAAGATTTCAACAGTAACAAATAATTGGCAAATGACTAGGGACCTAGGTCAAGAATTTTTTTCCTATTTGCTGCTGAAGAGAATCAGAACTCAAGTATGTCTGGGGATATTTGCAAAATTTCTACATTTTCCATCTTCCAACCCTACGCATTGTGTTATGAAAAGCTTGGATGTTTACCTTTGGATTGTTTAGAAGTTACCCAATTAGAGATAACTCACACTCCTTTATCTTCTGTGCAGGGATCAACCCATCCAAGGTTGTGATTCTTCCTGTCGGCCATAATCCCCCCAGTTTCTTGCACAACATAGCCAGTCGGAGTTCCTCTTCCTTCAATCCTTCCACGTGTACTGCAGCAGAGATTAGAGGACGGCTAAATTTGGAACGAGGTTTTCGGGTTTAGCAAAGGAGGGGGCTAAGTTTGGGGTTTAAGGGGATTTCTATGGTGGTATCAAAGCTGGTGGATGGTGTTTCAAGGGGATTTCCATTGTTGGGGAGTGATGGAGATGGAGGGTTGAAGGTAGATGAAAGGTGGGTTTAGGGTTTTAGATGTTTGGGAGCTACCATGAGGTAGAGAGAGCTCTCCTGCGAGAGAACGTTATGATTAAGTTAGATTGAAAATATAAGTTCTGAAAAAGGGGTTTCAGACTCTATAAGATCTAAAAGGGGTTTTAGACTTTATGGTCAAATCAGAGATCTAAAGCGATTTAGATCCAATGGCTGAACTAAATATCTGATGTGAGTTTAGAATCAAATGGTCACATTAATGATCTGAAGTGAGTTCAGAATTAATGACCGTATTAATGATCCGAAGTGAGTTCAGAGTTGATAACCAAATTAAAGATTTGAAATGGTTTCAGACTAAATGGCTACATTAAAGTTTTGAAACGATTTCAAACTTAACGGTCATATTAATCATCTAAAAATTTTTCAAAATAAATGGGCTATTTAATGATATAAGAAGATTTCAAGTTCAAACGACTAATCAATAAAATGGTTTTTGATATAATGGTCAAATTAAATGTTTATAATGGTTACAAAACACATACCCATAGTAAGGTTTTGCAATAGTTATGAATTAATGCTTCGAATAATGTTTTGTAACTGTTACAGAACTAATGCCCAAGTTAATGTCTGCAATGGTTTTAGAACTTAAGTCCAAATCCAACGTTTGAAACGAGCTCATATATCATGACCGAATTAATTTTCCAAAACAGTTTTGGAGTTAATGACCCAAATTGAATGTGATCTAAAATGGCAGTTGAGAGAGTAGATTGTAAGATGATCAACAATTGACAATTAAAAGTGTTGATAGTAATCAACCAAGTCATTAACACATGTGAGATTGCTAGCATAATTGTAGTGGTGAGATCTCTCAATTTCTCTCCCTATTTAACGTGAGATTGGCGATGTCTGAACTGGAGGCTTGACATTTGTGGGGCTCAATTGAAGAACACGAAGAGATCAAACGTTCATGGATTTTAAAGACGTCAAAACTAGTGTTATTAAAAGACATTAGACATTCGTGGCCAAAATTTCAAGAAGGTCAAGATTAGCCTTATCAGGAGATCAAACGTATGTAGTCAAAATTTGAAGAACATAGGAATCAATGTTACGAGGACATCAAACGTTCACGATCAGAATCTAAAAATCGTAAAAAACAAAACTTCTAAGCACGGTATAAGGGTAATGTGATTACACCCTCTCTCACTTCTATGTATTTTATTAAAATGCACGAACAATATCAATAAAATACGTGTATAGGCATTTTTACTTTTACTACAAATCAAATTTTGATTAGATTATATCTATGCACGTGTTGTTGTTTTGCAAAACAAATCTTAATAGTGGTATGAAAGCCAATCTTTTAACCTTGTTCATGGCAGACAATGTCAAAGAAGAAGAAATGTTTTCCGCTCCAGTCCATCAGATATAGATGAAGACATTCAAAGCACAACGAGAGCAATATTGAAATTTGGGAATAGTGTAACAAAGATAGTTTTCGCATTCATCGTTGTTTGGATGGTGCTGACCCCTACTGAGTCTTCGGTGTCCCCACCTGGTACACCAGAGCATCCTCTTGGTGACCAACCAGTCCATCATCCATACATCCCCATTCATATCCTTTGTCTAAATACCACAAACCCATCCCTCTTGTGGCACTCATAGATACTAGAGCTAGCTCATCCATAGTTCGTGTTATTTTAATAATTTGATGATTGATTCTCATTTGTGATGATAATTCTTTTGCAGTGATCTTCAGATTTTCATTTGTTATGCATATTACTTAGTTGATCTGCAAATTGAGACTGTTGATAACAAAGAAAATCTCCTTATTTGTGATGTTAAGTTATAACGGGTTTCTAAACTTGTAACCTACCATCATCATGGTTTGTTCCTATGTTCTGGTGTGTGGTCAGTTGCTATTCAAGAACATATGGACATTCCATTATACATATGATGTTATGGGGTTTAGTCAATAACTGTAAAGTGATAAATCATTTGTGTCTTAAATACTTGCATGAGATGATAGGGTAAATTTAATTATGATCATGGGGCCAATAACTATTAGGTGAGGTTTTTGTGATCTAGAGGCCGACACATGGTTGAGATTCACATGTGATGTGTTGGATATGTTGATCCACTTACTAAGTTTATAGGACACTAATAACTATCAAGTGAGGTGGAATATGAACTGGTGAGACTCAAATCTCCACTAATGATCTTTTCTCAACGAAGATTACCGTTTCCCATTCTAAGGAGTGTGAGATCCAAAAAAAAAATATGATATATAATATTTCATTCAAAGGTCAAAATGAAATACTTATTGTAAGACAATGACTAACTATTTATTTTTCTGCATCAAATTTTGTTTCAATGAAAATAGTTATGACAAACCCACTTGTTTCTATTCTTGATAAGAATTGTTTGACATGATCCAATTATACTGATTGGATACAGAATTTGAGAATTGTTCTCAATTCCAAGAAGATTGGGTATGTGGTTGATCAGAATTTGCTAAAAAACTTTACTATGGGTGGGAGCCTAGAGGAGCATGAAACTCATGAGAAGTGGCGCGAAAATGACCCAAAAGTTAAGTCATACATGCTTGCTTCTATGAATAATGAGTTACAAAAGAAGTATAAAACCATGAAAAGTGCTTACTTGATTCTCATGCATTTGAATGATTTCTTCGATGAGAATAGTTGAATCTTTAGGTACAAGATATCTAAGGGATTCATCGTATGAGAATGGCTGAGGGATTATTGGTGAATGATCATTTTCTGAAGATGATTTGGCAAATTGAGGAGTTAACCATGCTAAATCTTATTATGGATAATGAATTAATCGTGGATATGATACCTCAATTTTTGCTCAATTTCTTCTCTAGATTTGTCTAGAACTTCTACATGCATAAGATGGAGAAAACTCTTGTTGACTAACATGATATGCTGGTGGTTTGTGAGAAGGAAATGCACAACACAAGGTTCACTGTGATGGCTATAGCTAAGGCTTTCCTCTTCAAAGAGTAAGACTATTTTGAAGAAAATGAAAGGAAAGAAACCTATAAAATTGGCTAAATGTTTGAAGCCTAAGATTGAAAAAAAGAATTGTCACTATTGTGGTGTCAAAGGGTATTGGAAAAGGAACTGTAAGAAGTATCTCGCGAGTTTTAAGGTCAAGCCAAATGACCGACCTTCTGAAAGTATGGTATTAATGCTTATTGAGACTAACCTTACGGTTAGTTATAAATCCAACTCATGAGTTCTAGATTTGGTGCAATTTCACATATTTGTATGTCTTTACAGAATTTAGAAATAAACAAGATGCTGGGGCAAAATGAGAAAGTCTTGATTTTTACAAATGGAGCAAAAGTTGCTGTATTAGTTAAAGGAACTTTTCGTTAATTTTGCCTTTATGACATATAGTAGTTTTGAATAATTATTTGTATTATAAGAATGCAGTTTGGAACCTCATCTCAATACCTTGTTTAAGTAAGGAGAATTATGAATTTTTACTTGCTAATGATGTGTGTTCTATTTATTTTGATAAAATGTGTGATGGTTTTAGTTTGTTGACTAATATTTTTTATACCATTGTAATGTTTAGTAATATGATTACCAATGTCAATAAGCAAAATGATAAAACTGTCGTGACTAATAAATGACCTAGATAAAGACCAAACCCAAAGTATGTTTGGTATCTACAGCTGGGTCATATTAGAGAGGATATGATTAATAAGTTAAGGAAAGATGGATACATTGCTCCATTAGATTTTGAATCGTACTCAACTTGTGAGGCATGTCTTTTAGGAAATATGACAAAGATGCCCTTTGTAGGACAAAGTGAGCAAGCTGCTGATATTCCAAAATTGATACATATTGATGCATGTGGTCTATTTATTGTATCAGCTTGAGGTGGTTATCTTTATTTCATTACCTTTACCGATGATTTATCATGGTATGATTATTTATACTTAATGAAGTGCAAATTTGAATCATTCGAAAAGTTCAAGGAATTCAAGGTTGAAGTTGAGAAACAAATCGGAAAGAGTATTAAGACACTAAGATATGATTGATGAGGTGAATACCTTAGTACTAAGTTCTTGAATCATTTGAGAGACAATGGTATTTTATCGCAATGGACACCTCTGGAAACTTCAAAGTATAATGGTGTGTCTGAGAGGAGAAATTGTACTTTATTAAATATGGTGAGGTCAATGATCGGTTATACCGATTTGCCCATGTCCCTTTAGGGATATGCCCTTGAGGCAGTCACATATCTATTGAATGGGGTTTTAATCAAGTCCATTCCAACTACGTCTTATGAGATATGGCATGGTAAAAAACCGAGTCTTAATCATATGAAGATTTGGAGTTGTCTAGCTTATACCAAAAAGTTGAAGATGAACAAATTAGAGGTAAGATTCCGACCGAAGAGTTTCGGTCAGAAAACATGCTTCTTTTTTGGAGAATCAGTTCATCCAAGTAAGTGGAGCTGGGTGGAAAATAAACTTACAAAAAAAAACAATGAAATGACATCTAATCAGATTCAGATGTAGATCTTAGATGATGCAAAATCTGACAAGGTTTAGATGTATACCTTAAATGATGCAAAGTTTGACAAGGTTTAGACACAAACCTTACATTTAGTGGGAGGTTCTAATACAAAATCTAACAAGGTTCAGATGTAGACCTCAGATGATGCAAAGTTTGACAAGGTTAAGATGTGTACCTTAGATGATGCAAAGTCTGACAAATTTCAAATCCAAACCTTAGATTTAGTGGGAGGTTCTAATGCAAAATCTAACAAGGGTCAAGCGTAGACCTTTGATGATACAAAATTTGATAGCGTTTAGACACAAACTTTAGACTCAATGTATAATGTCCTAAAATTTCTACCCATTTTGAGATTAATAAAGAGAGTTAATTCCCGATGCACTGTTAGCTGCAATTGCCTTGAATTGATCACTTAATGGTAACTCAATAGAAACTGACCTATTCGGAAAGGTAATTAGGGATTGATACGCATAAGGCTAGGGAATTTGATCTGGGATTTACCTCTTGACCATAAGGATTGAAGAGGGACAATACCATGCCCTTACAAAGCAATTAGTGAACGGAAATAAATTGATTATAGAGGAGTATGAGGCCAGATTGAGCGTAATTCCATACGACCTTGATACTCACAATAATTGACGATAAACCGATTTCCTTTTTGACTTTGTACATGGGATGAGAAATTTATTCCTCGAGATTTCATGACAACCGAGGGTGGCCCGGGGATTTAAGGAACTGAACGTGAATTGAATTTATTCGACCACAAGTCAATTTCATGTAAAAATCCTAAAAGCCGTTCGGTAGTTTAGGTCATGCTAGAGTCGTAATCGACGGATTTTAATCTCGTTTTTCAATCCGATTTCGGGTATCGAAATTGTAAGGACCTCACGAATAATTATTTGGACACCGCCTCATTGATCCTCAAATTTTTACAGTAAAACTAGAAAAGTAAAAAAAAAGGGATATCGGACCGAGAAAAGTGAGTCGCGAGAAACGGGCCTAACCGTAGGCCCATTAGAATTTTCCGCCACAAGGGCTGGCCCGCTAGGGGCCCATGAGATGGGTGAAGTTCCCACTTTGCCCTTGTCTGTTAGAGGTTAGAAGCCTTTTTACCTTAGAAGCCTTTTTACTTTGGTAGAAATTTTTGGGTCAAAAGTTAACCCAACTTGCTATGCAAGTTTGACTTTCTCTCTCTCCCAGCTGCAGACTACCTCTCTCTCTCTCAGCCGCACAACCAGTTTCCTTCTTCTCTCTCTCATTTTCTTCTTTTCTTCTTGGTTCCTCTGTTTTTCTGTTGTTGTTTCCTCTGTTTCCCCTGTTTTTGCTTCTATTTCTTGCTGTCTTCGAGTCTTGCTGTTGCTAGGGCGGTTCCAGCTTGCTCCTACAGCTAGGACAACATGCGGTTGCTGCTGTAGAGGTTCGGTTATGCTGTTTCCGAGTTTTTCTGCTGCCGTTTCTGCATGTTTAGCTGCTGTCCCTTGCTATTTTCTGTTGTTTTGGACCCTCTTAGTTGCTGTATTCACCAAGTGTCGTTGTTGGTCGCTGCTACTATTGTCCAGGACATGATTAGCTGTTGTCCAGCTGTTGTTGGCTTTGTTTTCCGCTGCTTGGTGTCCAAATAGCCGCGCCGAGAGCTGTTTTGTTGAGCTAGTTTGTCTCCTGTCGTTCGTCATTGATTTCAAGCGAGTCGTTCATTGTTCTCGCCACCGCAATCATCATGGTACCCTTAGAACACTTAACCCGTAAGTTGATTCCCTAACCCTTAATTAGGGTGCTAAACTCCATTAGAGATTATTAGTTTAATGATAATCTTGATTTATGTTGCTAATGATGATTAGTTAACATTTATAAGTTGTTTAATATTTTCGGAATTAATTAATTATTAAATTCGTAATTATTTATTATTATTTTTGGAGTAATAATTAATTAATTATTTTTGGAAAATGATTAATTAATTAGTGGTGAATAATTAATTATTCTTGGATGTTGAATATTGATTGTTGAATAATTATTAATAGAATATTTGTTTAGTAAAGTATTATTTTTGGAAAGTACATTATTAATTGATTGTGTTAGTATTGATTAATTTCGGTAAATTATTGTTTGTACTTTCCTCATGTGGATTATATATGAATACATTTATACATGCTTCTTTGATGATATTATTTAATATGTACTCAGTGGAGTAAATTCATGGATTGCAATTATGAATTAGGGTTGATGTGTTAAGCATATTTGTATGATTACGTGTGAAAGGCATTTGTATTCATGTGACCACATGTGAAAATTTTATCGCATTACATGTAGAAATTGTGGTGAATTGACATGGACAACCACAAATCATGTTTGCCTTGGTTGTTCTACAAGATAATAAAATGAGTATGATTAATTGATGTGCTTGCGTGGTCACATAAGAGTCCGTCACCCAGTGGGGGATTTGTGGTGGATGAAGTCCATATTATTGGAGTGCTGGCAGGGGTCCAAATGTGGGTCGCCATAGAGGCCGGACCTATACTCCTAGTGAATGCCGTTTGGACGCTAGACGTAGCCGTGCCTAATGAAGTGGGACGATGCCCGGTTAGGCCTGTAGACTGCCAACTTGTGTGTTGAAAGGAAATTCCCCCAAAGTGTTGTTAATAAATGGAAAACGAGCAAGTGCATGGTGCATGAGACAATTTGAAAGATGTTTTAATTATTCGATATAATTGTTGCATTGAAGTGTGCATATAATAAACTGTATCATGTGTGTTGTGTGTATGCCAAAAGTGAGGTAAGAATGCTTGTGATTACAATTGTTAACCATTATTAATTGCATATGAGCTTTGGCCTAATCATGCGCCTGATAAAAGTTGAATGAGAGTTCTTCTGTTGTTGAATCGTTAGTGATAGAAAGATTGCATGTTCATGGTGCACTCGAGGTGAGTAGGTCTCCTACTCGAGGTTTAGGTTATTAACTTATTAAGATTTATTTCACTGGTTATTGTATAACCATTTCCAAGACCTTAGTATGCCATGCCTCCCAGTGAGGTTCGGTGTCCCGATGGACATAGACAACGAGGTTATGCCGCGTCTTGCTCCTGGTTAGCCTTTTATCTATAAGCTCCATGTCACTATTGTTTGGGTGGACGAGGGCTTGACTAGGTGGACTCCACACCTTTTTAAGGCCTGGTACATCCGACAGGGTAACGAGCTCCTTGGTCCCCTCAGGGGATTTGATGGACCCCCTTCTGATGGTTCTACCCATGAGGTTTGGGACCCCTTGGCTGTTGATGTCCCTGATGGCGCTGTAGAAGACCCGACTACCGGAGAGGAGGACCTAGAGGAGGATCCGGAGGAAGACCCGGATCAGTTTTTCGCGCGGGCATCTGAAGCCTATTTTTTGAACTAACCCTTGTAGATAGCAGTAGAAGTAAGTTACCCGGCCTAGTCCCTTTTTGTGTAGGCCTACAGGAAAAAGAGCCCAAGGTAGGGTGTGTACATATTGCTTTCCCCAGGGTAACTTCAGTAAATAAATAAAAGTAGTGTTTGTTTCTAATATGTGTCTTTTTGCTATCCTTGCTATTGTTGTTAATTGGGTGGAGTACGAACCGTTTCCGCATGCGCATAATTCGAAAGTTAAAAATGAACGGTCGGCGACGAATCCTGGGTAGTTGCAAATCAATTGACCGCAAGTGAAATAGGGGTTGTTGCGGACTCGAGGGTTGGGTCGTCACATAGTGGGAGCTTCAGATACACAACTTCGGAAGAGGAGTATAACAAGGTCTCGTCTACTTATATGTTATAGACACTCAATTGAAGGTATTTAGACCTTGTTCATTATGAATGATGATGGTCAACTAAGTGATCTAAGTACCTATGAGGAAGCAATGTCTGACATTGATTTTGACAAATGGTTAGAGGCCAAGAAATCCAAATTGAACTCAATGTATTTCAATGACATTTGGACTCTAGTTGACCCACTTGATGGTATTGTACCAATTTGCTATAAATGAGTCTTCAATAGGAAGATAAATGCTAATGGTCAAGTTGTAACTTATAACGCATGGCTGGTGGCATAAGAATATCGTCAAAAAGAAGGGATTGATTATGATGAGACTTTCTTACCTGTAGCCATGCTAAAATATATTCATATTATATTGGCTATAACTGCACACTTGAACTATAAGATATTCCAAATGGATGTCAAAACGGTTTTCCTAAATGGATTCCTTGAAGAAGACATCTACATGGAACCACCATCAGGTTTTGAGTCTGATTATGGTAATTAAAAGATGTGCAAGCTTAAGAGAGCCATATATGGACTCAAATAAGCCTCAAGAAGTTAGAACATCGGTTTGGATGAGGTGATCAAATCATTTGGTTTCATCAAAAATCTGAATGAACCTTGTAAAAAGGTCAGTGAGAGCGCAATTGTATTTCTTATTTTCTATGTAGATAACATACTATTGATAAAAAATGATATACCTAGATATCATCGGTCAAGCTATTCTTATCATAGAAGTTCTCCATGAAAGATTTACGAGAGTTAACTTATATTCTAGGCATTGGGATCATAGAGATAGATCAAGACCAATGATTGGCCTCTCACAATCTACGTACATAGACAAAGTCTTGACATATTTCAACATGCAACACTCCAAAAGAGGATTATTGCATTTTAGGTATAGAATCCGTCTTTTTAAGGATATGAGTCCAAATACTCCTGAGGAAAGACAATGAATGGCAAAGGTACTTTATGCATCCGCTATTGATAGTATAATGTATATTATGCTATGTACAAAACCTAATATTGCGCATGCTATAGGCATGACTAGTAAATATTTGTCTGATTTAGGTGAAGAACACTAGATGGCAGTCGAGACTATCCTTAAGTACTTGAGAATGACTAAGGATCTATTCTTGATATATGAAGAAGACTTCAAAGTTAAAGCATATACTAATTTTGATTTTCAATTAGACTTCAAAGTCAACATCTAGCTATGCTCAATGGTGGTGTTGTTAGTTGGAAAAGTTCCAAATAGAGTATAATTGTTGATTCCACTACTAAGGTAAAGTATGTAGTTGCTTTTGAAGCAACAAATGAAGTGGCTTGGATGACAAAGTTCATATCAGAACTTGGAGTGGTTCTTTCCATTGAAGAGTCGATTACATTGTTTTGTGACAACAATGTGACAATAACTCAAGCTAAGGAACCAAGGTCTCACTAGAAAACTAGGCACATTCAAATGCGCTTCCACCTCAACAAAGAGATCGTTGGAGGAGGTGATGTCACCTTGTGAAAAATTTTCTCGAATGAAAACGTGGCGGATCCCTTTACTAAGGCATTACCTCAGTTCTCTTTTAAAAGACATCTTAGCAAGATGGGTTTGAAGCATGAGATAGGTTGGCTCCAATGCAAGTGGGAGATTTTTAACTATATGTCCTAAAGTAACTATATAATAGTTACATGTTAGGGATTTAAGTTGCATTATTTAATGGTAAAGAAATTTCATTCATCATCTTATTTATATGAATGAGTCCATAAGATCAGTTATGACTAGACTTATTCTTAAGGTGTTAAGAATATATGTGATATGTTTACAGTAATGCCGAATATTTAAACAGTTCTTAATTAATGGATCATTGAGAAGATTTTGACGATCCTATTGAAACTAATGTGTTCTCAAGCTTCACCTTTGAGTATTGGATATAATAGAGGACGATGAGTCACAAGTCATTGGGTATTATGATACCCGAGCTAGAATACAAGTGTTTGTATTTGACAAGTTCATTGAACATGACATGTATAGAACGGTTGGTGACATGGAAGCTTTTAAGCGGGGTCAACGACTAGTTGTTCACGTTTTGGTCTAGTGTAAGATCTTTAGACCTGAGGTACGATATTGACTTGTATGTTGGATGGTTGTGGTTCATAAGTGTGCATATTGACGCTTCGTTGAACCGTTTTTGTACTTGATGGTAATAGTTTGTTCACATATGAAGGCACATGCATGTGCAACATGGAATCTGTTTTCTTGTTATATATGTACATATACAAGATAGAAATTTGATGTCCTATGCGATCTAATCGTGATAATGTATTGAAATCCTCGGTCAATGTAGTAACTAAGAATGAATGATTCGTGTCTCGGAGAATACATATCAATTAGATTTAGGCATATGATTGAATTGGTGGCTTAACCAACAATTCAATGGCTTTTGTTCGATTGGGACATGGTGAGATAAAATGATCAAATTATACGATTGCCAAAGCTGGCAAGTCTATTATATTATTGACATATTCATACTACCTGGGTAGCTATGATATATTGTTAGATGTTATTCATGGTTTATAAGAACTAGAGATTTTTATTTGATTGTGTTAATGTGTTAGTACAAATCTTACTGCTAGTTCAATGATGAATCTAGAGATATTACACACCATAACCAATTCGGAATGACATTTGAACAAGGAAGACAATATTGTAAATGTACTTGCACTAAAGGCAATCTGATTAAGTCACGTTAAAAGTATAAGTTTTGAAAAATGGGTTTTAGACTTTAAAAAATCTAAAAGGGGTTTTAGATTTTATGACTGAATCAAAGATCTAAAGCAGCTCAAATTCAACAATGAAATTAAATATCTAAAATGAATTCAAAATTAATGGCTGCATTAATGATTTGAAATGAGTTCTGAATCAAATGGTCACATTAATGATCTGAAGTGAGTTTAGAATCAACGGTTGTATTAATGATCCAAAGTGAGTTCGAAATTAATAGCCAAATTGAAGATCTGAAACGATTTCAGACTTAATAGCTATATTAAATTCATAGTCACATTAATGATCTAAAACGGTTTTAAATTCAAATGATTAATTAATATTCTGAAATAGTTTCAGACATAACAATCAAATTAAAAGTTTATAATGGTTACAAAGTTAATGCCATAGCAAAGTCTTGTAATGGTTACAAATTAATGTCTGGAATAATGTTCTATAATTGTCATGACCCGATTCTCGAGTTCTCAATAACCCTTGTTCTCTTGCAGTCATTTGATTTGCGACTCCCTAGGATTCATCGCCGACCGTTATTTTTATTTTTTAATTAAATGCATGCGGAAGCGAATCACAATCCCTAGTCAACTACAAAAGCAGAAATAGCAGGAAAACCCAACAGTAACACATTCAAAAGTGCCGCTTTATTTATCTACTGATTAACCTTAGGAAGTTTACAAGTACAAACCCTTACCACGAGGATCTTCCTATTGAGCCAATGAAACCAACAAGCCGGGGTTAATCTACTCCCTTAAAAAATGGCAACGAGCTGTAACACACGTCGATCCTCCATCCTATGAACCTGAAAATGGTTATTCAATAATCAGTGAGATAAAATCTCAGTAAGTGAAAATCTTAAGCCTCGGTTAGTAGACCTACTCGCCTCGAGTGCGCCCTAAATGTGCAATCTTTCTATCACCAACAATTCAACAACAAAATAACACCCATTCAACCATTATTAGACACATGATTAGGCCAAAGCTCATATGTAATTATTAACAATTAACAATTGCAATCACAAGCATCCTTACCTCGCTTTTGGCACACACGCAACCTCCATGATACAGTTTATTATATGCTCACCTCAATGCAGCAATTATATCAAACAATCAGAATACCTTTCAAGTTGTCCTATGCACCATGCACTCACTCGTGTTCTGATTATTAACAACACCTTGGGGAATTTCCTTCCAACACACAAGTTGGCAGTCTACCGGCCTAACCTGGCATCGTCCCACTCCATTGGGCACAACTATGTCTGGCATCCAAACAACATTCACAAGGAGCATAGATCCGACCTCTACCGCGACCCACATTCACACCCCTACCGGGCATTCCAATAATAGGACTTCGTCCACCACAGATCCCCCCTGGGTGATGGGCTCTTATGTGACCACGCAAATACATCAATTAATCATGCTCATTTTATTATCTTCAGGATAGCCAATGCAGACATGATTCGTGCTTAGACATGTTAATTCATTGCAATTTCTACATGTAATGCAATAATATTTCACACGTGGTCACGCGAATACAAATGCCTTTCATACGTAATCATACGAATATGCTGAATACATCAACTTTAATTCACAATCGCAGTCCACAAATTTACTCCACCGAGTACATATTAAACAATATCATCAAAGACAACAAGCATATATGTATTCGATATATAATCCACATGAGAAAAGTACGACCAATAATCCATCGAAATTAATCGATACTAGCACAATTAATTAATCAAATGCTTCCCAAAAATAATACTTTATTCCAAAAATATTCCATTAATAATTATCCAACAATCAATATTCAACATCCAAAAATAATTAATCATCCATAACTAATTAATCAATTACTCTCCAAAAATAATTAACTAATTAATACTCCAAAGTAATAACAATCAATTTCGGAATTAATTAAATTAATAATAAATTAATTAAATTAATAAATTATTAAATTATTTTTATTCCAATAATAATAATAATAATATTTATTAATACTAACCATGGTTACTAATTTAACCCAACCACGGTTAATTAACCCAACCAATGTTACTTTAATATAACCGCGATTACTTTATTCCAACCATGATTAACACTAACCAAGCTTAATAAAACACTAATCATCCATCATCCAAAAGCATTAACCAAGCTTAATATTAAACTAATCATCCCTAATGGAGTTTAGCACCCTAAGCAACGATTAGGAAATCAACTCATGGTTTAGCGATTCCGACGACACAAGTGCGACAGTAGCGATGAGGGGAACGCCCGGGAACTTCCAGTGCATCGAGATGAGGCGCCATGGGGTTAGATCTCAGCCGAGGGCAACTGTCCACGTGGCGAGAAGTCGAGAAACGGAGGAACTAGTGGCTATGGCGGCATGGGGCTGACTGGTGGGTAGTTCGGCAACTCTGGACGGCAGCCAGTAGCTCCGGTGACCAAGTGGGCGGTTTCAACGAAGGCTGAACAGGAGCAAAAATGGAGAAGGAGAGGCAGTGCAATAGGTTTCACGGTGTGGCAACTGGCTAGGGTGGCTCTGGCAAGGTTTAGGCAGATGGTGAGCGGTGGCCAGGTGACCGACGATTGAACGGAGGCAGGGGGCGGCTGCAAGGGCGGCCGATTGATGAGGGTTAGCCAGCTCGGACCAAATCGAAGCTGAGAGAATCGGAGGAGAGGGAAAACGACCAACTAACTCGGCAATTAGGCAGAGGACGGTGGTGACCAAGCGACAACAGGCGGCAGCTCGCTGCTCCGATGACCAGTGGTTGGCTGGTGTTGCAGCGGCGTCGAACAGAGGAAGACAGGAGCTGGGCGGGGTTGGTTTGGCTCGAGACCAATGGATGGCGACTCACCGATGACCGGGCAGAGAGCAGGGGTGGTGGCAGAGTTGTGGTGGCGGTCGGTGATGGTGGCAGCAGCAGGAAAATACAGCAGCAACAGCCACCAGGGAAGTTGGCCGGTTGAGAAGAAGAAGAAGAAGAAGAAGCTGTAGGAGAGAGAGAGAGAGAGAGAGAGAGAGAGAGAGAGACCCACATGGGGTTGTTAGACAAGTGGGAAGAAAGAAGAAAGAGACAATAAGAGAGTTGACAAGTCAAAGGGGAAAAGAGAGAAAAGATGGGGGTAAAGGGGGATGTTCTGCAGGAAGGGGAAACGTGGGGGAGAAGAGAGAGAAAATGGAGGGGGAGAGAAAACGTGCAGGAGAAGATGGGGAGAAAAGGAAAGAAAAAGAAAAAGAAAAGAGAACAAGACAAATCTACACAAGCTTCTAGAAAGGGGCAATTTGGTCTTTTTGCCCTTGAAGCACAAATTCCCAAATATTTGGCTCCAAAACTTGGCCTGTTGAATCCCTTTTCAATAATTTCGGGCTTATCGATAAATCTGAGAATCAATGAGACAACGTCCAATATTTTAGCCTCGACATTCTTAAAAGTTCGATACTTGATACCGGATTGAAATTCGAGATTAAAATTGATCAATCGCAGCTTTAGTACGACCTAACTTTCGGGCAACGTTTAGGAGTTCTCGTGCGTTTGAGCCGTGGTTGATAGCTTTTCAATCTATGATCGTGCATATTCAAATCAGGGTGATCCTCGATTGTCATGTAATCACGAGGGGTTAATTGCTCACACTGAGTACAGGGCCAAAATGAAATCAATTTAACGTTGTTTGCAATTAATATTGAAGTTGTGCTGAATCACCTGCAATCTGACCTCGTACTTTTGCCGAATCAATTTATTTCCGTTCACTAATTGGCTTGTAACAGTATAGTATTATTTCTCTTTGATCCTTATGGTCGAGCGGCTTATCCCTAATTAAATTCACTAATCGTATGCATATCGATCCTTAATTGCCTTGCTGAACAGTTAGTTAACTCATGAGGAGCCAATTCAGAGTAAACATAACTAACAGCGCATTGATAAAATAACTATTTCATCTATCTCAGAATGGGTCAAAATTCAGGATATTACAATAACACTTATAGAATTAATGTCCGAATTAATGTTTGAAATGGCTTTAGAATTTAAGTCTTTATCCAACATCTGAAGCGATCAGATGTTACAGCCAAATTAATTTTCTAAAACAGTTTTGGAGTTAATGAGTTGAATTGAATGTGATTTGGACCAATTACAATATGGCAATAGAGAGAGTAGATTGTAAGATGATCGATAATTGACAATTGAGAGTGTTGATAGTGATCTATCAAGTCATTCAGACATGAGAGATTGTTAGCACAATTGTAGTGGTGAGATCTCTCAATTTCTTTCCCCATTCAACGTGAGATTATTGGTGTTCTGAACTAGAGGCTCAATAGTTGTGGAGTTCAATTGAAGAACGTCAGAATTTGTGTTACAAAGAGATCAAACGTTTGTGGATCTGAAGGACGTTAGAACCAGCATTACCAAAAGACATCAGATATACATGGCCAGAATTCCAAGAATGTCAGGACCAGTCTTACCAGGAGATTGAACATATGTTGTCAAAATCTGAAGAATGTCAAAATCAACGCTACGAGGACATTAGACGTTCGTAGTCAAAATTTGAGGATTACTTGAACCAAAACTTTTGAGCACAGTATAAGGGTAATATGATTACACCTCAATCACTTCTATGTATTTTATTAAAATGCATGAACGATGTCAAGGAAATATGTGTACAAGTGTTTTTTCTTCTGCTGCAAATCGGATTTTGATCCTATCTTACCTATGCATGTGTTGTTGTTTTTCAAAACAAATCCCGATAGTGCTTGTGTATATGTGCATGTGCATGTGTCATGCTTGAACTTGGCGAGGTTGCAACCCTCGCCAGATTTCAATAGGGTCCGCCACTATTTGGCTACTTGTTGACCAAATTCGCTTCGAGGTAGTTTACTATTTGCATTGTTAAGATTATTTTTTTGTCGAAAGGAATTTACTTACATTATAAAAAGGGGTAAATTCCAAATAAGGACTCGAAGTACACTTATTTTCTCAAATAATAATTTGAAGTTGACTTTGTTTCAAATAAGGACATTGAGTAATCATATTAGCCTTAAAGAAGGGCATGGAGTTGTTATAATTGTTTCAAATAAGGGCATAGTGTTAGTCAGCAAAATATTTTAGTTAATTAGGGGTATTTTTGTCCAAACATATTTTAAATTTAAATTAATCATATTAAAACTTCAAAAAAAAAAAAGGAAAAAAAGGAAACACAAATAAGAGGGCTCCTTACACCTATGGTTGCTGCCCCATCACCGGTGGGGTGACGACAATGGTTAGCGAGGCCCTTGCCAGAGATGGGAGAGGGTCACCACCATCTCCCATCTCTAATGAGGGCCAATTGGCCCTTGCCTTTGGCTGGCCCTTGCCTCTGGTCAACAAGGGTTATCGGCTTTTGCCCAGGGGTCGGCGACTTTGTTGATCGTCGTTGCTGCCTCACTAATGATGGGGTGGCAGCAACAGGCAGTAGGGAACTAAATAAAATTAAAATTAACAAAAGGGGAAAACACGGGTGGCGTGTTTTCCCCTTTTGTTAATTTTAATTTTATTTAGTTTGTTTTTTGGTGGAAAATAGAAAAAAATTAAAAAAAGGGAAACTTTTGAAAAAGACGAAATTGCCCTTCATAGTTGGTGAGTTCAAGTTTCTATTTGAAAATAATATGGCCACTTCAAGTCTTTATTTGAAATAATATCCACTTAAGATCCTTATTTGAGACAATAATGGCATTTCAGTTCTTTACTTGAAATTATCCCTTACTAAAATGATACATGATAAGAAATCTCAAAAATTGCAATAATCAGACAACCCCATAATTCTCCAAACAAATCAAAAACTAAAAATTAAGGCATGTTTTCATAGCATTGGTTAGTAGAGATGATCATAGGCTTGTCTTCAATGACAAATTTGTATCTGCATTCAAGTGAAAGAATCGATGGCCAATCACTAAATAACATAGAGCATCAATGATAAGTAAGTGTGCGGGATCTCCATCTGTAGTTATGGTTTTGCCTTTCGACAGTGTGTAGTGTGCGGGGTCTCCATTTGTAGTTATGGCTTTGCCTTTCGACAGTGTGCTCGTAGGTTCGGCATCCTCGACATCATTATTGTACGGAGATAACATAAACGTGTTGAAAAAGCTCAGATTTGACATTTGTGAGAGTAAGTTTTGAAGCCAATACAAACAACCAAAGCTTTAACTAAAACACGTTGAATAAGCATAAATTTGATATCGAAACTGTTGTAAACACCATTGAAACTGGAGATGGGGTACTTATTCATTAAAACTCCAAAATCTAGAATTAGAGTGGAGAGAAAATCTCTCAGATGTAAGATCGAGAGAGCAATCCCATATCTTAAGCTAGAACGAGGGAGTGAGAAAAAAATAAAAGTAAATAAAATGAAAAGCAGCTAAGAAGGGAGGGAGAAATCTAAGTCAGATCCCTCCTCTCCATAAATGGAACAGATGAAGAAAGGTTCAGAGAGGAAGAGAAAGGGAGGTAAAGAGGGGTTACGCCCTTAAGATTTAATAAATACGTAACTAGCTAACTTCGGCGGCAAGATTTTATTACTTGTGACAAATTTCTAAACAACTCGATAATTTCTTATTCGTATGTTGACTTACGGACCCATGCTCACTTTTTGGGGCAACGACGTAGCAACCAAGAGAAGAAATTACCAATGGCAAATGCTAAACGGCTTGATAATTTACTATTTTGTCGTGGAATTTGGCCTTGGTAAATTCATCGAATTGTTTGTAACTTATTATACAAAAACGAGTGTGTCACTTCATTTTAGATACCAAGTCCGATGTTAACTTACTACTTGTAAATGATCTCATATTGGTAAGTTAATAATTCTAATGTAATTCACTAATTATTCAAGTTTTTGTTTTCAAACGGTAAATTTCCTCAAAAAAAGAAGAAGATAAGTTCCATTGTACTTGAATCACGTTTATTGTAGTTTCACCGCCAAATCTTTGTTTCATTCTGTAAATTTCTAGAAAAATCGATAACTTATCATTTCTTGCAATGTCCGGAAGTTATTAATACTGTTAATAAATAAGCCCCAACGTATCTGTCGAACAAGTTGCTGACTGACCTGCAGTTACACAATTTTACTAACAACATTTCAAGTTTCCCGACAACATTACAGAATTACCATTACCGAAAATTGTTCCCATTTCCCCAAACGGAACATTATGGTCTGAATCAAAGTGATATTAGTGAATTTCATCAGGACATAAGCGTGAAATGTTTGTGGCAGAAGGAGAGAGAGTTTTGATGTCCAAACTCATCCTCGAGATCTTTCTGCATTACATGTACATGGATAAAAGAAAGATCCTCGGTCTCAACTTCAAAGAGAGAAACAGATCCAACTTCAGTGACAATGAAGACACACCTCGTCACTCGCGGACAATTAACCGGACCGACGCGAAGCATCGATAGGATTACAAACCACAGAAAAATGTGAAAATCAAAGTGTATAAAAGCATATCAGATCTGGTAACTCCAACAAAAAAATTATCGAAAGGTGACTGTTCCTCAATGGCATAGGTTTTCACCACTCAAAGCACTTAATAGCAAGAGATTTTACAGAGAGTTCTATTCATATGAGCAATCCTCCAACAGGGTCCTCTTAGCCGGTTCTGATCCAAGCCAAAAGGTTTCAACCAAAATGCATCTTCAGATTTGACCAAGCAGTGTTTGATCTAGACAGTGTTTCCTCGGCTATTCTCTTCTTCTCCTCGGCCTCTGCAACTTTTTTCTCTTGATCCCTGTACCTAGACTTCGCTTCTTCTGACTTGACCATCAATATCTCCCAGTCCGAAATGAGCTTTTCTCTTCTGGACTTCACTTCCAAAACTTTTTCCTTGAGCTCTTCCTCCTCTTTGGTCAGGTCACCCAACAACTGCTTATACAAGATGTGAGTCTCATGATTCTTCTTCATTGTCACAAACATTTGATCCTTCAGCAACTTCTGCATCTCAAATTCGAAATTGTCCCGCTCAGAAGTCAAAAAGTCAGACATGAACTCATCAAAATTGGCCCAAAAGGCCTTGACTGACTTTTGCTGGTCCCGTGATAACCCCCTTTTGGCTATGCTTAGCGTTGACATTGCTTCAACCAATCTGTCTTTTATATTTAGCTTGAAGATATCAGAAAGGCACTCCTTCAAAGACAGCTTAGCCTTCTTTACTTCTTCCAAGGTGGGAGCCTCAGAAGTTGAAAGAACATCTTGTTGATTGCCCGCATTCGACCCTCCCCTGGCCGAAGAACTCTCAGCAACGTTAATCATTTCCTCAAGATTTGAAAGACATGTGTCGAACGTCTCTGTTGGTATTGCCTGAGGAATATGTGCAGGAGGTTCAGCCAACCGAGTATTTTCAGCTGCGTTTTGGGGTGCCAAAATCTCAGCTACAACTGTCAAAGTGTTGTTCACTAAATACCCATTATGGCTGTCATGGACTTCGCTCAATGGAATGAAGGATGTGAAACCACAGACACTCTTTCTCACAGTGAAATTATGTTCTGTCCCTGCATTTTGTTCAGATGGGACTTCAGTAAAAGGGGTAACAGGTTAAAGACACCATATTTCACTGCATTAGGTTCAATGAATGAAAAGATTACTATGTTTGGGATCAGAAACATGACACACCAGAACCATAAGAATGTAGTTAAAGTGTGTTGCAACAACAAGGCCTAAACATGCTCTCCAGTTTGCTTCATCAGAAGCTTGATCTGGTTAGCAGAAATGAAAATAATCCAAACTATGCAAACAATTCCGTGTTCATTTGACACAGTACCTAAAACCCTGCAATTTGTCCCACAAACACTAACAACACGAGGAATCTCCACTTCTTCCAATACTACTAAATTGTTCAGATGTTCATGCATTCCATCTAAACTTTTGGAGCCCAGCATTCATATCATCACCTCAAAAGCTTTGAAGTGCATAAAAATGCATGTGTGGTCGGAATTGGCACAAAACGCAGAAGAAACTTAATCTCATCTACAAAGTGGGCTTCTCCATAGACAGATGTGCTATGACCTATCAAGTAGTTCTCTCGCTTTGAAACCCTAAAGTCATACTTAGTACAACAAGAGAAGTCAAATAATCCTAGAGTATTCTTTCTGAAAGAGACTTATTGATAGAATTGACATAAGAACTGCATAGCAGACCCAACTAGGGTCTTTGCCAATGTACACCATATATACAATGGAATACTTCACACAAGATGAATGATGGTGGTTTTATTTCACATGAATCACAATTTTGTAAGATACTAGCATAAGCAAGATTTCTCATGTTACAAATCAAATTTGCCATTGCACTAAATTTATGAATGCAGACTTTATTAATACGAATAGCATCAATTGTGAGGATAATATATGTGCCTAAATTCTATCAAGACATGAAAGACTACTTCAATAGCAAATATGAAATAAACCCTCATTCCCTGTAAGTACCATATCTCAAAATCAGATTCCAACAGCACAGAAAACACCAGACATAATCTGAGTTGCAATCAACATACCCTTAATCCTAGAATTGCCATAATTGTTCAGATCGACCAGAATCAACTTGAAATGGGTGTTTCTGCTCCAGCCGGATGGTAGCCTCTCGCAATCAGCGACATCCAAGTATATTGACAAATGCTCTGTATTATTCCCCCTGGGGAAGATGAGTATTCGCCTGCTCACGTCAACCATACCACACGAGAATGAATAGTTTTTAGGAAATTCAACAAGTGAAACAAAAAGACAAGAACAGGCCACAGTTTGATCATAAAGCTTGCCAAAAATTGAATTCGATGATTACCAGGCATTGTCGCTGTGTGTGAACTCTTCGGAATAGTACTTCTTTCGAGTCAAGCAAGTGAAGTTGGAAATCTTCCATGTGTATTTCCACAAATTGAAACTTTGCTCTTCCATCGCCTGCTTCCCCATAATCCAATCAGTTGAAACACATAAGACTCATTCATCAGTCTTTACAATGAAGAACACACAATGGTTCCCAAAGATTCGAATGAAAAAATTGCAGACATCATCATTCTTTAAAATCAAAACCAAACAAACACACACCCCATTTTTTTGGGTCATGAACGGAACACAAAAAGAGCCTGATTTTGAACATTAAAGAATCCTTTAGCCTACATGTATAACATGGGTTTTCTTAAATGCCCACACAATCAATAAAACACTCTCACATCCGCTACACTCATTTTGAGCATGTGTCGGTGTTTGACTACCAATTTTATTACAAATTTCACTTGCTTAAGTGGCCTTCAATGCTCACGCAAAACAAAGAACACACTCCTCTACTTTCTCCATCCCACTTGTATTTGTGGAAAAGATCTCCATGATTTCTCCATCCTATATTGTGACATTTGGCCTGCCGCCTTTATTAATTTTATACTCCATAGTCCATATACTGCTTTTTTGGGCTGACTTAAACAAAAATCCTTGTGTTCCCATGTTTCCCACCACAATGTGAGCTTTGCATTCACTCCTGGTTGATTTTCAGCTCTAATCTACAAACATCATCTGCAAAATGCATATGCCGATGTTATCATCTTGAGAAGCCTAGATTTCTCTTTGATGTATCCTTAATAAACTCATAACTTTGTCATGCATGCCCTTTTATAATTGTCTAAGAAAAATGTGTACTCCTTTCTTCTCTAAAATTCTCCAAAATACTTTTCTAGTAACCTGTCATATTTTCTCCTAATTTATGAAAACAATACATAAATCCCTTTGCCAATATCATGCCTTTCAACCAGGAATTAGCCTTTGCCAAATATTAAGTGGTATCATAGAAAGTTAAGTGAATTCATAGATGATGGTATGGCTCTTTCCTTTGCAGCGACAGGTCCATTAACAACATTCTCACAATCTCCTTGTAGCCATGAATCAGCTCCTGTGAGTTCCGGCTTACTGAGACTGCTTTGAATGATATTTCTTAATACTGAGGTTATTGTGCTAATCTTAACAAATTAATTTCTGCAAGTTATATGGCCAAAACAAAGTCCAGCAAAGAGCACAGTAAGAAAAGAGGAGCTCAACTGCATGATGAAGCTAAGAAACATCCGTCCAGACACCAAATTCACAAGCAAAGAAGAAACTCACAAACACTCAGGGATAGTAGTACTAAACACACACTAGTCCAACATCCCAACACGCATAGGGTCAATTATAAAAATTTTCAATAAATTAGGAGTTGAACACGAACACACACACACACACGAACACACACACGATAGTCCAACACGCGCGCGCGGGATAGTACTAAACACACACTAGTCCAACATCCGGACACGCATAGGGTCAATTAGGGGTTGAACACACACACACACACGTGGGATAGTACTAAACACACACTAGTCCAACATCTGGACACGCATAGGGTCAATGAGGGGTTGAACACACACACACACACACACACTCTCTACGTGTCCCAACATGTTGGAATTCTTTATTTTTTGAGAAATGACATGTCGACATATCATGTCGTGTCATATATCATGTTGTGTCATATGTTGGTGTTGGTGTCGGCGCTACTTAGCTCATCAGTGTGACTGTTCTGCAAATCCAGAAATAATTCATGATGCATAACATGGAAAGACAAGCACCCACGAGAAATTTAACCAGGCATAAATTGGCTTACACAGCAATATCACCTTATCCACACAGATTTTAAAAGGAAATGCTTTAAATACAGAATTCACCTGATTCACCACATAAGACCTCTTGGAAGCATCAGAGTGCTCCAATCCAAGGTACCGCTCCCCATAAACATCTCTCCTCTGTTGAAACATCCAATTTAGGTAGTGACAACATGACTTATCTAATGTTGGTCATGGGTATTGTGTGCGTGCGGGGGTTGGGGGGTGGTTGGGGGGTGTGTGTGCGTGTGTGAGAGAGAGAGAGAGAGAGAGAGAGAGAGAGAGAGAGAGAGAGAGATGCACCTGAAACCGGTTTGATAAAATTTCAGAATCCTCGAGATACTCCGGGTGACCCAATGAAAGAAATGCAAACTTCCACTGTTTAAGCATATTCACATTTTTGTTTCAGCGTTTGGTATGCATAAACACTATATACCCTATGGGAATCTCTGCCACAATAATGGTGATAAAGAAGGTTTAGAGGGAAGATGTAGACCTTGGAGAATGCATCATCTGGAACTTGCAGTTTCTTTTGTATGCGCATTTTCACTTCAGCTAATGTTTCACCCTCATGGATGACCAGCAAAAAGGGTTCCCCAAAGTTCTGCTCTTGCTGATCAAAGCACACATTAACAAGGGGAAAGAAAATTAAGATACCAGCTTAACATTCTTACTAAATGAGGAGAGAAAATAAAGGGAAGAGAACTTAAACTTGACCAAAAACAACTGTAGAACAAATGAATATTCGATACCAGCTGATTTTGAGCAGTTTCCTTTGTGAAGTGGTAAACATGAATCAAGTGATCGTGCAGCTCAAGGTCCTTTTCTTCTTCAGGAATCTGAGCAAAAAGGAATTTTAAGTTTCAATGCAACAATTAATACCGCATGAAACAAAATTAAACCAAAATTCAAATAAAAGATAAAGAAGAAGACCCAAAGAAAAACAACAAGGATGCTATCTTCAAAAAAGAAAGAAAGATGGTCAGAAGCACAACCACAAAACCCACCATAGACAAAGAAAACAAGAGCTCAGAGCTAGTAGTTCAGTGAAATAGGCTATTGGCGGTATCCTGTAACATGCTCTCTTGAGATGTCATTTCAGTTTGAAGTTCAAACCTACTTCCCTAATTTACTCGTTATTTTTTCTGCCAATGAAACCTACTGGAAGAAAACACATTTTATGATTGTTTAGGACCTGCTGAATCTACAAACAATCGTTTCCATCAGGTTGGGATTTCTGTGCTTACTTGTGCAAAGCACTCATCAGCTGTCATATGCTTCTTCAAAGTCACGTAACCATGGACTACAGAAAATTCACTTATCAAAAAAATTTTAGACCTAGATCAGCTCTTGATATGAGAATTTTAGGCTTCAATCTAGATAATTACTTTACATGAGGACTGGTACACAGTTTCATACAATTGAAATGACAGGAAGAAATATTGGTGAAAATATAATCTTCATTATTAAGAGATCAGTTCTCTTTGAATGGCGTACATTTCCTTGATCAAGTACCACTAGAAGCAAAGGAAGAAAAATGTCTCTGTCACGGATCCTCCATTCTATGAGGTATTCACATTATCAATTAATAAGGCTTAAACGTTTTTGAATTGATAAGAACTTTTCCAGCCCAAAAGGATAAAAGAAACAAGCCAACATCTTTACATTCCTCATGCAATTCAGCCAAAATTAAGGTGATGAAAGAATTGGAAGGAGCAAAAGAGTCCTAGGTCCTATAGCATGCTCACCTCCTCAGCGCGCAATGTCCAGTACTGGTCATTTATATTCTCAATTATCTCACTGGAAGGAAAGATCTGCAGATGTAGTGAATGGTTTACATAGAATTTGACGTCCAAAGCATTATCACAGTCAAACCATGGTTTAACATATAAACATTTAAAACACAATGGTTTAAGTGACAATGGAGAATGGAAACTGAACACATGAAAATAACTAAAGCATCCATTTAAAATACAATTACCTTATAGATCTTATGATAGAAGACTTCAAGAAGTCTAAGTTCTGCATCTGGACGAGACAAATCTACCTGTTCAAAAAGGGATTTTCATTGAGCATACTCAGAAATAAGTTTTTTCAGAGAGAGAGAGAGAAGTGAAACAAATATAATGAAGGCAGAAAGGAGAGATCAAACAACAACTACTAATCTATGCATGTAAAAAGTTTAAGTGTGACTTTCCGCTGCAGTGTAGTACTTCGAATGACCAACTGCAGTACTTCAAAAGACGAACAGCCCTTCACTGAACTTGAAGTAATGACTTCTAAGCCCCTATGGAAAGGAAAGATTGAAATTCTATTCTTCTCACGGTGAAAGTTTGAAAAGGTCTCAGTTGCAAACTTTCATGGACAAGAAAACAGTAAATTCCCCTCTAGCAGAAGATGGCTTAAATGGTACAGCATAATATAATGCAGAACAGTCAACTCGTACACTGACATGAACCACTCCCCACATAATACAATAAACTAGCTATTGTTGGTACTTGTTTTCCAAGGTCAGATCTCCATTGAAAATAGCAAAAAAGAAGTAGAGTGAGATTATCCAGAATATGCATATCTCCCCTTGTATTCTCCATCATTTTCCCAAAGAAAGGATTACTGGCATATGGCAATGTCAATCGATAACTTGCCTTCGTCTTAAGTTCATTAATAACATCACCGACTGTGCTCTGCTTTGGCAGTCTAACATGATGAACTACAACCTGAAATGCATCCAAAAAATAAATAAAGAGGCAAAAGTCAGAAATCAACATACATAAGATGCCTGAAAGAGACAGAGAGAGAACTCAAATGCACCTCATCCTTTGAGGCATGATGAAATGCAACTTTCAAGTTCTTCAGACCTTGCAACTCTGGGAGAGGGATGTCCAGTACTTCGTAGTACAATATATCAGAGGTCTATCACAGAGAAAAATAACAGCCAGCTCCTCTAGAGGAATTATCGGAGGTCTAAAAGATAAAAGGCGAATATAATCATGAAAATACCTGATTATAATGGACTAGCATATCTGAAAGATGCTCTACCCCTCGAAACTTGATTGGTCGAGCCTTGGGTTGTTGAAAGTAGCAATTGTGAGATGTAAGCCTAATTTTTGTTGGATCATCCAGCCCAACTTGTTGAGCCACTCTTTCCACCACTTCATCATAATTTTGTAGTTTGGACCTTAAAGGCATATGCAGAATTAATGAATAGTGAATGCCTTGGGAAGGCCTAAAAAATACTAAAGAAGAAAAAAGAAAGAAAAAAAAAATAGTAAGAATGTGTAAGAATGTGTAAGCACTACTCACAATTCTAGAACAAAACTGTCCTCCTTTGGTATATCCAATTGTCGAAAATGAACAATCTACAGAACAATATTTCATAGATGGTTTAGATTGACCAAAACACAAGAAAACATAGACATCAAAATTTAAGCATAGTGGACTAAAGCTATTTGTAATGTTTATATTTGATATATAGAACAAGGAAGTCCATCTCCCAAATGCAAGATTTACAACATTTGTGAATGTATATAGTACAAACTTTGTGCATAAGAAGTCAACGAGAGCACTGTCCTTTGCAGCTTTCTTCAAAGCATCTCAGGGAAAGAGCCCTTTGGGGTAAATGCAATGAACTTCAATCATACTGATATGCCAAGAAACAAGAATGAGAATGAAGACACATTTTTATCTCTGCCCAAAAGAGCAGAGATGTACAACATCGACAGTTAAACTTTATCCCTCTAAGGTGGGTCAATTATATGAATCTTTTCATGCCATTGTGCTATATTCTGCATAAAGTCTTCTCTGAGTACTCTATATCTTTCCTCATCATCTCCTTCCACATCATTTTGGGTCTGTTGCCCCTTCTAATCTGGACTTAATCTGATAACCACATCTTCTCACTAGAGCATTTAAACTCATGGTTCCATGTCAGAATACTTCAGAAGAGTTTCTCATCACCCTCGGTTGAGGTTGCACCCACTATTTCCCAAACAGATTTGTTTAGATTATGGCCTTTCCTAATTGCCCACAGAATCAACGAGCCACTATACTCATTTTGATCATGTGTTGGTGTTTGACTACCAACTTTATTAAAAATTTCATTTAAGCTTAAGTGGCATTCAATGGCCACGTAAACAACAAACACAATCCTCTACTTTCTCCATCCCACTTGTATTTTGTGGGTAAAATCTCCATGATTTATCCATCCTGCATATATTTGGCGGGCTGCCTTTATTAAACTTATACTCCACGTTCCATATACTACTTTTTTGGACTGACTTAAATAAAATTCCTCAGATTCCAATGTTTCCCACTACAATATGAGCTTTGTACTCATTCCTGGTTGATTTTTAGCTTTTATCTACAAACATCATCTGCAAAATGCATATGCCAAGAATATCATCTTGAATTAGCCAATTAGCTTGAAGGCAAAAGAATTTGAACTTAAAGCTGAAAACTTGGATTGATCATTGGTTATAGGAAACCCTCATTTCTTTTCAATGCACCCTTACTAAACTCACAACATTGTCATGCATGACCTTTTATAATTCTATATAAACAGCATGTGTGTCCCTTCATCTCTAGAATTCTCCAAAGAATTTCCCTTTTAGTGCTTTCACCTGTCCTGATTCCTCCTAATTTATGAAAATGATGCATATATGCCTTTGCCTATCCTTATGCCTTTCCACCAGGGATTAGCCTTCGCAAGATACCAAGTGGTATCATTGAATTTTAAGTGGATTCATGTATGATGGGATGGCTCTTTCCTTCACGGCGACAGATCTTAACACGCTCCTTATAGCAATGAACTAGTCTCTGCGAGTTGTGGAATAGTGAGAATGCTTTGAATGATGTTATTTAATCCTGAGGTTATCGTGTTTATCCAAATAAACTATTTTCTGCATGTCACATGGCCAAAACAAAGTCCAGCAAAGAGCGCAGGAAAGAAAGAGGAGCTTAACTGCATGCTGAAGACTAGAAACACAATTCCAGACACCAGATTCACAAGTAAAGTAGAAGCTCACAAAAACTCAGTGACAGTAGCAAACAAATGAGGGCTGGTGGTACCTGGCGGTTATGCACATACTCCAAGAAAGAAGGAACATCTGGGTAACGAAATTCATCTTCATTGTCTATCCGAGCTTTTTGAAAGCAAATGATGTCCCCATCTTCAATCTGAGAAGAGAAATAGAGTACTCATTCTACGAAAAGGTAAGAAAAGTGAGCTTGAATGGGATGCAATAAGGCAATTTATACCTGACTCATTTGAAATGATGTATTCTTGTCAAGATGCTCACACATGACATAAGGCTCAAACTTTATCTCCTGAGGATAACACCAACATGAAATGAGGGCCTTAAATTTACTTTGCCAAGGATTGTTATAGACCTTAGATAGTTGAAACTATGATGATTTTTATCTTTTACCACAAAAACTAGATTTCAAAAGTGGAGAGTAGAAGCTGCTTGTTATGATTTTTGTGTAAACAGTTCATAAATCTGACTTTCCTGCAATTTATTTAACCAACTTGAATGAAATTGAACTATGTTAGTCCTCAAGGAACTATAAATGCAGGCTTCCACTTTTTCCAAGGGAAGGGAACGAACAAACCTCAAATAATTCTAATTCTTCATCTTGGTTGAAGCCCGCCATCTCATTTAATCTCGGCAAAATTTCAATTAGTCTACCATAACTCTTTGCAAAGAGCCTACCTACATATCTGGTATCACAGTAGTGATTCTCATGTCAGATGACAAAGGAGAGTGCAATGAAACTGGAAAATTTTATATATGAAAAAGCAAACTACCGCAATTCTCCTTTCCCAGCGTCGTAAAGTTTGAAGAATAGTAAGATATCTTCTCTTTCTTTTTTGGGTGGTGAAACAGGAACGTGATCCTGCAATTTTATTCATTTAGACCATAACAAAAGCTACAAAGATATGGTACCTTTAAAAGCCAGCTCAGAGTTGCACGCCAAACACAAATAATGCATGACCAAAGACTATAAATCATTACCAGCCCAAGCTCAACTTCCAAGAATAGCTTTAATTCCGCATTGTATGCCTTGTTCGACACCTCCCTTAACTGTCCAACCTATGCCAAAATTATAACAATAAGTGAAAGATCAAATATACATGAGAAGCAATTACTCAATCTATGTACTCCAGTTTGTCCTCATTCTTAGGATGAGCCTAAGCCAATTAAACAAAAATCAAAGTTGAAAGTAGTTTTCCTTTCAGCGCCATCACTAACAGCCCAATCAATCTGTTGTCAAGAAAGTAAAATATCTGTTGATGACTGCCCGTGCATAACATGACCTGCCTACCTAGCATCCCAATATCCAACAAACAAGGTAAAGGCCATGAAGTAATATTTGATACTGTCTCTACCTGACATCCATGATTATTAATTTATGTGGTCGATAATTGATATTGTAAAAGAGAGTTTCAAAAGAACTCATAACTTTCATTAAGGAAAGTGACCTAAACGAATTTTACATGTATCTAGCTTAGGAACTTTGACATACTTAAAAAAAGGAACCTTCCTAGTCATATAAATCAATCCATGGAATTGGAGAAAGGAATTCAGCAGTAAAATGTAATTACTGATTGTGTTTCCTCTTGGGGTGTCAAAGGCCGATTTGGTCGATAAGTATGGTTTTGCCTCTTTGCCCATAACCAGAAACGCTGACATTGCACAGGTACACCAAACTCTCTGGCAACTTCCTCCTGTGGGATACCAGAAAATCAGTTGCACTCATCAATCAATGTATCTGACAATTAATATTACTTGATAGGATCCAAATGACATGGCAACGTCCACATGGCTAGCATAAAGAAATATCATCATATAGCTACTATCCGTGCACCAAAATCAGAAGATACCAAGTCAGGGTCAGGGTATACTGAAAAGTCTTTGACGCATGGTTAATTAACCAGAATAATAACGATTTTCAGCTATTCAAAGATTTATTATGGCAAACTGAAGAGATGAAGTAAAAACTTACAAATGAAAAGCACAATCAAAAAAGAAAACAAGAAAATATCGCACACAGAGATTCTCTCAAGAGCACATGACGGTCAAGATGGATTCCTGAATCAGTACTGATGTAGTCGGAGAAGTAAAAGACAACAAAAAGGCCAAACATAAGGTTAGATTGGAGAAGAACTAAAGCTGGACCAGAATAGATGTAGTCTGCGGTTTGTAGAAGCCGATAATGTGTATTGAATCAGAAAAAACCAATGAGAGACTTAAAAACACCATTTACACTAGGTTTACAGACCAGAGATGATCTCAATCCTTGATCTAAGATGACAACATCTAATCTGTACTGTCCAACCTAATTAAATAGTCACATAACAATATGACCACCTACTAACCTATCAACAAAGAAAAAGACCAAAAATAGAAAGAAAAAAAATGCTAAAACTATTAAAATAGAATGAGCACATTGAACTATCCATGTGGCTGAGAGCCCTCACAGCCCAGGCACAATGATGCAATTATCAGGGGCATTATCTTCATGCATCATTCTCCCTAGGTTGGAAAGAATTAAGCTTGAATGCGGAGACTTTAACTTCTTCAGGAGAGATCACTGAATCAATCCTTTTCAGCTACTCTCCAAAATCCCATGTAGCTTCTGTACATGTGTTATCCCAACCAATTTCACTTGAAACTTTGTAGCCAGATTATTCTTCCCATATGGCATCATTCTCTTCTAATTGAAGAAAACTTGATTTCGAGTTTTGAAGAGTTGGATAACGATATAAGGCAAATTCATTCCAATCATCTTTAGTTTTCCCACTGCATCTTTAAGTCGATAGATGCTTTCTTCTTTCAAGAGAACTTGCCAATCAAAATTTTCAGAACAGTTCTCAAATTTTTTTGGAATAACAAAATAAATCTTCAACTTGAACAATACTCTGTCTTCAACTTTAAGTTGGCCAGCATCTACTTCATATGTTTGCTCATCTTATTCTTTAGTACCTTTTGCAAATTCATGAGTACCTTGATCAAACTCTTCAGAAGTACCTTTTGCCGTCTCACTATCAAGCCTCTTCCACATCCGACCATCATGTCAGAACGAAAACCCTACTTAAGACTCAGGACCTTTTTCGCTCTGATGCCAATTCGAAGTTGGAAAGTCTCTAACAAGGGGGAGAAGTAGACTATAGCAGAAAAAACAAAAGAGGGCTAAAAGTGAGTTGAATTGAAGCTGGAAGAGAGATAATATATTCTAGGGTCTATGAAAAACCAGTGATGTTTATTGGATGAAGAAAGCTAATGACAGAGACTTAAAATAACAACCTCTAATCTCAACTGTTGGAGTTCATTAAAGGTCACATGGCTGATACATGACTATTTATTAACCTAAATCTTAATGAAAGACTTAATAACAGAAAAAAAGACCTAAAATACTAAATTATGCTCTTGCAAACTACCAAAAGAACTCTAATAGAGCAAAACTGACTCTCCTTAGACAGGTTCCTTTTGTTGAAAGGGCTTTTGATAAATGGTAAATACTTCTTACTTAAGTGTGACCAAAACCAACAGAACGGCCTAAAATCACTTACTAGGATCTACCCTCCATTTCCACAAAGCATCCACGGGAGCCCCAAGGCAAGACCATGATAATCAACAAATAGACATCAAAAGGAACATATGATTCCATAAAGTATTTACGGGAGCCTCAAGGAAAGACCATCATAACTGAAATAGATTCAAAGAAAATGTCAGGAGGAAAATATCTCAATGGTAACTTGAACAATCCAAGTTACAACTTTGGAAAGACTTTCAAGGTTATGACATCAAATACTTGGTCATACATGGAGGACTTATAAGGAGGTACCCTGGTCAATACGGTTTCTCTGAAGCAAGAAACATTTGTCAACTTCACTAACAACCAAGAGGCCTTTCACCAAAAGATATACACCAGACAGGCATCGCATGCTTTCCCCTTAAGCTCCATAGCTCCTGGTTCTACATAGCCAGGCTGCACTATTAGAGGGCAGAAATGACCCCCCATTCTGATTGTTTGTATATTGACAACTCAGCACTCAAGACCCAAATCAACAGCTATTTGGCCCTTCTGTTAGAAGGAGAACTTTGCATTTTGAGCATGGAGTACTTTTGGAACAAGAGGCTTTAACAATCTGAAACCAATGTTAGAGCCTGCAAAATTCTAAGCAACCTTTGCAGTCCCTATTGACAAGACTTCATGTATGGATTAAGACCATAGTCCAAATCACGACTTTTTTAACTAGGCCAATGTATAACTTATTTGGTGTATATGTGTCATTTTGACTTCCCACAGAAAATTTGAACATATCCTCCAAATAAAAATAGCACAGTTAGCAGCTTTGAAACATCCCAGTGGAAATATGGTACCACCAGCTCGTCATCTTTCCCAATACATAAAGGAAATCTACAAATAGAATCATCTGACAACTGCAAAGTCAAATTCATATTACCAGGAAATGACATCAATTTGCAACAACGGCATCTACGAGGTCAGTAATGAAGCTTAAATTGATCATTAGCTAAAGTCATGATAAGTGTAAAGATACCTTTAATAGAGTAAATGGCATTTTCTTCTCCATGTGAAAACTATGGACTTTGTCATGGTCCACAAGATCAAAGTATATATCTTTTCCAATCTGCGCAACAAGATCCGCACCTCGTGCAACCTAGCATTAGAATATAATATCAACAAAAGGCCTGTGCTGCTTCTAAATATACACCACCACAAGTATATACCTTTATTATAGTATATAATTGCGCTTGTGCTTTGCATTTTCTCTTTTCCTCCTCCTCTTCTTCTTCCTTCTTTAACCTCATCTAAAGACAATAAAAATATGACTCCAACCCATATACGTCCCCAGCTACATGGACACATAAGGAGAATAAGAGTAGCATTTGTCACTAAGCTGATTAGAGAACCTGCTGTGAAAATCAAGAGAGAAGAAGAAAGAGAGAAGAAATAGAGGGGAGAAGAGAAGAGAAAGATTGTAAAGCCAAAAAGGGGTTCTAGGTTTCTGTGTATCAGAAGCCTAACACCCATTGTGATATATTTATACTAAACATAAATTGTATATGACAATAGTGCCCTTATTATGTAAAAGGAAATAAAGCTAAGAAAATAAAATAAAAACTAATCTATAAAAGGAATAATCTATAAAAGGAATGTATAAAAGGAATAATCTATAAAAGGAATGTAACACTCCCCTCAAGTGGAGCATATAGGTCACCCATGCCCGGCTTGGAACAGCTCAAAGAACAAATGCGGGACGAAACAGTGCTTTAGTGAACATATCAGCAAACGATCTCTAGAGGCAACATAAGGAGTAGCAATCAACTTCGCTTCACAAAGATCACGAACAAAGTGACAGTCAACTTCTATATGCTTAGTTCGCTCTTGAAAAACAGGATTCCCAGCAATATAAATAGCTGCCTGATTATCACACATCATATCAATAGGTTGATTAATAGAAAATCCAAGCTCTTGGAGAAGAGACTTCAACCACAGCAATTCCGCCACAGTATGTGCCATAGCACGATATTCAGCCTCTCGCACTAGACCTAGCAATGGTAGTTTGTTTCTTACTTCTCCAAGTAACCAGATTACCACCAAGAAAGGTGCAATACCCGGTTGTAGACCGCCGATCACACGTTGAACCAGCCCAATCAGCATCGAATAGCCAATTAGAGTGGAAGAACTGTTCGGTTTATAAATCAATCCCTTACCGAGAGCTTTTAGGTAGCGAAGCATGCGACAAACAGCATTCCAATGAGCCTTCTTAGGTGATTCCATAAACGACTCACCACTCCAACAGCAAAAGAAATATCGAGACGTGTAGCAAGAAAGATAAATTAGTTTCCCAACTAGACGTCGATATTGATGCTTGTCTTCAATATCATCTCCATCATCAACTCCAAACTTCTGATTTGGATCCATAGGAGTATCAATTGGCTTGGAAGCTAGTGTACCGCCTCTCGAGACAAAAGATCAAGAACATACTTTCGCTTGAGATAAATTGATGCCTTTTTACTTCTTAAAACTTCAATACCAAGAAAATATCTAAGAGCTCCCAAGTCTTTAATTTGAAAATGTTGTTGGAGAAAAGATTTAACCTCGAAATACCGGTTACATCACCGCGAAACAATAATATCATCCACATATACAACAAGAATGACCACTCCCGACTTCTTTCTTGCGAACAAAAACAGAATGATCGAGTAACATTGGTGGAAACCACACTTAGATATCACCGCACTGAATTTTTCAAACCATGCTCTTGGAGATTGTTTCAACCCATAAATGGCCTTATGCGGTCGGCATACTTTATTGCTATTCTCCCCGAGCAACATATCCAGAGGTTGCTCCATATATACTTCTTCGACAAATCACCGTAAAGAAAAGCATTCTTGACATCCAATTGATATAATGGCCAATCAAAATTCACGGCAAGAGAAATAACTACACGAACAGAATTCAGACGTGCAACAGGGGAAAATGTCTCAAAATAATCCACTCCATAAGTTTGAGTAAAACCTTTAGCGACAAGCCGGGCTTTAAGACGTTCAATTGAGCCATCCGGGTTGTACTTGATAGTGTACACCCAACGACACCTCACCACATCCTTTCCAAGAGGAAGATCAACCAAAGACCACGTTTGGCGCGACACTAGAGCTTCCATTTCTTCATCCATAGCCCTTTTCCACTCAAGGTGGGACAAGGCCTCAGTGGTAGAAGTAGGAATTGTGTGTGTATGTGAAAGAGACACATAACGCTCAATAGGGTAAGCAAAAGAGGATTTTTGTGTACAAGAACGAGTACCTTTGCGAAGGGCAATTGGTAAATCGTCTGAACCAGGAGACATTGAGGGAGATTGAATGGAGGGCATGGAAGGGGTGGAGACGGGTGGTGCCGTGGACTGCTTTCGCCGGCCGATAAACCCGCAAGGAGAAGGTGCGGGAGAAGGACTAACAAAATCTAATGGTATATGTTGTGGGATAGGAGGATCGACTACACCGTCGCTTGAAAACTCTTTACCCTCGCAGAATAATATGGTGTGTCCTCGAAAAAAGTAACATCAGCACTAATATATTGGGTACGAGTCGTAGGATCATAACACCGATATCCCTTTTGAGTACGTGAATATCCAAGAAACACACATTCAGTGGCACGAGGGGATAGTTTATCAGCACCAGGACGTAGGTTATGAACAAAACAAGTACACCCAAAAACACGAGGGGTAAGAGAAAATAAAGGTTTATCGGAAATAAAATACTGATTGGTGACTGATGATTGAGAACAATGGAAGGCATGCGATTTATGAGGTAACAAGCAGTAAGAACAGCATCACCCCAAAATGATTTTGGAACATGCATATGAAACAAGAGTGAACGAGCAACTTCTAAAAGGTGACGGTTCTTTCTCTCGGCCACACCATTCTGCGAGGAGTATAAGTACAACTTGTTTGATGTATAATGCCCAGATTTGAACAAAATAAGGAAATCGATTTTTGTGAATATTCTAGAGCATTATCTGTTCGCAAAATTTTAAGGGATGTATTAAATTGATTAGTAACCTCACGATGAAATAATTGAAAAACATGTAAAAATTCAGAACGGTCATGAAGCATGTAGAGCCATGTTAGACGAGAATAATCATCCACAAAAGTAACAAAATACTTAAAACCATTTCGACTAACAATACGGGAAGGTCCCCAAATATCCGAATGGACAAGTTCAAGTAAAGTAGATGCACGGGAATCACTACGACTAGGAAAAGAACTACGATGATGTTTCCCAAGTTCACAAGCTTCACACTCAAGAGTAGAAATTGATTTACACTCGGGAATTATTTGCTGTAACTTAAATAAAGATAAATGCCCTAAACGAGAATGCCATAATAGGGGAGTAACGTAAACTAGCGGCTAAACCATTAGCGTCGGCGATGGGGGCACCATCCGGATAGTAAAGTCCATCACGTTCATGCCCTCCACCAATCTTCTTCTTTGTCCGAAGGTCCCGAAAGATGCAATAAGAGGGTAAAATGTAACGAACAACCAAGAGTTTTAGTTAACCGACTAACAGATAACAAATTCAAAGGAAGTTGGGGAACATGTAAAACGAGAGGACAAAGACAAGGAAGATGTAAGTGGAACAACCCCTGATCCAATGACTTGAGTAGAGGAACCATTAGCTAAAATAACTTCAGATGAAGGACTAAAGTTATTGTGGGAAGAGAATAGGTCTTGCTTACCCGTCATATGACTAGAAGCTCCCGAGTCAATGACCCAAGAAGTGTGAGGAGACAAAGTAGAAAGAAGGGCCATGTTACCTGTATGTGCAAGAGTGGCAGTGGATGAAAAATTGGAAGCCTCTAGTTGTTGGACACGCTTGATAAGTTGTGTAACCATATCATCTCGAGCCGAGGCCTCAAAAGAACTACCCCCAGTTGGGATAGATGGATTTGTGTTGCTAGAAGAAATATTTCCAGCACTTCCTTCGACATAGCAGCATTTGCGGTAACTAATCGGCCGAGCCCACTCGGGCTTGCCATGCTTGGCCCAACAAGTGTCAACAATATGACCAGGTTTGCCACAGTATATACATTGACGGCTATCTCGATCAGAACTTTGTCCACTACGTCCACCACCACGGCCACGAACTCCCCCTACTCCACGTCCTCTATTAGAAAATCCACCGCGACCACGACCACCACTACTAGCCACAAAAGCCGAATTGTCTTTAGATGATGTGGAAGACGGAGGGACAATGCGCTGAATCCGACAAAATGCTTCATTCATAGAAGGAACTCTCTCTCCAGCAAGAAGTTGACTTTTCACAGGTTGCAAGTCAGCATTCAAGCCGGATAAAAACTTAGCCACTTGAAATTCAGCGCGTTGTGTCTTCGATGTTTCAAGATTAGTAGTGATGGGCTGATAAAGATTGAGTTCTTCCCACATGCCTTTCAAAGCACTATAATACTCTCCAAGAGACTTTTCCCCTTGTTTAAAATTAAAGATCTTCTCATATAGTTCATAGACTCTAGACATATTTCTGTCTTGTGAATAACTCTCCTTAAGATCATCCCACACTCCTTTAGCGTTTTGTGGAACATGACATTAGCAGCAATAGATGGTTCCATGCTATTCCATAACCACACCAAAAGTGTATCATTCTCTCTTGTCCAACTACTATAATTGTCGAGTTTTCAGCGGGAGGGTCTCAGTAAGATAATTGAGTTTCCCTTTGGCATTAATATAGACCTTCACACACTTGAGCCCATAACAAGTAACTCGGAGGATCCATTTAATTTAATGGTGGTAATCTGAACATTGAGATTGTCTATGGAAGACTTAGTGTCACTCATGGTGATAATTTCAATACAAATATATATCTACCACAGATCAAGAGGGCTGAAATCTCATAAATATAGGCTGCTGTATAAAAGAAAATATCTCACCAGAAATCTCGACTCAATTAATCATATCTTCGATGGAAATCCAGCAATACCAATCAGCCACAATCGACGAAGTACTCGATTCTTGAATCCATGAGATCAATAAGTGTTGTAACCCATAGTTACAAATAGAACCTAAAGAATCTGATTTCTACTGATCATATATGTACGAGATTTGGTGAGAAAATTGATAAAAATTACAGCTTTAGGTGGCTGCGCACCAGAGAAGGAAAGGATTATTAGGGGACTCTCAAATCAGCAATCAGATCAAGGAATCAAGTAGTCAAAGCGCTCTGATACCATGTCACTAAGCTGATTAGAGAACCCGCTGTGAAAATCAAGAGAGAAGAAGAAAGAGAGAAGAAATAGAGGGGAGAAGAGAAGAGAAAGATTGTAAAGCCAAAAAGGGGCTCTAGGTTTCTGTGTATCAGAAGCCTAACACCCATTGTGATATATTTATACTAAACATAAATTGTATATGACAATAGTGCCCTTATTATGTAAAAGGAAATAAAGCTAAGAAAATAAAATAAAAACTAATCTATAAAAGGAATAATCTATAAAAGGAATGTATAAAAGGAATAATCTATAAAAGGAATGTAACAGCATTCTTCAAGAAAGAATTTACCCTCAAATGTTCTGCAATATCCTTCTCATCAACATGACAAATTAGTTTGTCTTTGTCACTCTCACGTATATACACAAGCATGTATGCATTTGAGAATTTGAAGCAAGTGTTGTTGAAACAAGGATCGGTCCGTGGCAACTGAAAGAAAAAAGATAAGAAACAGGTAAGTTCATCACAAGTCAGGCTGAGAATCGATTTCAGAATCAGTGTAGCATATCACCTCCTCTTCTCCCCCATACTGCTCTTCCAAAGCCCACTTTGTATCTTCTTTTGTCACCCGTTTATCATCAAATTTAAACCTGAAAGTGGAAGTCTCAAAAGATGTGCTACTGATTACAACAAATGTTCCAAACTAACCAACCGATGACCTAAACATGCATGCAAAGCCTCATCACTGAGACAGAAAAACATTTTCTTGACAATCTCTTGAGACGAAGATTGACAAAAGGAAAGAATTCAGAGATGGGACATGTCAAAAGTAGCATGAAGACTAGAAATAAAGTTTTGGTAAGTAAAACTATCAACCTTATTACAAATCCAAGTTCACAAATCAATACAGGCGAGTGCAATTGCGCGAAGTGATGAATTCTCTTTGGTAGTCTTCACCTTACATGAAGCAGATTAACTTCGAGGTTGTGGAGACAACTAGATCAAAAACATAATTGTTTGGGGAAAAAAGTCACAGAAATGAAGATTTACCAGTGGAGAAATATATGAAATTGTGATCATATTACAAATAAAGGAATCTATATGTAAGCATCCCTTATATTCCATGTTTTCAAATATCAACAAAAGTTCATTTGATCATAAATAAGATATCCATCATAGCAAGTGTATTCATTCATTATCTCATTTTGAAACCAAATCAAGCATTTGCTAACTTTTTAGAACTTTAAGTTGTGTTCAAAATATGCTTTAAAGTACACAGATTCTAATCATAATTGATTTGTGTTATTAAGATATGTTTCTGGAAAGCAGAATGGTATATATTTGCTATTCTTTTATTGCCAATTAATCAAATGTGAACACTCAAAATATAAACTCATTGAATATGATTAGAAGACTCAAAATTAAGGCATCTGGGTATTGATCCAGTCTTGTGATTGTCCTTTTCAGGCAAAACTACAACATAGAATTGGACAACATAGTAATTGGACAAAATTGGTAATAATCATGGGTTGAAGCATGCTTATAGAGCATTAACATTGAGAAGTAGATTTAAACATTGAACTATTGACTGACTTAAAATTGAAATTTAATTATGATTTTGATTTGTTGGCTGTTGCAATAATAGTTTATGCGACTCCCCCAGAATCTCATTATTATTACTCCTTTATAATGCAGTCAGTGCTTCACCCCAAAAGAATTGATAACCAATGCTTACTAAGCTAAGAACTTCTTCCTCGACACTGAATCTAACTTGCCTACATTATTTTCAGGTTGTTTGAATTCGAAAGAATGATGGCAATTGAAGTCTTGGGTGCAGATGCCTGAGATTGCATTTGGCAGGTGAAAGTTATTGAACATTTGAGCTTTTGTTCTCATGCTTGATTCTAGTGGTTAACAAGACTTAACAGTGATTGAGATCTTGAGGTCAATGAACATGCCCAATGTTGGTTCCCATTCCAGTTGTAAAAAAACCCATATTTTAGCATAGTTATTCATCGAATTCAAAGGAAATCATTCACTAGAAGTTTTCTGGCAGAGAAAAAAGTCCGATGATCTTTATGAACATGCACCATATGAATAAGGCCAATTTGTCTAAACTCCAAACAACAATAAGATGCAACAAAGCCCTTTGCTTGATAATCCATTTAAACAAGATGATGAAAAGAAGAGATAGATTCTGTCATATATATATTTATATATAGAGAGAGAGAGAGAGTATGCACAGCAAAGAACACATACCATTGATCAGAGAGTGTGGGCCTGACAAAGGCATAATAATGCCCGCCATCACCACCACCTCCATTGTGAACCAAGACACTGCCCAGGAAACATTAACACGTCAAGGATAAGCTCAGTCACTAATATAAATTGTCGAATTTCATGCATGTCAAGAGATGCATACACTGCCACGTGCAAACCATACATGAAAGCTTCTCTGCTACTTCACCTCCAACCCCCATCCCCTACTTAAGTACCTCTTATAAGTGGTCATTTTTGCAAAAACAATAGAAGTATAAAGTGTGTGGCTGCGAGCTCAAATGGAGTACAACCATGAACAACTGTAAACAACATTATAATTTAACATCAAAGAGATGCTTGCAGAAGGTGGCTTTTTTCTTCTTTTTTTGTGGTTTTTTTTTGGTAGGTGGGAGAGATGAAGCAAAGTTCATTAAGCAGGGGGGAAATGGCAGCCAAGAAAGAGGCCACTGTACAATTATGATGAAAAGGCCAAACCTGTGAAGTGAATAAAGGTTGCGTACACTTCTATCTGCATCTGATGACAAATATCTTCCATTGTATCTGTCTAAGTCCAGCTGAAGAGGGAATTCATAGCGATCATTTATCTGAAACAAAATTTGTTAGTAAATGAGGAGCATGAAACTGAATGGATCCATTTCACAGCAAAAAGAAAGAACAAGACTGGCACCAATGAATCCCAACGTAAAACAACACAAGAACCATAGATGCTAGCTAAATAACACATTTAAAAGTTGGGACTTTAACCAAAGTGCTGAAACAAAAAAGGAGAAGGAGAATGCAAAAAATTCTTTCTATTAATCTGATTTATGCTTATCCAAAATCATTTTAAAGCAGCAAATCTGTAGGAACTTGTCTATCGAGGAAAATGTTAAAGAGTACCCCTAAAACACTTATTGAGTCATTAATTTTTCTTTGGAAACATGAACATTCCTATTTGAAGCATGTCACCTTTTTTGGAATATGTTCCTTTTAAATTTCCAAGATGTGTTGATATGGTCATTACTAATTTTAGTAGTCTTAACTAGTGCCCTGGGGGCACTTGTTAACAAGACCCTACATAAAGAGTTAGTTGTAATCATTAGACGCAGGATAACAAGTGTGAAGAGAACAATTTAGGTTAGGTCCAACTACCGAAAATTCTTCAACATAATCTCCACCAAATTTAATAGTTCAAATAATGACCTCCATCTATTTCAGTCAAATACAAAAATAAATTGATCATGTATATATCTGGACACTGACCTTAACCACAGTGTCTCGGATAAAATCATATTCAAACCGCTTAAGGTGAAGTTGGAGAACTGGGGGGAAGTCGACAAACAGGACACCCTTCTTTGCATCCTGACATGACAAGAACAAAAATTCAAAATACACAATGACCACATCCTTCCATTTATATTTGACCATTCATTTATTTACAAGAAAGCTGTATAGGTCAATAGCTTATCTACCGTTTTCCAAGAAAGATGCTTAACAAGAACATCGAAGAAATAAACAAAAAAAATATTAGCACGTTTCCTTCACTCTAGAGCATGGAGATTTCATTCTAAGGATGGTCAATTAAAACCGTATCAAGGGGTGACCACAGGGAATAGACTATTAAAAAAAAAAAATCCTAATCTGACAGTAACTGATAAAATTAACTTAGTAGAACAATGAAAAAGTTGAGCCGCTCCGCTAGTGAAACTCAGAAGACAAAAGTCGAAATTGGTATTGTTAGAACGATATTTCATCTAATTTTCTATAGCTATTTTGATTATGTATATCTGATTCAATTTCCTTATATAGTTATCTATTAAAGCCTAAAAATAGGCTCTCCATGTACTCTTTTCTATATATCAAAATATACAAAAATTCTAGATTCCTCTGGTCCGCTTCTTAATTTTCAATTTGGTATTAGAGCCTCTTTTCCTGAAACAACTCTAGTGCACCAGGCACACTTCGCACCCGGTACACCCCTGCATCCATAGCAAATAAATTCATCTATTCAATTCATGTGAGCAAGTCTCATTTGAGAAGCACCCAATCAAGTCCATTCCACAATAGTCATGTTTCAACGCTAACCACACCAATTGTGTCGCCCAGTTGAGCCTTTTTCACAAAGTTGTGACCTTTCTTTCGATGCCAGCCATACAGACCACATCGCTCAATAACTATTTTTCCAAGCCAGCCTATAAGGCTGCTTGATGCTACGTCACCAACCATATAGACCATGTCGCTCAGTTACTATTTCGCAAGCCAACCACGTCAGCCGCTTGCAGTTTCCCCTTCGATTCACGACCTTTCATGTCTCGTTTTGAGAAGTCAACACCACCACCAGACTCGCTGCCTTCAGACAGGATAGATCTAGAAGTTTTGCCATAAACAACCGCCTAACGCCGCCTCATCTACCATGTCTCAGCTGCTGGATGCTGTTTGACTTGATTTCAAACTCATGCTGAGGATGTTAGAAATATTTATGTCTTCTAGAGATATTCAAGATATTTCCTCCGATTTTCTATATATATTTTGATTATGCATATTTGATTCAATTTCCTTAGACAATTATCTATTGAGTCCTATAAATAGGCTCCCCATGTACTCTATTCTAAATATTAAAAAATACACAAATTCTAGATTACTCTCATCCACTTCTTAATTTTCAACTGGTATATAATCCACAGTTTATAAGTAGGATCCACTATGACCCTGAAATGCCAGTAGAAACAGACACAACCTTCTAGCTTAATATCTCATAGGTGACAGAAGAGGAAGAAAACAATATCGGCTATTTCATATCAAGTATCCCGTGGCCCAGTTCCTCAGATACAAGACAACCATCTAAAGATATTTACAATCATGTTAACTAACCTGCAAACCATGTTCCTCAGCTTGGTATTTGTTGTCACCTTCAAGACGTTCAACTTCTACATATTTGTCAAATGAAGCATGAACATCCCGACACCCTTTCACATCAAGCTGTAGATCTGCCACATAACTTAGAGATAAAAACTCTCAACTAGATAATACCATTATCATGAAAATGCAGACAAGGAAACAACTAGACAATCTCAAACTTTTGGCATGAACATTACCACAAAACGATTCCTTTCTGGTTGATTTATAGTCTACATTGATGCACTCAATATGATTCATATGATGACCCTGAAATAATTGCTGTATTGTGCCCTCGACCATGGTTCCCTGGATCCATAAAGCACAACTTAGATTGAATATGAAGAATTTAAGCTATAAACTCATATACCTTCATTTTATCCTCAAGCTTTTCACACAAGACTCTATTCAGTTCTTGAACATCATGTTGCATAAATGAATCATAAGTGTCCCATCCAAATGATCTTGTCAGTTCTTTTGTCGCGATGCTGCCATTATGATATTGCAGCTTATAGAACAAACTCTGAAGAGCCAAACTAATGCTTCCAGAAGGCATGTCATTCTCAGCTGTTGGCATATGGTATACAGCCTGAAATATACAAAATAAAGATGCATTACCATATAATCACTCACATTAAAAGAAGAAGTAATGCAAGAGTTCTAACCTTTCTAAAGTATGGTATATGGTACAAAGTCTGCAACAAAGAGTTCATATAACCGGTGGCTCCTTGGTTCTTAAGTCCAACATAACCAGTCTTCTTTCTTGAGTCGCATGACCATTCACCCAGAACCTTGACCACACCAACCTCAGCTTCCACGAAAACTGTATCATTTACCATATATCCTCTACCAGGATCATATAGCTCGCCAAGAGGCATGAAGGATGTAAAACCCCAGTCACTCTCTTTCACATTGAACTGATGTTGCGTATCTGGAGAATTTCCATACGTTAATTCGAAGACAATAAGAATAACTGAAGTAAAATGAGAGTGAGGATGAGTAATCTGTAAACCAAGATGACTAGATGTAGTGAACCAAACTAATTGAAGGCATGGAATATACTAGTGAGTTTTTAACCTTGGAGAAGCTTATGTAGCCTAGGCACAACCAAGCAAGCAGATGGCCCCTAAGTAACAGCTTGGCAGCCTAATAGCACTCATCTCATTCCCATAATGGAGATGCTACATCATAATTACAAGCACATTACAAAGCTAAGGGGGATGCTGGAGGACTGGTCGCCTCTTATAAGCTGAACAAGTAAGAAAACACAGGCCTGATATAAGCCATAGAACAATTACATTTGCAGTAGTAGCTAAATTGGCCTGCCTGCCTTCAACAAAATGATGAAGTTTTCGAGGTGAAAGAAAGCAGATCTCCAAGAAAGAAGAGATATACATAGCTAGGGAAAGCCCTACAATTCAATCATGCACATTAGCTCCAGATGGTCTTTTTACAATCCAACCGAGGAAATGCTACAAATCAAGGCAAACAAGAAATACCCATCCCAGGTAAACACAGACAATCTTAAGGAAAATCTAGAGAATAATCAAACTACATCCCTTCCCATTCTTCTCAAGCAATGGAAATAATGCCCACACTGGTGGCTGGTTGAGGGAGGAGTGGTGAAGATGAGATGAGAAATATTCTCCTCACTTCAATATCAATTTTTCTAGACCAAACAAGGCAAATGATACCAACATATATACATTTTCATTTTGTTGCTCTCGGTACTAACGACATTGAAATAAAAGCCATGATTGGAAGATGCCCATGTCTTTAGCCAAGATATGCAGAATCACAAGCCAAAGAAAGAAAGTGGCCAGTCAACAAATGAAATACAATAAATGGCTTATTGAAGCAAAGTAACATAAGAAGCCACTTAATTATATCAAAGATTTTCTCAGCAAGCGATATGAGGATTGAAGCAAACTAACACTACAAGCAATGTAACACAAGTACATCCCAGTTGCAGTCGACAAACCAACTCTAGAGACTTTTTCTTCCACAAAGGCCTCCTCAACTATTCTGCCATGCTGAACTGCAAGGCTTTCAACTTCAGTCTTCAAGCCCATCTTTCGTGGCAAAGGGTCCATTAGTAATTTTCCATTGCCTGATTTCATTCTACCCATTTTCTTAGGAAAAAACTGTTAGCTGTTGACGAGGACAATTGGTTTGCCCTTCTATGAGCACGGGCAATTTTGAGACACTTTGCACTTCCCCTCCGAGCTCAAAAACTTGCAACTTCTGCCACTGGAGTATTTTCTTTCCATATGGCTGATCTCTGTGGATATCATCCATATCAATGAACAAGGGCCATTCGGTGACAGAACTTGGTACATCCCCTCCAAGCCAAAAAAACTTGCAACTTCTGCCTCTAGAGTATTTAATCCACCTTGCTGATCTCTGTGAATTTCTTTTATCTCTCCCTCCCCCTCCCACCTTCTCTTTCTTTTCATGAACCTCTCTGTCTCTCCTCACCTCCCTCCCCCTCTCCCAAAAAAAAAAAAATCCCCCATGTGCAGGATTTTCCTTCTTATTGTGAAGAGAGTCGGACTTTATATTCCTCCTACTAAGGGAGATCAGGTAAGCTCTCCCTCCTAGACTAAAGAAGATGAGCACTACCAGATTCATGAATTTTGTTTTGCTGCGACAACCATGAATTAAAGTTTTGATAAGGTAACAAAACATACTAGCAGGCTACTTATTTATTCTTCTGCCAACCTATACTAGACTACAAGCCAAAGACAGAAGATATGACTTTTTGATATTATCAATTTAGAAAGCATAAGTAATTAAACAGCCACTCACTCATTTACCGGCACTTGCTTGATAAATCCTATGATTCTATCTGACAGTTACGTACCCTTTCTTATTGTATACATGTTATTGATCTGATTCACCACAGCCAAACTGAACTGGGTGTATCTGCTCCATCCATACGGCAGTGTTGCTGAATCTGCTACATCTAGATACATAGATATGTGGTCCACATTGTTTCCTTTTGGGAAAATAAGTATCCGCCTGTGAAGAGCAACCTAGTTAGTGCAAAATACCAATCACCACTAAGTATCGTGCCAAAATGACAAAATCACGGTGCATCCAGACAATTTCAATGAGGAGAGTCAATTACCATTTGTAACCACCCACGACAAAAACCTCAGAATAATGCTTTTTCGCATTAAACCTAGTGAAGTTTTCGATTTTCCAAGTGAACTTCATCGGAGGAGGATCCTCTGGTTGCTGATTCTCCACCACACCAGTAGGATCCGTTCACACCACCCCTAAACACTCCAAAAGCCAAAATACCCCATTACTTAACTAGTATAGCAGCATCACACGGGAATTTCCTCTCTACTGCCGACCTCGCAGCCTCAAGAAAACCGGAAAACGCTATGGATTCAAGAGAGCTAAGAGAAATGAAGCAGCAAGATGCTACCTTCCATAGGCCGAGGGTCCTCGACGGTCAAATCGGAATGCGGGACCAGCATTTCACCGTCCTCTTGCTGCAAGAATGCAGAGCAATCGGTGTCAAAAACAGTTAGCTTCCCCCCAATCGAAAACCGAAGCTCTCAATTCAGAGAGCCTCCTGCGTCAAAAAAAGAAAAAAAAAGAAAGAAAACAAAAACAGAAGACAGCCCATCAATCCTCACCGAAAGAGGAACTCGAATTGTTCGAACTGCAGAGCGGAACGGCCAGTATCAAAGAACCAGCAGCAGTGAACGGAAGAGATAGAGATCACGGAGACCATCAACGTGCGAATTAGTATCTAACATCAGCACACACACATGTACACGCACACAGGCGGTAATTACATCCGACAGTGGAGGAGTCACGTAGCCATGGATGGAAGGGAGGAGCTCGGTGATCGACCAGTTGAGACGCGATTGCAGAGAGAGAAGATGGAAAGGGAGGAGGAAGGCAGGAAGGAAGGAAGAAAAGTGTCGCGGAAGTTTTGCGAACGGAAGGACACGACGGAGATTTTGTGGGAAGGAGAAGGGCGGGAGCGTAATTTCCTGCAGCACAGGAGCCAATGGCGGGCTTACACTTGGAGAATGTAGGGGGAAGCGGGGGCCGGCAGATGACGTGGCGGATCAGGGGGGTCGCGTGCGCGCGGTGGACAGAATCCTCGTACTTCCCCTGAGATTCCTCCCGCCTCCTTTTCCTTTTCTTTGTTTTTTTGCTCTTTAATGAAAGCACCCAAAGCATCTTTTGAAAATGCTTCACGTGTTACGTCACATGACAATTACAAATTTTTTTTTAAAAAATGTCAATTTAAAGTTTAGAAAAATAAAAATCTTAGAAAGGAAAAATAAAATTTGAGCTTTGGAGTTTGAGAAAGAGTAGCAACGTGGAAGCGCCTTCGCCTCCGCCAATGCCCATGCATTGCTAAGGCTCTAGTGTCCCTCACTTAACTTGGCCTATGCTGGTGTGAATATCGCCCCACCCTCATGTTGAGTAAGAAAATTGTGACTGTGTGTGTTACCCTAGAATTCGGCGAAGTCACGATCCTCGTTAATTACTAGGAAGGTCAACCACAACCTAGCCACTTGTTGGCAAGGACTCGCTCGGGATAACCTATTGCATCACTAAAATTTAGTAAATATGTTAGCTACCAACTTTAGTGGTAATATCTTATCATTAATAGTAAATTTTTGAACAACTTGATAACTTATGGAGAACTCAAAATTTACTGGTGGAATTAGTGACCTACATATACATGCTCGCTTTTAGGGGACCAATGTAACAACCAATGAACCAAGTGAAGATATTTATCAATGGCGAATGCTGAACAAACTTGATAATTTACTATTGACTTAAGACTTTGGTAATTTCCTTACTTGGTTGGCAACTTGCTGCCCAAAAAGCGAACCTACACTAACATGGTAAGTTACCACTTTTGCCTAGTTCCTTAACAAGTTCAGTGGTATGGTTCTATCTCCAATGATTTTTTTTTTTCAAAATGTTTGATATTTAATTGTGGGATTTGGTATTGGAAAATTCATCAAATTGTTTGTATCTCACTATAAAAAAAAAATGGGACATTTTACTTCATTTGAAGTTACTAAGTTCAATTTTATTTCGAAAATAGCAAATTTCTTACATTGTTGGTAACTTATCAACTGGGAAATGATCTTATCTTGATAAGTTAATAATTCTAATGTAAGTCACTAATTACATTGGTGAGGTTTTATTTTTCAATGGTAAATTTCTACAAAAAAAAAAATAGATAGGTTATATTCCATTGTAATATCTTAGTTACATCGCTAAATTTTTGCTTTGAGCGGTAAATTTCTACGAAAAATGATGGCTCATCATTTCATGTGATGTTCGTAAGTTGCTAACACAGTCAGCAAAATAACTCTCAACCATCTGTCGTCAGCACATACGCAACTTACTAACAAGATTTCAACTTTTCTGACAACCTTACAGAATTACCATCATTGAAATTGTTCCCGTTTTCCCCAAACGGAATGTTATGCACCGAGTCAAATTGATATCAGTGAACTGCATCAGAAGGACATGAGCAAGAAATGTTTGTGGCAAAAGGATAGAGTTTTGATGTCCAAACCCATCCTTGAAATCTTTCTGCAGTACACGTACATGGTTAAAAGAAGATCCTCGAAAGACAAACAGATCACACTTCAGTCACAATGAAGACATACGTCGTCGCTCATGGACAATTAAGCAAATCGACGCGAAGCATCGATATGAATACAAACCTCTAAATGAAATAACCGAAAGAAAACCACAAAAAATGTGAAAATTGAAGCGTATAAAAGCACAGCAGATGTGTTAACTCCCACAAAAAATTATCAAAAGATACTGTTCATCAATGGCATAGGTTTTCACCACTCAAAACACTTAATGGCAATAGCTTTGCACAGAGTTCTATTCACATGAGCAATTCTCGAATAGGGTCCTCATAGCCAGCTCTGATCCTGTTAAAAATATGTCTCGAGTTTGAGCCCGGTAAATAAAATCAAACTGACGAAGATATGTGAACTCGATCACGTGTGGATCAAAAATCGGCACATGAGAATAGTTAGTCATAATTCAACATGCGTGAAGAAGAATTAATTGTACGTGATCTTGTTGCCTTTTGCATGCGTGTCTAATGCTGAAAGAAGATCTTCAAAGTAATTAAAGAATGCGTTAGAAGGAAGCGTGCAGATGGAGGAAGCGTGCGGCCAGAAGAGGGAAAGTCCAAAAGTTGCTACAGGTTGGACTTTTCTTTTGGACTTTGGAAATGATGGAGGAAAGTGGACAGTGGCCCACTTTGTATTAAATTAATGGGTTCTTTTCTTGTCTTCTGCTAAAGGATTGTGAACGTAAGAAGAGAAAGAAGAGTAGTCATCTTTTGTGTGCTTCCTTTGTCTTTTGTTATTTTAATGAAGAGAGAAAAGTCAAAGAGAGAGAGGAAAGAAAGTCCATGGACTTCCCATTTCTTCTTCATTTCATAAATGCATGCACATGCATGAGTCACGGGCCGGTCGATTCACACCGATCAATTCACACCCGTGCGGCCTTAGGAATGATTCTAGGTCAGCCTTTCGATCACTCACTCGATCAGAAGGATGTTTGAGAGTAAAGAAGTGTATATTCACTTCTGATCAAGCATCTACAAATGGGGTGAGGGTCCCCTATTTATACAATGGCCGGACTGATATTGTCCATTGATCCCCCCATTGATCCAACAGTCATATTCGGGCGAACTCCACCTATTTTTGAGCTATTGAATTAGGCGATCCGATCTATACAATCATTACAAAGCTACAGTGGGGTCTATGACATGGGACAGACCTGCCATGGCTAGTCTACATGGCTACCATGGACAGTCTACATGGCCAGGCTTTGGGACCGTGCGTAATCTTCTGGCCACAAGGGGACGAGCTAAATGGGATGAGTAGAAAGGACGAACAGGACAAGACAAGTCGTTGGAATCGAACGGTCACGAGCTCAAGCGAGGGACTTGGTCGGGCTCGTGGATGGGCCATGGCCGAATTTTGGACTCATCTTGGGCTTGCCACTCTTGGGATGTGTCATTCTCCCCCACCTAATCCGGTGATGCCCTCATCGCTTTTTCGTTATGGAATGCATCGATGTGTTGCTTGAACTACCAAAGAGCCTCGGAGGGTTCCTAACTTGCTTCATTCTCCGGAAGACCTTTCCACCGAACAAGGTACTCCTGTCTAGGCGCCCGATACTTATTCTGTATGACCCAGTCGACCAGGATACATTTGACATCATGATCATAAGAAGTTTTCGCTTCGAGGGGCACTTGTTGCGATTTCGCCCCTGCTCGGATCATCTTCATCTGCACGGTAGGACTTCAACATGCTCACGTGGAACATCAGGTGCAATTTGAGCTTGGACAGTAGGTCTGGCTTGTATGCCACATTGCCAACCCATTGGATCACGCAAAAGGGACCTTCATAACGACGGATCAAGCCCTTATATACATCCCGGTACCGAAGGACAGCATACAACTTGGCCAACACAAGGTCCCCAACTTGGAACTCCACGTGTCGCCGCTTCTTATCCGCACACTTCTTGGCTCGCTTAGAAGCCTTGTGGAGACATGTTCGCGCCAAGTCAGCCTGCTCTTGCCACTCTTTGGCCAACTTGTACACGAAAGCGCTACTCCCCTTGTAGCCTGTGGCAACCGCACTTAGAGTGAACGGTTGCTGCCCGGTCATAATCTCGAACGGGCTCTAATTTGTGAACTCATTCCGCTGCAAGTTGAACGAAAACTAACCTACATCGATCAGCTTCGCCCAATTGGCTTGAATCGCGCTCACATAGTGCCGAAGATAGATTTCGATGAGCAAGTTCACCTTCTCCGTTTGTCCATCTGTTTGAGGGTGCAAGCTCATGGAGAAGTTAAGGTTAGTCCCCAGCAGCTTGAAGAGCTTGGTCTAGAACCGCCCGATGAGCCGAGGGTCACAATCACTCATGATCGTCCACGGAATGCCCTAGTATTTGACGATGTGCTTGACAAATAGCTTGGCCGCCTCCTCGGCCGGGCAATCTTTGCTTGCAGGCACGAATGTCGTGTACTTGGAGAAGCAATCTATCACAACCATGAGTGTCCAATAACCTTCGGACTTCGGGAGATTGACAATGAAGTCCATGGAGACGCTCTCCCATGGACGTTCTGGCACAAGTAGTGGCTCAAGGAGCCCTAACGGATGTTGTTGTTCGATCTTGTCTTGCTGGCACACGAGGCATGTCTTCACTTATGCTTTAACATCGTCCCTTAGGTATGGCCAGTAGTACTAATCCTCAACCAACGCCATGGTGTGGTGGATTACCGGATGTCCCACCCATTTAGAGTTGTGGCATACTTAAAGCATTTCCTTCCATAATCTCTTGTAGAAACGGCACATAAAGTCTCCGCCCTTTGGTGTAGAGAAGGCCGTCTTCGCACTAGAACCTTCTCGTTTTGCACTCTCGAGCATACTCGAGCAGCTGTTAAGCCGTCCAATCGTGCGGAAAGCCCTTCCCTGATTCAATCAAGTAAGGGACAATTAGGTTGATTTACCATGCTAGCCATTTTTATCTTTCTACTCAAGGCATCAACTACCGAGTTGACCCTTCTCGGTTCGTATTTCAACACGTAGTTGAATTCAGCAAGAAAGTCTTGCCATCGAGCTTGCTTTGGGTTGAGCTTTCGTTGGGTCTAGAAGTAGCTCGTGGCCACGTTGTCCATTTGCATGACAAACTTCGACCCTAGCAAATAGTGCCTCTATGTCCGGAGACAGTGCACCACCGCGATCTTCTCCTTTTCTTGGACTGTATACCGCCGTTTGGTGTCATTCAGCTTCTGCGATTCATAGGCTACCGAGTGTCCTTCTTGCATAAGAACACCACCTATCGCAAAATCGGAGACATCAGTTTCTATCTCGTATGTTTGGAGTAGTCGAGTAGCCCTAGGACAGGTCTTTTGACCATGGCCCGTTTTAATCGCTCAAAGGTTTCTTGACACCAATCCGTCCATTCCTATGGCCTTTCTTTTTTCAGCATGTCCGTGAGAGAGACTGTGATGCTCAAATAGCCACGAACGAACCACCGTAGTAGTTTATCAACCTAAGGAACAATCTCAGCCCCGTTACTTTGGTTGGTGGCTCCCATTCAGTGATGGCACGGATTTTAGCTGCGCCCATCCGCACTTGTCCGCCCTTAACGATGTGTCCAAGGAAGGAGACTTCCTCTTGTGCAAAGGTACACTTTTCCCACTTCACGTACAAGTCGTTCTCTCGCAAAACTTGGAACACCTGGCTTAGATGCTTGATATGCTCTTTGATCGTCCGGCTATACACCACAATGTCATCGAGGTAGACAACCACAAACTGATCAAGGAATGGGTGCAGTACCTTATTCATTAGTGTGCAAAACGTTGCCGGTGCATTGGTCAAGCCAAACGGCATGACAAGGAACTTGTACGATCCATAGCGGGTTACGCACGTGATCTTTAGCTCATCTCCTTCGACAATCCGAACCTTGTAGTATCTCGATCGAAGATCCAGCTTGGTGAACCATCGGGCATCCTTGAGCTAATCAAACAAGTTCACAATGAGGAGGATCGGGTACTTGTTTTTTATGGTGAGCTTATTCAAAGCTCTATAGTCAATGCACATCCGAAGGGACCCATCGTGCTTCTTTTGGAATAGCACAGGGGTACCGAACAAGGCCTTAGACGGCCAAACATATCCCACGTCCAGCAACTCTTTGAGCTGTTTTCTCAACCCTCCAATTCAAGTGGGGCCATGTGGTAAGGCACCATGGTTGGGGGTTGAGTATCAGGCACCAATTCGATATTATGGTTGACTTCCCTACGATGTGGCAGCTTCTTGGGCAACTCGAGCGGCATCACATCTTGGAATGTGTCGAGGACCCAGACCACCTCAGCTAGAACATCTTCCTTACTGCTTTTCATGTCCTTGACCTTCAGTGTTGCTAAGAAGGTCACATTGCCCTTCCGTGCACCCTTTGCGAGTTGCATGGTAGAGAGTATCTTTCGATCGCATCTTGACTCACGATGGATTGGCACCATGCATTGGCACCGTTTGTCCAGAATGCATATACAGTTTGCAAAGGGCATAATACCCGCATTGATACGATTAAAGAATCATAAACCCAACACAAAATCATAATCATCAATGGGGATTACCTCAATATTTTCTCTGCTCGTCCAGAGACTAAGGCAAATCTCTACGTCCCTAGCCACGCCACTAGTTAGGACTTCCTTTGAGTTCACCGTTTTGAACCAGTCGACTCCTCCTTTGACTCGAAGATTCAGCTTTTCGCGGTATCTTGGGAGATGAAGAGATTGAATGCTCTAGTGTCCATAAGTGCGCTGATTGTGGTATCTCCGATCTTCACGTCAACAAACATTATCCCCTTCGGCTCCTTGGCTTTCTTAGCTTTGATGGAACTTAGGATCCTCAGCGATCCTAACCGCGCCTCCTCTCGCGATTCATCATCTCAGCATAAGGCTGCCAACTTGCCCCTCTTCGGACAGTTCCAAGCCATGTGTGGCTCGTCATAGAAGAAGCACTTGTATGTGCGATTTCGGCATTGTCCCCAACCATTCAACTCTAGTTGGGCATTAGGTGGGGCCATTGGTGGTCTTCCTTCATTAGAACGTTTGTACCGGTTTCAATCTCCTCCACCAGTGACCCTTTCCATCGGCTTGTAATCGGGCTTGGCCATGGATGCCGCTATAGGCTCCTCCAGGGACTCGGCCACGGTCGTGGCCGTTGTGAGATCTCTCACACTGTGCCGTTTCAGTTCCTGCTTAGCCTATGATTTAAGGCCACTCATGAATTGATGGTAGGCCTCCGTATCATTTATTGATGAGATCTGGAGTAGCAGCTTCAGAAACACTTGATGTAGTCTCGAACAGTACCTCTTTGTTCGAGGCGCTTGAGTTTGTCACGAGCTTCCTCCTCCGCATAAGTGGGGTAATAGTTCCGTCGGAACTCCTCAACGAATTTAGCCCATGTTATGATAGGGTCGCCACTTCTATTGTCGAACTTGCAGTGCCACCAGAGCAAGGCATTCTCACTCAGGTACATGGCCTCGTTCATGCGTGCAGCTTCTACCTTGGCAAGCTTCTCCTTGAGCTCGCCGATCTCAGCTCGCATGAGTTTTGAACTCAAGGGCACTAGCTAGCTTTCAATTCTAGCTTCAAGCCATCTCTGAACCATCTCGCCCTATCCAAGGGTCCTCCACTAATCTCGGCACATACTAGGCCAACTCAGCGAACTTCGCCTCATACTGATCCATTGACATATGATTATGACGAAACTGTTGAAACTCTGTCATCTTTGACTCTCTTGCACTGTCCAAGAAGTACTATCAAATGAAAGCTTCACGAAAGGCACCCCAAGTCTAAGTTGTGCCTTTTAGGGAACACTCTTCCTTGAGTGGCTTCCCATCAAGTACTGGTATTACCTTGAAAATGATAAGCCGCCAGAAATACCATTTTTTCTCTGAACACCTCAGCACTATGAACATCCTCTTGAAATCCCTTATCCAAAGGGTTGCAACTTCAAGGTCGCCCACGCCATTGAACTTCGGTAGCTTCAGTTTAGGAATTGCTATAACAACCTAGGCATCGGTCTCTCACATACCTCTCCTCTCACTAGGGAAACCACAGCAGAAACACACAGCTTGCTGTCCTAATAAGGTTTCTAGCGCCAGCAAGATCTCATCTAACCTAGGATATGCTTATGCACTACGTCTAGCATTGGTCTGACCAAACACTGCTCTACGCCTAAAGGCTCTCTCTACTCAAGATTGCTCATCACCCTGGACTATGAGCAACCCACTACACACAAAACCATAAAAGTAATCACAGGCACGTAATATAAAATCCATCCCCATCTAACTATCCCAAAAATCCCATGCACCTTATCACTCTAAGTCTCAACCTCGCTCCGATATTAAAATCGATAGTATTGTCACGCCCTGACTCTCGAGCTCGTGGTAACCCCATTTCCATGGTCAATTGAAAGTGACGTCCCAAGACCCATCAACAACCATTCATTTTATCTTTCATTAAGCGCAAGCGAAAGACGAACCATCCCCAGACAAACAAATAATCAAACAATGATAGATGGATGAACAGCAAGAACAACGACAACTACTCAATTATTTAATTTATTGGATTAACCAACGGAGGATCATTTTCCGAATTATAAGCCCGACAAAAAGGGCCGATCCATCCTCTAAGCCAAACCAAAAAGAAACTAGATTAATCCAACAGTATACAAAGAACCTTCGGGTTCAACACCATAGTCACTTGGACCCATCGGACTCAAGCTCCATCGGGTTGATCACTGGAGGAGCGGGGGTAGGATTCTCCACTACGGGTACACCATTCTAGAGGCTTGAAAATGGTTATAAAACAATTAGTGAGATAAAATCTCAGCGAGTTCTCCCTCTAAGCTCCGGTTAATACGCCAACTCAACCTGATGTATCTTTCTAGAACCACTCCTCACTCAACCCAACAACAGACAGCCATCAAACAGTAGACCAAACAATAGACAAGGCAAACCAACAATCAATATTCGGTTCACATGCAACCTTACCCGGTCTGCCATACCCTGCACGTCAAATATCATACAATGTAAGCAACGCACATGGCCGTTAGACAATGCAGTTTATCAATTACATGCAAGTCGCATCACAAGCGATCTCACCTAGCTATTGCCACACCCTGCACGACTGTCAACTCATGCGTCAAATCATCATGACATTAAGAGCATGCGAATAATCAGAGCATCTCACACAACTTTTTCATGTCTCGCACTTACACATGCTCCAATTATTACGACTCCTCTTCTTGGGCCATGGCACAACCTTATGGTTGGCAGTTCCTGGCCAAGCCAACTTTATCCTCTTTACCTTAAGGCACGGCGACGTCAATGGCTCACTCCTAAGACGGCATTCCCGAAGGAGCATAGGACTTACCCACTACCGCAACCTCACAAGTAACCTCTCCTTGTCAAGCATCCGACCAAAGTCAGGCGACCAAACGGTCACGGCACAACTCCGTAAGGATTGGTAATCTTCCAGCAACGCCGGGTTCTCTCTCTTAATGTGATCATGCAACACCTCATCAAGTAATCCATTTATATCGTTGCTCTGTCATGAATGCAACATCGCTTATGTTTATGCGACATGCCATTGTAGTTAACACACGTATAATGTCATGCGGCAGTATCCAGTAGTTACGTACAATAGTAGTAGTCCAATCATTCATGAAAGTTGCAACAATCAGCAGTTCATGTCACAGTCTGACAATCAATTTGGACCAATCAACATGACAATACTTGCACATTTTTCCAAAATAATCACGTATCTCAATAATTATCGGTACCAACCACGTATCTCAATATTCAATAATAAATAAACATGTGTTTTCACGACTACAATAATCAACTATTCTCATTTAAGAAGCATGCAATACTAGAGTCGATTGTCCCACAAAATACTTATAATTATTTTCCAATCCCATAATTAATTATCCAACCCAAATAATTCCATTTAATAAAACCCTTCTTTAATAAACTAATGACATTTAAAAATGTAACATATAAATACTATTGACTTTAGAAAATTAGACCATAGTGATTTTCCCACAAAATTACTCAATTAAAGCCATTTCCCATAAATAACCACAATTAATTATTTTCCCCAAAATAATTAATTTCAGAAATATTAATAATTCGAAATTATAAAATAATTTAATTAATTAATACATTAAATTCATAAATTAAACAAAACATTAATTAAAATAATTAATCAAGCAATTTAAACTAAACATGCTTAATTAATCCACAAAAATCACATAATCCACCATTAAGCAATAATTAAGCACCATTAAGTAAATAAAGCAAGATTAAGCTAATCTAATTTTAACCATTTATCTATCCACTTATCTTAAGGCTAATACAACTTAATTAAACTTCATAAACCAACCTTAACACTAATTAACCTAACCTTAAGTAATTTTAGGCACTAAATAGGGATTAGGGGCTAAACTCACCCGTTAAGTGGGCCGGTGACACGGATGTGGCGGCAGCGACGAACCCGACACTTGGGGACCTCTACCACGATGATACAAGGCGGTCCCGAGTCAAAACAACATCAACAAACTTGGATCCTTTCTGCAAAACTAAAAAATTGACTGCTTGGAGAGGAAAGTGGTTGAACGGAGCTCATCGGAGCTCCGGCGAGCGGCGGGTCGACAACCAGCGGCACCTAGGGGTCGAGGGATAACTGTTGGTGGCTGGTATGGGCGGTGGTTTGGTCAAAATGGGAGAGAAACGGAGGAAAATGCGGAACTGGGTAGGTTGGCCGCTACAGTAGGTGGTCAGCGACCAGCTGGCTTCCTACCACCGTATGGATCAACCAATGGCTTCGTTCGATGAACAATTGATGCCATCCGTACGGATTCTCTCTCCTGAACACAACGGTGGGTGGCACATGCCGTGATTCACATGGGAAGGCCATGAACAACTCGATTTTCGGAAGGAAGGTCAGAAGCTGAAATTGCAGGAAGGAAGGGAAAACAAGGGAGAAATGTGTGCGGTTTTGGAGGGGCTGAAGAGGAGGAGAGAGAGAGAGTGAAGTGAAGGCTGAATGCACTCCTCATTAAGGCCATTCAATGCCTTGCCCAACTCCCCAAGCAATGACATCATCTTCTCTCTCTTCTTTTGTCTTTTCTTCAAAATATCCAAGAACATTTTGGTCATTTCTACTTGCACATTTCCCAATCTACCCTTGGGCTGAAAATGAAGGGTGGGCCTAAGAAACGGGCTCGAAAATGAATAGGAATGGACTCAAGAATTTGTTGGGCTTGAAACGGCTCAAGATTAGATAACGGGCTTGGAAGGGTAAATGGTCGGTTTGGTCCAACAGCTCACTTGCTTGCCTCGGGCCTTCCATGGTGGCTGTCCCACCTTAGGCATGAGGCCTACACTGATCTTGCTCGACCCATGTCCTCGTAGGCTTATTTCCTCGGTCCGAAAATCCCATTTCCAAATACTCAACTAAATTGGCACTGTCAACTGTCGAAGAAGCATTGTCCAAAAGTCTATCCCGGACGTTCCGGAAAATTTGAAGTCCAATCTTAGATTCTCATGACATATCAATTTCGCCCGAATGTCATTTTGGTACTACTCAAACTGACAGGTGACTTCGAGGATTCACGCGTAATCAACTCGTTCTAATTCACGTTCAAGACTTCTCGACACACGGGCATCCTTAACTTCGTGAAATTGTGAAGGATTGATTCTTATTTCAAAATACACAATTACCAATGATCGATATAGGGTCGCTCGTGGGCTCAGAATCACCTATCGCCCCATTATGTTCTGTCCGCGAATCGACTTCTATTTGTCCCTAGAATCGGCCCGCATATCTACAGGATCATCCTTACACAAATCTCACCGTCGAGTCGTTTTCCCATGTCAAGTTTTTTAGTCGCACGAGTTCTATTCTTATTAGCCTTTCCCCTTAAGGTCAGTATCTCAGGAGTGATCAATTCTGAATGAGATCAACCAACAATGCATGGCGAAATTAACGTTCATTCATCCCTTCAAATGCTCGAATTTCAAGATGTTACACTCCCTCCTAGACTAAACAAGATGAGCACTACCAGATTCATGAATTTTTCTCTGCACCAACCAACCACGAATTAAAGTTTCGATAGGGCAACAAAACTTACTAGCAGGTTACCTATTTATTCTTCTGCCAACCAAAACTAGACCACAAACCAAAGACAGAAGAAATGACTTTTCAATATTATCAATTTAGAAAGCAAAAGTAATTAAACAGCCACTTGCTCATATACCAGCATTTGCTTGGTAAAACATATGTTTCTACCTGACAGTTTTGTACTCTTTCTTATTGTATACTTGTTATTGATCTGGTTCACCACAGCCAAACTGAACTGGACGTATCTGTTCCATCCATAAGGCAGTGTTGCTGAATCTGCTAAATCTAAATACATAGACAAGTGGTCCACATTGTTTCCTTTCGGGAAAATAAGTATCCGCCTGTGGAGAGCAACCTACTTAGTGCAAAACACCAATCACCACTAAGTATCGTGCCAAAATCACAAAATCACGGCGCATCTGGACAATTTCAATGAGGAGAGTCAATTACCATTCGTAACCGCCCACGACAAAAACCTCAGAACGACGCTTCCTCACATTAAGCCTAGCGAAGTTTTTGATTTTTCCAAGTGAACTTCATCGGAGGAGGGTCCTCCATATGCTGATTCTCCACCACGCCAGTAGGATCCACTCGCGCCGCCCCTAAACACTCCAAAAACCAATATACCCCCATTACTTAACTAGAATAGTAGCATCACACGGGAATTCCCTCTCTACCACCGACCTCGCAGCCTCAAGAAAACCGGAAAATGCTCGGGATTTAAGAGAGCACAGAGAAGTGAAGCAGCAAGATGCTACCTTCCATAGGCTGAGTGCCCTCGACGATCAAATCGCAATGCGGGACCAGCATTTCATCGTCCTCTTGCTGCAACAACGCAGAGCAATCAGTGTCGAAAGCAGTTAACTTCCTCTGAATCGAAAACTGAAGCTCTCAATTCAGGGAGCCTCCCGCGTCAAAACGAAACAAAATAAAAACAAAAGACAGCCCATCAATCCTCACCGAAAGAGGAACTCGAATTCTTCGAACTGCAGAGCAAAACCGCCCGCATCAAAGAACCGGCAGCAGTGAATGGAAGAGATAGAAATCATGGAGACCATCGACGTGCGAATTAGTATCTATCATCAGCTCACACACATGTACCTGCGCATGCGTGCACAGACAGGCGGTAATTACATCCGACAGTGGAGTCCCATAGCCATGGATGGCGAGATTCGGCGAGCTCAGTGATCGACCGGTTGAGACGCGATTGCAGAGAGAGAAGATGGAAAGGGTGGAGGAAGGCAGGAAGGAAGAAGAAGTGTCGTGGAAGTTTTGCGAAGGGAAGGACACGACGGAGATTTTGCGGGAAGGAGAAGGGCGGGAGCGTAATTGCAAGGAGTACAGGAACCAATGGCGGGCTTACACTTGGAGAATGTCGGGGCGGGCAGGGGCGAGCGGATGACGTGGCGGATCACGAGGTTCACGTGCGCGCGGTGAACAAAATCCTAGTACTTCGCCTGAGATTCCTTCCGCCTCCTTTTCCTTTTTGGGTTTTTTTGTCCTTTAATGAAAGCACCCAAAGCATCTTTGAAAATGCTTACGTGTTACGTTACATGACAATTAGAACTATTTTTTTAAAATGTTAATTTAAAGTTTTAAAAATAAAAATCTTAGAAAGGAAAATGAAAAATCGAGCGTTGGAGTTTGAGGAAGAGTAGCAACGTGGAAGTGCCTTTGCCTCCGCCTCTGCCAGCGCCCATGCTATGCTAAGGCTCCGGTGTCCCTTACTTGACTTGGCCTAATCTCATGTATAAATTACCTCACTCTTGTGTTGAGTAAGAAAATTGGGATTGTGCATGCATGTCGCGCCTAAATTTGATGAAATCATGGCCCTCACTTGTTATTGGGAAGGTCGACTAGGGTGAGCATTGGTCCAAGGTCAACTTTGGATAGACCTTGAATTGGCCCATCCGGTTCCCTGGGAGATTAGATTGATCTTTGGTTCTAAAATCCTTGGACCCTATACTGTGCACATTGGTCCTCAATCCTAGAAGTTTAAGGTTGGTCCAGTTTGGACCAACCCTGTACATATTAAATTATTTATATATAATATATATAATATTTATTATGTGCTTTTGTCTATTATGAACCCTAGCGCCTCCTCCTTCATTCTCTTCGCAGTTGAGTTTGCCGTGTAAATTAAAAACTAAAAATTATATAAAAAAAATAAGAAAAGAAACACTCTTCACCCTGCCTCGACCTCACTCACCCACCTTGGCCTCACTTGCCTCATGCACCTTCCTCATTGCTCACCTCATGACTTGCTTCTTTTCATTTGCCTCACTTATTTTTTCACTTGCCTTTGTTCACTCGCCTTTCCGCTCACCTCTATTCTCTTTCCATACGTATTCATTTTTATGGTTTATTACTTTTAACAAGTGTAAATTTTTGTTATTAACTTATCTATATTTGTATTTGATATGTATTGGTGTTTTGATTGCTTAATATTGTATTATTGATTGATATGTAATTTGAAATAGTATTTTTTCCTTTTAAGGAATACAAAAAATGAATTAAAAAATAATCGATTGCTCCTGAGTTAACCTAGAATCGAGGCCAAACCCATAGGGTCGGTTCAATCCTTGATCTTAAACTCAATAAGGTTGGTCCTCAATCCCAAAAATGAAGGACCAATATTGTACGGTTTAGTCCCTAGGTTAAGTGCTGGATTGGCCCAACTTTGATCAAGCTCACTCCTAAGGTTGACCACGACCTAGCCACTTGTTGGCAAGGACCGCTTTGGGATAACTTATTACACCACTAAAATTTAGTAAATATGTGTATTACCAATTTTAGTGGTAAGATCTCATCACTAACGGCAAATTTTTAAGCAATTTGATAAATTATCAAGAACTAGAAACTTTCCAATGGAATTAGCGACTTACGGATACATGCTCACTTTTCGGGGACCAATGTCACAACCAGTGAAGCAAGTGAAGATATTTATCGATGGAAAATGCTAAATAAGTTGATAATTTACTATTGACTTAGAACTTAGGCTTTGGTAATTTCCTCACTTGGTCCGTAACTTGCTGCCCAAATAGCAAACCTACGCTTACATGGTAAGTTACTAATTTGCCTTGTACCAAACTAAGTCCAATGGTAAGGTTCTATTTCCAATGATTTTTTTTTTCAAAATATTTTATATTTTATTGTGGGATTTGGTGTTGGAAAAATTCATCAAATTGTTCGTAACTTACTACAGAAAAAAAAGGGGCAGTTGACTTCATTTGAAATTACTAAGTTGGATTTTATTTTAAAAAATAGCAAATTCCTTGTGTTGTTGGTAACTCACCAACTTGTGAATGATCTTACCTCGATAAGTTAATAATTCTAATATAAGTCACTAATTATATTGGTGAGGTTTTATTTTTTTGACAGTAAAATTCTATGGAAAAATAGATAATTTATATTCGATTGTAAGATCTTAGTTATATTGCAAAATTTTTGCTTTGAGTGGTAAATTTCTACAAAAAATGAAGACTTATCATTTCACGTGATGTTCCCAAGTTGCTAACACTGTTAGCAAATAACCCTTAACTATTTGTCGTCAGTAGATATGCAATTTACTAACAAGATTTCAAGTTTTCCGACAACCTTACAGAATTACCATCACAAAAATTGTTCCCATTTTCCCCAAACGGAACAGTATGCTCTAAATCAAATTGATATCAATGAATTGCATCAGAAGGACATGAGCGTGAAATGTTTGTGGCAGAAGGAGAGTTTGATGTCCAAACTCATCCTTGAAATCTTTCTGCAGTACATGTACATGGATAAAAGAAGATCCTCGGTCTCGACTTTAAAGAATGAAACAGATCCAACTTCAGTCACAATGAAGACATACATCGTCACTCACGGACAATTAAGCAGACCGACACAAAGCATCCATAGGATCACAAACCTCTGATGAAATAACTGAAAGAAAACCACGGAAAATGTGAAAATCGAAGTGTAGAAAAGCACAGCAGATGTGGAAACTCCTACAAAAAAAATTATCGAAGGGTGCCTGTTTCTCAATGGCACAGGTTTTCAGCACTCGAAGCACTTAATAGCAAGAGATTTTTACACACAGTTCTATTCACATGAGCAATCCATTTGAACAGCATCCTCATAGCCGGTTCTGATCCAAGCCGAAAGGTTTCAACCAAAAAGCGTCTTCAGATTTGACCAAGCAGTGGTTGATCTAGACAGTGTTTCCTCAGCTATTCTCTTCTTCTCCTCGGCCTCCACTACTTTTTCCTCTTGATCCCTGTACCCAGACTTCGCTTCTTCCGACTCGGCCATCAAAATCTGCCAGTCCGAAATGAGCTTTTCTCTTCTGGACTTCACTTCCTCAACTTTTTTGTTAAGCTCTTCCTCTTCTTTGGTCAGGTCACCCAACAACTGCTTATACAAGATGTGAGTCTCATGATTCTTCTTCATTGTCACAAACATTTGATCCTTCAGCAACTTCTGCATCTCGAATTCGACATTGTCCCGCTCGAAAGTCAAAAAGTCGGACGTGAACTCGTCAAAGTTGGCCCAAAAGGCCTTGACCGACTTTTGCTGGTCCTGGGATAACCCACTTTTGGCTATGCTTAGTGTTGACACTGCTTCAGCCAATCTGTCTTTTATATTTAGCTTGAAGATATCGGAAAGGCACTCCTTCAAAGACAGCTTAGCCTTCTCTACTTCTTCCAAGGTGGGAGCCTCAGATGTAGAGAGAGCACCTTTTCGATTGCTCATGTTCGACCCTCCTCTGGCTGGAGAACTCTCAGCAATGTTAATAATTTCCTCAAGATTTGAGAAATATGTGTTGAATGTATCTGTTGGTGTCGCCTGAGGAATATTTGCAGGAGGTTCAGCCAACCAAGTATTTTCAGCTGGGAGTTGGGGGGCCAAAATCTCAGCTGCAACCATCAAAGTGTTGTTCACTAAATAACCATTACGGCTGTCATGGACTTCGCTCAATAGAATGAAGGATGTGAAGCCCCAGAGACTCTCTCTTGCAGTGAAATTGTGCTCTGTCTCTGCATTTTGTTCAGATGGGAAATGGGACTTCAGTAAAAAGGGGTAACAGGTTAAAAGATCACTCCATTAGGTTCAATGAATATAAAGATTACTATGTTTGGGATCAGAAACATGGGACTCCAGAACCACAGGAGCGAAGTTAAAACGTGCTTCGAGCAAGCATTGCGACAACAAGGCCTAAACATGCTCTCTCAGTTTGCTTAATCAGAAACTTAATCTGGTTTAGTTGAAATCCAAAACCCTTCTATGTTCATTTGATATAGCACCTAAAATCCTGCAATTTGTCCCACAAACAGTATTGAGATGGTGAATCTTCACTCCTTCTAATAGTTCTAAATTGTCCAGATGTTCATGCATTCCATCTGAACTTCCGGATCCAACTACTCATATTGTCACCTCAGATGCTTTGAAATGCATAAAAACGCATGTGCAATTGGAATCGGCACAAAATGTATACACAGAAGAAACTTAGTCTCATCTACAAAGTGGGCACTCCATAAACAGATGTGCTATGATCTATTGAGTATTTCTATGACTTTGATTCCCTAAAGTCAAACAAATCCTTAGGTATTCTTTCTGAAAGAGACTTAATGGTCTTTGCCAATGTACACCACATACAATGGAATACTTCACAAAAGATGAATGATGGTGGATGTATTTCGCATGAATCACAATTTTGCAAGACATTACCATAAGCAAGATTTCTCAGGTTATGAATCAAATTTGCCATTGCACCAAATTTATGAGTCATTAATACGAATACCATCAATTGCGAGGTAATATATGTGCCTAAATTCTAACAAGACGTGAAAGAGGACTTCAGTAGCAGATATAAAATAAGGTTTCTCATCCCCCCAAAATACCATATCTCAAAATTAGATTCCAACAGCAGACAGAAAAAACCAGATATAATCAGAGTCGAGATCAACATACCCCTAATCCTAGAATTGCCATAATTGTTCTGATCAATCAGAATCAATTTGAAATGGGTGTTTCTGCTCCACCTGGATGGTAGCCTCTCAGAATCAGCGACGTCCAAGTATATTGACAAATGCTCTGTATTATTCCTCTTGGGGAAGATGAGTATTCGCCTGCTCACATCAACCGTACCAAACAGGAGAATGGATAATTCTTAGGAAAATCAACAGCTAAAGGAAACAAAAAGACAAGAACAGGCCACAATTATATCATTGCGCTTGCCAAAAATTGAATACAATGATTACCAGGCATCATTGCTGGGCGTGAACACTTTGGAGTAGTACTTATTTTGAGTCAAGCTAGTGAAGTTGGTAATCTTCCATGTGTATTTCCATGAAGTGAAACTTTGCTCTTTGATCACATGCTTCCCCATAATCCAGTCAGTTGAAGCAAAAAAGACTCGTCATCAGTCTTTACATTGAAGAACACACAACGGTTCCCAAAAATTCAAATGAAAAAATCGCAGACATCATCATTCTTTAACATCAAAACCAAACAAACACGCTCCATTTTTGACAGGTCATGAAAGGAACACAAAAAGAGCATTAAAGAATAATTTAGCCTAAATGTACAATTGACACTGTAGAAAGAATAGTTTAGCCTGCAGTGGTCACCAGGGACATCACTTATGATGCAAACAAGTGTTCTCAACCTCCACCTCATCATCATCTAGTAGTTCCTTTTATGTAACTTCCCATTAAATCCTCAGCTCTTCTTAGTTGTATATCTTAACAGGCTTCTCATGGGTATGACGATTCTGCGAATTGGGAAATCAATCATGATGCTCAACATGGAAAGACAGGCAACCGAGAGGAATTTTAACCAGGCATAAAATGGCTTACACGGCAATATCACCTTGTTCACACTGATTTTCTAAAGCAAATGCGTTAAGTACAGAGAAAAGCCATATTCACCACAACTTTATTATGGCTTTTCTTAAATGCTCACAAAATCAACTAAGGATTCACACATCCACTATCCTCATTCTGAGCATGTGTCAGCGTTTGACTACCGACTTTATTAGAAATTTCACTTAAGCTTAAGCAGCATTCAATGGTTGCATAAAACCAAGAACACACTCCTCTGCTTTCTCCATCCCACTTGTATTTTGTGGGTAAGAACTCCATCCTACATTGTGACATTTGGCCTGCTGCCCTTTATTAAACTTATACTCCATAGTCTATATACTACTTTTTTGGACTGACTTAAACAAAGCCTTATGTTCCAACACTTCCCACTACAATGGGAGCTTTGTATTCACTCCTGGTTGATTTTCAGCTTTCATCTACAAACAACTTGAATATTCCCAATTAGCTTGAAAGGGAAAGGATAAGAAATCCAAGCTGAAAACTCGGATCAATCCCAGGCCATAGGATAAAGCTTGATTTATCATTGATGTATCCTTGCTAAACTCAAAACTTTGTCCTGCATGTCCTCTCATAATTGCATATGAACAACGTGTACTCCTTTCTTCTAGAATTCTCCCAAGAATTTCTCTTGTAATTTGTCATATTTCCTCCAAATTTATAAAAACAATGCATAGATGTCTTTGCCCATCCTTATGCCTTTCCACCACAGATACCCTCCGCAAATATCAACTATTATCATCTAATGCCAACTGAATTCATGGATGATGGTATGGCTCTTTCCTATAAGTTGACAGGTCCATTAACACACTCCCCATATCAATGAACTAGTTGTGGCATAGAGAGAATCTTTGAAAGATGTTTCTTAATCTCAAGGTTATTGTGTTAATCGTAATAAATTAGTTTCTGCATGTCGTATGGCCAAAACAAAGTCCAGCAAAGTGCACGGGAAAGAAAGAGGAGTTCAACTGCATGCCGAAGACTAAGAAACACACCTCCTGACACCAGACACGCAAGTAAAGAAGAAACTCAAAACTCAAGTGATTGTAGTAAACAAATGAGGGCTAGTGGTACCTGGCGCTTATGCACATACTCCAAGAAAGAAGGAACATCTGGGTAACGAAATTCATCTTTATTGTCTATTCGAGCTTTTTGAAAGCAAATGATGTCTCCATCTCCAATCTGAGAAGAGAAATAGAGTGCTCATTTTTAAAAAATGTGCGAAAAGTGAGCTTGAACGAGATGCAATTATCCAATTTATACCTCGCTCGCTTGAAATGATGTCTTCTTATCAACAATGTTACACATGACAAAAGGCTCAAACTTTATCTCCTGGGGATAACACCAACATGAAATGAGGGCCTTAAATTTGCTTCACCAAGGATTGTGACAGAAAACTATGACGACTTTGATCTTTTAGCACAAAAACTAGATTTTTTAAGTGGCGAGCAAAGTGTGTTATGATTTTTGTGAAAAAAGTTCATATATTTAACTTCTCTGCAAATATTTAACCAACTTGAATGAAATTGAAGTATTTAGTTCTCAAAGAATAATATGTTCAAATGCAGGCTTCCTCTTTCTCTAAGGGAAGGGAAGGAACAAACCTCAAATAGTTCTAATTCTTCATCTTGATTGAAGCCTGCCATCTCGTTTAATCTTGGCAAAATCTCAATTGGTCTACCATAACTCTTCACAAAGAGCCTACCTACATATCTGGTGTCATGGAGGTAATTCTCATGTAAGATGAAGAATAAAGGTGCAAAGAAAACAGGAAAATTTTATATGAAAAGGCAAACTACCGCAGCTCTCCTTTCTTAGGGTTGTAAAGTTTAAAGAAGAGCAAAATATCTTCTTTAGATTTTTCAGGTGGTGAAACAGGAACCTGATCCTGCATTATAATGCACTGTCATTTAGAACATAGCAAAAGCTACAAAAATATGGTACCTTCCAAAGCCACCTCAGAATCGCATTCCAAAAACAAATATGCATGGCCCATGATTATAAAACATTACCAGCCCAAGCTCAACTTCCAAGAGCAGCTTTTTCACATTGTAAGCCTCATTCAGCATCTCCCTTAACTGTCCGACCTATGTTAAAGGTCATCACAATCATTAGATGATCAAACATACACAAGAAGCAATAACTCATTCTAAATACTCCAGTTTGTCCTCATTTTTATGATGAGGCTAAGCTGATTAAACAAAAATCAAAGATGACAGCAGCTTTCCTTACACCACTATCGCTAACGGCCTAGTCAATCTGTTGCCAAGAAAGTAAAATATATACTGAAGAGTTTGAGTGCGAGATATAACCTGCCCACCTAGCATCCCAATTTCCACACAAACAAGGTAAAGGCCATAGAGTAACATCTGATGCTGTCACCACCTCACGTCAATGAGTAATAAGTTTATATGGTAGATAGAAGATATTGTAAAAGAGAGTTTAGAGAGAACTCATAATTTCCATTAGGGAAAGTGACCTAAACAAATGTTAAATGTATCTAGCTTTTCTGCATTCTTTTAGGGAACTTTGACATACTTAAGAAAAGGAACCTCCCTAGTCACATAAATCAATCCATGGAATTGGAGAATGGAATTCAGCAGTAAAATGTAATTACTGGTTGTGCTTCCTCTTGGGGTGTCAAAGGCCGATTTGGACGGTAAGTATGGTTTTGCCTCTTTGCCCATAACCAGAAACGCTGACACTGCACAGGTATGCCAAACTCTCTGGCAACTTCCTCCTGTGAGTTACCAGAAAATCAGTTACATGCATCAATCAACATATCTGACAATACCATTACTAGATAGGATCCAAATGACACAGCAATGTCCACATGGCTGACATACTAGACAAACAATCTTAGTTGTTTTTACTGCCGTATCTAAATTAGCATAAAGCAATATCATCATAAAACTACTATCCGTGTACCAAAATCAGAAGACACCAAGTCAGGAGTCAGGTATACTTAAAGGTCTTTGAAGCATGGTAATTTACCAGGATATAACAATTTTCAGCTATTCAAAGATTTATGATGGTAAATTGAAAAGACGAACTACAAAATTACAATGAAAAGCAAGCACACAATCACAAAAAAAGGAGAGAGTATCGCACAGAGAGATTCTTTCAAGAGCAGATGGAAGTCAAGATGGATTCCTGAATCAGTACTGATGCAGTCAGAGAAGTAAAGACCACAAAAGCGCCAAATACAAGACTAGATTAGAGAAGAATTGTAGCTGGAACAGAATAGATGCATTCTAGGGTTTGTAGAAACCGGCAATGTGTATTGAATCAGAAAAAACTAACAACAAAGAGACTTAAAGACCTAATCATACTGGGGTGAAGCTCGAATTTGTCATTAGCTGAAGTCGTGAAAAGAGTAAACATACCTTGAAAAGAGTAAATGGCATTTGCTTTTGAATGCAAAAACTTCGGACTTTGTCATGGTCCACAAGATCAAAGTATATATCTTTTCCAATCTGGTCAACAAGATCCTCTTCTCGTGCAACCTAGCACAATAAGCTGTCGCTTTAAATAGAGTATTAACAAAAGGCCAATGCTGCTTCTGAGTATACACCTTTATTATAGTATGAAGATGGGCTTGTGCTTTGTACTGTCTCTGTTCCTCCTCTTCTTGTTCCTTCATGAAACTCATCTAAAGACAATAAGAACAAAAGTCCAACCCAATTTGTTCCCAGCTTCATGGACACTTAAAGGAGAATAGGAGCAGCATTCATCAAGAAAGTATTTTACTGTTAAATGTTCTGCAGTATCCTTCTCACTAAAATGACAAATGATTTTGTCCTTGTCACTGTCACGTCATACAAGCACGTAAGCATTTAAGTTTTTTATAGATTTTAAGGGAGAGTTGTTGAAACCAGGATTGGTCTGCGGCCACTGAAAGAGAATAAATAAGAGACATATAAGTTCATCAAAAGTCAGGCAAAGAATCAATCCGATAATCACTGGAATATATCACCACCTCCTCTCCCCCATACTGTTCTCCCAGAGCCCTCTTTGTATCTTCTTTTGTCACCCGTTCATCATCAAATTTAACCCTGAAAGTGGGAGTCTCAAGAGATGTGCTACTGATTTTTTTTAAAAAAAAGTTGCAAACAAACAGAACAATCGCCTATACATGCAACAAAGCCTTGAAACAGTCAGAGTCCCGGAACAAAATATATCCTCAACTATTATGGGCTTTTCTTAACAATTACTCGACAACAAGATTAAAAAAAGGCAATAAGTCAAAGATGAGACACATCATAGTGTGCGCAAAGACTAGAGATAAAGTTGTGGTAAGTAAAACCATCAACCTTATCAGAAAGCCAAGTTCACAAATCAACAGAGGAAAGTGCCACGGTGTCAGTGTGTGTGTGCGTGTGTGCGTGCGTGCATGTGTGTGAGAGAAAGAGAGAGTGAGAAAAGTGATGAATTCTATTTGGTAGTCTTCACCTAACATGAAGGGGATGAACTCCAAGATTGCGGTAACAACTATTAAGGAATCTACACTTGAATTGTCTCCTACATTCCATGTTTTCAAGTATATCGCAGAGCAAAAGTTTATGGGAAATGATGCAAGCTACAATAATATCCATCATAGCATGTGTATTCATTCATTATCTCATTTTAAAACCAAATCAAGCATTTAACAACATTTTAGAATTCGAAATTGTGTTCAAAATATGCTTGAAAGTGTACGATTCAAATCATAATTGGTTGGTCTTATTAAGATACGCTTCAGGAAAGGAAAATGAGCAAACTTTGCTATTTTTTGATCGCCCATTTATCCAATCAGAACATTTGAAATTGAAACTCGTCGTTGAATACGATTTGAAAGATTTGAAGTTAAGGCCTCCAGGATCACAGTCCCTGCGATTGTCCTGGTCAGGCAAAGCTACAACATGATCAGACAATCAAAGTCGGTCCTAATCATAGGTGGAAGTATGCTCAACAGCACATCAAACATTGAGAAGCAGAATGCATCAGTGTCAAAAGCAGTTAGCTTCCTCCCAACCAAAACCCGATCAACCCGATCAACCCGATCAAAATCCTAAGAAATCCTTCAATTCAGAACGCCACCCACGTCAAAGAAGAAGAAGAAGAAGAAGAAAAGAAGAAGAAACTCGAATTCTACAAATCACAGAGCGAAATGACCAGCATCAAAGAACCAGCAACAGTGAAAAGAAGCGGTAGAAACAACAGCGACCATCAACTTGTGAATCAGTAACTGATATTAGCACAGAGAGAGAGGGAGAGGAGGCGGTGATTACATTCCAAGGTGGACTCATCATAGCCATGGATGCAGAGATTTAGCGAATTCGTGATCAACCACTGGAGAAGCAGCTTAGAGAGAGAAAATGGAAAGGAGGAGGAAGGGGGGAGAGAGAGAGAGTCGCGGAAGAACACAGAGAGAATTGGAGGGAAAGTGAGTGCATATATAAGTTACCTTACAAGTCAAAAAGAAAAATGACAAAAATTGTTTTTTCATTAACTTTTATCAAGATAAAAAACTGGAGAAAGAGAAGAATCAAACCTTAAGGTTGAAGGAATGTGCCTGCGGGCTTCAATGAATTGGGTCGGGTATATTCCAATTTGTCGGGTCGAGTTTCGATTTTTTTGTTGTTGCAAAATTTATCCTTATTGCTTTGTGTTGTTGCTATCATATCAAATCATGACTTTATTCACTTCTCATGTATCATTTATTTATATTAGTTGACTTGATTCTCGAAGTCAATAATTTGGTTTAGTTTTTATTTGGACTTTTTAGTTTTATCTTTTTAAAGAAATGACTTCATGTTTTATATTTTTTAAGAGATTTCTCTCGGCAATCAATACATATGATGTTTGGTGGCTTTTATGGGCCAATTTTTTTAGCTTCTATAAAAAAAAAAGAATTTAAGCCAATGAGGATGAAATACTAGATAAAATAGAAAAAAAATATCGTGGAAACTTATGAGATGTGGTCATGGTGTGGTTATCCGATATACTCGGGGATTCTTCCATTCGAATATATGGCAAATTAGCGCTGTTCTACGATCTATTGTTTAGAGATATTGACTTCAACGGAATTGGCCCTCCAATCATGAGTCATTTCTACGCTAAAGCAAGCAAGGCCATTGCTCTCTTGTTGATTTATGAAAGTCCATGATTTGGATGAATTGTCCAACTTTCATATACATCGGAAATAATTCGCCTTTGTAGCTAGTTGGCTATATTGATTTCATGGATGAACTTGATGTATCTAAAAGCATTCTTCTCTTTACTTGTCATTAATGACATACAAGTGTCTCGATCATTCTTTACAAGGTAACTAATACTCCTTTTTGCATGCAACTTGTGATTAAATATGTTGTTTATAAACAACACGGCATGTGTAGTGCATGCTTTAGAAAGATTACATAGGTGAGAAGGGAAGAAGCAAAAAAAGCAAAAGAAACATGAAGCATGAGATTTGACCCGACGAAGTACTTGAGTTTATTTACTTATTATCGAAACTTAATGAGACCTGAACTGAAAAATGTTCAAAAAATTCTATTTGGTTTGGATCAGGTTGGTCAAGGTCATGTAATTTGACACCCCTAAAGGTGGCTACAGTTGAGGCGCTGCCGCCCATGCACTCTTGAGGCTCCAACATCCGTCAAGAAATTTAGGCCAAGCTGACACATATAACACCTCACCTTCGTGTTATATAGGGAAATCTTGAGCGTGCGTGTGTTGGGATCGAACCAGGCGAGGTCGTGACTCTGACCAATTGCCGGCAAGGCCTGCCATCACAAATAGCCACTTGCAAGGGTGTCAAGAATTGAGCCGAATACTGAAATTTTGTGCATTTTCGGTCTCGTTTAGTTCGGTTTCAATTTGATTAATCAAAAAATAATCGTTAACTTTTCTGCTTTGGTTTGATTTTCGGTTTGGTTTGGTTAACCAAACCGAACCGGAATTCTCAATAAAAATTGAACAATCTCTATTCTTTATAAACTCTTCTTCACTTTGGTTCTAACAATCAAAGCAAATATAGGAAAATCGAAAAATCGAACCGAATAGAACTGAATCGGATTTTCAGTTTGGTTCAGGATAGATTCGGTTTTGTTTGGTATCATGCCTTATCGGTTCGGTTCGATTTTTCTAAAAAAATCGAATCAAACCGAACCATTTATACCCCTAACCACCTGTTAGTGATGACCATTCTAGGGTTAAAGGGTCATAGCCCTCCCACAGATTTGAGCAAAAGTGACCCTCGCTCAAATATGCAGTGAGTGTGTTGCCTCACCTAAATTAGACAAAAATTGCAGCCCTCAATTAGATATGTCTTGGAGTGATGAGGGCCCCCATCCCCCCAAGCGCAGCCATCGATGAGGGTCGTAGGACCCTTGAATAATGGCTAGGAAAAAGACATGAGAATAATTGTCAAGCCGGAAGAATAGGATGCTATGGCACTAATATGGATATTCATATATTGATGTGGCGCTGACATATGTCACATTAGCATTTCTATCCATAAATTTGACGAAAGTTCCAACTTGAAGAACCAGGTGCCGAGTTTGGGGACGAATTACACAAGAAAGATAAGGACATTTAATGAATAGTTTTGCACCTGTAATATCTGTGCGTTTTGACCTTTTGATTGTTCAAAAAGTCAAAAAGTTGTTTAATAAAAAAGAAAAAGAAAAAGGTAGACATCTAAAAGGAAAAGAAAAACAATAGAGGGAGAATGGCCAACGGAAAGGGAAACAAAAGGAAAAGAAAAAGAAGAAGAAAGAATGGGAAGAAAAAGGGAAACTCGTCAAGTCGGAAGAAAAGAAAGTTAGATTTATTTCGTTTTTGCAACTGTCGATAAGAATTCAAACCTTGCTCGTCTAATTGAAGTAGCTTTTGGAATTATGGCATAAATTTGATATTGTGTGAAATTTGAACTACGAGGCCCAATTTTTAAGTTGTTAAGTAGAGAAATTTAATTAAAATGATAAATTAGGGCATTGTGAAACCATTGGGTTTGACGAAAATTGATTTGGAGTAACAGCTTAGTCAAAGCGAAATTTTAAAGTTTTTCCTTTGAGCTCCTCGTTGTGTATAGCTTTATCTATCCTCTTTGGACAAGAGTTTTGTTAGAACGTGCATGATAACCATATTATTTTTCTATTTTTCTATTTTTTATTTTTTATTTTGGGGAATAGGTTTGTAATGGGAATATTTTTGGTAACATAATTTCATTTTTCTATTTCTAAAATTAATTTTTAGTTTAGAATTAGGTTTGGAACAAAAATGAGAAGTAAATTTGTTTTACTTCTCTAATTCTGGAATAAAAATGAGAAATAAAATTTTTTCTCATCGCTTACCTTCGCTACTAGCTAGCAGCCCATTTGCAACTGCCAACCATTTGCTTGCTTGCTAGCGCTAGTTGCTGGGGATGAAAAAATTTTGTATCGTTATCAAATGAATTTCTTCTCTAGCATAGTAATTTTGGAAAATTATCAAACACGTATTTTTGTTTAGGATGCACATGGTAACCGTTCTATTTCTATTTTGGAATATATTTCTATTCCGCACTGTTTTTGGAATAGAAATTCATTTGGTAAAATAATTTCATTTTTCTATTTCTAGAATAGATTTCTATATTAGAAATATGTTTGGAATAGAAATTAGAAATAAAAAAATTTTACTTTTCTATTTCTAGAATAGAAATAATAAATTGTTTCTCTTTCTTATTTCTCACCCGAAGGAGTTTCTTGCAGTTCGCCGCTCACCACCACCACCACCACCACCACCCCCGCCCACTGTTGCCATTGGTCACCAGGCACTGTCACCACCACCGCCACTTGGGAAAGTGAAATTTTATTGATTGTCAAATGAATTTCTATTCCAAGAATAGAAATTTTTTGTCATTATCAAACACGTTTTTTGGTTCAGAAACTTATCCAGAAATAGAAATAGAAAAATTTATTTCTCTTCCATAAATCAATTTTTGGCAAAAATGTTATCATTTGCACCCTTAGAAACTTGTCTAAATAATAGAAATAAATTATTTCTAGCTAGAAACTGATTTCTAAAACTGAATGGTTGTCATTAACATGTAGGAGTCATTTAGTAGCGAGTAAGCTTGGTTTAGCCAATTCTTAGTTGAGGATTGTTTTTACTCATTTTGATGTTGTTACTCACTTATTTAATAGGATTGTGAGTTCGACGATTCAAGTAACCTTTGTTGTTTAGTCTCGAGTGTTCCTAGGTAAGTATTGTTATTTCTTCTTTAAATTTGTAAACTCATATTTTGAAAATGAAAATGATTAGATGTATTATGTGTAAAGTGTTGATGTATAACTTTTGATCGGGCATTTGCTACCATATTTATTATTTGAAATGGTTTAAGAAATGCTTGTGAAATGAATTTTTAAAGGTTATTTATACATATTTGTGAATTTACGAAATGCTTTATGAAAAGTATTTATAGTGGTTAAGCTGAGTTGCGAAAGGTTATATGTTTGTTCGTAAAATGTATTCTAGTTTATGATATGAATTGGATTTTTGGTTTTGGAGAATGATGTTAACGTTCATTGCCCTTGTGAACCCAATTAGGGGTTTCTAGGTATGCATACTGGTTTAGAATATTTCTAGGCCAAGCCACTAATTGATAATAAGTGGAGACTTTGCTAAGGGAAATTTTTATCACGTTGTCACTAGGAGTTGTGTTATAACCATAGTTGAATATTGAACAATAAATTGGTCAATGGAATAAACCATTGACGTTTAATTTGATAGAGAATAATCAATGGACTTAACCAATGATGATTGAATTGCAATGGTGGATTAGATGAGTATTTTTTTGATTTGTGTAAAACTTTGTTGAAATGAATCATATCATATTTGATTTGATATGTATATTATATCTTGAGTTTGGAGCATGAGTTTCTGGTATTGCTTTATATATATGCATAGCGTTACTCAATCTACTTAGAAGTGATATACTATTCATTAGGTTATGGTTGTTCATACCATTCGTCTTGAATGTTTTTTAGGTTCATCAGTTAGTAGCAAGTAAAAAGAGAGTGTTCGCGTTAACCCGGGGCATTTTTTATGGATGAATTTTTAGGTATGATCTTAGTTAAATGTTTATTTTTTGAGCTGTGTATGATTGAGATGAGTTTACTAAGTTAGTTATTATTTGGAGATTAATTATTACTTTTTATAGATTATAAAAACTTTGATGTTGTAACTAATTTACTAGTTTATCATATCTTATATACTATATATATATATATATAATATATGAGATATATGTTTTAGTAACATGTTGTTGGTTGAATTTGAAGCTACGTCCTACCAGTGGAAGGACGGTTGCACCATCCTCATGCTTCTTAGTTTTGGGGCATGACAGTAACGGTTCAAGGACCTCTAGTCCTCGTGACATGAAAACATGGCTAAATTCATTGACAATAATATTGATTTAATGCAACAAATTTTAAATAAGACAGTTTGTGATTATGTTGGAACAACCAGTTGAGACGCAATTGCAGAGAGAGAAGATGGAAAGGGAGGAGCAAGGCAAGAAGGAAGGAAGAAGAAGTGTCGCGGAAATTTTGCGAAGGGAAGGACACGACGGAGATTTTGCGGGAAGGAGAAGGGCGGGAGCGTAATTGCGCGGAGTACAGCAGCCAATGGCGGGCTTGGAGACTGTCGGGGCGGGCAGGGGCGAGCGGATGACGTGGCGGATGACGAGGTTCACGTGCGCGCGGGGAACAGAATCCTAGTACTTCGCCTGAGATTCCTTCCGCCTCCTTTTCCTTTTTTGGTTTTTTATTCTTTAATGAAAGCACCCAAAGCATCTTTTGAAAATGCTTACGTGTTACGTTACATGACAATTAGAATTATTTTTTAAAAATGTTAATTTAAAGTTTTAAAAATAAAAATCTTAGAAAGGAAAATGAAAAATCGAGCGTTGGAGTTTGAGGAAGAGTAGCAACGTGGAAGCGCCTTTGCCTCCGCCTCTGCTAGCGCCCATGCTATGCTAATCTCATGTATATATTAACTTACTCTTGTGTTGAGTAAGAAAATTGGGATTGTGCATGCATGTCGCGCCTAAATTTGATGAAATCATGGCCCTCACTTGTTATTGGGAAGGTCGATTAGGGTGAGTATCGGTCCAAGGTCAACTTTGGATAGATCCTGAATTGACCCATCTGGTTCCCAAGGAGACTGGATTGATCTTTGGTTCTGAAATCCTCGGACCCTGTACTGTGCAAACTGGACCAACTCTATACATATTAAATTATTTATATATAATATGTATTATATGTATTATATATATTATACATTATGTGCTTTTGTATATTATGAACCCTAGCGCCTCCACCTTCATTCTCTTCGCAATTGAGTTTGTCGTGTAAATTAAAGACTAAAAATTATATAAAAAAAGAAGAAAAGAAACCTTCTTCACCCTGCCTCGACCTTGCTCACTCGCCTTGGCCTCATTTGCCTCATGCACCTTCCTCATTGCTCACCTCGTGACTTGCTTCTTTTCACTTGCGTTTGTTCACTCGCCTTACCGCTCACCTCTATTCTCTTTCCATGCACATTCATTTTTATGGTTTTTTATTTTTAAAAAGTGCAAATTTTTGTTATTAACTTATCTTATATTTGTATTTGATATGTATTGGTATTTTGATTGCTTAATATTATATTATTGATGGATATGTAATTTGAAATAGTACAAAAAATGAATTTAAAAATAATCAATTGCTCTTGAGTTAACCTTGGAATCGAGGCCCAACCCATAGGATCGGTCCAATCCTTGATCCTAAGCTCAACAGGGTTGGTCCTCGGTACCAAAAATTAAGGACCAATACTGCATAGCTTAGTCCCTAGGTTAAGTGATGGACTGGCCCAACTTGGATCATGCTCACTCCTAAGGTTGACCATGACCTAGCCACTTGTTGGCAAGGACTGCTTTGGGATAACTTATTACACCACTAAAATTTAGTAAATATGCGAATTACCAATTTTAGTGGTAAGATCTTATCACTAATGGCAAATTTTTAAGCAACTTGATAAATTATCAAGAACTAGAAACTTTCCAGTGGAATTAGCGACTTATGGATACATGCTCACTTTTCGGGGACCAATGTCACAACCAGTGAACCAAGTGAAGATATTTATCAATGGAAAATGCTAAATAAGTTGATAATTTACTATAGACTTAGAACTTAGGCTTTGGTAATTTCCTTACTTGGTCTGTAACTTGTTGCCCAAAAAGCGAACCTACGCTTACATGGTAAGTTACTAATTTGCCTAGTACCAAACTAAGTCCAATGGTAAGGTTTTATTTCCAATGGTTTTTTTTCCAAAATATTTGATATTTTATTGTGGGATTTGGTGTTGGAAAAATTCATCAAATTGTTTGTAACTTACTATAGAAGAAAAAGGGGGCATTTTACTTCATTTGAAATTACTAAGTTGGATTTTATTTTAAAAATAGCAAATTCCTTGTCTTGTTGGTAACTTACCAACTTGTGAATGATCTTACCTTAATAAGTTAATAATTCTAATATAAGTCACTAATTATATTGGTTATATTGGTGAGGTTTTATTTTTTCGACAGTAAATTTCTATGGAAAAATAGATAATTTATATTCGATTGTAAGATCTTAGTTATAATGCAAAATTTTCGCTTTGGGTGGTAAATTTCTACAAAAAATGACTTATAACTGAAAGAAAACTACATCACAATGAAGACATACATCGTCACCCACGGACAATTAAGCAGACCGACGCAAAGCATCCATAGGATCACAAACCTCTGATGAAATAACTGAAAGAAAACCACAGAAAATGTGAAAATCTAAGTGTAGAAAAGCACAGCAGATGTGGAAACTCCTACAAAAAAAATTATCAAAGGGTGCCTGTTTCTCAATGGCACAGGTTTTTAGCACTCGAAGCACTTAATAGCAAGAGATTTTTACACAGTTCTATTCACATGAGCAATCCATTTGAACAGCGTCCTCATAGCCGGTTCTGATCCAAGCCGAAAGGTTTCAACCAAAAAGCGTCTTCAGATTTGACCAAGCAGTGGTTGATCTAGACAGTGTTTCATCAGCTATTCTCTTCTTCTCCTCGGCCTCCGCTACTTTTTTCTCTTGATCCCTGTACCCAGACTTCGCTTCTTCCGACTCGGCCACCAAAATCTGCCAGTCCGAAATGAGCTTTTCTCTTCTGGACTTCACGTCCTCAACTTTGTTGTTGAGCTCTTCCTCTTCTTCGGTCAGGTCACCCAACAGCTGTTTATACAAGATGTGAGTCTCATGATTCTTCTTCATTGTCACAAACATATGATCCTTCAGCAACTTCTGCATCTCGAATTCGACATTGTCCCGCTCGAGAGTCAAAAAGTCGGACGTGAACTCGTCAAAGTTGGCCCAAAAGGCCTTGACCGACTTTTGCTGGTCCTGGGATAACCCACTTTTGGCTATGCTTAGTGTTGACACTGCTTCAGCCAATCTGTCTTTTATATTTAGCTTGAAGATATCGGAAAGGCACTCCTTCAAAGACAGCTTAGCCTTCTCTACTTCTTCCAAGGTGGGAGCCTCAGATGTAGAGAGAGCACCTTTTCGATTGCTCATGTTCGACCCTCCTCTGGCTGGAGAACTCTCAGCAATGTTAATAATTTCCTCAAGATCTGAGAAATATGTGTTGAATGTATCTGTTGGTGTCGCCTGAGGAATATTTGCAGGAGGTTCAGCCAACCAAGTATTTTCAGCTGGGAGTTGGGGGCCAAAATCTCAGCTGCAACCATCAAAGTGTTGTTCACTAAATAACCATTACGGCTGTCATGGACTTCGCTCAATAGAATGAAGGATGTGAAGCCCCAGAGACTCTCTCTTGCAGTGAAATTGTGCTCTGTCTCTGCATTTTGTTCAGATGGGAAATGGGACTTCAGTAAAAAGGGGTAACAGGTTAAAAGATCACTCCATTAGGTTCAATGAATGTAAAGATTACTATGTTTGGGATCAGAAACATGGGACTCCAGAACCACAGGAGCGAAGTTAAAGCATGCTTCGAGCAAGCATTGCGACAACAAGGCCTAAACATGCTCTCTCAGTTTGCTTAATCAGAAACTTAATCTGGTTTAGTTGAAATCCAAAACCCTTCTATGTTCATTTGATATAGCACCTAAAATCCTGCAATTTGTCCCACAAACAGTATTGAGATGGTGAATCTTCACTCCTTCCAATAGTTCTAAATTGTCCAGATGTTCATGCATTCCATCTGAACTTCCGGATCCAACTACTCATATTGTCACCTCAGATGCTTTGAAATGCATAAAAACGCATGCAATTGGAATTGGCACAAAATGTATCCCACAGAAGAAACTTAGTCTCATCTACAAAGTGGGCGCTCCATAAACAGATGTGCTATGACCTATTGAGTATTTGTATGACTTTGATTCCCTAAAGTCAAACAAATCCTTAGGTATTCTTTCTGAAAGAGACTTAATGGTCTTTGCCAATGTACACCACATACAATGGAATACTTCACAAAAGATGAATGATGGTGGATGTATTTCACATGAATCACAATTTTGCAAGACATTAGCACAAGCAAGATTTCTCAGGTTATGAATCAAATTTGCCATTGCACCAAATTTATGAGTCATTAATACGAATACCATCAATTGCAAGGTAATATATGTGCCTAAATTCTAACAAGACGTGAAAGGGGACTTCAGTAGCAGATATAAAATAAGGTTTCTCATCCACCCAAAATACCATATCTCAAAATTAGATTCCAACAGCAGACAGAAAAAACCAGACATAATCAGAGTCAAGATCAACATACACCTAATCCTAGAATTGCCATAATTGTTCTGATCAATCAGAATCAATTTGAAATGGGTATTTCTGCTCCACCTGGATGGTAGCCTCTCAGAATCAGCGACGTCCAAGTATATTGACAAATGCTCTGTATTATTCCCCTTGGGGAAGATGAGTATTCGCCTGCTCACATCAACCGTACCATACAGAAGAATGGATAATTCTTAGGAAAATCAACAGCTAAAGGAAACAAAAAGACAACAACAGGCCACAATTATATCATTGCGCTTGCCAAAAATTGAATACAATGATTACCAGGCATCATTGCTGGGCGTGAACACTTTGGAGTAGTACTTATTTTGAGTCAAGCTAGTGAAGTTGGTAATCTTCCATGTGTATTTCCATAAAGTGAAACTTTGCTCTTTGATTGCATGCTTCCCCATAATCCAGTCAGTTGAAGCAAAAAAGACTCGTCATCAGTCTTTACATTGAAGAACACACAACGGTTCCCAAAAATTCAAATGAAAAAATCGCAGACATCATCATTCTTTAACATCAAAACCAAACAAGCACGCTCCATTTTTGACAGGTCATGAAAGGAACACAAAAAGAGCATTAAAGAATAATTTAGCCTAAATGTACAATCGACACTGTAGAAAGAATAGTTTAGCCTGCAGTGGTCACCGGGGACAACACTTATGATGCAAACAAGTGTTCTCAACCTCCACCTCATCATCATCTAGTAGTTCCTTTTATGTAAGGTCCCATTAAATCCTCAGCTCTTCTTAGTAGTATATCTTAATAGGCTTCTCATGGGTATGACGATTCTGCGAATTGGGAAATAAATCACGATGCTCAACATGGAAAGACAGGCAACCGAGAGGAATTTTAACCAGGCATAAAATGGCTTACACGGCAATATCACCTTGTCCACACTGATTTTCTGAAGCAAATGCGTTAAGTACAGAGAAAAGCCATAGTCACCACAACTTTATTATGGCCTTTCTTAAATGCTCAAAATCAACTAAGGATTCTCACATGCACTATCCTCATTCTGAGCATGCGTCAGCGTTTGACTACCGACTTTATTAGAAATTTCACTTAAGCTTAAGCGGCATTCGATGGTTGCATAAAACCAAGAACACACTCCTCTGCTTTCTCCATCCCACTTGTAATTTGTGGGTAAGAACTCCATCCTACATTGTGACATTTGGCCTGCTGCCCTTTATTAAACTTATACTCCATAGTCTATATACCACTTTTTTGGACTGACTTAGACAAATCCTTATGTTCCAACGCCCACTACAATGGGAGCTTTGTATTCATTCCTGGTTGATTTTCAGCTTTATCTGCAAACAACTTGAATATTCCCAATTTTCTTGAAAGGGAAAGGATAAGAACTCCAAGCTGAAAACTTGGATCAATCCCAGGCCATAGGATAAAGCTTGATTTATCATTGATGTATCCTTGCTAAACTCAAAACTTTGTCCTGCATGTCCTCTCATAATTGCATATGAACAACATGTACTCCTTTCTTCTAGAATTCTCCAAAGAATTTCTCTTTTAATTTGTCATATTTCCTCCAACTTTATAAAAACAATGCATAAATGTCTTTGCCCATCCTTACACCTATCCACCACAGATACCCTCCGCAAATATCAACTATTATCATCTAATGCCAACTGAATTTATGGATGATGGTATGGCTCTTTCCTATAAGTTGACAGGTCCATTAACACACTCCCCATAGCAATGAACTAGTTGTGGCATAGAGAGAATCTTTGAAAGATGTTTCTTAATCTCGAGGTTATTGTGTTAATCGTGATAAATTAGTTTCTGCATGTCGTATGGCCAAAACAAAGTCCAGCAAAGTGCACGGGAAAGAAAGAGGAGTTCAACTGCATTCCGAAGACTAAGAAACACACATCCTGACACCAGACGCAAGTAAAGAAGAAACACAAAACTCAAGTGATTGTAGTAAACAAACGAGGGATAGTGGTACCTGGCGCTTATGCACATACTCCAAGAAAGAAGGAACATCTGGGTAACGAAATTCATCTTCATTGTCTATTCGAGCTTTTTGAAAGCAAATGATGTCTCCATCTTCAATCTGAGAAGAGAAATAGAATGATCATTCTTAGAAAATGTGCGAAAAGTGAGCTTGAATGAGATGCAATTATCCAATTTATACCTGGCTCGTTCGAAATGAGAACTTCTTGTCAACATGCTCACACATGACAAAAGGCTCGAACTTTATCTCCTGGGGATAACACCGGCATGAAATGAGGGCCTTAAATTTGCTTCACCAAGGATTGTGACAGAAAACTATGACGACTTTGATCTTTTAGCACAAAAACTAGATTTTTTAAGTGGCGAGCAAAGTGTGTTATGATTTTTGTGAAAAAAGTTCATATATTTAACTTCTCTGAAAATATTTAACCAACTTGAATGAAATTGAAGTATTTAGTTCTCAAAGAATAATATGTTCAAATGCAGGCTTCGTCTTTCTCTAAGGGAAGGGAAGGAACAAACCTCAAATAGTTCTAATTCTTCATCTTGATTGAAGCCTGCCATCTCGTTTAATCTTGGCAAAATCTCAATTGGTCTACCATAACTCTTCACAAAGAGCCTACCTACATATCTGGTGTCATGGAGGTAATTCTCATGTAAGATGAAGAATAAAGGTGCAAAGAAAGCAGGAAAATTTTATATATTAAAAGGCAAACTACCGCAGTTCTCCTTTCTTAGGGTTGTAAAGTTTAAAGAAGAGCAAAATATCTTCTTTAGATTTTACAGGTGGTGAAACAGGAACCTGATCCTGCATTATAATGCACTGTCATTTAGAACATAGCAAAAGCTACAAAAATATGGTACCTTCCAAAGCCACCTCAGAATCGCATTCCAAAAACAAATATGCATGGCCCATGATTATAAAACATTACCAGCCAATGCTCAACTTCCAAGAACAGCTTTAATTTCGAATTGTAAGGCTTGCTCTGTATCTCCCTTAGCCTTCCAACCTATGTCAAAGGTCATCACAATCATTAGATGATCAAACATACACGAGAAGCAATAACTCATTCTACATACTCCAGTTTGTCCTCATTTTTATGATGAGGCTAAGCTGATTAAACAAAAATCAAAGATGACAGCAGCTTTCCTTACACCACTACGCTAACGGCCCAGTCAATCTGTTGCCAAGAAAGTAAGATATATACTGAAGAGTTTGAGTGCGAGATATAACCTGCCCACCTAGCATCCCAATTTCCACACAAACAAGGTAAAGGCCATAGAGTAATCTCTGATACTGTCACCACCTCACGTCAATGAGTAATAAGTTTATATGGTAGATAGAAGATATTGTAAAAGAGAGTTTAGAGAGAACTCATAATTTCCATTAGGGAAAGTGACAGGGAAAGTGACCTAAACGAATGTTAAATGTATCTAGCTTTTCTGCATTCTTTTAAGGAACTTTGACATACTTAAGAAAAGGAACCTCCCTAGTCACATAAATCAATCCATGGAATTGGAGAATGGAATTCAGCAGTAAAATGTAATTACTGGTTGTGCTTCCTCTTGGGGTGTCAAAGGCCGATTTGGACGGTAAGTATGGTTTTGCCTCTCTGCCCATAACCAGAAACGCTGACACTGCACAGGTACGCCAAACTCTCTGGCAACTTCCTCCTGTGAGTTACCAGAAAATCAGTTACATGCATCAATCAATATATCTGACAATACTATTACTAGATAGGATCCAAATGACACAGCAATGTCCACATGCCTGACATACTAGACAAACAATCTTAGTTGTTTTTACTGCCGTATCTAAATTAGCATTAAGCAATATCATCATAAAACTACTATCTGTGTACCAAAATCAGAAGACACCAAGTCAGGAGTCAGGTATACTTAAAGGTCTTTGAAGCATAGTAATTTACTAGGATATAACAATTTTCAGCTATTCAAAGATTTATGATGGTAAATTGAAAAGACGAACTACAAAATTACAATGGAAAGCAAGCACACAATTCACAAAAAAAAGGAGAAAGTATTGCACAGAGAGATTCTTTCAAGAGCAGATGGAAGTCAAGATGGATTCCTGAATCAGTACTGATGTAGTCAGAGAAGTAAAGACAACAAAAGCACCAAATACAAGACTAGATTAGAGAAGAATTGTAGCTGGAACAGAATAGATGCATTCTAGGGTTTGTATAAACCGGCAATGTGTATTGAATCAGAAAAAAACTAACAAGAAAGAGACTTAAGGACCTAACCATACTGGGGTGAAGCTCGAATTTGTCATTAGCTAAAGTCATGAAAAGTGTAAACATACCTTGAAAAGAGTAAATGGCATTTGCTTCTGAATGCAAAAACTTCGGACTTTGTCATGGTCCACAAGATCGAAGTATATATCTTTTCCAATCTGGTCAACAAGATCCTCTTCTCGTGCAACCTAGCATAATAAGCTGACGCTTTAGATATAATATTAACAAAAGGCCAATGCTGCTTCTGAGTATACACCTTTATTATAGTATGAAGATGGGCTTGTGCTTTGTACTGTCTCTGTTCCTCCTCTTCTCGTTCCTTCATGAAACTCATCTAAAGACAATAAGAAGATAAGTCCAACCCAATTTGTTCCCAGCTTCATGGACACTTAAAGGAGAATAGGAGCAGCATTCATCAAGAAAGTATTTTACTGTTAAATGTTCTGCAGTATCCTTCTCACTAAAATGACAAATGATTTTGTCCTTGTCACTGTCACGTCATACAAGCACGTAAGCATTTAAGTTTTTTATAGATTTTAAGGGAGAGTTGTTGAAACCAGGATTGGTCTGCGGTCACTGAAAGAGAATAAATAAGAGACATATAAGTTCATCAAAAGTCAGGCAGAGAATCAATCCGATTATCAGTGTAATATATCATCTCCTCCTCTCCCCCATACTGTTCTCCCATAGCCCTCTTTGTATCTTCTTTTGTGACCCGTTCATCATAAAATTTGACTCTGAAAGTGGGAGTCTCAAAAGATGTGCAACTCATAAAAAAAAAAGTTGCAAACAAGCAGACCAATCGCCTATACATGCAACAAAGCCTTGTAACAGTCAGTCCCAGAACAAAATATATCCTCAAATATTATAGGCTTTTCTTAACAATACTCGAGAACAAGATTAAAAAAAACAGGGAATAAGTCAAAGATGTGACATGTCGTAGTGTAGCGCACAGACCTGAGATAAAGTTGTGGTAAGTAAAGCCATCAACCTTATAACAAAGCCGAGTTCACAAATCATCACAGGAAAGTGCCAGAGTGTGTGTGTGTGTGTGCGCGTGAGAGAGAGAGAGAGAGAGAGAGAGAGAGAGAGAGAGAGAGAGGTGGTGAGTTCTACTTGGTAGTCTACACCTAACACGAAGGGGATTAACTCCAACAATACGGTAACAAGAAGACTGTTTGGGTAAAAAATAAATCACGGAAATGAAGATTCGCCTGTGGAGAAGTATATGAAGTTGTGATAATACTACAAATTGAGGAATCTACATTTAAGGGTCTCCTACATTCCATGTTTTCAATTATATCGCAGAACAAAAGTTTATGGGAAATGATGCAAGCTACAATAATATCCATCATAGCATGTGTATTCATTCATTAACTCATTTTAAAACCAAATCAAGCATTTAAGAACTTTTTAGAATTCGAAATTGTGTTCCAAATATGCTTGAAAGTGGACGATTCGAATCATAATCAATTCGTGCTCTTATGATAGGCTTGAGGAAAGAAAAATGAGTATAAAATTGCTATTTTTTGATTGCCCATTTATAAAATGTGAACGTTTGAAATTGAAACTCGTCGTTTAATACGGTTCGAAAGACTAGAAGTTAAGGCCTCCGGGTAGGATCACAGTTCTTGCGATTGTCCTTATCAGGCAAAGCTACAGCATAGCGATCAGACAAAGTCGGTCCTAATCATGGGCGGGAAGCATGCTTTACGGCACGTCAGTATTGAGAAGCAGAATGCATCAGTGTCAGAAGCAGTTAGCTTCCTCCCAACGCCAAAACCCGATCAACCCGATCAAAATCCCAAGAAATCCTTCAATTCAGGAGGCCACCCACGTCGAAGAAGAAGAAGAAGAAGAAGTCGAATTCTACGAATCACAGAGCGAAATGACCAGCATCAAAGAACCAGCAACAGTGAAAAGAAGCGGTAGAAACAAGAGCAACCATCAACTTGTGATTCACTAACTGATATTAGCACAGAGAGAGAGGGAGAAGAGGCGGTGATTACATCCCGAGGTGGACACATCATAGCCATCGAACGCAGAGATTTTGCGAATTCTTGATCAACCACTGGGAAAGCGGCTTAGAGGAAGGGAAGAGAGAGACAATGGGAAGACCACAGGGAGAGTTGGAGGGAAAGTGAGGGCTTATATATGTCACCTCACAAGACAATAAGGACAAAAAATTTGTTTTTTTTTTATTCATAAGAAAAAAAATTGAAGAGAGGGAGAGAAAAATCAAACCTTAAGATTGAAGGAACGTGCCTAGGGGTGTCAACGGATTGGGTCCAGTATATTTTAAGTTGTCGGGTTGGGTTTTATTTTTTATTTTTTTATTTGGAGCTTATTTGTATTGCTTTGGGTTGTTGCTATCATATAAAATAATAGCCATCCATTTCTCACATATTCTTTATTTATATTTATTGGCTTGATTTTCGAAGTCAATAATTTGGTTTAGTTTTAATTTTAATTTGTTAATTTTAACTTTTTTTAAAGAATGACTTAGTGTTTTATATTTTTAAGAGATTTCCCATGCCAATCAATACATATGGGGTTCGGTGGCCTTCATGGGCCTATTTTTTTAGCTTCTTTTTTAAAATAGAAAAAAGAATTTAAGTCAATAAGGACGAAATACTAAAAAAATAGAATAAAATTATCGAGGAAACTTATGAGATGTGATCATGGTGTGGTTATCCGATATAATCATGGGTTCTTTCGCTAGGATATATGGCAAATCAGTGCCATTTAACGATTTATCGCTGAGAGGTGTTGGCCCCGACGGAGTCGGCCCTCCAAATCACGAGTCATTTCTATGCCCAAGCAAGCAAGGCTATTGTTCTCTTATTCATTCAGGAAAGTTCATGTTCTTGATGAATTGTCGAACTTTCATTTACGTGGGAAATGATTCATCTCTATAGTCAGTTGCATCATTGGCTATATTGATTTCATGGATGAACTTGATATATCTAAAAGCATTCTTCTCTTTACACGCCATTAATGACACACGAATCTCTTTATCTTTCTTTATAAAGTAATTAATATTCCTTTTCGCATGCGACTTGTGAATAAATGAATTGCTTTCAAACAATACTATATGTGTAGTGCGCGCTTTAGAAAGATTACCTAGGTGAGAAAGGAAGAAGGAAAAGGAAAAGGAAAAGGAAAAAGAAAAAGAAAAAGAAACACAAAACACGAGACCCGACTCGACAAACTACTTGAGTTTATTTACTTATTACTTGAACTGAATGAGTCATGAACCAAAAGATATCTGGAAAAATTCGACTCAATTTGGGTCGAGTCAATTAGGGTCGTGTAATTTTGACACCGCTAACGGTGGCTACAATTGAGGCACTGCCACCGCCCATGTACTGTTGAGGCTCCAACATCCGTCACCAAATTCAGGCCAAGCCGACACATATAACACCTCACCTTTGTGTTATATAGGAAAATCATAAGCGTGCATGGGTCGTGTTCGAACCAAGTGAGGTCGTGGCCCTAACCAATTGCCGACAATGTATGCCATGACAAATAACCACTTGTTAGTGATGACCACTTTAGGGTTAAGGAGCATAGTCCTCCCACAGATTTGAGCAAATGTGACCCTTGCTCAAATCTACAGTGAGCGTGTTGCCTCACCTAAATGAGACGAAAAGTCACGGCCCTCATCTAGATATGCCTTGGAGTGATGAGGGCCACGATCCCACCAAGCGTAGCCATCGATTAGGGTCAGTTTACCCTTAAATAGTGGTTAGGAAAAAGAAATGAGAATAATTGCCAAGATGGAAGAATAGGATGTAGTGGCGCTAACATGGATGTTCATAAGCTGATGTGATGACGATCGCATTTTTATCCATAAATTTGACGAAAGGTCCAACTTGAAGAACAAGTTACCTAGCTTTTACACACAAGAAAGTTAAAGGACATTTGGACTTGAGCAGGTTTTTGAAAAGCTTAAGGGGGAAGAAATAAGCGGGAGATATGTCATGGGGTGGAAGACCCTATAATGTCTTATAATGTTACCCCCCGTATTCCCTCTCACTTGGGATTGATTGGTAATTATAGAACCCTTCGATAGTAAAGGTAGACATTATATCAGGACTCCGATTTTGACTACCACCGAGTAGCAAATGTACAGTAGCCTCCGGGTCTGGGATGAGGAGGAGTAGGTGAAATGCTTATTGCTTGATAGGTTATCCTATGGATTAAGTCTTGTAAACGACCGCTTGACCAAATACCTCCTATTACAAGACTAAGATGCAGTGGTGCTAACATGGATATTCGTATACTAATGCGACGCTGACGTTTGTCATATTAGCATTTCTATCCATAAATTTGATGAATGTTCCAACTTGAAGAACAAGGTACCTAGCTTTTTACACACAAGAAAGTTAAGAGCACTTACTAGATATTTTTAGCTGTAATATATGTGCGTTTTGACCATTTGACTGGTCAAAAAGTCAAAAAGCTATTTAGTAAGAAAAAGAAAAGAAAAAGGTGGACATCCAAAAGGAAAAGAAAAACTATATATAAAGAAAAAGGCAAACAGAAAGGGAAACAAAAGGAAAAGAAAAAAGAAAAAGGGGGGAGGGGTGCATGCCCCAACCTTATCAAGCCGGATTTATTTTGTTTTGCAACGCTTGATAATGCTTCAAACCTTATTTGTCTAATCATAATAGTTTTCAGAATCATGGTGCAAATTTAACGTAGTGTGAAATTTAAACTACAAGGTCCGATTTTTAAGTTATTAAATTAAAGGGTAACATAATCCCACGGCTTAAACTCCCTTCCTACATTTGTTAGGACCAACTTTTGTTACTATAATGCGCATCAGACCGAATCCTACCTGTTCTAGCGAATTTTTTTTTCCTAGAATTTGTAGCAATTCAATTGATAACTTATATGATCACCATTAAAGTTTTCTTGGTTTCCACCAGCAATTTTGATACCCTAGAGCTTAAATCCTACGCATGGTCCATTCTAGATAGTTCTTTTGGACCTAATAGAATTTCATTGTGCAAAGTATATGATGACAAAAAACAATAGATTACATTAACTTTTCTCTAATATCCAAAATAAAAATAAAAAATAAAAAAGTGCTATTATTCTGGACTATATATATTCCAATAATCGTCTACATACTGGAACGTTCTCTCCCCCTCCCTCTCTCTCCCCCTGTGATTCTGCGTAAGTGACACGCGAGAGCGCACCACCGGAGAGCGCGCGCCGAGCACATCGCCTTTATATCGGAGAGCGAAGGAGAAATGTACAAATCGAAGCTGCAGAAGCTCTGCCAGCAGCGGTCATGGAGCCTGCCGGAGTACTCGTCCGTGAAGGACGGCCCCGACCACATGCCTCGCTTCACCGGCACCGTCTTCGTGAACGGCCTCCCCTTCCACACCCCGAACGCCTGCCGATCCTCCAAAGAAGCCCAGAACGAGGCCGCCAGGCTCGCCTACGACCACTTCTCTGCGCTGTGGACTCCTCCTAGGGAACCGCCCCGAGTCGCTCCGCCTCTGCCTCCTTCCGACGACGGCTCCTATGACTCTGCCGGCATGCGTAAGCTCAATAACTTGTGTTTCTGAAATGGGAAATCGAGATAGTTTTGGGATGGATGTGTTCTGTGTCGTTTTTGTGATTGTGGTTAAAAAACAAAAAAACGTACACCTCTGTAGTAGTCACATGAAAATCATCGTGTCACACCTCATTTTACATGTTCGTGTTGCTAGAGTCATGTGTGTGCATTTCTCTGCTATCGCCTATATTCTCCGAAAACCAGAGACACTTGTTCTTTGAGTGTCGGCTAATATCATCATTGTTTAGGTTTACATATAATGATATAGTTAAGTTGAAACGAATGCAATCATAACGATGTTGATGTGTTATGGATGGTAAAGGATGTCATGTTTATAGATAAAATGTCAAAGAAGTCCGGAGAAAGAATTGATATAAAGTGGTAGATGACTGAATGGTTCTGACTGAAGTTGCATGTGGAATGAAAATCATCGTGTACACCTCATTTTAGGAGACTTGTTCTTTGATTGACAAGACTTTTGTCTTGATAAAATGTCAAAGAAGTCTTTGATATAAAGTAGTAGATGACTTGGTTCTGACTGAAGTTTATTGAAGGGTTTTGTCTTGTCACTTATATACTTCTCTTATTGGGTTCACTTATGATGCAGGCTCTTCAAGTGAAAATACAATCTTACAACGTTATCTTGCCAGTTTCGACCTAGTGCAGCCAAAACTACCCGGGAGAAATGATGGTTCAAAAGTCAATGAGAGCCATTTACTTGCCAATTTGGAGAATGAGCAGCTAGAACTACCAGAGAGCGATGACATTTCTGAAGCCGCTGAGAGTAGCTCAATCGCCAGCGATAATACTACAGTAAAAGGTCAATTGCGAGATGAATGACCATTGATGCCATAAGCAAGTTAATTAGTCCCTGTCTATTCCAACTGATAATGTTGAAGCCAAATGTAATCTTCTTTTCAAGTAGATTGAAAGTTTCTTTCCTTAAAAGACAAACATTTGATGGTTAAGATCAGGTACCAGATCAATGAAGTGATTCTCTTTGCTGATTTTGATTCACAAAGTAGGCAATGAGTCAACTGCAAAGATCTTGTGGGAGGTGAAAGATAATGGGCTCCCTTCTCCTAATGGTGGCCTTTTTTTTGCCCTTTAGTAAAATATGGATCGTATGAGGGATTGGATTGCTCGAACCTATCCCTTTACCCTAGTTGCTTCTTGGAATAAAAGAAGGATTTTATCGAATGTGCTCAAACTGTCTTTCCTTTTCAATGCATTTAAGGATACGGTCATTCATTTTATCGCCTGTATAAGGCATACATGGGATTTCTGTGGTGAGGAAGCCTAACCTCCTAGCTTGTGAACTTGTTTGATATTATAGACATGCGGCATTTGTATAAAAACCAACTGCAAATTTGTTATGGCAATGTATTTGGGTCTCGAAACTTTCATTTTGTGCATTTAAGTCTAGAACTTGCAACTTTTATACACTTGAGTCTTTTTATTAACTCTGCCAATTTTAAGTGGACAATAAAAGCCACATGTCTTTTTTTTATTTTTTTTTTTTTTCACTCCTATGTGGCCATTAATAAGAAATAATGCCGTGAAGATTTTCTTTCACTAAAATTTAATGAAGTTAATGAAAAAACCAAAGTGGATAATGTTAAAAAAACTTTAGGACATAAATATACGAAATGATAGTTTTGGGATTTACGTGTACTCATTTGAAGCCTCCTATGCTAAAGGAGCATCAATTGGTGCATAAGCCCATCTGCTCCATGCAAGGTAAATTTAACAAAAAAACGGATAGTAAATTTGAAATATTGTAACGGATAGTAAATTTGAAATATTGTTTCTAAGTAAAAAAAAAAAATGATTGACAACATATTAGTCCGATTAACTGTTAGGAACTATTTTTCCATCCACCCAACTATGTTTGGTGTGTGTTCTGTTCTCTCCTTATCGGAACGTAAATTTGCCATCGGGCACTGGAGGGTCGTGTGCTCCCCAAGGGTGAGCTCCAGCGGTTCTCCTATTTGACCATCCTTAAAATATAGAGTAAATTATCAATTGATTTTAAATTTTGCAAGTCGATGTTTTTCTTAGGTTAAGAGTTGCTTACATATTTTACTAGTGCTGTCGATCAATGATTGTATCTTACGAAAAAAAAAATAACTATCTAATTGCTATGAATTCTTAGTGGATTATTGGCATTGTTTAGGATTTTAGGAGTATCGATGTTTATTTGTTAATAACATACTAATAAAATAATCGATTTATCCTATTGAATTACCTACTTAGATTACAAACATACATGCGTGTTTTACAAGCAAATGCGCTTTTTTGATAGTAGATTACAGATTGCTTACATACTTCCAGCAGCATTAATTAACCATTTTTTCACTTACCGACAAAACAACAATTTTACGAGTATAAATTCCTAGTAGAAAACTAATATTATAAATTTAGGGTTCCCAATATTTACAACTTTTATTAATAAAAAAGGGTAGGAAGGGCGAGCAATGTTGATGACCTCTATTTGTTATCGCCGTGAATTAGTTAATTACCACCTTAAAGGTGGACCTACGTCAATAACTTTTTTAATTTCACCCCAAACTTTCTCCTTACGCTGCTAATATTTAATTTTGAATACTAAATTTGCAAGAAATTTAATGAGTTATTATTACTTTGACGTCGCAAGTCTGATAATAAATTAATTACTATGGTGATAACTTCCTATTACTACTTTAAAAATAGAGCTATGTTGTTAAGCTATTAATTTCATTTTCATGGGGATTTAAATATTTTGAAAGAGCAATTATGGTAATGAGTTATTGTACCGCTCAGATTAAGTAAATATGTAAGTTACCAAACTCAGTAGTAAAATTTTATTGCCGATAGCAAATTTCTAAACAATTTGATAACTTACCAGGAATTAGTAATTTATCCTTGGGGGAAGCAACGTGCCAACCAAGTGAGGACAGTTTGATAACTTACTATTGACTTGAAAATTTGGTGAATTGCCAGGTACCTTACCAATCTAAATGGGAAGGATCTATCTCCAATGATTTTTTTTAAACGTTCGATAATTTACTGTTGAATGTGGCATTGGTAAATTCCTCAAATTGTTTGTAACTTGCTACAGGAAAAAGAGCGTACTTTAGTAGATAACTTATTTGATTTATAGATTTCAAGTTCGATATTGTTTTGATTTATAGATTTCAACTATATTTATAACTTACTAGCTTATAAGCGGACCTATGGTAGTAAGATCTTAATTTCACCGGTAAATTGCAACTCCTCCGCTAAACTTTTGTTTTGAGCGGTAAATAATAATAAAAAACTGATAAATTTTTTTTATTTCGTGTGATGCTCATAAGTTGCTAAAATTGTTTGTAAATAACCATTGATGTAAGTGTCGAACAAGTTGCCAGTCACACAATTTGACTGCTAAGATTTCAAATTTATAAACAACCTTACAGAATTACCATCCCCGAAGGTTGTTCCCCTTTTGGCCCCCAACTGAACATTGTTCTCTATATCAAAGTGATATCAGTGAATTGCATGATAAGGACATAAGTAAAAACGATTGCGGTAAGAGAGAGCATGTTAATGTTTAAAATCATCCACTTGAAATCTTTGTGCAGTACAGTACACGTACATGGATTGAAGAACATCCTTGGTCTCAACTTCAAAGTGAAAAGAAAGACAACTTCTTTGGCCACAGTGACGCCGCAGGTTATCATTTGCAGGCGACTATGCAGACCGACACGAAGCATCATTAGGCTTACAAGCAGGAACGATTCTATCTTCAAACCTCTGATGAAATAACTGAAAGAAAAACACAGAGAATGCGAAATTCGAAGTGCATATGAGCACAACAGATGAGGCAACTCTGTACAAAAATTATCAGAAGGTGCCTGTATCTCGAAGGCGCGGTTTTCACTGCTCAAAAGCATTTATCAGCAAGAGAATTCACACACACACACACATAATCATATTCACATATGTGATCCATTTGTACAGTGTCCTCATAGCCATTTCTGATCCATGCCAAAAGGTTTCAACCAAATTGCGTCTTCAGATTTGACCAGGCAGTGGTTGATCTAGACATTCTTTCCTCGGCTATTCTCTTCTTTTCCTCAGCCTCTGCTACTTTCTTCTTTGATCCTTGTGCCCAGATTTTGCTTCCTCTGAATCGACCATCAAAATCTCCCAGTCTGAAATGAGCTTTTGTCTTCTGGACTTCACTTCCTCAACTTTTTTGTTGAGCTCTTCCTCCTCTTTGGTCAGGTCACCAAGCAACCGCTTATACGATATGTGAGTCTCGTGGTTCTTCTTCATTGTTGTAAACATTTGATCCTTCAGTAATTTCTGCAGCTCGAATTCAGCATTGTCCTGCTCAAAGGTCAAAAAGTCGGAAGTGAACTCATCGAAGTTGGCCCAAAAGGCCTGGACTGATTTTTGCTGTTCCAGTGATAACCCACTCTTGGCTACACTTAACGTGGACATTGCTTCAGCCAATCTGTCCTTTACATTTAGCTTGAAGATATCAGAAAGGCACTCCTTCAGAGACAGCTTAGCTTTCTCTACTTCTTCCAAGGTTGGAGCCTCAGAAGTCAAAAGAGCACCTTTTTTATTGTTCACGTTTAAACCTCCTCTGGTGGGAGAACTCTGAGCAGCATTAATAATTTCCTCAAGATTTGTAAAATATGTGTCGAACATATCTATTGGTGTTGCCTGAGGTACATTTGCAGGAGGTTCAGCCACCTGAGTATTTTCAGCCTGGGGTTGGGGGGCCAAAATCTCAGCCACAATCGTCAAAGTGTTGTTAACTAAATACCCATTATGGCTGTCATGGAGTTCGCTCAATGGAATATAGGATGTGAAGCCCCAGTCACTCTCTCTTGCAGTGAAATTATGTTCCGTCTCTGCATTTTGTTCAGATGGGACTTCAGTAAAAAGGGGTAACAGGTTAAAGATACCTTGTTTCACTGGCTTAGGTTCAATAAATGAACAGATCAGTGCGCTTTGGATCAGAAACATGGGACAACAGAACCACAAGAGCAAATTTAAAGCATGTTTCAAGAAAGCATTGCAACAACAAGGCCTAAACATGCTCTCTCAGTTTGCTTCAGCAGAAATCCAGTCCAGTTTGCTGAAACATAAAAAAGAAAATCCAAACTATGACAACACTTGAAGTTCCTAAAGTCCTGCAATTTGTCCCACTATCAGTATTGACATGGTGAATCTTTATTCCTTCCAATACTTCTAAATGTCCAAATGTCGACACATTACTTCTAAACTTTTTGTTGCCAAGTATTCATATTGTCACCTCAGATGCTTTGAAGTACAGATAAGTGCACATGCAATTGGAATTGGCACAAAATTATATACACGGAAGAAATTTCAAAGTAATTTCTCTCACTTTGATTCCCTAAATTCATACTTAGTTCAACAAGAGAAGTCAAATAATCCTTCAATATTCTTTTCGGAAGAGACTTATTTATAGAATTGACAAAAGTACTGCATTTCTAACCCAACTATGGTCTTTGACAATGTACACCACAAAGACAATGGGATACTTCACATATGATGAATGGTGGTGGATGTATTTCACCTGAATCGCAATAAGCATAAAGCAAGATTTCTCAGGTTGTGAATCACATTAGCCATTACTCCAAATTTGTGAGTGCAAACTTCATTAACACAAAGGCCATTGATTGCAAGGATGATATTCGCCTATGAAAGAGGACTAAAGTAGCAAAAATGAAAGAAGGTTTCTCATTTCACCATATCTCATATTCAGATTCCAACAGCAGACTGAAAAATTCAGACATAATCAGAGTCTCAATCGACGTACCCTTAATCCTAGAATAGTCATAATTGTTCTGATCGACCAGAATCAATCTGAAATGGGCGCTTCTGCTCCACCCATATGGTAGCCTCCCAGAATCAGCGATGTCTAAGTACAGCGACAAGCAATCTACGTTGTTCCCCTTGGGGAAAATGAGTATTCGCCTGCTCAAATTAACCGTACCACACAAGAGAATGGATAAGTCTTAAGGTAATTTCAACAAGTAAAGGAAAAATAAAGACGAACAAGGGATTATTCGATTATTAAACTTGCCAGAAATCGGATTCGACGATTACCAGGCATTGTCGTGCAGCGTGAACACTTCGGAGTAGTACTTCTTTTGAGTCAAGCTAGTGAAGTTGGTAATCTTCCATGTGTATTTCCACGAAGTGGGATTTTGCTCACCCATCGCCTGCTGCTTCCCCACGATCCAATCAATCGAAACGAAAAAGAGTCATCATCAGTCTTCAGAGTCGAGAGCGCACAATAAAAAATCGCAGACATCATCGTTCCGCGACATGGAAACCAAACAAACACTCGCCCCATTTCTGATGGGTCAAGAAAGGAGCCCAGAAAGAGCACTATCTGGAATGCTCAAGAATCGATTGAACTTGCATTAGACAGGGCAAGATTCAAGAACACGGACTCGAAACAGACAGTGAAAAAGAACGAGGAACGAACGCCAACCTCTCCCGCGAAACAAGGAACGAGCTCCGACTCAGAGCAGAGCGGGACAGCAACGGGTCGAACTTGGGTCGTGTTTCGGGGAGGCCGAGGAGAGAAGCCGCAACGCGAGAAGCAACCTTGTCTTCCACTCATCGACTCGTGGGCGTCTCAGAAAAACGGAAGATCTCTCCCTCGCCAAATCACAAGAGTCACCAGCAATGAAAATCCACCTATATACACGGCCGATTCAACTTTCTTCCGTTGACCTGGTTTGCAAAGCGCAAGTTGGAAGAACCATCCTTCATTTCCGATCGCGACCCACAAAAGAAAAACCTCAAACTTCGATCACCGTTGCCGGGATCATCACAGCGGGGTTGCTTGTTCGCCGCACCATCTCTCCGGTTTCTTGAGCCGTGTCGAATTGACGTTAAAAATGTCTCCTTTTCGTGCTCTTCTTGTCGATTTCCTCCATTATAAATTCGGGTCGCTTTCGTTGACATCTACATCGAATTTGTCCATGTTCAATTTCTCCGAACTCATGTTTAATGGGCTCCACGCGGTGTGGATAACGCGTCCAGCAGTGAAGCGTAGCGAAATAGATTAACGAGGCCTAGCAAAACATTTGATAAGGCGTAGTTATTAATTAAAGGCACCATTTTTCGTGGGTAATTCGAATGCAACATTTCATATTTGGCGATAGCATGTATACTTAGGAAATTAAATGATGAGTGATTTAAGAATTAACCATAAATATTGTTGTAATGCTAAAAGGACGTTGTGAGATACTAATTTGGATAGTGTGTAATCAAATCCCCCACGAGTGTGTACATTGGTAGTTTGATTTCCTTGACACTACCCTAGACCTAATATCACATTGTTTGAAATATACACAATCATGTAATAAACCTTCTAAAGCATAATTTTGTTTCCTTCTATTAGCCTTTTTATGATGATGTTCGTTCCTACATTATTAATCTCTTTCAAAAACTCTACAATGACCTTGAAAACTAAGTTATTGAGTCAAGCTCGCATGTGTGGTACAACCTCAATACGTGTATGCGTGTGTGAATCTTCATGATTCCACCATATCCAAGGACCTAATCTTACCAATCAACTCGAAAAGTTTTCAGTAAATGAAAAACTTAGATGTTTATGGAGCTTTAATTGACGTATAAATGATTCAATTTATATTGCCTTTGCGGTCATACTATTATCAAAGAAAAGTACTCATTCCATATTTATAAATGATGGTTGTAACCATAACAATTAGAGACAAGAGGGCTACTAGCAAAAGGAAAAAAAGTGGTTGGCCATAGGACTGAGTTTCAAATTAGACTAGACAGAGGGGAAAATTGTCCAAAATATCTTAAACATATTACATTTTTACCAATTCAATTCTAAACTACTTAATTTTACTAATTGAGTTCTAAACGTTTTCAATTTTTATCAATTGAGTTCATTTGGCTGATTTTGACTAGAAATTACTACGTAATTATTAGCGGTGCCATATGACATTGTTGATGCTGACATTGACAAATCTCTCTCTCTCTCTCTCTCTCTCTCTCAAATCACAGGCGATGGTCGGCCATCGGTGAGGCCTAAGTAGGTGAGGGGAGCCCTCAATTGGGGCTTGCCCTCACCTAGTCGTGCCTCTAGGTGAGGCCAACTGGCCCAACCAAGAGCAAAAGGGAGAAGAAAGAAAAAAATTAGAAAAAAAGAGAAAAATATTAAAAAAATATTAAAACATAATTAAAATTTGTCCACGTTAGTATCGGTCATCTTACTTGGCACTCACATTAGTAATTTTCAATTAAAATTGATCAAATAGAATTAATTGGTAAAAAGTGAGTGTTTATGATGTAATTGACAAAATTGAAACATTTATGACTGAGTTGGCAAAAGTGCAATAAATTTAGGATTTTTTCAACAATTTCTCTAAATAAAGCTCATTAATAATTGCCAAATTTAAAATAGAACACAAGCTACAGATTTCTTGTTGCTTTTGTCATAATAGTAATAGAATAAGTCTACTTACGGATTTTTTTTTCTAATTCCATAGAATTGTCCAAACAATGGCAATATCATTGTCTTAAACATTACAATATTAGGTAATGCATTAATTTTTTTTTTTTTTTTGGGTAGGAATTTGGAAGCCCAATATTAAAACATTCCCGTAGCTTCTTTCCGAACCCTTCTCTATTAACCTTTTCTGATTTCCTAATTCCTAATATGAAGCGATGCCTTACCTTGTCATAATCACTCTAGATCTATGTCATCCAAACTCTCTAGAAATTGCAGTAGATGACATTTTGTCCATCGTCCACGGCAAGCCGCGCTCTTACTATTTCTAAGCATTTGCTATCACCGTTGACCTTGATGTTCCATTACTACTTTTCGCATACCGAATCAACTTGAGAAACGGCCAGTTTCACACCTTGACGCAGTTGTAATTCACCTAGCAAATTCGATCAAAATGTAGAATCTCTTCTGAAGATAGTCGACTGACGGGAACATTTTCATACACTTTCCGGATTAACTTCAAGGCAGTTTCGCCACTTCAGCAAGTCCAGATTCGAAGTCATTTCTGCATGATCAAGTCTCTTGCACGGCAGGCTTTTTTTTGTGTTTTATTGGGGCTAGTCATCTTGAGGATCTTCTGCTTGTAAAGGGAAGGAAAATTTCGGAACTCAGAAGAAACAGGAATTCTGATTTTATGGATCAGTCCTTCGCAGCAATGCGAGCAAAGTGAATGTCGGGCAGAAAGGGAAGAGCTTTTGAGACAGATAAACATGCAGTTCACAACTAAGGATTCAATGTCGTCCGTTCCCATTGCTCACAACCAACACATAAATCGCATATGTTTGCTGGGAGACGTGCAAAGTACGGACCGGCGATAGGTTTTACAAAGGCGGGACTACTCAATCCTCATGCATTCGACGGGATAGCAGCGAGAGGATCACATTTATCAGAGTGATCTTCTCAGTTCCAAGAGCGAAAAACATAAGGACCAGAGACCGAACAGTTCGCATGGAAGATCATCACAAGCGGACTCTTTCTCTTTTTCTCTTAGTGGCCAAAATGAGCTAAACGCATTAGCATAACATAGCATACAAGAAGCAGTTTTGCCTGTTTTAGTAAAATTCAGCCTTCCGCTTCGACCAAGGAGCTGTCTATCTCGACATTTTTCCTTGGCTATTCTCTTTTTGGCAACTTTCTTCCATTGAGCTCTGTTCCCAGATTTCCCATCCTCTGACTCGACCATCAAAATCTCCAAGTCCAAGATGAGCTTTTTTTCTCCGAAAATGGGTCATGATGGGTTGCTTATGTCATTTTCAACATTATATTTGAATCCGACTTCGCATGTTGCATCTGAATTACACACAAAAAATGGTGCCTTTAATTAATAACCGCACCAATTAAGTGTTTTGGCAATACTTGGGAAATTAATTGATTAGTGATTTAAGACTTACCCGTAAATTTGAATAGCGCATCGTCGGATGCTAATTTGAATAGCATCAAATCAAATTCCCATAAGATCCCTAGGTTTGCATTCGACTAGTTCCTTCATAAGTGTGCTTTGGTAGTTTGGTTTCCCCCACACTACTCCAGAAGTAACATCACCTTCTTTGAAATATATGCAATCATGTAATAAACCCACTAAACATAATTTTGTTTCAAAGCCATTTTATGTTGATGTTTGTTCCTACATTATTAATCTCTTTCGAAAACTCTACAAAGACCTTGAAAACTAAGTTATTGAGTAGAGCTCGCACATGTGGCACAACTTCAATACACGCGCGAGTAGTGTGTGGGTGTGTGTATGAGTTTACACAAATCCACCATATCCAATGATCTAGTCTTGCCAATCGACTCGAGAAGTTCTGATAAATGAAGAACTTAGATGTTGATGTAACATTAATCTATGTATAAATTATTCAATTGATATGGCCTTTGCGCTTGTACTCCTAGATTATCAAAGAAAAGTACTCATTCCAGATTTATAAATGATGGTTGAACCATAACCAATAGAGACAAGACAGGAGGGCCGGCAAAATTAAAAAGTGGCTGGCCATAGGCCAGCATGAGTTCCAGACTAGAGTAGAGCGCATCAATAATCGCCAAAATAAAATAAAACACGAGCTACGGATTTCCTGTTGCTTTTGTCGTATTAGTAATGGAATAAGTCTACTTATGGATTCTTTCCCCTAGTTCCATGGAAAATGTCCAATTGGCAGTATTTATTGTCTTAAACATTAGAATATTAGGTAATGCATTATTTTTTGGTAGGCATTTGTAAACCCATTATTAAAAATATTCCCAAAGCTTCTTTCCAAACCCATTCTATTGCCCTCTTCTGATTTCCTAATTCCTAGTATGAAAGCAATGCCTTACCTTGTCATAATCACTCTAGGGCTCTGTTTGATAACATGTCAAATGGTAATTATTTCTATTATTTTGTTTTTCGGAAAAAGAGTAGAAATCTACTTAATGAATTTTTTGTTCCTAAAATAGATTTGAAACAGAATTAAAAAGTAGAAAAAATTGTTTCCTTGTTCCTGGGAACAACTTCACAATCAAGTAATTTTTTTTTCTTTTCCTTTTCTTTTCTTCATCTTCTTCCTCTCACTGGTTGCTGGCCTTGGCAATAGTTGGTGATTGGCTAGACAAGAGTCGGCAAACTCGCCGGACCTTGGTGAGGCCAAGCCTTGTTAGCCCGAGCCTCACAATGGCTGGTCAAGGCTCGAGCCAATGAGGTTGCCGGCTAGAGGAAGAAGAAGAAGAAAAGGAAAAAGATAAGAAAAAAGATAATAAAATTATCTAAAAATTAAATAAATTCTAAGTCACAAAAAAATTTGAGAGTCGTGCTAAACGTATTTCTATTCCGGGAATAGAAACTTTGTATAGTTACCAAATGTTTTTGAATGCTTAGAAACTCTTTATAAAATAGAATCGCCAAAAAATATTTTTGAACAGAAATTGTTTCAGGGAACATGATGATTACCAAATGCACCCTAGATATATGTAATGCAAACTCTCTAGAAATTGCAACTAGATGATATTTTGTCCATCATCAACGGCAAGCCACGCTCTTACTATTTCTAAGTAATTGTTATCACCGTTGACCTTGACATTCCATGAATACTTTTCGCATGCCAAGTTGGTTGCGAAATGGCCAGTTTCACACCTTGACGTAGTTGTAATTCACCTAGCAAATTCGTTCAAATTGTAAAATCTCTCCTGATGACAGTCGACCGAAGGGAACATTTTCAGACACTTTCCAGATTGACTTCAAGGCTTTTTAGCTGCTTCGGTGTGTCCAGATTCGAAGTCGTTTCTGCATGGTCAAGTCTCTTGCACGGCAGGCCTTTTTTTTTTTTTTTGTGTTTTATTGGGATTAGTCATCTTGAGGATTTTCTGCTTGCAAAGGGAACATTTTCAGACATTTTCCAGATTGACTTCAGTGCTGTTTGGCTGCTTCGGCGTGTCCAGATTCGAAGTCGTTTCTGCATGGTCAAGCCTCTTGCACGGCAGGCCTTTTCTTATTTTATTTTGTGTGTTTTATTGGGATTAGTCATCTTGAGGATTTTCTGCTTGCAAAGGGAATGAAAATTTCAGAACTTAGACTCTGGTCATCTCACGAAAAATGTAGTATTTTTAGAAAATATTTTCTAGAAAGTCATTTTCTAGGAAAATATAATTATTTTTTGGTGTTTGGCTAAAATCTGAAAATGAAGTGTTCATTGCTTGGTAAGGAAAATCTTTTCCTTCATTTAATCTTTTTAAATAATTTTTTTTAAATCAATTTTTAATTTATTTTTAAAAATAATTTTTTTTTTCATCTTCTTCTTCATTTGGCTGATTGTTAGCCATGGTGGTGGTTGGCAATCAGCCAAAAGCGAGGCCAAGCTCGCCCGACGTCGGTGAGCTCGGGCCTCGTTAGTAGGGGTGTCAAAAAGGCCCTGGCCGACCCTACCCGACCCGATTCGACCTGACCCTAAACTTAGGGTATTTTCGGGTCGAGTCAAAATCTTATCCAAGTATGAAGTCGGTATCATTTAGAGCCGGGTCGAAACGGGTTGGGTCGGGGCATGACCTTTACAATTATCCTTGCCAAGCCCTCCTTCGCCACGGACTCCTCTTCTCTCTCCGCGGCCAAATCCTCCAGCTCCTTAATCCTCCCGCGGAGCGAGTCCCTCTCACTCGACAAGCCATCGACAGTTTCCGATGACGTGCGGCTCTTCCTTCGCCTGGTGCTCATCTTGCCAGCCACCACCGCTCGGCTACCGCCGCACGCCCCGCGGCATGTCCGCCATGCTCGCCGCCATGATGCTCGGTGGACTGTATTACAGTCACTGTAAGCCGCTCCTACTCTTCTTTCTTGTCTTCCGCCTCGAAACTCACCAACCCAAAAGATGGAAATGAAGAATCCGGTCTTCGAACTTCGTTGCATGTTTGTCAGGGCCTTGGGATTGCTCGCTCCGATGGTGCTCGCGTTCGTCAAATCCAAAGCGTCCAAAATCTTCCAGCTGATGGCCCTGAGGGGTTGCCTCGCAGCCATCGTCTACTACAACTACGGGAAGCTGGAGATTTGGGTGATGAGGACGTAGAATGCTAGGGAGTCATGGGCGAGGGAGTACGTCATCGGGTCGTACATGCCCATAGATTGTTGAGTGGCGAGGGCGTTTCATGAACAAGGGGGGAAGGCACGGGAAAACTTGTCGAGAAAAGAGCGAGAAAATGTGCAAAAAGATCTTGCAAAGCTAACAGTCAAAGAGATGGAGGGAAGAGGAGAGTCAGGTAGGTCGGGGATTTGGTGGGGGTTAATTTTGATTTAAACAGGAAATTGAAACCAAACTTGTAAAGGGTCATGCTTTGGCCTGACCCGACCCGACCCGATTTTTTTCCCGGGTCTAATGCATTTCGGGTCGGGTCAGAGCATGACCCTTTACGATTGGGGTCGGGTCGAGTAACATCAAGACCCGACCCGACTCGACCCATTGACACCCCTACTCGTTAGATCTAGTGCCCAGAGCCTCACCTAGGTCGCCAGATCTAACAAGGCTTGAGCTTGCTTAGGGCTAGCTTGGCGAGCTCAGGCCTTGCTAGAGGTTTGTGGACCTTCGGTGACCTTGGCTGAGGCTTGAGCCCTACCCAATTGCCAAGTTTTGGCAAGGCTTGAGCTTGTCGGCATTGGGCGAGCTCAGCCTCACCACGGGCCAGCTAGGCTTGATCTTGTTGGAATTGGGCGAGCTTGAGCCTCGCTGAATTGTAGCGAGACTCCAGCTCACCTATGGTCAATCGCCAGCCATTGTTATAGTTGGAGACTTGCTAAACAAAGAAGAAGATGAAAAAAAGAAGGAAAAAGATATAAAGAAAAAGATAAAAAAAAAAATTAAAATATTAATTTTTAAAAAAAAAAAAAAAAAAAAAAAAGAAAAAGTGTTTGGTAAAAGAAAGTAAGGTGACAAAAGATATGGAAAATGTTTTTCCCTTTCTCAAAAGTAGAAAATATTTTCCCCTATTTTAGAAGACTTTTTTTTTGGAAAATGTTTTCCCCAACCAATTCATTTTCTTTGAAATGAACGTTGGAAAATCCGGAAAAATGTTTTTCTGTAAGTTATTTTTCGTGAAATGAACGGAGCCTGAGAAGAATGAATTTTGATTTGATGGATCAGTCCTTCGTAGCAACGCAAGCAAGTGAATATCAGGAAAAGAAAGGGCAAAGCTTTTGAGACAGATGAACATGCGGTTCACAAATACGGATTCAGTGTTGCACGTTCCCACTGCTCACAACCAACACATAAATCGCATACGTTTGCTGTGAGACATGCAAAGTACAGACCGGTGATAGGTTTTACAAGACGGGACTACTCAATCCTCGTGCATCGACGGAATAGCGGCTGAGAGAAGCATATTTATCAGAGTGATCTTCTCAGTTCCAAGAGCGATAAACACAATGACTGGCGACCGCACAGTTCGCATGGAAGATCATCAAAAGCTGAGTCTTTCTCTATTTCTGTTTGTGGCTAAAATGAGCTGACCGCATTAGCATAACATAGCATAGAAGAAAGAAGCCCGTTTCAGCAATTGTTTTGCCTGAACACTTGTAAACATCAGCCAAATTGCCACAGTTACCAGCTAAAAGTTACCAGTAAAATTCAGCCTTCCGGTTCGACCTAGGAGCTGTCTATCTTGTCATTTTTTCCTTGGCTATTCTCTTCTTCGCTACTTTCTTCAAATGAGCTCTGTTCCCAGATTTCCCTTCCTCCGACTTGGCCATCAAAATCTCCAATCCCAAGATGAGCTTTTCTCTCCGAAAATGGGTCATGATGGGCTGCTTATGTGAATATCGCCATGGCATATCGTTTTTAACATTATATTTGAATCCGACTTCGCATGATGCATTTGAATTACACAAGAAAAATGGTGCCTTTAATTAATAACCGCACCAAATAATTGTTTTGGCTATACTTAGGAAATTAATTAATGAGTGATTTAAGACTTAACCGCAAATATTTCTTTAATATTGAAAGGGTGCCGTCAGATATTCTAGCTAATTTGTATAACGTGTAATTAGATCCCATACCCAAGATCCCGAAGTTTGCATTCAACTTGTTATTTCACAAGTTTACTTAGGTAGTTTGATTTCCCCAACACTGCCCTAGACCTAATATCACCTTCTTTGAAATATATGCAATCATGTAATAAACCCTCTAAAGTATAATTTTCTTTCCTTCTATTAGCCTTTTATAATGATGGTTGTTCCTCCATTATTAATCTCTTTCAAAAACTCTACAATGCCTTTGAAAACTAAGTATTGAGTAAAGGTCGCATGTGTGGCACAACCTCAATATGCGCATGTGCATGTGAGTTGACATGAATCCACCATATCTAAGAATCAAGTCTCGCCAATCAACTCGAAAATTTTTTATAAATGAAAATTTTAGGTGTTGATGTAGCTTTAATTTGTGTATAAATTATTATCGATATTGCCTTTGCACTCGTGCTCCTAGATATGGTTGTAACCATAACCAATAGAGACAAGAGGGCCGGCAAACGAAAAATATGGTTGGCCAGATTTATAAGCGAGTTTCAAACTAGACTAGAGCTCATCAATAATTGACAAAATAAAATAAACACAAGCTACGGATTTCCTGTTGCTTTTGTCATATTAGTAATATGGAATAAGTCCACTTATATATTTTTTTCTAATTTCGAAGAAAATGTCCAATCAATGGGAGTATTTGGTGTCCTAAACATTAGAATATTAGGTAATGCATTATTTTTTTTAGTAGGAATTTGTAACCATATTATAAAAAATGTTCCCGAAGCTTCTTTCCAAACCCTTTTCTGTTGGTCTCTCCTGATTTCCTATTCCCTAATATGAAAGCAATGCCTTGCCTTGTCATAATCACTCTAGATACACGTGATGCAAAATCCCTAGAAATTGCAATTAGATGATATTTTGTCCATCGTAGATGGCAAGCCACGCTCATACTATTTCTAAGCAATTGCTATCATCGTTGACCTTGACATTCCATGAATACTTTTCGTGTACCAAGTTGGCTTGCGAAATGGCCAGTTTCACACCTTGACGTAGTTGTAGTTCACCCAGCAAATTCTTTCAAATTGTAAAATCTCTCCTGGCGATAGTCGACCTATGGGAACAATTCATACACTTTCCAGATTGAAGTTGTTTCTGCATGATCAAGTCTTGCACGGCAGGCGTTTTTTTTTTTTTTTTTTTTGGTGTTTTATTGGGATTAGTCATCTTGAGGATCTTCTGCTTGTAAAGGGAATTCTGATTCTATGGATCAGTCCTTCGCAGCAATGCGAGCAAAGTGAATATCAGGAATAGAAAGGGAAGAGCTCTTGTTCCGAAAATAGCAAATAGTTTGAGACAGATGAACATGCAGTTCACAAATAAGGATTCAATCTAGTACATTCCCACTGCTCACAACCAACTCATAAATCGCAAGTGTTTATTCGTAGACATGTAAAGTACAGACCGGTGACTGGTTTTACAAGATGGAACTACTCAATCCTTATGCTTCAACGGAATAAAGGCGAGGAAAGCATATTTATCAGAGCGAATTTCTCAGTTCCAAGAGCGAAAAACATAATGGCTGCACAGTTCGCATGGAAGATCATCACAAACTGACTCTTTCTCTATTTCTGTTTTAGGCCAAAATAAGCTAACCGCATTAGCATAACATAGGATACAAGAAACAAGCCCGTTTCAGCAATGGTTTTGCCTGAACACTCGTGAACATTAGCCAAATTGCCACAGTTACCAGCTAAGAGTTTTTAGTAAAATTTAGCCTTCCGGTTCGATCAAGAAGCGGTCCATCTCGACATTTTTTCCATGGCTATTCTCTTTGTCGCTACTTTCTTCAAATGAGCTTTGTTCCTAGATTTCCCTTCCTCCGGCTCGACCATCAAATTTTCCCGACCAAGATGAGCTTTTCTCTCCTTGACACGGGCCCATTGAAGACAATTAACTCACGAGCCCAGCTCAAGCCTCAGCAATCAACCAAATTTGTGCAAGGAAAGAGAGATTTCGGCCATAATATGATTCAATGGGCCCAAACAGCAAGTTACCTTAGTTTTTTTTTTTTTTTCCAATGAAGCTCCGTGAGATGCATTTTGCTTTGTTTATTTTCATAGGAAAGAACACGTCTCCTCAATATTACCATGTGAATTAGAAGAATGAGGATAATCACAAGCAAAACCAAAAAAATAAAAGAATCAGTCTAAAGTTTTTAAATATTGATGGGCAATTCTGTTTTTACTTCTGTTTAGCTATTTTGAGAAATTTTTTGTTTCACATCATCTCTCTCAATACTTTTTTTTATGATGGAATCAAGAGAAATTATTCAACCCAATTAAAGGCTCACTTTATTTTTGGTTCATTAATGATATTTGCATTGACATCGATTGTTGTAATCCACAGCTTTTGAAAAAGCCATGCTTCATACTATTGGTTATGTCTACACATGAAAAGTTGCTGGAGAACTTGAAAAGTATAGACTGTTAGGAAAATCTCTTATGATATTTTGAAGATGACAAAATAAATCAAAGGCTACTAACGTATGCTTTTGAGTCTGGATGAAGCAGACGCAGGAACTTCAGTCTGACAGATTCTGAGTCTGTCCGTACCAAACGCAAATTTGAGTCTGACCGTACCAGACGTAAATTTGAGTCTGATCGTACAAGACGGAAATCTTGAGCAGACTCAGAACTTGAGTCAGTCAGACTCAGAATGAAACTACAAGATAAGATCACCAACAGTCAAGTATTTCACTTACTTTATTTATATTGATTCTGTTGTATCAAACTGATTGGTAGGATCAATCAACGGACAACTTCCAAAGAAGAATAAAACACTTATGGAAGCTCGGATTCTGATTGTGTGGGCGAACATAATCCAAGGGGATCAAATCTATCTCCAACGGTCAAAAAGACTTGCCTTATAAAGTCTGTCTAGGAAAGGGAAGACGAAACTCTCAAGGAAAGAGCCAACGGTCGAGTGTGGCTTGGAGAGTATATAAGGATAGGATGAGACCTAGGAGACTAGGGTGGATAAATATATTCCAAGGCTAATTCAATTCTTCACTAGTTGTTTGAAAAAGAGCGAAACCGAGTGATCCTAGTAAGTTACCAAGAAGAGTGACTTTGTGAGACATATCATCACCAAGTGCTAACACTCGAGAGTGTGTAATCACCTTTGATCATATAGTGAAATTCAGCCTATTGGCTGATCTCTTGGAGAGTGGACGTATGCTTGTCTAAAGCCGAACCACTATAAATTGTGTTTGCAATCTTCTCTACTCTCTCTATTTAATTTCTGTTTATAGATTGCAAAAGATTGTTATTGCTTGCGCATAAAATTCCTCTACACCTATTCACCCCCCTCTAGGTGTTAATACTAGTTTACAACAATTGGTATCAGAGCCTCGTGCTCGAGATCTTAAAGTGTTTGTTACTTCTGAGTTAAAGATCCTCTATGACTAGTATTCTTGCACCAGGTTTAATTGAGGGGCAGAGCAACACTCGTCCACCATACTTCGACGGCAAGGATTACAATATCTGGAAGAATAAAATGAAGGCCTTTCTCAGGTCAAAAGATCCACTGGAATGGGATGTGGTTGAGAGGGGAATTGAGCCCACTGATAACGCCAGAAAGACGTCAAAGAGTACCGATGGGAAAGAAACAGAACCATCAGCCACTCTCTCTCCAGAAGAGATAACAAAGAGACAAACTATTGATGCAAAGGCTATTTACTCTCTATATTGTGTTTTATCACCTAATGAATATAATCGTATATCTTCTTGTGATACAGCAAAGGAAGTGTGGGATAGACTACACGTGACATATGAAGGAACTGATCGTGTCAAGGAGACCAAAGTAAACATATTACTTGGTCAATATGAATCTTTTAAGATGAAGCATGGAGAATCCATAGGAGATATGTTCAGTCGTTTTACAGAAATTGTAAGGCATATCAAGGACAGCATGTTCCTGGACCAATGAAGGTCAACAAACTTCTGAGAGGACTGTCAAAAGAATGGAACAATGTAAAGACATCTATCAAAGAAACTCTACGGATTTCACCACTAACAGTCGATGAGCTCGTTGGCACTCTGCAGTCCTATGAGGCAGAACAAATAAACGAGGAAGTGGAATCTAGAGGTAAAAAGTCCATGCTCTTAAGTCTAACACTGATTCTGATGATACAGATTCTGAGGACGAGCTGGACGACGAAGAACTTGAATTGCTAATTAGAAAGGTAAAGAAGTTGAACAAGAAAAGGCGAGAAGTTCGACAGCAAGAAAACAAAAATGACAGTTTGGACAACGAAGAATAGAGGATGAGGAGGAATATGTCAAAGATGTTGTCTGTTTCGAATGCAAAAAGAAGGGTCACATAAAACAAAATTGTCCCAAGCTCCAGAAAAACAAAGGGAAATATGAAAAAATATAAGAAGGCCCTGAAAGCAAAAACATGGAGTGACACTGAGGTTGAAAATACTGAAGATGAATATGGCAACATCTGTCTAATGGCACATTCAGACTCAGACTCTGGAACAGATTCAGAATCAGACTCAGACTCCGATAGGGAAATTGAGGTTAGTCATTCAGATATTCCTATTGAAGTTTCAGATTATATAAATAAGCTTTGTGCAAATTTGAAATTCACTCGAAAAGAATCTACGGACTGAAAAAGAAAAATTTCAAGTTGAGTCAACGAAATTCTTCTCGAAAGGAAAGTTTGATGATCTGAAAAATGAATTTTTGGAAACCAAGGAAAATCAAGATCTTTTACTAAATGAGAATGAATCTTTCAAAAGGAATTTTTGGAAATAAAGGAAAATCGAGAGTTTCTATTAAATGAGAATGAATCCATTAAAAAGGAACTTTTGGAAGCGAAGGAAAGTCGAGATTCCTTGCAAAAGGAGAATGATTCTTTCAAAAGGAATTCTTAAATATTACCACAAAATTTTCTAAAGGATCAAAAACCCTACATCATATACTTTCCATTCAAATTCCTTATTATGATAAGTCTGGACTTGATTTTTACAAAGAAAATGATTCCCTTATTGATTTTCCTAAAGTCAAGGAAAGAATAAGACAAAGATCTCCTCGACAAGCTTACATAAATCATTTCAAAAACCATTTTGTAAGACCTATTGGTAGAAACAATCTCAAATGTTCTAACTGTGGAGAAAGAGAACATTTTGAAAACAAATGTCCTAAAGTCTGGAGACTTGTTCAGAAGAAATGGATAGACAAAGCATATACCATTAACCTCAATGGACCCAAGAAAATGTGGGTACCAAAGAAAACTTGAGTATGTGTTTTGATTGCAGGCAAATGAGAAAGATAATTTGGTAAGAAATATATATTTAAATTCTCAATTTGTTTTGCATGTATGTTTTAAATATTTTCATTATACTTGATATTCGATATATCATTTTTATGTCTCGATTTATAATGACTATATTCTATAATTGATTATATTGAAAGAAGAATAGTGTGCTATATTTTTGGTAGTTTCGTGAGTTGGAATTTGATACATGTGATTGATTTGATATCTTGCTTATAGATAATCATGATTATTTGATCAGATTTTATGCTATCTTATTCTGATATATTTTTGTAAAGCAAAAATCTGTCTTACAAGATATTATTCAAGATAGGAAAGCATCATTGAGTTTTTATGAAAATTTCCTATTTGTGCTCTAACGTGAAAAAAGGATCCAAAGTCATGGATACCAAAAGCAAAAGAGGTTGCTGCAGAAAATTTTACTAAAAGAAGAATGATTGCAAATCTACGCAAATCATTAAGCAATCAGAATAATATCTTAAGCGATGATTGACGATGATCTTTTCTAAATCAATGGTATATTTTAAATATATACCTTGGGTAAGGAAATGAAATATTCCATTTTTGTCATCCTACTTTCCAAATTATACACAAATTTTTATGATTCTGGATGATTTTTATGACTCACGTGTAATATATATTGCAAAAATTCTCTTGTCGAGATATTGCACATTTTTATTACTTGATTTGGCACGTGATAAAAATTCTACTTAGTTTTTGCATATTGCATCAATAATATCTTTTTGAAATTTATGCTTAGGGAAATCCCTTTAATCTTGAAAGATATTGTTGTATTTTGGGATTCACTTGCTATAATCTTAGAAGATATTTTATATTAGGCAAGTTTGATCCGAAAATTGAAAGAAGGTATGTGCATGATATTTTCTATAATTTGCAAAGATTATTATCTATTTTACAAGGATTTGGAGGTGACAAAATATATTTCCATATGAGGTTGAGAAAGCTTGATCTGAAATTATGGAGATTTTTTAAGGCTCAAAAATTCTATTCATTGCACAAAATTTTCAGAAATTATTGAACAGACCACTAATGTGTCATATGTAAGGTTGAATAGCTTTGAATTGAATTTTTTTTATATTGTCATATATGTTATTCAATTTATTTCGTAAGGAAGGGCATTATATATTACATGAAATATTATAACAATGCATTTGTGTAGAAAGTTTGTTAAGTTTGTGTAGATTTAATTTGAGACGAGCTTGATTGAAGAAAACAAACTTCTACCTCAAATTTCAAAAGCAAATGAATGCTATGAATGTTGCTACTACAAAGGAAATAAAGGGACAACATTCTATTCAATGTGTACAAGTTGCGATAAGTATTATCGTAAATACTGTCATGAGAACAGGAGGAGAAAGTAAATATAAAAAGAAATGGAGAATCGTGATCATTTCGAAAAGGCAACAAATTGAGGGGGAGCATTGATTATTATGGCAAATTTTTTGAATTGATATTGACCCTAATTACTATGGAAAGAAAAGGTAAATTGTGTTTTACATAATTTGGTAAGTATATTATCCATTTCTTTCCTTGGCAGATTTTTGTTTATCTATATGAGCTATATTGAATATTCTTTATGTTCGTATCAACATGATATATTTAAAGTTTGTGTTTCATGCCTCATATATTTTAAAGATATTATGTGAATTTATTCTCCACGTGACACCTTTTTTAATTATTATCGCATTTTGATTATGACAAAAAGGGGGAGAAAATATGTATATGCATATATACTAATTGATTTATATTATTTAGTGCATAATATTAAGCTGCAATTATTTCTATATATTCTTTTGCTCAATTTTGGAGATTGCATTATGTGCTTATGATGCTTTGATTAATCAATATATTTAAAAGCATAATTGCATATTCAGAGATTGTTTTGTCATCATCAAAAATGGGGAGATTGTTAGGAAAATCCCTTATGATATTTTGAAAATGACAAAATAAATCAAAGGCTACTAACGTATGCTTTTGAGTTTGGATGAAGCAGACGCAGGAACTTCAGTCTGACAGATTCTGAGTCTGTCCGTACCAGACGGAAATTTGAGTCTGACTAAGACGGAAATTTGAGTCTGACCGTACTAGACAGAAATCTTGAGCAGACTCAGAACTTGAGTCAGTCAGACTCAAAATGAAACTACAAGATAAGATCACCAACGGTCAAGTATTTCACTTACTTTATTTATATTGATTCTGTTGTATCAAACTGATTGGCATGATCAATCAACGGACAACTTCCAAAGAAGAATAAAACACTTATGGAAGCCCGGATTCTGATTGTATGGGCGAACAGAATCCAAGGGAATCCAATCTACATTCAACGGTCAAAAAGACTTGCCTTATAAAGTTTGTTCAGGAAATGGAAGACGAAACTCTCAAGGAAAGAGCCAACGGTCTAGTGTGGCTTGGAGAGTATATAAGGATAGGATGAGACCTAGGAGACTAGGGTGGATAAATATATTCCAAGGCTAATTCAATTCTTCACTAGTTGTTTGAAAAAGAGCGAAACCGAGTGATCCTAGTGAATTACCAAGAAGAGTGACTTTGTGAGACATATCATCACCAAGTGCTAACACTCTCGAGTGTGTAATCACCTTTGATCATATAGTGAAATTCAGCCAATAGGCAGTTTGTAGATTGCAAAAGATTGTTATTGATTGCACATAAAATTCATCTACACCTATTCACCCCCCTCTAAGTGTTAATACTAGTTTACAACATAGACAACATATGAAGGTCCCTTTTCTAGTAGAATGGATTCAAGATAAGAAGCACCAAATAAAATCGCAAGTAATGGCAGCTTTTTGATATTTTCTTTTTCAATCTTGGGAAATGATTTATATTGATATGATATCAGAGCCTTAGGGTCCTTTACTAGAAATTCTACTACAGCAATAAACTCATATCTTCTTGAATGTGCAGGTGGTGTTTCTAAATCAAAGAAACAACACCTACACATTCAAGAGAATATTAGTTAGTTGACTGTAGTAGAAGTTCTACTAATAGTAAATGGCCCTGTCAGCATATCCACATGCATCATTTCCTAAAATTGAGAGAGAGAAAAACCAAAAGCTACCATCACTTGCGATTTCATCTCTTGCTCCTTATCTCGAATCCATTCTGCCATAAAAGAGACCTTCATATATCATCTATCATTTTCAATTTTTCTTGCACCTTTTTGCATGTAGACATAATCAATAATTTGAAGCATGACTTCTCCAAAAGTTGTGGATTACAACAGTCAATATCATTGCAAATATCATCAAGGAACCAAACATAAAGCAAGCCTTCAATTGGGTTGAATAATTTCTCTTGATTCCATCATAAAAAAAAAATATTTAGAGAGAGAGTTTAGCCAAATAAAAGTGAAAAGAGAATTGCCAATCAATACCCAACCACTTTAGACTGATTCTTTTATTTTTTGGCTTGGCTTGTGATTATCCCCATTCTTCAACTAGCATTAATTTACATAGGAATATTGAAGAGAAATGTTTTCTGTCCTATGATAATAAACAAAGCAAAATACATCCCATAGGAGCTTCATTAAGAAAAAGAATACTGAGCATCTTGTTGTTTGGAATATTATCAAGTTCAATACTCTAGCTATTTACATGCGTAAAAGAAATTAATTAATGGAACCTTCAGGAATCTTCACTTTATTGTGAACTTGTTCTAGTTCCAGTAAAAGGAAAAAAATTGCTATTTCTCACAAGTTAAATCTCAGACTACTAAATGGTGATGGAATTCAATTGACACTAAACTTGATCACTCTTTGACCTTTATACTAAGCAAGATAGATTAATAATTGACTATCTGAGAACTTTTGTTGTCCTAGTAAAACATGAACGCAAACTATCACATATTTAATTTACATATGTCAATTGACACGGTTTCGAACAAATCCACTTTGAAGAGCAATTATATATGTGCATATATTGGCTGGTGAATGTTGAAATGCAGTGCTTAATATTTATGTGCATATATTAGCTGACACCATTTATTTTTCTCATGTGGCATTCATAGTAGCTAGATTTGGCTAAACGAAAAGGCCAAGGGAGAAAGTTTAACTAGTTCAACATTAATTACACTATCTTCCAAGAAAGTTAAATTCCAGTGCTTGATCTTAGTCTGTTTTATTTGTCTTTGCTCTTTCTCAGGGTGGAGGTTAGATCCTGTAGCAAAGTATAAAAGATGATTTTGAACAGGTAAATGATATTTGATGTCTTAAATTTTGAAATGACATTTGCCCAATGCATTGTAAACTCTTCCGCACCCAATCATTTTAACATAATTACATGATGATTTTTTGGGGACGAAGCTGAGGGTAAGCAAGAGAGCGAAAGTTTTGTAGGAGATGGACACAAATAAGCTGGAGATTCTCTAGAGTCCACCTAAAACATTTCCCAAGAAGAGTTCATATACATCTATAGAAAGCATTAAAATCAGAAATTTCCGTGGATTGACATTTACCTGCTAGAAATTCACATCCAGCAAGACGTTGCATGAAATAGATTGATCTTCGATACACACTAGAGAGGGTAAGCCTAATAGGGCTATCTAACAACGCATTATAACTAAAAAAGCAAATCATACAGTCTAAAAACAAGCGAATAAGGAGATCTAATTTGCAAATTAATAGATAATAACCATAAGCAGTGCTCTTTTCACTAATGACCCTCATTTTTCCCTTCACCAGGGAAAGGGCTTGCTGCATAACAACTAGGACTTTAGTCAATATTCCTAAATGTGATCAAAACATCTAAGTCTTGAATCTTTGGCCTGACCTGAAACGGTTCAACTAATCTAAGATCTACTAACAAAATTAATTATTATCCTATCACCAACAACTTGTTCACACAGCTAAGAAAACACCCAAAGATCTCACGCAACTACACCAGGAAGGTGTCAGAGAAGCAGAAAAGGATGAGAAACTGAGGAAACCAAACAAGAGAATCCGATCATGAATGGATATTTTTAGAGCCTACAGAACGTTAACTATGTTGACTTGCCAACCATACCACAAAATCAAAACAGTTGAACAGGATCTAAATAAACTTTTGAGAAACAACTTAAGGATGGAATCACAATGCAGATGTTCACCACCTCGGCACTGACCTCAATTAGGCAACTATATGACCCCGGGCATGCCATTTCCTACTACATATATAGTCAATCTCTCAGACAGCCGGTGCTCACTCATAAACTCCAACATTTAATGCGTAAATCTAAAATTCCATTACAATGGTGTAATGACACAAATCAGGTACTTATCAGATGCTGTCCATCAGGTGCACGTACAAAGTTCAAAAAATAAGTCCATCAGACTCTTCTATACAGTATGAAAAGGCCTTGTCATTTTAAGAATGCCTTCTTAACTCCATTCCACCTCACCAGAATTAGCCATTGCTTCTGCTCCCTCAAAAGTTTTTTTCATTATCACCCTTCAACTCAATTATGCAATCTGAACATATGAGGAGAGTGAACAGCAACTAAACTGAAATTATTGCTATGTCTCTCTTAAACAAATGTGCTGAAAGATTGCACTCTCAAGAGACCCACATCTTAGCTAATCTTGATCATATTGAAAAATAGGAATAGCAACATAAGAGTGAAATATTTTGCTTTCTGTTTTCCGCAAATGCCTTCAACCACCGTGCTGGCACTTCGGGCCACAAAAGCCTACCTATACACCATGCAACTCACACCAAATTTGCCCTATTAATTTAAATGCCACTCTTATTACAAAAATAAAATTGATATGAGGATACTAACATTAAAAAGATAAAGCATGGCATGCTTCCTCGTGCTTCTCTCACTCTCATTTTTTAATCTTCTCGAAAAATTCAGACTGCTCTATTTTGTCCAATATTCATGTAAAAATTGCCCAGATCTCTTATTCTCACAAGAAAGATTTCATACAAGCCACAAACAAGTTTTTTCTGCATAGTTGTCAAATCAACAAGCGGTGCACAAGCTAACCAATAGAACTATCCGAAGGTATGGATCAAAATGCAGTAAACATAACAGGCGGTGAGTGTGCAAGAAAGTGGCTCACAATGATGATGGGAAACAAATCTCGACCTAAGTCGCACATTGTATCACCAAGAAAAACTCACCACCTGAACTGCTTAAACAAACTCTGTTATCGTTATTATAGGCAGTAGACTGCAAAAACAAACCTATTGACATGCATATCACATACACATACCCATACATGCTATTGATGATTAGACTTTTCAGAGAAAAATGCTCTGGTCTAGAAATCAATAATGAAGATTAAATTTGTTAACATAAAAAGATATTCCAACAACTGCCTACCTGAGCCAGCAGTTCTCACAAGTCCAGCGGTTCCTTCAGAAAATTTAAACTTAGGCCATGGTGGCCTATGGAAACTATCCAAAGAACCTCCATCCTCTGATGCATAAGCGCTTTTGAACTTCATATCCAAGTGATTATTTTGGCTGATTCCATGAGAAAACCAACCTACAGAAACCTCTTCACCCACCAAACGCCCCGGTTTTCCTATGGAAAGCTCCATGTCAGCGAATATCGTATATTTCGGTGAAAGAATTCATTACTTGACCCACCCGGCATGGTTTTGTCTCTAGCAGCAACACAGCAAGCTGAACTCATTCTAACAAACACCAAAATCAAAATCTGTCACTGACCGCACTGTTCAAATATGCAATGCCTACAGTTTCACAGTTCATCTGCGCAACATTTCTCGATGCATCTCACCAGCATCATACCCAATGCTTGCTCCAAATCTGCAAGCAGCGACTTCAACCTGGACGACAAATAATGCGGTAATCAATCATCCAAAAGGAAACACTAAATACTCTTAACAAATGTGTAAATGTCACAAGAATAGATCTAACAGCAATATTAAACTAGCTCAAGTTCATAACTATAGAAACCATCATTGGACTTAAGTCTCATAAATTTGGCTACCATGTTGTCGTACATGATCAATTCCTGGAGTGATCAGGGCATTAATTCAAAATGAATTTTTCTTCCGACCTCCTGCGACACCAACTCTACGAACCCATTAACAAATGGGCCGAGAAAACTCGCAAAAAGAAAAGGGTAATTAGACTTCAAAGAGAATTATAGGAAAAAAGACGAACGCACTGCGGTTCGAAAACTGGTACGCGATGCCCCTATTGAACAGGAAACACACGAAACGAAACCCAGAGGTCACCATAAATACTCTCTAACACACGTATAAAAAGCAACCGGAATCGACTAAATCTGCTACTTTTAAGGCCACCTAGAGCAAGTCCATTTCGAAAACCACCTCAAATTCGCAGAAAGAATTGAACACTCGACTAGTCGGATGGGATCCGAAAACAAACGCGTGGAGAACGAGAACCGCGGTCAAGAATTAATTCTTCTCCCTCCCAAAAAGGAACCCAAAAAAAAAAAATCCACAAAAAATTTCGGGGAGAATCGCAATCAAAACACGACAGGCGCATCGGAAACATACGGATTACGTCGAGACGAGCATGTCCGATGAAAGCCGAGCGGTCATCGCGAAACTGGAATCACCCGCGGCGCGGAAGAACAAGGCGAGAACGCTGACACGATCGGATCGAACCGAAAAGCGGCGTTCGGCGAGGGCGCGGGGCCAGAGACAGAAAGCGAGAGATTTCCAGAGAGAGAAAACCGAGATACAGGAAAGAGAGAACGAAGTCGTTTAGGAAGCTCCCCCTCTTTCTCCCTCTCGTTCTCATTCTCATGAATCTCTCCTCTCCTCGTCCTCCCTCTGCAATTCCAAACTCCATCATCTTTACCTCTTCATTATCCTTTCCAACTTTTGAACGATCCTGCCCCCGTACCATGCGCAGAGTAGAGAGATTAGGTCGAAAGAAAATCTGAGCGTCTTCAACCGTTTTCGATTCCAAGATCCGCCACTTTCTGAGCAGTTGCGGTGTGTACGCTGATTCTATTTCACGTGTGTTTACGTGAATGCATTATAACCGAGGGTATATTTGAGTTGAGGATGCCGATACAGAATTTTCTATTATACAAAAATCTGTTTAGGGCAATTTGAGATTTCATGAGACGAAAATTATTAGAATCTTTAAAATTTTATTTATTTGCTACTTTGAATGTTGTGAAATGATCAAATTCTAAGAAAATTAAAGGTAAACATCATTCCCCACACTTGAACTTTCAAACATGTTTTCTGATTATTTTTGCTGAATGGGTTGATGCTTTGCAATGCATCCAAGACTTGGGTAATGCCAATATAGTGAGATTGAAGGAAAATATTTTAAAAACCCGTTTCAACTTATACTCAAGAATCAAATTGCTAAATTGAAAGTTATTAACTTAATTTTTAGTTCAATTTTCATTATTTTAATTCGTGAAAATAAGAAATAAAAATATCTTTTATAAATTTAATGGAGTAGAAACACATCTTCCTTATTTATTATTCCAAAAGAAAAATTATCAATTAAAAATAAAAGGAAATCAAAATTATCACTTTCATTCACACAGCACTTTTTAAAAAAATAAGTAAAGTATAAGGAAGTAAATTTTATTTTTATTTTTATTTTCCACGAACATGAAAACTAAATAGCTTTTCTCAAATCAAGAGGCAAACCTTTATGTATTGTATGTATTGTATTGAGGTAAGAGTGCTTTATTCTAGAATAAGCAGAGCGTGCACCATGCATTCCCAAGCTTTTTGCACCACAAGTAAGCATTGCATTGTAAAATTTTCTTATTAATTGAGGAAATTACATAAATTATTTTGCAAACAAGCAGTACCAAACAAGATTTTAATTTATGTATTGTATGTATTGTATTGAGATAAGACTGCTTTATTCTAGAATAAGCAGAGCGTGCACCATGAATTCCCAAGCTTTTTGCACCACAAGTAAGCATTGCATTGTAAAATTTTCTTATTAATTGAGGAAATTACATAAATTATTTTGCAAACAAGCAGTACTAAACAAGATTTTAATGCCACATATTCAACCTTTTTTCTCTTTAAATTCCTTCTTACCTGCTTGCTTAGGTTTTTTAGCTTATTTAGCAAATAATGTGCTTAAGCATTGTTTAAGCCCAAACATATTGCAATTGTACCAATTTAGTCACAAACTCTTCATTTGACCAATTTAGTTTTAAACCTTTTGACACTTTTATCAATTCAATCCATTCAGCCAATTTTGGCAAGGAATTAATGATGTGGGCATTAGTTGTTGTATGTGACACAGCCATTAATGAAGTGAAAAATATTTTAAATATTTTATATTTATTTTTTCAAATTTTTATTAATTTTCTTTTTTTATCTTTTTCTTTTCTTACTTCTTTTTTATTATTAAGGGTTGCCAACTAAGGCCTAGTGACCCTTGCCAACTACTAGGTGAGGCCCTGTGAGCCTTGGCCAACCAAGGGTCACAAGCCATTGCCCATGTCCAAGCGAGAGACACGAGCCATTGGGCAAGGGCCACGAGTCCTCACCAACAATGAAGGTCACAGCCTTCACCCTGTGAGTGAGGGTCGTGAGCCCTCACTTAGTGGTTGATGATGGCCACGATCTTTGCCTAGTGGTCAACGGGGTTGTCGGGCCTTAAAGTGTGGCTCTTGCCAACCCTAATCAATAAAGAAAGAAAAGAAAAATAATTAATAAAAATCAGAAAAATTATAAAAATATTTCACATTAGCAATGGCCATGCTGCATAGAATGATTGAGGTCCACATCACTAATATTAGGTCAAAATTAGTTAGATGGATACAATTGCCAAATTTTAAAAAGATTTAAGACTAAAATGGCCAAAATTGAAAGATTTATGATTGAATTGACACAATTATAATAATTTTAAATTTTTTTTTAAATTTTCCCTAAACAAGATGAATATGCCACATAGTTGACTTTTGTTTTAAATTCCTTCTTTCCTTCTTGCTTAGGTTTTTTTTTTTTGACTTATTTGGCAAATTACCGTGCTTGAGCATAGCTTCCGCAAGTCCTTCTTAGTAGTATAATGGCTTTTGCTGAGCCAAAAAAATAGGGAAAAAGAAGAAGAAATTAGCACGACGGCTTTGACTTTTTAGGGTTAATGTCGTGAAAATCCCCAAACTAGTACAACCATAATAAATTTATACCAAACTAATTTTTTAACAATCAAAAACCCTATATTGATACACCTATGAAAAATTTACTTCAAGTAGCTACAAAAATCCTTTAACAGGTACACTTGTGATAATTTTTCCCCAAATTTTTTTTTTGACCGTTAAAAACCCTAAACTTGTATATTTGTAATATAAATACCCTTCGTTAAATTGGATTAATACTACAAAAAATCACAAAATTTGTATAATTATGACAAACGAAGAATAAATTCCCAAACTATTATATCAGTCAATTGTCGCGTGTCATCTGACTCAATACTTTAAGAGTAAAATTTAATGAAAATTAACATATGGTAAACTTGTTACAAATGTATCAGTTTGGGGTAAATTTATCAAATATGTGCCATTTTGGGGTTTTTCTATACTCAAAAATTAGTTTTTGGTAAATTTATCACAGGTGCCCAAGTTTGGAGTTTTTCGTAACATTAACTCTAAATGCATTATTGGCCTTCTTAGTTGACTTAGTCCAAGGAGATGGGACCCACCTTTATAAAAAAAAAAAAGGGACAAATGTAATGTAAGTCCTAAAACATTAAGTATAATTGAGTTCTAAAACTTGTTATAAAAGTATAATAGAGTCTCGAAACTTTAAAAAATTACAATTAAGTTCTAAAACTTGTCACAAAAGTGTAATCGAGTTCAAAAACTTGTCACAAAAGCGCAATTGAGTCCTAAAATTTGCAAAAAAAAATTTAATGAAAGGACTTGATTGGACAAATTTAACAAATTTTAAGACTTAATTGCATTCTTGGAAGTTTTAGAATTCGATTGCATTTTTATAACAAGTTTTAGGACTTAATTGCACTTTTTGAAAGATTTAGTATTCAATTGCACTTTTGTAACAAGTTTTAGGACTTAATTGCACTTTTTGAAAGATTTAGGATTTAATTGCACTTTGATGATAACTTTTTGGACTTTCAAGGCACTTATCCTCATAAATGGTCAACAAAAGAAAAGAAAGTAGGCACCTTAGCTATAAAGGAAAACGGAGAGCTTGTGTGAGGAGAGGAAGAGAAAATAAGAGAGAGATGTTGAGAAAACTCCTAGTTTTGATGCTAACAAAACATCTTATGAATGATATTTATATATCAAACTCTTGAAGGAAAAGCACACAGAATGACATAGGCTTTAAAGTCTGCTTGTTACAGAAGATAAAGCATAAGATGTCTTAGAGTCTGACCGGAAAGACTTATCTAGACTGAGATTTAAGTCTGACCGTACCAGACTGAGATTTTAAGTCTAAACGACCCAGACTTAAAATTTAGGCAGACTCAAATCTTAAGACCATCAGACTTAAGATGGACCTACACGTTAAGATCACCAACGGTAGAGTATTTTCACTTACCTTATTTATGTTGATTCTGTTATATAAATCTGATTAATAGGATCAATTAGTGAGCAACTTCAAATGGAGAATAGAGCACTTATGGAAGCCCGGATTCTAGTTGTATGGGCGAACATAATCTAAGGGGATCTGATCTACTCTCAACGGTCAAAAAGACTTACCTTATAAAGTCTGTCCAAGAAAGGGAAGACAAAACTCTCAAGGGAAGAGCCAACGGTTGAGTTTGGCTTGGAGAGTATTTAAGGATAGGTTGAGACTTAGGGGTAGATTAGATGAACATAATTCCAAAGCCGATTCAATTCTTCAATTGTTATTCATAGTGCGCATTTGAGTGATCTCAGTGTTTTACAAAAAGAGAGTGACTTAGTGAGATAGATCATCACTGAGTATAAACACTCGAAAGTGTGTAATCACCATTGATCAAATAGTGAAATACTAGACTGAGATTTTAAGTCTGAACGAACCAAACTGAAAATTTAGGCAGACTCAGATCTTAAGACCATCAGACTTAAGATGGACCTACACGTTAAAATCACCAACGGTAGAGTATTTTCACTTACCTTATTTATGTTGATTCTGTTATACAAATCTGATTAACAGGATCAATTAGTGAGCAACTTCAAATGGAGAATAGAGCACTTATGGAAGCCCGGATTCTAGTTGTATGGGCGAATAGAATCTAAGGGGATCTGATCTACTCTCAACGGTCAAAAAGATTTACCTTATAAAGTCTGTCCAAGAAAGGGAAGACAAAACTCTCAAGGGAAGAGCCAACGGTCGAGTTTGGCTTGGAGAGTATTTAAGGGTAGGTTGAGACTTAGGGGTAGATTAGATGAACTTAATTCCAAAGCCGATTCAATTCTTCAATTGTTGTTTATAGTGCGCATTTGAGTGATCTCAGTGTTTTACAAAAAGAGAGTGACTTAGTGAGATACATCATCACTGAGTATAAACACTCGAAAGTGTGTAATCACCATTAATCAAATAGTGAAATACAGCCGATTGGCTAGTCGCCCGGAGAGTGGACGTAGGCTTATCAAAAGCCTAATCACAATAAACAGTATTTGCAATCTTCTCTAACTCTCTTTACTTGATTTCAGTTAGTTGAATGCAAAAGTTATATATATTATTGTGATTAATCTCTCTACACCTATTCACCCCCTATAGGTATTTATACTAGTTAATAACAATTGGTATCAGAGCCTCATGCTCGAGATCTTGAAGTGTTTGTTACTTCTGAGTTAAAGATCCTCTATGACTAGTATTCTTGCACCAGGTTTAATTGAGGGGCAGAGCAACACTCGTCTGCCATACTTCGATGGCAAGGATTACAATATCTGAAAGAATAAAATGAAGGCCTTTCTCAGGTCGAAAGATCCACTGGAATGGGATGTGGTTGAGAGGGGAATTGAGCTCATTGATAACGCCAAAAAGTACCGATAGGAATGAAACAGAACCATCTGCCACTCTTTCTCCAGAAGAGATAACCAATAGACAAACTCTTGATGCTAAGGCCATCTACTCTCTTTACTGTGCTTTATCACATAATGAATATAATCGAATATCTTCTTGTGATACAGCAAAGGAAGTATGTGATAGATTGCATGTAACCTATGAGGGAACTGATCGTGTTAAAGAGACCAAAGTAAATATTTTACTTGGTTAATATGAGTCCTTCAAGATGAAGCAGGGAGAGTCAATAGGAGATATGTTCAGTCGTTTTACAGAAATTGTAAACGGATTGGCATATCAAGGACAACATGTTCCTGGACCAATGAAGGTCAACAAACTTCTGAGAGGATTGTCAAAAGAATGGAACAATGTGAAGACATCTATCAGAGAAACTCTGCGGATTTCACCACTAACAGTCGATGAGCTCGTAGGAACTCTGTAGTCCTATGAGGCAGAACAAATGAATGAGGAAGTGGAATCCAGAGGTAAAAAGTCCATTTCTCTTAAGTCTAATACCGATTCGATGATACGTGATTCTCGAGGAAGAGCTGGACGACGAGGAACTAGCACCGCCGATCAAAAAGGTAAAGAAATTAAACATAAAAGGCAGGAAGTTCAACAACAGAAACAAAAATGCATAACTGACAACGCAGAATCGATGACGATGATGATTATGCCAAAGAGGTAATTTGTTTTGAGTGTAAGAAAAATGGACATATTAAAAACAGAATTGTCCCAAACTCAAAAAGAACAAAGGGAAATTCGAGAAGTAGAAGAAGGCTCTCAAAGCTGAAACATGGAATGACACAGAAGTTGAGGATAGTGAAGACGAATATGGAAACGTCTATCTTATGGCACACTCAGACTCAGACTCTAAAACAGATTCAGGCTCAGATTCAGATAGAGAAATCGAGGTAAATCATTCTGATATTCCTTTAGAAGTTTCAGATTATATAAATGAGCTTTGCTCTAGTCTAAAATCTACTATGAAAAGGATCTCCATATTAAAAAAGGAAAATTACAAGTTGAATAAACATAACGTTTCTTTGAAAGGAAAATTGGATGATTTCAAAAAGGAATTTTTGGAAATAAAGGAAAATCAAGAGTTTCTTTTAAAAGAGAATGAATCTATTAATAAGGAATTTTTGGAAATAAAGGAAAATCGAGATTCCATGCAAAAGGAAAATGATTCTTTCAAAAAGGAATTCTTAGATATTACCACAAAGTTTTCTAAAGGATCAAAAACCCTACAACATATACTTTCCATTCAAATTCCTTATTATGATAAGTCATGACTTGGTTTTTATAAGGAAAATGATTCCCTGATTGATTTTCCTAAAGTCAAGGAAAGAATGAGACAAAGACCTCCTTGACAAGCTTACAAAAATCATTTCAAAAATAATTTTGTTAGACCTATTGGTAGAAACAATCTTAAATGTTCTAATCATGGAGAAAAAGAACATTTTGAAAACAAATGTCCTAAAGTCTGGAGACCTGTTCAAAAGAAATGGATAGAAAAAGCTTATACTACTAACTACAATGGACCCAAAAAAATTTGGGTACCAAAGAAAAAATGAGTATATGTAAACATTGCAGGTAAGCTTCAAAAGAAAGAAGAAATGGTATTTGGACAGTGGATGTTCAAGACATATGACAGGAGACTCAAAGATGTTCATTGGATTCGAAAGAATCAAGGGAGGAACGGTTTCGTTTGGAGGAAACACTAAAGGAAACATTATAGGACAGGGAACTGTCAAGATCGGTAGTTTAATCATCAACAATGTTTCTCTAGTCAAAGGATTAAACTACAATCTTCTGAGCATTAGCCAGTTATGTGATGCTGGTTTCAGAATAAACTTCAAAGAGAACCTATGTTTTGGAACAAGCAATGACTCTTCACAGACTTTTACTAAACGAAGACATGTGAACATTTATCTTCTGGACATAAATGAAGATACTGCAAAATGTCTATTATCAGTCCAAGATGAAGCGGATATGTGGCACCACAAACTTGGGCATGTCAGCATGAAACAAATTTCCAAGCTTGCCAGCAAAAAGCTTGTTCGTGGCTTGCCTTCACTAAGTTACAAGAAAATAGAGCTTTGCTTTGCATGTACACTGGAAAAACAGGTAATAAGCTCTTTCAAGTCTATAAAGCAAATTTCTACTAATCGTGTGTTACAGCTTCTTCACATGGACTTATTTGGACCAACTAGAACCCAAAGTATTGGAGGTAAGAAGTACTGTCTTGTGATTGTAGATGATTACTCTCGATTTACATGGGTATATTTTCTAGCAAATAAAGGAGATACTTTCTCATATTTCTCAACATTCGCAAAGAAGGTCTAAAATGAAAAAGGGTACTCTATTTCAAGTATCAAAACAGATCATGAGGGAGAGTTTGAGAATCAAGACTTTTCAAATTTTTGTGACAAAAATGGTATACAGCATACATTTTCATCTCCTTACACTCAAGAACAAAATGGAGTTGTGGAAAGAAAGAATAGGTCTTTGCAGGAAATGGCCAGAACATTGCTTATAGAAAGCAAGGTGGCAACTCGGTTATGGGCAGAAGCATTTTCTACTTCTTGCCATATTATTAATAGAGTATTTTTTAGACCAATTCTTGAGAAAACTCCCTATGAGATTTTCAAAGAAAGAAAGCCTATTGTTTCCTACTTTCGAATTTTTGGTTGTCTATGCTATATCCTTAAAAATGTTAATCATCAATCTAGTAAGTTTGAAAAAGGTCAGATGAAAGTATTTTTCTAGGCTATTCAAACTCTAGCAAAGCATATAGAATGTTCAATAAAAACACTCAGACAGTGGAAGAATCCATGAACGTAAAGTTTCTGGAGAAAGAAGTTTCAAAACAGAGCAATACAATATATGAAGAATCAAAATCAAATGCAGTTCCTAAAAGATCTGGTATCAACAAAGAAGCAGAATCTTCCCAGGAAACAGTCAAAGAAGCAATTCATGAAGAACAACCAACTTAGCCTGATATTCCTGCATCAACAGTAGATCCTGATAATAATGAAGTTCCAAACAGAAACTGGAAGCATAAGTCTAGTCATCTTAAGGAGCTTGTGATTGGAAAGATCAACGAAGGGATTCAAACCAGATCAAGAAACAAAAAGGACACAATTGTTGCACTAATCTCTAAAATTGAACCCAAAGGAATTAATGAAGCTTTAGGAAATGAAAGTTGGATAGAGGCAATGCAAGAAGAGCTTCAATAGTTCAAGAGAAATGATGTATGGGAATTGGTGCCCAAACCAAAAGGACGAACTATCATTGGTACTAAATGGGTTTTCATAAACAAAGTCAATGAACTTGGAAAAGTCACCAGAAACAAGGTAAGGCTCGTGGCAAAAGGTTATTCTCAATCTGAAGGAATAGACTATGATGAAACCTATGCCCCAGTTGCAAGACTAGAAGCAATCAGACTATTACTTGCTTATGCCTGCTACCAGAACTTCAAACTATTTCAGATGGATGTAAAGAGCGTCTTTCTAAATGGGTTCATTAAGGAAGAAATCTATGTGGAACAACCCCCTAGGTTCGAGGAAACAAGAAAGCCAGATCATGTTTATAGACTGAAAAAGGCTTTGTATGGACTGAAACAAGTGCCCCAAGCATGGTATGAACGACTCAGTAGGTTCTTATTAGACAACAAATTCAAGAAAGGTATGGTTGATACAACTTTATTTATCAAGAAGGAATGTAAGGATATCCTTTTAGTACAAATTTATGTAGATGATATTATTTTTGGTTCTTCTAATGAAAGTTTATGCAAGAACTTCTCAAAGTCTATGCAGGAGGAATTTGAGATGAGTATGATGGGAGAACTCACTTTCTTCCTAGGACTTCAGATCAACCAATCAAAACGTGGAACATTCATCCATCAAGAGAAATATACCAAAGATTTAGTCAAGAAGTTTGGAATGGAAAACTGCAAGAAGACCGAAACTCCAATATCAACTTCCATTAAACTTGATCGGGATGAATCAGGAAAGAAAGTTGATCAAAAGTTTTATAGAAGTATGATTGGGTCTCTTCTCTATCTTACTGCATCTAGACCAGACATTATATACAGTGTGTGTATGCGCTCGTTTTCAAGCAGATCCAAGAGAATCTCATCTTACAGCAGTAAAGCGTATTATTAAGTACATAGCCACTTATCCATCTCTGGGTCTGTGGTTTCCTAAAGAAACAGACTTTACTCTCATTGGCTACTCAGATGCTGACTTAGCAGGATGTAAAGTAGACAGATGCTGGTATCATGGTCTTCTAAAAAGTAGAATACTGTGACTCTATCAACCGCAAAAAGCGAGAATATGTTGCTCTTGGAAGCCGCTGCTCCACGATTTTATGGATGAAACAGCAACTACTGGATTATGGAAAGGAAGAAGCCTGCACTAAAAAAAGATGTGATAATACGAGTGCTATAAACCTCACCAAGAATCCAATTCTACATTCCAGAGCAAATCACATTGAAATCAAACATCACTTTATTAGAGACCATGTGCGAAATGGAGATATATATGTGGAATTCATTGATTCTAAGAATCAATTAGCAGATATCTTCACAAAGTCGCTGGACAAAGGTACATTCAATTCAATATGTGGGAAATTAAATATTATTAACCCCTTCTTATAAAGTTTATGAGAACAAGACAAAGTCTGAAAGAAGCAAGCGTCTGGACATATCACTCTCAGAAGAAGATTAAAAAAGAAATAATGGTATTTTAGGTTGGCGTGTTATTTCCTTATTAAAATCTGGTAAATTTTTATTAGAAAGTTTTTTCTACATGATTGATTTGCATATGTTTTGGCATATGTCTATTATGATTGAATATTCTTGTTAAGTTTAGAATAATTGCCATTTTAATGTGTTTTGGGTTGCGACTGTTCACTTGTTCTCCTAACAAGGGTATAAAAACATCTAAAAGTCGTGTCTTTTCCTCACAATTTTTCAGAACGATTTGTTTACAAACCCTAACAGAGAAAAACGTTTTCTAAATCAATCTTCTCCAAAACCAATTTTCTCCGAACATGGCCTCGAGATCCTCCATATCAAGATCTCCATCTCCTAGAAGAAGATCAAACAGGATTGCTGGAAGAGGAGGAAGAAGAATCGACGGAGGGCAGACACATTTCGATTTAACACATACTTCCGAAGATACTCAAGGACAATCTCCAACAGTTTCTCCTCAAAGAAATCAAGATGATATTGAGGAATCTCCAAAAGCTCTCTGCTCACAATCTGAAGAAAGGAATGTATCATGTAGAGGTACGTCTAGATTAACTCTACTGACACCCACTGAAAGTCCTCATGTAATAATGAGGAGATATGAGAGGTTAGTCCAAAGAAATGTTAGGAAAGATGTTAAACTGTTTTTCTTGAGAGAAAATGGGTATGCGAATGAACTCCGTCTCATTCAAGCAGTACAGGTTGCAGAATCACCATCTACTCGTAGAGAACGAGTTAGTGATACAGGGAGAAGAAGAGATAATGTAAAGGAAGATGATGAGAAGATTTACATAAACTTTGAAGTGAGAATGGGAATAGCTGCTGTAGCCCGAAACACAACTGGGAAATTATTTCGATCCAGAGAGCATAAGGCTTTCTTTAACAGATTGATGGATTGAGGAATCATGAACCACAGAATTGTTGATTTTGATTATTTGGATGCTGCTGAAATGAATCTGCGAGAATGCTTTGAAAAATTGCAGATGGACCAATTTTGCACTGATTCTGCTGTTGTTTATCCTGAATTAACAGCATATTTTTACTCCAATTTGACATTTCTATCTCTAGACAGAATACAATTAAGTGTGAATGATAAGTTCTATGATGTTAGTTCAGATACTCTAGCTGACATTATAAAAGTTGAGAGAGGAGCATTCGGGCCAATAGAAGCCTCTTATAAAATAGTTTGTATGTTTCTCACAAAGTCTGAAAGGGCTACTATAACTTATCCTCTTCTAACTTCTGCAAGAACTATTTTGCACAAGATCATTATCAGCTGCATTCGTCCAAAAGCCTCATCCAAGACTGATGTATCCAAATTTGAGGCCAAACTTATGTGGGCTATTGAAAAGGGAGTATTGTTCTCACTGCCTCATACTATAATATTGCATATGTATTGGACAGTGTCGAAGGACAAAGGACAACTACCCTATGAAGCTTTAGTGACAAAGATCTTTGATCATCTTAAGATAGACATACCTAGTAGATTAAGTACTAAAACTCTTCCCACAATGATTATTGATATGAAAATGATCAATAAGATGAGACCGAAGGATGTTGCAGAGACATGGAGACTAAAAGAAAAGGAATTGGCTAGAGCAGAAACAGCAAAATGAAAAGGCAAAGAATCAGCTGCTGCTGAACCAAGTTCTAAAAGGAGAAGGCAACTCCTACTGGTAGATGAAGAAGATGAAGAAGATGAAGAAGAAACTATCTTTGTAATTTTGGCAAATATGCATCAAAATTCTCAGAGAATATCTGAATCGGAGGTAAAAACACATGCAGAAAACATTCTCAGCACAGAACATGAGCAGAATGATAAATCTAAATCAATGGATGATCCAAAAGAAGAAGCAGAAGCAGAAGAAGAAGAAGAAGAAGAAGAAGAAGATGAGGATAGGGAAAAAGAGGGGCAACAAGAACAGCATGAAGCATCAACTCAGGGGGAGCATCATTATGAAAATATTGAAATTCAAGTTCCTGCAGCTTCATCTAGGAATGCTGAATATCAGAAGATCTTAGCACTTTTAACAGAGATCAGGGATCGGCAGAAAGACATGGAAACCTCCTTCAACAACAAACTAGAGACTCTCGATAAGACAGTTAATCAGTGTATTGACATGATTGAGAAGTCAGCATCAGATATGGAGGATTTCACCCTTGTTCGGACCCCAAACAAGAAAACCTCTTAAAAATATCTTATGCTTTAGAAACCTCTTTTTGAACTAACTAACTTTTTTTGAAGTTGACAAAAAGGGGGAGTAGATATGGCTGTGTTTGTGTGGCTTTTATTTTTTGATTGATGGATTGCATGATAGTTGGCTTTATCATTGTGTTTGATGCATGATACTGTGACATGAAAGTTCTGATTATGCATAGCTAATGATATTTATGAATCATATTATATTATGTTGCTGTTATACATGGTTGATATGAGCTATTCTTATGAGTTGAGCAGAATAGTTGAAAACAAGTTCTATTTAATTATATTTTGCAGGGACATTATGCTATATATATAAAATGTTTTGTCACCATTAAAAAGGGGGAGATTGTTGAGAAAACTCCTAGTTTTGATGCTAACATAATATCTTATGAATGATATTTATATATCAAACTCTTGAAGGAAAATGACATAGAATGACATAGGCTTTAAAGTCTGCTTGTTGCGGAAGATAAATCATAAGATGTCTTAGAGTCTGACCAAAAAGACTTATCCAAACTGAGATTTAAGTCTGACAGTACCAGATTGAAATTTTAAGTTTAAACGAACCAGATTGAAAATTTAGGCAGACTCAGATTTTAAGACCATCAGACTTAAGATGGACCTACACGTTAAGATTACCAACGGTAGAGTATTTTTACTTACCTTATTTATGTTGATTCTGTTATACAAATTTGATTGATATGATCAATTAGTGAGTAACTTCAAATGGAAAATAGAGCACTTATGGAAGCCTGGATTCTGGTTGTATGGGCGAATAGAATCTAAAGGGATCTGATCTACTCTTAACGGTCAAAAATACTTACCTTATAAAATCTGTCCAAGAAATGGAAGACAAAACTCTCAAGGAAAGAGACAACGGTCGAGTTTGGCTTGGAGAGTATTTAAGGGTAGGTTGAGACTTAGGGGTAGATTAGATGAACATAATTCCAAAGTCGATTCAATTATTCAATTGTTGTTCATAGTGCGCATTTGAGTGATCTTAGTGTTTTACAAAAAGAGAGTGACTTAGTGAGATAGATCATCACTGAGTATAAACACTCGAAAGTGTGTAATCACCGTTGATCAAATAGTGAAATACAGCCGATTGGCTGGTCGCCCGGAGAGTGGACGTAAGCTTATCAAAAGCCGAACCACTATAAATAGTGTTTACAATCTTCTCTAATTCTCTTTACTTGATTTCATTTAGTTGAATGCAAAAGTTATATATATTATTGTGATTAATCTCTCTACACCTATTCACCCCCCTCTACGTGTTTATACTAGTTAATAACAAGAGAGAGAGAGAGGAAATGGATTTTGGTGAGTACTTGTCATGAACGCTTCGCCAAGCTAACTTGACTCCATATTGTAACCTCCTTCATCCAATCAGAGTAGTTTTCGAGTTTAGGGCTCAAAATTAAAGTTTATGAAATTCTAGCTACAAAGTCCTATTTTTAAGATGTTGAGTTTTGAGATTTCATGATAATGGTGGATTATGGCATTGTAGAGCTATAGGTTTTGACATGAGTCATTTTGATGCAACAGTTTGGTCGGAATGAAAATTTAGGGTTTCGCTTGTGAGTTTCACGTTGAGCTCGGGTGAGTGGTTAGTTAGTGCATTTGAGTCGTTTTATTAGCGTTCAAACATAATTTTATCGTTTTGTAGTTGTGATTGAGCTTTAATTGATTTTAATGTTGATTATTATTTAGTTGTTAGGATTATGAGATCATTGGCTCGTTTAGCTTCATGTTCTATGGTTTTGGACATCCTAGGTGAGGTGCTATCTCTTCTAAGAATTTGTAAGTTCATGTCTTCAAAATGATAAAGTTGATATATTATGAGCTAGGAATAATTATGTTTGTTGCATAAAATTTAGATCGAGCATTTATTATGTTTTAGATATTTGTGAATGGTGTGAAAATTGTTTGGTGAAATTATATATTTTGTTTGCTGGACGAAGTTGAGAAATATTATATATTTTGGGTTTGCGAACCATTTTATGTTCGACTTTGAGTACGGTTTATGGAATGTCACATACATACATATGTAAAATGCTTTGTGACATGCATTTGATTTGATTCAGTTTGTAAAACCGATTTATGAGATGAGTCCTAAAATAATTTAAGAAATGTTTTAAGAAAAGTATTTCCGGCGGATGGATTAAGTTGTGAAAGTTTTATGTGATTGATTTATGACATGTATATCAATACATGATATTGTTTATAGATTGACTTTGTGTATACTAGAAGATGTGGATTTGGTGCTAAATATTGTTGTAAGCCATTAAGGGATTTGTAGGTATGCATACTAATTTATGATATACTTTTGGGTCTAGCCATCAACTTTGTAGGTGAAGACCTTTCCGAGGAGGGAATCTTGATCGCTTTGTCACCAAGTGTGTGTCATGACCATGATTTGATATTGAACAAAATATTGGTTTGATGGATTGACCATTAATGTGTGATTTCATATGAGAAAAATCATTGGTATAGACTATTGGTGTGTGTCATGAGATTAACTAATGAAATGGACTATTGGCGTGTGAATTATTGAAACTAATGAATGAATTAGATCATTGATGTTTGTTATGATATTATTGATTTAACAGGTTTTTTCTAATATATATATGAGTGTGTGTGTGTGGTTATGTTAAAACGATATAACTCATTCATATTTTGTATTTATATTACATATTAAAACTAAGATAAATGCATTATGATATTGTTTTGTAAAGTGTATAGTGGGTGCTTGACATGCTTAGAAAAGATACACTCTACTTATTGAGTTGTAGTTGCTCATTACATACCTCTCTCTTTTTTTCGTGTCATTAGAGTGAGAGCACTGTTGATGGGGATTTCGAGAGTTGGATTTGAGTGATTAGAGGCTATGTCATTCGGGTGGAAGGGTGGCCGTGTTATGCCCATATCCCTATAGGATTCGAGGTGTGTTATTAAGAGTCAAACTATTTTTTTAAGTCATTAATTTTAGTGAGAGGCTTAGTTTTGGATAGTAATTTTACAGAAAACTTTACAAATTAAAATGACATGGTTTTTTAGCAAAACTGTTCCTCTCCTACCTTCCTCTCTCTCCCTCTTTAAACCTTTCTTCATCTTTCCCACTTCTAGAGAGGAGAGATTTGACCTAAATCTCTCCCTTCCCCACTAGTTCATTTTTCTTTTATTCCCTTATGTTTCTTTCTTTACTCTCCTGATCTAGCTTCAGATATGGGAGTTTTGCTCTCTCGATCTTATATCTGGGAGCTTTTCTCTCCGACCTAATTTTAGATTTTGGAGTTTTAATGAATAAGCACTTCTTCTCTAATTTCAACGGTGTTCATGGTATTTTCAGTATTGAATCCGTGCTCATTCAACGTGTTTTCATTCAAAGTTTTGGCACTTCGCATTGATTTCAAGGCTTGCTCTCATAAGTATTAGATCTGAATTTTTCCAACATGTTTATGTTGTCTCCATACGGTGATAGTGTAGCGGAGCCCAACCTAGGTGCACACTACCGAAAGGGCAAAGTTGTAATTATATATGAAGATCATGATGTGTGCTTATCATTGATGATGATGTGTGACTTAGTGATTGGTTGCCAATCCTTTTACTTTGATACGGTCCTAGATTTGTTCTTAAAGGACAAGCCTATGATTATCTCCGACAATCATGCTCTAAAGAATCACCTTGATTTCTGTTTTTTTTGTTTGTTTGGGAGCTCTATGGGCTTACTTTATTATTGTGACTTATGAGATTCCCTTTAATATTTCATTTTGATAATAAATGAAAATTTCTTTTTGACAAAAAAAAAATTACAGGGATGTGTAAGCTGCAAAAATGACATAAGATCTCCATAGCTAGAATCAAGAACACACATAATTGAGTAAAATATATTTATATACTTGATTTGGAATCTATTGATCTTGATATGGAGTAATGATGATTTAAAGCTCAAATGCTTTTCCTCTATTACCATTTGTATCATTGGCTTAATAAGACTGCCCCTCAACCTCAACGTTTAGTAAATGCTCCTTATGTAATGATATTTGTACATCAGGATTAGATGAGAGACTTGAGTATTATTTATAGAGTTTTAAACCATAGGTTTTCTCATTACATGCCATGCTTTACTCAACTCACACTAACTAGCCTCATACAAGACTAATTAAAAATTCTTATATCTCACTTTATTTGACCAATCTTGTAAAATGAAAAGTTACAATATCAACTTATGTAGTCCACATAAAAAAACTCTTATATTATATATGTTGAATGGAAAATTAATCACTTCAGTGATAACTTAACTACCTTGAAAGTACGACTATGTTTGCAAGTCATCTATTTTAGTAGCAAGTTATCGTTTGTTGAAGGTAAAATCTTTAAATAACTTGATAACTAATAGGAAACTAGTAGCTTCCTGGTGGAATTAGTGAGTTACTACAGTAAAACGAGCATACTAGTAAGTAACTTATTTCATTGGTAGATGATAAATCGATGTTACTTTGAAATAGCAATTGCCTTGCATTGTAGATAGCTTCCTAACTTGTAAATGATCTTATTTTGGTAAGTTAATAAATTCTACTGTAACTAATTGCATTGGTAATTTTTTCGTTTTCAAAAGTAAACTTCTATGAGAAAACATATAAGTTTCATTCTACTAGGTTGTGTCTGTTTCGTGGAAAATGAGTAATTTAGAAAATGTTTTCGGAAAAATAATTGCTTATATCATTTAGAAAAATTAGACAATAAAAAATATTTTCATCATCGATAATAATTTATACCTAACTATTTTCGTGAGCAATGAAAAAAAAATTCATTTATTTATTATTGTAAGTAATACAAGTGATTATTTTTTGAAAAATGTTTTTCAAATGACACATTTTCCGCAAATCAAATGCTTAGCAAATATCTTACTTGCTCGGTTACTTACTGCCTCAGGACTATTAAATTTCACTGGTAAGTTTCTATTTTACGGCTAAATTTCACTGTAACTTTCCCAAATGGAACTTCATTCTCTGAATGAAAGTGATATAAGCGAATTGCACCATAAGGACACGGGTGTGAAATGATTGTAGTAGGAGAGAGAGTGTTAATGTCCCAAATCATCCTCCTGAAGTCTTTCTGCATTAAATGTACATGAATAAAAGAACTTCCTCTGTCTCAACTTCGAAGCGAAGAAGAAATACAACTTCAGTCACAATGAGATCAGTGGACAATCAAGCGGACTGACGTGAAGCATCAATAGGCTTACAAACACGAATGATTCTAATTTCTAACCTCCAATGAGATAACCGAAGGAAAAACACAGAAAATGTGAAGTTGGAAGAGGATAAAAGCACAGCAGATATGGTAACTCGTAACAAAGCTTATTGGAAGGTGACTATCTAAATTTTTCACCAAAAACGCTTATTAGCAAGAGATTCACACAAATACAGTTCTATTCACGTGATCAATCTATCTGAACAGTGCCCTCATGGCCAGTTTGATCCAAACCAAAAGGTTTTAACCAAATAACGTCATCATATTTGACCAAGCAGTGGTTGATCTAGACATTCTTTCCTCGGCTATTCTCTTCTTTTCCTCAGCCTCTGCTACTTTCTTCTTTTGATCCTTGTACCCAGATTTCACTTCCTCTGACTCGACCATCAACATCTCCCAGTCCAAAATGAGCTTTTCTCTTCTGGACTTCACTACCTCAAGATTTTTTGTTGAGCTCTTCCTCCTCTTTGATCAGGTCACCAAGCAACTGCTTATACGAGATGTGAGTCTCATGGTTCTTCTTCATTGTCACAAACATTTTGATCGTTCAGTAACTTCTGCAGCTCAAATTCAGCATTGTCCTGCTCAAAGGTCAAAAAGTCGGAAGTGAACCCATCGAAGTTGGCCCAAAAAGCCTCAGCTGATTTTTGCTGGCCCCTTGATAACCCACTTTTGGCTATGCTTAATGTCGACACTGCTTCAGCCAATCTGTCTTTTACATTTAGCTTTAAGATATCAGAAAGGCATTCCTTCAAAGACAGCTTAGCCTTCTCTACTTCTTCCAGTGTTGGAGCCTCAGAAATCGAAAGAGCACCTTTTTGATTGCTCGCATTTGACCCTCCTGTGGCAGGAGAACTCTGAGCAGCCTTGCTAATTTCCTCAAGAATTGTGAAATACGTCTGTTGATTTTACCTGAGGAATATTTGCAGGAGGTTCGGCCAACTGAATGTTTTCAGCTGTGGGTTGGGGGGCGATAATCTCAGCTACAACTGTCAAAGTGCTGTTCACTAAATACCTGTCGCAGGATGCAAAGCCCCTGTCACTGTATCTTGCAATGAAATTATGTTCCGTCTCTGCATTTCGTTCAAATGGAACTTCAGTAGAAAGGGGTAACAGGTTAGAAAGATACCCTGCTTCCCTGCATTAGTTTCAATAAACAAAAAGATTACTGTGTTTTGGGTCTAGAACATGAACCGCAAGTACAGAGTAAAAGCATGGTTTTATAAAGCATTGCAACAAGAAGGCCTAAACATGCCCTCTCAGTTTGCTTCATCAGAAACTTGGTCTGGTCTGCTGAAATGAAAAAAATCCAAATTGCGACAACGCTTCAGTGTCTATTTCATGTAGTACCTAAAATCCTGTAATTTGTTCCCCAAATGGTATTGACATGATGAATCTCCACTCCTTCCAATACTTCTAAATGTCCAACTTTTGGTAGCCAAGTATGCTTATCATCATTTCAGATGCTTTGAAGTGCATAAAAGCGCATGTTCAATTGGAAATGGCACAAAATTATGTACACAGAAGAAACTTCATCGCATCTATAAAGTGGGAATCTCCACAAACAGATGTGCTATGACCTATGGAGTAATTTCTCACTTTAATATCCTTGTATTTAGTACAAGAAGTGAAGTCAAATAATCCTATTATTTCTGAAAGAGATTCATTGATAGAATTGACATGAGTACTGCATGACTAACCCAACTATGGTCTTCGCCAATGGACACCACAAAAGCAATGGAATACTTCACATGATGAATGATAGTGGATTTATTTCACCTGAATCAAAATTTCTTAAGATATTAGCATAAGCAAGATTTCTCCGCTTATGAATAAAATTTGCCATTATGCCAAATTTACGAATGCAGACTTCACTAATATTAAAACCGTCAATTGTGAGGACATATATGTGCCTGAATTCATCCAAGACATGAAAGAGGACTTCAGTAGCTAATAAAGAACGTTTTTCGCTCCCCCCATAAACCATATCTCAAAATCAGATTCCAACAGCAGACTAAAAAAAACAAGACATAATCGGAGTTGCAATCAACGTACCTCTGATCCGAGAGTAGCCATAATTGTTTTGATCGACCAGAATCAATCTTAATTGGGTGTTTCTGTTCCACCCATATGTAGACTCACGGAATCCGCAACGTCCAAGTATATTGGCAGATGCTCTGTATTTTTCCCCTTGGGGAAGATGAGTATTCGCCTGCTCAACCGTGCCATGCAAGAGGACTCGGAAATCTTAGGAAACAAAAAAAGACAAGAACAAGGCACAATTCAAATATTACGCTAGCCAAAAACCGAATTCAACGATTACCAGGCATTGTCGCCAAGCATGAACCCTTCGAAGTGGTACTTCTTTTGAGTCAAGCTAGTGAAGTTGGTAATCTTCCATGTGTATTTCCATGAGGTGGGATTTTGCTCACCCATCGCCAACTGCTTCGCGCCGATCCAACCAATCGAATCAAGAAGAGTCGTCGTCATCAGTCTTTAGGGTAAAGAGCACACAATGAATCCCACAATCATCATTCTGTAACATCGAAAACAAACAAACACTCGCCCCATTCTTGTTGCGATTCAATAATGGAGCACAAAAGAGAACGTAATCTTCAACGTTAAAGAATCGATTGAGATTGCATGAGACAGGGCAAGATTCAACAACTTGCAACGGAGAAACCCAACCTCTTCCGCGAAACAAGGAACGAGCTCCGACTCGGAAGTGAGCGGGACACGACATATTGAACTTGGTTAGTGAGGACGAGAAGAGAAGCCGCAACAAAGAAAGCAACTTCTTCTTGCAGTCATTGAGTCAGTGGGCAATCTCAGAAAACGAAAGATTGCGCCTCACCATATCATAAATCACTAAGACACGTTTGTTTCGCCAAAAGCAACTTTCAGCTTTCCGGATTTTCTGGTTGACCGACCGGGAACGCACCAACATGCCCAGACTGATGCAACTCTTAAAGTTGACCGGAAATGCAAGAGTAAATTGGACGAACCAACCTTTATTTCGATTATGACAAAAAATAGAAGAAAAAACGTTCATTTCAATTATTATTGTTATTACTATTAGGTTCTCTCCTATTACTTGAGCTGCGTCAAATTGACTAAAGGCTCCGTTTGTATCGCAAAAAATGTATATTTTGAAAATTATTATTTTAAAAAAATGATCGCTTATATTGCATTAAAATAATGAACAGATGAAAAATATTTTTACCGCTCAAGAAAATATCACGACTTAAAATTATTGTCGACAATGAAAATTTTCTTGTTGATTAATTATTTTAATAGATAAGCGGTCATTTTTAGGAAAATATTTTCTAAATTATTCATTTTTTGCGAAACAAATAGAGGTTAAAATGTCTATCTTCTTGTTAATTTCCTTATTTTTAAATTTAGTGCCATTTTTGTTAGAGATGAACGGTTCTAGGTTTGGTCTAGGTTCCACTTGGAAATTGAAACTTACTTTACTATAGGTTTCAGAGTCTTGTCAGGTTCCAACTATACTCGTAATTGAACGATTGCAGTGAATCATCATTTTTAATGATCATTGTTTGCTAAAATCTGCTGATCATAACTCAAATTTAAACACAAGAAGATTATGATATATTAACAAAGTAAAAATCTTAGTCGTAGAAATTCAAACTAGTGATTTTAAATTATACACTCATTATTGATGCTATAGAATGTCACAGAATCACGCGAAAACTTAAAACAAAAAAAAATGCAAAGACTTGTTCTAGGCTGGAACTTGGAAGTTACTCGTCAAAACATATTCCTCAATTTTTGGAACATGGAACTCTGGAATCTGATCAATTCCCACTAGTTTGATTATTAAGTTCTTAGTTCTACCCTAAAACCATGCTTACTCCTACCTTTCGTTGACATCTACTCAAAATTTGTTCAATTCACACTAAGTTTCATTCCCTTATATTAGAGCCCATCTTGCTACAAGATCACGAGCCCATTTTTCACCTCATGTTTAATGGCCCCCCCGTTTAGAGTGGATAACTCGTTTGGCAACAAAGTAAAGCAAAATGGATTGATGAAAAAATAAGGCCTAGTAAAAAAGGTTATGACGAGTTGCTCATGTGAATATTGCCATGTCATTTTCACAATTATGTTCGAATCCAACTTTGCATGTTGCAATCGAATTACATGTCATGATGAACTTTGCATACAGACTTTCACATACAAATAGAGTAATCTAGCACACACGAAAAATGGTGCCTTTAATTAATAATCACACCAAATAAGTGTTTTGGCAATATTTCATATTTTACAATGGCATGTATACTTAGTAAATTATTTGATGACAGATTTAAGACTTAACCATAAATATTGCCGTAACATTGAAAGGGCATCGTGGGATGCTAATTTGTCCAATGTGCAATCAAACCTTTTTCTATTGGCCTCTTCTGATTTCCTAATTCCTAATGTGAAATCAATGCCTTAATTTATTGTTATCACTCTAGATATATGTGATGCAAACTCTCTAGAAATTGCACTAGATTATATTTTATTCATCGTCAATGGCAACCCCGTTCTTACTATTTCTAAGCAATTGCTAGCATCGTTGACCTTCACATTTCCGTGACTCGTAAACTGACTTGCGAAATGGCCAGTTTCGCAAGCACCTTCATGTAGTTGTAATTCGCCCTACAAATTCCTTCCATCTTTGGACATATTGTAAAATCTCTCTCCTGATGATAGTCGACCGACGGGAACATTTTCGCACACTTTCCAGATTGGCTTCTGTGCGGTTTAACCGTATGTTTTGCTTCTGTTTTTTTTTTTTTTCCGGTTTAACTGCTTTGACGAGTTCAAAATCAAAGTCGTTTCTGCATGATCAAGTCTCTTTCATGGCAGGTCCTTTGTGTTTTTTGGGATTAGTCATCTTGAGGATCTTCAGCTTGTAAAGGAAATGAGAATTCGGAACTCATGGGTGCATTTATTTGGGGAAAAAACTTTATTAAAAGGAATATGCTTTCTATGAAATCTTTTTTCAAGAAAATTGTTAGTTTTCCTTCGTATGTTGATATATGACTGAAAACTTTTTTTGTGTTTGGATTTGATTTAGAAAATAATTTTAATCTTATGCCTTTATTTCAAGCAAAAAAAATAATTTTTTAAAATAATTTATATATTTTTATTTCTTTTCTTTACTTTTCTTTTCTTTTTGTTTTCCTCCTTCGCTGGTCAATGGCTGCAACAGGCCACTAGCATTGTCACCGAGGCCTGGTGAGGGTGGACCTGATCAGCCTCGGGCGAGGTTGAGCTTGCCAAATAACGGTGGTCTCATTGGAATTTGGCGAGGTTGACTTGGCCTAAGGCCGGTCGTTGAGGCCCGGCGACCGGCAAAGGAGGAAGAAGGAAAAGAAAAAGAAAAATAAAGAGAAGAAGAAAAGAAAAGAAAAAAACTGGCTCTCTCTCTACTTCTGTTTATGGCCAAAATAAGCTGATATAATGCATAACATGGGATCCAAGAACCAAAGCCCGTTTCAGCAATAGTTTTGCCTAAACACCTGTAAACGTTAGCCAAATTGCCACGGTTACCAGGTAAAAGTATATATTAAAATTGAGCCTTCAAGTTCAACCGATGAGCGGTCGATCTTGACATTTTTTCCTTGGCTATTCTCTTCTTCGCTACTTTCTTCCAATGAGCTCTGTTGCCAGATTTTCTTTCCTCCGACTCGACCATCAAAATCTCCAAGTCCAAGATGAGCTTTTCTCTCCTTGATGCTGGTCCATTGAAGACAAATAACTCACAAGCTCAACTCAAGCTTGTCAATCAACCAAATTTATGCAACCAAAGAGAGATTTCAGCCGTAACATGATTCAATGGGCCTGATGAGGTAAGGTGTCCAAGATAGAGTTCTAGAATTGGAGAATAAAGGCAGTTTCATAAAGACAACTCCTTAAGATGAGCTACGTGTGAATTTATAAAAGTCCAAGAATGTGACAACATGCAACAGAATAGAACAGGGCAGCAACAATTGGATGCAATCTTATGAGGATATGGACATGTTAACAATGTCAAAAATTCCTGAAATTTTACCACATAATAGTCCTAGGAATGATAAACAAAGTTCATGAGGGTCTGAGTTCCAGATCTCAATAGAAAAATTCGGACAAAAATGGCAAAATGCAGACACGCAGATGCTCATAAGTGTATTTCGAATTTTGTGGTTTCTGGATTACAAGGCAACTTTGTAAAGATTAGAGAGTGCATCAATTGACATGCAAATGCCTTGATTTTGGTGTCATTAGAAAGCTTAATGAATTTTTTAAGACTTTCTAAGAGATGACATGATTGATTAAGGTCATTCACTCATTCAATCATAGACATTTTCATGAACGTACAAATTGACAATATTCAGGGCAACAAACACATGAAAAAATTGCATGGTTTAACTCTCTTATATGACAAAGGAAAAGTGTGAGATAAATCATATAGGTCAAGCATCGAACCACAAACGATTTTCATTAGGAAATCAAGGTTCTAATGTAATAATTAAGCATGATATGAAAATGGCAATGACGAGATGTACATTGAACGTATTCATGAGGATAGAATCAAATTACATGAAAACATATAATGACGGGATGAACTGATGGTCAATTAACATGGCATAAGTCTCCCTGAGGTATAACATGCAATGAAATTCATGAGGTTTTCATGGACAAACAATCACAATTAAGTGCATGATTACACACAAATGTATACTTGAGTTTGTAGAGGGCAGAACAGAGGTCGGGACAATTGTTAGGGAAGTTGAGCTATTCAATGACACTAAAAAAATCACAAGAAAAATATATGTCACGACATACACTTAAATGAACAAATTCCTAGAAGGAATCAACTCAAAACGAGTTTGGGAAAAATCACAGTAAAATCAGCAAAGTCGAAATTTCGGATTCAGGACTATACAGACCAGCAGAACAAAGGAGGTGTTTTAGTGGATTTGACCTAGTTGTGGTCATTGAAAATTTCTAATAAAAAAGTATATTATAACCAACATCTCCATGCACAACTTTCATGAGAACTCAAAGCCAGATTCCAAACACAAGATTCAGCAAAAATTCATGAAGCTGATACATGCAGTCAAAAACTAAAGAAACCAGTACATGTGGCAGTGATGTTAGGGCCTTTCATCTTAATGTATTGATCACAAAGAATTTCAGTAAAAATATATATTCTAGATTAACATGTTGTGAACATTTTTCATGAAAATCATCTAAAAATGTTGATCACAAAAATCGGTAAAAAATCCCAAAGCGACAATGTAAGGACCCGGGCTCCCACTATACATATATTGTCCGCTTTGGGCTTTTTTTCCCGAGACCTGCACGGCTTTAAAATGTGTATATACATAATAGAGAACCCAAGTGCTTATTAACTAGCCTAGGACTCCCCTCTAAGTGATGTGGGACAAGAGATGTGCCCGTCCCTACACACGTTTGGGGACTCCGCCCTACGCACCACCGCTTGGGCCATCACAATCTCCCCCACTTCAAGCACAACGTCTATGCTGTGGCCTCACATGCAATCGGGAGTCAGCTTTGATACCATTTATAAGGATCCGGGCTCTCACTATACATATATTGTCCGCTTTGGGCCAATGCCCGTATGGCTTTTAAATGCGTATATATAGAATAGAGAACCCAAGTACTTATCAATTAGCCTAGGACTTCCCCCTAGGCGATGTGGGATAAAACATGTGCCCCTCCCTACGCATGTCCGGGGACTTTGCCCCATGCACCACCGCTTGGGCCATCACAAACAAAGGTCAGAACCATTACAGAATAGAGGTCATCAGTATTCAATCCCAGAACGTATATGTGACTTTGATGATGGTTTTCAAGTATCAAATGAAGACCGATCAAAGTGTTCTATGACTCGTCAGAAACCTTATTGAATCTATTTTAAAAGTCGAAGAGGCCTTGAACTCATTTTTCATAAAAGAATCATCTCAAAATTTCAATCACAAAAATCGGACAAAAATCGCAAAGCAACAAAGGTCAAATCCATTACAGAACAGCAGTCGTCAGTATTCAATCCTAAAACGTAGATGTGACTTTGATGATGGTTTTCAGGTATCAAATGAAGGCTGATTGGAGTATTCTATGGCTCGTCGGAAAGCTAATCGAATCTATTTTAAAAGTCGAACTGGCCTCAAACTCATTCGAAGAGATTTTCAAGTTCAAACGAAAGGGTTTTCCTAGATCTATCGGTCTAGAATCCGATTTTTAACATATTGAGCACAATCACTTAATCAAGCCTAACCACACCACATTCATTCAAATAAATCAATCTATGAACATCATCAAACATCACAGCAGCCTCATCAATCACAGAATCAAACCTAAACTCAAGTTCTACCCCCGATCGCCTAATGCTATCTCGCTTCATCAACTCATGATCAAGGAACCTACCTTTGTCAATGTTTAGTCGCTAAATCAAACTTAGAATTGCAGGAAACGGACACCAGCTACCACCGCAATATCTCAGGGACACCGGAGTATCTTCTCATCATCGGAGAATCAAGGATCAGCACCTGGATGGCACCGATTAGAGCCAAACCAGAACTAGTCGAAGACTAGACCGGTTTTGAGATGCTGAGGAAGGAATCGAGCCAAACGGCTTGATCAGATGCCTATTGAAGGAAACACTGGCCCCCAAGACTTTGGGGAAAGGGCGACGGAGGTCAAGGAACTAAGCGGTGGTGGCCAAATCACCGGCGAAGGACCGGCTAGTGACTCAAAGGCCCAACAGTCGAGCGGTTTGAAGAGAGAGAAGAAGATGGGATAAGAGAGAATTTTGAGAGAGATTAAAGAGAAAGTGAGGTTTAGAAAGAAAAATGGCCCCCTCCCAAAATTTTGGAGAGAAAATGGTATATATACCCCTCCCTAATCTCAAACCTTAGTTGTTAGACCCACGTGCCTAATTAGCTTTCTTAGGCTTCCAAATACATTTAACATGTGTTAATTTGAATGGTTGAGATATAATGCGATCAATGGCTTAAAAATTGTGTAATTAAGGACCTAATTAGGGGCAATTTCATAATTTCACCAAAATTTAGGGATCATTTTGCAAATTTAGAAAATGTAAGGACATGGAGGAGCAGAATTTGGGCTTCACCACCACGTGGTGGTGGTCATTGGCCAAAAACTGACTAGAGGATGGCTAAATTGGCCTCCTCCGCCGATGACTAATATGACCGATCGAAGCAATTTCAAACCAATTCGACCAATTTGATCAGTTCTTGGGCGGTTTAATCCGATTTTTTTTTTTGGTTTGTGCAATTTAGTTCGTGAAAAGAAAATCTACCTAATCGAAAAGAAAACAATCCTATTTTGAGGAGAAATGATCCAATTTCAAACAAATTAGGCTAATTAAACCACAAAAATTCAATTTCATGATTTTTTTATTAAAGTAATTGTCTAATTGCCATGAAACTTAATGGACCTATACCATGGGCACATCATATGGACTTTCGAGGGCTTAAATTGGACGATTCTACCTAATTATTGATCTCAATTCATAAATTAATTAAAATCAAATTCAATTAAAGTTGCGAAAGACCTAATCTAATTACCCATGCTTAGGGGAACTCATTGCATCAAATTGACCTTTAATTGATAACACGACATTCTTGCCAAAATTAAATTCAGGGCTAATGTCAAAATTAAATCTCAATTCATCGAATTAAACCCTAGTAATGAATGGATCAACTCGAATTTCTTGAATCGAAGTTCAATAACCCTATTTTAATAAGGCCTAGTAAGTTGAATCTTCCAAATCAATGAGTTATCAAGTGAATTTGCTAAAATTGATCCTGAATTTGAATTTAACTCACTAAATTGAGTAGAATGGAAGTGTTTGCTTGCAATTCATTAAGAATCAATTCAGACCCCTAATTAAGGATAAAAGTGTCAATTCACATTTCGCTTCGCCCAATCTCAAAATTGATTGAATGAGTAAATGGATAATTGCCTCTAGATCAAATGTTGCAAGAGAAACTAAGCCTAATTATGACTAGAACGAAGGTAATTTCATTTTTGGTCGTTTTTTAACCAAAAATCGAAAAACTCTAAAGTGAGGTTCTTGATCTATTTTCACAAAATTCTTGATGCTAAGTTCAAATTGAAGCTAAAATAAGGTGATTTTGTGATTTTTGTATCTTTCAATTGTTTTAGTCAAAGGTTTATTCAAAAGTCAAACCCTAATTAGCTTTTTACTAAGAGTTTGATTTTATGATGAAATTTTTGAATTTTTCCAAAATTTCCACTTCTAAAGGGAAATTAAACTCAAAAGGTATATTTTGGTACAAAAAGCTAAAGTTGACTTTTGGTCAAAGAGTTGACCAAAAAGTCAACATTTTAACTTTTCAGGTTTTTTCTATCTTTATTGATGCATTGACCAAAAGTTAGATGTCAACAATGTTAAATAAACATAATTAGAAAAAATTAGATTATTGATGATCCATACTTGTCATTTGAAAAATAGTTATCATTGGATCAAAAGGGGATGTGAATGATCATAATTAAATAACTTTTCATATTATAAAGGGAAGAGACCACGAACCTAGAAAAGTAACAAATGGAGGACAAAAGCCGGCTAAGGTTAGCGATAATGCACTAGAGGTTGAAATCTATCTATCTTTGACTGTTCTTACCATCTAGATGTCAAAATCTCATTGGGGAGAACACTTGAAGTTTAAACCGACATTCCTAACAAAGAAGCCTTAGATAACTTTCTGCCCTTTGAGTCTTGATGCTTTGTGGATTTTTATCTCCAACATTAGAAAATGTTCATATCGACGCATATGTGTTGCTGCTTAGATACTCAAAAAAGGCCTTGCCATTTAAATAAGTCAGTCAAGTTGGGTGTTTAATGTATATAGGTGGCCCAAATCAATATAATTTGTATGAAATCGATAGGATTTGAGCAGATAGCTTCTAATTCTTGAGTTGGAAATTTCTTGACACCTCGATCATTCGTGAACCTTGAGTTGACTCTCTCTCTCTCCTTTATCCGTGAACCTCAAATTGACCCAGGCCAGGCCTAAGTCCTGACAATAGGAATGAGGACCCAACACCATTGCTTAGGACCCCTTGCGAATGTGCCTCAATCCCTAGCAGCTCTTGAATGTAATAGCAAGGACAAATGTTTGCTAGAAAGGCCATAGAGAATCACCAACAAAGCTAAATGATCATTGATGCCACGTTGCTTTGCTGAGAAACCTGAAAGCTTGCAAAGGTCTAGAAGACCTACTAGGATCATTGGTTGTGGTTGGATTTGTTGGATTGCTTGATTGAGCTATTGTGCGTGATAGCAAGTCAGTAAACTAACATTGTGTTGGTCACTGTGCTTGGAAGTCACGACTGAGTGAGGCAAAGCTGATGTTGGCATTGTTGGGCATGGTAGTGAGGAACTGAGATGAGAGAAAAGTCGGCATAAGTACAGCCCAAGTACCAAAACTTGACACGAGTGGACACTTAAGTACTAAAAGTTATAAAATGTACACTTAAGTGCCATTTTTTTTGAAAATTGGATCACTTAAGTGCCAACTCCGGCGAAGGCTACCGGAAATCCGACGTGTCATTTTAAAAATATATTAATTAAATAATATTAAAAAAATTAAAAATATATTATTAAAAAATTGATTAATTAAAAAAAAAAAAGAGGAGGAAGGGGAAGATCCGGTGAGGACTGCCAAACCCTCCCCTCCCCTCCCCTTTTTTTTTTTTTTTTAAATAAAATCAATTTTTAAATTTTTTTAGTCTGACTTGGACAATTTTTTTTCTTAAAATTGCCACGTGGATTTTTTATTTTGAAAAAAAATGCTACATTAGCAAATGAAATCACCGGAAAATGGACACGTAGTAGTTTTGCCGAATTTTTTTGCCGTTGGCACTTAACTCTTCCCATTCATTACCCGTGGGTCTTTCTTCTCCTAATTCCTTCCATTCTACCAATGAATAATCTATAATAATTCGCAAATCGAGATCGGCTAATTGTTCTCGGATAGCACCCGCTCCAGTAGAAATTTCTCGATTTCGAAATGTATCGAAGCCTTGAGTAGTAAAAAAAAGTGGGATGCTGTATTTCCATGATTGGATTTCATATTCGAATAACCCTCGTAATCGTAAGAAAGTAGGTTTTTTAGCTATGGGCCTAGCAAAAGAAAAATTGGGATAGGATCCTATAGGATCTCCCCCCCTCAAAATCGGACGTGAAAGTTTCCTTTCATCCGGCTCAAGTAGTTACACCAAATAAAAAAGGGGTTTTCGCTTTCAAATTCTCGAAAAACCTCCAAAAATCTACTCCTTACTCAAGTTAGCAGTGAAGACCAAGCAATATTTCTTTGATTCATTCTTATTTTCGTTTTATTTCGATTTTTAGAATTCTTTATTCAATTCTAAATTACTACATAAATGAAATGTGAAATTCTTGAGTAGTCTACTTCCCTTTGAACGATAATCCCTTTAAGGGTTGTAATTCATAAGGGATTTACTTGTCTATGTATCCTTCCATTCGATCTTTTAGGTCCTGACATCACCTCGACGGTTATGCTACGATGTCCTTAAAGCCTATATGCGATGGATAGACTCCTGCAACCATGACATATTTGCTACTTGAACATAAACCTAATTTAATTTCCTTCTAAAAGAAATTAATGATTAATTTCACAAAATAAAGAAGTCTTTTTTTCATTTTCACGAGGTCCAACTAAAAATTACTATTTCTTTTTTACTGAATCGACCATAGACCAATCCCCTTGGAATATTTTATACACCCATAATTCTGAGCTTCATGTTACTCCTTTCACGAGACATGTCAGATCTGGGGCATCCCAATTCAGTTGACTGGGATGACAGTTTCTCATTTCGAATCTGTAAAATCAGAATTTCGATCAAATCACACATCGCAGAACAAAGGGAGACAAAAATGGAATTGTGATGCTGGGATCTTGGGTAGAGGCGGGCGATATTTTAGTAGGTAAATTAACTCCCCAGACGGCGAAAGAATCATCGTATGCCCCAGAAGATAGATTATTACGAGCCATACTTGGCATTCAGGTATCCACTTCAAAGGAAACTTGTCTAAAACTACCTATAGGTGGTAGGGGTAGAGTTATTGATGTGAGATGGATCCAGAAAAAAGGGGGTTCGAATTATAATCCAGAAACTATTTGTGTCTATATTTTACAGAAATGATCATTTGTGCTCCGATTTTACCACTTAAGTATACATTTTGTAACTTTTGGTATTTAAGTGTCCCCCTGTACCAAGTTTTGGCACTCCAAATGGAGAGGAACATCTTGAAAGACATAGGGGATGCATGAGAGAGGGGAACACCTTGAAAGATGATCATCTTTCCCCTGTTCAGTTGGGGTCGTCAACCTCCCAAAGCTTTGTCGATGAGCTTCCGATGAGCTACCTTTTTCTCTCGATTCAATACTGAGTTTTGTGCCGGAATTGAAGTCTAGCGACTTTGATCACCAATTTGATGATCAACAATTATTTTTTGTCAAAACCATCAACTCACCGAAGTTCCTCCAAGTCCCATGAGGGTGATCGCAACTTGAACCATGTGGAATCATCACCAGAGCACCTCTGTCCAATGTCTTCTTTTGATCGGGCTAAATACTGAAACCTATGTTGGTGACTTCTCCCAGCAACTTTGGTGTCCAAAGCTGGTGGTCAAAAAGTTCTATTGACATTCTTTAGCTTGTGACAACAATCCTCAACATGTTCTAAGCCTTAAAGTGGCAATTATCTAGCTCAATTGAGCTTAGCTTGAAGAAAAACAAGGTATGGTATTCTCTTTGATGGAGTGAGATCGTAATAGGTGATCAGCGCTAAGATTCAACTTCTAGAAGGTTATTGCATGCTTGGAATGATGATTAGAATAATTTTTGATGATTGATGATGGATTAATTGCTTGTTGTTTGCATAGATGCCTATTCTGAAAATTCAGATAAATGTTCTAACTGAATTGTTTCACATTTTGGGATGAGCTTATAGATGACTTTAATTGTCTTCAATGCCTTTTGATGATTTGTAGAGACCTTCATGAGCTTTTGGTAGACACATTGTTTGGTAGATTTGGTCTTCATTTGCTATGTCTAATAATTTTTGCAAGCTTAAAATTTGATTTGGAAAGGTTGTGCTCTGCTTCCATGTTCTGTTCTAGGATTTTTGGTGATCGTAGTTTTAAGTCAATGCCTTCATGAAAAATATAAAATTTTCAAGATGATTGAAGTTCATTTGATAGGTCGATTATCCATAAATTGTTCATGTCCACCGCTAGAATCCTGTTTTGTTGACGAACCTATATTGATACTTTATTTTTTGTAAAATTATGCATTTAGAATTAAAAGTTAGTGCTTCATGAGGTTTGTTCCTTACTTCTTGATCTAGATACCATAAATTTTTCATGAAAAATGAATGTCATTAGGTAATCACAATTAGTCTTGCATTGTGTGATTTTCTATTTGAAAGCTCGTTGTTTTAGAATGACCATTGCACATTCTATGATTTCTGCAAAATTGTATGATTAGAATTTGATAATGATGTCTTCATGATTCTATTCTTCACATGATGATCTATGTTGTGTAAAATTTTAAGTCAAATGATGTCAATAGGTTAGTGAGAGTTACCTTGAATTGATTCTGTCTATAAAAGTTGTTTTTACATATTTACCTTTATTTCCTATGGGATTTTTGTAAAATTATGCATGCTGAATCTGATGATGATGACTTAATGAGAATTAGCAATGATATGTTGAATTTTTTGTCAAAAAATTTTCAGAAAATAAAGGCATGATTTGCTACTTTTGCTAATCATTGCAAAGGGTCTATGAATCTTGTTTTCTAGAACTGACCTTTGGTCATTATGAAATTGTTATAAATGCGAGTGTTGTATATTTTAAAATATGTTCTTTATCAAAATTATTAAGGATATTTTGAACTTCGATTTGACATTAATTTCATTGAAATCAAGGCTCATTAAGATGCTTAAAAGGGCCTGATGAGAGTGCACTACTTCTAGTTTGTGCCTAGATTCTTTTAAACGTTTGAAAGTTTTTTGTAATTTTGATGAAGTTAATATCCTTTTATGAAAATCTTCAAAACATGAAAGTTGTAGATAACAATTTCAACTTTCTTTTAGCACAAATTTCATTAAATTTGATGCATGTTTGGGCCGTTCGTGAAACTTGATTAGTGTGTTTGACAAATTTGCACCTAGGTTTTGGATTTATATCCCAAGAATGCTAAAGCTTGTTTCATAATTTTAATGAAATTGAGGTCCTTGTTTGCAAATGTTCAAAACATAAAAGTTTCTTTCTTTTAGGGTCTTATTTGCAATTAATTAAAACTTTGTCCTTAGTTGCAAATTCTCAAAATTTGACACTTGCTTGGCATTTGCATTATTTTGTTCATGTTTTGTTTGAATGATCAAATGACCCTTCCTAGTACACTTACCTTGTTTAATTGATTGTAGAAACCAAAGCTTCATGGCCTAGATGGACGTCTTTACTTGAATGCATGTGATTTCTAGATGTATGGTTTAGGTAAGATGCATGATGGTGTGTTTCCTTTGAAACATATTTAGACCCGAATTAGGACCATATGGACTTGATCACTGTTTGAGAACATAAGGGATGGCCAATTTCCATTGGTTGCAAATTAATCAAATAGGTGTTTTGGGATGCGTTGATACATGCAAATCAAAGGCTACCCTAGAGATCATTTATAACCATTTAAATGTAATTTTTGAGTTCATTGAGTGCTCTTGGTTGATGCTTAGACTATCCCTATCTCGCACTTGTTTGCATTACTTGAATATTAGTTTAACATGACCTTAGGTTTAGAATAGTCTAAAGACAGTCCTTGGAGAAGAAGGCTAAAGACTTAAAGACAGCAAATGGTCGATGTCCAATCCGACCCATTTCAATGTACCTATTCGTTTTCCGATATATGTCTTGGGCTTCTATTTGTGTTGTATAAACACCCGACAAGTTGTGGATTTTCTCCTCTCGCACTTAGGATAGCTTTTAAATTGTTTTGGGTGTTAACTTTCCCACTTTACAATTCTTGATTAATCGATCGCCTTTCTTTTCATTTTTGCTCATTAGTGTAAAATGGCACCAACAAACCATCTACACATGATCACCTCTTTTGTTATTTCTTAAACTCGCACGAAACGTAAAAACGAATGTATGATTACATTAGATAACAACTGAATCATTTAGGTACAAAAAATAGCGTTAATAGAAATATTAGTATAACCCAAGTCTTTGAACCCACAAGCTTTGGTTCCGTAGAGATTGAGAGAACACTCTCGACTCTAGATTGGGCATTTTAGTCAGCCTCCAAAAATGAGGCTAATGATGACTTCTAGATTTATATTCAACTTTAAAATGAACCACTATCATGCAAGGTATAAGCTTAGGAGAGCTCACAATTAACGAATTTTAAAAGGTTGAAACCAAAGATGATGTGATGATGTGATGATGTCTTTCGCATTTACAATGCATTGGGCCACTGAAATGTCATCTCAAAATTTAAGACATTAGATATCATCTACCTATTCAAAATCATCCGTTATACATTGCCACATGATCTAACTTCCAACTTGAGATAGAGCAAAGGAAAATAAAATAGACTAGATCAAGCATTGGAATTTAACTTTCTAGGAAGATTGTGTAATGATTATTAATGTGAAACTTATTAAACTTTCTCCCTTAGCCTCTCTGTTTAGCCAGCATTTGGCTACTGCAAATGCCACACGTGTAAAACAAATGGTGTTAGCTAATATATGTATGTATATATTAAGCACTACCCTTCCAATATTCACCAACTAATATATGCACGTATATAATTGCTCTTCAAAGTGGATTTGTTCGAAATGGTGTCAACTGACAGATTTAAATATTTGATAGTTTGATTTCATGTTTTGCCAAAAACAGCAAAAGTTCTCGGATACTCGGCTATAAATCTATTTTGTTTAGTGAGAAAGTCAAAGAGTGATTAGGTTCGATGTCATTTGAATTTCATCACGATTTAGTATTCCGAGATTTAACTTATGAGAAGTCGCAATTTTTTTCCTTTTATTGGTTCATAATAAATTGAAGACTCTTGAAGGTTCCATTGGATAGTTACCATCACACATGTAAATAGCTAGAGGATGAACTTGATATGATTCCAAACAACAAGATAGTATATTTTTCCTAATGAAGCTCCCATTAGATAGTTTCTTTTACACATGTAAATAGCTAGAGGATGAACTTGATATGATTTCAAATGGCAAGATACCTAGTATTTTTTCCCTAATGAAGCTCTCATGAGATGCATTTTGCTTTGTTTATTTTCATAGGACATAACACTTCTCTCCTCAATATTCCTATGTAAATTAACGTTAGTTGAAGAATGGGGATAATTACAAGCCAAGCCAAAAAAATAAAAGAATCAATGTAAAGTGGTTGAGTGCTAATTAACTGCTAATTGGCAATTCTCTTCACTTCTGTTTGGCTAAACTATTTGAAGAAATTTGTTCTCTCTCTCAATATGTTTTCTTTCTTATTCTTTTTTAATGACGGAATCAAGATAAAGTATTCAATCCAATTGAAAGCTTGCTTTATTTTTGGTTTGCTAATTATATTTGCAATGACACTGATTGTTGTAATCCATAGCTTTTGGAGAAGCCATGCTTCACACCATTCGTTAGGTCTACATGTGAAAAGTGTTAGGGAAATCCCTTATGATGTTTTCAAGATAATAAAATAAATCAAAGGCTACTAACGTGTTTATTGATTGAGTAACTTGGTGAAAAACGCACAAGCCGCTATGCAAATGATGGAACGTATAAAGGATATTATCAAGGATCATACTTGAAAGAACCAAAAGATAGACTCATTGTTGAGTGTACTTGTTACAAAAGGAGAAGCAAAGAGACACTCTTGAGTCTACGTGTTATAGAAGGATAAATCTATTAGACACGGAGTTCGAGGATGAATACGTTCAGACTCAAGTATAGACTAAGAAGTCTACTTCAGACAGAACGTGATAAGTCCAGGACGTGACAAGTTCATAACAATAGAAGAGTAGAACGAGCATATGTTCAGACTGAAGTAAGTTCAGAATGAGACAATTTGATAAAACAAGACGCAAACCCAGAACATGTAACGACTAGTAATCTGATTTGGATTCTACACCAAAATAGATTTGATTGACTCAATCTAATTGATTGGCAATTGGATCCCGAAGACAAGAATTTTCTTAATGGATAAGCTCTACTTATGAAAACCTAGATTCTGTTTATATGGGCAACCAGAATCAAGATGGGGATTTTGCTTCTGTCACTCAACGGTTACCTAATCTTCTGATACAGTTTTGTCCAACGGGTAGATTGGAAGACGATCCTCTAGATACTGTCAATTGAGGGACCAATGAGCAAGTAAGAGAGAAAACATAGAATCTATAATTCTATAGTTTGGGCGTACTTCAACCATATACACTTGTCTTGTGTGAATTTAAAAGTTTGTGATCGTGAGAGAAGTACACAAAAGTGACTTAGTGAGATATTGCGATCTATCGCTGAGTGTTTGCATTCAAAGTTGTAATCTCTTGTTGATCATATAGTGGAATCTAACCAGAAGGCTGTTAGTGTGGGAGAGTGGACGTAGGCTTAATTTAAGCCGAACTACTATAATATTCATGTGTAATTTCTCTTATCACTTAATCTCTTATTGATTATTGTTATAATATATTGCATACGTGTTTGGGGCTTCTAAAGTCTTATTTTTGTATAGTAGATTTAGAAGCTTGTTATAGAATCTGATCATCATTCAGACTTCTGAATCGTCTTGCGTCTGTTCCATCCAGATTTCTATCTCGAACAATTTTATTCTGCATTTTTAATTTGTAAAAGATTTTATTGTATCACCTATTTACCCCCCTCTAGGTGATTCTTGATAAATGATATATGAAGGTCCCTTTTTCCAGTAGAATGGGTTTGAGACAAGGGCACTAAATAAAATTGCAAGTGATGACAACTTTTGGTATTTTCACTCTCGATCTTGAGAAATGATATGCATTGACATGATTTATAGGCCTTAAAGTCCTCTACTTCTTGCAAAACTTCTACTCCAGTCAACAAACTCATATCTTCTTGAATGTGTAGATGTTGTGTCTTTGATTAAGATACATGATGAGCCAAAACATTAGAATGAAGGAGAAAAGAAATAAGAGATTATTCTAAAAACTATTGAAGACAAGAAAAATGCCATGCCTAATTCGCTCAGGCAAATTAATGTGGTTGATATAGAGTCAACTTTACCACATGTCCACTACAAGAGAGAAAGTTCAATACATGCAACAAAGTTGACTATATCAACCACATTAATATGTCGGAGTGAATTAAGCATGGCATCCTTCTTATCTTCAATAGTTTTTAGAAAAATCTCCTTTGTTTTCTCCTTCATTCAAATGTTTCAGCTCATCCTGTATTTTAATCAAAGACAGAGCACCTACACATTCAAGAAATGAGTTTCTTGATTGTAAAGTTTTACAAGAAGCAAAGGACCTTAAGGCCCATACATCATATGAACATGCATGATTCCCCAAGATTGAGAGAGAAAATACTATAAGCTGCCATCACTTGCAATTTTATCTAGTACTCTTATCTCAAGCCCATTCTACTAGAAAAGAGACCTCATATATCATCTATCCTTTGCAAGACCAAGTTTTCTTGCAGCCTTTCACACGTAGACATAACTAATAGTATGAGGCATGGCTTCTCCAAAAGGTATGGATTACAATAGTCAATGTCAATACAAATATCATCAGTGAACTAAAAATAAAAATTCTGTTGATACATTCGAGTAATTAAACGTTTCACAATTATTGAACTAGATTTATTGTCATAACCTGCATTTTTGAACAAAATCGATTTATTTAAACCATGACCATGAGTAAGTGCATAAATATACTCTTGAAAAAGAAGTGGGTATAGGAAGTCATGTTGTCTAGATCTATCTAGTTCTAAATATCCTTGAAATCCCTCCATTGGAAATTCGATTTGACTCCAAAAAGAAAAAAAAAAGGTAGGGAATTTTTTGTTTATCAAATAATACATAGTGCAATACAATCAAAACAAGGTATTCTAGTAAGAAAAGAATAGATACCTCGGAGACAGTAGACTCATCAACGGACTCTCTATCCTCTCTTTTTCAATGGAATTAGTTTATATTAGTTATAGGAAAAGAAGATGGATTTCAAATCCTTTATTTTTCATTTCAACCCAATCGCTCTTTTAATTTTGGAAAAAAGAAGAAGCAAGCCTTCCATTGGGTTGAATAATTTCTCTTAATTCCATCATTAAAAAATGTATTTGGAGAGAGAGAGAGAGAGAGAGAGAGAGAGAGAGAGAGAGAGAGAGAGAGATTTTAGCCAAATAGAAGTGAAAATAGAATTGTCAATCAGAACCCAACCACTTTAGACTTGATTCTTTTATTTTTTTGCTTGGCTTGTGATTATTCCCATTCTTTAACTGTCATTAGGAGCTTCATTTGGAAAAAAAATAATCAGTTATCTTGCTGTTTGGAATCATATCAAGTTTGTCCCTTAGCTATTTACATGTGTGTCGCGACCTATTTTTTTCCGTCCCGAATGGAGGAAAGGAATATCGAAATAAATAGGTTTAGGGGTATTGTCCAAAAAATGGGTCCAAGACCCTCATTGGACATAGGCTCTCCCAAGCCCATACCCCGCGTAACATTGGGTGTTCATGAAAATCTTCAAATATGGAGTCGCCACTAGCCTATTGGGGTTGGCTAGAAACCAAGCGAGGCATGGGAGCGTGTCTCACTTTCTACGCAACCAGAGAGTATAGGGTCGGGGACTTGATTACACTAATTAGTCAATTAGTGCCCTTTCGGTACCTAATCTTGTTTATTTCAAAAAGATTTTCTTTGTCAGGCAGTTTGGATTGATTTTAGACTTAACCACTAACATGATGTGAGGTGATCATGTAGGTGCGCAACCATCAAAATAACAATCAACAATTAAAGAAAACATTAAATAAATTGCATGCGAAAAATAAACACCTAGCATTAAGAGATAAATAAACGACAATTCTAATTACACTAAGGGGGAAACCATAATCATTGCATCCTAATAGTGCACTCAAGGGCACCGCATCCGAGGATAATTAAAACCCTAGGTGAAGCGCAGTGAAAAGACTGTTCGATTTTAAGACAATCTTGGGGATCGATGATTTTCCGACACTTATTAAAAGAAAATGGTCCAAGAATTATTTTAGAGCTTTTTAGGGAACTCTAAAACAATCTCGGAATTTTTGGGATTTTTGAATTTATTTTTTTGGAATTTTCAATATTTTAATATTTTAGATTTTTAATAAAAAAAATTATTTTTTTTGAAATTTTTTTATGAATTTTCAGGTTTTTCTGAATTTTCCATGGATTTTCTGAAATTCGGAAATTTTTTATGATTTTTCAAATATTTTTTATGTTTTTTATGATTTTCTGAATTTTTTGATTTGATTTTTTTTTTTATGAAAAATAATTCGGACCGGGTCAAGAGACCCGGCCCTACTAAACTGACCCGGACCCTATTGGTCCTGGTCGGTTAAACGAAATTGGGCCGACCCCAAAGCCTACTCCAAGAAAAAATAAAACAAAATAAGGTCCACGAAAATTCTTTTATAGAAACAGCCCATTTCCAATTTCTGCTCTCGGCCCGGCCATCTTGGCCCGCGACGAACCCAGCCCAACGCTCGCGGGCCCAAGGCGCAGCCCATCTCCTTGCTTGATTTTCTTTCGGCCTTTTCTTGGTTTTTTCTGATTTTTCTATTTTTTTATTTGTTTTTCATTCTTTAATCTTTTTTTTATTCCCCACTTTTTGTCTTTTTCCCCTGCAGATTTCTCCTTCCTGCACACACACTTTTCCTCCCCCATGCACGTATTCATGCAGCCCCTTTCTTTTCTTCGCCGGAGGCCGCCTCTGCGCGCGACGAGCCCACGCCGGCTTTTGGGGGGTCGCCATTTCATCGTTCGGCGTCGGTCGTTCCGTCCGACCGACCGACGCCGAGCTCCGCCGGCCACTAACTGGCCGGTATTCGAAAGTCGCCGGATCGACGCCGGCGAGGCCCACACGGCTAAACCGACGCACCCAACTCGAGATAACCCACCGAAAAGCCAAGAAAATGCCTAAAGCAGTGCGTAACAGCAGTGTATTACCTAGCAACGCAGAAAAACCAAGAGCCGAGCTCCAGTCGAAGATTGAGTTCGAATTTCTCATTGAGGCATTTCATCGAACAGTTAACGGACACTATCAAAATCAAGGGTTTCCGGCTCGACCGAGCCACGAACATGCTCTAGGGTCTTCGGACATGTAATACAAGGAAAAGGGGAGCGAAATGCAAGGAAGACGAGGGCCGAAGCTCGCGCGAGCTGGTCAGCCGCGAGCTCCGGCCCGGCATTCTCCAGAAAATAGAGCTACCGAGGTTCAAAGAGACCTACCTTGTTCAGGGATGAGCTGCGGCGGACGACGGCGGCGAACGACGGCGGCGATCGAACGACGGCGACAGCTAGCTGCTCCTCGAGGTCTCCTCCCTCCTCCGGTTCTCTTTCGTCTCTCGGTCCGCCTCCTCTTTCGGTCTCTTTTTCTTTTGTTCTCTCGGTCCCTCGAGCTCTCTTTCTCGTTTGTCCTCTCGGGCCCCCCGGCTTCTTCCCTCGGCTCCCTCACTTAAGCTCTCCTCTTGGTTTTCTCTCCTCCGGTCCCCTTCGCCCCCTCTTTCGGTCACTTTTTCTTTTGTTCTCTCGGTCCCTCGAGCTCTCTCTTTCTCGTTTGTCCTCTCGGTCCCCTTCGCCCCCTCTGCTGTCTCTTCCTCTGCTGCTTTGCTTTTGCTGACTTGCTGCTTCTGCCTTGCTGCTGCTGCCTTTTCTTGCTGATTTGCTGCTGTGTTTGACCTCTCTTTCGGCCCTGACTTGCTGCCGCTTCTGCTCTGCTTCTCTCTGCTGACTTGCTGCTGTTGCTTTGCTGCTGCTATTGCTTTTCTGCTTCTGCTGCTGCCTCTGAGTTTTTGCTGCTGACTTGCTTCATCATCATCATTTTTCGTCCTCCTGCAGGTTGCCGCTGCTGTGTGCAGGGAAGAGGAGAGATGGACGGGCCGGGCCGAGGAAAGAAAATAGAAGAAGAGAAAAAGGAAAGTGGGCCGAGCCCATGCGGGGGGAAGAGAAAGGGCCGCATGGGGGGGCCCAGCGGGCCTAGCCCTAGCCCGGCCTCCTTGTCTCTTTTTTTTTAATTAATTAATTTTAATTTTTTTAATTATTTTTTTTTAAATTTTTAATTTTAAAACCAGTGGTGCAAATGCTCCTAATGTCTATATGCAATGCAATTATAATGAAAGAAATTTTTGTTAAGGGATTAGAAACTAATCTCTAATTTTCCAATGTAATTAATAAATAATAAAAAAAATCGTCAAAATTTAGGTGTCAACAATGTGTAAAAGAAACTATCCAATGAAACCTTCAAGAGTCCTCACTCTATTATGGACTTGTTCTAGTTCTAGTTAAAGGAAAACAATTTACTGCTTCTCACAAGTTAAATTTCGGACTACTAAATCGTGATAAAATTCAAATAACATTGAACCTGATCACTCTTTGACCAACCATAGTTGAGTATCTGAGAACTTTGGTTGTTCTAGTAAAACATGAACATGAACTATCACATATTTACATACATATTTACATACATATTTACATTTGCCAGTTGACACCATTTCGAACAAATCCACTTTTAAGAGCAATTATGTACATGCATATAATAGCCGGTAAATGTTGGAAGGGTAGTGCTTAATATATACATGCATATACTATAGTTGACACCATTTATTTTACAATGCGGCATCTACAATAGCTAGATGTCACTAGACAGAGAGGCCAAGGAAGAAATTTTATCAAGTTCAACATTAATAGTTATTACACCATCTTCCTATAAGTTAAATTCCAGTGCATGATCTAGTCTGTTTTGTTAGCCTTTAGATCCCGTGACATTGTATTTGAATAGGTAGATCATATCTGATGTCTTGCGGGGTTCCCTGAGTTACCAAAAAATAAATAAAATTTGATGTCTTAAAGTTTGAAATGACAATTTAGTGGGTGCCCAATGCATTGTAAACTCTTTTGCACCTAATCATTATTAGATATTACGTGATGATTTAATTGGGGGGGGCGAAGCTGAGGGTAAGCAAAGAGAGCGAAAGTTTTGTAGGAGATGGACACAAATAGGTTGGAGATTCTCTGGAGTCCACCTAAAACATTTCCCAACAAGAGTTCATAAACATCTACAGAAAGCATTAAAATCAGAAATTTCTGTGAATTTACTTTACTTGCTCCAAATTTACATCCAGCGAGACGTTGCATGAAATAGATTGATCTACGATACACACTAGAAAGGGTAAGCCTAATAGGGCTATCCAACAATACATTAGAACTAAAAAAGAAAATCATAAAGTCTAAAAACAAGTGAATGAGGATATCTAATTTGCAAATTAATAGATAATAACCATAAGCAGTGAACCACCCGCTGCGGTGGCGTCGTTGGTTTGAGCATTGTGCCTCTCGCAAAAGGTGCAAGGTTCAAATCCCGGCGTTCGCTAGGTGACTTAAATTGCTGGTGTGAGTGTGGTGGCTAGCTTGCACTGGCCCGAGGTATAGGCACCCGGTTCCTTAGCGCTTGCCGAGCGCAACGGGGCCCAGGTGGAGTCCTCGGTCATAAAAAAAAAAACCATAAGCAGTGCTCTTTCCACTAATGACCCTCATTTTTCCCTTCAATAGGGAAAGGGCTTGCTGCATAACAACTAGGACTTTAGTTAATATTCCTAAATGTGATAAAAACATCTAATTCTTGAATCTTTGGCCCGACCTGAAACGGTCCAACTAATCTAGATCTACCAACAAAATTAATTATTATCCTATCACCAACAACTTGTTCACACAACTAGGAAAACATCCAAAGATCTCACACAACTACACCACAAAAGTGCAGAGAAGCAGAAAATGATGAGAAACTGAGGAAACCAAACAAGAGAATCCGATCATGAATGGATATTTTTAGAGCCTATAGAACGTCAACTATGTTGATTGGCCAACCATACCACAAAGGCAAAACAGTTGAACAGGATCTAAATAAACTTTTGAGAAACAACTTAAGGATGCAATCACAATGCAGATGTTCACCACCTCGGCACTGACAACAATTTGGCAACTATATGACCCCGGGCAGGTCATTTCCTACTACATATGTAGTCAATCTCTCAGACAGCAAGTGGCCACTGATAAACTCCAATATTTAAGGTGTAAATCTGAAATTCCATTAAAATAGTGTAATGACACAAATCAGGTACTTATCAGGTGCTGTCCATCAGGTGCACGTAAAAAGTTCAAAAAACAAGTCCATCAGACTCTTCTATACAGTATGAAAAGGCCTTGTCATTTTAAGACTGCCTTCTTAACTCTATTCCACCTCACTAGAATACCCATTGCTTCTGCCCCCTCAAAAGTATTTTTCATTATTGCCCTTCAAATCAATCATCAAATACGAATAAATGAGGAGAGTGTGAACAGCGACTAAACTGAAATTATTGCTATTTCTCTCTAAAACAAATGTGCTGAAAGATTGCACTCTCAAGAGGCCCACATCTTAGCTAATCTTGATCGTATTGAAAAATAGGAATGGCAACATTAGAGTGAAATATTTTGATTTCTGTTATCAGCAAATGCCTTCAACCACCATGCTGGCACGTCTGGCCACAAAAGCCTACCTATACACCGTGCAACTCAAACCAAAATTGCCCTATTAATTTATAATGCCGCTCTTATTACAAAAATAAAATTGATATGAGGATACTAACATTAAAAAGGTAAAGCATGGCATGCTTCCTCTTGCTTCTCTCATTCTCATTTTTTAATCTTCACGGAGAAAAAAATTCATACTGCTCTATTTTGTCCTATATTCATGTAAAAATTGTCCAGATTTCTTTTTCTCACAAGAGAGATTTCATACAAGCCACAAAAAAGTTTTTTTCTGCATAGTTGTCAAAATCAACAAGCAGTGCACAAGCTAACCAATAGAACTATCCGAAGGTATGGATCGAAATGCAGTAAACATAATAGGTGGAAGTGTGCAAGAAAGTGGCTAAATGATGATGGAAAACAAATCTCGACCAGAGTCGCACATTGTATAACAAAGAAAAACTCACCACCTGAATTGCCTGAACAAACTCTGTTACCGTTATTATAGGCAGAAGGCTGCAAAAACAAACCTATTGACATGCATATCACATACACATACCCATACATGCTATTGATGCTTAGACTTTTCAGGGAAAAATGCTCTGGTCTAGAAATCAATAATGAAGATTCGATTAGTTAACATAAAAAGATATTCCAACAACTGTCTACCTGAACAAGCAGTTCTCACGAGTCCAGCGGTCCCTTCAGAAAATGGAGATTTAGGCCATGGTGGCCTATGGGAACTACCCAAAGAACCTCCATCCTCTGTTGCATAAGCACTATCGAACTTGATATCTAAGTGATTATTTTGGCTGATTCCATCAGAAAACCAACCTACGGAAGCTTCTTCACCCGCCACACGCCCCCGGTTTTCCCATCAAAAGCTCCATGTCGGCAAGTATCGTATGTTTCGGTGAAAGAATTCATTACTTGACCCACCCAGGATAGTTTTGTCTCTAGCAGCAACACAGCAAGCTGAACCCCACTCTAACAAGCACCAAAATCAAAATCTGTAACTATAGCCATATGCACTGTCCAAATATGCAATGCCTACAGCTTCACAATTCATCTGCGTAACATTCTCCGCGCGTCCCACCAGCATCATACCCGATGCTTGCTCCCCAAATCATGCAAGCAGTGACTTCAACCTGGACAACAAGTAAGCCGTAATCAATCATCCGAAAGGGAACACTAAATACTCTTAACTAATGCGTAAACATCGCAAGAATAGATCTAACAGTAATATAAAACTAGCTCAAGTTCATAGCTAGTAAACTCATGAACATATCATCAAATCATCAGTCAGCCTTTATAGAAACCATAAATGAACTTAAGTCTCATAAATTCAGCTATCATGTTGTCGTAAATGATCAATTCCCAGAGTGATCGGGGCATTGATTCAAAATGAATTTTTCTTCTGACTTCCTGCGACACCAACTCTACGAACCCATTAACAAAAGGGCCAAGAAAACTCGCAAAAAAAAAAGGGTAATTAGACTTCAAAGAGAATTATCGCAAAAAAGACGAACACTGCGGTTTGAAAACTGGTATGCGATGCCATTACTGAACGGGAAACACACGAAACGAAACCCAGAGATTACCATAAATACTCTCTAACACGCGTATAAAAAGCAAGCAGAATCAACTAAATCTGCTACTTTTAAGGCTACTTAGAGCAAATCTTAATCGAACCTATATTTGCCCAACGGATATAATCTGCTCATGGGAAAACTTCATATGGGTTCAATGAGCTTTTATCTTCAACGAATAGCCCAGCATTTAATGCAGGTCAAAGCATATGGTTCCCTGGCTGGTTAAATGCTAAAACCACCTCAAATTCACAGAAAGAGTTGAACACTCGACGAGTCGGATGGGATCCGAAACGAACGCCCGGAGAACGAGAACCGCGGTAAAAAATTAATTCTTTCATGGAGAATCGCAATTAAAACACGACACGCACATCGGAAACATACGAATTAGGTCGAGACGAGCATGTCCGATGAAAGCCGCGCGGTCATCGTGAAAGTGGAATCTCCGCGGCATGGAAGAACAAGGCGAGAGCGCCGACGCGATCAGATCGAACCGGAAAGCAGCGTTCGGCGAGGGCGCGGGGCTAGAGAGAGAGAGCCGCGGGCTGGGAAAACGAGAGATTTCTAGAGAGAGAAAACTGAGATACGAGAGTGAGGACATGCCAAATTCCATTACCTTTACCTCTTCATTCTCCTCTCCAATTTTTGAACGATCCTGCCCCCTTACCATGCGCAGAGATAAGAGAGAGATTCGGTCGAAAGAAAATCTGAGCGTCTTCAACCGTTCTCGATTCCAAGATCCGCCATTTTCTGAGCAGTTGCGGTGTGTATGCTGAGTCTGTTTCATGCATGTTTACGTGAATGCATTACAGATGAGAGTATATTTGAGTCGAGGTTGTCAATACAGAATTTTCTATTATACAAAAATCTGTTCAGGGCAAATACGGGTTTAGATTTTTTACGAGACGAAAATTATAATAAAATCAATGTGCGATGACGATATCAATTTATGATTTTTAATGGTATTGACTTAATATTAGAATCTTTAAAACTTTATTTATCTGCTACTTTGAATGTTGTGAAATGATCAAATTCTAAGAAAATAAAAGATAAATATCATTCCCCACACTTGAACTTTCGAACATGTTTACTGATTATTTTTGCTGAATGGGTTGATGCTTTGCCATGCATCCAAGACTTGGTTAATGCCAATATAGTGAGATTGAAGGAAAATATTAAAAAAACAAAAAAAACGTTTCAACTTATACTCGAGAATCAAATTTTCTAAACTAAAAGTTATTAACTTAACTTATAGTTCGATTTTCATTATCTTAATTCGTGAAAATAAAAATTAAAAATCTCTTTTACAAATTTAATGAATTAGAAACAAATCTTCCTTATTCATTATTCCATAAGAAAAATTTTCAATTTCATTCTCCGACAAAAAAAAAAGAAATCAAAATTATCACTTTCATTCACACAACACTTTTTTTAAAAAGTTAAGTAAAGTATAGGGAAGTATATTTTTATTTTTATTTTTCACGAACGTGAAAACTAAATAGTTTTTCTCAACTCAAGAGGCAAACTTTTTGTGTTTGGGCTTTATAGAGATGGATCACTTCTACTATTTATGTATTGTATTGAGATAAGACTGCTTTATTCTGGAATAAGCAGGGCGCGCATTACGCATTCCCAAGCTTTTCACACCATAAGTAAGCATCGCATTGTAAAAATTTCTTATTAATTAAGGAAATTACATAAATTATTTTGCAAACAAGCGGCACTAAACAAGATTGTAATGCCACATAGTCAACTTTTTTTTTCTTTAAATTCCTTCTTTCCTTCTTGCTTAGGTTTTTTTTTGGCTCATTTAGCTAATAATTTGCTTAAGCGTTTTTAAGTCCAAAAATATTTCAATTGTACCAATTTAGTCACAAACCTTCAATTTGGCTAATTGAATCATATACCTTTTAACACTGTTACCAATTCAATCCTAATTTTGGCTGAAAATTGATGATGTGGGCATCGGCCATCCTATGTGACACGGCCATCAATGAAATGGAAAATATTTTGAATATTTTGTATTTATTTTTTTATTTTATTTTCTTTTAATTTTCTTCTTTTCTTTACTTTTTTTTTTTTATTGTTAAGGGTTGGCAAGGAGACGCCAACCAAGGCCCAATGACCCCTACCAACTACTAAGCGAGGCCTTGCAAGTCCCTAGCCAACTAAGGGTCACAAGCCCTTGCCCATGTCTAAGCGAGAGACACGAGCCATCATTGCCCATTAGGCAAGGGCTTCGAGTCCTCACCAACAATGAGGGTTACAACCCTCACCCTGTGAGTGAAGGTCATGAGCCCTCACATAGTGGTTGACGAGGGCCACGATGCTTGCCTAGTGGCCGATAGGGGTTGTTGAGCCTCAAAGTATGGCCCTTGCTAGCCCAAACCAATAAATAAAGAAAACAAAAAAAAAAAAAAATCAGAAAAATTATAAAAAAAATTTCACATAGCAATGGCTATGCTGCATAGAATGATCAATGTCCACATCATTAATATTAGGTCAAATTAGTGAGATGGACCGAATTGATAAATTTTCAAAAGGTTTAAGATTAAAGTAGCCAAAATTGAAAGGTTTACAATTGAACTAATAGAATTGTGATAATTTTGAAACTTTTTTGATTTTTTCCTAAACAAGATTAATATGCCACATAGTCATCTTTTGTTTTAAATTCATTTTTTTTCCCTTCTTGCTAGGTTTCTTTGACTTATTTAGCAAATTACTACGTTTAAGCATAGCTTCCACCGGTCCTTCTTAGTAATATAATGGCCTTTGCTCGGCTGAAAAATAGGGAAAAAGAAGAAGATATTAACACGATAGCTTTTATTTTGCTGAGTTAATACTGAAAAAAAAAAAAAACCTCAAACTAATACAGTTGTGATAAATTTAGCTAAAAATAATTTTTTGACTATCAAAAACTCAATATTGATACACCTATGACAAATTTACCTTAAGTGACTACAAAAACCCAAAATAGTACACTTACGAAAATCTTGCCCCAAACTAAGTTTTTTGATCGTCAAAAACCCTAAATTTGTACATTTATGACAAATATATCATTCATTAAATTGGATTAATACCACAAAAAACCACAAAATTCATATAACTGTGACAAACGGAGAGTAAAATCTCAAATTGTTATACTAGTTAATTGTCTCATGTCATCAAACTTAATGATTTGACAGTAAAATTTAATGAAAATTAACAGAGGGTAAATTTATTATAAATGTATCTATTTAGGGTTTTTTGTAGTCAAAAAATTAGTTTTTGATAAATTTGTCACAGATGTATCGGCTTGGAGTTTTTCACGATATTAGCTCTAAATATATCATTGGCCTTCTCAGTTGACTTAGTCAAAGGAGGTGGGACCTACCATTATGAAAATGGATAAGTGTAATGAAAGTTCTAAAACTTATCATGAAAGTATAATTGATTTTTAAAATTTTCAAAATTGCAGTCAACTCCTAAAACTTGTCGTAAAAGTGCATTCGAGTTCTAAAACTTGTTACGAAAGTACAATCGAGTTTAAAAAATTGTCAAGAAAGTACAATTAAATCCAAAAACTTGTTACAAAAGTGCAGTTGAGTCCTTAAATCTTCAAAAAAATTCTTTCAAAATGTGCAGTCGAGTTCTAAAACTTGTTACAAAAATATAATTGAGTTCAAAAAACTTGTCACGAAAGTATAATCAGATCCAAAAACTTGTCACAAAGTGCAATTGAGCCCTAAAATCTTCAAAAAATACTTTCAATAGAAGGATTTAATTGGATCAATTTGACAAGCTTTAGGACTTAATTGCACTTTTGGATTTTAGAACTCAATTGCACTTTCGTGATAATTTTTTTGGACTTAATTGCACTCTTCAGAAGTTTTAGGATTTAATTGCATTTTGATTTCAAATTTTAGGACTTTCTAGGCACTTATCCCCGAAAATGGTCAACAAAAGAAAAGAAAATAGGTACCTCGACTATGAAGGAAACCAAGAGCTTGCGTAAGGAGAGGAAGAGGAAATAAGAGAGAGAAAGAAAAAGAAGGAAATAAAGAAGAAGAAAAAGGAAGAAAGGAAAGGGATTTTGGTGCATACTCATCAAGAACACCTTGCCAAGCTGATTTGACTCCGTATTGCAACGTCTGATAAGTGCTAGTGCCCCCCCTCGTTCATCCAATTAGGGTATTTTCGAGTTTAGAGTTTAAAATTGAAGTTTTATGAAATTCAAGCCGTGAAGTCCAATTTTTGAGATGTTGAGTTTTGAGATTTCATAATAATGGCAGATTATGGAGTTGTAGAACTGTAGGTTTTAATGGGAGTTATTTTAGCACAACGGTTTGGTTGGAACGAAAATTTAGGGTTTTGCATGTGAGTTTTGTGTTGAGTTCGGGTGAGCAATTTGTTGGTGCGTTTGATTCACTTTATTAGTGTTTTGGCATAGTTTTGCTATTTCATAGCTGAGATAGAGTTTTATTTGATTTTAACGTCGATTCTTATTTAATTGTTAGGATTACGAGATCGTTGGCTCATTTAGCTTCATGTTCTTTTGTTTTGGGCATTTTAGGTGAGATGCTATCTCTTTTAAGAATTTGTAAATATTTGTCTTTAGAATGATAAAGTTGATATATTATGAGCTAGGAATAATTATGTTCAATGCATAAGATTTGGATCTAGCATTTATTACATTTAGATATTTGTGAATGGAGTAAAAATTGTTTGGTGAAATTATATATTTTGTTTGATGAACAAAGTTGAGAAATTTTATGCATTTTGGGTTTGCGAAACCTTTTTTACCAGAAGCTTGACTTTAAGTATAGTTTATGGAATGTTATACATACATACATACATACATATATATATATATATATATATATATTGATTTGTAAAATGCTTTATTACATGCATTTGATTTGTTTCAATTTGTAAAATCAATTTATGAAACAAGTTCTAAAATAATTTGAGAAATGTTTTACGAAAAGTATTTCTAAAAAGTTTATGTGATTGGCTTATAAAGTGTGTATTGAAACATGATATTGTTCATGTATTGACTTTGTGAATATTGGAAGATGTGGGTTTGGTGCTAAATATCGTTGTGAGCCACTAAGGGGCTTGTAGGTGTGCATATTGGTTTAGGATATACTTCTGAGTCAAACTATTGACTTTGTAGGTGGAGACCTTGCCAAATAAAGAATCTTGATTGCCTTGTCACCAGACGTTATATCGTGACCATGATTTGATATTAAGCAAAATATTAGTTGATGGATTGACTATTAATGTATGATTTTATATGAGATGAATAAATGGAATAAACTATTAATATGTGGCATGAGATTAACTAATGAAATGGACCATTGGCATGCGAATTAATAAAACTAATGAATAGATTGAACCATTAATGTTTGTTATGATATTATTAATTTGACAGGTATTTTCTCATACATATATATATATATATATATATGGTTATGTTAAAGAGGTATAGCTCATTTATATTTTAAATGTGTATTATATATTCAAACTAAGATAAATGAGTTTTGATATTGTTTTGTAAAGTACATAGTGGGTGCTCAACACGCTTAGAAAAGATATGCACTTCTTACTAGGTTGTAGTTGCTCATTCCATACATTTTTAGTGTTTTTTTCGGGTCATTAGAACGAGAGCACTATCAATGGGGATTTTGAGAGTTGGATTTGAGTGATTAAAGGTCGCGTCCTTCAGGTGGAAGAATCGTTGTGTTATTACCTGTATCCTTATAGGATTTGAGGTGTGACATTAAAAGTCAAATTATTTTTTTAAGTCATTAATTTTAGTGAGAGGCTTAGTTTTGAGTAGTAAATTTATAGAAAACTTTACAAATTAAAATTACATGATTTTTTAACAAAACTGTTCCTCTCCCACCCCCCTCTCTCCCTCTCTAAACCTTTTATAATCTTTTCCGCTTCTTGAGGGGAGGGATTTGACCTAAATCTCTCCCTTCCCTACTAGTTCCTTTTTCTTTTATTTCTTTGTGTTTCTTTCTTTTCTCTAATGATCTAGTTTTAAGTATAGGAGTTTTGCTCTCCCAATCTTATATCTATGAGCTTTTCTCTTCGATCTAAATTCTAGATTTTGGAGTTTTAATGAATAAATACTTCTCCTCTAGTTTCAACGGTGTTCATAGTAGCTTTGGTGTCAAATCTATGCTCATTTAACAAGTTTTCATTCAAAGTTTTGACACTTCGCATTGATTTCAAGGCTTGCTCTCACAAGTAGCAAATCTAAATTTCTTCAACATGCTTATGTTGTCTCCTTATGATGATAGTATTGGGCACGCCGAACCTAGATGAACACAATTGAAGGGCAATGTCATAATTATATATATAATCCTTGGTTAGGATCTCCCGACGAGGGATAATCATTGATGGTGATGTGTGATTCAATGATTGGTTACTAATCCTTTCACTTCAACACAGTCTTAGATCTGTTCTTGAAGGGCATGGAATGATCATCTCTGACATTCATACTCTAAAGAATCACCTTGATTTTTGATTTTTTGTTTGTTTTGGAGCTCTATAGGTTTACTTTATTATTGTGACTTGTGAGATTCCCTTTTACATATCATTTTAATAATGAATGGAAATTTCTTTTTGACTAAAAAAATTACTTCGACATTGTGTAAGTTGTGAAAATGACATAAGATTTCCATAGTTAAAATCAAGAACACATATAATTGGGTATAAGATATTTATATACTTGATTTGGAATCCATCATTCTTGATACGAAATAGTGATGATCTAAAGCTCAAACACTTTTTTCTCTATTGCTCTTTGTATCGCTAGTTTAATAAGATTGCCCGTCAACCTTAGTGTTCAATAAATGCTCCTTATGTAATGATATGTACATTAGGATTAGAGGAGACTTGAGCATTATTTATAGAGTTTTAAGCCATAGGTTTCTCATTACATGCTGGGCTTTACTCAACTTACACTAACCAGCTCCATATTAGACTAATGAAGAATTCTTATATCTCACTTTATTAAACTAATCCTATAAAATGGTAAATTACAATATCAATTTATTTAGCTCACATCAGAAAAACTCTTATACATTATACATCGAATTGTAAATTAATCACTTCAGTGGTAACTCAACTACCTTGAAAGTACAACTATGTTTCCAAGTTATCTATCTCAGTGGTAAGTTACCATTTGTCGAAGGTAAAATCTTTATACAACTTGATAACTAACAAGAAACTAGTAGCTTACCAGTGGAATTAGTGAGTTACTATAGTAAAACGAGTGTACTAATAAGTTACTTATTTCATTGGTAGATGATAAATTCGGTGTTACTTTGAAATAGCAAATGCCTTGCATTGTAGATAGCTTCCTAACTTGTAAATGATCTTATTTTGGTAAGCGAATAATTCTACTGCAACTAATTGCATTGGTAATATTTTCGTTTTCAAATGTAAATTTCTATGGGAAAATAGGTAAGTTCTATTATATTAGGTTGTGTTTGTTTCGCGGAAAATAAGTAATTTAGAAAACGTTTTCCAAAAAATAATTGCTTTTATATCATTTAGAAAATTAGTTAATATCATCAATAACAATCTATACCTAACTATTTTCATGGGTGATGTTTCATTTATTTATTTTTGCAAGTGATACAAGTGATTCTTTTTTGAAAAACATTTTCCAAATGACACATTTTCTACAAAACAAACGCTTAGCAAATATCTTACTTGCTCAGTTACTTACTACCTCATAACAGGATCACTAAATTTCACCGATAAGTTTCTATTTTACGGCTAAATTTCACTGTAATTTTCCCAAATGGAACTTCATTCTCTGAATGAAAGTAATATAAGCGAATTGCACCAGAAGGGCATGGGTGTGAAATGATTGTGGTAGGAGAGAGTGTTAATGTCCCAAATCGTCCTCTTGAAGTCTTTCTGCAATAAATGTACATAAATTAAATAACCTCCTCTGTCTCAACTTCAAAGTGAAGAAGAAATACAACTTCAGTTACAATGAGATCAGTTACCAGGAGACATAGATTGACATTTTAGGACAATTAAGCGGACTGACGTGAAGCATCAATAGGCTTACAAACGGGAATGATTCTAATTTCAAACATCCAATGAGATAACCGAAGGAAAAACACAGGAAATGTGAAGTTCAAAGAGGATAAAAGCACAGCAGATATGGTAACTCGTAACAAAGCTTATTGGAAGGTCACTATCTCAAATTTTCACCAAAAACGCTTATTAGCAAGAGATTCACACAAACACAGTTCTATCCACATGATCAATCTATCTGAACAGTGCCCTCATCAGCGTCTTCGGATTTGACCAAGCAGTGGTTGATCTAGAAATTCTTTCCTCGGCTATTCTCTTCTTTTCCTCAGCCTCTGCTACTTTCTTCTCTCGATCCTTGTACTCAGATTTCGCTTCCTCCGACTCGACCATCAACATCTCCCAATCCAAAATGAGCTTTTCTCTCCTGGACTTCACTACCTCAAGTTTTTTGTTGAGCTCTTCCTCTTCTTTGGTCAGATCACCAAGCAACTGCTTATACGAGATGTGAGTCTCATGATTCTTCTTCATTGTAGCAAACATTTGATCCTTCAGTAACTTCTGCAGCTCGATTTCGGCATTGTCCTGCTCAAAGGTCAAAAGGTCGGAAGTGAACTCATCGAAGTCGGCCCAAAAAGGCCTCAACTGATTTTCGCTGGTCCCGTGATAACCCACTTTTGGCTATGCTTAATGTCGACACTGCTTCAACCAATCTGTCTTTTACATTTAGCTTGAAGATATTAGAAAGGCACTCCTTTAAAGACAGCTTAGCCTTCTCTACTTCTTCCAGCGTTGGAGCCCCAGAAGTCGAAAGAGCACATTGCTCGTGTTTGACCCTCCTCTGGCAGGAGAACTCTGACCAGCCTTGATAATGTCCTCAAGAATTGTGAAATATGTATCGAATGTTTCTGTTGATCACTAATTAGACTAGAGCTCATCAATCATCGCCAAAATAAACAAACAAATCAGATAGTTCTTGTTGCTTTTGTCATATTGGTAATGAAACAAGTCTACCTTCGGATTTTTTTTCTCCATTAAGATGACCAATCAATGGCAGTATCCAGTGCCTTAAACATTAGAACGTTAGTTAATGCATTATATCTAGGTAGGAACTCGGAAACCCATTATGAAAACATTCCCAAATCTTCTTTCCAAACCTTTTTCTATTGGCCTCTTCTGGTTTCCTAATTCCTGACGGGAAAGCAATGCCTTATTTTGTCGTTAACGTTCTATATACAAGTGATGCAAACTCTCTAGAAATTGCAGTAAATTATATTTTATTCATCGTCAATTGCGAACCGCATTCTTGTTTTTCCTAAGCATTTGGTAGCATCATCGACATTTATACTCCATAAATATTTTTTATGAGCCAAATTGTCCGGTGAAAAGTGAGATATGAGTCTCGAGGCTCTTCCTAATTGCGGAAGTCGTCCTTCCTCAGTCTTTCCAGCTCGGATTTCTCTATTAAAGTATCTTATAACTAAATCACACTCGCCCATACACATAACAGTGGGCAAAAGTACAGCCCAAGTGCCAAAACTTGGCATGAGGAGATACTTAGGTATCAAAAATTACAAAAGGTACACTTAAAGTGCTATTTTTTTAAAAAATTGGATCACTTAAATGCCAACTCCAGCGAAGGCTGCCGGATATCCAAGTCAGCGAAAACTCAGCCAAAACGACGTCATTTTGTGCTAATGTGGCATTTTAAAAATGTATTAATTAAATAATATTAAATAACTTTAAAAAATTATTATTATAAAATTGATTAATTATTTTTAGAAAAAAAGGAGGAGGAAGGGGAGGATCGAGCTAGGGCTATGCAACCCTCACCGCTGCCGCCGTCGCCGCCGCCCCACCATCGCCAGGAAGGGCCAACGACGGTGGGTGAGGGTCGGCCAAGGTTGCCGGGCCCTAGACAATGGTCAGCGACCCCAGCCAACCTGTGACAAGGGCTACTTGGCGAGGGTCGTCAGCCCTCGCCCAATCAACAACCCTTAGCCTGATTGGGCGAGGGTTGGCAACCCTCGCCATAGTGCCGGCCTTTGCCATAGGTCGGTTGGGGTTGTCGACCACGGGCCAGACCCGGTGACCCCGATCGACCCTTGCCCCACTTTGTCACTAACCCTTCTTAGCGATGGTGGGGCGGCAACGGCGAGGGGCTACATAGCCCTCGCCTCGCCCAAACCCTTCCCTTCCCCTTTTTTTATAAATAAAATTAATTAAAAAAAAATTTCTAGTATAACTTGGGTAATTTTTTTCTTAAAATTGCTAAGTGGATATTTTATTTTGAAAAAAAAATGCTCCATCAGCAAATAAAATCGCTTGAAAATGACACATGGCGCTTTGGCTAGATTTTTCTCCGTCGGTACTTAACTGATCCTTTTTATTCCAATTTTGGTACTTAAGCGTTCCCCCGTGTCAAGTTTTGGCATTCCAGAGGTTTGCACATCCATAACAGGGGAGAGGCACCGTAAATTTTTATGAAATGGCCTTATCGACAAGTGTCTAGGGAATATTTTTATTATCGGCTAAATACACATAAGAGGGGATAGACATTGCACTAAATATAACAATTATTCTTCATTTGGGTGTTTCATAGTGCAAAGGGGCACTTCACAAAATACTTTACAATACGCAAATATTAATACCAAAATTCTTATATGATTTTTGGAATTCATACAAGAATTTAAGTATGTCAATGACAATTAAAGCTCACATAATGGATGGTTTTCATCATAAGCTTCTCAATGACACTCAAGAGTGTTTATTGCACGCAAATTTCTTAATCGAGGTAAATGTTTTCTGTCAAAATCATTTTTAATGATGGCCAGATTTCAATTGTTTGATATTGTCCTTAAAGTGGAAAGGGAAAAGGGAAAAAGTACGCTCCAAATGCCAAAACTTAGCAAAGATGGACACATAAGTGCCAAAGCTTCCAAACTATATACTTCAATGGCACTTTTTTTGAAAATTGTACACTTAAGTGTTAACTCCGACAAGGCTTACTAAAAATTTGATGTTGCATTATTTTATTAATAAAATTTGTTTATGTGGCTATTGAAAACTTTACGTGACTTGTCAGAAATCTGACATACCTCGTTGAAAATCCGGCGTCTCTCACCATCGGTACTTAAATGTTCATTTTTTTTTTTTGATTTTGACATTTAAATGTATCTTTTGAAAGTTTTAGCACTTATGTGCCCATCCATGCATAGTTTTGGCACTTGGAGTGTCTGCACCATGGAAAAAGCTTTCCAATAAATAGATCATGCTTTAAAAAGTTATTTTCAGCGTTATGATTTTGTTAGAGTGTGCACGTGAAATTGTGCTTTGGAAAACGATTTTTAAAGCGCTTTTCTTTTTTAATTTAAGATGGAGAAATCATTTTCGTCAATTGTTTTCTAAATATTTTCTGTTGGTTATCCATTTTTTAATTTAACAAATACATGAAAGTTTGAAAAATAATTTCATGGAGATCATATTCATGAAAGCAGGCACATCCTTTATTGAATGAGAAGATATTAAATTGGGCACGCGGCCTACCTAAATATGTCAATGACAAGTTGATCATGGTACGATCAAGATTGGGAATTGATCATCCCATTTTAATATTAACATTTTTGCTAAATAAATATTTGGAAAAATTTCAAATAAAGGGCCTCAAATGTCCTCATTTTCTCAAATAAAGATATGAAATTGAGATTGCTTCAAATAAATGCCCAAAGTATCTTCATTTTCTCAAATAAAAGTTTGAAGTGAATATTATTTTAAATAAGAACCTCAAGTAGTTATATCAGTTTTAAAAGAAAGGCTTGAGCTTATCGGCTAGGGAAGGGCAATTTCTTTTACTAATTTTTTTATATTTTTCCTTTTTCTTTCATTTTTTTTATTTTTTCCATAAAAAATTAAACTTGAAAAAGAAAAAACAACACATAAGAGGCAGCAGCCCCTTTGTTTGTGGGGCAATAGTGATAGCCAACAGGTTCACCGGCGCCTAGGCAAGGGCTAATGACCCTTGCCAATGAGAGGCGAGGCTAATAGGAGAGGGCCGTGACCATCTCTTAGATCAAGGCAAGGGTTGCCTACCCTTGCCTGGGTCTAGGCAAGGGTCACCAGCTCTTGCCCTAGCACCATGACCCTTGCCCAGGTCTGCCTTCAAATACTGCATATGGCAATCGTGTATCAATCTACACATATCCATCATGAAACTCTTGGGTTACTCAGCTTGCCTCCTCGATTTCTCTCCACCATCCTAATAGAGACAAGCGGTCCAACTTTCTATAATAAATAAATCGCTTCGATAATAAATTTCTTAACCAGCTTTTCCACGTAACCGACTCCTTTAAAGTGTTACGTTCGTAGTTAAATGATGCATTGATATACGCTCTAGAATATGAAGAACGCGAGGCAACAAAAGCCTCTCTTTGTGCTTGAAGCAAGCATTTCTTTGACGTCCCTCAATACTTCACAGAGCAGCATTATGATCTCACGTTTCATTCAACTCTCACTCACTCTTTTATTCTTTAGGCTTACAAATATTAGATCAAGGTCCGCAACAAAAGACTGATCTAAGTGGCATCTACGTCTAAGTTATTACCGACATCTAAATTTTGGCAACCCTATTAGTTGTTTATTGAATATAAAATTTAGGGATCGACCCTGACCCCTAAAAAAAAATCAGTTAATTTGTATATAGCTATTAGCAGTGAATTTCAATTAATTGCATTCGATCGGACCAGCAGTGTACGGACTTAACTAAAGGGCTCTGAATGTAATAAAACTGGACTAAGCCCGTGAGGTTATGAGAGTTCGGCTAAGCCCCATGGACAGGACTGACGTTGCGCTTTGCGCAGGATATTTGAAGCTCATGTGTAATCGAGAGGATATTGCAATATTAAACTTGGAAATAATATGGGCGTATTTTATTGATTTCGTCAATACAAAAGAATGAAAAGGAAAAGAAATATTTTGTTTAAAGAATAAATAAGCAGGAGCAACACGATTGCACATGAATGGGCTCATCCACAGGAGAACATATATTGCTCCTCGGCCAATTCTACAACCCCATCTCATACTTGTTCACAGAACTCTACCACACCTGACTAATTCCTATTTTCCATATTTTCTTTGGCCAAATCCAGTCATTGACGAGCCGTTGCTGCTCATCACCGAGAGCATCACCAAGCCGCGATGAGCTCCAGCCATGCTACAACCCCACCCGGCGCGCCTTGCCGAGCCCCATTGACGCTACTGACGTCACTGCCTTGCTTGCCCAGCAGTTCCTTCTCGCCATCGGTGACTTGAGACCCTCCGCGAGCTCGTCCTCACCGAACCAATCGCTATGGACAAATTCCAATCGGACGAGTGAAGTGGTGAAAAGTCCTGGAGGAGTGCGCGCTTGGATCATTCACGAACAAGAAGATACGTCGTCATCCCATCCACTTCTTCATGGGAGGCGATAGGGGTATAGAGGGTAACGACGTTGGTGATACGTGTAGCCATACGAGTGTCGCCAACGTCAAGGAGGCATATAATCTAAAAGACGTCGGAAATTCAGGATATCACAAGTATATTCCATTAATAGTATCCCTCGATCAAACTTATTCATGAATTTCTAGTCACTTACGCACTCCTTAACAAGTATGGCATCTCGAGCCACTTGCACTCGCTCGACAGCACTATTTTTCGCCTACTAGGCTTCTCTTGATTTTAGCAAACTAATGGAGGTTTCTCTTTTTGCTTGAAACGTGATAACAAGACCTACTCTTGAGATTGGCCCATTAACCTGGGATCGTTTTGGTTCATTTTGGTCCTCCCATTGCCGTCCCATAAACTTGTTGGGAGCCACACATTGTTCGAGGTTTTTGGCCTTGATGATCAATCCCACCCTCATAGGAATGGGAAGAACACATTGTTTTCTTGAATCATACATCTATTGGAGAAATCCTACTCTACTACCACTTGTCATGGGTCAATAGTTTTCGTGTGGTGCTTGATGACCCAAGAACACCAAGCTTCCTTCTAAAGATCATTCCTAAGGACACTATAGAGAATTGTATTCTCACACCGAATTGTACCATGCCCAATTTAGTTCGGGCATCCAATCTTCTAAGCGAGACTTACAAATCACTTTTGTACGATAACTTATTTCAGACTACCATGACCTTATGAGGAGAACAACATCAGCTCTCAATTAGTTGGTGCACTAGAGGTCAACCCTCCCCCCTCTCCAAGAGATTTCCTAAGATATTCCTTCCACTCGAAGAATCCTAGCAAAAACATCCCAACGCTACCCCCATAAACCAGTTGTCTCAACCCTTGTGCATCCCTCAGTCTTCACCCCGTGCCACAAAGCTCCACATTTCAAATCATACGGATACAGGGGGAGTTGGTTCCTAACTCTAGCAGTACTTAGGATACAATAAACAAGCCCGTTTCGGTAATGATTTCGCCTGAACAATTGACACAGTTACCAGCTAAAAGGTTTTAGCAAAATTGTGCCTCTAGGTCCGACCAAACATTGGTCAATCTCTGACATTCTTTCCTCGGCTCTTCTCTGCTCCGCTTCCTTTTCCTCATGAGCTTTGCCCCTTGATTTTGCTTCCTCCGACTCGTCCATTAAAATCTTCCAGTCTGGGACGAGCTTTTCTCTCCTAAACTTCACTTCCTCCAATTTCGTGTTGAGCGCTTCCTCTTCCTCGGCGAAGTCATCCAACATTCGCTTATAAGAGATATGAGACTCGAGGCTCTTCTTAATTGCACAGAACGTTGTCCTTCCTCAGTCTCTCCAGCTTGGGTTTGGCATTGGCCTGCTCGAAGGCTAGAACATCAGAAGTGAAATCGTCCATTTTTACGTGAGATTTGTAAATTGCTCTATACAGACCTGAATCAAACTTGCCATTATACACAACAAGGAAGAGGCAATTGAAATTTTTACTAAAGGTCGTCTTAACAGTGTTGCAAAATATTTTGATTTTAAATGTACTAATTACATGTGCATTGAAATTACGTTCATTTTTCATTTGGGCGTTTCTAAAGTGCAAGGTGCACCTATTGACAAAATCCTCCATAAGATGTGAATATCGAACAAAATCCTCCGTAAGATGTGAATATCGAATGTGTAAAGTCATATATAATTTTTTAAAGTTTTGCCAAAAGGTCAAAAAAAAAAGGTACTTATTTTTATATTAAATCAAAACAAATGGGAAACTTAATATTTCTACACTGACCCTATTCAGCAAAAAAGCAATCTTTTGACGTGGAAAGTTATCATTACGAAAGCAATCTAAATGAACGGTTTTGTTTACCTTCTTTTGCATTAAAGCCGACGGGATCGACGAATCAAATTCTAGGGAAACGGGCACGCATCCTGAGTGTCATGAGCACCATTCAATTTATTTCATAAAAACGAATGAGAGCTGGATTGTATATTTTTTTTTTTTGGTCAGAGAGCTGGACTGCATTTGATTGTGCAGTCCCGAACTCCAAAGTTCCCCACTGCGTAAATTTATATATGGACTTTTTGGTTGCAAGACTTAGAAATAGCTTTTACAAATATCTATTTAATAAAGAACTTCACCTAGTTTAAATGTTATTGAGAAGTCAAGTAGAGATCAGAATTTGTTGAAGAAAGAACAATATGTTTACCTATGAAATGGAATAAAGAAAATGACCCGGCTAGATATTGACCAAGTTGAATCATCTGCTTTTGGAAGAGAGAGTAGGTTGTTGATATTGATCAAGTAGGAGGGGCCAGGGTCTTGCTGGCTTGAAGACTACGGAAATAACATAATGTTCTAGTTCTCACAACCAAAGCCTAAAATTCCTTTCATTCCTATTCATTTGGACCCATTGAAAGCGTCAATCCTGTTTCTTCTGTAATTACCAATAGCCTCCCCAACACTAGAGGCAAAAACAGACACTCCTGATTATTAGAGGGTATTCTTGTTTTTTTTTTTATTTTTTTGCACTCCCAAACTCCATTGCAAGGGAACAAAACCCCTGCTTAGGACAGGGCAAACTCACCTCATCCAAATCACAAGACTGGATACAGGAACAGGGTATCACCTGAGCCACCCCATACAGAATCATGTCAAGAAGGTTTTGTGTGAAGGAACAACTCGATCATCACAGACTGACAGAACAGCAGCCTGGAAAGAGCATCAGACTCATGAGAATTTACAAGCTCCAAGAGCAGAGAGCACGACGACCACGAAACACATATGAAGACATCAAAAACTGACTCTGTAGACATACATAAGTATGTACATATTTGACCCACATGCTGACTAAAGTAGTCAAGCTAACACACGGTTTTCATACTCAAGTGAACAAATTGCCTCATAGCCTATCTTCAAACCTTGTTTTAACAGAACTGAGTCTTCAGATTTGACCAAGCAGTGGTGGATCTAGACATTCTTTCCTCGGCTATTCTCTTCTTTTCCTCAGCCTCTGCTAACTTCTTCTGCTTATCTTTATAGCCCGACTTCGCCTCTTCGGACTTAACCCGCACGATGTCCCAGTCTGAGAGGAGCTTGTCCTTCCTAGACTTCACTTCCTCCAACTTTCTCTTGAGCTCTTCCTCTTCCTTGACGAGGTCACCCATCAACTGCCTACAGAAGGTGTGAGCCTCATGGCACTTGCTCATAGCAGACAACCATTGATCCATGTGCAGTTTTTGCAGCTCAAACTCAGCATTGTCCTGCTCAAATGTCAAGAAGTCGGAAGTGAAATCATTGAAATTTGCCCGAAATGTCTCAATTGCTATTTTTTGCTTCGGTGATAATCCAGTTCTAGCTGAGCTTAGAGTTGATAGTGCCTCGGATAGCCTCTCTTTCATATTCAGTTTAAAGAGATCCGAGAGGCATTCCTTCAATGACTGCTTAGCCTTCCCAACTTCTTCTAAGGTAGGAATTTTAGCTGTCAGGGCACCATCTTGGTGGCCCAAACTTGATCCTCCACTAACACCATTAGTCTCAGCAGCATTGATGAGTTCCTCCAGACTAGTAAGATAGGAGTCAAAATCATCGGTTGGTCTAGCTGGCTGAATATTCACCGGAGGAGTAACTTCTAAGACACAGACTTCAGCTTTAACCACCAGAGTGTCATTTGCTAGGTATCCCGCAGCACCATTATGAAGCTCAGTCAATGGAATGAAACTGGGGTAACCCCGGTCAATCTGTCTTGCTGTGAAAACATGTTGCGTCCCTGCAGAATCAGGAGACAGGGTGACGAATTCAAAAAACTTCTTTACTGCAACACCAGAGCATAATATGTGGAGGAAACATAGGAGACCATCAAGGACTAGAATGTTGTATGTGCGTCAAGCAAAGTATTAGCAACAGGAGAAGCAAACACCTCCATTTGATCATCTTAAGTAATAAAATTTATACAAAAGTCGATCAACTGATAATGCACAGCATTTTAACAGCACCAGACGTAACAATCTCTAACTTAAACTGTGGCCCCTCTCTTTAATCTGGATCAACATTTTGATCATATAGGTGCAGTCTAGCCCCAACGCCTCCATCCACTAGACCAGTTGCTTACAAACTTTAACTTGCTAATTCCTTAATCAGTCACCTCGGGATTGTAGTGTGGGCATAGAAGCTCGCCTGCCTTTGAGGGGTCCAACGGACGGAAATTCAAGAAACATATTCTCTCTCTCAGCACAATATCTCTCTTTCTACTTCTTTCAAACTATTCTTTTCTCATCTAGATCCTTCTTCTTCTTCTTCTTCAAGACACAGATTTCTCAAAATCAAGATGCACAACCGATCAGAGAGGAACCCATCATACACTTACATTAAAATGAAGAGATTTCAATAAAGTTAATCAACTCAAGAACAAACCCTTTTTAACTGAGAGGCGATTATTGGTCTGATCGATCACACTCAAGCTGAACTTGGCTCTTCTGGTCCACCCATTCGGCAACGCCGCAGAATCGGGGACATCGAGGTACAGCGACAAATGGTCCGTGTTGTTCCCCTTGGGGAATACCAGAATTCTCCTGCTCAAAAAGGATCAGAAGACGCAAGAATCACTTGGCAACACGATGAACATGCGATCATCAAGAAACAACCGCATAGATACGAAAATAAAAAATAAACAATCTTGAAGTACCATTTACAACCAGCAACAGTGAACGCTTCAGAGTAAAGCTTCTTCGCGTCTTGCTCACTGAAGTAGTTGATTTTCCACGTGAAGTCTCCCCGATTAACATCACTTTGCGAGTTCATTCTTTCTTTTTTTGATAATGGGCTGCTGCTTCTGCAAGATCAACTTTCGCAAACAACCCGAATGTCTCTTCTTGACCTGAAGACTAATTGCGAAGAAGAGCAGGAGCAGGAGCAGGAGCCGGAGCCGGAGCCGGAGCAGGAGCAGAGTTTCTTACATCACAGGAATTGGGAAAATCTACGAGGTAGTCCCCATCAGTACTCGCGTCAAACGTTGTTAACTCTTGTACTCCAGGTGATGATGTCGGAAGTCCCGGGCTTCTTATAGAAGAAGTGGGGGAATCAGGGAAATACAAGAAGGAAGAAAGGAGAGAACTTCCCCGCGAAGTTAAGGTGGAAAAAAGCAGGGAGCAGTTTCTGTAGGGCCAGAGGAAAAAGCCACGTCATATCATTCACGCTTTTTGGTGGGCACTCTCCACGCACTGAGAGCCAATCAGATACTCTGCCCCAGCCTGACGAGCTCTGTTCAAGGGTCGAAAATCTGTGACCCGACGTGACGACATCTCTCGAGCACGACGCCAAATTAGCAAGTTTCGGATCAATTTCGTACCAACTCGAGACGTGTGGTTGTGTCGTGTTGGTGATAAACTCCCGGACACGAAATTTTGTCTGTATAGCTCAGCTTAAGTGAACGGGATAACGGTGACACGATTTGTTTCTGATTTGTAGACACGATTAACTGAGACGCTTTTATTTCCATGCTCTTCACTAATAGGATTTTTACTTGACCATATTTTATTGACGAGACCATGTTTTTTTTTTCAATTGATGTGATCATATTTGTTGACGGATTATTGCAATTTGTCTATAAATATTGAGAAAATCGAGGATATATCATGCCACGTATGTGTTGGTGGGTTGATTTTGTATCGACAGGCTAATTCGTCTCATAGTGGATCATGTAATTGTGTGGGCTCATTAACCTAATTTTTAATTGTGTTAAACAAGTTGTATCGTGTCAACGCATTAATTTTTGAATTGTGCTCGTGTCGAGTAGATCAACATGATTAAGTAATCTTATTGCGTTCGAGTTGATCTATTCAGTAGTATACACTTTTATGAACGTGACATAACACGAGCAGGATTGCCGAACGCAAATTACCACCCTCGAATTCTATTAGCATTCCTTTTCTAGTTCAGTTTGGCAAGAAACCTTCAAGCAAATTCGGTGCCTAGAGACTTAAGGTGGGCATGATAATGATTTTATGATCGGTAACAAATTTTGCTCATAAATGATTCCTTTTTTATTCTATTTTCAATAATAAATTTTGAGTATTTAAAGGCGTTTGGTGACTACCCAAAATTTTTATTCTCGAAATAGAAATGCGATTGGTAAGATTCTTAAAAAAAATATTTATTTAATTATTTAATACTTTAATTACATTTTTTGTTATTTTTTTGTCTTTTTCTCTTTTTTTCCTTTTTCCTTTTCTCTACTTCTTTGGCTGGGCAAGGTTCAACGAACTCATTGGAGGGCTCACCGGCCATTGCAAGGTTCAACTTCACCAAATCTAGGTGAGATTGAGTCTCACCGAAGGCTAGGCGAGTCTCCGACGAGCTCGCTAGACTTTGCCCAACCACTCGCTAGCCATTGCTGGGCTCGACAACGATGGCCAACAAGTGGCAATGGGACAGCAGTAGGCTGGGAGGAAGAAGAAGAAAAGGAAAGAGAAGGAAAAAACTTAAACTTGATTTTTGAAATTGTTTCCGGAAACGATAAGTAACTTTTTTTTATTCTTAATTCTATTCCAAATCTATTACTGGGAACAAAAAATTTACCAAATAGATTAATATTCCAAATTTATTCTCGGAAATAAAAAAAATAAAAATAATTACTATTTAGTAAGTTGCCATAGAGGGCCTTACTTGAGCTGCATGCATTTTGCTCAACCAAACAAATGGACTCAATGGGTATCCTTCGGCTGAACGGTGGGGCAATACCCCCTTTGGCACTAGCATCCGGACACTTCCATTTCAGGATTTGCATGGTTTTGCCCCCACCATTCCTTAGAATCGACTTAAGCAGGAGTCGAGTAAAGAAAAGGGTGGGGGGACAACCTCACAAGCTCATCCCTAAGTAATGTGGCCCTTTTCCACTTGCTTTTATCGCTTGACTATGCTAGCAACCGCTCGAATTCAGCGTCCAATTGGCGAGGGTTGCCGGCCCTTGCCTAGGTGTCAGCAACCCTTGCGGCCAACATCGTTGCCCCACCGTTGATGGGGCAGCACCCACAGGTGGGGAGCCCCTCTCGCTTGTCCTCTGCCTTTTTTAAAAAAAAATTATTTTTAATATTAGTTAATTAATATTTTTATAAAAATCTAATTAAGATCAAAACGGCATCGTTTTGAATTGCTATAGTCATATTAGCACTCAAAACGACATCGTTTTGGGCTTATTTGGCCATATCAATGCCCAAAACGATACCGTTTTGACCTCAACTCGTCGGAAAAGTGGCACGTCAGTATTTTGGCCGGATTTTCTCGTCATTGGCACTTAACTGATCATTTTTTTCCCATCTTGACACTTTAAGTGTACTTTTTTGATATTCCGAAGGTCCGCATGTCGGCTTTCCCTCATGGGATGTTGATACGGGAGCACCCTTATTAGTGGAGCCACCCAATGGATAGTCAAGCCACTAAGGTTTTACGTTGAAGAAGAACTCGATCATCACGTATCGACGGCACAGCAATCAGGAACATGCAGTGATAATTTCCAAGCTCCAACAGCAAAAAGCCCGATGACCAGGCAACACATATGAAGACATCAAACACTAACACACACACTCTCTCTCTCTCTCTCTCTCTCTCTCTCTCTCTCTCTCTCTCTCTATATATATATATATATATATATATATATATATATATATATATATACTGACATGATACAGGGTCAACCACATTAGCCCCTCCAAGCAATTGTTCTGCTGAAAAATTGGCCAGGCCAAGAAATAGTCAAGCTAACACACAGTACTCATACTTTTAGTGAACAATTGCCTCACAGCCATTTTGAAACCTTAAAGTTTTAACAGAATTGAGCCTTCAAATTTGCCCAAGCAGCGGTCGATCTAGACATTCTTTCCTCAGCTATTCTCTTTTTTTCCTCAGCCTCTCCTACCTTCTTCAGCTCATCTTTATAGCCCGACCTCGCTTCTTCAGAGTCGACCAGCAAAATTTCCCAGTCTGAAAGGAGCTTGTTCCTCCTAGAGTTCACTTCCTCCATCTTTCTTTTTAGCTCTTCCTTCACTTCTTCCATCTTTCTTTTTAGCTCTTCCTCTTCCTTGGCGAGGTCATACATTAACTGCTTATAGAAGATGTGAGTCTCGTGGCTCTTTTTCCAAACAGAGAACCTTCCATCCAGTTGTAGTTTATGCAGCTCAAACTCAGCATTTTCCTGCTCAAATGTTAAGAAGTCGGAAGTGAAATCACTGAAATTGGCCCGAAATGTCTCAATTGCTATTTGTTGCTCCAGTGATAATCCAGTTCTGGCTGTGCTTAAAGTGGAGAGTGCCTCAGATAGCCTCTCTTTCATATTCAATTTAAAGAGATCCGAAAGACATTCTTTCAACGACTGCTTAGCTTTCTCAACTTCTTCTAAGGTAGGAATTTGAGCAGTCAAAGCACCATCTTGGTGGCACGAACTTGATCCTACATGAACACCATTAGTCTCAGCAGCATTGACGAGTTCCTCCAGATCAGTAAAATAGGAGTCAAACTTATCAGTTGGCCTAGCTGGCTGAATGTTCACCAGAGGAGTAACTGTTAAGACGCAGACGTCTGCTTTAATCACCAAAGTGTCATTTGCTAGGTATCCCGCAGCAGAATTATGAAGCTCAGTCAATGTAATGAACCTTTTGAAACCCCAAGCAGTCTTTCTGGCACTGAAACTATGTTGCATCACTGCAGAATTCAGGAGACAGGGTGACAAATTCAAAAGCTTCTTTGCTACAACACCAGAGCATGATGTGGAAGAATCATTGGAGAAAATCAAGAACTCAAAAGGTGTATTATACGTCAAGCAAAATATCAACAACAGAAGAAGCATACACCTATCCATGATCAGCTTAAACAACCAAATTCATACAAAAGTTGATAAACTGACAGTGCACAACATATTTAAGACCACCAGACATAACTATCCTAAACTTAAATTGTGGCTTCTCTCTGTTCTGGACAAATGTTTGGGTCATATGGGAGCAGTGAAGCCCCAGCTTCTCCATCCACAGGACCAGTTGCTTCCATACTAGCTTGCTACAATCAGTAACCTTGGGATTGTTGTGCGCGCATGTTAGAAGCTCAGCCCCCATGAGAGGTTGGTCTAACGAATGAAATGCAGAAAACATACTCTCTCTCTCTCTCCCTCTACACTTCTTCTCACCTATTCTTTTCTCATCTCAACCCTTCTTCTTCAAGCCATAACAACATCTCAAAGTCAAAATATAGACGCACAATCAATCAGAGAGAAACCCATCATAAATTTACTTAAAAAAGAAGAGATTCCAGTAAAAATTAATCCAATTCAGGAACAAACCCTTTCTAACAGAGCGAAGATTGTCCATTTGATCGATCACACTCAAGCTGAACTTGGCCTTTCTGGTCCATCCGTCCGGCAACGTCGCTGAATCAGGGACATCGAGGAACAGCGACAAATGGTCCGCGGCATTCCCCTTGGGGAATACCAGAATTCTCCTGCTCAAAAAGGACCGCACGACGCAAGAATCACTCGGCAACACGACGAACATGCGATCATCGAGATACAATAGCAAAAAACGGACAAATTAAAAGTAAAAGAAAGAATTTTGAAGTACCATTTACAACCAGAAACTGTGAATGCTTCAGAGTAAAGCTTGTTTGCATCCTGCTCAGTGAAGTAGCTGATTTTCCACGTGTATTCTCCCTGGTTAACATCATTCTGTGCATCCATGTTTTTCTTTTTCTTTTTTTCTTTTGGGTTGGGTTGCTGCTTCTGCAAGATCAGCTTGGGCAGACACCACGGATGTCTCTTCTTGACCGACACTCTAATTGCGAAGGAGGAGGAGGAGAGTTCATCACATCACAGGGAGTTGGGAAATGTACGGGGTGCGGGTTTCGGGCATTTATGGAAGAAGGAGAAAACTTCCCCCCATGTTTTTATATTTTAGGATTAATATTACTTAGAGACCTCAAACTATTTATGATAAATTTATTTTAAATTAATTTTTAAATTATCAATTGATATATTTATGAAAAATTTCTTAAATTAGATTAATATGCGAAAAACTATAAATCACTACACTTATAATAAAAGCACGGAAAAATTCCAAATTAGTACATTCTCAACTGTCACATATAATTTAACTCAGTAATTTAATGGTAAAATTTAACGAAAATTAACAAATAATAAATTTATCACACACGTGCTAGTTTGAGATTTTTTGTAATAAAAATTAACATTAGATCAATTTATTATAATTATATTAATTTTGAATTTTTTATAATATTAATCATTTATTTTTTGACAGCAACTTCCTTGTGAAGTTAACGAGAAAATATCCGGAGCTGTTCATCGTCGTAGTCGTCGTCGTCATCATCATCATCATTGTTTTGGTTAGAGGAGCTATTTATTTATGTTAAGAGAAAAAAGGCATTTCATGTCATACACACTTTTGGTTGAAAGCCAATTCACTACCTCTTCGTCTCACTAGTTCTATTCAGGAGTCATCATATTTAACACGATAGCATGGTACTCCTCGAAGATGACATGGAGTTAGCATTTTTATATTAAGCCTCATTGTGTTATGATCAATTTTGTGTTTAACCCACGAAACATGATTAATAATTGTATTGCATTTGTGTCTAACCTGCCAAACACAAAATTGACACATATAATCCGATTAAGTTAATGGATCAGTGTTGATGCGACTTAAATGTGATTTGATTACACGCGTTAACTAAAAGACTATTTTGTCCTTGGTTTTCACTATTAACAATTTAGGTTGACAATATTTGATTGACTATGACCATTTGATGATATTTTATTGACAAGGTAATTGCAATTTGGAAGTAAATTTTACGAAAATTGAGGATATTTTATGCGACACTATGTGTTGATGGGTTGATTTCGAGTGGCGGGTTAGTTTCATGTCATAGTGGGTCATGCAATTGTGTTGGTTCATAAATATGATATCTAATCGTGTGTATTAATCAGTTAATTTTCAAGTAATTTTAGAGTCAAAAGATTGGCACGATTAACTAATCGAATAGTACTCGAGTTAAGCTGTTTTATAGTATACGCTTACCTCAATACAACACAAACACGACCCACAAACTTGAATTGCCACCCCTAGTTCTATTAGCTTTCCTTTTCCACTTGTTTTTTTATATGAAATTTCTAAGGCATTCCCTTTATTAGCTATTTATGCAACAAACATCGCTGCTTTATCAGTGAAATATACATATAGGTTCATTAGATGTTGTTATTGTTAACTGACTCATATGCTTCAGCATTAGGAGGTGGGAAGGGAACTGATCAAAAGGGCAAATCAACTATTGTCTTGGCTAAGGATGCAGCAGGATGTCGTGGAATAGGTTAAAGCCTGTAATGTGTGGCATAAGGAATAAGGGGAAACACACTTGTTACCCTGGACAATTGCAACCACTGGACATTCCTTCTTAGGCCGGTACTAATGTCACTATGGATCTCATTGAAGCCTTCCCTAAATCTGATGAGAAGGATACAGTGTTTGTGGCGATAAATCAACGTGCCAGCTACACCCCCTCTATGACCTACTTAGATCCTTTCGTAGTACTAGAAGTGGTCAAGTTGTTCCTCGAAATCGTTTATAAGTTGCATGGGCTATCCCGAAGTATTGGAAGCGAAGGAGAAGAGACTTGCAAGTTACAGTTTGACAAGAAACCTTCAAGCCAAAGGGAATGCAGTTGCATCTATCAACATGACATAACCCCAGTCAAAAGGGCAAATCGATAGACTCAAATCAGTGTCTAGAGACTTGATGTGTATGCATTTTGCTTGACCAAACATATGGGCTAGCTAGTTATCCTTGGCAGAATGGTGGTGCAATACCACCTTTGGCACTTAGACAGCTACTGTAATTATGATGGGTTGATGGATTAATAAAAGTGAGCAAAATGAGATACATTATTTCTAGTCTTGTATTTCATTAATTCATGTATTTCTCTAGTTCATGTTATAATATTCAAGTTTTTTTACCAAGTCAAATAAGTGGTGGGACCCACTTGTTTTCCAAAAGAAAAAAAGAAGAAATAAAGGGTTGAAAAGTCAAAAAGGAGAAGGAAAGAGAATAAGTAGGGGTTCACCACCCTTTAGAGAACCCGAACCAGGGAAAAAGGAGAGGGAAAAAGAGAGGGAGAAAGAAAGAAGGGAAAGAAGAAGAAAGGGAAAAAAGGGAGGGGTTTCTCACATGTGCACCACGGGAGCCTCGTCAAGCTGACTTGACTACGTTATGTAATGCCCGGTGAATGCTTCCCAAATTTGGAATTTTGGGAAAATTGAGCCACATATATTTATAGGAATGATAGTTTAGGGTACCATAGAGATGTAGGATTTTATGGAACTAGATTTGAGCTTGCAATTTTCTTGAAACAAAATTTCTAACTTCCCCCACGGATGAACAGTATAAGCCTAGCCACTTCAAGGTCTTATTTCGTCGATTTCAGCTCGAGTTTAGGTTGTCCAAGTTATGGTTCTTCTAGTGCTTGAAATGATCTTCAATTTGACTATAAGATTGCTTGGAACGGGGTTCGGATGAGAGAGTTATGGCGTAACCAAGTTTCGCGCTCAAGCCCGCATTGTGAAAGACTTTGAATAATCCCTTTGGATAGGAGATTTATTAGCTTGTATGGATCATTTTATTAGCGCTAAGGTGTAGTTTAGTGGTTTCATAGCTGAGGTAATGTTTTATTTGATTTTAACTTTATTTTGATTATTTGATAGAGCCACGACTTTGAGGATACGAGTATCGTTTATTGTTTGGTAGTAGGTAATGAGTGATGCTACTTCTTCATTGGTTTTGTAAAACCTATGTCTTGAAAATGATAGGATGATATATTATAAGTTGTGAAAAAGCATAGTTGTTGCATAAATTTGGATCAAGCATTTACTACGTTACTAACCATTTGAATGGTAAAGTGTTTCTAAAAATTCTTATGAGTTAATTATTGTGAAATGGATGGAGGAAATTCTTTATGCAAAGAATTCTTTTGTTACATGTTGTGCTTTTTGGTTTGCAAGGAATTGAAAAAGACATTATTTGAGATAACTTGAAATGATCATTTGTAAAAACTTTGATCAAATGCTTTGTGAAGGAATTGTCAAAGTATAGGGTATGAATTTGTGAAATGCTTTACGAAACACATTCTATTTGATAAATTGAGTTGCAAAAGTTGATTCGATTCAGTTGCAAAACTGGTTTAAGCAATGATTTCTAAAATAATATGAGAAATAATCTACAAAAACATATGTAGCAAATAAGTTTATTTGTGATAGATTATGTGTCTGTTTATGAAATGCATTCCATTTATTGAATAGGGTGAAAGATTATATATTTTGGTTTATGAAGAATTTTGAAATGATGTGAGGGATATATTGTGAACATTTTGATGAATGGAGTCTAGAAAGCTTATGCATTTTGTTTTGTGAAATCAATTGTTGATATTGATTGTGGATTTGATGGTTGGTATTGGAGGATGGTTGTTTATGCTCAATATTGATGTGAGCCCATTGAGGGGCATATGGGTATGCATCCCAAGTTTAAGATATTCTTCTGGGTTCAGCCAGCAGCATTGTAGATGGAAACCTTGCCAATGGGGAATCCTGGTCGCCTTGTTACAAGACGTTGTATTGTGACTATGGTTAGATATTGCGCAAAAGATTGATCGATGAATAAACCATTGACATGTGTTTGATATGAGATGGGTCAATGGAATGGACCATTGACATTGTTATGAGTGAAATTAGTTAATGGACTTGACACTTGATGTTTGAATTGTGAGAATAGTTTGAATGAGTTTTTTTGATTAGTATAAAACTTTCTTGAAGTGAAACAACTCATATATAATTTAATATGTATTAAAGTGTTGGATTATGAGTTCATGGTATTGCTTTACATATATATATATATATATGCATAGTGGCTACTCAATGTTTGCTTAGAAGAGATACGTACTACTTATTGAGTTGTGGTTGCTCACCCCTCTCTTTCCCTATCTTTTCAAGTCTCTTGGTAAGTGGTTGTTGGAGCGAAAGCGTTATCATGGGAACTTTGGGAGTTGGACTTTTTGGTGGTTAGAGGCTACATCCTTCAGGTGAGAGGATGGCTGTGTCAACCTCATCATTATAAGATTCAGCATGTGACATCTTGTGATATCAGAGCTTAGGTTGTGATCATTTAGGTGTAAATTTTATGGGATGTTGTTTTGCGAGAGATTTTAGTTCGTTGGTCTTTTGTTAGGTACCAAAATGTATGTTTTATTTTGGGTCCAAGTAGTCATCGATTTTAATTCAAATAAGAAAGCTTCATTTTTAAGGGACAATAAAGGCAAGCAAGTTCTTACTTTTGATATCATGATTGTATCTTAAGAATTTCGATGTGCAGTTTTGACAAGAGATAAAAAGGATCCAAGGCTTGACTTACAAAAAGGGAGTAAGATAAGATGCTCAAGATGAGGGAGTTCATAAAATTCTATTACTAACTCAAGGATGGTCAACTAGAGCTTATTCCATGGGACATGCTTCATTTGCGTGGAAGACATGCCTTAATTGATTTGCTCATAAGAGTTAAGAGGGAAAGACAACGACAAAGGGAACTTCAGAATTTGTTAGAGCATTGGATTGTTTTTATTTCACTCATGGTAATAATAGACCAGTCTATTGGTCTTTCTATATGCATGACGTGGTGGGCCTCTCGAGAAGTTATAATAGTTTCCATCCTCCAAATGATTAAAACAACATGTACCTTAGAAAACTTTTGAGAAAGAGGTGCATTTCCAATCTCCTTAGCAATGGTTTCTACAAAAGTTTGGACAATTGATAATCATTTGTGAAAGGGCAAAGTAGCACTCTCGTTGAATTGGATTTGTAGAGAATATCCAATGTGGTTTGGTAGTCTTTCACCATTGTTGGAGTTGCTGTTGGTATTACAAGTTTTATCGACTTGTGGCTTTGATGAGTTCATGGATTGATTGTTACCAATGGATAAGAGCATTTTTTTTTTTAAAATTGTGGGCATTGCATTGTTAGATGCTTATGCAAGATGCTAAAATGTTGGTGGCTCTTATAAAGTGCTTTAGGGACTAAAGGACCCGAGTTTGATTTCTTTTAATGCATCCATTACTAGGTTTGTGTATAATGATCTTTTCAATGTGTAACCAAATTAGGATGGTTGGCCTTATACTTGGTTTAGTGATAATGGAATCTATAGTACAGGCACATGTTGTTTTAAGATCATGGGAACTAGAATCTATTCACATCTTGATTATTAAGGTTGGTCTTTAGTCACATGCATTTGTAGATAGTAATTTCTTGTACAACAATCAATTTGGGATGTGCACATTTTGGACGTCCATAAAAGGCTTTGCTCCTTTGGGTAGGCGCTCGAGAGGAGGAAAGCTTTCATCTTGATTCCATTTTATTGGTTGGTGTTCTAGTCACTTCTATAGAGCTCGCTACATTGGGTCTTTTGCGAGCAGCTTCACTATCCAACATTTGGATATTTGCCATGAAGAGTAATACAAAATAGTCTTCAAGTTATGATGCTAGAGAAATTGCAATAAGTTTCTATGATGAGACAAGGATGTAAGGGTTGGATTCTGATAGTGTGACTTATGTGATTATCTTGAATGCTTGTAGTCCTGTGGGCTAGTGGAAGATGGACTAAGAATTTTCAATCAAATGATTGAAGAGAGCAGAATTAGGCCTCATAAGCAGCAATTGGGTGCTTAGTTGACTTGCTTGCTTGTGCAAGATGCTTGTTAGTTGCATAGGGCCTTGCCAACAATGTTTTGGAGCAAGTGGGCCCACACATTTGGAAGGCTTTACTTAGTGGTTGCCTAGCTCGTGGGAATGTGGAGCTTGCGAAACTTGCAACAAGAATGTTGTCCAAATAGAAAATAAGAAAATTGGATCAAGTTGTGTCCCCGTCAAATGTTTATGCATTGACTAGGAGATTTGAGGATGCTAAAGTTCTAAGATCCAGTATGGAAACTAAAGGTTTTAAAAAAAGAACAAGGCTGTCATTGTAATCCTTGGAATGGCGATTGAGATTGCCTATATGGATAGTTTTATCTTTTTAAACTGAAATGGGTGGGGTTTCATACACGAATTCATTGAGAATCCTATTTCTCTTGTTTATCACTAATTGGCAATTTAGTCAAGGGAGTATTCTGTCCTCGTCTTATAAGATTTTGCCACAAGTGGAGGGTGTTGGCAAAAACCTTAAAAGTAATCATAGAAAGTTACTTGAGCAAGTAGATAAGCACTTGTCTCTGGTCAAAGCTATGAAGGCATTGAGGGAAAAAGGAATGAGAGAAGAGTAGACAAAGAAGGGATGACAGCTATGATATCTATTCATTTAGCCACAACAAGATCAATTATAAACGAGGTAATGTGGATCCACATATTGCTGGTCTAGAGTAACTCACGAGGAAGTTTGGTCGTGGCTTGCAAGGAACGATATAAGCAAATGAAACCTAAAGTGTAAGTTATGAGCATCAAGGAATGCTTTCTCAAATGCATAGTCAAAGTCTGTACTTTCAGAAATTTTAGTATCTCTCACCAATTGGTTATTTCCCATTTGTGGAGTATGATTTAGACGAAAATTCTATCAGCTGACAATCGAGGATTAGCATAGGAAGATGAATGACATAAATGGAGTCATTGAGAACTGATTCTTTTTTGAGCCATGCAAGAAAGACCTCTCTTATGAAAAAGAAATCTAGTGCGAAGATGTACATTTACCACACATCCTGAAATTCGAGCCCTTTGAGGGATGAATGAACGTGAATTTCATCAATGCATTGTTGGTTGATCTCACTCAGACCCAATCATTTCCGAGATATTGACCTTGAGGGGAAAGGCTACTGAGGACAGAACTTGTACGACTAAAGAACTTGACTTGGGAAAACGACTCGACCGTGAGACTTGCGTAAGGACGATCCTGTAGTCATGTAGGCCAATTCCAGAGACGACTAGAAGTCGATTCGCGGACTGAAATAATGGGACGATAGGTGATTCCGTCTACTATTATCAAACCCGCGAACGGCCCTATGTCGATCCTTGGTAATCGTGTACTTTGAAATAAGAATCTATCATTTGCAATTTCACGTCGTCAAGGAGGTCTATGTGTCGAGAAATCTTGAACGTGGTTTGGCACGAGTCGGTTACGCGTGAATCCTCGAAACCACCTGTCAGTCTGAATTATACCAAAATGACATTCGAGCGAAATTGACAAGACATGAGAATTCAAGATTGGACTTCAAATTTTCGGGAACGTCCAGGACGGACTTTTGAACGATGCTTCCTCGACAGTTGACGGTGTCAGTTGAGCCGAGTTTTTGGGAAAAGGGTTTTTGGACCGAGGAATGAGCCTACAAGGACGTAGGCCGGACAAGAATAGTGTGGGCCTCACGCCCAAGGTAGGACGGCCACCGTGGAAGACCGAGACAACGAGCAAGCCCGTTGGACCGAACCGACCCCTCACCCGTCCTAGCCCGTCATCTAAACTTGAGCCAATTCGAGCCCAATAAATTCCCGAGCCCGTTCCTACCCATTTCCCAATCCGTTTCCTAGGCCTGCCTTTCATTTTCAGCCCAAGAGTAGTTTGGGAAATGTGCAAGGTGGAAATGACCAAAATGCCCTTGGATATTTTGAAGAAAAGTCAAAAGAAGAGAGAGAAGGCGAGGTCATCTTTCTTGGGAGTTGGAGCTTGCATTAATGGCCTTAATGAGGCCTATCTCCAGCCCTCACTTCACCCTCTCTCTCCCCCTTGCAACTTAGAATTTCGAAGCCCCTCTCTCCCCTTGCTTCTCCTTGCATTTATGCAGTTTCTGCTTTGGACCTCTCACCGAAATTTGAGTTGTTCGCTGCATTCCCGGTGGAGTCTTGAGCCGAGCCACCTATCAAACTGATCATCACAGGAAATCCGTACCATCTATGTCGGCCGATCACCGGAACCAGTCGTCGGCCGTCCCGTACGGCGGCCTGAAGTCAGCAGTCCTCTGTCCATCACTGTAGCAGCGCATTCTGGGCAGCTTCGCTTTTTCTTCCGTTTCTCTCCATTTTGGCCTACCCACTGCCCACACCAGCCACACACAACTCCCCTTGACCCCTTGGAACCACCAGCCACCGGCCACTAGCTCACCGGAGCTCCGGCTAGCTTGTTTTTGCTCCGACCAGCAGCTTCCTCCCACTGCAGTGCTGTCCTTTGGAGTTTGGGGTTTGAGCAGAGGTTGCTGCTGTGATTTCTAGCCCGGGACCGCCTTGGAGGGTCGTGTTTGGGGTCCTCGAGTGTCGCCCTTGCCGTCGCTGCCGCGTCCGCGTTTTCGGCCCGCTTAATGGGTGAGTTTAGCTCCTAATCCCTTAGTTAGTGCCTAAACTTGCTTAGGGTTGGGTTAATTAGTGTTAAGGGCTGTTTAGGATGTTTAATTAAGTGTATTAGCCCTAAGATAGGTGGTTTGATAAATGTTTAAGATTAGCTTAGCTTAATCTTGCTTATTTATGATTAATTGTGCTTAATTAGGCTTAATTGATTGTTATGTGTTAATTGCTTGATTAATTTGATTAATTTCTTTAATTAATTGATTTATTTAATTTCTGTATTTATTGATGAAATTATGTAATTTTTGAATTAAATGATTTAATTATTAAATTCGAAAATTTCACTGTTCACAATTACTGTTCACGACACTGTTCATCCGGAAGTAAAATTGTGTATAATTTCATGTATCTTGATCATATGAATTGAATTGAATGTGACATTACATGAACATCCGCTTGAATCGTGTGATTTTCACAAAAAGGGAAAAAAAATGATTTGTCCGAGGGACACCGGAAATGAATTGTTTTTATGAGAAAGGATGTGAATTTTCATATGCAAGCATGTGTGCATTGGCTAATGCTTAAAGATAATAAATGGGTTGTGGTAATGTGCTTGCATGATCACTAAATTGAACCTGCCGCCCCGGCAGCAGTCCGGGGGGTGATAGTCCGATTTATCGGAGACCCGACGAGGGTTCAGACGCAGAGTCGCGGTGGAGGCCGGGCCCATGCTCCTTTTGGAATGCCGTCTTGGGCGGGGGTCCCTTGACGTAGCCGCGCCTCACGGGGGAGGGCGATGCCTGGCTATGCCAGTAGACACCGGCGGGAGTTCGGTTGTAGCCCTATGGGGCAGTAATAATCGGAACACGTGTGGATGCTAGAGTATATGAGAAACATTGCATCATTGATTCCGATTATGCATGAGGTAATCACATCATTATTTATGGCACGCGTGCATGAATTGATAACGTGCAAGGTGTGGCAATGGCCAGGTAAGATCGCTTATGACGCGACTCGCATGTGATTGGTGAACTGCATCATCTAACGGCCATGTGCATTGCGTGTATTGTGCTGATATATAACATGCAGGATATGGCATACCGGGTAAGGTTGCATACGAACCGGCTTTTGATTGTTGGTTGACCCTGCCTGTTATTTTATTGCTGTCTGTTGGTTGTTGTGGTTGGGTTGAGTGAGGGGTGGTTCTAGAGAGATAACCCGGGTCTAGTTGGCATACTAACCGGGGCTTAAGGAAAGAACTCACTGAGATTTTATCTCAACCCGTCATGGTTAAACATTTTTAAGCCCTTAGGATGGTGCCGCCAGTGCGGTTTGGGGTCCACCAGAATTGGGGGACCATTGTGTCGCACCACCAGTCCGCGGGTCGGTTGCATCTGTATGAGAAGTACGTCACCACCATCTGGGTGGATGAAGGATCGGGGTAATGGGGGCCCCATCGGTTCATAGCGTGGTACATTCGGCAGGACGATATGTTGCTCGGTCCCCTTCGAGGTTTTGATGGACCACTCAGCAGGGGCCCTGAAGACGACGACTGGGATCCCATAGAGCTGGACCCTCTAGATGGTGCAGTGGAGAACCCCACCCCCATTCCTCCTCCAGTGACTGGCCTGAACTACGATGACCCTTACTACGACCATACGGAGCCTGAGTCCGACGGGTCAGAGTGTGACGTCCTGAAATTCAAGCCCTTTTAGGGATGAGTGAACGTGAATTTCGCCAATGCATTGTTGGTTGATTCCGCTCAGACCCAATCATTGCCGAGTGACTTTGAGGGGAAAGGCTACTGAGGACAGAACTCGTGCGACTAAAGAACTTGACCTGAGAAAATGACTCGACCGTGAGACTTGCGTAAGGACGATCCTGTAGTCATGCAGGCCGATTTCAAGGACGAATAGAAGTCGATTCGCGGACAGAAATAATGGGACAGCGGGTGATTCCGTCTACTGTTATTGAACCCGCGAACGGCCCTATGTCGATCCTTGATAATCGTGTACTTTGAAATAAGAATCTATCCTTCGTAATTTCATGTCGTCAAGGACGTCCATGTGTCGAGAAGTCTTGAACGTGGTTTGGCACAAGTCGGTTACTCGTGAATCCTCGAAGCCGCCTGTCAGTTTGAATTATACCAAAATGACATTTGGGCAAAATTGACAAGGCATGAGAATCCAAGATTGGACTTCGAATTTTCGGGAACGTCCGGGACGGACTTTTGGACGATGCTTCCTTGATAGTCGACGTGTCGGTTGAGCCGAGTTTTGGGAAAGGGATTTTCGGACCGAGGAACCGAGCCTATGAGGACGTGGGCCAGGCAAGAACAGTGAGGGCCTCACGCTCAAGGTGGGATGGCCACCGTGGAAGACCGAGACAACGAGTGAGCCGTTGGGCCAGGCAAGAACAGTGAGGGCCTCACGCCCAAGGTGGGATGGCCACCGTGGAAGACCGAGACAACGAGTGAGCCGTTGGGCCAAAACCGATCGTTAACCCTCCCGAGCCCGTTGTCTAAACCTGAGCCGATTCGAGCCCAACAAATTCCCGAGCATGTTCCTATTCATTTTTCGGCCCGTTTCCTAGGCCCGCCTTTCATTTTCAGCCAAAGGACAGATTGGGAAATGTGCAAGGTGGAAATGACCAAAATGCCCTTGGATATTTTGGAGAAAAGTCAAAGGAAGAGAGAGAAGATGATGTCATATTTTGTGGGGACTTGAGCCAAGCCTTTAATGGCATTGATGAGGCCTAGAAGCAGCCCTCAATGCACTCTCTCTCCTCCTCCTTCAGCCCTCCAAAATCGCAGCCCCTCTTTCCCCTTCTTCCCTTGCTTTCTTGAAATTTCAGCTTCTGACCTCTCATCGAAAATGGAGTTTTTCATGGCCTTCCCGGTGGAATCTCGGGCCGTGCCACCTATCAATCTGTTCAGCACAGGAAAACCGTTCGGATGACGTAGGCTGTTCGCCGAACGAAGCCTCCGTCCGTCACTGTGCAGCGCCTCCTGTGCAGCTTCGGCTTTTCTTCCGTTTCTCTCCATTTTTGGCCTACCCAATGCCCACACCAGCCACACACAACTCCCCCTCAACCCCCAGGAGCCTCCAGTCACCGGCCACGAGCTCGCCGGAGCTCCGGCCAGCTTGTTTTTGCTCCGACCAGCAACCTCCTCCTCCCCGCAAAGTCTTTGTTTTGTGAAGTTCGATGGGAATCCGAATTTGTTGCTGCCGTGTTGAGCTCGGGACCGCCTTGGAGTGTCGTGAGAGAAGTCCCCGGGTGTCGGGTTTGTCGCCGCCGCCGCGCCCGTGTCGCCGGCCCGCTTAACGGGTGAGTTTAGCTCCTAATCCCTATTTAGTGCCTAAACTTGCTTAGGGTTGGGTTAATTAGTGCTAAGTGCTGATTAAGATGGTTAATTAAGTGCATTAGCCCTAAGATAGGTGGTTAGATTAAGGGTTAAGATTAGATTAGCTTAATTTTGTTTAATTATGCTTAATTGTATGTTATGTGCTAATTAAGCATGCTTTGCTTGATTAAATTGATTAATTGTTTTAATTAATTAATTTATTTAATTTCTGCATTTATTGATTAAATTATGTGATTTCTGAATTAAATTATTAAATTCGGGAATTTCACTGCTTCACGACACGTTCACTAGACTGTTCATCCTAAGTGAAATTGTGCATAATTTCATGTGCCTTGATCATATGAAGTTAATTGGATGTGGCATTGCATAAGCATCCGCTTGAATTGTGTGATTTTCACAAAAGAAAGAAAATGGTTTGTCCGAGGGACACCGGAAATGGACCGCTTTTATGAGAAAGAAAGTGATTTGTCCAAGGGACACTGGAAATGGACCGCTTTTATGAGAAAGGTGGGAAAAATGGTTTGTCCAAGGGACACCGGAAATTGACCGCTTTTGTGAGAAATGATTTGAGGTTTCATATGCAAGCATGTGTGCATTGGCTAATGCTCAAAGATAATAAGTGGGTTGTGATTGTATGCTTGCGTGATCACTAAGTTGAAACCGCCGTCTTGGGAGAGTATCTCTTGACATCCTTTGGGCATGCAGTCTCGGGAGAGTATCCCTTGACATTTGTTGGGCATGCGGTCTCGGGAGAGTATCCCTTGACGTTCATTGGGCATGCGGTCTTGGGAGAGTATCCCTTGACGTCTTTTGGGCACGGAAGGGCACGGTTGCGCCTTTGCGGAGGAAGGGTGCCGTAGCGCCGTTGCACCTTGGTTGTAGCCCTGTGGGGCAGTAATAATCGGAACACGTGTGGATGCGAGAGTGCATGAGAAAACATGGCATCATTGGTTTCGATTATGCATGAGATGATCACATCATTTATGGCACGCACGCATGAATTGATAACATGCAGGGTGTGGCAGTGGCTAGATGAGATTGCTTGTGACGTGACTCGCATGTGATTGATGAACTGCATCATCTAACGGCCATGTGCATTGCATGTATTGTGTTGACTTATAACATGCAGAATATGGCATACCGGGTAAGGTTGCATGCGAACCGACTTTTGATTGTTGGTTGACCCTACTTGATGTTTTATTGTTGATTGCTGGTTGTTTGTGGTTGGGTTGAGTGAGGGGTGGTTCTGGAGAGATACCCCAGGTTGAGTTGGTGTACTAACCAGGGCTTAGGGGAAGAACTCGCTGAGATTTTATCTCAACCCATCGTGGTTAACCATTTTCAGGCCCCTAGAATGGTGCACCCGCAATGGAGAATCCTGCCCCCGCTTCTCCAGTGATCGACCCGACGAAGTCGAGTTCGATGGGTCCGAGTGACCGTGGTGTTGAACCCAAGGGTTCATTTTGTACAGCTGGATTAGCCTAGCCTAGTTCCTTTTTGGTTTGGCTTAGAGGATGGATCGGCCCCTATTGTCGGGCTTGTAAATCAGAAAACGATCCTCCGTTGGTTAATCTAGTAAATTGTATAAATGAGTAGTGATGGTTGTTCTTGTTGTTCATCCCTCTATCCCTGATTGATTGCTTGATTGTTTGTTGGACTGGGGATGGTTCGTCTTCCGCTTGCGCATAACGAAAGATTAAAATGAATGGTCGTCGACGAGTCCTGGGACGTCGCTTTCAATTGACCATGGTAAGGGGTTGTCGCGTGCTCGGGGTTCGGGGCGTGACACAGAGTGATAGTAGTTGAGAATCGAGGGTTCTTTTTGTATAGGTGGATTAGCCAAGCCTAGTTTCTTTTTGGTCAGGCTTAGTGGATGGATCGGCCCCCGTAATCGGGCTTGTAAATCAGAAAACGATCATCCGTGGGTTAATCCAGTATGAATGTATAAATGAGTAGTTATGTTATCTTGCTGTTCATCCTTCTATTCCTGTGTGATTGTTTTATTGTTTGTTGGACTGGGGATGATTCGCCTTCCGCTTGCACTTAATGAAAGACTAAAAATGAATGGTCGTCGATGAGTCCTAGGACGTCGCTTTCAATTGACCATGGTAAGGGGTTGTTGCGTGCCCGGGGTTCGGGACGTGACACATTGAGAACATATGTTAGGATCCAATGACATAACCTTAGCGAATGAGGTCACCTCGGGCTTGAAGAGTCGTAATGCAATGATGGAGCAAAGCTTTGATGCAACAAAAGGTGACTGTTGTTATGGTAAAATTGGAATTATTGATCCATTGGAGGTTATTAGGATTGCTTCGGTTGATGCTGTCAATGTGTCATTCTTATTGATGACGATTAAAACAGTTGTGGTCGAACTTCCTAAGGATGAAAAGGAGGAAAAAGATGTGGTATCATGAAGTGTATTCATTTCTTGTTATGAATGAAATGAGATATATAAGGCCTTGGTTGTGTTTAAAGAAATGGCAAGTAAAGGTGTTAGAGTTGACGAGGTATCGTGATTAACATTTTTTCAGTGTGTACACATTTTTTTCAATGGGCAAGATGGGAAAGTTGATCCATGGGTTAGTGGTGAAACTTGGGAGCTCGAGAAGGAGGCGATGTGCATATACCCACATTCGTTTGATGGTTGAGATAAGTTAAGATTTATTCAAATTTTGAGGACGGATTTTTTTTTAAGGGGGTATGATGTAATATTCAAGTTTTTTTTTGACCAAGCCAAATAAGTGGTTGGATACACTTGTTTTCCAAAAAATATAAAGGGTTGAAAAGTCAAAAAGGAGAAGGAGTGAGAATAAGTGTGGTTCACCTCCCTTTAGAGAACTCGAACCAGTTCGGGAAAAAAGAGAAAGAGAAAAGGAGAGAAGGAGAAAGAAAGAAGGGAAAGAAGAAGAAAGGGAAAGAAGGGAGGGGGGTTTCTCACATGCGCGCTGTGGGAGCCTCGTTAAGCCTACTCGACTACTTTACGTAATGCTTGGTGAGTGCTCGCGACCCTTGTTCATCCAATTGAAGCATTTTTTTCCAGTTTCGGGCTCAAATTTTGAATTTTGGGAAAATTGAGCCGCAAAGTCTGATTTTTGAATTGTTGACCACATATATTTATAGGAATGATATTTTAGGGCATCACAGAGCCATAGGATTTTACAGAACTAGATTTGAGCTTGCGGTTTACCTGAAACAAAATTTCTAACTTTCCCGCGTGTGATGAACAGTACGCGCCCAGCCACTTTAAGACCTTATTTCGTCGGTTTTGGGTCGAGTTTGGGTTGTCCAAGTTGTGGTTTTTCTAGTGCTTGAAATGATCTTCATTTTGACTATAAGATCACTTGGAACGAGGTTCGGATGAAAGAGTTATGGGGCAACCAAGTTTCGTGCTTAAGCCTCGCATTGCGAACGAGTTTGAATGATCGCTTTAGATAGGCGATTTGTTAGCTCATTGGGATTATTTTATTAGCGCTAAGGTGTAGTTTAGTGGTTTCATAGTTGAGGTAGAGTTTTATTTGATTTTAACTTTATCCGTCGATTATTTAATAGGGCCGTGACTTTGAAGATACAAGTACCATTTATTGTTTGGTCGTAAGCGACAAGGTGAGTGGTGCTATCTCTTTTTTGGTTTTATAAAACCCATGTCTTGAAAATGATAGAATGATATATTATAAGTTGTGAAAAAGCATAGTTGTCGCATAAATCTGGCTCGGGCATTTGTTACCTTATTAATCATTTGAATGGTAAAGTGTTTCTAAAAATTGTTATGAGTTGATTATTGTGAAATGGATGGAGGAAATTCTTTATGAAAAGAATTCTTTTGTTACATGTTGTGCTTTTCGGTTTGCAAGAAATTAAAAAAGGCATTATTTGAGATAACTTGAAATGATCATTTGTAAAGGCTTTGATTAAATGCTTTGTGAAGGAATTGTCAAAGTATATGGTATGAATTTGTGAAATGCTTTACGAAATGTGCTCTATTCGATAAACTGAGTTGCGAAAGTTGATTCAATTCAGTTGCGAAATTGGTTTATGAAATGATTCCTAAAATAATATGAGAAATACCCTACAAAAAAATTTGTAGTGAATGAGTTTATTTGTGAAAGATTATGTGTTTGTTTATGAAATACATTCCGTTTATTGAATGGGGTGAAATATTATATATTTTGGTTTATGAGAAATTCTAAAATGATGTGAGGGATATCTTGTGAAATGTGTTCATTTTGATGAACGGATTTTAGAAAGCTATTGAATTTTGCTTTGTGAAATCAATTGCTGATATTGATTGTGGATTTGATGGTTGGTATTTGAGGATAGTTGTTTAATTTCAATATTACTGTGAGCCCATTGAGAGGCATGTTGATATGCATACTAGGTTTAGGATATCCATTTGGGTCAAGGCACCGGCCTTGTAGGTGGAGACCTTATAAAGGGAAATCTTGATTGCCTTGTCACAATGTATTGTGTCGTGACCATAGTTAGATATTGAGCAAAAGATTGATCGATGATAGACCATTGACATGTGTTTGATATGAGATGGGTCAATGGAATGTACTATTGATATTGTTATGAATGAAATTAGTTAATGGACTTGATTATTGATATTTGAATTTTGAGAATGGTTTGAATGAGTTTTTCTGATTAGTATAAAACCTTCTTCAAGTGAAACAACTCATATATGATTTAATATGTATATTAAAGTGTTGAATTATGAGTTCATGGTATTGCTTTAAGGTGGTCACTGGGGCAAACTTCAATGGTTTCTTTTGTTGTTTACTTGAAAATGAGACATTAAGATTGTACTTGGAAAGGTGAAAATGTAGGCGCGCTCGGCCTTGGGGGTGTCCTACCTCTGCTAAGATGAATAGTCATTGATTTTTTTTCTTGCAATATAGGATCAATCCTATAAGGAGGATGTAGTCTTTTGTGTCTAAATTTCTCGAAACTATTTTCTCATGATCCATTTCTAGGATAGATGAGTATGATGATGCTGAAGATATTTTATATGAAATTCTTATAGGTAGTTTTCCTTGGCATAAGAACATTAGGAGTGCCATAACTTTCGTACGGTGCTCACTTTGGTGTCAAAACTTTTTTTTTCGCTCATTTGAGTGCCTCTTCTGATTTAGCCGCCGGAAAAGCTGACGTGGCCGCCGGAAAAGCTGACTTGGCCGCCAAAAAAGTTGATGTGGCTGCCGGTGAACAATATTTTAATATATTTTAATATATTTATTAATTTTTTGGAATTTTTTCGATTTTTTTTTGCTTTTTTTTTCTTTAGGGCCGGCGAGGCGAGGGTCACTGGTGACCCTTGCCGGCCGCGGAACCCTCGCCTTGGGCCACAAAGGCCCGGGGCGAGGCCGTCGGAGCTTGATTGGCGGCTGGCGAAGGCCGTCGTGGCCTCACCCGTGGCTGGCAAAGCCGCGACAGCCTTAGCCAGCTGCGGCCGAGGCTGCGACAGCCTTCGCCAGAGACCGGCCGAGCTCTGACGGCCTCGCCCCAGGCCTTCGTGGCCCAGGGTGAGGGTCACTAATGACCCTCACCGGCCTTAAAGAAAAAAAAAGGAAAAAGGGAAAAAAGAAAGAGACGAGATGAGGAGAAATGATGTCATTTTGCACGAAGAATCCACGTTGGCCGGTGAGGGTGACCGCCGGAAATCACGTTGGCGTCGGAAATTATTAAAAAAATAGAAAATCATTAAAAAAAAATCCACGTATGCATTTTAGTCGGAAGTGGCACTTAACTGAACGATTTCACTCTGATTTGGCATTCAAGTGAGTGAATTTTTTTTTTTGGCACCAAAGTGAACGCCATACGAAAGTTATGACACTCCTAGTGTCCTTCCCCCGTTTTCCTTCATTCAATTTTGCAATGTTCACTCTTATTAAACTTATTTTCTATTTCTCCATCTTCATATTCAATAATATTTTCAACTTCATTGTTTCCTATGACTTTGAACATTTTCTGATTGGAAAATCTAGCTTTCGTGGAAGTCAGTTTTCATTATATCTAATTGTCTTTGGCACTACAGCGTTTTTTTTTTTTTCAGCAGATTTGCACAAAGCAAAATGGTCACTCCTTTGTCCGAATCTAACTTATATGTTCTTGGATCAATAGCTAGTGGCGTGACCTTGTAATAGATTCTATTACCTAAATCTGAGATCCTTCTATTGTATCGAATCTTGAGAACTTTTATTTTTACCGCTAATGTTCTCATTGCACATGGATCCTTTTGTTGAAACACTAAAATTTGGATAGCAACTGAAATATATAGATCCATCACACATTGTGGATTCTGCAGTTCCTAGTAAAGAGTGTGTGAACTTGTTATGCCTACACTCTTTGAAGCATATAACAATAAAAGTATTTAATTCAACCCTTGTTGGAGGGTTTTAAACCAACTTGGACTAACCCTCTATGTAAATAACATAACTTCTTTCTTTATGATCATTCAACATTCCTTATGAAAGCAACATTTTCCACTATGAGATTGTTTTTTCAACGGTCTTAATCACATGATGTTTCCTAAAGTAAAATCCTCTTTTCTGTGTGCATGGTGTCCATCTATATGGGGTACATTCCAATTTTCTAAACTTTCCTGCCATATCATTTATCATTATTTTCTGGGAATTCTTAATCCTATTCTGCCTATTCTTTATATCTTTCCAAGAACTACAATACGTTCAATTAAATATTCCTGCCATATATTATGTTTGTAATTAATAGTAGTCATGTAGAATATTATCTGGTATCAGTGAACGATTTATACCATATCTCCCCTGTACAACTTATGATATTGCGGGGACTCACACGGGTTTCTTGACTTGGCAATAATCAGACACAATGAGACCATTGTGATTATTTTTTGTTTATGGCTGTCGCAATCAATCCTTGTATGGATAATAATTGCTAAGAAGTACATAATGGAGGGCAAAAACACAAAAAAATGACAAACTAAGTCATAATGTGGCTTTGATGGCAATTTTGTAAATGGTTAAGAAATGAAGGCAAAAAGGTAATAAAAAATAGTTCTTTGATATATTCTTACGGTAAAAGAGGGATAACAATAATGTCGGTTGGTCCTTTTTTATTTTTATTTTTTATGAGATGAAGAAAAGATTAGGGTGGTATTTGTTCAATCTTGTGTAGGATCTACACATTTGAGTCACCCCTAGAAAGAAGAGAACAGGTATAGAGGAACAACAAAATTTCACAACTGCCCACGAAATGACTTGCACCTTTTAGGCCATATAGGGCATTAGTCTTTTTGTACTATTTGAGACCGTCCACATAAAATAGACTAAGCCAAAACGATAATTTGTGTAAAAATAAAACTCTCAATTGATCAAGATATATCGCATATATCTCAAGGAACTTGTAGATATTCTTGAAGTAATGCGTTGCTCAAGAATTGATTTTGTCAGAGCTTGAAAGTTCCATTGAGAAGCTGATTCGGTTAAAAGAAATTAAAACAAATTGCAATGCCAGATCCGATGAATTGAAAAATTTGCAAGCACATGTTACAAATAAGTTCTCATCCTCAATAAAAGTTCGTTCAAAACACTCCATATGTGAACTTTTATCCAAACAAGACTCCCAAGAAGTAATCTCCTCTTTTAGACCGAATGTCCACAAGTTTTTCTCTTACAACATCTATTGTCATCATTTTACGATGCTTGACGAATGCCACTGTTATGTGTCACAGCCGACAGCTCTTGATCACGGAATAGCCTATGCAGTGCCTAATGAGCAGACAACATCATTCTAACCTTCGTTCTATAATTTTTTCAAAAGAATAATACATCGACCATCTTCCTTATAAAAAGGTCATACCATGCCTAGCTTAGCTTGGGTATCTAGTCCATTGAATGAGATAGCAGATCACTATAGGCTCGGCAATTGGTTTCGGCCTACCATGGCCTCATCGAAGAGCGGCATCAATTCTTGACCAGTTTGTGCACGGGAGGCCAAACCTATTTTCAGAGGCCCTAAGTAATATAATTTTTCTATTCTAGAACTCCTAACACCAACTGTCTTAACGCCACTGCCACGGATTAATTGTATTCATCCCCTTAGCATCATTTGCTTGTCACTCGATAACCCTAAGCTCTACTCACAAGGGTTACAAGTACAGAAAAATCATGGACTGTGACATTCTCCCCCATTCAATCCCGTAATGCCCTTTTTGCGAGTTGTTCTATCACTTCCCTCCGTTTCCTTAACCATTGATGCATCACTTTTGGATGATACATTGAATGGCAACACTTGCCCAACAAAATAGACCACTCCATTGGTAGCTTCTTTTGATTGCATTTGTTCAGGCCATTTAGTCTCTTGTGCTTTCCCTAGCAAGTGTGGCATATTTCGCTACTTGCACCTTTTGGTCATGCCCTCTTTTAACTACTAGATTTCTTGATCCTAAAAAACCAATAGAGGTTTCTTTCCTTGTTGAAAACATGGCAATAGACCTCTTCTTGAGATTCACCAATTGATCCAGGAATGTTTTCCCTATTTAGTGAGGAATCATATCTTTTTGTACCCCAATTACCATCCTAGAAGCTAGTTGAGAGCCACACTTTGTCCGAGCACCTTTGGCCCCGATGTTCACTCTCCGCCCTCTTAGGATTGAGAGACTATAGGTTTTCTCCAACTCAACTCACTCATTGGAGGGAACTTGCTTTGATAACATCTATCACAAGTCGATAATTTCTTGGCCATGGAATAGCCATTACAGCACATGGTGAGTGGACAACAGTAGACCAGCCTTTGTACTATAGTTGTTCTAGACAACAATACAGTGAATAGCTTCCTTAAATAAGGTCATATCCACCCAGCTTAGCTCGAGGAGTCAAGTCCATCAAGCAAGGCGTCTAGTCCATCGAGCAAGAGAGCAAACACTTTAGACTCAACAATTGGTTTTGGCTTGCCATGGCCTCGTAAGGAGAGCGGCATCGGCTCCCAACCAATTTGTGCACTGGAGGCCATCCTTGCCTTCAGAGCTCCTAAATAATATAATCTTTCTATCCTAGAACTCCTAGCACCAATTGTCCTTACGCCACTCTCACGGACCAACTGTATTTATCCCTTTTGCATCACTCGTTTTTCACTCGATAAACTTAAGCTCCACTCACTATGTACAAAAATTTACTTTGGACAAAAGCTCTAAGAAAGGCCCCGTAGAACAAGATTTCATTATGTTCCGTGGATATAACATTACATTCTAGTAATGTCTACTGTCTGTCATTGCAATATGTCTGGACAAATTGAAAGCATCAATTATTTTTCTTCTGTACCTACCGCTAACTTCCCCAACACAAGAGCCACTTGTTCTCCCAGTAAGAACACTCCTAACCATTAGACAGTATCCTGGTTCTTTTCTCAGGCCAAGCTCAATTGCAAGGGGATAAATCACTTACTTATGACAGGGTAAACTCTCCTGATACAAAATCCAGGAAGAAGTACACTTCCAATGCCAAAACTTGGTAAGGATGAACATATAAGTGCTAAAACTTTCAAAAGGTACACTTAAGTGCCACTTTTTTGAAAATTAGACACTTAAGTTCCAACTTCGACAAGACTTGTCGAAAATCCGATGTGGTATTAAACCGGTCTATGTGACTATTGGAACTCCGACATGGCTTGCTATTGGCACTTAAGTGTTTATTTATTCTCCGATTTTGACACTTAAATTAATCTTTTGGAAGTTCTGACACTTATGAAACTTGGGGTGTCTGCACCTCTAAAATCCAAAGACTGTAGCGGAGTCCATAGGCTCTGCCTCATGAGATGTGGATCCAGGCAACTCCCTCATCACTAGATCCACCCAAGGCAGAGTCATATCAAGAAGGTTTTACGTGAAGATACGACCCGATCATCACATATTCATAGAATAGCAGTCGGGAAAGCACATCAGAATTGTGAAATTTCCAATCTCCAAGAGCGAAAAGCATGATGACCACGCATATCATATGAGGACGTCAAACACTGACTGTACAGACATACATATGTATTTTTTTATTTGGCTCACATGCTGACTAATTTAATATGATATAGGATCAACTACATAAGTCCCTCTAAGCAATTGTTCTGCTGAAGATTGGCCAACCAATAGTCAAGCTAAAAGACAGTTTTCATACTATAAGTGAACAATTGCTTCATCGCCTATTTGAAAAACTAAAATCTTAGCAGAAATTGAGCCTTCAGTGGCTGATCTAGACATTCTTTCCTCGGCTATTCTCTTCTTTTCCTCAGCCTCTGCTACTTTCTTCTGCTCATCTGTATAGCCCAACCTTGCTTCTTCAGACTCAACCAGCAAGATCTCCCAGTCTGAGGATCTTGTCCCTCCTAGACTTCACTTACTCCATCTTTCTCTTAAGCTCTTCCTCTTCCTTGGCGAGGTCATCCATTAACTGCTTATACAAAATGTGAGTATCTTGGCTCTTCTTCATTGCAGAGAACCTTTCATCCCTTTGTAGTTTATGTAGCTCAAACTCAGCATTGTCCTGCTCAAATATTAAGAAGTCGGAAGTGAAATCATTGAAACTGGCCCGAAATGTCTCAATTGCTATTTGTTGCTCCGACGACAATCCAGTTCTGGCTGAGCTTAAAGTAAATAGTGCATCAGATAGCCTCTCTTTCATATTCAATTTAAAGAGATCTGAAAGGCATTCCTTCAAAGACTGCTTAGCCTTCTCGACTTCTTCTAACCTACGAATTTCAGCTGTCAAAGCGCTGTCTTGGGGGCACGAACTTGATCCTACAGGAGCACCGTTAGTCTCATCAGCATTGATGAGTTCCTCCAGACCAGCAAAGTAGGAGTCAAACTTATCAGTTGGTTTTGTTGGCTGAATATTCATTGGAGTAACTGTTAAGACGCAAATTTTGGCTTTAATCACCAAAGAATCATTTACAAGGTAACCCCCAGTACGATTATGAAGCTCCATCAATGGAATGAAACTTGTGAAACCCCAGTTTTTCACTCTTGCATTGAAATTATGTTGCGTGTCTGCAGAATTCAGGAGACAGGGTGACTAATACAGAAACTTATTTATAACACCAGAGCATGTCATGTGGAAAAACCATCAAGAACTAGAATGCTGTATTGTCCGTCAAGCAAAATATTAACAACAGAAGAAGCAAACACCTCCCTGTGATCAGCTTAGACAGCCAAATTCATACAAAATTGAAACTGACAATACACAGGCATTTTTAACACCACCAGACATAACCATCTTAAAAGTTAATTTGTGGCTCCTCTCTTTTTTTTTCTGGATTGACATATAGGTCAAGATAGATGCGGTCAACCCCCAAATTCTCCATCCACTGGACCAGTTGCTTACAAACTAACTTGCTGAATTCCTTAGTCAATAACATCGGTGTAAGGACCCGACCATTGTGTAATATTATCTGCTTTGGGCCGAGACTTGCATGGCTTTAAAAGGCATTACACAAAATAAAGAATCCAAGCCTTATAAACTGGCTCAATCATTGGGGGAACAATACCTAAACCTGCGACCCCTTTTGTGAGGAGGCACCCCTATTTAAAGAATATTAATAAAAAAAATTTATATTGAAATTGAAGTTATTTATATTTTTAGAATGTGGGACAAGAGACATGCCCTCCCTCCCTGTGCATGTCCGAGGACCAAGGCGCAGACACACCGCCATCCCTCCTCCCCGCGTACCATCGCCTGGGCCGTAACAATTGGGTTGTTGTATGTGCATATGAGAAGCTCACCTGCCTTTGATTGAGATATTCAGCGAATGAGATACAGAAAACCCATTTTCTCTCTCAGTACAGTATCTCTTCGCACTTCTTACCTATTCTTTCATCATCTAAACTTTTCTCCTTACTCAAGTCATAACACGGATTTCTTTTAAAATCCAGATGCACAATCAATCAGAGAGAAATCAATCATACACTCACATTAAAAAGAAGAGATTCCAAGAAAAATCAATCCAATTCCGAACAAACCCTTTCGATGAGAACGAGCATTATCGATTTGATTGATCACACTAAAGCTGAACGTGGCGGTTCTGGTCCAGCCGTCTGGCAACGTCTCAGAATCAGGGACATCGAGCTACAGCAACAAATGGTTTGTTGAGCAATCCCCTTTGGGGTATACCAGAATTCACCTGTTCAAAAAGGACTGGATGACGACGCAAGAATCACTTGGCAAGAGGACGAACATGCGATCATCAAGCAACGACTTAAAGATAGGAAACTAAAAATAGAAACTTTTGAAGTACCATTTACACCCAGCAACTATGAATGATTCAGAGTAAAGCTTCCGTGCAAACTGCCTATTGAAGCTGCTGATCATCCACCTGAATTCTCGCCGATTCACATCATTCCGTGCATCCATCATCGGCTGCTGCTTCTGCACGATCAACTTCAGCAAACGACACAGATGTTTCTTCTAAGTTGATACTGTAATTGCGAAGGAGGAGGAGGGTCTCTTATTTTACCGTAGTCGGGAAGATTACGAGGTACTTCACCCCGGTACTTGTGTCGAATGTGGTTGATCCTTCCACCTGAAGGCAGTGGAATGTTGGAAGCCTCGGGCTTTGTTAGGTGAATTGCAAGTGCACAATATCAACAAGTAATAAAGTGATGAGTGAGTATCGTTCCCACGAAGATTGTTTTAATTTTATTTTATTTTATCCAATTACTTACCGAAGGTGATCAATCCAAAAATTTAGCTAACCAAATCAAAAAGACATGTAAAAAGTGAACTAAACTAATTAAAATACTAAAATATAGAAAAGGTCAAAACTTAAAGAATTAAAAGCTAAGTAAAATTAATTTAAAGCAAATTCAAGATCACAAAGTGTTAGAGCATCCAACTTCACTTAACCATTCATAATTAATTTTCTTAACTTTTCATGCAACAAATTAATTTCCAATTGTGTTGGCGAAATTTCCCTAAGATGAATTAAAAGCCGACCTCGGTCTAATAATCCCTAATTAGGTATGTTAACCCACACTAACCTTAGGTGAATTTAAATTACCTAAAAGCATTAAGTTCTTGTGGAAATTCCCGGATTCAATCTAAGTAGTCCCAACCTAGATCTACTATCGCAGCCACATAAATAACCTAGTGTACCTTGACCTAAATTTAATTTATGGTTCAATATCACTATTGCACATGCACACAATCTCCACCCAAAGATCATGCATACATCAAAAATCATTCAAAAGTTGGCCGACTTCTAAAAGCATTAAGATTATGATAAAGAACGACACAATCAAAACAATTCTATTGCATGAAAGTCTTTGAAAATTAATCAATCATGATTAAGATCCATTGTAGCTCTAACAAAAGAAATTTAGAACATAGTAAAAATTAAACGACAAGAATTAAAGAAAACATAATATTAAATAAAAACAAATTCACCAAATTGAGAAACAATGAGCTTCAGGTTTGTCTCCTCCTTCTCTCCTTGACAACACCAACTCTACTAAAATTGAAGAACAAAATCTAACTAAGAAAACTCAAATTTTTCTGCAAAGATGGTGGCTCCCTGGACTCTCCTCTTCTGCGGCACAAGAGCAGTTTATATAGCCTCCAAAAATCTGCCCTAGGTCGACTCCTACTAGGATTTGGAAAAGATTCATCCTTGATTTTCTTTGAACTTTATCTTCAATCATGGTCAAATTCTCCAAATATCTGATTTGAGCTGCATTTTTCTTCAAGATGAAATATTCTGAAAGATATTGCAATATTTTGAAAGATCTGAAAATATTTCATACAAAATAAAATTACGTGAGTCGCAATTAAATTCACCCAAAGATTTCTCAAAATTTAGCAAATATCAAGTCTATTAAAAATAGAGTTATCAATTACCCCCAACTTAGAAATTTGCTAGTCCTCAAGCAAACAATAAACAAACCTCATCTCCAATTATCAATATCCATTTATAATTACGTGAAATCACAACTCAAAGGAAAAATAAATCCCGTCAACCCAAAATCAATACATAAGCTATGTTTAACCTTAACCATGCAATCCGTGTGTATGTGTGCCCCTTGACTTTCCAAATCATGTATGCTCAAATAAATCAAGTTGATATGCAACACTCTAAACTCAAGATCCACTAACCAAGTCTCATAGATTTGTTTTTCAATTCTCTCTCCACTATTGAAAACTAATACTCATTCAAAAATTAATAGGTCTTTAAGGCTTATAATGTGGCTTGGCTAAAGGGAGGGTATAAAGGATTTTTAAGTTCAATAAACCCCATAAACATATCAATTCTCAAAGCATTTGAATTAAATAGGATTCAAGACACATCATCCATATGCTTACACTATTATAGCCATGTAATTCACAAACACTCAACACTTTAAAGCTTCTATTATTTCTCTTTCCACACTATACGGCGAAGTTTCTTCCTAAGTCCCTTCCATAGTGCAATGCTAACCCATTGAGTATCCAAAAGGCTCACTCAAGTTGAAAGTTAGCGGTAGGGATCCGTATGAGTCGTACTAGAGTAAACAACTTTCACTTCATAACTTGCACTTTTTTTCTTTTCTTTTTTCTTGCTTTTTCTTTTTTTTTTCTTTTTTTTTTCTTTTTTTTTTCATGACTATTTCAAGCTTCAGCAACTTCAGACATATCAAGAATCCATAACTATTAAAGTAGCTTTAAGGATAAACATGATTATGGGGTATAAGGTAAAGTAATACATTTGGATCAGTATTATAAGGTCATCAAAGAAAAATAGGCCAATTAAGCTCAAAAGGGTACTAGGGATCAAGTAATAAGGTGGGCTTGAAAGGCTCAAACGATCCAAAGAATGCCTATATCACCTTCTTGATTGAGTATAGCATATTAATTTCAAGAGAATATCAAACAAATTCTAAGACTTAGGTGAGTTCTAAAGAATCACATACTTCCCATTGATCTTTTCTAAGCACACATAACTCAAAAGGCGGGATAAGTGCTCAAAATATGGATTGCATAATCAAGATTAAGACTAACTCATATATCAATAACCAATTAAACAAGATTTATATTTCCCTAAAAATTGCAACAACTCATAACCATGAAAAGGATATCAATATTGTAGATTACGGTTCAAAATCATTATCTCCTATACAGTTTGCTTCAAAATATTTCAAAAATTTTAAATAAGTGCAAATATTTTCAAGAATAGCAAAAGTTTTAACACAAAAAAAATTCAAAATTTTCGATCCCCTACCCCCAACTTAAAATGAAGCATTGTCCTCAATGCGTAAAAATAAAAAATTAAATACAGGCAATGAGACAAACAAATTAGAGTAAAGTTCGAAATACTCCCCTGGAGATGTAAAGATGACAATTGTTCATGTTGAATCACGCCCGAGTAAGGTGAGGAATGGTTCAGATGTGTTGTTGAAGGTTGCTCAAAAAAATTCTTAGCTTCATGATCGCATGGCCAAACGTTCCTAATCCCTCTCCCCGCCTCTTTGTGCACACTACTATCTCTGCAAAATAGAAAATTCACCATCACAAAAATTCTTCTTTTTTTTTTCAATTTTTTTTAAAACAAAATGCAAACCAAGAAAAATAAAAAAAATAAAAGCTTAAAAACTTGGGTTGCCTCCCAAGAAGCGCTTGCTTTATAGTTCGTAGCCGAACTCTTCCCATGCTTCTAAGTAGGTGGAACCAAGGTGATGGCAGATGTTTGAGCATCGAAACCTCCTCCATAGTAGTGCTTGAGCCTATGACCGTTTACTTTGAAAGTCCCCTCATTATCATTGATAATCTCAACAACTCCAAAAGGGAATACTTTGGTGATGGTGTAAGGACCGGTCCATCTAGACTTCAACTTTCCTGGAAACAAACGAAGACGAGAGTTATATAACAAAACTTTTTCACCCACATGAAACTCCTTTCTTAAGATGTGTCGATCGTGCCATCTTTTCATTTTCTCTTTGTAAATTCTTGCACTTTCGTATGCATCATTGCGTATCTCTTCCAATTCATCTAACTGAAGCAATCTTTTCTCACCTATTGCCTGCATATCAAAGTTTAGTTTTTGCAAAGCCCAATATGCTTTATGCTCCAACTCAACAGGTAAATGGCATGCTTTACCATACAAAAGTCGAAAAGGTGACATACCAATAGGAGTTTTGAAAGCAGTTCTATAAGCCCATAAAGCATCATCAAGTTTCCTTGCCCAATCCTTCCTATTAGTATTCACAGTTTTTTCCAAAATTCTTTTTATCTCCTTATTAGATATCTCAGTTTGACCACTAGTTTGGGGATGATAAGCAGTAGCTACCTTATGAGTGACTTCATATTTATGCAGAAGTGACTCAAATTGTTTATTCATGAAGTGTGTGCCTTGGTCACTTATAATAGCCTTAGGTGTGCCAAATCGAGTAAAAATGTATTTTTTCAAGAAATTACAAACAACCCTAGCATTATTAGAGTGCAAAGCCACGTCCTCTACCCATTTAGACACATACTCACAAGCAACTAATATGTAAGTGTTACCAAAAGGTGGAAACGGACCCATGAAGTCAATGCCCCAAACATCAAATAATTCACACACCATGATATTGTTTAAGGGCATTTCATGCCTTCTAGATATATTTCCAGTCCTTTGACACCTATCACAATGGAAAACATAAGCATGTGCATCCTTAAAAAGAGTAGGCCAATAAAATCCACATTGTAAAATTTTAGCAGCAGTTTTGGTGGCACCATAGTGACCACCCGCCTCTCCATCATGGCAATGAAAAAGAATGTTAGGGATTTCTTCCTTAGCAACACAACGTCTAATTATTCAATCAGCACATACCTTAAACAAGTATGGATCCTCCCAAAAGTAGTGTCTAACATCGGAGAGAAACTTTTTCTTTTGTTGATAATTAAAGTCAAGGGGAAAGATGTCACTTACCAAATAGTTCACAATATCTGCATACCATGGAGTTTCAATTTTCAAGGAAAATAGTGCTTCATCAGGAAAGTCATCCAAAATTGGTACCTCATCGCTAGGGTCATTCGGCAACCTAGATAGGTGATCGGCCACAAGATTCTCGGTTCCTTTCTTATCCTTAATCTCTAAATCAAACTCTTGAAACAACAAGATCCAATGAATTAACCTTGGTTTCGCATCATTCTTTGCCAACAAATACTTTAAAGCTGCACGATCAGTATAAACAATCACTTTAGAGCCAATCAAATAAGAACGGAATTTATCAAAAGCAAAAACAATTGCTAAAAGCTCCTTTTCGGTAGTGGCATAATTCAATTGGGCTCCATTAAGGGTTCGACTAGCATAATATATGACTCGAAAAATTCTGTCCTTCCTTTGACCAAGCACAGCTCCAATGGCATAATCGCTAGTATCACACATCAACTCAAAAGGCAAACTCCAATCTGGTGGTGTCATTACGGGCTGAAATCAGCTTCTCCTTTAATATCTCAAATGCCTGCAAACACTTACAGTTAAAATCAAACTTAACATCTTTTTCAAGCAATTTTGTAAGTGGTCTTGCAATCTTGGAAAAGTCCTTTATGAATCGTCTATAAAACCCTGCGTGTCCTAAAAATCCTCGAAGTAATTTAACAGAAGTAGGAGGTGGTAATTTGGAGATAACTTCAATTTTGGCTTGATCCACCTCAATACCTCTAGCAGATATTTTATGGCCCAATACTATTCCTTCCTGCACCATAAAATGACACTTCTCCCAATTTAGCACAAGGTTAGTCTCTTCGTATCTTTGTAACACCAAAGCTAAATTATGTAAGCATGAATCAAAAGATGTACCAAAAACAGAGAAATCATCCATGAAAATCTCAATGTATTTCTCTATCATGTCAGAAAAAATAGCCATCATGCATCGTTGAAAAGTAGCAGGGTGCATTACAAAGACCAAAATGCATCCTTCTATATGCAAATGTACCATAGGGACAAGTAAATGTAGTCTTTTCTTGATCATTAGGTGCAATAGGGATTTAGTTATACCTTGAATATCCATCCAAAAAACAATAATATTCATGCCCTGCAAGTTTTTCTAACATTTGATCAATGAAAGGTAAAGGAAAGTGATCTTTATGAGTGGCATCATTCAATTTTCTATAATCCATGCAAACTCGCCACCCTCAGAATCTGTCCTAGTTGGAATTAATTCATTCTTTTCATTAGTTAGAACAGTCATACCTCCTTTTTTGGCACTACTTGCACAGGACTTACCCAATCACTATCGAAATTGGATAGATAATACCTGCATCGAGTAACTTAATTACTTCAGCCTTCACAACTTCTTGCATTTTCGGATTGAGCCTTCTTTGTGGTTGGATGACTGGTTTGTATTGCTCCTTCATCAGAATTTTGTGCATGCAAATCGAAGGGCTTATTCCTTTTATATCTGCAATGGTCCATCCAATTGCACTCTTATGCTCTCTAAGCACTCTAAGTAACTTCTCCTCCATCACCCCTGTCAAAGAAGAAGAAATAATCACTGGATAATAATCACCATCAAGAAAAGCATATTTTAAATAAGAAGGTAAAGGTTTAAGCTCAAGAGTAGGTGGTTCTTCAATGGAAGGCTTGGGCTTCTTTGCACTTGACTCCAATTCTTCAAATTTTTGTGATTTCCATCTTAGACATAGTGGATTTGCTTCTAAAAACTCAACGGCCTCTCTAATTTCTTCATGCTCAATTTCTTTCTCTTTTGGCTGAACCAAACATGCTTCTATAGGATCTTGAGTTGTGGTCAACACGGTCTTTACTTCATTGTCTATGGTATCTATCTTCAAGCAATCACTTGGTCCCTCGGGGTTTTTCATGGCTTTGAGGACATTGAAAGTGACTTGATCTTCTCCCACTCTAAGGATCAATTTTCCTTGTTGTACATCAATGAGAGTTCTTCCCGTGGCTAGGAATGGTCGGCCCAAAATAATAGGAACTTCATAATCCTCCTCCATCTCTAGCACGACAAAATCCGCTGGGAAGATAAATTTATCCACCTTTATTAAAACATCCTCCACCACGCCTCTTGGATATTTGATAGATCTATCTGCCAATTGTAAAGACACGGTGGTTGCTTTTACTTCTCCTACACCTAGTTTTACAAACACCGAATAAGGCATTAGATTTATACTAGCACCAAGATCACATAAAGCTTTATTAAAATAAGCATCACCAATATTGCATGGAATAGTAAAACTCCCTGGATCTTTTAATTTTGGTGGTAGCTTATTTTGAAGGATGGCCGAACATTCCTCATTCAACTTCACAGTCTCATACTCCTCTAATTTCCTTTTGTTAGCTAGGATCTCCTTCAAAAACTTGGCATAACTTGGCATTTGAGCTAGAGCATCTACAAAAGGAATATTAATGTGCAACTGTTTAAGATAATCAAAAATTTTTGAAAATTGCTTATCTTGCTTGTGTTTGGCTAGCCTTTCCGGAAAAGGAATAGGTGGAACATATGGCATTGGAGATGGCTTGCTCTTTTGTGGCTCATCCTTTTGTTTGATCTCGGTGGAAGATTTGGCTCTGTTCTCTTCTTCTACATCCTCATCTTGATCTTGCTTTCTAACTTTTTTTCCACTTCTCAATGTAATTACCTTTGCGTTCTCCATGGGATTCCTCTCAGTATCACTTGGCAAGGCATCACTTTGTCTCTCATTAATTCTCTGAGCTAGTTGCCCCACTTGCTTCTCTATGTTTCAAATTGATGCTTCTTGATTGTGGAGTCTTACATCGGTACTTCTCATGAAATCTTGAGTGGTTTGAGCTTGCTTTTCCATAGTTTGGGTTAGCTTTGCAACCAAAGCCTCCAAGTTGGAATTATGCTTCTCCATGGATGGTGGTGGTGCTCTTGGTCCATGTTGATTTTGACCTCCCCAAGATAGATTAGGGTGATTCCTCCATCCTGGGTTGTAAGTGTTGGAGCAAGGATTGTTTTGAGGGCCCCTGTTAAAATTTGAAACAAAGTTAGCATGTTCAGAAGAATTAGCATAAGAGTTACCTACTTGACAATCAGTGCTAATATGATTTCCACCACAAAATTCACAAGATACTCCTTGAGTTTTTAAAGAAGCAATCATATTGCTTAATGCATCAAGTTTTGCATTCAAAGTTCTATTGGTGTCAACTTCATGAACTCCACTTGGCTTTCGGGCTTGGTATCTCTCAGTTGGCCATTGGTAACTATTGTTTGCCATCTCCTCAAGTAGATGAAAAGCTTCTTCGGGTGACTTGTTTTGCAAAGTGCCTCCAGCTGCTGCATCTAGACTAGCTCGAACAGTAGGATGCGCCCCGTTATAGAATGTATGTACTTGCATCCAAATTGGTAGTCCATGATGCGGGCATCTCCTTAGCAGGTCCTTAAACCTCTCCCATGCTTCATAAAAGGGTTCACCATCCATCTGCATAAATGTAGTAATATCATTACGCATTTTGACAGATTTTGCAGGAGGAAAATACTTACTTAAGAATTTTTGAGCTAAGTCTTCCCAAGTAGTGATAGAGCCCGGAAGAGAAGTCAACCAAGTCTTAGCTTTATCACAAAGAGAAAATGGGAACAATCTTAATTTAAGAGCATCATTAGTAACGCCATTAAATTTAATAGTGTCACAAATTTCAAGGAATGCTTCTAAGTGTAGATTTGGATCATCATTAGGAGATCCACCGAATTGCCCCGCATTTTGAAGCATTTGAATTAAGGATGGCTTGATCTCAAAATTGTTGGCTTGCACTTTGTGGGCCTCCTTATACTTGATTGTGCTCCTTGAATTGTTGGTGTAGCATAATCTTTCAAAGTCCTCCTTGGAGGTGCGACTTCTTGATTTTCAACCATTGCAATGTGAATTGCTTGTGATTGTTCTCTTCTTCTCCTAAGAAAGGTTCTTTCAATCTCAGGATCAAACTGTTCAAGGTCTTTTTATTGGCTTCGGGTTATGCGATGCTCCTCCACCTTTTATAGGGAAGTGAGTTTGGCCTGCAAACTAAATAAATTAAAAATTAAAAATAAAATAAAGGCTAGTCTAAACTAAGAATTGCTCGATACCAATAGTAATTGGAAAATTGTCAAAACAATCCCCAGCAACGGCGCCAAAAACTTGTTAGGTGAATTGCAAGTGCACAATATCAACAAGTAATAAAGTGATGAGTGAGTATCGTTCCCACGAAGATTGTTTTAATTTTATTTTATTTTATCCAATTACTTACCGAAGGTGATCAATCCAAAAATTTAGCTAACCAAATCAAAAGACGTGTAAAAAGTGAACTAAACTAATTAAAATACTAAAATATAGAAAAGGTCAAAACTTAAAGAATTAAAAGCTAAGTAAAATTAATTTAAAGCAAATTTAAGATCACAAAGTGTTAGAGCATCCAACTTCACTTAACCATTCATAATTAATTTTCTTAACTTTTCATGCAACAAATTAATTTCCAATTGTGTTGGCGAAATTTCCCTAAGATGAATTAAAAGCCGACCTCGGTCTAATAATCCCTAATTAGGTATGTTAACCCACACTAACCTTAGGTGAATTTAAACTACCTAAAAGCATTAAGTTCTTGTGGAAATTCCCAGATTCAATCTAAGTAGTCCCAACCTAGATCTACTACCGCAGCCACATAAATAACCTAGTGTACATTGACCTAAATTTAATTTATGGTTCAATATCACTATTGCACATGCACACAATCTCCACCCAAGATCATGCATACATCAAAAATCATTCAAAAGTTGGCCAGACTTCTAAAAGCATTAAGATTATGATAAAGAACGACAAATCAAAACAATTCTATTGCATGAAAGTCTTTGAAAATTAATCAATCATGATTAAGATCCATTGTAGCTCTAACAAAAGAAATTTAGAACATAGTAAAAATTAAACCGACAAGAATTAAAGAAAACATAATATTAAATAAAAACAAATTCACCGAATTGAGAAACAAGGAGCTTCGGGTTTGTCTCCTCCTTCTCTCCTTGACAGCACCAACTCTACTAAAATTGAAGAACAAAATCTAACTAAGAAAACTCGAATTTTTCTGCAAAGATGGTGGCTCCTCGGACTCTCCTCTTCTGCGGCACAAGAGCAGTTTATATAGCCTCCAAAAATCTGCCCTAGGTCGACTCCTACTAGGATTTGGAAAAGATTCATCCTTGATTTTCTTTGAACTTTATCTTCAATCATGGTCAAATTCTCCAAATATCTGATTTGAGCTGCATTTTTCTTCAAGATGAAATATTCTGAAAGATATTGCAATATTTTGAAAGATCTGAAAATATTTCATACAAAATAAAATTACGTGAGTCGCAATTAAATTCACCCAAAAATTTCTCAAAATTTAGCAAATATCAAGTATAAATAAGCAAGAATACTCTATTAAAAATAGAGTTATCAGGCTTTTATAAGAGGAATGGGAAAAAGCAAAAGGAGAAATGGAGAAAACTTCCCAGGAAAGCTACAGAGTAGAAATCAGGAGCTATTCTTTCAGGGTCGGAGGGAAAAAGGCATATCATTCACGCTTTCGGTTGGCACTTTGAAAGCGAATAATTAGACTCAGAATATGATACCAAGTTAGCGGATTTGGATTAAAACTAATCATATTCTACTTTGAAATCATGTTCACTACTAATCTAAACAAGTCCCACCGGTCTGATTCCAGGTTTCACTCTCGGTTCCCTATTTTTAAGAACCAGAATTGAGAACCGGCACAATATTTATTGACCAAAATATTATTGCCTACATCTGTTGTCCTTTTCATGCTATATTTTTTTCCCTGACAATGTCATGACATGAACGGCGCTAATATTTCTTGTTGACTTGCGCGGAAAGGTGGGAATCGTGTAGATTGGGTTGCTTTCTTGAAGTTCGTTAAGTTTTGATCTGGGGAAGCTTATCCTGTGTTCCCATTTCAATTTTGACCCAACGAGAATAGTATTCTACGACTAGCAATTCATTTATTTTTAAACCAATCCATTTACATTTGATTATTTGATTAACTAATCCTTCATATTGAAATTGGTGAAGAGTCAAATGTTTTGGTACTTCCTCATAGGGGATGAATCAGGAAAGCTCTTGATTTTTATCATCTCTCGCCGAAATAATATCTCATGATTTGCAACGGTAAGGATCTAGCCTTTTGCTGCTTGCTAATGAGCTCTCCTGCTGGATAGAAACATAGTGCTTGAACTTTTTCGGCTGTCTTGTATCTGTTGAGACCTTATGTGGTCGTGCTTGAACTTATTTGACCATCCTGAGAGCAACTTTACCTCTCAACAATTTCAAGAAAAGTTTCAGCAAATGGAATTTTTTTTCATGGATGATTGAGAACTAAAGTTCCATATGAAATGTGTATGAAATTTTTATTGTTTATTTTAGTTCATTATTACGGATTACTATTGATAAATGAGAAATTTTCATTTTTGTTGCATTCACAATCATTTTACTTAACTAAAATGAAACAAAAAAAAAAAGTGGACAGGTCCTGGGTACCTTGAAACTGACTTAGAACTTGTGATAGGATAGATATCAGGTTCCAAGCTATGTAGGGCAAGTTTTCAGATTCTAAATAAATAAGAAATCTATTTCAACAGATAGGGTTCGGGTTTTGAAAGTTGGAATTGCTCACCCTTAGTTTAGATATAATTATCAAAAGACTATTCTTTTTGTGCTTTTCATTATACAAATGTCAATTTAGTTTTAAACTCTTTAATTTTGCCAATTGAGTCATGAACTTATATATGAAATTCCAATATAGTTATTTCAATAATTTTTGGCCGAAAATCTCTAACATGGTGGTGTGTCATGTAGGATGATTGGTGATGATTCGTCATGTTTGCATCTTTCGGAGAAAATTGATCGAAAGGACTACATTGGAATTTTGCACATAAGTTTAAGACAAAATTAATATATTAGAAAGTTTGGAGTTGAATCAACATCCGTATAATATATTTAGAATTGATTTGGGTAATTTTCCATTTCAGAAAACGAAGAGAACAAGAATGAGAAGACATTTCAGGCTTTTTCACACCTTCAGCTTTTTCAAGTCTCACTGCTTTCCTTCTCGTTTCAAACAATGGAAAGAACAATATTTGCTATTTTTGTCCCCCTACAATTATCACTTTTCCCGAATTGAAATTTCATCTCACATTCTTTCAAGTCATTCATTTTCTCTTCGACTTCCTCCTCCCAAAAACAGGCTTCACGAAAAGGTCCTTCAAATTAATATTATGGTCGGAAAATGTCCACCAATGCTCATTGTGACCATTCACATAAATTAATTAGACTATGCCAAAACGAAAACACCTATGAAAATAAAACTCTAATTTGATCAAGATATATCACTTCTAAATCAACTTTGGTACTGCTCATGCATCCTTTATCGCGAGGGACTTTGAGGTACTCTTGAAGAAACATGTTGCCCAAGCGTAACCACAATTTGAGAAGAGACATCGTTTAGTAAAATGAGAAAAAATTGTAACCCTATATCCTATGGGTTGATGAATTGCCTGGATGGAGACATCGTATTGCAAAATCACTTACAAGATTTACCCTAGTACCATTGTAGTTTCGCCGGGATTCTCCCCAGTGGACCGTGGATTGCGACCTATATTTTCCTATGGCTTTTTTGAAACAGAAAAAGCCATCGCTTAATGGCTCTCCCTTCAGACCTTAAAAATTACTATCATATCTAAAAAATAGTATAGTTTAATACTAAACAAAATTAATATGCTAATTTACTACTAATGGGGATTAACTATAATTAATCAATCACTAACCATAGTTAATTATAGTTTATCTATCACAAATCACCATTGGCACAAAGCACAATTAATTAATGCTAAACCAAGCTTAACTAAGACTATTCCTAGTTAATTCATATCTAATAGAGTTTAATACCCTAATCAAGGATTAGGAAATTAACTAATGTGCTAATTGAATCCGACAGTACCGGGACGACGGAGGCGGCGGCGAGGATGACATGTGGTTGGCTCGGAGAAGGCAAAGGACAATGGACGGTGGTGACCAACGGCAAAATAGCCTCTAGCAGGGGTTGATATGCACTGGACAAGGGGGAAAATAGCGGCTAGGTAGTGCCAGGCGGTTGTTGGACGGCAGCTGGTGGTGCTTCGGAAGGTGATTAGCAACTATTGCAGGCGTTAGCAAATGGCAAGGGTGGAAAATGGTAGCAAAGGGCGGAAAACGGAGGAAAATGAGGGGGAAAGAGAGAAAAACAAAAGAGAGAGTGGCTAAAGGGGGTGGTTGGCCAGCAAAACGAAGGAGAACGAGAGAGAGAAAACTTGATGGGCAAGTTGAGCTAGCCTTGCTCTTCAAGGCTCAATGTGGACCAAGTCTTCAAGAATGCTTTAGGACCACACAAATAAAAGTTTCTAAAGCCAAGGGCAAAATGGTAGTTTCACCCTTCCTATGGGCCCTTCATAGGCTAGCCATGGTGGCCACAAGGCCCAATGGGCCTTCGGTTGGGCCTACTTCCCATAGCTCCAATTTCTCGACCCGTTATTCGCTTTTCCAAAATTTCCGGCCTTTCCCATAAAATTGAGAATTAATAAGGTGACGTCCAATAGGTTAGTTGTAAGACCCTTGAAAGTTTAACACCCGAAATCATATTGAAAATTGAGATGAAAATCCATCAATTGCGACTTTAGTATAAGAATTAAACTATTGAGCGGCTTTTAGGGTTTTCATGCGAAATTGACCCGTGGTTGATAATTCTCAATCTATGTTTGTGCCTCTTCAATTCAAGGCCAACCCTCAATTATCATGTAATCTTGAGGGATCAATTGCTCATCTTGACTACAAAAATAAAAAAGGAATCAGCTTATTGTTGTTCGTTGTTAATATTGAAATTGTGTGGAATCACCTGCAATTTGACTTTGTACTTTCATCGAATCAATTTATTTCCAATCACTAATTGATGCGTGAAGGCATGGTATTGTCCCTCTTTGATCCTTATGGTCGAAAGGTATATTACTGATCGAATTCTCTAGTTGTATGCATATTGACTCCTAATCATTTTTTTGAATAGGTTAGTTAACTTGTGAGTGATCAATTTAGAGTAAACATAGCTAACAGTGTATTGATATATAACCGTTTCCTTTATCTCAAAATGAATAGAAATTTTAGGACATCACACAAACCGGATGTCACAAGTTGTTTTTCTTTCATGGCTTTTGTTGATTGCCAGTGTTAGATGTACTATGAATTTATGTTGGGTCTGAATTTATGACTCGAGTCTACTTCCAACTTAAGCACAAAAGCTTACTTTAGACAAATCACTGAGACCTAAGGGCCCCATGGAACAAGATTTGTGTTGTAGATCATTTCATCATCCTCCTTAAACTAAAGTAAATATCACAAAACGGAATGAGAGCTGGATTGCATTTGATCATGCTGGACCAAACTCCAAAATCCTAACCCCACCAACGTTTTGTGACCAAAAACACCAGAAAGAACCAAAAATCAGCTAAGGACATGATGAAAATCCATGTGGCAGATAGCCCTTTAGCAGATAACTACGGACACAACATCATGTTCTAGTTCTCACAACCAAAAACCTAAAATGTCATTCATTGGTATTTGTTTGGACAAACTGAAAGCATTAATTATATTTCTTCTGTAATTCCCGATAACCGCCCCAACACTGGAGCCACCAGTAGTGGCACTCTCCTCGGAAGAACACTTCTAACCATCAGACAATTTCCTTGTTTTCTTCATTCCATACTCAGTTGCAAGGGGACAAACCCCCTTACTTAGGACAAGGTAAACTCTCCTAACACAAATCCCCATGACAGTAAAGAAATCCGTAGGCTCTGCCTCATGAGATGTAGATACAAGAAGCCCCTCATCACTAGAGCCACCCAATGCGGAGTCATATCAAGAAGGCTATACGTGAGGGAGCCACTCGATCATCGCATAGTCAAGCCCAAACACAGTTACCATACTTAAGAGAACAATTGCCACATAGCCTAATTTTTTTTTTTTTTTTGGGTCAGGCACATAGCCTATTTGAATCCTTAAAGTTTTAACAGAATTGAGCCTTCAAATTTGACCAAGCAGTGGTGGATCTAGACATTCTTTCCTCCGCTATTCTCTTCTTTTCCTCAGCCTCTGCTACTTTCTTCTGCTCTTCTTTATAGCCCGACTTCGCTTCTTCAGACTCGACCAGCAAGATCTCCCAGTCTGAGAGAAGCTTGTCCCTCCTAGACTTCAGTTCCTCCTCTTCCTTGATGAGGTCATCCATTAACTGCTTATACAAGATGTGAGTCTCGTGGCACTTCTTCATAGCAGAGAACCTTTGATCCTTTTGTACTTTGTGCAGCTCAAACTCAGCATTGCCCTGCTCAAATTTTAAGAAGTCGGAAGTGAAATCATTGAAATTGGCCCGAAATGTCTCAACTGCTGTTTTTTGCTCCGACGTTAATCCAGTCCCGGCTGAACTTAAAGTTGATAGTGCCTCAGACAGCGTCTCTTTCATATTCAATTTAAAAAGAGGTGAAAGGCATTCCTTCAAGGACCGCATAGCCTTCTCAACTTCTTCTAAGCTAGGGATTTCAGCTCTCGAGGCACAATTTTGGCTGCATGAACTTGATCCTACACCAGCACCATTAGTCTCAGCGGCAATGATGAGTTCCTCCAGACCAGTAAAATAGGAGTCAAAGCTATCAGTTGCTCTAGCTGGCTGAATATTCCCTGGAGGAGTAACTGTTAAAACACAAACTTCGGCTTTAATCTCCAAAGTGTCATTGGCTATGTATCCCCGGCTAGGATTATGAAGCAAAGTCAATGGCATGAAGCTTGAGAAACCCCAGTTACTGTCACTCCTAGTGAAATGATGTTGTGTCTCTGCAGAATTCAGGAGATCGGGTGACAAATTCAAAAACTTCTTTACTAAAGCACCAGAGCATGATATGGGGAAGAAAAATTGGAGACCATCAAAAACTAGAATGTTGTACTGTACGTCAAACAAAATATTAGCAGCAGAAGCAAACACCTTGCCATGTTCAGCTTAAGCAACCAAATTCCTGCAGAAGTCTGCAAACTGATAATGCACAACATTTTTAAGACCACCAGATATATCTTAAATTGTGGCTTTCTTTTCTTTGCTGGACCAACATTTGGATCATATAGATACAGTCAAGGCCCAAATCCTCCATCCACAGGACCAGTTGCTTACAAATTTGACTTGCTAAATTCCTTAATCAGTAATCTCAGGCTTGTTGTACCACATTTTAGAAGCTCACCAGCCTTTGAGAGGTTTAACAAATGAAATACAGATATTCTCTCTCTCAGATCAATGTCCGTTTCTATTTCTTCTCACTCAGCCATTCCTCATCTAAACTCTGTCTTCTTCAAGTCACAATATCGATTTCTCCAAATTTAGATGCACAATCAATCAGACAGAAACCCACCACAAAAATAGATTAAAGAACAGGAAATTCCAAGAAAGATCAATCCAGTTCAAGAGCAAACCTATTCTAATGGAGCGAGCATTGTTGCTTTGATTGATCACACTCAAGCTGAACTTGGTCCACCCGTTTGGCAACGTCGCAGAATCAGAGACACTGAGGTACAGCGCCAAATGGTTCGAGCCATTCCCTTTGGGGTATACCAGAATTCTCCTGCTCAAAAAGAATTGGATGACACAAGAATCTCTAGGCAACACGATGAACATGCGATCATCAAGATAGAATCGTAAATGTAGGGAAATAACCAAAACGAAAAAAATAAAAATTGAAGTACCATTGACAACCAGAAACTGTGAATGCTTCAGAATGAAGCTCCGGCGCAGTCAGCTGAGTGAAGTTGCTGATCTTCCACGTGAATTCCCTCCGATTAACATCATTTTGCGCATACATTTCTCCTTATTGGGCTGCTGCTTCTGCACGATCGAGTTTCGCAAACAACACAAATGTTTCTTCTTAGCCGACGCTTTAATTGTGAAGGAGGAGAAGGTGAGTTTCTTGCATTACAGGAGTAGCGAATACTATTGGGTACTCCGCACGAGTACCCGCGTCAAACGCTAGTGACTCTTCCACTTCAAGGCGACGGTGTGCTGGAGGACTTGGGCATTTATAGAAGAAGGAATGGGGGAAAAGAAAAATAGAAAAAGAAAGAAAAGGAGACTCCTTCCCCGGGAAGTTAAAGAAGAAAAAGCGGGAATGATTTATTCAGGTTAAGGAAAAAGGCGTACCTTTCGCACTTTTGGTTGGCAATTAGCTGTCTATGGACAAACTGATTGAGAGTAGATGCGACTCTCCTAATGGCCATTTGGGAAGAACCGAAGTAACAATTCATTGAGAACTAATCCAATTTAGGATCAATTTTTCTCCCAAAACTAAATCCACTGAAATCGACTTAATCCCAATAACAACTAACAACTAGCAATATATAATGCTGAAATGATAGGGAGAAAAAAACAATAACAACACAAATCTAATGTGGAAATCCAACTAGAGAAAAATCATGGACCATCTAAAAACTTCTACTAAAACCCAAGAATAATAGGATACACAATGTGTTATTCTTTAGTCACACACTAGAGACTCAATATTAACAATACAATTATATTTTCTCACCATAAATGTGGATTAATATAAACAAAAGAAGAAAATCATAATTGCGATTGGAGAATTTGGAGGAGGTTCTTATTGAACAAACTAATCAACTCATAGCTCTTGGTCTCACGAACAACATACTAAAATTTAAGCTAATTCTGTTAATATTTGTTATTCAAATAGGGACTTCAAAAGGCCACGCCCCATTTTTCTTTCCTCTCCCTTGTTCTCTTGGTCATCTTGGGCACACTCATGCATAAACGGCCCCACCTTTTCTTCCTTTTAGCTTTTTCACTTTTTCCTCTTTTTTCTTTTTGTTTGTTTTATCATATTGGCTAGTCCCCACAAATGAGGCGGACCAGCAAACAAGTCTCTCCCTTTGCCTCATGTACAGAAGTCAAGTTTCATCGTAGGCAAGGCTTTGGTCATTATGCCGAGTCATTTTTGTCAGTGTGGATTTTTGTCAAGTAGGAAGAGTTTTTCTTATAATTTCTCTCAGATCAAATGATACTTTGTGTCACGCCCCAACCTTAGAGTATGCGACAATCCCTAATCACTATGGTCAAATGAGTGCGATATCCAAGGACGCGTCACCGACCATTTTTTTTTTTTTTAATCTTTTAACTATGCGCATGCAAAAACGAAATATTAACATATGATCAAACAATAACAGCAGTGATAGTTAGAAAGACAAATAGTACAAAAGAAACCTTGCCATTTTATTTATTTATCAAATTAACTCGAGGGAATAAATATATGTACAATCCTATACCTGGATACTGTTCCGACTGCTACCAAAAAGAGATAAAGGCATCAATCTACTTCATCCCAAAGGGGTTGAGGTCTAGTCAGTCCAAAAAGAAATATCTGGTGTCCACTCGACACGTTAACTCACGGGTCCTTCATAGGGTCCAAACAAGCTACCTTTGCACCAGATGAACCAGGCCACATACGGGTGAGGAACTAGTTCACCCCATCCCTTGTCTACCCAAATCGTGGTGGGAAACCTCAAGAAGATTGCCTCGCTCCCTACTATGGTAAACATTGATATGTGCAGCTAGATGGCGAGAGGGAGTCCAAAATGTATAGGGCGGAAAGTCATACCTAGGGGCTTGAAAAATGGTTAATAACAACAAATGATATAAGGTCTTAGTGAGTCAAAGCTCTAAGCCTCGATTAGGGTATCAATTCACCTCAGAGGTACCCAATTGTACATTCATTATATCAACAAGCGTTAATCAAATCGATTTGCAGGCAACCTTACCTCTCAACTATGTATACTCTACATGATACAACTCACATGTGCCAGATTATAAGACAAATAGGCACTCACACAATTAGAACACGATACATAACATTTCATGCAAAAGCAATCGGACGTGTTTTAATTATCACGACCCCTAGGGCCACGGTATAACCTGAAGGTTAGTGGTATTTTGATCTGACCGGGCATCGTCTTACCCCATTGGGCACTGCATCGTTTGGATCTCTTGCCACAAAACGGCATTCCTATATTGAGCATTGGTCTAGCCTCTACCATGACTCAGCATCCAAACTCTCACCAATCATTCGATAAATCGAACATTTTCCCCCAAACTACTGCTAGAGTGACGAGTTCATTTTAATGTACCAAATAGGCACTTTAGATTACTCAGCCATTTTAATTCTCAAGGCATTTATACTTCAATCAGCATGGGACATGTATAAAATTCACATATAAACTAACCAATACTTGCATAACATCCATTTATTGCCCTAATGCGATAATCCAACAATTAATTACTAACGTAAACCATATTTAACCATAATTATTTATTATAATAATAATTAATTAGCACAAAAGGAATTTATCATAATTAATTATTACTAAAATAATTAATTAACACTAGCAATAATTAATTATTACAAACAATAATTAATTAGCACTAAAAATAAATATTCATAATTAATAATTGCTAAATCAAAATTAACCAATTAATTATCACAAATTGCAGTTAAGCTATAGTTAATTAACACTAAGAAAGATTAGTAAAATTAATCATCGTTAAACTTAATTAACTATAACTAACCATTTTATCCAGATTAGTCCTAAAATAATCTACCCCTAATCGAGATTAACACACTAATAAAGGGATTAGTACAATAATTGACTGGTTTGTGGTGGTGACGGCACAGGCCTGATGGCAACGACGAGGGGGACACACAAGTACCTTCGGCATGTCAAGGTGAGATAGTGTAGAAATGGGTCTCACCGGGGTGCCTTTGGCAAGTGAGGAGTCGAGAAGGGGTGGAGTGCAGGCGGAGGGTGTGACGGCCTGAAATTCAAAGCCCTTTTGAGAGGGAATAATCGCGAATCCTCAAAACGGCTGGTCAGTGGGGGTCATAGCAAAATGGCATCAAGGAGAAATTAACAAGGCATGAGGACCCAAGATTGGACTTAGAATTGTCGGGAACGTTCGGGATGGACTTTCGGGCGATGCTTCCTTGACAATCGACGGAGTCGGTCGAGCCGAGTTTTTGAGAAAGAGATTTTGGACCGAGAAACCGAGCCTATGAGGACGTGGGCTGGGCAAGAACAGTGAGGGCTTCATGCCCAAGGTGGGATGACCACCGTGGAAGACCGAGACAACAAGCAAGCCCGTTGGGCCCAACCGACCCCTCACCCATCCTAGCCCGTCATCCAAACTTGAGCCAATTCGAGCCCAACAAATTCCCGAGCCCGTTCCTACCCATTTCCCAGCCCGTTTCCTAGGCCCGCCTTTCATTTTTAGGCCAAGGGCAGTTTGGGAATTGTGCAAATTGGAAATGACCATTTTGCCCCTAGATATTATAAGGAAGAGACAAAAGGAAGAGAGAGATCATGAGGTCATGTGCTTGGGAACTTGGTGCAGCCATTAATAGCATTGATGAAGGATTTTCAGCTCTGAATATCTCTCTCTCACTCAGCTGAATCAGAAGAAAATCGCAGCCCTCTTCCCCTTGCTTCCCCTTGCTTCTCCTTGCATTTTCTATAGTTTCTGCTTTGGACCTTTCACCGAAATTTGAGTTGTTCGTTGCCTTCCCGGTGGAGTCCCGGGCCGATCCACCTATCAAACTGATTAGCACAGAAAATCTGTACTATCTACTTTGGCCGATCGCCGGAAAAAGTCGCCAGATGTCCCGTACGGCGGCCTGAAGTCAGAAGTCCTCCGTCCATCACTATAGCGCACCCCCTGTGCAGCTTCGCTTTTTCTTCCGTTTCTCTCCATTTTTGGCCTACCCACTGCCCACACCAGCCACACACACCTCCCCCTTGACCTCCCGGAACCACCAGCCACCAGCCATTAGCTCGCCAGAGCTCCGGCCAACTTGTTTTTGCTCCGACTAGCAGCCTTCTTCCACTGCAGTGCTGTCCTTTGGAGTTTGGGGTTTGAGCAACGGTTGCTGCTGTGATTTCTGGCCCGGGAGCGCCTTGGAGGGTCGTGTTCGAGGTCCTCAAGTGTCGCCCTCGCCGTCGCCGCTGTGTCCACGTCTCCGGCCCGCTTAACGGGTGAGTTTAGCTCCTAAATCCTATTTAGTGCCTAAACTAGCTTAGGGTTGGATTAATTAGTGCTAAGGGCTGATTAAGGTGTTTAATTAAGTGTATTAGCCCTAAGATAGGTGGTTAAATAGTGGATTAAGATTAGATTAGCTTAATCTTGCTTATTTATGCTTAATTGTGCTTAATTAGGCCTAATTATGTGTTTTGTGCTAATTAATCATGTTTTTCCTTAATTGCTTGATTAATGCGATTAATTGTTTAATTTATTGATTGAATTAATTTCTGCATTTAATTATTTAATTTTCGGAATTTATTTATTTAATTATTTTAATTTCTGAATTTAATTATTTATTTATTAAATTCTAAAATTACTGTTCATCCAAAAATTAAATTGTGTAATTTCATGTGTCTTGATTTTATGAATTGAATTGAATGTGTAATTGTATGAGCATTCGCATGAATTGTGGGATTTTCATAAAAATGGGCAAAAGTGAATTGTCCGAGAGACGCTGGAATTAAATCGTCTTATGAGGAGTGGGTTGTTGTAGTGTACTGGTGTGATCGTTAAACTGAACCCGCCTTTTCGGGAAAGTATCCCTTGACATGTTTTGGAAAGTGTCGTCTCGGGAGAGTATCCCTTGACGTTGTTTGGGCATGTCATCTCGGGAGAGTATCCCTTGACATCCTTTGAGGAGAGCCGTATTAGGAGAGTATCCCCTGACATAGTTGTACTAATAGACACCGGTGGGAGTTCAGTTGTGGCCCGATGGGGCAGTAATAATCGGGACTCGTGTGAATGCCAGAGTGCATGAAGCGATCACATCATTATTTGTGGCATGCACGCATGAACTAATAACGTGCAGGGTGTGGCAATGGCCAGATGAGATCGCTTGTGACGTGACTTGTATGTGATTGGTGAACTGCATCATCTAACGGCCATGTGCATTGTGTGTATTGTGCTGATATATAATGTGCAGGGTATGGTATACCGGGTAAGGTTTCATGCGAACCGGCTTTTGATTGTTGGTTGACCCTGCTTGTCATTTTATTACCAATTGCTAGTTGTTGTGGTTGGGGCTGTGTGAGGGGTGGTTCTGGAGAGATACCTCGGATCTAGTTGGTGTATTAACTGGGGCTTAAGGGAAGAACTTGCTGAGATTTTATCTCAACCCGTCGTGGTTAAACATTTTCAGGCCCTTAGGATGGTGCCGCCAATGCGGTTTGGGGTCCCCTAGGATTGGGAGACCATTGTGTCGCACCACCGGTTCCCGAGTCGGGTGCATCTGTATGAGAAGTATGTCACCACCATCTGGGTGGATGAAAGACTGGGGCAATGGGTGCCCCATCGGTTCATAGCGTGGTACATTCGGCAGGACGATATGCTGCTCAGTCCCCTTCGAGGTTTTGATGGACCGCTCGGTAGGGGCCCTGAAGACGACAACTGGGATCCCATGGAGTTGGACCCTCCAGACGGTGCAGTGGAGAACCCGACCCCTGCTCCTCCTCCAGTGACTGGCCCGAACTACGATGACCCTTACTACGACCCTACGGAGCCTGAGTCCGACGAGTCAGAGTAATAGTAGTTGAGAACCGAGGGTTCTTTTTGTATAGGTGGATTAGCCGAGCCTAGTTTCTTTTTTGTCAGGCTTGGTAGATGGATTGACCCCCGTAGTCGGGCTTGTAAATCGGAAAACTATCATCCGTGGGTTAATCCAGTATGAATGTATAAATGAGTAGTTATGTTATCTTTCTATTCATGCCTCTATCCCTGTGTGATTGTTTTATTGTTTGTTGGACTGGGGATGAGTCGCCTTCCACTTGTGCTTAATGAAAGACTAAAAATGAATGGTCGTCGACAAGTTTTGGGACGTCGCTTTCAATTGACCATGGAAAGGGGTTGTTGCATGCCCGGGGTTCGGGGTGTGACAGAGGGGCTCGGTTTCTTCGACAGTGAGCAATGGCCCACGAGCAGTCCTCCGGCGGTGTTAAGAGTGGCATGAGGTTGCGGCTTGGCTAGGTGGCGAGGGGGCAGTCGGTTTCTTGTTCATGAGAGAACTTGAGCGAGCTGAACTAGGGAGAGAGAGAACGAGCCAGCAAATGACGGTGGCTCGAGGCTTGGGCAATTGAGTGGTGGCTCACGGTGCTAACCGATGTGACTGCAATGGTGAGGGGAGATGGCTGGTTGGTGGCTGGTTGGTGAAGGAGAAGGTCGAGAGGAAGGAAAAATAAGGGAGTAGTGGCTAGTCATGGCAATGTCCAATGAAGCTTGTGGTTAGTCCGACGGCGTGCGATGGCCTTAGCGAACAAGTGGAATGGTTGAGGTGGCTGATGGTGGCAGTTGTGGCTAGAACTAAAGCAAAATAGGAAGGGAGAAAGGAAAAACTGAAGAGAAGAAGGAGGGAGGAGGATGAGGAAGAAAAGCCAAAGAAGAAGAAGGGAAAAAAAGGAGAGAGAGAGAGAGAGAGGCATAGTAGGTGAGGGTGTTAGCCGAGCGGGGAGAGAGAGAGAGAGAGAGTTGATGGGGAGCGGAATGTGCACATTAGTTTGTGCCACCCTCCCATCACTCATCAATTTCCCAAAAGATTTTGTCTTTTAGCCCATTAAAGCTTGGGGCATTTTGGTCTTTTCCCCATTTTTGGACACAAACTTCCAAAAATGCCCTTGGGTCGGAAATTCATGAAGTGGCCAAAGTCTTGGGTTCAAATTTTCAGCCTGTTGATCTTTTTTCCAATGTTTTCAAGCAAACAAAAATTTTGGGAATTAATGAGCCAATGTCCAAAAATTTAGTCTTGATGTCACAAAAGGCTCGATAGTGAGATTAGATTAAAATCATGGTTAAGTTCGATCAACTGCAACTTTTGTACATCTCAGACTAATGGACAGTTTTTAGGAGTCACACATATTCGACCCGTGATTAAAATAATATTAATCTACGTTTAGCCTCCTCAATCCAGGGATGATATCGGTTGTCATGTAATTGCGAGGCCCCTCGTCAATCCTCATAGTTGAATCGTCATCTATGGTCGAATTCTCTAGTCACGCATGCACTTGAATCCTTAATAGCCTTTCCCATTTGGTTAGTATCTCATGAGTGATTAGTTCAGAACAAGATTTAACTAATAACACATTGATAAAATATTAATTCATATAATCTATAATGGGTCGAAAATTTAAGACGTCACAACTCTTCTCCCCTTACAAAAATTTCGTCTTTGAAATTTACATTACTATTCAATCCTAAAAAAGATAGGGGTATTGTCGCCTCATAATTTCCTTGCTTTTCCATGTGGCTCATCTTGTTGCTTGATGCTGCCATACCACCTTAACCAAGGAAATCATCTTGTTCTATAACACTTCCTCCTTTCGATCCACGATCCAAACTGGTTTTTTCACGTACGACACCTTGTAGCCCACATTTATTTCCTCAAAATTTAGCACATGGGTTAAATCTGGCTTGTACTTTCTCAACATTGATACATGGAAAATGTCATGCACTTGAACAAATCTCGATGGTAACACGAGGCGATAAGCCACGATCCCGATTCTTTCCAAAATTTTGAAGGGTCCCACGTACTTCGGACTTAGCTTTCCCTTTTTGCCGAATCGCAAAGTATCTTGCATTAAGAACACCTTCAGGAATATATGGTCGCCAACTTGAAACTCCAATGGTCTATGCCGCTTATCCACGTAGCTTTTCTAGCGGCTTTGAGCTGTCCTTTGCCTTTCTTGAATTACCTTGACGGCATCCATCGACTTCTAAACTAACTCTGGGCCCATAATCTTCTGTTCACTGACTTCATTCCAGCAAAGTGGGGTTCTACAGGGCCTGCCATACAACACTTCAAATGGTGCCATTTTGATACTTTGCCGATAACTATTGTTGTAGGCAAATTCAACCAAATGAAGTTGTTTCTCCCAATTTCCTTTAAAGTTTAGGATGCAAGCTTGCAACACATCTTCAAGTGTCTGAATTGTCCTTTCTGATTGGCCATTAATTTGTAGATGATAGGTCATGTTACATTGCAACTTCGTTCCCATTGCACCTTGCAAACTTTTCCAAATGTTGTCGTGAACTTCAAGTCTCGATTTAACGTAATCGTCACTATCACTTCGTGAAGACACACAATCTATTGCATGATAATTCCGCATATCTTTCCAATGTAAAATCCTTTTGTACACCGATGAAGTGTGCAGACTTTGTTAATCTATCAACCACAACCCAAATCGAATAATTCCCTCATTAACTCCTTGGTAATCCCATCACAAAGTCCGTCGTGATGTGTTTCCACTTTCATTTGGGAATTTCGAGAGGTTGTAGCAATTCTCCAGGTTTGTAGTATTGCACTTTCACTTGATAGCATGTTAAGCACTTAGCCACGTGCTTGGTGATGTCCAACTTCATGCCATTTCACCAGCAATGTTGTCGCAGGTTCTGGTATATCTTTGTGCTGCTCAGATGTATGTTATAATTGCTACGATAGACCTTCAACAGAATTTCCTCCTCAAGCTCTGCATAGTTTGGCATCTAGTAAGGTTCTTCAACTCCTTTAGTTACGATAGTGCCATCTAGTAAGGTGCTTTAGAAATCAACTTTGTTCTAGGGTCCAATTCAATTACAAATTCTATTTTCCTTTCAGGAGGCAATCTAAGCAATTCCTCTAGAAAGACATCCGAAAACTCTCATATCACAGCAATGTCTTCCATCCTTGGTTCTTCAATCGAGGTACTCACTACGGTCACTAAATAACCTTAGCAACATTCATCCAACATGCGAGTCACTTCAAGTGATGAAATCAAAAAGATCGAGGGTCCTCCTCAATTTCCAATGAATCCAAAACTACTACTTTCTAACTAGGTTAAAATGGATTATTTTCCTATGACAATCTATCGTAGCTCATTGCTTGGTGAGCTAGTCCATGCCAATGATAATATCAAAGTCATACATTTCTAACATAATCAAGTCTGTTCTTTCCTCTCTACCACCAAAAGCTAGCTTACAACAAAGACTTTATACAGCAGAAATCACATTATCCTTGAATGAGGTAGAAATGCTAAAAAGTACTAATAGTTTCAGACTTAACCCCACTAATTTAAAAAATTACTCAACCACGGAAGAATGCGTAATGCTAGGATCAAACAAAGCAAGTGCAGCATGGTTGTGTAAAGACACTGTACCTATAACTATGGTGGGTGAATACTCTGCCTCTTTTCAAGTGATGGCATACACCCTTCCTTGCATTGATGATCTCTTCAAGCTATTCTGCGGAGCATTCCTTGCAAGTTGTTCTACCTACATTGGCTGCACTTGCACTTTCGCGGATCCACAAGGGCAATTCTTCACTTGATGGCCCTATTGGCCACATCGAAAACAAGCTTCCATCCTAGCATGACACGAGACATTTCCATGTTTTTTTCGAACTAGGTGCTAGTTTTCCTACTTCGTTCCTCCGGTTCGGCAGAATGTGACACTTTCCTCCAGTCATCAGCCTTTTCCCGAACCAATTGTTGTCCCTATTCGGCACAAACTGCGATCCAAACATGATTGTCCTTTCACCCACGTACTTCTCAATCATTTGAGCCCTCTCATACAACTCATCATGGTCCTTCAAATTCAGGGGTATCAGCTGGTCCTTGATTTTCGGTTTCGGTCTATCCCTGAATCTCCTAACCTTATCCACAAGATCCTCAAGCAATCTCAGTGCATACTTCGACATTTTAGAGAACTTTCCTTTGTACTAATTCACTGACATTTGGTTTTGTTGAAGTTACTAATATACCGTCATCTTTTGCTCCAAGGCGCATTTCGAAAAGTACTTACCGTTGAATGCTTCCATGAAAGCACCCCACACAAAGTCTTTTCTAGCTCCTTGATACAGAGGGTTGCAGCCTTAGGGTCACCTACACCAGTGAACTTATGCAATTTTAACTTCAGGAAAATGCTCTACCAACTTGTGTATAGGTCTTTTGCAAGGCTCAATCCTTGCCAGAGGGACTTCAATAAGAGCGGCAATAGTAGTGGCGGCGGTGGCGATGGCGGCATCGGTAGTAGCTTGGGCATGTCTTGCTGCCCAATCATGTTACCTAGGTTTTTCAATGCTTGCAGGATGCTATCCAACTTAGGATCCCCTAGTGCCCTTCCTCAAGATTGCTCATCTCGTAAGATTTTTACTAAACTTGCTTTGTAATTTTACAAGGAACTAGAAACTACAAGCAACCCGCTCATGACAAGAGATCTTATAAACAATCACAGGCACATAAAAGAAAGTGTCTTTCCTAACTAACCATCTCAAACACTTATCATGCTTTATCAATCTAGGTATTGACCAGGCTTTGATATTCAAGTCTAACGAGGATGTCATGCCCCAATCCTAAGGTATGCAACAACCCCTAATCACTATGGTTAAATGAGTGTGATGTCCTAGGACGGGTCACTGATCATTCTTTTTATCTTTTAATTATTCACATGTGGAAACGAAATATTAACACTCGATCAAATAACAACAGCAGAGATAGTTAGAAAGATAAACAACACAAAAGTGACCTCACCATTTTATTTATTTATCAGATTAATCCAAGGAAACAAATACATTTACAATCCTACACCTATGTGCTATTCCGATTGCCAACCAAAAAGATATAAGGGCAAAATGGTCAATCTACTTCATCCCAAAAGGGGTCGAATTCTGGTCAATCCAAAAGGAGGTATCTCCACTTGACGCATTACCCCACGTCCTTTATTAAGTCAAATAGGTTACCTTCAAACCATATGAATCCACGCCACACATAGGTGAGGAAACAATTCACCCCATCCCTTGTCTACCCAAACCATGGTGGTAAACCTCAAGAAGATTGCCTTGCTCCTTATTGTGGTAAACATTGATATGTGCAGCTGGGTGGCAAGACAAAGTCTAAAACGTGTAGGGTGGAAAGCCATACCAATGAGCTTGAAAAATGGATAATAACAACAAATGAGATGAAGTCTTAATGAGTCAAAGTCCTAAGCCTCAATTAAGATATCAATTCACTTCGGGAGTACCTAACAGGTACATTCATCATATCAATAAGCGCCAATCAAATCGATTCGTAGGCAACGTTGCCTTGCAATTGTACATACTATGCATGATACAACTCACACGTGCTAGATTATAAGGTAAATAGGCACCCACACAATTAGAACACAATACATAAGATCTCATGCAAAAGCAGTCGGGCATATTCTAATTATTACGACCCCTAGGGCCCCAACACAACTCAAAGGTTGGTAGTCTTTTTGTCTGAGTGGGCATCATCTCATCCCATCGAGTAGGGCATTGTCCCATCCCATCAGGTACGGCATTGTCTGGATCTCTTGCCACAGACGACATTCCTATTGAAGCATTGGTTTGGCCTTTACCGCAACTCGGCATCCGAACTCCCGCTATGTATATGATAAATCGGGTATCGTCTCCCAAACTCCCGCTAGTGTGACAGGTTCATTTTAATGCGCCACACAAGCACCTTAGCTTGCTTAGTCATTTTAATTTTTAAGGTATTTATACTTCAATCAACATGGGACATGCATAAAATCCACATACAAATAAACCAATAATCCGCATAACATCCATTTATCGCCCTATTGCGATATTCTAATAATTGATTACTAAAGTAAAATAGATTTAGCCATAATTAATTATTATAAAAATAATTAATTAGCACAAAAGGAATTTATCATAATTAATTAACACTAACAATAATTAATTAGCACTAAAAATAAAAATTCATAATTAATTATTGCTAAATCAAAATTAACCAAATAATTAGCACAAATTGCAGTTAAGTTCTAGTTGATTGACACTAAGCAAGATTAGTAAAATTAATCATCGTTATACTTAATTAACTATAATTAACCACTTAATTCATATTAGTCATAAACTAATCTACCCATAATCGAGATTAACACATTAATCAAGGATTAGCGCAATAACTCACTGGTTCATGGTGGTGACGATATGGGTGCAACGGCGGCGAAGGGGACACATGAGTACCTCCAGCACGTCAAGGTGAGACAGCGCAGAAATGGGTCTCGCCCAGGGTGCCTTCAGCAAGTGAGGAGTCGAGAAGGGGAGGAGCACGGGCGAAAGGGCTTGGCTTCTTTAGCAGTGAGCTGAAGCCCACAAGCGGTCCTCCAGCGGTGTCGACAGCGGCGTGAGGCGGTGGCTTAGCTCGACGGCAAGGAGGGTAGGTGGTTTCCTGTCTGTGAGGGAACTTGAGCGAGTTGAATCAAGGAGAGAGAGAATGGGGCTGCAAACGGTGGTGGCTTGGGGCTTGGGGGATTGAGCAGTGGCTGACGGAGCCAACCGACGCGACTGTAATGGCGAGGAGGAATGGCTGGCTGGTGGTTATTCGGTGAAGGAGAAGGCCAGGAGGAAGGAAAAACAGGGGAGTAGCGGCTGGTCACCGTGACATCTGGGCGAGGCTCGCAAGTGATCTAATAGTGTGCAGTGGCCTTGCGAGCAGGCAAAGTGGCTGAGCCTATTGGTGGTGGCAATTGTGGCCAGAACCAAAGTAAAACAGGAAGGGAAAAAGGAAAAACGGAAGGAAAGAAGAAGGAATGTGAAAGAGGAAGAAAAGCCGAAGAAGAAGGGAAAAGGGGGAGAGAGAGGGGCATCGGTGACGGTGTTAGCTGAGCGGGGAGAGAGAGTTTCAAACACAAGCAACCCTACCTCGGCCTTGGCACACGCAACTGCGCGATTTCGAGGCACGGCGACGTCAAGGGCTCACTCCCAAGACGGCATTCCCGAAGGAGCACAAGACCCGCCCACTACCGCAGTCCCGCTGCGCGACAGAGGCCCGGACCCGCCCCCATACCGCAGTCCCACATGAACCCCTCCCCTGTCGGGCATTCGACCGAAGTCGGGCGACCCACCGCCACGGCACAACCCCATGGGATTGGCGGTCTTCCGGCAACGCCGGCTCCCTCATTTAATGTGATCATGCAACACATCATCAAGCAATCCATTTATATCTTTGCTTTCTGTCGTGAATGAAATATCACTCATGCTCATGCGACATGCCATTTCGATAACCCACGCAATATGTCATGCGATCTCGCTCGACAATTTCCAAATTTCGATTTTCAATCGGCATTCAATCACGCCATTCCCTAACTCTTGAGGAACAACCAACAATTCAAGTCACACGATCACAATCAATTCCGACCAATCAACCTCACGATACTTGCACACTTTTCCAAATAATCACGTATATTTAATGATAAATAAATACGTGTCCTCAAAACGACGCCAATCAACTATTTCCAACAATACTCAATTATCCAACAATAAGTATAAAATATAATTATATTCAAAGATACTCATTTAAGAAACATATAATACTATAGTCGATTTTTCCGATAAAATAATTCAAGTCCCATAAAATACTTGTAATTATTTTTCAATCCCATAATTAATTATCCAACCCAAATAATTCCATTTAGTAAAACCCTTCTTCAATAAACCAATGTCATTTAATAAAATAGTATATAAATACTATTGACTTTGGAAAAATAGACCATAGTAATTTTCCCCCAAAATTACTCAATTAAAACCATTTCAATAAACAATCACCAATTAAAACCATTTCCAATGAACAATCACCAATTAAAACCATTTCCAATGAATAATCACCAATTAATTATTTTCTCCAAAAATAATTAATTTTCAGCAATGAATAGTAATAACAATATTACTATTAATAATTCGAAATTATAAATTAATTTAATTAATAATTCCGAAAATAATAAATAATTATTATTTATTCCAATAATAATAATAATACTATTTATTAATACTAAACATGATTAACACTAAGCAAAGCTTAATCAAATAGTATTAAAACACTAATAATCATCATCCAAAACACTAATCAAAGTTTAAACTAATTAAACTACTCCTAAGCAAGATCAACCCCTAAATAAGGATTAGGAAATCGACTCACGGTTTAGCGATTCCGACGACACGAGCGCGAAGGCGGCGATGAGGGGAACACCCGGGAACTTCCGGCGCGTCGGGACGAGGCGGCCCGGGACCGGGTCTCGGCCGAGGGCGGCTGTCCACGCGGCAACAAGCTGGGACGCGGAGGAACCAGCGGCTGTGGTGGCATGGGGCTGACTGGTGGGCGGTCCGGCGACTGAGGCGGAGGGCTGGGGGTGGCTGGGCTTGGCTGGCCGAGCGAGGGGCCAAGCGACAGCGAGGCAGCAGCAAGCTGCTTCGGCGTCCAGACGTGCACATGGTGGTGGTTGCCAGTTTGTGCCGCCCTCCCATCACTCATCAATTTCCTAAAAAATTTTGTCCTTTAGACCATTAATGCTTGGGGACTGATCACTTTATTGAAGGCGGGTCGCAGAAAAGCCAATGACCTTGTTGACTTGGTTGTGAAAGAAAGAAAGAGATGAGCATGTACTCATTAGCAAGGGTGAAGGCAAAGCCACTTGGATCCATCCCTGCTACAAACCCCCCCCCAACCCTTTGAAGGGTCCGGCCTTATTAATGCAAAACTTGCCGCACGCTCCCCTGGATACTCCACAACTATCGCCTCGCCTTCACGCCCCCCACCGAAAAAAGAAAAAAAATGAGAAATTATTATAATATATAGACAACAAGATAATATCCTAATATTTGTAGTGCATATATCTAAAAGCATACGCATCAGGAAGAGGAAGCTTACTTGTCTCTAGGAACAGAACGAGTACAAGGATTGGCGCAACTTGGAAGTTCTTCATCCTTCTTTTGTTTTCTTCGGTTTTTTATCGGGGAGTTCAAAATTATTTGTGTGTGAGATAGGAAGTGGGGGTGAATGGTGTTATTTATATACTTAAGGAATGGAGAGATATACAATCAGGTATGGAAAGATGAAATACTCAGTTTATTGGGCAGGAAATTTGATCGGGGTTTACCTTCCCGATTCTCTTTTTCTTTGCAGTGAATGAAGTCCTTTAAACCTCCTGGACGATGCTAGCGTTACAGGCACAGTTACTATTATTGGAAATAACGGTGGCATGTGGGCCACGAGTTGTAATGGAGAGAAAAGGGCTACTGCCCAATACAGATTACAGAATTTGATCAATTTCAATTGTCCGATTTAAAATGTTGTACTTTTTTTGTGGTTTCTTTTAGTATATAAAGATTGTGTCCAAAGTCTCGGTTTTGGCTGGACAATATGTGATGGTTTCACACGACGATGACATCTAGTGAAGGAAATCAATCATAAATTGAGAATTTTCATATTTTAGAAGAAAAAAGACACCAATACTCCTTGAATTAGATTTAAGATCTTATGTGATCTTTGAAAATTTAATTTATTCAAATGAGAACTAGAGACCTAGTTTGGCTCGCAGACTAACAAACCTATCTCGAGTCAATATTTAGTGAAAATATTGACAACTTGTGAGGAAGATGGAAGATAGCGATAAAGCATGCTAGGGGTTCTCCATTTAGTACTCTAATCATAAGGTTTTCATCGTACGGTTTTGTGTTACTTCACCTGCCAGGAAAGCTCAAATGGTTATGCTGGCCTTGTTCCTAATTTCTCCAGTAAGAAAGCATTTCAAGCAGAGATTTCCTTATTTCCTGTGACACCCCAAATCCCACACAAAATCTGAGAGGGCTTGCAAAGTGATTACTTGATAAATGTGGATCCCAAAAGAATAAACTTGTTAAAATTAGAGAACTCTTCATGGATTTTTACAAGACTCGCTGCTAGTTTAAACTGCTTATTCATGAAAATAGATATATCTTCATTTTGGTCTTTTCCCCCATTTTTGGACATGAACTTCCAAAAAGGCCCTTGGGTCGGAAATTCAAGAAGTGGCTAAAGTCTCGAGGTTCAAATTTTTGGCCCATCAATTCTCTTTCCAACGTTTCCGAGCAAACCGAAAATTTTGGGGATTAATGAGGCAATGTCCAACAATTTAGTCTTGATGTCCCGGAAGGCTTGATACATGAGATTGGATTAAAATCATGGCTAAGTTCGATCAACTACAGCTTTAGTACATCTCAAACTAATATGCGACTTTTAGGAGTCACGTGTACTCAACTCATGTTTAAAATAATATTAATCTACGTTTGAGTCTCCTCGATCTACGGATGATCTCGGTTGTCATATAATTGCGAAAGATTGATCATTTGACCCTTGTCAATCTTTATGGTCTAATCGTCATCAATGGTCAAATTCTCCAATCGCGTGTGCACTTGAATCTATAGCCTTTTCCCTTTAGTTAGTATCTTATGAGTCATCAGTTTAGAGCGAGACTTAACTAATAGCACATTGATAAAACATTCATTCATATAATCTAAAATGGATCGAAAATTTAGGACGTCACACTTTATATCAATATGCTTTGATCTTGAGTATAATATTGGACTTTTGCTGAAATAGATTGCACTCATGCTATCACAATAGATAATAAACTTCTCTTGCTTGAAGCCCAACTCTTATAGGAATCTCTGCATCCACAAAAGTTCCTTGCCTCCTTAGGTGATAGCTATATACTCCGCGTCAATTGTAAACAAAGCAATACATTTTTGTAATCTTGATTGCTGCGAAACAGCTTCCCCTACAAAGGTCATCATGTAGTGTGATGTGGATTTTCAAGAATCAACATCACCGGCATAGCTCACATCTAAATAGCCATTCAACTCATGCTTCACATTTTCATAATATAAGCAAAATCTAGAAGTGCCTTTAAGATATTTCAAAATCCATTTAATAGTAGTCCAATTCTCCTTACCAGGATTTGAGAGAACCTACTCACAACACTAATCACATGATCAATATCCGGTTTTGTACAATTGTCACATACACCAAACTACCCATGGCCAATGCACAAGGTATTTTCATCATCTCTTCCTTATTTTTCTCACTTGTAGGACTACTTAGCTTGAAGTGGCCAACAAATTAAGTATTTGCGAGTTTTCATATGCTCATGTTGAATCTTTTTAGTGCATTTTCAATGTATTTCTCTTAAGCAAAGTTTCTTATTCTTCCTATCACAAGTAATTTCTCATGCTAAGGATTTGCTTAGCTAGGCCTACATCCTTCATTGCAAAAGCTTTACTCAACTCATTTTTTAAGCTCTTGATTTTCTTAGCATCATGCCCAACAATCAATATGTCATCCACATAGAGTAGAAGAATAAGAAAATTATTATTTGAGAGTCTTTTCATATAGATACAAGAATGAAAGCTAGTCTTACCATATCCATGTTCTTTCATAAATGATTCAAATTTCATATATCATTGCTTTGGCACTTGCTTGAAACCATATAAGCTTTATATGCTTCTTGCATTTAGTTTCAAAACCCTTCAATTGCTCCATTATATATTTCTTCTTGTAAGTCTCCATAAAGAAAGGCTGTCTTTATATCAAGTTATTCAATTTCTAAATTCAAGCTAGTGGCCAACCCAAGAAGAACTCAAATAGAATGTATCTTTACAACTAGGGAAAGATCTCTTCAAAGTCATTTTCTTTCTTTTGACAAAAGCCATTCACTACAAGTTTAGCCTTGTATTGTAATTGTTGACTATTTTCCTCTATCTTCAACTTGTACACCACTTATTTGCAAGTGTTTTCTTATCCTTAGGCAATTTTACCAATTCAAATGTGCGATTCTCATTCAAGGATTTAAGCTTTTCTTGCATGGCTTTATGTCACTTATTCTTTTGATCACATGATGTAGCTTCTTCATAAGTTTCCAGCTCTCTTGCATTAGCAAGTAACACATACTTATGATGTTGATATCTCTTGTGAAGGTCTATGCTCTCTATCATATCTTCTAACTATAGGTAAGATCGGCTGTTCATGCTCAACTGGGTCAATGGGCTGTTTTTCGCTCAATTGATTGTTCTCGTTAAATTAGGTTATCTCAGTTGAAGAATCATCATTTTGTGAGGATTCACCATCTTCATCATTTCCATGCACTTTATCTTTGTAATTTCCACCCTATAAAATAGGAGGATTTGTACTGAAACTGAGCTACATTCTTTTTCCTCCATGACTTGTTGATGTCTTTAATGATTTGATGCTCAACGAACACCACATGTTGGCCTCGACGACTTTCTTTACAATTGAATCCCACAATTTGCAACTAAACTCTTCATGCCTATAATCCAAGGAGATATACTATTTAAACTTGTCATTAAGTTTCCACCTTTCATCTCTTAGAACATGCATGAAAGGCTTGGCAACCAATACTTTTAGATGATTCTAGGAAACATCTTTTCCACTCTAAACTCTTTGGGGAACATCCCCCTTAAGATGAACTAATGGAGAAAGATTTATTATGTCAGTGTTGTTCTCATTGCTTTACCCTAGAATGACTTAGGCAACTTCACATGAGAGAGCATACACTAAATTTTATCATTAATTGTTCGGCTCATTCTCTCCGCTACTCCATTCTACTATAATGTTTTTGGAATAGTCTCCACAAGCTTGATATCATAATTTTCACAATAATGTTTAAGCAGGCCTTTATATTCACCACCGCCATCAACTTGAACACATTTTGATTTCTTCTCGATTTCTCTTTCCACGTTGATATGAAATTGTTTGAAAGCAGCAAACATATGAGCTTTAGATTTCAAAGAGACATCTCACACTTGTCTAGAATAATCATCAATATGAATTAAATAAAGTACATCTGATTTTGTGTGTAGAGAGAATCTATGAAATGAGAATCTATATTGCTTACCTATTAGACAATGAGTTCATTCCTTCATATTTCTCTAAATTTAATGATACAAGATTCTTTCTAACGAGAGTGTCAAGTCCATCCCTACTAAGATAACCTAGTCTCATATGCTATAGGTCAATTAAGGAGTCCTCTACTGCATCTACCTCTTCTCTACTTAATTTAGCTTGCATGGTGTAGAGAACGCATGTCTTCTTATGTCACACCCCGAACCCCGAGCTCGCGGCAACCCCATTACCTTGGTCGATTGAAAGCGACGTCCCAGGACCCATCGACGACCATTCATTTGATCTTTCGTTAAGCACAAGCGGAAGACGAACCATCCCCAAACAAACAAACAATCAAACAGGGATAGAGGGATGAACAGCAAGAACAACAGCAACTACTCATTTATTCAAATTACTGGATTACCAACGGAGGATCGTTTTCCGAATTACAAGCCCGACAAAAAGGGCCGATCCATCCTCTAAGCCAAACCAAAAAGAAACTAGGCTGATCTAACCGTACACAAAGAACCCTCGGGTTCAACACCATAGTCACTCGGACCCATCGGACTCAAGCTCCGTCGGGTCGATCACTGGAGGAGCGGGGTAGGATCCTCCATTGCTGGTACGCCATTCTAGGGGCCTGAAAATGGTTAACCACGACGGGTTGAGATAAAATCTCAGCGAGTTCTTCCCCCTAAGCCCCGGTTAGTATGCCAACTCAACTCGGGGTATCTCTCCAGAACCACCCCTCACTCAACCCAACAACTCACAACCAGCAAACAACAGGCCAAACAACAGACAGGGCAACCAACATAGCAATATTCGATTCGCATGCAACCTTATCTGGTATGCCATACCCTGCACGTTCAATCTCATACAATGCAAGCAAGGCACATGGCCGTTAGATGAAACATTTCATCAATCACATGCGAATCGCATCACAAGCGATCTCACCCGGCCATTGCCACACCCCGCACGACCACAACTCATGCGTGCGTACCATAAATAATGCAATCATCACGACATTAAGAGCATGCGAATAATCAGAGCATCTCACACAACTTTCTCATGTCTCACACTCACACATGCTTCGATTATTACGACCCCTCCTCCTGGGCCACGGCACAACCTTATGGTTGGCGGTTCCTAGCTAAACCAGCTTCGTCCTCTTTACCTCGAGACACGGCGACGTCAAGGGCTCACTCCCAAGACGGCATTCCCGAAGGAGCACAGGACCCGCCCACTACCGCAGCCCCGCTACTGACAGAGGCCCGGGACCCGCCCCTATACCGCTGTCCCACATAGAACCCCTCCCTGTCAGGCATCCGACCGAAGTCAGGCGACCCACTAGCCACGGCACAACCCCATAGGGATTGGCGGTCTTTCGGCAACGCCGGGTTCTCTCATTTAATGTGATCATGCAACACATCATCAAGCAATCCATTTATATCTTTGCTTTGTCGTGAATGCAACATCGTCCATGCTCATGCGACATGCCATTTCAGATAACCCACGCAATATGTCATGCGATCACACTCGACAATTTCCAAAATTCAATCCAATCGGCATTCAATCACGCATTTCATTATCAATCACGAGTATAATTAACAATCGGCACTTCAATTAATCATAACAATCAATAGCACATCAAATTCAGACAAAATTTAGCTTCTGGATGAACAGTGCCGTGAACAGTAATAGTGAGCAGTGCTCGTGAACAGTAATTATGAACAGTGATTTTTTCGAAATTCAATTAATTAAAACATTAAATCCAAAAATTAAACAAAACATTAATTAAAACAATAAATCAATTCAATTAAAGCAAATCATGCTTAATTAAACACATAAGCACAATTAATCCCAAATTAAGCACAATTAAGCTTAATAAGCAAAATTAAGCTAATCTAATCTTAATCATTTATCTAACCACCTATCTTAGGGTTAATACAACTTAATTAAACCCCTTAAACCAAAATTAACACTAACTAACCAACCCTAAGCAAGTTTAGGCACTAAATAGGGATTAGGAGCTAAACTCACCCGTTAAGCGGGCCGGCGACACAGACGCGGCGGCGGCGATGAACCCGACACCTGGGGACCTCTACCACGATGATCCAAGGCGGTCCCGAGCTCAACACAGCAGCAACAAACTCGGATTCCCCACTGAACCTCTGAAAACAGCACTGCGCAGGAGGAAAGCGGCTGAACGGAGCTAACCGGAGCTCCGGCGAGCGGCGAGCCGACGACCAGCGGCTCCAGGGGGTCAAGGGAGAGTTGCTAGTGGCTGGGATGGGCGGTGGTTGGGTTGAAATGGGAGGAAAACAGCGGCAAAGGCTAAACAGAACAGCAACAGGCGCTACAGTGACGGTCCGGCAACAGCCGGCTTCCGGCTGCCGTACGGATCGGCCGGAGGCTCTTTCCGGCGATCGGCCAACGCTATCTGAATGGAAATTCTCTTCCGAACACAACGGCGGGTGGCACGAGACGAAATTCCAACGGGAAGGGCATGAACAACTCATTTTCGGTGAAAGGTCAGAACTGAAAAACTGAAGGAAGGAAAGGAAATAAGGGGAGAGAAGGGTGTGCGGTTTGGGGAAGATGAAGAGGAGAGAGAGAGTGAAGTGAGGCTGAAGATAGGCCTCAATTAAGGCCAATTAATGCTTGGCTCAAGTTCCCAAAAACATGACATCATCTTCTCTCTCTTCCTTTTTGACTTTTCTTCAAAATATCCAAAGGCATTTTGGTCATTTCCACCTTGCACATTTCCCAATGTGCCCTTGGGCTGAAAATGAAGGGCGGGCCTAGGAAACAGGCTGAAAAATGAATCGGAACGGGCTCGGGAATTTGTTGGGCTCGAATCGGTTTAGGTTTAGACAATGGGCTAGGACGGGTGAGGGGTCGGTTGGGTCCAATGGGCTCACTTGCTTGCCTCGGGCCTTCCATGGCGGCTGTCCCACCTTGGGCGTGAGGCCCACACTGACCTTGCCCGGCCCACGTCCTCGTAGGCTCGTTTCCTCAGTCCAAAAATCCATTTTCCAAAACTCGACTCAACTGACTCTGTCGACTGTCTAAGAAGCATCGTCCAAAAGTCCTTCTTGAACGTTCCTGAAAATTCGAAGTCCAATCTTGGATTCACATGCCTTGTCAATTTCGCCCGAATGCCATTTTGGTACTACTCAGACTAACAGGCAGCTTTGAGGATTCATGCGTAACTGACTCGTGCCAATTCACGTTCAAGACTTCTCGACACATGGACGTCCTTGACTACATGAAATTGCAAATGATCGATTCTTATTTCAAAGTACACGATTATCAAGGATCGACGTAGGGCCGTTCGCGGGTTCGATAACAGTAGACAGAATCACCCGTCGTCCCATTATTTCTGTCCGCGAATCGACTTCTAGTCGTCCCTGAAATCGGCTTGCATGACTATAGGATCATCCTTACGCAAGTCTCATGGTCGAGTCGTTTTCCTAGGTCAAGTTCTTTAGTCACACGAGTTCTGTCCTCATTAGCCTTTCCCCTCAAGGCCAGTATCTCGAGAGTGATTAGTTCCGAGTGAGATCGACCAACAATGCATTGACGAAATTCACGTTCAGTCATCCCTTAAAGGACTCGAATTTCAGGATGTTATATCTTACCCTTAGCCATTATCATAGAATCGTTAATCAATTTCCATTTGCCATCATAGAAGAAATTGTAACAATTATCATCATCTAAGACACATGTGGAGATCAAGTGAAGTCGTATGTCCAAAACTTGTCTCACATTTGTCAAAGGCAAATTACATCCAACACTGGTTTCCCAATAAAAATCTTCCATGCCGATAACCTTGAAACACCAATGTTTCCCATCCTAACACAATCAAAATCACCATTGTGTTAGGAAACAAAGTAGTCACGTTGTAAAATGACATGAAATGAGCCTATAGAATCAACAACCCAACTATAGTTTTGGCATGTAAGGTTCACACAATCATTGTCATTAATGAATACAATATCACCATCAAATGCAATTGCAGTTGTAACCTATTTCTTTATTTCTTTTGATTTCCATTTTTATCATGGGATTTATCTCTTTTGGCAACCGACACTCTTTGATATAATGTCCAATATTGTCACAATTATAACATGTTACACTCTTTGGCCTTAATTTTGACTGTCCTCTTGGCTTGCCTCTTCTATCATTACATTGGCACTTCCTTGATTGATTTCTCACCCTGTTTTCTATGATAAGAGCCTCTGATTTAAAAGTATAATTCAAGCCTTTTCTCTTTGTTTCTTCATTTATCAATCTTTCTTTAACCATGCTTATAGAAGACACACCAAAATGAGCCGAATTATTTAATGTCACAACCAGTGTCCCAATTAGTGGGAAGAGTACCAAGCAATAGACATGATTGCAATTCATCACCAAAACCAATTTCAAGATTTGTCAATTGATTTACAATGTCTTGAAATTCACTCAAATGTTCTGACATACTACTCCCTTCTTTTTTTCTCAAATTCACAAGTCTTTTAACTGGAAAAACTTTATTTTGTGGGGTTCACCCCTCATAGAGATCTTGTAATTGCTTTCACAAAGTGATCACTTTCGTCTCTTGAACAACATGACGAAACACACTATCATCAATCTATTGTCGGATAAACCCAACCATTTTCTAATTTATTTGCTTCTATTCTTTGTCTTCCTTATCTCCTTCAACCTCATTTCCCTTAACAAGATCAAACAAATCTTTACAATATAACATGTCTTCTATCCAAGGCTTCGAAATGGAATAATTCAAGGCATTTAACTCAAAAATAGTGCTACTAGTTTCCTCCATTTAAAACTAGAATCTCAATACTAGCTCTAATATCACTTTGTTGGGGGAGAACGGACGTAAAAATTCACCAAGAACTAATTTAATCTAGGATAAAATCTCCCCCAAACTAAACCGACTAAAATTGACTCAACCCAATAACAACTAGTGATATAAAATGCCAAAATGACAAGGAGACAGACAATAGCAACATAAGGATTCAATGTGGAAACCAATGAGGGAAAAATCACCGACCACTAGGAAACTTCCATTAATCACCAAGAATAGTAGCATATACAATGTGTTCTCTAGTCACACAGAGACTCAACATCACTAGAAAGGTGGATTAATATAAATGGAGTACGAAAATCCTAATTGCGATTGGAGAATTCGAAGGAGGTTCTTAATAAATGAAACTGCTCAACTTGTAGCCCTTCGTCTGATGAACAACATACTCAAATTCGAACTAATTCCATTAACGTTTGACCTTCAAAATGGGACTACAAAAGTTGCACCCCCTTTTTTCTTTCCTCTCCCATGTTCTCTTGGTGCTCTTGGTGAGTGTCACGACCTATTTTTTCCGTCCCAAGGGGGAAAAAAATTTATATATAGGTTTAGGGATATTGTCCAAGAGATGAGTCTGGGACCCTCATTAGACACAGGCTCTCTTAAGCCCGTACCCCGCGTGACATTGGGTGTTCATAAAAATCTTCTAATGAGGAGTCAACACTAGCCTATTGGGGTCGGCTAGAAATCAAGCGAGACATGGGAGCATGCCTCACTTTTTACGCAACCAAAGAATCTAGGATCGGTGACTTGATTACAGCAATTAACCAATTAGTGCCCTTTCGGTACCTAATATTGTTCACAAAAAGACTTTTGTCAGGCAGTTTGGATTGATTTTGGAATTATCCACTAACATGTGAGGTGATCATGCGGGTGCGCAAACATCAAAATAACAATTAGCAACATGAGGAAAGTAGTAAATAAATTGCAGGAGAGAATAAATGCCTAGCATCATTAAGAGATGAACAAATGACGGTCCTAATTAGACTGAGGGGGAATTATAATCACCGCATCGTAAGCGTGCAATCAAGGGCAATTGTATCCGAGGATATTAGAATCCTAAGGTAAAGCCATGCATGCTTGTTCAATTTTAAGCATAATCTTATGTCGATGATTTTCCCACACCCTTTTAAGAGAAAATTTTCCAAGAATTATTTTAAAGCTTTTTAGGGAACTCTAAAAAAAACTTGGAATTTTTGGGATTTTTGAATTCTTATTTTTTTTGGAATTTTTATAAATTTTCAAGTTTCTGAATTTTCCATGAATTTCTAAAATTTTGAATTTTTTAATGATTTTTTTACATTTTTTTATGATTTTATGAATTTTTGATTTTTTTATATTTTTTATATGAAAAATAATTCGGACCAGGTCAAAAGACCCGGCCCTACTAAATCGACTCAGACCCTGTCAGTCCGAGCCGGACTACAAAAGACCAGGTTGGCCCTAAATTACTAGTTAACAAAAAGGCCCGCGACAAATTCAGCCTAACGTGCACAAGCCCGAGGCGAAGCCCATCTCCTTGTTTTTTTTTTTTATGTTTTTTTTTCTTTTAATTTTTCCTATTTTTTTATTCTTTTCTTTTGGTCTTCTTCTTCTTCGCGTTCCCTCACGCCCGAAGCTTTGCTCCCTACGACTCTTCTTCCCAAACTGACGCCGAGCGCCACCGCGAGTCCTCGTCGGCCCTTGGGAGGTCACCATGTCGTCGTTTGGTGTCGGCCATTCCGTCGTTGGCCACTAGTTGGCTGGCATTTTGAAAGTCGCCGGATTGACGCCGGCGAGATCTAAACGCCTAGACCGACACACCCAGCCCAGGACAACCCATTGAAAAGCTAAGAAAACGCCTGAAGTGGTGCGCAACAATGGTATAACCCCTGGCAACACAGAAAAACCAAAAGCCGAGCTCCGGTCGAATATTGAGTTCGGTTTCTTCATTGAGGCATTTCGTCAAACAGTTAACGGGCACTACCAAAAGGTGGGTTACAGACTCAAACAAGGCATGTCGGAACACATGGTAACGTCGACGAGGGATCACCAGGGCCGAAGCTCACGTAAACTGGTCGCCGCGAGCTTTAGCCCGGCGTTTTCCAGAAATAAGACGCCGATAGTTAGGGAACTTACCTCATTCGGAGGAAGAGCCGCAGTAGGCAATGGCAGGTGGATGGGCCTCCGGCGATGACCAATCGCTCCCTCGAGCTCGCCTTCTCCCTCTGGTTCGCTTTCTCACACTTGAACTCTCTCTCGGTCCCTAGGTCTTTTGGTCTCTCCCCTCTCCGTTTCTCAGTCTCGAAGCTTTTTAAAGCCAACGGCAAGCGTGCCTGGCTCCTGCCTTGCTAGCCTGTCGACTGGCCTACCCCCCTGACTCGCGGATCATGCCAAAGCTGCTTCCCCCAATCCACCAGCAATTGTCCTTCCCTTTTTTCTTCTTTTTTCAGAAGACGTTTTGCGCTAGGGAGGAGAGGGGAAGAAAGAGCGGGCTGGGCCGAGAAGGAAGAAAAAAAGGAAAATGGTCTAAGCCCGTGTGGGGAAAGGGAAAGGAGAAAAGAAAGGGGGCTGAGCAGGCCCAGCCTTGGCCCAGACCCACTACTTTTTTTTAATTAATTAATTAATTTTAAAAAATTGTAAATTTTTTTGATAAATTTTAAAACTAGTAATGCAAATGCTCCTAATGTCTATATGCGATGCAATTTTAATGAAATTTTTTTGTCAATGAGTTAGAAATTAATCCCTAATTTTTTGATGCGATTAATAAACAATTAAATGAGTTGCCAAAATTTAAGTGTCAATAGCTACATCTCTTTGAATGGGAGCTCGAAAATGTTTATTTCAAAAATAAGAGACACCTAAATTTTGTCCATGGACGATGACGATTGGGGGCTGCGGATGAGAAAACGATATGAAAGGATGATCTTACTTTGAAATGTCCCTCAACTGAGATGAGAAAGTCTTATTGTATGGTAACTAGTTTTGACTAGAAGAGAGGTCTCACCGGATAAAAACAGGTTTCGACTGGGAAGGAGATCTCACCGTGTAAAAACGGGTTTCGACCAGATATGATAGTCTCACCGTGTAGAAACGGGTTTCGACTAAGAATAAGGTCTCACTGTATAAAAATGGATTTCGACTGGATGGGAAAAGTGTGGTTTAAGGAGAAACCAATAAATCGTGTGGTTTAGGAAAGACCACCAACCTCGTGGTTTAAGGATAGACCCACTAATCGTGTAGTTTAAGGATAGACCCACAAACCATGTGGTTTAGGATACACCACCAACCCCGTGGTTTAAGGGTAGACCACCAATCGTGTGGTTAAAGAATAGACCCACGAACCGCGTGGTTTTGGATAGACTACAAACCCCGTGATTTAAGGGTAAACCACCAATCGTGTGGTTTAAGGATAGACCCACGAACCGTGTGGTTTTGGATAGACCACCAACCCCGTGGTTTAAGGGCATACCACCAACCGTGTGGTTTAAGGATAGACCCAAGAACTGTGTGGTTTCGGATAGACCACCAACCCCGTGATTTAAGGATAGACCACCGACCATGTGATTTAAGAATAGACCCACGAATAGTGTGGTTTTGAATAGACCACCAACCCTGTGGTTTAAGGGTAGACCACTACCGTGTAGTTTCGGATAGACCACCAATCATGTGTTTTAAGGGTAAACCACCAACCATGTGGTTTCTAATGACCACCAACCCCGTGGTTTAAGGGTAGACCATTAACCGTGTGGTTTAAAGATAGACTCACGAACCGTGTGGTTTCAGATGACCACCAACCCCGTGATTAGGGTAGACCACCGACCGTATGGTTTTGGATGACCACCAACCCCGTCGTTTAAGAATAGACCACCAACCGTATGGTTTAAGGATAGACTCATGAATCGTGTGGTTTCGGATGACCACCAACCGTGTGGTTTAAGGGTAGACCACCAACCCCATGGTTTAAGGGTAGACCACCGACCATGTAGTTTAAGGATAAACCCACAAACCATGTGGTTTCGAATGACCACTAGCCTCGTGGTTTAAGGGTAGACCACCGACCGTGTGGTTTAAGGATAGACCCACGAACCGTGTGGTTTCGAATGACCACTAGCCTCGTGGTTTAAGGGTAGACTACCGATCGTGTGGTTTAAGGATAGACCCACGAACCATGTGGTTTCGGATGATCACCAACCCCGTGTTTTAAGAGTAGACCAGTAACCGTGTGGTTTAAGGATAGACCCATGAACTGTGTGGTTTCGGATGACCACCAACCCCATGGTTTAAGGGTAGACCACGAACCGTGTGGTTTAAGGATAAACCCACGAACCGTGTGATTTCGGATGACCACCAACCCCATGGTTTAAGGGTAGACCACGAACCGTGTGGTTTAAGAATAGACCCATGAATCGTGTGGTTTCGGAAAGACCACCAATCCCTTGGTTTAAGGGTAGACCACCGATCGTGTAGTTTAAGGATAGACCCACGAACTGTGTGGTTTCGGATGACCATTAACCCCATGATTTAAGGTAGACCACCAATAGTGTGGTTTAAGGATAGACCCACAAACAATGTAGTTTTGGATGACCACTAACCCCGTGGTTTAAGGATAAATCACCAACCGTGTGGTTTAAGGATAAACCCACGAATCGTGTGGTTTTAGATGACCACCAACCCCGTGGTTTAAGGGCAGACCACCAACCGTGTGGTTTAAAGATAGACCCATGAACCGTGTGTTTTCGGATAACTCCATGGTTTAAGGGTAGATCACCAATCGTATAGTTTAAGGATAGACCCATGAATCGTTTTGAGAATACATGATTTTACTGGGGGAACAAGACAAGATCAACTTGAAAGAAGTGTCATTAGAGACAATCCATAAAAATATCAAAAATGAGAAAGCGTTGATTGCATGAGCAAATTGAGCTAATTCAATTATTTGGTAAATATATGACATTGCTTGGTATTGCAAAATTGTCATCGAGTTTGGAAGATATCGTCAATTCTCAAATTCCTTTAGAAGAAAAGTCTATAACAAAGTGATCTTGATTTATGAGAAAGAGTCATTAAATATGCCAAGCAATGACTCTTAGTCGAAAAAGGCTTCTCACATCTTCTCAAGAAAATAACTATTTGATCCCATCCCTTAATGTGGGAAGCATAGCTGATCATTGGGGCTATCTCACATAACCTATGTCAAAGGTTTTGAGAATCATTCACAGTAAGTACACATTGACCAATCTAAGAGATCTTTTAAAAGAGCCATGATGTGATTTGGTTAAGATTTCAACAAATGATAAGCATTATTGGCTATGTAGTGAAATAGTCATCGATCAACATCTTCACCAGGTTTACAAGTCGAGAAACTTTATGAGATAAGACAACTTTGCCCTAGCTTTTTTAAATGGTAGCATGTTTGAGAAGTCCTTACTTTCACTCGAGTCATCCCAGTCTGAAGAGACTTCAGGAAAGGGTTGTAATGTTGGTTCGGTTATAGGCTCAAAGAGCTTAGAATTTCCTTTGAAGAAGGGTTTGAGAGTTGGTGATCATCATGATATTATTACCATTTATCCAATTTCTTCGAAGGCACTTGACTTTGGAAATCTAACTTTGTATCGAAAGTCATTTGGCTAACTAAACATCTTAACATGAGAGATTTGCTCTTTCATCTAATGGCTTTTGCATTTGCAATGATTTTCTTTTCATTGCAAGCATTTCACCTTTGCCAATTTTTCCTTCACAAGAAAGTTTTTTTCGATGCGACTTTTCTCGCTTTTTTTTTTTTTTTTTTTTTTCATTCATCATTTTTTTTAAAACGGGCATTGGCCTTGCTTTTACCAAGCACACTGCTTTTTCATGCCCCTAATTTTCATTGAAAATTTTTGGAGCTCTTAGGACTTTTGAGACACTTTCCACATTTTCATGTAAATGCCAATTGCCTTGATAAATCATATGCCTTGCCCTAGTGGGGGGGAGATAATCACCATTTGGGCTTTAGAAATGAATGTTCAGGCTTGAGTTGGCTAAGCAAAGGGCATAAGTGTTTAGGTAGAGAAATGAATGCTCTTCTTCATTTTGGGATACTTCGAGCTTCCACAAAAACTCGCCTAAAGCTACTACAAAAGATTGATGCAAGTGAGAGCAAAGTATTACTTCTCCTCTTTCTTCTCCAAATTGCCCCATTGTATGGTAGTTCTTGACATGGATATTTTGTAGAAAATTCTTTGAATTTAAAGGCTTAAATGGACAAACTATTGTCACCTGCGGTGTGTAGGGCAACAGAAAGAAATTCCATTTTTCACTTTGATCCATGTACCACCTGCGAATGAATCCATTGTCCTTAAATGATATGGCTTTTTGTTTTTTGCTTGACTCTTAAAGTGTTTAGAGGACGTGTTTGGAAATGGGTTGCCTTTCCTCACCCTAAGTGTTTCTCACTTGGCACGATCAACATCCCAATTTCAATTGGTCAAAATCATCTAAGTAGATTAATCTCCATGGGGAATTTTGATTCAAAATGAGTGATCCACCAAGTGGATAGACATTTTTGAGATAAAAAAAGATGTTCAAAGACTTTGTGGAAATTTTTTTTCAATTTCCATTTTTTATGTTTGTTTTCCAGGAAAACGCCAAAGATTTTTTTTTTTTTTTTTGAGATGGAAATTATCCATTCATTTTCCTTCTAATTTTGAGAAGAAGGGTACTTACCTATTACAAGGTGACACAACAACCCTGTAAACAATAGAAGCACACAACAACCTGTGAGCTATGGCCCGGCGTTTTCCAGAAATAAGACGCCGGTAGTTAGGGAACCTACCTCGTTTGGAGGAAGAGCCGCAGCAGGCAATGGCAAGCGAACGGACCTCTGGCAACAACCAACCACTCCCTCGAGCTCGCCTTCTCCCTCTGGTTCGCTCTCTTACACTCAAACTATCTATCGGTCCCTAGGTCTCTTAGTCTCTCTCCTCTCTGTTTCTCGGTCTCGAAGCTTTTTAAGGCCAATGGCAGGTGTGCTTGGCTCCTGGCTTGCCAGCCTATCGACCGACCTGCTCCCCCGACCCACGAATCGCGTTGGAGCTACTTCGCCCGATCTGCTTGCAACTGTCCTTCACTTTTTTCTTCTTTTTGTAGAAGACGTTCTACGCGAGGGAGGAGAGGGGAAGGAGTAGGCTGGGTTGAGAAGGAAGAAAAAAAGGAAAACAGGCCAAGCCCATGTGGGAAAAGGGAAAGGAGAAAAGAAAGGGGGCCGAGTAGGCCCAGCCCTGGCTCGGACCACTATGTTTTTTTTAATTAATTAACTTTAAAAATTTTTTTGTAATTTTTAGTTTTTTGATAAATTTTAAAACTAGTAATGCAAGTGCTTCTAATGTTTATATGCAATGCAATTTTAATGAAATTTTTTTGTCAATGGGTTAGAAATTAATCCCTAATTTTTCGATACGATTAATAAATAATTAAATAAATCGTCAAAATTTAGATGTTGAAAGTGAGTTCTCCATTTCACTCTTTTCTCTCTCCTCTTCTTAGGCACACTTTTGCACCAACAGCCCCACCTTTTCTTCCTTTTTGCCTTTTGACCTCTTCGTTTTCTTTTTGTTTGTTTAATTATATTGGCTAGGCCCTAAAAATGAGGTGGACTCGGCCAACATGCCACGTTTGACCAAAACCAATTGTTATATCAAATCAAGACACATGCACGCTAAGGAAATGAGATGCCCAAGTTCAAAGGGAGACACCGTACGATTGACCACTCTGAGGCATTCCATAATACAAGCCATGGGAGGGATCAATCTTTAAAAGGAAATGCTAGCTTGGTGATTCAGCTCGCTAGGCGTTGGATGGTCCATGATAGATGCCAATTGTCTTAGACCAAGATATCCGACTCCAGGAGGAGAGGCCCTGCATATCCATTCACTTATCCGAATAATCTGGAAAAGGATTTCACACATTGGTTCAATGACTTTATATCATTTCTTTTGGGGAAAATTGTCCAAGAAATCCTAAAATTATTGCATATTTATCAATTCAATCCTAAATCTTTTAACTATGAAATTGAGTTATAAATTTTTTCATGTTTTGTCAATTGAGTCAAGGTGGCTAATTTTGACTGGAAATAGCTAATGTGGGCATAGATGTGTTACATGTTATGGTTGGCTCTAATGTGAACAATTTTTCATCATTTTTCAAATTATTATTTATTTATTTTCTACTCTTTTCCTTCTTTACTTTTTTTTTTTTTTTTTGCCCTTTTCTGTTCTTTTTTTTTTTCTATTTTTCCCTTGGCCGGCTAGTGCCGGGCCTTGTTGATGGCTAGCATCCTAGGTGAGGGTTGCCCTTGCTGGCCTACACCTAGGCTCGCCTAAGGCAGACAACGACTGTGCAAGACTTCAATGAAGTCCATACAAATGTGTAAGACTCCAGTCAAATCCTCATACAATTGCAAGGGGACAAATCCCTTAGGACAGGGTAAACTCTCCTTATGCAAATGTGCAACTACCTCAGGAGATGTGGATACAGAATCACCCGCATCACTAGAGCCCCTAATGAGGAGTCATATCAAGAAGGTTTTACGGGAAGGAACAACTCCATCGTCACATATTGACAGAACAACAGTCAGGAAAGCACATCAGACTTCTGAGATTTTCCAAGCTCCGAGAGCAAAACGCACGATGACCACATAATTCATATGAAGACATCAAAACCTGACACTATAGGCATACATGTGTAAGTATATATTTAACCCACATGCTGACTAAATTGACGTGATATTTGATCGACCGCATAAGGCCCTCTAAACAATTGTTCTGCTGAGAATTGGCCAAAAAAATGGTCAAGCTAAAGCCAGTTTCCATACTTTAAGTGAACAATTGCCTCGGAGCCTTTCTGGAACCTCAACAATTAAGCAGAATTTAGCCTTCAAATTTGATTAAGCAGTGGTTGATCTAGACATTCTTTCCTCGGCTATTCTTCTGCTTCATCCATAGCCTGATTTCGCTTCTTCAGACTCAACCAGGAAAATCTCATAGTCTGAGAGAAGCTTGTCCTTCCTAGACTTCACTTCCTCCGTCTTTCTCTCGAGTTCTTCCTCTTCCTTGGCGAGGTCATCCATTAAGTGCTTATGCAAGATGTGAGTCTCATGGGACTCTTTCACAGCAGAGAACCTTTGATCCTTTTGTAGTTTTGCAGCTCAAACTCAGCATTGCCCTGCTCAAATATTAAGAAATTTGAAGTGATCTTTGAGATTGACCCAAAATGTCTTAATTGCTATTTGTTGCTCTGAAGGCGATCCAGATCTGGCTGAACGTGAAGTTGATAGTACCTCAAATAGCCTCTCTTTCATATTTAATTTAAAGAGAAGTAAAAGGCATTCCTTCAAGGACTGCATGCGTAGCCTTCTCAACTTCTTCTAAGGTAGGAATTTCAGTCCTCAGGGCACCAACTTGGTGGCACGAACTTGATGCTTCACCAGCACCATTGGACTCGGCAGCATTGATGAATTCCTTTAAACCCGTAGAATAGGAGTTAAAGCTATAAACTGGTCTAGCTGGCTGAGTTCTCACTGGAGGGGTAACTGTTAAGATGCTAACTTCGGCTGCCCAGGTTAATCATTCAAAGCATCTACTTTTCCTAATTGTACAATTTCACAAGAAAGTTCAGATACTCCTTGCAAGTCCTCCACATAATATAAATCCATTCAAAATAGACTCCATATGTGAACTTCTACCCAAACAAGACTATCCAAAAGATATCTTCTCATTTAGACCTAATGTCACCAGAAGTCGTCCTATAAAGGCGTTCCTCAGGTGCCTCTGTTATGAGTACCATGTTCTTATATTGGGTATGAATATATTACACGAGTCTACCTCTAGCTTGGACATAAAAGTTTACTTCGGACAAAAACTCTAGAATTAAAAGGCCTCATGGAACAAGATTGTGTTGTAGGTAAGAGCCCTAGACTGCGATAGATGAAGTTCCAAAATCGAAAGTTCCAAATCCCACGATTTGTGTTGTGCCCAAAAACTCCAAATTGAAAACCCGTGGATCAGCTAAGGACATGATGAATATCCACGTAGCCGAAAGCCCTTTTCCAGATAACTACGGATATAAAATATGCTTTAGTTCTCAGAACATAATATAATGTTTTAATTCTAACAACCAAAACCTAAAATCCCTTTCATTGTTGTTTGTTTGGACAAATTGAAACCATAGGTTTTTTTTCCTCTGTAATTATCGATAACCTCGCTGTTAGGAAAATCCCTTATGATATTTTGAAGATGACAAAATAAATCAAAGGCTACTAACGTATGCTTTTGAGTCTGGATGAAGCAGATGCAGGAACTTCAGTCTGACAGATTCTGAATCTATCCATACCAGACGGAAATTTGAGTCTGACCATACCAGACGGAAATTTAAGTCTGACCGTACCAGACTGAGATTTTAAGTCTGAACGAACCAGCATCGAAAATCTATGCGGACTCGAACTTTGAGTCACCGGACTCGAATGAAACTACAGGATAAGATCACCAACGGTCAAGTATTTCACTTACTTTATTTATATTGATTCTGTTGTATCAAACGATTGGCGGATCAATCATTGGACAACTTCCAAAGAAGAATAGAACACTTATGGAAGCCCTGATTCTGATTGTATGGGCGAACAGAATCCAAGGGGATCCAATCTACCTCCAACGGTCAAAAAGACTTGCCTTATAAAGTCTGTCTAGGAAAGGGAAAACGAAACTCTCAAGGAAAGAGCCAACGGTCGAGTGTGGCTTAGAGAGTATATAAGGATAGGATGAGACCTAGGAGACTAGGGTGGATAAATATATTCCAAGGTTGATTCAATTCTTCATTAGTTGTCTGAAAAAGAGCGAAACCGAGTGATCCTAGTGAATTACCAAGAAGAGTGACTTTGTGAGACATATCATCACCAAGTGCTAACACTCAAGAGTGTGTAATCACCTTTGATCATATAGTGAAATACAGCCTATTGGCTGATCGCCTGGAGAGTGGACGTAGGCTTGTCTAAAGCCGAACCACTATAATTTGTGTTTGCAATCCTCTTCACTCTCTCTATTTAAATTCTGTTTGTGTATTACAAAAGATTGTTATTGCTTGCGCATAAAATTCATCTACACCTATTCACCCCCTCCTCTAGGTGTTAATACTAGTTGTAACAATTGGTATCAGAGCCTCGTGCTCAGTATCTTGAAGTGTTTATTACTTCAGAGCTAAAGATCTTTCATGGCTAGTATTTTTGCACCAGGTCTGATTGAGGGACGAAGCATCACCAGACCACCTTACTTTGATGGGAAAGAGTACAATGTCTGGAAAAATAATATGAAGGCATTCCTAAGATCTAAGGATTTGTTGGAATGGGACGTTGTTGAGAAAGGAATCAATCCTAATGTTGCATCAGCATCTACTAGAAAAGAGGATGGCGAAACGCTTCAATCATCTGTCACTCTATCTCAAAAGGAGATAACAAAAAGAGAAGCTTTAGATGCAAAGGCTATCTATTCTCTTTATTGTGCCTTGTCTCCAAATGAATATAACCGAATCTCTTCTTGTGAAACAGCAAAAGAAGTGTGGGATAGGCTGCACGTTACTTATGAAGGGACGGATCGTGTAAAGGAGACCAAAGTCAATATTCTTCTCGGGCAATATGAATCATTCAAGATGAAGCCAGGAGAACCTATTGGAGACATGTTCAGCAGATTCACTGAAATAGTGAATGGACTTGCATATCAAGGACAACCAATCTCAGGACCCATGAAAGTGAATAAGCTTTTGAGAGGATTATCGAAGGATTGGAACAACGTCAAAACTTCCATCTGCGAAACATTGAGGATTTCGCCTTTATCTGTTGATGAACTTATTGGAACTTTGCAATCATATGAAGCAGAACGTATAAATGACGAAGATCCAGAAGGTAAGAAGTTAATTGCTTTAAAATCTAATGCTGATTTTGATGAAGCAGCTTCTGAGGAAGATGAAAAAGATGACGATGAGGAGATGAAGTCGTTGATCAAAAAATTTGAACAAAAAAGAGGCAATTCGAAAGGGAAGAAGTCCACAAACGAACCCGATTGTCTTTTATTCAAGAAAAGGAAAGGGAAATTCGAAAAGAAGAATAAAGCTTTGAAAGCCAAGACGTGGAGCGACATTGAGTGTGAATCCAACGATGATGAGAATTTATGCTTAAAGGCGGACATTGAATTTGAAGAAGACGAGGTAACATGTTCAAATCTTATTCTTGATGATGATGATCCTTTTGAAGAGTTATGCGCAAAACATAAGAAAGCGTTGAAGAATATCTCTAAATTGAGAGAGAAAAATTCTACAAGTGAGATCAATAATAATTTTCCAAAAGTAAATGAGAGATTGCGGCACAAACCTTCGATCCACCATTATCGAAGTCATTTTGGTAAGCAATTTGTGAAGCCTATTGGATCTCAATATTTTAATTGCTCGAATTGTGGTGATCATAATCACTTTAAGCAACAATGTCTACTTGATTGGAAGAAATCCAAGTCAATCAATTGGAAATTTGATGCTTCCTCTAACCGAAATGGACCCAAATTCATTTGGGTACCGAAGAAAAGATAAATTATTTTCTTGCAGGTAATAAAGGTAAGGAAGTGAGAATTTTTTGTGTGCATAATGTTCTTTCTATGCTCCAGTTGATTCAGATTTTATAATAATTATATTCTATAATTGGTTATATTATAGGAAGAATCGTGTGATATGTTTTTGGTAGTTTTGTGAGTTGGAATTTGATACGTGTGATTAATTTGATATCCTGCTTAGAGATAATCATGATTATTTGATTGGATTTTATGCTCTCTCATTCTATTATATTTTTTCAAAGAAAAAAATTTGTCTTTCAAGATGTTATACAAGATAGGAAAGCATTATTGAATTTTTATGAAAATTTCCTATTTGTGCTCTAACGTGAAGGAAGGATCCAAATTCATGGATACCGAAAAGGAAATGAGTTCATTGCAAGGAATTATACAAGGGAAGTACGTTTGCAGTCTCTGCATATCACGGTATAATCAAAGGACTTATTTAGGCGAAGATCGACAAGGATCATCTTTAATTCAATGGTATATTTTAAATATATATACCTTGGGTAAGGAAATAAAATATTTCATATTTATCATCCTGCCTTTCAAATTTCTACAAAATTTTTTACGACTCACGTGTGATCAATATTGAAAAAAAAAAAAAAAATATATATATATATATATATATATATATATATATATATATATATCTTGTCAAATATTGCACATTTTTATTACTTGATTTGGTACGTGATAAAAATGAATACTTTTGTTTTGCGTCTTGCATCAATAATATCCTTTTGAAATTTATGCTTAAGGAAATCCCTTTTATTTTGAAAGATATTATTGCATACACTTGCTATAATATTAGAAGATACTTTATATCAAGCAAGTTTGATCCGCAAATTGAAGGAAGGTATGTGCGTAATATTTTTTATTATGCAAAGATTATTATCTATTTTACAAGGATTTGCAGGTGGCAAAATATCTTTCCATATGAGGTTGGGAAAGCTTGATCCAAAATTGTGGAAATTTTTTAAGGCTCAGAAATTCTATTCATTGCACAAAATTTTCATAAATTATTGAGCAGGCCACTAATATGTCATATGAAAGGTTGAATAGCTTTGAATTGAAATTTTTTATATTATCAAATATGTTATTCAATTTATTTTGTAAGAAAGGGCATTATATATTACATGAAATATTATAACAATGCATTTGTGCAGAAAGTTTGTTAAGTTTGTGCATATTTAATTTGAGGCGAGCTTGATTGAAGAAAACAAACTTCTACCTCAAATTTCAAAAGCAAATGAATGCTGTGAATGTTGCTACTACAAAGGAAATAAAGGGACAACATTCTATTCAATGTGTGCAAGCTGCGATAAGTATTATCGCAAATACTGTCATGAGGACAGGGGGAGAAAGTGAATATAAAAAGAAATGGAGAATCGTGATCATTTCGAAAAGGCAACAAATTGAGAGGGAGCATTGATTATTATGGCAAATTTTTTGAATTGATCTTGACCCTGATTACTATGGAAAGAAAAGGTAAATTGTGTTCTACATAATTTGGTAAGTATATTATCCATTTCTTTCCTTGGCAGATTTTTGAGCTATATTGAATATTCTTTATGTTCATATCAACATGATATCTTTAAAGTTTGTGTTTCATGCTTAATACATTTTTAAAGATATTATGTGAATTTATTCTCCACGTGACACCCTTTTTAATTATTATCGCCTTTTGATTATGACAAAAAGGGGGAGAAAATATGTATATGCATATGTGCTAATTGATTTATATTATTTAGTGCATAATATTGAGCTGCAATTATTTCTATATATTCTTTTGCTCAATTTTGGAGATTGTATTATGTGCTTATGATGTTTTGATTTATCAATATATTTAAAAGCATAATTGCATATTCAGAGATTGTTTTGTCATCATCAAAAAGGGGGAGATTGTTAGGAAAATCCCTTGTGATATTTTGAAGATGACAAAATAAATCAAAGGCTACTAACGTATGCTTTTGAGTCTGGATGAAGCAGATGCAGGAACTTCAGCCCGACAGATTCTCGAATCTATCCGTACCGACGGAAATTTGAGTCCGACCGTACTGGACGGAAATTTAAGTCTCGACCGTACTGCATCGAGATTTTAAGTCTGAACGAACTGGGCGAAAATCTATGCGGACTCGAACTTGAGTCAGTCAGACTTAGAATGAAACTACAGGATAAGATCACCAACGGTCAAGTATTTCACTTACTTTATTTATATTGATTCTGTTGTATCAAACTGATTGGCAGGATCAATCATTGGACAACTTCCAAAGAAGAATAGAACACTTATGGAAGCCCGGATTCTGATTGTATGGGCGAACAGAATCCAAGGGGATCCAATCTACCTCCAACGGTCAAAAAGACTTGCCTTATAAAGTATGTCTAGGAAAGGGAAAACGAAACTCTCAAGGAAAGAGCCAACAGTCGAGTGTGGCTTAGAGAGTATATAAGGATAGGATGAGACCTAGGAGACTAGGGTGGATAAATATATTCCAAGGCTGATTCAATTCTTCATTAGTTGTCTGAAAAAGAGCGAAACCGAGTGATCCTAGTGAATTACCAAGAAGAGTGACTTTGTGAGACATATCATCACCAAGTGCTAACACTCAAGAATGTGTAATCACCTTTGATCATATAGTGAAATACAGCCTATTGGCTGATCGCCTGGAGAGTGGACGTAGGCTTGTCTAAAGCCGAACCACTATAATTTGTGTTTGCAATCCTCTTCACTCTCTCTATTTAAATTCTGTTTGTACTCTCTCTATTTAAATTCTGTTTGTGTATTACAAAAGATTGTTATTGCTTGCGCATAAAATTCATCTACACCTATTCACCCCCTCCTCTAGGTGTTAATACTAGTTGTAATACTCGCAAACACCAGAGCCACTTAAACTCCTATCCATAGGCTCTGCCTCGAGATGTGGATATAGGAACACCTGTATCACTAGAGCCACTCAATGTGGAGTCTTATGAAGAAGGTTTTACGTGAAGGAACAACTCGATCATCACATATTCACACAATCTGTCAGGAAAGCGCATCAGGATTGTGAGAATTTGCAAGCTCCGAGAGCAAAAATTGCGATCACCATGCAATTCATATGAAGACATCAAAAACTGACTCTATAGACATACGTTTATATGAATGTATTAGACTCACATGCTGACTAAACTAACATAAGATCAACCACATAAGCCCCTCAAAGCCATTGTTCGGCGGAAAAATGGCCAAAACTTATTCAAGCTAAAACACAGTTTTCATACTAAGTGAACAATTGCCTCATTGCCTACTTCAAACCTTAAAATTTTAACAGAAAAGAGCCTTCAAATATGACCAAGCACTGGTTGATCTAGATAATCTTTCCTCAGCTATTCTCTTCTTTTCCTCAGCCTCTGCTACTTTCTTCTGCTCATCTTTATAGCCCGACCTCGCTTCTTCAGCCTTGACTAGCAACATCTCCCAGTCTAAGAGGAGCTTGTCCCTCTTAAACTTCACTTCCTCCATTCTTATCTTAAGCTGTTCCTCTTCCCAGGCGAGGTTGTCCATTAACTGCTTATACAAGATGTGACCCTCATGGCTTTTCTTCATAGCGGAGAACCTCTGATCCCTTTGTAGTTTATGCAGCTCAAGCACAGCATTATCCAGCTCAAATGCTAACAAGTCGGAAGTGTTTTTATTGAAATTGGCCTCAAACCTCTCAATTGCTATTTGTTGCTCTGACGATAACCCAGTTCCAGCTGAGCTTAAAGTTGATAGTGCCTCAGATAGCCTCTCTTTCATATTCAATTTAACGAGACCCGAAAGGCATTCCTTCAAAGACTGCTTAGCCTTCTCAACTTCTAGGCCGGGAATTTCAGCAGTCAAAGCACCATCATGGTGGCATGGAATTGATCCTTCACGAACAACATTAGTCTCAGCTGCATTGACGAATTCCTCCAGACCAGTAAAATAAGAGTCAAACTTATCGGTTTGTCTAGCTGGCTGAATGTTCACTGGAGTAACTGTTAAGACCCGAACTTCGGCTTTGATCACCAAAGTGTCATTTACTAGATATCCCCCAATACGATCATGAAGCTCAGTCAATGGAATGAAATTTTTGAAACCCCAGTCACTGTCTCTTGCTGTGAAATTATGTCTTGTCCCTGCAGAATTCAGGAGACAGGGTGATGAATTCAAAAACTTCTTTCCTACAACACCAGAGCATGATACGTGGAAGAAAAATTGGAGACAATCAAGATCTATAATGTCGTATTGTACGTCAACCATAATAAGGATCGACATATGGATCATTAAGATGCGGTCAAGCCTCCACTCCTCCATCCTCTGGACCACTTGCATACCAAATTAACTCGCTACATTCCTTAATTAGTAACCTCAGGATTGTTGTCCCCGCCTGTTACAAGCTGACCCGCCTTTGAGAGGTTTAATTAATGAATACAGAAAACATAAAACGTATTCTCTCTCTCAGCTCAATATCTCTCTTTCTACTTCTACTCACCTAGTCTTTTCTCATCTGAACTCTTCTTCTTCCTCAAGTCATAAGACCAATTTCTTAGAGGGTTTGACCCAAAAGTTTAGGTTAGAATTTGACTAACGGAGGGTGGATGCACATTCACGAAAAGAATAGCATTGGTTTTTATATCACGTTAGAATGTCTGAGGCAAAAGCTAACAATAGGATAAAAGGAACATGAATACAAAAAAGCATATAATACCCATTGTCAAAGATGTGGAACAATATTTCAATAATCTAGATGCACAATCAATAAGAGAGAAACCTATATTGCACCATGATTAAAAACAAGAGATTCCAAGAAAAGTCAATCCAATTCAAGGACAAACCCATTCTAACTGAGTAAGCGTCATCGATTTGGTCGATGACACTTGAAGGAAACGGATTCCGAAAACGAATATCGAACTAATCGAATATCAATCAATCAAAAATGCGGAAAACAGCCCAAGGACACGTATAATACCGATCGGAAGGCATATCACGTAAATGGACATACCTTATTATCCACGGATTAAATTCTTCCTTTGCAACAACGAGAGTTCTTGATTTCGGGGCGAAAATCTACACTTGAGAGAGCTTTTTCCTTTTGTTTTTGTGCGGGAGAATTCTCAACGTATGAGTCTATCAAAATGTTAACTTCCCCACAACTTTTCTATTCTCCACAAAAATAACTACTTCTCTCATGGGCCCTTTCAAATGGGCTGGGCTTAGCCCATCATGGGCGGCCCATTATTAATAAAACCCATCATCTCCCACTCGCACATGGTGGGCCAAACATAACTCTCTCCTTTTTGCAAAGTTCATACAAGAAAATAATCCGTGCGACCAAAGATACTTTGAGAGCTCATTACCATGCATCTGTAGGAATACATAGTAGCTCAAATTGGGCATGATGTTTTCGAGTAGATATAGTATGCAGTACCCTAGATCAATTAGTCACATTTACATCTCTCTTGATCTCTTTGCATTTATTATATATTGTATTCACAATTATGAACTAATCACAATTGGTCGACCAGTGAATACAAAAACAGAATGTGACATCAATAACAAATTGATCTTCCTCTTTCCTTAAAACTCTCAATTTCAATTTAACTTGCTATTCTAGAAATGTCCCGTTAGATCGAATCAATTCTTGATCATCGGCAACATTCTAAGATAGCAAACATTAAATAGAAATCTTGAGAATAAGTAAGAGTCATGAGGGCACTTAAATTGAGGAATTCTTTTCCTCAAGAGTCTCACACGGCTTAAAAGTTGAGATCAAAACATTTGCCACTCTTATTGGTCGTCTTATGCATACGTAGTATGAAATACGTATTATGGTATTAACTCCTTTCCCATAGAGCGTATGTCTTCACTTAAATACCATACGGATGATAGTTCGGACATACTTAATGTCCGACTTGAGTTCACAAATCTACTCTTTCAAAGAATCCATTAGAACTCACATCGGCTCCAAAAACAGATAAAGTAAAATATGTGGGTTATTTTACTTTCGGACATAGTAAATATTATGTCCTCATTTTAACACTCAGTTAAATCGACATTTATATTTTAAACTTGAGCTCTCAATTATCACTTAGATAATAAGCTTAAAATTATCTCATCTCCATTTTTCACATAGTAAATAGAGGCGATTACTCATATGAGTGGGCTAATTTCTTATCTGTTTGACATACTTTGTCAAACATAATGCACTAGGCATTGAGATGCATAAATGTTAAATGAAACTAATAGGCATTAATAATGATAACAAATATCATCAACAAAACATTTAGGGAAAATACATTATTTAGTAAATCAATATCTATGTAGTCCCAAAGATTTTACATGACTATAGAAAACATCTTTAGGTATTGCCTTTGCCATAGGATTTGCTATCGTTTTATGTGTAGATATGTACTGTAAGTTCACATCTTTTCGTGCAACAATATCCTTGATAAAGTTATACTTGGTATCTATATGTTTGGTCTTAGCATGATATTTTGGATCCTTCGTGTACGCTATCGCTGCTTGGCTATCACAATTAACCAATAATGAGTTTGCAGCATTCTCAACGACACCTAAATGATCCAAAAATCTCTTAAGCCAAACACCCTCTTGTACAACTGCTGATAATGCCACGAACTCGGCTTCCATCGTGGACAAGGCTATACACGTTTGCTTCTTACTACTCCAAGATATGGCGCCATTGTTTAGTAAGAAAACAAATCCGGAGGTAGATTTCCTTTCATCTAAATCTCCTCCCCAATCAGCATCTGAGTAGCCTTCAAGCCGCAGATCCTTTCCTTGATAACTCAACATATAATCAACAGTTCCCTTCAAATACCTCAGTATTCTTTTAACGGCTGTCCAATGTGCTTGACCTGGATTGGATTGGTATCTGCTTACCATTCCAACTGCAAAACATATGTCGGTCTTGTACACATCATGGCATACATTAAGCTTCCAATAGCACTAGCATAAGGAACACGTTGCATTTGTTCCTTCTCTTGTGGAGTCTTAGGACACAATCTATAGCTCAATCCTTCACCTTTTACAATAGGAGTATCTACGGGTTTACAATCCTGCATACGAAATCGTTCAAGAATCTTATTTATATAAGTTTCTTGAAAGAGACAATATTCTCTTCGAACGATTTCTTAAAATCTTAACTCCAAGAATATATGCAGCTTCACCCATGTCTTTCATCTCAAAGTTGGAAGATAACCAACTTTTGACAAGTATTGACAAACTCCAAATTACTTCCAGCAATTAGTATATCATCAACATATAATGATATAATTACAAATTGATCTTTGGACCTTTTGATATATATACAATGATCCTCATCAATCATTGTAAAGTCATATGCCACTATGGCACTATGAAAACGTATATACCATTGTCTCGATGACTGCTTAAGGCCATATATTGATCTCAAAAGTCGACATACCTTTTGCTCATGACCTTTTAAAATGAAACAATTAGGTTGTTCCATATAAATCTCTTCTTCTAATTCTCCATTGAGAAAAGTAGTCTTAACATCCATTTGATGTAGTTCAAGATCCATACTTGCCACTATTGCCAGAATAAGGCGAATTGAGGTAAATCTCACCACAGGAGAAAATGTTTCCTCATAATCAATTCCTTCTTGTTGATTATATCCTTTCGCCACAAGGCGTGCCTTATATCTTTCTATTGAGCCATCAGCTTTGCGCTTTAGTTTGAGAACCCATTTGTTCCCAATGACTTTGCGTCCTTTTGGAAGATCAACCAGTTCCCAAACATGGTTTGACTTCATTGACTCCATTTCCTCTTCCATTGCATGCATCCATTTTTCCTTATCAGGGCAATTTAGAGCCTCATTTATATTATTCGGCTCATCTTCATCTCGTGGAGTAACCATAAAAGTTTCCCCTTCAATGTCTTTTTGCGACTTGTTCGCCGTATGGGCAATTGTGCGCTTTACACATTATTTTCCATTATGCTCCCACTCGGATCAGATAATGACGATATCATCCTTTTAGGTAGTCGCAGTTGAGATTGATCCGAATTTAATTCTTCACTTCTCATATTGCTCCCACTTGGACGAACTCCATCATCTTGATCCAAGGTTTCAAATAGGGAGTAGTCCTCGCCTATTTCGCCCTTTTTAGGAAATTCATTCTCTAAGAATGTGACATCTCGTGATTCAAATTCAGTTATGCTCCCACTTTCTTGCTCACCTATAAACACATACCCTTTCGAGTGTTCTGAGTATTTTATAAAAATACTCTTCTTACCTCTAGGACCCAATTTCCCATACTTGTGAGATGATTTATGTGTATAGGCAGCACAACCCCAAGGTTTGAGAAAACGCAAATCCGGTTTTCTACCTGTCCATAACTCATATGGAGTGGAAGTAACTGATTTAGAAGGCACGCGGTTAAGTATATAGGCAGCAGTTAACAAAGCGTCACCCCAAAAGGTGATGGTTAAGTTAGCTCGTGCCATCATGGACCTAACCATTTCCAATAGAGTTCTGTTTCTTCTTTCCGCAACACCATTTTGTTGAGGAGTATAGGGAATAGACAATTGTCTTTCTATTCCTTTTTCATCACACAAATTTCTGAACTCATCGATAGATATTCTCGACCTCGGTCAGATCTTAATGCTTTTATTTTCTTGTCTAATTGATTTTCTACTAAGCTCATAAACTTTTTGAAGCAACTAAAAGCCTCAGATTTATGAGTAATCAAATAGACGTGTCCAAACCGAGTATAATCATCAATAAACGTGATGAAATAAACAGCTCCATGCCTTGCCCTCACATTCATTGGACCACAAATGTCGAATGGATTAATTGCAAAGGAAATTCAGCTCTTGTCCCCTTTCCAAATGGTTTCCTTGTTGTTTTCCCAACTAGGCAATGCTCACAAGTGGGCAAATCAACTTTTTCGATATTGCCCAATAAGCCCTCTTTGGCTAATATATTCATTCGTTGTTGGCCTATATGACCAAGTCTAGCATGCCATACATTCACATCATTATCACATGAATTAGAAGACGTGAAGAGGGAATAACAAACATTAACATTACTAGAATCAACATCCAGCACAATAAAACCATCTAGAAAGTAACCACAACCATAGTAACTCGTTCCTAAAAACAAGTCCACACCACTATTATGGAAGTTCAAATTAAAACCAAACTTAACCAACACTAACACGACACCAAATTCCGACGAATTTCCGGAGCATATAATACATCATGTAGGAATAAAGTGCGTCCACCACGCATAATTAATTGGCAAGTGCCAATCCCTTTTACTTCAACTCTGGAGTTGTTCCCTACATAGATCCATTTCATTCCGGTTGGAATTCGTCGGAACTCCACGAAGGCACCTCTCGTCCTTCGCTACATGGTCTGTGGCTCCCGAATCTACGGTCCACAAAGGATCAGATTCAGTCAAAAGTACAGAACTTGATACAAAAACAAAGTTCTCAAGAATACAAGGGGTGTTTACCTTCTTTGGCTCGCTACAATTGCGAGCATAGTGACCTTTCTTACCACAATTGTAACACTTAACCCTTGACACTCTATTCATACGAGGACGGTTTCCTCTCTCACGTTGGTCAACTCTTGGTTTCTTCCCTGAAGAGCTCGCTCCTTTGCCTTTCCACCTTTTGAATAAGTCAGGATGCTTACGCTTGGAGCTCGAAGCTCCTTGTGAGCTAGAACCTGCATAATAAATATCGATTTCAGGCTTTGCCGCCAAGAGGCGATCCTCTTCTAGCTCAAGATGGCGTACTGCATCCTCAAAGGTCTTAATGTTCTCATTGTGGGTCAGGTGCACCTTCATATGCTCCCAACTTTGAGGCAAGGAACGAATCACTGCTTGTACTTGTTGTTCATCAGTCAGAACGTGGCCAGCATCCTTCAGCTCATTTATCATGTTTGACATCTTCCTTAAGTGTAGTTTCATGGACTGACCATGAGGTTTCTTGTATGAGTCAAACCTTATAGTGAGTCTGTCTCGGCTTGGTCACCGATGTATGACCAAATCTTGCTGCCGTTGCTTCCCACATCTCTTTGGCATTCTCAAAACGCCTAAACTCTCGCATGACATCATTCTCCATGCTAGTCAAGCAATGTGATGCGAGCAAGGGAGTTCTTTCTTTTCCATGCAACAAATGCATCCTTATCTCTTTTGTGTTGTGCAAAGTGTTTCCTTCTTCAGGCTCTTCCATAACCAGGTTAAGAGCTTCAAGAGCCTCTTGCTCTTCTAGCACATACTGGATTTTCATATGCCATATTTCATAATTATCACCGTTGAGCTTCTCTCCTTTGTTCAATTCAGCGACTATACTCTTAGTTGCTGAAGCCATTGGATCTGAACATATCGTACACACATGCACGAAACATTAATGCCTATCATTTATGCATCTATCTTGCATAGACAAATCATATTAATGAATAATTTCAAATAAGACTTTAGAATCAAAAGGTCACTATTGTTTCCAATCATCATCCAAGGACCTTAATTGAAATTATCATTAATATAACCTTCTATGCAAAAACAAGTTATTTGAAGCTACTTAAACTTCCATAACTACCCACAAGAATTAATAGTAATAAAAAGCAATTGACATTGAACATCCATTAATGAAAAACATTCTTACATAACATAACTAATACATTAGAAGTCACAGCAACATCAACATGGAAGAAACTATTTACATAAGATATTCATAAAACATCCTAAACAAACATAGCTTCAACTAATCAATAAAACAACCTATGAACAGGGAAAGACTTATAAAAGTGCTTTGAAAGCTTGAGTTTCTTATTTGGCACCCATGGAAAAACAGAGAGAATGCCCCTAGGGTTTCTCCCACGCACATTCATTCCCCGCCTGGTCGTATTCATCCCTAAGATCGAAGTCCTCGAGGCCTCAATCTTAAAGTATTCCCTCACAAAAGCCACTACAAGCTTTTTATAATCCGGAACCACGTTGACATCCCATGGCGATTGAACACCACTTGCCATTCCGATGGAAGAGTGTTAATCATGGATCGCACCATCTCAAAAGCTGGCATGGGATAACCTTTCCAAATTACTTTCTGTATTTTCCTATTGACCTTGCGCACGTGTACCCTTATATCACCACTTTCCCATCGATAATTAGCCAATTTAGCTATCGACCTTTGAAGTCTCCTCTTTTGTCTTCTTGAAATTGCGCGAATAGGTGTACCCATGCAAATGGGAGCCATTGTTCCTGCAACAAATGCAGAACATAAGGGACTACACATAATCCATACTGAGATTTTTTTTATTTTTTATTTAAAGTCAACTATGGTCAACGCAGGTCAACGACGGTCAACAAAGTCAACGGTCAACGAGGGTCAATGGTCAACGGATGACCGGGTCAAGTCAACGGGTCGGGTCTGGGTCGGACAAACCGACCGCCCGAATGGAAGGACGACGTCATCATGACGTCAGCCACGCGCGGGTGCACCCACGCGCGTGCGGTTACCATGCGCGTGCACAGCACGCGCGGCGGTTACCCGTGCGCGTGCGACCCACGCGCGAGCGGTTGCCCGCGCGCGTGCGACGCACGCGTATGGGAAAATGCCTCGGCGCGTGCGTTGCACGCGCCGACAACGACGACCACCTCCATCTGCGCGTGGCGGCGCGTCCAGCCACCCTCGGCGGCGTGCCACCACTCATTTTTCGTCTCGACGAGCACTACGACCTTGTGTATTCAAAAATAATTTTGACATACGAAAAGTCATAAAAGGGAAACGAACAGTGCGGGTGTCGGGATTTTTGCTCTCAATCGCTCATGATCATCAAAACTTGAATTTCAGCCATAGAAACAACTATAAACTACAGTAACAATCGGTAACAATAATCCTAGGCTCTGATACCAATGAAGGAAACGGATTCCGAAAACGAATATCGAACTAATCGAATATCAATCAATCAAAAATGCGGAAAATGTGGCCAAGGACACGTATAATACCGATCGGAAGGCATATCACGTAAATGGACATACCTTATTATCCACGGATTAAATTCTTCCTTTGCAACAACGAGAGTTCTTGATTTCGGGGCGAAAATCTACACTTGGAGAAAGTTTTTCCTTTTTTTGTTTTTGTGCGGGAGAATTCTCAACGTATGAGTAGCCTATCAAAATGTTAACTTCCCCACAACTTTTCTATTCTCCACAAAAATAACTACTTCTCTCATGGGCCCTTTCAAATGGGCTGGGCTTAGCCCATCATGGGCGGCCCATTATTAATAAAACCCATCAACACTCAAGCTGAACTTGGCGTATCTGGACCACCCTCTCGGTAACGTGGCAGAATCAGCGACATCGAGGTACAGCGACAGATGGTCCGTGTTATTCCCCTGGGGGCATACCAGAATTCTCCTGCTCAAAAAAGGATCGGGAACAACGCAAGAATTACTTGGCAACTCGATGGACATGCGATCATCAAGAAACAATGCAAAACTAGAAATAAATAGATAAATAAATAAAACAGTTTTGAAGTACCATCTACAACCGCATATTGTGAATTCTTCAGAGTAAACCTTCTTCGCTTTGTTCCCAGTGAAGTTGCTGATTTTGCACGTGTATTCTCCCCAGTGATAATCATCTGGTGCATCCATATTTTCTATATTTGGCTGCGGCTTCTGCCCGAACGACTAAAGGAAAAAACAGATGATTCTTCTGACCCGAAACTCTAATTGCGAAGAGGACGAAGAGGAGGAGGAGGATACCAAGTCATGAAGAAAACAGAAAATTGAGTCAAACGAAACGCTGAAAATATAAATAACAATTTGATCCGCATTGAAATCGGGAAAAAAAAATCAAAAAATTTACTTTTTATCTCCAAGTAGATTTGTTGAAGATTCTGCACTTTAACACGCTGATTTTTTCTTTTCGATTTGTTCCTTCTGTCTCTTACATTAAAGGAATTGGAAAACTTAAGTGGTACTCCAGATGAGTACTTGTGATGAACGTTGTTACTTTCGACTACTCTTATTAAAACTTATCATCTATTTCTCCATCTTCCTATTCGATGATCTTTTCAGCGTTTTCAAATTATTTGTAGTTTTTTGAATATTTTCTGATTTGAAAACACTTCTTTTTTCGGTGGAAGTTGAATTTCATTCTATCTAATTGGTTTCGGCATTATTACTTTTTTTCCTTAAATAGTTTCTCATGTCAATTGTTATTGATATGATCTTCTGATAGATTCTATATATAAATCTAAATTTTGAAATCCTTCAACCATATCCATTCTTGAGATTTTTATATTTAAATCAATGTCTCGCAACACTTGGATCTTTTATTTAAACAGTAAAATTTGGATAGCAATTGAAGTCAATCAAACGATTTGGACTCTACAATTCCTAGTAAAGATTATACCTGCAATCTTTTAAACATATAACAACAGAAGTGTTTAATTTAATCCTTGTTGGGGCTTTAAAGCAATTGGGTAACCCTACATATAAATGATTAAATTTACTTTCTTTGCGATCTTGGAAAATTTCCAATTTTTCCACTGCTGAGATTGCTTTTACAACGGTCTTGATCGTACTGTCTTTCCTAAATCCAAAGGTTACTCTTTTTCTTGTATTCTTGGTGTACATCTATATGTGGTATATTCTAATTTTCAGAACTTTTCAACATCCTTTGTCATTATTTTTTCAGAAGTCTAAAACTATTTTGCCTATTCAATGTATCGTGAAAAGGACCTAACATTAAACATGCGTATAATATCGACCAAAAACAAATAAGCGTCTAATAGATATTAGCCATAGCCATGTAATGTATTATCTGCCATCTATCAACCATTTATACAATTTCTGCTCCTAATACTACTTTTAATTTTATTGGGATTTTCACGGGTTACGCAACTTGGGTGATAATCAAAAGCCACGAGATTGATGATGATTATTGTTTATTGCCAAATGTTATATTTGATCATTCTATAGATAATATAGACATGGTGGCAATTCTGTAAACACTAATACTGTAAAGAGGAAAAGGGTAATAAATTTTTTTGGTATTAAAAAGGTAACAATGTTGATTTGGGATTTTCTACGAGACAGGAAAGAGATTAAGGCGGTGTTTGTCCAATCTTTTTTGGGATCTATCACATCCCGAATCTTGAGCACGCAACAACCCCTTCACCTTGGTTAAATGAATATGACATCCCAAGACGCGTCACTGACCATTCTTTTTATCTTGCGATTAAACGCATGCGGAAGCAATTCAATAACACCTAGTCAATCATAATAGGGATAGAAGAAAGATCAATAACAACAGCAGCACCATTGTTTTTATTCTTGTACTAATTAACCCTAGGAAGTTTATATACGAGTCCCTCAATCGGGTGACTTCCTCTATAGTCAACCAAAGAGACTAAATGGGGTTAATCTACTTTCTTCAACCATCGGGCGCACAAACCTGCTGCCCTCCACGATGTGCTCCAGCACTGTCCGATCTATGGCAATATAGGTGCCACAACTACAGACCTGAAAATGTTTAACAATGATGAGTGAGATATAATCTTAGTGAGTTACTGCCCTAAGTCTCGGTTAGGACACCAACTCGCCTCAGGGTTCCTAATAGGCATACGCCTTATAACAACAGTAGATCAATTGCAAAGCGACCCTCACTTTGACTTATTAACCACGTGATCTACCCGGTAAACCCCATAAGAAACAATCAGCAATCAATTGACTCACAGGCATCCTTACCTGGTCATGCCATATCTTGCACGGTATAATTCTCATGCGTGCCATAAGTAATGCAACAAGCATTTTAATCACCAAAGTGATCCACCACAGGCGAGTTGATTCGTAGCCAATCTTACATTGCCATTGCCATAGCCTGCACGGTATAACCTCACGCATGCCATGGTCAGTGCAAACAGCACATGCATAATCAAAACACTTCACAATATATTTCACATGCACTCCCACATTCACTTGTGTTCTGATTATTAATGCTTTTCAGGGCCACAACCGAACTGTTGCCGGTTTCTACTGGCATAGCTAGGCATCGCCCTCCCCCATGAGGCATGGCTATGTCATTGGCTCTCTCCCAAGATGGCATTCCCGAAAGAGCATGGGTCGGCCTCTACCGCGACTCCGCATCTGAACTCCTTTTGGGATTTTCGACAAGTCGGACTTCGTCCCCTGATTTCCCGCTAGGGTGATGTGTTCATTTACGTGACAAGATGAGCATACCACAATGATCCATTATGCAAACGTGGTACATGCTCAACATAACAAATCACTACACATTTTTCATGTAAAAATTGCGGGAAAATAATCACACGTTGTCATATAATTATTGAAAACCCGTCAAACTTTGCATGCCTTACTTTTTAGACATACTAGCCCATTTAAAATATAAAACTTGTCATATACACTCGACATCTCAGGGTTTCCCTTTTATATGTCCATAAAAATCCTTGTAAAAATTACTACTTTGGATTTCGCATGAGGCAAACATTTTTCAAGGCAATACAAGCATCAAATAGCATGGCAAATGCAGGAAAACATCATCTACACAAATGTCAAGGCATAATTATCAAAGCAATTAAGCACTTGATAATTTCAATCATCCGATCAATAGCCTATTGATCCAAGTAGCAATTCAACATGCCTTAACAATCACGAGTGCATCACATTAAGACTATAATTCGCTTATGTATGAATAGTACCATGTGAACAGTAATGTGTGAATAGTACAGCATGAATAGTGCGTGTGAATAGTACTTTATGAACAATAATTTCAAGAATTTAATGATTAAAAAAAAATTCTGAATTTCATAAATCAATAAATTATTAAAAATAAAATAGTTCTTTTTAATAAATAATGCTAACCAAAATTAACCCCATAATCTTTGATTATTCTAATCAATCACAATTAATGAGTACTAAGCAAGGTTAATGATTTAATCCAAACTAACCAGGATTAACAAACCAAACCATGCTTCAACCATGGCTAATTAACCCAACCTTGGTTAATTAACCCAACCATAATCCAACTCTAGTTAATTAACCCAACCTTGGTTAATTAACCTAACCATAATCCAACCTTAGTTAATTAACCCAACCTTCGTTAATTAACCTAACCTTGGTAATCTTTCTAACCAACACTCTTAACCTTAGTCAACCACCATTAAGACCCCTAACTAAGATTAACCATAATTAAACTACCCTAAGCAAGATTAATAGACTAATCGAGGGATTAGAACGTAAACTCACCAGGCGACGATTTCAACGACATCGGCGTGAAGGTGGCAGTGAGGGCTACACATGGCTACCTCCAAAATGTCGAGGTGGCGCTCGGCAAAAATGGGTCTTGGCGGGGTAGTTTCCAGTGGAGGTGAGAATCATGAGGGAGAGAGAGGCGCGGCTTGGGCAGCCTCAGATGGGCAGCACCACAGTGGCACGACAGCTCCAAAACAACGGCAAGGCAGCCAAGATGGCAGGTGAGGGTGGTCTGGTCAGTCAAGGGGGCATCCAAGGGGAAGAAACAAAAGGAAAACAAGAGGAAAAGAGAGAAAATGAGGGAGAAAGAGAGGGGGCAGGGGGCTGGATGCCCAAGGAGAAGAAAGAGGGAGGAGAGAGAGAGGAAAGAGAGCGAAAAGACGAAGACTTTTCTCTCTTGAAGCCTCCCCCAATTGGCTTCATCAATTTTCCCCAAAAATCCATCATTTCCCTTGACTTTCTTGCATTTTGTCCTCCAACATTAAATGCCACTTCTAGAAGGGGTAAAATGGTAATTTCTCAAAGTATAGTATACTGTACTATACGCATATATAGGCCAAGATTTTATACGGGCTTGAATAAAACTGGTTTGGGTTCAAATTGTGAAGAATTGGGCTAGAAAATGCAATTGGGCTCAAGGCTTGAAGTTGGGCTTGCTTGGGCCCACTTGGTCTAGCTTGGGGCCCACGTGGCCGACCCCTAATAGGCGCAAGGCCCATTGGGCCTTCGGTTGGTCCATCTCCTCTTGGTTCCAATTTTTCAGCCCGTTGAATCATTTTTCGATAATTTTCCGACTTACTGATAAATTCGAGAATCAATGAGACAACGTCCAATATTTTATTCTCAACATCCTTGAAAGTTTGACACCCAAAACCGAATTGAAATTCGTGGTTAAAATTGATCAATCGCGACTTTAGTACGACCTAACTATCGGGTGGCATTTAAGGGCTCTCGCGTGTTTAACCCGTGATTGATAGCTTTTCAATCCACGATTGTGCCTATTCAAACTAGGGCGGTCCTTGATTGTCATGTAATCATGAGAGGTTAATTGCCCACGTTGAGTACAAAGCCAAAAGGAAATCGGTTTAACGTCGTTCGTAGTCAATATCGAAATTGTGCGGAATCACCCGCAATCTAACCTCGTACTTCTACCAAATCGATTTATTTCCATTCGTCAATTGGCCTGTAGCAGCGTGGTATCATCCCTCTTTAATCCTTATGATCGAGTAGCCTATCCCTGATTGAATTCGCTAGTCGTATGCGTATTGATCCTTAATTGCATTTTCGACTAGTCAGTTAACTCATGAAGGACTAGCTCAGAATAAACGTAATTGACGTCGCATTGATAAAATAATCATTTCACATACCCCGAGATGGGTCAAAATTCAAGATGTCATAGGATCCACACATTTCAATGGCCTAAAGAATGGAGAGAATAGAGAGTAGAGAACAAGAAAATCCCAACTTTGAATGGCTACACCTTTTATGTCACGCCCTGACTCTAGAGCTCGCGGTAACCCCATTTCACTTGAGGTCTATTTGTACGACGTCCCAGGTACTGTCGTCGACCAATTCATTTTATCTTGTAATTAAGCACATGCGAAAACGAACAACTCCCAAACTAAACAACAGGGATAGCAACAACAGAAGCAGAGGAAAGACAACCAGTATTTTATATATCTGAAGGTTAGCCAGCATACCAGAAAATACATACACGCCTTACTATAGGCGACAAGCTAAGGCCTACTCAAAAAGGGATCGGCCTAGCTACCCTAACCCTGTACAAGTGGGAGAAGGCTCGTCAAAAAGGAAATAGGCTACAGCTGCCTACTCACGGGCCTTAGAGGGATCGCTCTCTTTGATCCTCGGTACTGCATCATTTAGGGCTTGAAAATGTTAACCACGACGGGTTGAGATAAACTCAGCAAGTTAAAGTCCTAAGCCCCGGTTAGGAACTTCGCTCGCCTCGGGAGTTTAACATACAACCTAATCCAACTGTCAGCACAATGCAAAGAGAAACAAAAGCATAGGGCAGTTCAATAAGCGGACACAACCACAAAGCGATCCTACGACCTTGGCACACGTGACCTGCAAAAACTGTCATTTAATTCATCACGACAATAAGAGCATGCGAATAATCAGAGCATCTCACACAGCTTTCTCATGTCTCACACTCACACATGCTCCGATTATTACGACCCCTCCTCCTGGGCCATGGCACAACCTTTTGGTTGGCGGTTCTGGCTAAACCAACTTCGTCCTCTTTACCTCGAGGCACGGCGACGTCAAGGGCTCACCCCCAAGACGGCATTCCCGAAGGAGCACAGGACCCACCCACTACCGCAGCCCCGCTACTGACAGAGGCCCGGGACCCGCCCCTATACCGCGATCCCACATAGAACCCCTCCCTGTCAGGCATCCAACCGAAGTCAGGCGACCCACTGGCCATGGCACAACCCCATAAGGATTGGCGGTCTTCCGGCAACGCCGGGTTCTCCTCTTAATGTGACCATGCAACACATCATCAATCAATTCGTTCTTTTCTTTGCTCTGTCGTGAATGCACATCGCTCATGCTCATGCAACATGCCATTTCTGATAACCCACGCAATATGTCATGCAATTTCACTCGACAATTCCAAAATCCAATTTCCAATCAGCATTCGATCATGCGTTTCATCAATATTCACAAGTATAATTGACAATCGGCACTTCAATAAATCATAACAACCAAGAACACATCAAAATAAACCAAAAATTAGCTTCTGCATGAACAATGCCGTGAACAGTAATCCGTGAACAGTGATTAGTGAACAGTAAATTCGTCTGAAATTAAATAAATAAATAAAAATAAATAAACTTAACCATGGTTAACAAATTAACCTAACCATAGTTAAATTAACCTAACCATAGTTAAATTCTAACCTTGGTTACTTTAAAACTAACCTTAGTTATTTTAATTAATTAACCTTAGTTGCTTTAATACTAACTATGGTCAATTAACTAACCCTAGTCAGAATTAATTAACCAGACTAATTAACCAATCAACCTTAATTAATCACAAACACACAAATACACTAATTAACCCCTAAGCAAGATTAACCCCTAAACAAGGATTAGGAAGTTAACTTACTTGGATCGGAAATCCGGTGACACCGGCGCGTAGAGGGGGACGAGGGCTACGAGGGGTAAGCTCGGGGATGGCAACCGACGACAAACGATGACCGAAACGGGCCAAAAACAGTGCTGGTTACTGTTCACGCGGAACCAGTGCAGCTGAGCGGAAAAGGCCGAAACGGGAGGCTAACAGCGACCAGGGGTGACCACGGATGCGCAGTTGGCTTCCTAACTCCCAGGACTACACTTTGGGCGGTTGCGGCAGCTCTGGTGATGGCAACAAGGCTGTTTTTGGGCTGGAAAACAGCAAGGACAGCAAGAAACAGCAAAAATGGAAGAGAAAAGGAAGAGAAAAAGGGAGAGAGAGAGTGGCTGGGCTGGTGCACGAATTTTGGGGGAGAAAGAGGAGAGAGAAGGAGCTGCTGGTCAAGGATAAGAGCCAAGGCAAGTGGGCTTGCCACTTGCTTGAAGGACCAATCAAAAACAAGCAATAAACAAAGAAAAACAATGCCCACTTGCACAAAAGCAAAAAGCCCAAAGAGAGAAGCCCTATGGCTGGAAATGGAGGAACTTGGGCCAACTTGGGCCCCTCTTGGGCTGGGCTGAATGTGTGCAAGGCCCATTGGGCCGCCGGTCTTGGGCCGGCCCACCCGCGGGCCCGAAACCCGGTCCAATTTTCCTTTTTCCGACGCTTCGTGTCCAACAGAAAATCCCAAAATACATGAGGCGATGTCCACGTATTTAGTCTTGATATCATTGAGAAATCGGTTCCAAAATCGGATTAAAAATCGGACTAAATTGAGTCAATTTTCAGGATGTTACATTTTACGCCGGGCATTTTATTCTTTTCAAACTACAAATTTTACTAATCTCTCTACTTTCCTTCTTGTTTTGGACAATGGAAGGAAAAACTTTTAACTCTATAATTATCACTCTTCTCCAACTCAAATTTCATCTCGCCATCTTTCAATTCATTCATTTTCTCTTCGACTTCCTCCTCCCAAAAATGACTTCATGAATGGAACACGGCAGCATCTCAATAGATTCTGTCGCATCTTAGTCTTCATTTTCCTCTATTGGTTCTCGTGCAATCGATGTCTTCAATGAAAACCACTCGTATGTTTATCATTAGAGTTTCACCTATTGTCCCTTGAATCAATATTATGGTTTAAAAATTGTCCAACAGTGCTCATTGAGGCCATTCACCTAAAAAACAAAGCCAAAATGAAAATTCTCGTAAAATTAACACTCAAAATCGATCAAGATATATCACATATAAATCAACTTTATACCTCTCACGCATCATTTATCTTGAGAGACTTTTAGATATTATTGATGTAGCACACTGCTCAAGCTTAATTACTGTTTGAGAAATCTTATTGCTTCAAGAAATAAGAAAAATTATAACACCAAATCCGTTGAGTTGATGAATTTGACCGGATGGAGACATTGTATTGTAAAATCACCTACAAAATCCCCCCTACCACCATGTTTAGTTGCTTTGGGATTCTTTGTACAACGGATTGTAGAATATGACCTTTTTTTTTTTTTTTTTTTGGCTTCATAAACGCTGAAAAAGCCATCACTTCATGGCTTTCCCTCCAGAATTTTAACAATAATTATAATTTCAAAAAGTTACCAAAAAATTACGTACGATTCTTCATGCTGATATTTTGCTTTTTGCTCGTTTATGGGTATTCCCATTAAATATAGTTAAATTACGAAAGTCGCAGGATCGAAGGGGAAAAGAAAAGTAGAAACCACTAGTTGATTGCCACTTTATGCGTACTATGATCTAGTTCCCCATCCCGATCAACTAGAAAATCCATGGATCGACTGAGGACATGACGAAGTTGAATGTAGCCAAAACCATTTCCAAAAAACCCGGGGCGGAGGTAGGCCATTTGGCCAGCGAGTGCAATGTCAAACAATTTTAATCCAAATGCCTGAGTGCAAAAATTTGAGAATTAGCAAGTTAAACATAATTACTTTTAGGAATAATTGTTCAAAAAATTATAAACTCATTATACAGCGGCCAATTCAATTCTAAACTTTTTAGTTTGACCAATTTAGTCATAGAAATTTTAATGAATTTTCAATGTATTCCATCGAGCTAGTTTTGCCTGAATACTGCTAAAGTGAATGCACGACCATCTTATGTGGCACGGTTGACGCTGACTTAGAGGATTTTTAAATTTTTCAAAAAAAATTCTGAATTTTCTCTAGTTTTTCCTTCTTCTTCTTTTTTTTAATTTTTTTCTCTATTTCCTTCTACCAATCACTAAGGCCTTGGCAATGGTAGGTAGATGTCGCTGGCCATAGGCAAGGGCATTACTGCCCTCACTAGATCTGGGCGAGTTCCTAGTCATCAATGGAGGGATATAGGAAAAAAAAAAAAAAAAGAAAAAAAGAAAAGAAAAGAAATCAGAAAATTTAAAATATTGAAAAATTAGTCCATTTTGACATTGCCCCATCCACATATGATAGCAAATGCTGACTAGATTGACACATTAGCGATTTCTAACAAAAAATGGGCAAAAGGATTAGGTTAGAGAATTATCAAAAAAAATTTATGACTAAATTGATCAAATTGAAAACTTGAACTGAATTAACCACCATATCATAGATTTATACTTTTTTGGACAATTTTTTTAATTACATTACAAAATGTGATTTTCTTTACAAGAAAAAGTTGTAAAATAATTTATGATAAGAGTGAAAAATAGAAAAGAAGAGCGTAATTTTTGGGGGACAAACACCAATTTACAAACTTGATTTGTAAAGTACTATAATATAATTCTAAATTATTAATAAATTGGCCATATTCAGGCACCTCTTTGGTCTTGTTCAAAACACTTCTAAATTAGTTTTCAAGATTATCTTTATATTTCTAATATTGTTTCCAAACTAAGGCTTCATGAGAGAGACAAGGAGGAGAACAAAAATATTATATAACACAAAAATGATATGAAAATATGTGAGGGAAGGTGACCGGCGGAGATAGATTTTTAAAAACTCTAAAAGAAAAAGAACCTTGGCTTCAAAGGTTACAGCTTATGTATCCTATGTTATAAAGGAGTTAATTATCTGTCTCGTACAAACCCAAAAAGAAAAAAGTTAAATTGTCTAACAGAAGCAGCGTAATGTACTTTCCTTCCTCGAGTCTTTCAAAACAGTGCCAACTTGTCCGAAATTTCATGGATCTGCCAGCCACTCCTCACCTTCATCAGGCGTAGTGGTAACTAACATAATGTATCCCTCATGGGGTAGGCCATTTAAAGTATTCAAAGTGATCACTCAAGGTGATCATTTGGGAAGGGGTCTCACTTATGAATAATTCACAAGCTCTCTCCTAACTAATGAAGACTTGTGGTCTAACGCTTCCCGTGGTCCGCTCCTTGTATACATGCCAAAGTCATTTGAATGCTTGGAAGGTACGGACCTCTGGAGTGCCAAAAGTTGGCACAAAGGGACACTTAAGTGCCAAAAGTTACAAAAGGTATACTTAAGTGTCAAAATCGAAGCAAAATGGATCAGTTAAGTGCCAACGGCGAAAAATTCCGGCCAAATTGCCGCGTGTCCATTTTCCAGCGACTTAATTTGCTAACGAAGCATTTTTCTCAAAACAAAAAATCCATGTGGCAATTTTTTAAAAAAAAAAATTGTCCACGTCGATTTTTAAAAAAATTTAAAAATTTTAAAAATTTTAAAAATATTATTATAAAATCGATTTTATTAAAAAAAAAAGGGGGCAGGGGATCGGCGAGGGCTACCCTCCCTTTTTTTTTTAATAATAAAATCGATTTTATAATAATATATTTTTAATTATTTAATATTATTTAATTAATAATTTTTAAAATCCACCCCGGCCGACCCTCGCCCGCCCTCACCGGCCCTTCCCGGCGAGGTGGGGCGGCGACGGTGGCGGCGGCGGGGCTACACAACCCTCGCCGATACCCTCCCTTTTTTTTTTTTTTTAATAATAAAATCGATTTTTATAATAATATATTTTTAATTATTTACTATTATTTAATTAATAATTTTTAAAATCCACGTCAGCCAAAACGACGTTGTTTTGGCTGATTTTTGGCCGATTCAGTTTCTGGCGAGCCACGTAGGCAAGAAAATTAATAAAAATTACAACGTAGGATTTCCGGCGGGGTTCAGCGACTTGGCACTTAAGTGATCCATTTTTTTTAAAAAGTGGCACTTAAGTGTACATTTTGTAACTTTTGGCACTCCCGCTGTTCTTATCTCGAATGCTTGGAAGTGCTCCTAACCAGCAATTTCAATATTTTGATGTTTAGCCATAAAAAATAATTCAAAATCATGATTGTCTTACTATTAGAACATGATTGTAGTAGAGGATAATGAGATGATCTCTTCAAATTTCAAAGACGTCATTGATTGGCTGTTTTCACTCTTGATATTTTGAATATCATATTCGTATGCCACTGAGCGGCCATTATAGAGTCCCGACATGGATTAACAATAAGTAAATAATGCACATTCTCCTACCATTTTCCATATCCCTTGGCCAAGAATAATTGGAAACGTACCACTTGTTATATTCAGGTTATCACCAACACTGATGTGGAATCGTTCGTTTTTTATGGGATTAATGTTAAATCTGAAACAGTATCCGAAACAGTATCCTTGTTTAAACCATCAAATTCTCAAGCCAGACAGCCAAGAATCAATTTCCTCTGCCTTTTCAGGACATTCCCACCTCGGAAAGACATGGCGGAATCACTCCCTTTTAGCGTTGCAGTGGGGATGCTTGGGAAGATAGCCTCCAGTGCCCTCCAAGAAGCCGTTGTGATTTCTGATGTCGAGAACCAGATCACTGAGCTTAGAGAGACGCTGACTGCCAACAAGGCAGTGTTGTTAGATGCAGAGGAGCAGCAGTAGAACCACTGTCTGCAAGTGTGGTTAGATCGGCTCCAGGATTTTTTATTTTTATTTTTTATACGGAGGAAGTCCTCGATGAACTCAAGTGCGAACCTTTAAGGAAGCAGGTGATAAGTCACTGCAAGGGAATCAAAGGGAAGGTACGCCACTTCTTTTCCCACTCTAATCCACTCATACTCCTAAAACTCTGTCATAAAGTCAAGGGGATAAGGGAGAGATTATCCAAAATTTCCCCTGAGAAAGATAAATTCGATCTTAACGTGTGGAGTCTTGACAATGGTGTATGGCACATATGCAATCACATGAGATAACTTAATCATTCATAAACATGTCATATGTCATTGGAAGAGATATTGATAAAGAAAAGATAATTAAGATGTTGCCGGTAGTAGATAATCAAACCCTCTTGGTAATTCCCATTGTTGAAATAGGAGGTTTGGGCAAGATGACCCTAGCCAAATCAGTCTACAATGACAACAATGTGAAAGAGCAATTTAAGTTGCAAATATGGATGTGTGTGCCTAGGACTTTGATTTAAAGAAAGCTATTGAAAAAATCTTTTTTTTTTTTTGGTAAAGTTAAGTATTATAAAGAGAATTGAGAGTCAACCATACAGCTATACAGAGGGGGTGAGACTTAGCACCAACCCACACTCAATGGGACAACATGTCACTGGAGTGGGGGGGGGGGGCAGGTTCACATCAAAGAAAAACAAAAGTGAGAAGCCAAGGTTAGCAAGGCTAACTCACTCACATTCCTACACAAAAATATTTGGGTCTAGCCCCCAGCTACGCTGCAAATTCCTATTCCTCGGGTTATCGGCAACCAACTTGAGGGAAGTAGCTTTATCCTTGACCGCCTTAGTGAGATACTGTTTCATGGCCGGCATAGAGAAATTGGATGACCGGAATGTTATATCATTTCTAGTCTTCCAAATCATACAGCAAAGAGCTCCGAAGGAGAATCTGGCGATGTCCACATAGAAACCACTACCTGAGAGAGTATTGCTTACCCACCTAAGATTCTCACTCCAAGATCGATTAGTCCAGGTGAGATTGCACTTTGCAGCCCAAAAATTAGCAAGCAAGTTGGAGACGTGACAATCAAAAAATAGATGGTTAATAGAATCTGGCCTGGTATTGCACAATGCACAGTGTACCAGAGGTAATCTACCATGGGCCATTAAGAAAGCCTGAGTTGGGAGGCGATTTCGAGATATTAGCCAAAGGAGGAATTGGTGACGAGGAATTATCGCCTTATTCCACACAAATGAAGCCCACGATATTGGCGCCGCTTTCCTTCGTATGACCGACCAGGCAAATGCCGTAGAAAATGTACCAGAAGGATGCATCAACCAAGTGAACTTATCACTCGCTTGATTTAGTGGAGGGATTGGGATTTGCCATAAGCGAATCTCATTTAAGATGATTTGGCCATCCATGGAGAATAGATCTGCAACCTTTGCATGCCTTGTAAGGAGTGATTGGTATATATAGCCATTATCAAAAATCGAGTTTATGAGGCCCAAGTCTAGCCATGGGTCAAACCAGAGTGAAGTAGATGTACCGTTACCTATCTTCCACTTGAAGTAATTTATACTTTCCTCCCTTAATGCAAGAAGCTTTCTCCATGTCCATGAGCAATAGGTTGGGAAATGGGTAGTCCAAAAGTGCTTCCTTTTGAGGTAATTTGCATGTATCCACTTGCACCATAGGGATTCCTTGTCAGTGAAGAGGATCCATATGTGCTTGATCATGGCTGCTTTATTGCTGTCGCGGATTTTCCGAATCCCAAGCCTTCATTCTTGTTTAGGGATGCATACATCGTACCAAGATACTTTTGCCCCACCCGCCCCTAGTCCGGGTCCCTTCTATAGGAATTGCAGATAGATTTGTTCAATTCGGTCAACAATAGATGAAGGAATCCACAATATGGAAGCCCAATATGCTTGTATAGCATGTAGTACTGATTTGATAAGTTGTAACCTGACTGCAAATGATAAGAAACGATGAGTCCAAGACTGGACACGAGTCGTAAGTAAATAGACCAATGCATTATAGTTCGCCTTGCTTAGACGTGAGGTGATGATTGGAACACCCAGGTAGTGCACCAGAAGAGACCCTCTTCTGAAATTCAGAATTTGAAGGAGCTGGGTCCCGATTGTCTCTGCAACACTCGAGAGAAATACCTCACTTTTGTTGTCATTAGGAATTAATCCACTCCATTGGGAGAAAGTATTCAGTCCCTCTTTAATACAGGTCACCGATGCTGGTTTGCCATTACTAAATATGAACACATCATCCGCGAAGAAGAGATGTGAGAGGCGGGGAGGCTTGCACCTCCAATAGTACTGAAACTCAGGCCGGTTAGATTGGGCCTCCAAGATGCTTGAAAGTACTTCCATGGATAGGGTAAATAGATAAGGAGAGATTGGGTCCCCTTGTCTAAGACCCCTGCAACTACTGAAAAAACCATGGAGTTCGCCATTAATAGAAATGGAAAATTTTGGGGTCCGGACGCATACCATAACAAGCTGTATGAAGCGAGCAGGAAACCCAAATGCTGTGAGAGTTGTCTCCAAGAAGTCCCAGTCGAGTGTGTCATAAGCTTTCCGGAAGTCCACCTTGATAGCGCACTTTCATGAGTGAGTGTCCAAGTGAAATCCGCTAAACAGCTCTTGAGCCAGAATAATATTGTCAGTAATGCGTCTGCCTTTAACAAAAGCCGTCTGAGCAGGATTTATAATGTCAGGGAGCACTACTGATATACGATTAGCCAGAATCTTGGTAATGCATTTGTAAATGGTATTACAACATGCGATGGGCCGGAAGTAATTAACTGATGATGCATTTGGAATTTTAGGGACAAGTGTAAGAATGGTACAATTCGTCTCCCATAATAAGCTACCCGTGTTGAAGAAGTCTAGGACTGCCTCTATGACAGAAGGACCCATCGTTCCCCAATTTCTTTTGAAGAAATCAGAGTTGTATCCATCCAGCCCTGGGGCTTTATTGCCTGCCAATGAGAACAAGGCTGCCTTGATTTCCTGAGCATTTATAGGCTCAGCTATTGATCTGACCTGGACTTTAGATAGTGTGTGCTGCAAGGCTTCCTTAACCTCACTTGTAGAAGGCCTCATCACCGAGTCTTCCCGAGTTAGAAGGTCCCAAAAATAAGAGACAAAGGCCCCTTGTATTTCCTCCGGTTCAGTAATCATATTACCTGCACCATCCTGGATTGAGATGATCCGGTTGCGCAAGTGATGATGGTTTACCGAGTGGTGGAAAAATCTTGTGTTTTGGTTGCCTTCCTTCAGCTATCGGATTCTAGATTTCTGTTTGAAGAAAGACTCTTCCATAGATTGGAGCTCATAAAACTCACGAGCTTTGGCCCTTTCACTCTCAGCCAGCAAGACGTTTTGTGGATCCTGCATGAGCGCCTCTTGGATAGTGAGAAGAGCCTGCTTGGTAGTAATAGCTCTCATGGAAATGTCAGAAAACACCTCCTTATTAAGTAACTTTAACCTGCATTTAAGAAGTTTAAGTCTGCTATACAGCTTGTACATTGGATGACCTATAGTCTGACTCTCCCACACCTGAGAGACCATGGTATTGAAATTCGGGTGAGACATCCAGAAATTGAAAAATTTAAAAGGCCTTCTTTGAGGCCGGGGGGCTAGGACTCTGACTAGCATTGGGGAGTGGTCTGAGATGCCAGGAGGAAAGAAGACTGCCTCTAAGTATGAGTAGTCCAGGCTCCATTTGCTGTTAACCAATACTCGGTCAATTTTCTGTTGTTTGCGTTGAGCACCCAAAGAAGTCGACCATGTATATCGCATCCCCACATATCGAAGGTCATCTAGTTCAGCCTGGCAAATGCATTCATTAAATTCATCAAAAGAAGGGAGCCACGTATCCGAGTCCCCCAACCTGTCTGATGAGTCACATAATGCATTGAAGTCTCCAGCCACAATCCAAGGATTATCCAAGAGGTTAGAGCTTAGCCGGATAAGATCATTCCATAGGGGTCTTCTAGTAACATATGTATGTTCCCCATATACAGCTGTGCAGTAAAGAATAGAGCCAGTATGCAACAGTTTAAGCAAGCCATGTATGATTTGGCTAGAGATAAATAAGCTTGTAAAGTCTACTAGATATGGGTTCCAGCCTACCCAGATACGACCTCTGTCAATGTACATATAATTGTTAATCCATTTCCAACCTGTACATAAAGTAGCCGAGATAGACTCAAAGCGATGAGGCGGGACCTTTGTTTCCAGCAGTCCAAGACAGCAAATATTGTTTTCGCACACAAAATGTCTCACTTTAGATTGTCTAACTGGGTCTACTATGCCCCGGGTATTCCAAAAGCCTATATTCATATATACATAGGAGTAGGACAGCACCTCATTTGCGTTTCACCATTCGCCGCTTGCTAGCCAATGGTTTTGGAAGAGGGGGTTTGGCCTGTGTTTGAGCCTTACCCCTGCCCGCAACAAGCGGTTCTATTGGCTGTAGGGTGGAGCATAGATCAGCAGCATCCATGGATGGAAGAACCACAGCAAGAGTATGAGTGGATGCTGCAAGAGAGACATCCCCTTCTTGTTTCTCTTCCCCTGAGCTGGTGCTAGAAGTATCCTCTTCATCATCTAGGCCATCCGCTGAAGAGAAAGAGGTTTGAGACGGGTTTATATTGGGGTCAGCCAGCTTTTTGACGGCCTCATCGAATCGAATGGCCTTCTTTGGAGCCCTTTGATCTTGAGGAATGGAGTGAGGATGGCGTTCAGGTCTGGCATTTTGTTTCTGCTCCTTCTTTGCTGCTTTCCGGCGGGAGGATGATTGGATTTCCCACTGTCCAGAGTGCTGGGATGTCCTCAATGTGCCAGAGTCTTCATCTGTGGTTGCTGCTGTGGTGTCTCCTTGGGGATGGTTCAAAGAGAGAGAGATTTGCCCTCTCGTATTGGGGTTGTCCTTTGCAGACTCTGCCTTTTGGATAGCGAGCTTCAGAGGGCCTGTTTCCACCTGGTTGTTGTGCAGACCAGCAGCTGGAGTTGCTGTAGCAAAGCTGGAGGACGGGCCAGAGGTGTTCGGAGCTACTGCCATCGCCTATTTGCTGTGCAAAACAGCAGCTGGAGTTGCTGTTGCAGAGGTGGAAGACGGCCCAGAGATTGCTGGAGCTACTGCCATCTGAGGTAGGGGTTCTAAACCTATTGTATCCGGCTGAGTGTTGTGCAAACTATGATTTAGAGCTGCTATTACAGCAGCTGGAGTTGACTGGTAGAGCTGTATAATATCAGTTTGCATTGCTGTTTTTGCTGGTGTTGATAGGGGAAGTGGGCTGATAACTCTAGAGGTGATAATTGCTGACTGGAGATTCTGATCAGCACTGGTTGAAGCTACTGTACCAGCTGCTAGAGTGCCCTTCGGGTGTTGTAATGGTCTGCTATTCGCTTGCACTGATGTGTCTCCTGTTGTGTTGCATTGATGGCCAAAGGTGCCACATTTTTTGCAGCTGATCGGCCTCCATTCGTACTCAACTTCCACTCTGCGAGTTACTCCACTAAACTCCACAATGACATGATCCCTTCTAGTGTCAGCTGCATCCAACTCCACACAAACACGGGCATAAGATAACATTCTCAGCTGTTCTGTGTTCTGATCAACATAGAGAGGATTACCAATCACACTTGTGATGCCACTAATTCCCCTAGAAGATCAAAGCGTGAAAGGGATGTTCCTAAGTCTAATCCATACAGGAACTTTGGAGTGGTTGTCTTTCTTCAATTCCATTAAAGGATGCCATTGTTGCAAAATCAATGGCACACGGGCAATGGTGACAAGACCATTTTCTAGGAGACGCCTTCTAAACTCAGCATCGGGTACTCTAAAAAAGAAGAAACCCCTATCATCAGCTTTAACTTCCATCAACCTCTGTCCCCAAGCATTCTTTAGGGCAGTTTCAACAAGTCTAAATGGCAATTTCTTGCCAATGAGATACCCCACAACACATTTAGCCCACATAGGGTCTACTCCACGAAGCGCTTCCTCATCAAATACAGCCCTCACTTCCTTTTCTCTGGTGATTGGGGCCACGTACCTGAGGTCATAGCCTCTCATTGCTGTCCTTGCAACATTCGCCCAGGAACGAGGTGCCGCATTCTCCTTCTCATTCTGTTTTGGCATGGAATGGGCATTATCGTTCAAATGAGCAGCATCACCGGAGGGGGGGGGGAACCATTCCTACGGTTATCTAGACTACCCCTGCTACTTCCAGCACCTTGGGCAGCCTCCCGCATCTGTCTACCCTGCACGGGAACACCCTCAACCGTTCCTAAATCTACCCCTTCCCTGTTCTTGTTGGGGCGGTGAGCCAGGGGCCTACTACGGCTTCGATGGCGGCTATACTCCGCCTCAACAGGGGTTTGTTCCATCACTAATGAGTTCTCAAGCAGACTACGACTACCCCAACTTCTATTCAGCAATAATCAGACCATCTCCACAACCAATTCGAACCTAGGTCATCTACCCGGTGGAGCTGAATAGGGCGTACCTGGTCAAAATGCTACAGTGGGCTTGTAGCCCCAAGCTGGGTGGTTCTTTCCTCCGGAGATGGCCGCCGCCGAAGGCCGGAGCCGGCCAAGCCGGGCGATCGAAGATCCAGTGAAAACAGGGGCATAGGCGAAATAGAGAGCAGGTGAACAGTGTTTCGAAGATGGTTGACTCGTTGAGTTCTTAGTCTAGTAATAATAGTTGATATTTCCAGGAATTGGATTTTACCTTGAAAAAATCATTAAAAGTGCAACTAGTCAAAGTTTGAGTAACTTTAGTATTCACAGTTGCAAACTCATGTGCAAGACACCATCAAAGACAAAAAATATCCACTTGTCTTATGACATTTAGAGCAATGACCATAGTAAATGGAAAAAATTGAGAGATTTGCTAAGTGAAGGAGTTGATGGAAGCAAGATAATTATGACAACACGCAATTTAGAAGTTGTTTCTATAATGTGTACCTTTTTAGCGCATAATCTAAAATGTCTTTCTCATGAAGACTCTATGGTCTTGTTTAGAAAATTGGCATTTGATGAAAAGGAAAAGGAGTCTCGTCCTAAACTGCTTGAGATTGGAAATATACTGTTGAAAAATCACAAGGAACGCCTCTCTTTGTGAAAACTTTGGGGAGTATATTGTATTCAAAGGATGATAATAAGGCATTGGAAACATGGAAGTCAGTAGAAGCAGAATCTAAGTTATGATCATTTACCGTCCCGCTTAAAACATTATTTTGCCGCATTTTCACTTTTCACTAGAGAAGTCGAATTCCTAGACAAGCATCTTGTGAGCCTATGGATTTCTTTAGGATTCGTTGGTTCCATAAGGGAAAAACTAGCATTGAAAGATGTTGGTGTTGAGTACGTTAAAGAGTTGTGCTGGAAATCTTTGATCCAAAAGGTGGAGGAACGTGAGGGTGTGTTAGCGTTTAAAGTTTATGATCGGGTCCATTCTCTTGCAATAAGTGTGGCAAAAAATAATTATTCTATTGTTGGCTTTTATACTCCAAAAATTTCAGAAGGAATTCAGTACATTTCACTCTCTAGCACTCCATTTGAAGGAGGAGGTTTTCTTACATTACCGGAGGTGGGAAGATTATGAGGTACTTCACATCAGTACTTGGGTCGAACGTTGTTGATATACAACCTAGAGGTGGTAGTACGTCGGAAGTCTTGGGCTTTCTACGGAAGGAGTGGAGAAAACTTCCCATATTCTTTCGGAGTCAGGGGGGAAATGGCATATTACTCACAATTTTGGTTGGCACTTTGAAAGCGAATAATTGGACTCGAGTATGATATCAAGTTAGCGGGTTTTGATCCTGTTCCACAGCAATTTCAAGTCAACCCGCAAGACCCTATTAATGATATGACTCGTTGGACACGAAGTCAACTCGTAAAAACGTTTAAATTAACGAATTAGCATTGACACAATCTATATATACCTCATTTAGACACTATTTACTAAAAGACTTTCCTCAAACCAAAAAAAAAAAAAGGACTAAAAGACTTTCTTTTTGTGCTCTTCAATATAAAGAGTTTAAATTGATGATCTTTCATTGAGTATGCCATGATTTAGGAAATTATCCAATCGATCCTAAATCTATTATAAAAATGTCAATTCAGTTCTAAACTTTTCAATTTTGTCAATTAAGTCATAAGGCTTACGAAATTTCAATATAGTCATTTTGGTCATTTTTTGTTGGAAAATCACTAAGGTGGGGGCGTGTCATGTTGGACGGTTGGTGATGACTAGGTTGTCACATCACGGCTTCCGGAGAAAATTAATTGAAAGGACAACATTGAACTTTCTCACATAAGTTTAGAACTAAATTAGTAAAGTTACAAAGTTTATAACTAAATTGGCATTCATACAATAAATTTAAAATCAGGTCGGATAATTTTACATTTCAATCGCCGGGCAAACGAAGAGAACAAGAATAGGAAGTGACATTTAGGCTTTACAGGCCACTTTAGTCTTTCTTCACCATAAGCTTTTCAAAGTCTCAACAATGGAGAGACTAATATTTGCTATTTTTCTTACCCTACAATTAACACTTTCCCAAAATTCAAATTTCATCTCACCTTCTTCCAAATCATTCATTTTCCTCCTCCCAAAAATAGGCTTCATGAATGTAACCCAGTGGGGTCCCTTGAATCAACATTATGGTCAGAAAATATCTAACAATGCTTATTGTGACCATTTACATAAATTGGACCATCAAAACGAAAATTCCTACAAAAGTAAAACTCCAGATTGATCAAGATATATCACATATAAATCGACTTCATACCTCTCATGCATCCTTTATTCCAAGAGACATTTAGGTACTCTTGAAGATTCGTGTTGCTCAAGAATAATCACTATATGAGAAGACACATCGTTTAATAAAATACAAAAAATCGTAACCCTAGATCCGATGGGTTGATGAAGTTTCCTGGATGGAGAAATCATATGGCAAAATCACCTACAAGCTTCTCCCTAATACCATGGTAATATTGCCGGGATTCTTCCCCAGCGAATTGTGGATTGCGACCAATTTTTTCCCTATGGCCTTTTCGAAACAGAAAAAGCAAATGGCTCTCCCTTCAAAACCTAAAAATCACTATAATATAAAAAATGTTATGAAAAATTACGTACGCTTGTATTTTACTGTTTGAAAGGTTACGAGTATTTCCATTAAAACTTGAAGAGAGTAATTTCTTTAGGGACAAACACCATATTAAAAATTTGATTTGTAAAGTACCGTGATATAACTTTAAATAAGCTGTCATATTCAAGCACATCGCGAGTCAAATAACTTCCTCATTATATAATCTAGAGATTGAAAAGAATGTTATGAAGAAAGTGATCGTACCCCTCTCTCTCCATCAAAGACAATACACAAAAAGACTTCCATTATCTCTTTAAGAAGATGATTGGCATTAACGATGTGGAACAAGAATACCTTTTTCGTGATTGTATTTGGATTATTGTGAAGTTATGAATTCATCTTTTATGTATTGGTGATGCAACGTACATTTCTGAGTAATTGTTTTTGTTGTGCATTGAAAATATTAGTCGTTCTCTTTTCCGACATTTTTATCCAATAGTTTCCTAAACTGTTTTTATATCTCTAACCTTATTTTGAAAATTATATAGTTTCATGAGAGAGACAAGGAGGAGACCACGGATACTAGATAAAACAAGAATGTTATCACAATAGGAATAGTTTAGGAATTAATAAGAGTTAATAGTCTCAATTTACAAATATGCTACTAAGGTTTCAAATAATGTATTGCCTGTTATAACCGAGTTGATTATGTCTATTTTACAAGCGAAAAGCAGAAGTTAATTTATAACAGAAGCATCGTAATATAGTTTCCTTCCTCGTAGCCCCACCTCGCTCGATCTCTGGAAGGAATATTCTTATTCTGAACTTAAATTTAGACAATTTTAAATATAAACTTTTGGGTGAGGAAATATTGTGAATTTTTTAAAAACTAGAACTTGAATTTTTATTTTTATGCAAGATATCCAACTATTCTTTTTGTAATGCATTTTCACAGATGATGAGATTTTCACGTAAACCCTCGCCGAAAAAAAGAAGAACGAGGAGGAGGAGGAGGATCCGCATCAAATAGTTGCCCAAAAGAAAGTGAAGGACGTTTGTAGAAAAGGAAATTGAAAAATCTGGTAGATTCTACACAAATAACTTACTCGTCTTTTTCATGCCAAGTAGATGAGCAAAGGTGAAGATTCCGATTCCGAGGGGAGGAAAGTTATCAATTTCCTCACTGCTCAAAAATATTGCACGTTCTTATATTATAATTCATTATTGAGTCGCATTTTTTTCCACTCTCACTATGACTTAAATACTCTCTATCAAAATGTTTTGACAATATTAACCTTTGTGAGTCCTATTGAGAAAACTCCTAGTTTTGATGATAACAAATAGTTTTATGCATACAGACATATTTTAAAAGGAAAAAGAGTCACAAGGTGACGTATTATTCTAAGTCTGGATGAAGCAGAAGGGTCGTTGGCCCTCTCCTAGCACCCCTGGACTTGAGGCAAGGTCTGGTTGTGCTAGGGGAGGGCTACTAGCACTTGCTTGAGGGCCGGTGACCTTCAACCAAGTCAGGACGAGGGCAAGCATCCTTGTTTAGATCTAGGAGAGGGTTGTCACCCTTTCTCGGCTTCTAGTGAGGGCTTGCTAGCCCTTGCCTTCAGTAGGCGAGGGTCATCGGCCCTCACTTAGGCACCGGCTACCCTTGTCGACCATTGTCGTAGCCCCACCAGTAATGGGGGTGATGGCCATAAGGGAGGGAACCCCTCCTACGTATATTGTCCTTTTTAAAAAAAATTAAGTTTTTAACTTAATTTAATTTATATTAAAAATCAAATTCAGGGCAAAATGATATCGTTTAGACTAAGTTTAAGCTTGCTCAATTTTTTGATGAGCCACTTCAACGATTATGTCAAATTTTTGGCATCTTTCGCCGAGCTTGGTATTTAAATATCCCAAATATCCCAATTTTCAAAAAAAATGATAGAGTACCTTTCGTAACTTTTTGCACTTAAATGTCCTAATGTGCCAAGTTTTGACACTAGCGCTATACTTTTTTTATCTAATCTCTTGTTGAAACACGCGTTTACACAAAAATTTTGGAATAATATGACAAATAGTCTTAGACTAATTTAAAGCATGAATATCTTCCTAGTTGATAATGAAGTTGGCATTGTCAAAGGATATTTCTTGAAACAAAAAACAAAGGGAAATATGGCATTTTATCTATGCTATGGTTGGAAGAGAAGAACCTCAGGAGGGTGAGAGACTACGAAGGGAAAAATAAAACTTTTCGTCATATGGATGAGAGAGAAGTATGAGGAAGATATATTTGAGTTGAAAAATTTTGGAAAAATTACACAAAGGTACATTTGGTTCAGCATTTGCATTTTGAGTCCAATGCAAATGCTGAAGGCCCAAAGCTCTTGGGCACACTTTTGCACCAACAGCCCCACCTTTTCTACCGTTTCGCCTTTTGACTTTTTCCTTTTTTTTTTGTTTGTTTAATTATAATGGCTAGGCCCTAAAAATGAGGTGGACTTGACCAACATGCCACATTAGACCAAAACCAATTGTTATATCAAATCAAGACACATGCATGCTAAGGAAATGAGATGCCCAAGTTCAAAGGGAGACACGATACGATTGACCACTCCGAGGCATTCCATAATACAAGCCATGGAAGGGATCAATCTTTAAAAGGAAATGCAAGCTTGGTGATTCAGCTCGCTAGGCATTGGATGGTCCATGATAGATGCCAATTGTCTTAGACCAAGATATCCGACTCCAGGAGGAGAGGCCCTACATATCCATTCACTTATTCGGATAATCTGGAAAAGGATTCACACATTGGTACAATGACTTTATATAATTTCTTTTAGGGAAAATTGTCCAAGAAGTCCTAAAATTATTACACATTTATCAATTCAGTCCTAAATCTTTTAACTATGAAATCGAGTTGTAAAATTTTTCATGTTTTGTCAATTGAGTCAATGTGGCTAATTTTGACCGAAAATAGTTGATATGAGCATAGATGTGTTAAATGGCATGGTCGGTGCTAATATGAACAATTTTTGATAATTTTTTTATATCATTTTTCAAAGAATTATTTATTTATTTTCTTCTCTTTTCCTTCTTTACTTTTTTTTTTCTGCTCTTTTCTCTTCTTCTTCTTTTTTTCTATTTTTCCCTTGGCCGGTTATTGCTGGGCCTTATTGATGGCTAGCATCCTAGGTGAGGGTTGCCTTGTTGGCCCAAACCTTTTGTGAGGGCTGCCCTTGCTAGCCTACACCTAGGCTCGCCTAAGGCAGACAACAACTGTGCAAGACTCCAATGAAATCCATACAAATGTGTAAGACTCCAGTGAAATCCTCATACAATTGCAAAGGGACAAATCCCTTAGGACAGGGTAAACTCTCCTTATGCAAATGTGCAACTACCTCAGGAGATGTGGATACAGAATCACCCGCATCACTAGAGCCCCTAATGAGGAGTCATATCAAGAAGGTTTTACGGGAAGGAACAACTCCATCGTCACATATTGACAGAACAACAGTCAGGAAAGTACATCAGACTTCTGAGATTTTCCGAGCTCCGAGAGCAAAACGCACGGTGACCACATAATTCATATGAAGACATCAAAACCTGACACTATAGGCATAATTGTGTAAGTATATATTTGACCCACATGCTGACTAAATTGACGTGATATTTGATCGACCACAAAAGGTCCTCTAAACAATTGTTCTGCTGAGAATTGGCCAGAAAAAATGGTCAAGCTAAAGCCAGTTTCCATACTTTAAGTGAACAATTGCCTCGGAGACTTTCTGGAACCTTAACAATTAAGCAGAATTTAGCCTTCAAATTTGATTAAGCAGTGGTCGATCTAGACATTCTTTCCTCGGCTATTCTTCTGCTTCATCCATAGCCTGATCTCGCTTCTTCAGACTCAACCAGGAAGATCTCCTAGTCTGAGAGAAGCTTGTCCTTCCTAGACTTCACTTCCTCCGTCCTTCTCTTGAGCTCTTCCTCTTCCTTGGCGAGGTCATCCATTAAGTGCTTATGCAAGATGTGAGTCTCATGGGACTCTTTCACAGCAGAGAACCTTTGTTCCTTTTGTAGTTTTGCAGCTCAAACTCAGCATTGCCCTGCTCAAATATTAAGAAATTTGAAGTGAAATCTTTGAAATTAACCCAAAATGTCTTCATTGCTATTTTTTGCTCTGAAGGCGATCCAGTTCTGGCTGAACGTGAAGTTGATAGTACCTCAAATAGCCTCTCCTTCATATTTAATTTAAAGAGAAGTAAAAGGCATTCCTTCAAGGACTGCATGCGTAGCCTTCTCAACTTCTTCTAAGGTAGGAATTTCTGTCCTCAGGGTACCATCTGGGCGGCACGAACTTGAAACTTCACCAGCACCATTGGACTCGGCAGCATTGATGAATTCCTTTAAACCCGTAGAATAGGAGTTAAAGCTATAAACTGGTCTAGCTGGCTGAGTTCTTACTGGAGGGTTAACTGTGAAGACGCAAACTTCAGCTGCCCAGGTTAATCATTCAAAGCATCTACTTTTCCTAATTGTACAATTTCACAAGAAAGTTCGGATACTCCTTGCAAGTCCTCCACATAATATAAATCCATTCAAAATAGACTCCATATGTGAACTTCTACCCAAAAAGACTATCAAAAAGATATCTTCTCATTTAGACCTAATGTCACCAGAAGTTTTTCTTTTGCAACATTGTTGTCATCATATAAAGGTGTTCCTCGGGTGCCTCTGTTATGAGTACCATGTTCTTACATTGGGTATGAATATATTACTCGAGTCTACCTCTAGCTTGGACATAAAAGTTTACTTCGTACAAAAACTATAGGAATAAAAGGCCCCATGGAACAAGAATGCGTTGTAGGTAAGAGCCCTAGACTGCGATTGATGCAGTTCCAAAATCGAAAGTTCCAAATCCCACGATTTGTGTTGTGCCCAAAAACTCCAAATTGAAAACCCGTGGATCAGCTAAGGACATGATGAATATCCACGTAGCAGAAAGCCCTTTTCCAGATAACTACGGATATAAAATATGCTTTAGTTCTCAGAACATAATATAATGTTTTAATTCTAACAACCAAAACCTAAAAATCCCTTTCATTGGTGTTTGTTTTGAAACCATAGGTTTTTTTTCTTCTGTAATTATCGATAACCTTGCCAACACCAGAGCCACTTAAACTCCTATCCATAGGCTCTGCCTCAAGAGATGTGGATATAGGAACACCTGTATCACTAGAGCCACCCAATGTGGAGTCTTATGAAGAAGGTTTTACGTGAAGGAACAACTCGATCATCACATATTCACACAATCTGTCAGGAAAGCGCATCAGGATTGTGAGAATTTGCAAGCTCCGAGAGCAAAAAGCGCGATCACCATGCAATTCATATGAAGACATAAAACACTGACTCTATAGGCATACGTTTATATGAATGTATTAGACTCACATGCTGACTAAACTAACATAAGATCAACCACATAAGCCCCTTAAAGCCATTGTTCGGCTGAAAAATGGCCAAAACTTATTCAAGCTAAAACACAGTTTTCATACTAAGTGAACAATTGCCTCGTTGCCTACTTCAAACCTTAAAATTTTAACAGAAAAGAACCTTCAAATATGACCAAGCAGTGGTTGATCTAGACAATCTTTCCTCGGCTATTCTCTTCTTTTCCTCAGCCTCTGCTACTTGCTTCTGCTCATCTGTATAGCCCGACCTCGCTTCTTCAGCCTTGACTAGCAAGATCTCCCAGTCTAAGAGGAGCTTGTCCCTCTTAAACTTCACTTCCTCCATTCTTATCTTAAGCTGCTCCTCTTCCCAGGCGAGGTTGTCCATTAACTGCTTATACAAGATGTGAGCCTGATGGCTTTTCTTCATATCGGAGAACCTCTGATCCCTTTGTAGTTTATGCAGCTCAAGCACAGCATTATCCAGCTCAAATGCTAACAAGTCGGAAGTGTTTTTATTGAAATTGGCCTCAAACCTCTCAATTGCTATTTGTTGCTCTGACGATAACCCAGTTCCAGCTGAGCTTAAAGTTGATAGTGCCTCAGATAGCCTCTCTTTCATATTCAATTTAACGAGACCCGAAAGGCATTCCTTCAAAGACTGCTTAGCCTTCTCAACTTCTAGGCCAGGAATTTCAGCAGCCAAAGCACCATCATGGTGGCATGGAATTGATCCTTCACGAACAACATTAGTCTCAGCTGCATTGACGAATTCCTCCAGACCAGTAAAATAAGAGTCAAACTTATCGGTTTGTCTAGCTGGCTGAATGTTCACTGGAGTAACTGTTAAGACACAAACTTCGGCTTTGATCACCAAAGTGTCATTTACTAGATATCCCGCAATACGATCATGAAGCTTAGTCAATGGAATGAAATTTTTGAAACCCCAGTCACTGTCTCTTGCTGTGAAATTATGTCTTGTCCCTGCAGAATTCAGGAGACAGGGTGATGAATTCAAAAACTTCTTTCCTACAACACCAGAGCATGATACGTGGAAGAAAAATTGGAGACAATCAAGATCTACAATGTCGTATTGTACGTCAACCATAATAACGGATCGACATATGGATCATTAAGATCCGGTCAAGCCTCGACTCCTCCATCCTCTGGACCACTTGCTTACTAAATGAACTCGCTATATTCCTTAATTAGTAACCTCAGAATTGTTGTCCGCACCCGTTAGAAGCTGACCCGCCTTTGAGAGGTTTAATTAATGAATACAGAAAACATAAAACCTATTCTCTCTCTCAGCTCAATATCTCTCTTTCTACTTCTACTCACCTAGTCTTTTCTGATCTGAACTCTTCTTCTTCCTCAAGTCATAAGACCAATTTCTTAAGAGGATTTGACCCAAAAGTTTGGGTTAGGATTTGACTAATGGAGGGTGGATGCACGTTCACGAAAAGAATAGCATTGGCTTTGATATCACGTTAGAATGTCCAATGCAAAAGCTAACAATAGGAGAAAAAGCCCATGAATACAAAAAGCATATAATACCCATTGTCAAAGATGTGGAACAATATTTCAATAATCTAGATGCACAATCAATAAGAGAGAAACCTATATTGCACCAAGATTAAAAGCAAGAGATTCCAAGAAATATCAATCCAATTCAAGGACAAACATATTCTAACTGAGTTAGCGTCATCGATTTGGTCGATGACACTCAAGCTGAACTCGGCGTATCTGGACCACCCTCTCGGTAACGTGGTAGAATCAGAGACATCGAGGTACAGCGACAGATGGTCCGTGTCATTCCCCTGGGGGAATACCAGAATACTCCTGCTCAAAAAGGATCGGGAACAACGCAAGAATCACTTGGCAACTCGATGGACATGCGATCAGCTAGAAACAACGCAAAACTAGAAATAAATAGATAAATAAATAAAACAGTTTTGAAGTACCAGCTACAACCGTATATTGTGAATGCTTCAGAGTAAAGCTTCTTCGCTTTCCTCCCATTGAAGCTGCTGATTTTGCGCGTGCATTCTCCCCAGTGATAATCATCTGGTGCATCCATATTTCTATATTTGGCTGCGGCTTCTGCACGAACGACTTTCGGAAAAAACAGATGATTTTTCTGACCCGACACTCTAATTGCGAAGAGGACGAAGAGGAGGAGGAGGAGACCAAGTCATGAAGAAAACAGGAAATTGAGTCAAACGAATCGTTGAAGATATATAAATAACAATTTGATCCACATTGAAATTGAAAAAAAAAATCAAAAAATTTACTTGTTATCTCCAAGTAGATTTGTTGAAGATTCTGCACTTTAACACGCTTATTTTTTCTTTTTGATTTGTTCCTTCAATCTCTTACATTAATGGAATTGGAAAACTTAAGTAGTACTCCAGATGAGTACTTTTGTAGAACGTTGTTACTTTCGACTACTCTTATTAAAACTTATTATCTATTTCTCCATCTTCCTATTCGATTATCTTTTCAGCGTTTTCAAATTATTTGCAGTTCTTTGAATATTTTCTGATTTGAAAACACTTTTTTTTTTGGTGGAAGTTGAATTTCATTCTATTTCTATCTAATTGTTTTCGGCATCATTACTTTTTTTTTCCTAAAATAGTTCTCATGTCAATTGTTATTGATATGATCTTGTGATAGATTCTATACACAAATCTAAATTCTGAAATCCTTCAACCATATCCATTCTTGGGATTCTTATATATAAATCAATGTCTCGCAACATTTGGATCTTTTATTTAAACAGTAAAATTTGGATAGCAATTGAAGTCAATCAAACAATTTGGACTCTACAATTCCTAGAAAAGATTATACCTGCAATCTTTTAAACATATAACAACAGAAGTGTTTAATTTAATCCTTGTTGGGGCTTTAAAGCAATTAGGGTAACCCTGCATATAAATGATTAGATTTCCTTTCTTTGCGATCTTGGAAAATTTCCAATTTTTCCACTGCTGAGATTGGTTTTACAATGGTCTTGATCGTACTGTCTTTCCTAAATCCAAAGGTTACTCTTTTTCTTGTATTCTTGGTGTACATCTATATGTGGTATATTCTAATTTCACAACTTTTCAACATCCTTTGTCATTATTTTTTCAGAAGTCTAAAACTATTTTGCCTATTCAATGTATCGTGAAAAGGACCTAACATTAAACATGCGTATAATATTGACCAGAAACAAATAGGCGTCTAATAGATATTAGCCATAGCCATGTAATGTATTATCTGCTATCTATCAACCATTTATACAATTTCTGCTCCTAATACTACTTTTAATTTTATTGGGATTTTCACGGGTTACGCAACTTGGGTGATAATCAAAAGCCACGAGATTGATGATGATTATTATTATTGTTTTTTTTTTTTTTGATGACCCAGGGAACCCCGCACCTCGCTGACAGCTGGGGGAGTAAACCCTGGGGGCCACATGTACTAGCCACCACACACGTGAAACCAATTAAGTCACTCTATGACGAAGCTGGGATTCAAACTCTCGACCTTTTGCGAGAGGAAGAGAGCGTGAGCCAGCAGCGCCACCCAAGTGGGAGGTATGATTATTATTATTGTTTATTTCCAAATGTTATATTTAATCATTCTATAGATAATATAGACTTGATGGCAATTCTGTAAACACTGATACTGTAAAGAGCAAAAGGGTAATCAACTTTTTTGGTATTAAAATGGTAACAATGTTCATTTGGGATTTTCTATGAGACAGGAAAGAGATTAAGGTGTCCAATCTTTTTTTAGATCTATCACGCCCCGAATCCTAAGCACGCGACAACCCCTTCACCTTGGTCAAATGAATACGACGTCCCAAGATGCGTCACCGACTATTCTTTTTATCTTGCGATTAATCGCATGTAGAAGCAATTCAATAACACCCACATCAATCATAATAGGGATAGAAGAAAGATCAATAATAACAATAGCAATGTCATTTTTATTATTATACTAATTATCCCTAGGAAGTTTATATACGAGTCCCTCAATCGGGCGACTTCCTCTATAGTCAGCCAAAAAGACTAAACGAGATTAATCTACTTTCTTCAACCATCGCGCACACCAACCTGCTGCCCTCCACGATGTGCTCCAACAGTAACTGATCCATGGCAATATAGGTGCCACAACTATGGCCTTGAAAATGTTTAATAACGATGAGTGAGATATAATCTCGGTGAGTTATTGCCTTAGGCCCCGGTTAGGAAGCCAACTTGCCTCGGGGTTCCTAATAGGCATGCACCTTATAACGACGGCAAATCAATTGCAAAGCAACCCTTTCTTTGACTTATTAACCACATGATCTACCCGGCAAACCCATAAGAAACAATCGACAATCAATCGACTCACAAGCATCCTTATCCGATCATGCTATATCTTGCATGGTATAATTCTCATGCGGGCCATAAGTAATGCAACCAGCATTTTAATCACCATAGTGATCCACCACAAGGCAAGTCAATCGCAGTCAATCTTTCCTTGCCATTGCCATACCCTGCACGGTATAACCTCACGCATGCCATGGTCAGTGCAAACGACATATGTATAATCAGAACATGTTATAATATGTTTCACATGTACCCTACATTCACTTGTGTTCCGATTATTAACGCCCCTCAAGGCCACAAACGAACTCCCGCCGGTATCTAGTGGCATAGCCAGGCATTACCCTCCCCCCTCTCCCAAGACGGCATTCCCGAAGGAGCATGGGCCCAGCTCTACCATGACTCCGCATCTGGACTACCTTCGGGATTTTCGACAAGTCGGACTTCGTCCCCCAATTTCTCACCAAGGTGACGGGTTCATTTATGTGATCATACAAGCATAACACAATGATCCATTTTAATCTTGCATATTAGCCAACACAAATGTGGTACATGCTCAACATAATAATTCACTGCATATTTTTCATATAAAAATTACTGGAAAATAATCACATGTTGTCATATAATTATTGAAAACTTGTCAAACTTTGCATGCCTTACTTTTTAAACATACTGGCCCATTTAAAATATAAAGCTCGTCATATACAACCGACACCTCGGGGTTTCCCTTTTATATGTCCATAAAAATCCTTGTAAAAATTACTACTTTGGATTTCGAATGAGGCAAACATTTTGAAAGGCAATACAAGCATCAAATAGCATGGCAAGTGCAGGAAAACATCATCTACACAAATGTCAAGGCATAATTATCAAAGTAATTAAGCACTTGACAATTTCAATCATCTGATCAATACCATATTGATCCAAGTAGCAATTTAACATGCCTTAACAATCACAAGCGCATCAAATTAAGAATACGATTCTCTTATGCATGAATAGTACCGTGTGAACAGTAACGTGTAAACAATACGTATGAATAGTGCACGTGAAGAGTACTTTATGAACAGTAATTTCAAGAATTTAATAATTAAAAAAATAAATTCTGAATTTCATAAATCAATAAATTATTAAAAAGAAAAGAATTATTTTTAATAAAATAATACTAATCAAGATTAACCCCATAATCTTTGATTATTCTAATCAATCACAATTAATGAGTACTAACCATGATTAATGATTTAATCCAAACTAACCATGATTAACAAACCAAACCATGCTTCAACCATGACTAATTAACCCAACATTGGTTAATTAACCTAACCTTGGTAATCTTTCTAACCAACACTCTTAACCTTAGTCAACCACCATTAAGACCCTTAACTAAGATTAACCATAATTAAACTACCCTAAGCAAGATTAACGGACTAATCGAGGGATTAGAACATAAACTCACCAGGTGACGATTCCGACAACATCGGCGTGAAGGTGGCGGTGAGGGCTACACATGGTTACCTCCAAAACGTTGAAGGCGGCACTCGGCAAAAATGGGTCTCGGCAAGGGCGATTTCTGGCGGAGGTGGGAACCGCGAGGGAGAGAGAGGCGTGGCTTGGGCGGCCTAGGACGGGCGGCACTACAACGGCACGGTGGCTCCAAAACAGCTACAAGGTAGCCAAGATGGCAAGTGAGGGTGGTCTGGTTGGTCAAGGGGGCATCCAAGAGGAAAACAAAAGGAAAAGAGAGAAAATGAGGGAGAAAGAGAGGGGGCAGGGGGCTGGACACCCATGGAGAAGAAAGAGGGAGGAGAGAGAGAGGAAAGAGAGAGGAAAGAGAGAGAAAAAATGAAGACTTCTCTCTCTTGAAGCCTCCCCAAATTGGCTTTCATCAATTTTCCTCGGAAATCCATCATTTCCCTTGACTTTCTTGCCTTTTGTCCTCCAACATTAAATGCCATTTCTAGAAAGGGTAAAATGGTAATTTCTCAAAGTATAGTATACCGTACCATAAGTGTATATGGGCCAAGATTTTATACGGGCTTGAATAAAATTGGTTTGGGCTCAAATTGTGGAGAAATGGGCTAGAAAATGCAATTGGGCTCAAGGCTTGAAGTTGGGCTTGCTTGGGCCCACTTAGTCTAGCTTGGGGCCCACATGGCCGACCCCTAATAAGAGCAAGGCCCATTGGGCCTTCGATCAGTCCATCTCCTCTTGGTTCCAATTTTTCGGTCCGTTGAATCCTTTTCCGATAATTTTCGGGCTTACTGATAAATTCGAGAATCAATGAAACAACATCTAATGTTTGAGTATCAACATCCTTGAAAGTTCAATACCCAAAACCAGATTGAAATTTGTGGTTAAAATTGATCAATCACAACTTTAGTACGACCTAACTATGGACAACGTTTAGGGGCTCCCACGCGTTTAACCCGTGATTGATAGATTTTCAATCTATGATCATGCATATTCAAATCACGGTGATCACCGATTACCATGTAATCATGAAAGGTTAATTGCCCATGCTGAGTACAAAGTCAAAAAGAAATCGGTTTAACGTCATTCGTAGTCAATATTGAAGTCATACGGAATCACTCGCAATTCGACCTCGTACTTCTGCTGAATCAATTTATTTCAATTCGCTAATTGGTTTATAGTAGCATGGTATCATCCCTCTTTGATCCTTATGGTCGAGCGGCATATCCCTAATTGAATTCACTGGTTGTACGGCGTATTGATGAAATAATCATTTCACATATCCGAGATAGATCGAAATTCAAGATGTCACAGGATCCACACATTTCAATGGCCCAAAGAATGGAGAGAAGAGAGAGTAGAGAACAAGAAAATCCCAACTTTGAATGACTACACCTTTTAGGCCATAAAGGACATTTTATTCTTTTCAAACTACAAATTTTACTAATCTCTCTACTTTCCTTCTTGTTATGGACAATGGAAGGAAAAACTTTTAACTCTATAATTATCACTCTTCTCCAACTCAAATTTCATCTCGCCTTCTTTCAATTCATTCATTTTCTCTTCGACTTCCTCCTCCCAAAAATGACTTCATGAATGGAACACGGCAGCATGTCAATAGATTCTGTCGCAGCTTAGTCTTCATTTTCCCCTAATGGTTCTCGTGCAATCGATGTCCTCAATGAAAACCACTCGTATGTTTATGATTAGAGTTTCACCTATTGTCCCTTGAATCAACATTATGGTTTAAAAATTGTCCAACAGTGCTCATAGAGGCCATTCACCTAAAAAACAAAGCCAAAATGAAAATTCTCGTAAAATTAACATTCATCGATCAAGATGTATCACTTAAAAACCAACTTTATACCTCTCACGCATCATTTATCTTGAGAGACTTTTAGATATTATTGATGTAGCACATTGCTCAAGCTTAATTACTGTTTGAGAAATCATATTGTTTCAAGAAATAAGAAAAATTTTAACACCAAATCCGTTGAGTTGATGAATTTGACCGGATGGAGACATTGTATTGTAAAATCACCTACAAAATTCCCCCTACCACCATGTTTAGTTGCTTCGGGATTCTTTGTACAACGGATTGTAGAATATGACCTTTTTTTTTTTCCTTTGGCTTCATAAACGCTGAAAAAGCCACCACTTCATGGCTTTCCCTCCAGAATTTTAACAATAATTATAATTTCAAAAAGTTACCAAAAAATTACGTACGATTCTGCATGCTGATAGTTTGCTTTTTGCTCGTTTATGGGTATTCCCATTAAATATAGTTAAATTACGAAAGTCGCAGGATCGAAGGGGAAAAGAAATGTAGAAACCACTTGTTGATTGCCACTTTATGCGTACTATGATCTAGTTCCCCATCCCGATCAACTAGAAAATCCATGGATCGACTAAGGACATGACGAAGTTGAATGTAGCCAAAACCATTTCCAAAAAACCCGGGGCGGAGGTAGGCCATTTGGCCAGCGAGTGCAATGTCAAACAATTTTAATCCATATACCTGAATGCAAAATTTTGAGAATTAGCAAGTTAAACATAATTACTTTTAGGAATAATTGTTCAAAAAATTATAAACTCATTATACATCGGCTAATTCAGTTCTAAACTTTTTACTCTGACCAATTTAGTCATAGGCATTTTAATGAATTTTCAATGTATTCCATCGAGCTAGTTTTGCTTGAATACTGCTAAAGTGAATGCACGACCATCTTATGTGGCACGGTTGACGCTGGCTTAGACGATTTTTAAATTTTTTAAAAAAATTCTGAATTTTCTCTAGTTTTTCCTTCTTCTTTTTAAAATTTTTTTTCTCTATTTCCTTCTACCGATCACTAAGGCTTCGGCAATGGTAGGTAGATGTTGCTGGCCATAGGCAAGGGTATTACTGCCCTCACCAGATTTGGGCGAGTTTCTAGTCATCAATGGAGGGATATAGGAAAAAAAGAAAAAAGAAAAGAAAAGAAATCAGAAAATTTAAGATATTGAAAAAATAGTCCATTTTGACATTGCCCCATCCACATATGATAGCAAATGTTGACTAGATTGACACATCGGTGATTTCTAATAAAAAATGGGCAAAAGGATTAGGTTAGAGAATTATCAAAAAAATTTATGACTAAATTGATCAAATTGAAAACTTGAACTGAATTAACCACCATATAATAGATTTAGACTTTTTTTGGAAAAAAATTTTAATTACATTACTAAATGTGATTTTCTTTACAAGAAAAAGTTGTAAAAGAATTTATGATAAGAATGAAAAATAGAAAAGAAGAGCGTAAATTTTGCGGGACAAACACCAATATACAAACTTGATTCGTAAAGTACTATAATATAATTCTAAATTATTAATAAATTGGCCATATTCAGGAACCTTTTTGGTCTTGTTCAAAACACTTCTAAATTAATTTTCAAGATTATCTTTATATTTCTAATATTATTTCCAAACTAAGGCTTCATGAGAGAGACAAGGAGGAGAACAAAAATATTATATAACACAAAAATGATATGAAAATATGTGAGGGAAGGTGACCGGTGGAGATAGATTTTTAAAAACTCTAAAAGAAAAAGAGCCTTTGCTTCAAGGTTACAGCTTATGTATCCTATGTTATAAAGGAGTTGATTATCTCTCTTGTACAAACCCAAAAAGAAAAAAGTTAAATTGTCTAACAGAAGCAGCGTAATATACTTTCCTTCCTCGAGTCTTTCAAAACAGTGCCAACTTGTCCGAAATTTCTTGGATCTGCCAGCCACTCCTCACCTTCATCAGGCCTAGTGGTAACTAACATGATGTATCCCTCATGGGGTAGGCCTCTAAATGAAGTATTCAAGGTGATCATTTGGGAAGGGGTCTCACTTATGAATAATTCACAAGCTCTCTCCTAACTAATGAAGACTTGTGGTCTGACGCTTCCCGTGGTCCGCTCCTTGTATACATGCCAAAGTCATTTGAATGCTTGGAAGTGCTCCTAACCAGCAATTTCAATATTTTGATGTTTACCAAAAAAATAATTCAAAATCATGATTGTCTTACTATTAGAACATGATTGTAGTAAATGATAATGAGATGATGTCTTCAAATTTCAAAGATGTCATTGATTGGTTGTTTTCACTCTTGATATTTTGAATATCATATTCATATGCCACTGAGCGGCCATTATAGAGTCGCGACATGGATTAACAATAAGTAAATAATGCATATTCTCCTACCATTTTCCATATCCCTTGGCCAAGAATAATTGGAAACGTACCGCTTGTTATATTCAGGTTGTCACCAACACTGATGTGGAATCGTTCGTTTTTTATGGGATTAATGTTAAATCTGAAACAGTATCAGAAACAGTATCCTTGTTTAAACCATCAAATTCTCAAGCCAGACAGTCAAGAATCAATTTCCTCTGCCTTTTGAGCACATTCCCACCTCGGAAAGACATGGCGGAATCACTCCCTTTTAGCGTCGCAGTGGGGATGCTTGGGAAGATAGCCTCCAGTGCCCTCCAAGAAGCCGTTGTGATTTATGATGTCGAGAACCAGATCATTGAGCTTAGAGAGACGCTGACTGCCGACAAGGCAGTGTTGTTAGATGCAGAGGAGCAGCAGTAGAACCACTGTCTGCAAGTGTGGTTAGATCGGCTCCAGGATTTTTTCATTTTATTTTTTATACGGAGGAAGTCCTCGATGAACTCGAGTGCGAACCTTTAAGGAAGCGGGTGATAAGTCACTGCAGGGGCATCAAAGGGAAGGTATGCCGCTTCTTTTCCCACTGTAATCCACTCATACTCCTTCTAAAACTCGGTCATAAAGTCAAGGGGATAAGGGAGAAATTATCCAAAATTTCCCTTGAGAAAGATAAATTCGATCTTAATGTGTGGAGTCTTGACAATGGTGTATGTCACATATGCGATCACATGAGACAACTTAATCATTCATAAACATGTCATATGTTGTTGGAAGAGATACTAATAAAGAAAAGATAATTAAGATGTTGCCGGTAGTAGATGACCAAACCCTCTCAGTGGTTCCCACTGTTGAAATAGGAGGTTTGGGCAAGACGATCCTAGCCAAATCAGTCTACAATGACGACAATGTGAAAGAGCAATTTAAGTTGCAAATATGGGTGTGTGTGCCTAGGACTTTGATTTAAAGAAAACTATTGAAAAAATCATTAAAGGTGCAACTAGTCAAAGTTTGAGTAACTTTAGTATTCACCAGTTGCAAATTCATTTGCAAGACACCATCAAAGACAAAAAAATATCCACTTGTCTTATGACGTTTAGAGCAATGGCCATAGTAAATGGAAAAAATTCAGAGATTTGCTAAGTGAAGGAGCTGATGGAAGCAAGATAATTATGACAACACACAATTCAGAAGTTGTTTCTATAATGGGTACCTTTTTAGCGCATAATCTAAAATGTCTTTCTCATGAAGACTTGATAGTCTTGTTCAGAAAATGGGCATTCAATGCAAACAAAAAAGAGCCTCATCCTAAACTCCTTGAGATTGGAAATATACTGTTGAAAAATCACAAGGAATGCCTCTTTGTGAAAACTTTGGGGAGTCTATTGAATTCAAAGGATAATAATAGGCATTGGAAACATATAAGGGACAATGAAACATGGAAGTCAGTAGAAGCAGAAAAGGATGTTCTACTGATGCTTAAGCTAAGTTATGATCATTTATCATCCCCTTAAATATATTGTTTTGCTGCATTTTCATCCCCTTATAACTGAGATGATAATAAGCCTCAAACACGATACCGCAGGAGCATGTACGGATTAAGGCTGATCATGTCAACCCACGGAACACGACTAATAATTGTGTTGTGTTTGTGTCCAACTCACCAAACAGGAAATTAATATCAATAACGTGTTTAAAATAACAAGTTCTTGTCAACATGATTTGTGTGTGACCAATTTAAATATAATTAATTAAAAGATTATTCTTTCCAGGCTCTTTGCTATTAATATATTAATTGATGATATTTCATTGACTACGGCCATATCTCTTAATTTGATTCAATAATATTTCGGTGACGGATTATTGCAATTTCTAAATTGTTATCTAGAAAAATTGAGGATATTTCATGTCACATTTATTTCTTAAATTTATTTCATTCGGTAGGTTAATTTAATGTCATGGCGGGTCATGTAATTATGGCAACTCTTTAACTTGACATGTAATTGCGTTATACGGATTGTGCCATGTCAATCTGTTACTTTTCTAGTTGTGTTGGTCATGCAGCACACTCCCAAGTCAGAGTGAAATCAACCTCCTACTAACCTCAGATTTTCTTCTTGGAGATGTGCCCCAACCTTGTTTTAGTGCATGAATGGATTTTTCCTTAAGGAATCGATCCTTATAGATGATAATCCCTATCAATGATAGGCCATAATATTGGGTTTGGACCCCAACTTTAGTGGAATGCAAATCCATCCGGCTGCTTCGTCTTCTTTCTCTTTCCCTGAAGAGATGACTCGCTTGTTTGACACAACTAAGGGCCTATATGGTAACGCTACCGGGAACAACTGTTTCTGTTCTTTTAGTTTCCGAGAGCAGATTTTTTATTCTTGAGAACAGAAATGCATTTAGTAAATTTTTTGTTCTCGGGAACAAATTTGTTCTCCGGAACAGGTTTGGAGTAGAAATTGGAAACAAGAAAAAGTTGTTTCTGTTCTTTCTTTTTTTTTCTTTTTTCTTTCTCTTTCCTTTTCTTCTTCTTCTTCTTCCTCTTCCTCTTCCTCCTCCCACCCCTCAGCCGCCCCATCGCCGTCGCTGGGCAAGGTCCGGCAAGCTTGCCGGAGCCTCGCCCAGGTGGCGCCTGGCCACCAGCGAGGCTCGGCCAACGAGGCTCGAGCCTCGTCGGTGGCGGCCGCGCGAGGCTCGACCTCGCCCAAATCTGCGAGGCTGAGCCTTGCCGGTGGTCAAGTGAGGCTCCAGCAAGACTCCGGCGAGCTCGCCGAAGCCTCACCGACGGCAGCCAACAAAAAGAAAGGAGAAACAAATGAAAAAGAAAAAGAAAAAAAGAAAATTTAAAGAATCAAAAGATTGGAAATTTTTACCAAACGTATTTCTATTTCTGGAGTAAAAATTTTGAACAATTATCAAACACCCTCAAATGTTCAGAAACAATTCCCAGGAACAGAAACAAGAAAAAACATTTATGAGCAGAAGCTATTCCCGGGAATAGAAACGTTACCATGTGAACCCTAATTAATCATAACCTGTTCAAAGCGTCATGTTTTGTGGTATGCCCATATGTTGAAACACACCTTAGCATCTCTTCTCCTTTTGTTTTTTCTTTTTATACGAATAAAATTTCTACGGTATTCCCTTTGCTTTGCATTTATCCAATGAAATCAGTGCCTTATTGGCGAAATGTTCATACTTTTACATTATACGTGTAGGTTGGTTAGATGGTTTTAACTGCCTTACATGCTTCAGCGTTAGGCCATTATGGTGTGAGGGACAATTATAAAAGGGTCAAGCATTTGTTCTTTCGGCCAAGGATGAAACACGATGTGATGGAATATGTAATATATAGGCCAAATAAGCTGGCCATCTTTTTTTTCTTAAAACCAGCCCTTAGCCCATCTTTATTTCTTCCTTCTTTTGCTGCCGCTCAAGTCAGTGTGCAGAACAGAAACAAAGACATAAAAAAAAAAGAGGAGAGAAAAAGAGAAGGGAAAGAAAAGAGAAGAAGGAGAAGGGGGAAAGGAGGAAAAACTTTCACGTGCTTGCCAAGGACACCTCAACAGCTCATCTTAACACCATTCTACGATGCTAGTAAGTGATTAAGGCCTTTAATCGTCCTTTGAAAGGAATAGTCATAATTAGGGCTTAAAATTCAAAATTAGTGGAAATTTGTACAGCAAAATCCAATTTGAGTCGTTAAGCTACAAATTTTTATGGGAATGATAATCTCAATTTGAGCTTACGATTTGTCCGGAACGAAACTTTCAAGTTTGGCGCGTGTTCTGGTACTATTCCGAATAGTAACTTCGGGATTGATTTTCAGCTGTTTTCGAGGAGGTTTTAAGGCGACTGAGTTGGGGTTATTGTAATATATCAAAATGGCTTTCAAAGGACTATAAGTTGGCTTGAAATGGATTTTTGTGGAGAAAGTTATGGCGCGGCAAAATTTAGCACGCGAGTCGCGTCTCGCGAATAATAGTGGGTTTCCACTAGAGGCGAGCTTTTCGTCGGCACATAGGTGTCGTTTTATCAATAAATAGGTGCAATATATGTAACATCCTGGGTTTGCCACTGTACACATATTGTCCACTTTGGACTCCACTAGGCCCTCATAGTTTTGTTTTTTTGGGTTTCGCCCAAAAAATGCATATGTACAAATAGAAAACCCATATGCTCATAAGCTTGTCCAGGACTCCCTCCCTAGGTGATGTGGGATAAGAGATGCGTCCCTCCCTATGCACATCTCGGGGACCGAGGCGTAGACACACTACCATCACTCCTCCCCACACACCATCGCCTAGGCCGTCACATTCTCCCCGGCCCTTCAAGCACATTGTCCTCGTTGTGGCCCCACACGCAATCGAGAGTCGACTTTGATACCACCTATAACATCCCGGGTTCACCACTATACACATATTGTCACGCCCCGACTCTCGAGCTCGCGGCAACCCCTTCTCCATGGTCAATTGAAAGCGACGTCCCAGGACCCATCCACGACCATTCATTTTATCTTTTGTTAAGCGCAAGCGGAAGACGAACCATCCCCAGACAAACAAACAATCAAACAGGGATAGAGGGATGAACAGCCAAAACAACAGCAACTACTCATTTATTCAAATTACTGGATTAACCAACGGATGATCGTTTCCGAATTACAAGCCCGACAAAAAGGGTCGATCCATCCTCTAAGCGAAACCAAAAGAACTAGGCTAATCCAACAGTACACAAAGAACCCTCGGGTTCAACACCATGGTCACTCGGACCCATCGGACTCAAGCTCCGTCGAGTCGATCACTGGAGAAGCGGGGGCAGGATTCTCCATTGCGGTTACGCCATTCTAAAGACCTGAAAATGTTTAACCACGATGGGTTGAGATAAAATCTCAGCGAGTTCTTCCCCCTAAGCCCCGGTTAGTACGCCAACTCAACCCGAGGTATCTCTCCAGAACCACCCCTCACTCAACCCACAACAAACAACCAAAACCAAACAAAAGCCAACAACGAGCATGGGCAACCCACAATCAATATTCGGTTCGCATGCAACCTTACCTGGTATGCCATACCCTGCATGTCCAATCTCATACAATGTAAGCAAGGCACATGGCCGTTAGATGACATAATTCATCAATCACATGCGAGTCGCACCACAAGCGATCTCACCTGGCCATTGCTACACCCTGCACGACTGTCAACTCATGCGTGCGTACCACAAATCATCACGTCATTAAGAGCATGCAAATAATCAGAGCATCTCACACAACTTTCTCATGTCTCACACTCACACATATGCTCCGATTATTACGACCCCTCCTCCTGGGCCACGGCACAACCTTATGGTTGGCGGTTCTTGGCTAAACTAGCTTCGTCCTCTTTACCTCGAGGCACGGCGACGTCAAGGGCTCACTCCCAAGACGGCATTCCCGAAGGAGCATAGGACCCGCCCACTACCATAGCCCCGCAACTGACAGAGGCCCGGGACCCGCCCCCATACCGCAGTCCCACATAGAACCCCTCCCTGTCAGGCAATCGACCAAAGTCAGGCGACCCACTGGCCACGACACAACCCCATAGGGACTGGCAGTCTTCCGGCAACGCCGGGTTCTCTCATTTAATGTGATCATGCAACACATCATCAAGCAATCCATTTATATCTTTGCTCTGTCGTGAATGCAACATCACTCATGCTCATGCGACATGCCATTTCAGATAACCCACGCAATATGTCATGCGATCTCACTCTACAATTTCCAAAATTCAATTCAACCAACACTCAATCACGCATTTCATCATATTCACGAGCATAATTACAATCGGCACTTCAATTAATCACAACAATCAAGAGCACGTCAAAATAATACTAAATTTAGCTTCTGCATGAATAGTGCCGTAAACAGTAATTGTGAACAGTAATCGTGAACAGTATTTATGAACAGTGATTTTCCGAAATTCAATTAATTAAAACATTTAATCCAAAAATTAAGTAAAACATTAATTAAAACAATTAATCAATTCAATTAAATGAAATCATGCTTAATCAATCACATAAACACAATTAATCCCAAATTAAGCAAAATTAAGCTAATCTAATCTTAATCATCTATCTAACCACCTATCTTAGTGCTAATACAACTTAATTAAACCCCTTAAACCAAAATTAACACTAACTAACCAACCCTAAGCAAGTTTAGGCACTAAATAGGGATTAGGAGCAAAACTCACTCGTTAAGCGGGCCGGCGACATGGACGCGGAGGCGGCGGCAACGAACCCGACACCCGGGGACCTCTACCACAGCGATCCAAGGCAGTCCCGGGGCTGAGAACAGCAGCAAGAAACTCGAAATCCCTCTGCAACACTCAAAAACTGACTGCACAGGAGGAAAGTCGCTGATCGGAGTTGAACGGGCTGCCCGGAGCTCCGGCGAGCGGAGGGCCAGCGATTGGCGGCACCTGGGGGTCGAGGGGGAACCACTTGTGGCTGGTATGGGCGGAGATTGGGTCGGAAAGGGAGGAAAATGGCCGAAACAGCAAAACAGAACAGCAGCAGGCGGTCAGAAAACGATCCGGCCGGCGGTGGCTTTCGGCCGGAATACGGGTCGACCGGAAGCTCTTTCCGGCGATCGGCTGACGCTATCTGAACGGAAATTCTCTTCTGAACACAACGGTGGGTGGAACGAGACGTGATTCAAACGGGAAGGCAATGAACAAATCGATTTTCGATGAAAGGTCAGAACTGAAAAACTGAAGGAAGGAAGGGAAACTAGGGAGAGAAGGGGTGCGATTTGTGAGGGCTGAAGGAGGAGAGGAGAGAGTGGAGTGAGCTGCTAGAAGACCTTCATTAATGGCATTCAATGCCTTCTCCACTTCCCCACACAAGTGACCTCATCTTCTCTCTCTTCCTTTTGACTTTTCTTCAAAATATCCAAGGGCATTTTGGTCATTTCCACCTTGCACATTTCCCAATGTGTCCTTGGGCTGAAAATGGAGGACAGGCCTAGGAAATGGGCTTGAAAATGAATAGGAATGGGCTCGGGAATTTATTGGGCTTGAATCGGCTCGGTTTTAGACAATGGGCTCGGGAGGGTAAAGGGTCGGTTTGGCCCAACAGGCTCACTTGCTTACCTCGGGCCTTCCATGGCGACAGTCCCACCTTGGGCGTGAGGCCCTCACTGTTCTTGCCCGGCCCACGTCCTCGTAGGCTTGTTTCATTGGTCCGAAAATCCTTTTTCCAAAAACTTGGCTCATCTGACACTATTGACTGACTAAGAAGCATCGTCCTAAAGTCATTCTCGAACATTCCCGAAAATTCGAAGTCCAATATTGGATTCTCATGCCATGTCAATTTCGCCCGAATGCCATTTTGGTACTGCTCAAACTAACAGGCGGCTTCGAGGATTCACGCGTAACCGACTCGTGCCAATTCACGTTCAAGACTTCTCGACACATGGACGTCCTTGACTATATGAAATTGCGAAGAATCGATTCTTATTTCAAAGTACACAATTATCAAGGATCGACATAGGGCCGTTCGCGGGTTCGATAATAGTAGACGGAATCACCCGTCGTCCCATTATGTTCTACCCACGAATCGACTTCTAGTCGTCCCTAAAATCGGCCTGCATATCTACAGGATCGTCCTTACGCAAGTCTCACGGTCTAGTCGTTTTCCCAGGTCAAGTTCTTTAGTCGCACGAGTTCTGTCCTCATTAGCCTTTCCCCTCAAGGTCAGTATCTCGGGGTGATCAGTTCCGAGTGAGATCAACCAACAATGCATTGACGAAATTAATGCTCGTTCCTCCCTAAAAGGACTCGAATTTCAGGATGTTACACATATTATCTGCTTTGGACCCCATTGGGCTCTCACAGTTTTGTTCCTCTAGGCTTCACCTAAAAATCGTGTATGTATAAATAACGAATCCATATTCTTATAACCTAGCTAGGACTCCTTTCCAAGGTGATGTAGGACAAGAGATGTGCCTCTCTCTGCACATGTCCAAGGACTGAGGCGTGGACACACCACCATCTCTCCTCTCCACGCACCGCCACTTGGGCCGTCACATTCTCCTCCCCTTCGAGCACAACATCCTTGCTATAGCCCCACACGCGGTTGAGAGTCGACTTTGATACCATACGTAACATAAGCTAGTTCAGAACTCTCTCCCTAAGCAATGTGGGACAAGAGACACACCCCTCTCTACACACGTCCGGGGACTGAGGTGTGGACACACCGCCATCCCTCCTCTTTGCGCACCATCGCCTAGGCGACTCATTCTCCTCCCTTTCGGGCACAATGTCCTAGTTGTGGCCTCACAAGTGGTCGGGAGTCAACTCTGATACCACATGTAACATTATAAGTTAGTCCAGGACTCCCTCCTTAGATGATGTGGAACAAGAGACATGCCCCTGCCTGCTCATGTCCGGGGGCCGAGGCGCAAACACACTGCCATCTCTCCTCCCCATGCACCGCCACTTAGGTCATCACAGTATGGTCAAGTCATTCATTAGAATGTCCTTTTACTTTGTCTTTTAATATTGTTTTTCAAATAATTGTTAGGAATTCAAGTGCATCGACTCAAGTAAGTGCCTTAATTGGTTTTGGCTTTTCCCAAGTGATGATACTATTTCTTTCTTGTATTTTAAACTCATGTTTGAAAAACATTATGGGTAATATATGTTATGAGTTGAAAAAAATAGCATCATTTGTTGCATAAAACAAGATTGAGCTTTTACTGCTTTTTTGTTGTTTGAGTGAGGGAATTGTCCTTTAATTTTAGTTGGAATATTTGCTTGAAAGTAGTTTGTGAAACCTTTATCAAATAATCTTGGAAAATTTCTGGTTTATGATAAGCATTTTGATATTTATCAAATGCTTGAATTATGAGATAATTCTGATTATGTTTGTGAATCACTAGAAATTTATAATTGATGGTTGATGCTCAATGTCTTAATGAACCCTGAAAGGTGTGTAGGTATGCACATACTAGTTCAAGATATCTTTGTAGGTCAAGCCACCGGGTTATAATAGGTGGAGACTAACCAAAGAGGGAATCTTGATCGTTTCGTTATGGCGTTAAGCGTGATCATAGTTGAACATTTGAGCTTGAGTTTGGTTAATGGAGTGGACCGTTGACATGTGATTTAGGTTTAGTCAATGGAATGGACCATTGACTTGTGTTTTGATGAGTTTAGCCAATGTAATGGACCATTAACATGTGTTTTATGAAATTGACCAATGAACTGGGGACCATTGGTATCTATTTTGTTATTATCTTGAGATACTTTTATTTATAAACATATTATGTTAAAAGCGAGTTATGTTTGTGTTTAAAATGTGTATAGTGATTTCTCGATCCGCTTGGAAGAAATGTGTTACTCATTGAGCCGTGGTAACTTACTCCTCTCATCTTCATGTTTTTTAGGTTCTTCAACGAGCCACAAATTGGACGTGAGCATTTGTATTGCAGAGGACTTTTTGATAGTGGAAATTTTTGTGGTATGAGCTAGCATAGTTGTTGAAATTGTGAGTTAGTTATTTGGGATATGTATATATCTTTTTGGTGGTTGTAGATGTATATATGTTGATATTAGGCTGCATTCTGGTTATGTTAAGGCTGCGTTTTTTGGTATAAGGATGGCTGTGTCATACTCTTATTCTTGTGGACGCGGAGTGTGACAGAATATATTAAAGCTTGTAATGTATGCCAGAGGAAGGGGGAAGCAAACTCCTAACCCTGGACTTTTGCAGCCACTGGACATTCCTGCTCAGGCATGGACTCATGTCACTATCGATTCAATTGAAACCTTTTCTAACTCTGTTGGGAAGAATATTGTGTTTGTGGTGGTGGACCAACTCACAAACTATGCCCCCCTTATGGCCGTGCCTCATCCTTTTGAAGCACTAGAAGTCACCAAAGTTTTCCTCGACAACGTTTATAAGTTGCATTGGCTACCCCGAAAGCATTGTATGCGAGAAAGATAAGACTTTTATTAGTTCAGTTTGGCAAGAAACCTTCAAGATGATGGGTACAAAGTTGCATTTATCAACAGCATATGACCACGGTCGGATGGACAAATCGAGAGACTCCTGATATTCATTGCTTTTCGTTTGGACAAATTGAAAGCATCAATTTTTTTCCTCCCTAATTACCGATAACTTCCCAAAACTTCTCCTCGTAAGAACACTACACTTTCCTTGTTTTCTTCATTCCAAACTAAGTTGCAAGGGGATAAAATCCCTTACTTAGGACAGAGTAAACTCTCCCAAAACAAATCCCCATGACAGTAAAGAAATCCAAAGTCTCTACCTCATGAGATGTGGATGCAAGAACACCTTCATCACTAGAGCCATCCAATGCGGAGTCATATAAAGAAGGCTATACGTGAAGGAACAACTTGATCATCACATATTGACAGAACAGCATTCAGCAAAGCGGATCACATTTATGAGAATTTCCAAGCTCCAAGAGTTAAAAGCGTGATGACCATGCAATTCATATGAAGACATAAAAACTGACTCTATAGACATACATATATGTCTCATATGCTGACTAAACTAACATCATATACGATCAACCCACATGCCCCTTTAAACTATTGTTCTGCCAAAAATTGGCCCAAAAAACAGTCGAGCTCAAACAGAGTTTTTATACTTTTAAGTGAACAATTGCCTCATGGCCTAGGAGAAACTTAAAGTTTTAACATAATTGAGCCTTCAATTTTGACCAATCAATAGTTGATCTAGACATTCTTTCCTCTGCTATACTCTTCTTTTCCTCAGCCTCTGCTAATTTCTTCTGCTCATCTTTATAGCCTGACTTCGCTTCTTCAGACTTGACCAGCAAGATCTCCCAGTCTGAGAGGAGCTTGTCTCTCCTAGACTTCACTTCCTCCATCCTTCTTTTGAGCTCTTCCTCTTCCTTGGCAATGTCATCCATTAACTGCTTATACAAGATGTGAGTCTCATGGTTTTTCTTCATAGTGCAGAAAGTTTGATCCCTCTGTAGTTTATGCAGCTCGAACTCGGCATTGTCCTGCTCAAATGTTAGGAAGTTGGAAGTGAAATCATTGAAATTGGCCTGAAATATCTCAATTGCTATTTTTTGCTCCGATGATAATCCAGTTCTGGCTGAGCTTAAAGTTGATAGTGCCTCAGATAGCCTCTCTTTCATATTCAATTTAAAAATATCTGAAAGGCATTCCTTCAAAGACTGCTTAGCATTCTCAGTTTCTTCTAAGCTAGAAATTCCATCAGTCAAAGCACCATCTTGGAGGTACAAACTTGATCCTACACTAGTACCATTAGTCTCAGCAGCATTGATGAGTTCCTTCAGACCAGTAAAATAGGAGTCAAACTTATCAGTAGGTCTAGCTGGCTGAATATTCATACGAGTAACTGTTAAGACACAAACTTTGGCTTTAATCACCAAAAAGTCATTTGCTAGGTATCCCTCAGTACTCTTGTGAAGCTTACTCAATGCAATGAACGTTGTGAAACCCCAGTCTTTCTCCCTCACAGTGAAATTATGTTGCGTCTCTGCAGAATTCAGGAGATGGTGATGAATTCAAAAACTTGTTTACGACACCAGAGCAATGATAAGTGGAAGAGACAATGGGGACCATGAACTCAAATGTTATGTTGTACGTCAAGCAATTTATTAGCAACAGAAGAAGCAACTAACAAGCACCTCCCCATGATCAGCTTCAGCAACCAAATTCATAAAAAAAACTGATAAACTGACAATGCACAGCATTTTTGAGACCACCAGATGTAACCATCTAAACTTAATCTGTGGCTTCTCTCTTTTTCTTGACCAACATTTGGATCATACAGGCACAGTCAAGCCCCAACTCCTCCATTCACTGGACCAGCTGCTTACAAAGTTAGATAAATTCCTTAATCAGTAACCTCTGGATTGTTGTACGCGCATGTTAGAAGCTCACCCACCTTTGAGAGGCTTAAAGAATGAAATACAGAAAAGGTATTCTCTCTACTCAATGTCTCTCTTTCTATTTCTTCTCAACTATTCTTTTCTCATCTAAGCTCTTATTTTTCACTCTAAATTTTCTTCAAGTCATAACACCGATTTCTCGAGATCTAGATGCACAATCACTCAAGAGAGAAATCTATCATACACTTCAGATCAAAAGCAAGAGATTCCAATAAAAAATCAATTTAACTCAAGAACAAACCATATCTAATAGATCGAGCATTGTTGATTTGATCAATCACACTAAAGCTGAACTTGGCATTTCTGGTCCACCCGTCCAGCAATGTAGCAGAATCAGGGACATTGAGGTACAACGACAAATGGTCCGTGTTATTCCCCTTGGGGTATACAACAATCATCCTGCACAAGAAAAGGATCGGTGGACCTAAGTTTGTCCAAAACTGCTTTATCAAAAATAACATGGACCGACGCAAGAATCACTTGGCAACACGAAGAACATGCGATCATCAAGAAAAAACCTCAAAAGTAGAAATATGAAAATAAAAATAAAAGACATTGTAGTACCATTTACAACCAGAAACTGTGAATGCTTCAGAGGAAAGCTTCGTCGCATTCTGCCGACTGAAGTTGCTGATTACCCACGTGAATTCTCCCTGGTTAATATCATCTTGTGCATCCATTCTTTTCTTTTATTTTTTAATTGGACTGCTGCTTCTGCACGATCAACTTTTGCAAACAACACGGATGTTCTTCTTAGCAGAGACTCCAATTATGAAGAAGAAGGAGAAGGCGGAGGAGAGTTTCTTACCCCACGAGTACGCGTGTCGAACGATGCTGACCTTTCTTCGACTTCAAGGTGATGGTATGATGGAAGCTGCGGGCTTCTTAAGCAGAAGTGGGAATGAGGGAAAAGCGAAAGAAGTCAAAGAGGAGAGAACTTCCCCGAGAAGTTAAAGAGGAAAAGTCAGGAGGGGTCCATTCAGGTTCAAAGGAAAAAGGCATCATTCACATTTTGGTTGGCTCGCTAAAAGCTACCGAGTATCTCTCAGTCTCACGAATAATTTTTGGACTTAACGATTTCTAACACAACATGAATGAGCACGATACAAAATCAAGGGATTTGGATTGAGGTGTACCTTGCCTGTAATTTGTCGCTCGTATAAATACATATACCACAACCCTAAATATGGTCAAATCACTATAAACACTTTGTCGTAATTCCAAAATGAATATGGTATTATAACAGGAAAAAGCATCACATTTTTCAACATCTCTCCTCCAAATGCGATACTTCTTTTGCTCTTGTTGCTGTCTCAACAATGTATGATACATGATCAGTTTTCCCTTCTCTACCATCTCATCATCATCTAATTCTGTTAGTCCTAATTTCACCTTTTCTTCCCTCTTCTCTGCTACTCCCGTTTATGTTGCTGCTCAAATTATGGACAAGCAGTCAACCTCTTCTTCTCTTGTTCTTCCTCATATCTCTACTCCAAATCCCAATTTGCCTTCACCTCCCCCAACATTGCGCCCACTGCCATCTCTTCCCTCTTCTCTGCTTCTCCAATTTCTGCTGCTGCTCACATTAAGGCCATGCGCTCAACGTCTCCTCTTGTTCTTCCCAGCAGCACTAGTCTCGCCTTTATCAAGCTTGATACTGATAATTTTATATGGAGATCTCACTTTTAGCCTTTTTTTTTTTTTAATCTGCAACAATGTCACGGGTTATGTGGATGGGTCTCCTCTGTGTCCACGGAAACTTGTTGCTGATCACAACGGCACTGTAGTATGCAATCCCTCTTATTTCATTTGGGTAAAGACAGATCAATGGGTTTGTAGTTTGATCACTTCGACCCTCACAGTTGAGGTTTTTGATGAAGTTTATAACCTTAAGACATATCAAGAGATTTGGCTTGCTCTTGAACAATGCCTTAATGATCACCGTGCAGCCAAAGAAATTGGACTAAAACTTGACTTTCAAATGCTATCAAGAAACTGGTCCGCTCCATGACTGACTATGTTTGACATTTGAAGTCAAATGGGCACTCTCTCATCACAATTAATTGCCCCATCGTCGAAAAGGACTTGAGGATTCAAGCTCTCAATGGGCTCCCATCGGAGTACAATCTGCTGGGGCTAACTATACAACTTAGAGAATGGGATGAATAGGTTAATTGGATACTTAAAACAGTTTTTCTCTCAAAAGTAACAAGTACTATGACAACAGCAAGAACTGATTAATGGTAGTCAGCAAGCAGGTGCTTCTATCATACCGTTATAGGCAATAATGAACATATAGAAATTAGCACACTATGAATTATAGTTGTTCAGTTTTATCTCCAAGTTTACGTCTACTCTCTTGGATAACAGCCTCAACACAGGCTAGAATCCACTAGTAATTTTTAAGAGAAATTACAATAAGCATGTCCTGCATTTATTACAAGATAGATCACTCAATTAGGGAGCAAATACTACTATTGCTCTTGTACACTTCCTCTTATCACCAATTACAAAGCAATAAGAACACTACAGAGCGAGTTATAAACAGACAGTAATGCGGTTTTATCAAAACTAAGAGATGATACCAACAAAACAAACTTTCTCAATTTTTCTGTCCAATCCTTTTTAGCGTCTTTGATCATTTACAATAGACATCTTCAATTTCACCGTTGGAGATGCTTTTGAGGAGTTAAAAGCTGTTGGGAGTTCATAGGAGCTGCCGCTGAGGTCTTGATTGCCCATACAATCCTTCCTTTAAACTATGGCATGGTCTTTCCAAATGAACACTGCTGGCCTCTGTTACATACCGTATCTTGGACTTTTTGACCAAAACTTTCAATGGTCCTTTGACTCATTTCCAGTTTTCTTGCTGCAAATTTTCAGCCAGTTTACGGTATATCCTACCCATCCTTTGGTCGTATGCAGATGCACTCGTTGACTTTTCAAGATGATATGAGCACAATGCAATGCTCCTTACCACTAGTCTGTTGGCACTGCCCACGGTCTAACCATGGGGAACAACTTGCAATGAATCATCCAGTATCTTCTTGAGTATGTTAGCTTCCGAAGACTTTACGTTGATGACAGATCAATCATGGTACTTTTAAGTTATTTTAAAACCCCATCCTTGATTCCAAGCTGACTAATCTAACATGATATAGGATCAACCATATAAGCCCATCCAGGCAATTCTTCTGCTGAAAATTGGCTGAAAGATAGTCAAGCTAAAACACAGTTTTCATACTAGTGAACAACTGCCCCATAGACCAATCTGAAGCCTTGAAGTTCAACAAAATCAAGCCTTCAAATTTGACCAAGCAGTGATTGATCTAGACATTCTTTGCTCAGCTATTCTCTTCTTTTCCTCAGTCTCTCCTACTATCTTCTGCTCATCGTTATAGCCCCACTTCGCTTCTTCGGACTCGACCAGCAAGATCTCCCAGAACTTAAAAAATTATTAAAAATGAAAAAATTACGAAAAAATTACGTATGATTCTGCATCTCGGTATTTGACCTTTTCAGCGATCATGGGTATTCCTGTTAAGTAAAGTCAAATGATGAAAGTCGCAAGATCCCAAGAAAATCAAAGACGTAGAAACCACTCGAAAACAGATTAGATAAAATTCCAAAGAAGTGGCATTTTAAACTGAACAATTAATAAGCAGAGACTGGTTCGTTTCATGGAAAATATAGCATTTTAAAAAAATACTTTCCATGAAAATAATAATCTTTGTCAATGTTCGTCTGAAACTTAAAAATGAATTAGAAAATATCTTCCGCCATTCGATATAAAAATTTTAATTTGATTTCTCTCGGTGCACATTTTAATATTTTTATTTTCTTTTTAAAAAACGAATTTTTGATTTTTTAATTTTGATTTTTCTTTCACATATTCTTTTTTATTTTTTCCTTTCAGTTTTTCTTTTCCTCCTTCTTCTTCAATTAGCTACCGACCATAGCGACAACCACCCTAAAAAAGGCTCATTGATCTGGCAAGTGGCCAGCTTGAGCTCCCCAATTTGGTGAGCAGTGTAACATGCTCAATTTCAACCTCTAGAAAATGGCCATGGATTGGTGGATCCAGAATCAGTCTTAGATGTGACACGTACCTTATTTGCACTTGTGAGCAAGGATGCCGTGAATTGTCCAATGCCTATAGTCAAGGGCATTATACCTTGTTCTGTGTCCGTGTAATACTGTGAGTCGACCACACTCGACCATAAGGATTGGATGCGGGATGATCATGCAATGCCACAAATCAAGGAACAATCATAGATTGGCTTCGCCTGCTCATGTTCCAATTGTAGGCGATCCGTTTGGTCGTGCACTAATCACTGACAATCATGAATCGATGTCCTACGACCGTGAGGTGATGGCGTATTGATCAATCCTGCACAATTACATGACAATCGAGAATCAACTCAAGATTGCACAATGGGCCATGAATGAGTCAAGGATCGACCATAGCAAGGCAAGACAAACATAAGTTCGGTTCAGGACCGAATCACCCGACCATGACCCTGGTCATGCGATTGACCAAGGATGGTCATGGAACTAATCCAAACCAATGTACGAACCACCTCACATGGACAATTTGGCCACAACAAGGGCCACCAACCATGAAAATGGATGAAAAATTTTCCAGTCCTTAAATCGTAATTTTGAAATCGAATAGGGATATTTTGGTAATTTTTCACCCAAGTAGAACTCTAATATTTTCCTTAATAGTCTAGTTGCCATTGGACTTAGAAATGGTTTAGATGCGATCTTTTTGGATTATCATTGCTTGAAAGTGGTTATAGATGATTCAGATTCTTCTTGCAAAAGATGTTCTAGAATATTCCTGCAAGATTAGACTGGGTCTTTAATGAACAAGAAGCCGAATGACATAAATGTGGTAATCATTTCTCATCATAAGTGTCCCTAAACAATCAAAAGTATTTTTGCCTATAAGTGAGCCTTGAGAATCAAGTAAAATCTTCTTGATTTACTTGGAAATCTTAGCATTTATGTACAAGAATCCAAGCTTAGACGCCACTTGAATGAGACTTGTATTTTAGACTTATTATTGCCTACTTAGGCTCTTAAATGAGCACAATGATGATCAAGGTGAGTCGTACACCTAATAAAAGGATCTAGAACTAAAAATTGACTTCATGAGCAAGTAGCATTTAATGAGCTCTGCTTGTAGTTCATAAATATAAGGGGTGAATCACCATTATCCATGATTGTTCCATTAAATGCAAGAGGGTGATTCACCATGCAAAAGATCTTGGCAATAATAACATAAATTTGTCTTGTTGAGTAAGTTTAAGTTAAAACCTAGTAATTCTTGCAAAAGACAAAAGAGAGAGAGTTCTAGAACGTAGACAACTTGGAGAGTAAGTTAAGCATTAAATGAAAAGAACTAGCTAGATAATTCTAGAAGATGCACCTTGGAGAGGAAGTTAATGAAGACATGATGATTATTGCCATGAGATCATCCTTGGAAAACAAGTAGGATTGGCCTATAAATAGGACACCACCCTCTTCATTTCCACACACACCACCACCTCATCTTCTTCTTCCTCTCTCCCTCTCACACCCTCACCCTCACCCTCACCCTCACCCTCACCCTCACCCTCATGCCGATCGCCTCTCTCCCTCTCTCCTTCTCTCTCACCCAATCACCGCCGTCAACCACTAGTTCTCATTCCCCAATTAAAGTTGTTGACTTATTCTTGCAAGTAAGTAAAATCTCTAACTTTTAGCTAGGGTGATAGCCTACGTCATCAAGTTTAGTTGGGAGCTCACCCAATATATTAATTGTGAGTAGGTTCCCAAATTCTTGAATAAGGCGGTGTGTTACATAGTTAGGAAGTGGCTTATGAAGTTATTGTTGCTTGAAACGGTTTTGTTGTTCTAAAATGATTTTCATGTGCATTTGTTCTTGTTACGATATTTATGCAACCACTTATTTTGTTGAGATGGCCTTGATTTCAAAGGTGATGCATTTGTTCTTGAGTGCAAGTTTTTGTGTACATATCTATGCAAGTGTGTCCTTACTTTTGTATGGTTTGTTCATGATTCATTCTATTGAGAGTCGCGAAGCATGGGCATGTCGGATCAGGCTTTTCTTGAGCTTGAACGGTATTCAGGCATATTGTTCAAACCTTAAGTTTGGTCTAGGTCAGTGTCAAGCATAGCGATTTGAGTCTCGGACCTTAATCCATGCTCAGTACGAAAATAGCTCAATTTTGATAAGAAATGACATTTATGTGTTCATGCATGCCCTCGGGCTTTATTATGGCAATTATAAAAGGAAAGATTGTGTGATATACCTCATATGATCACTAAAGGAAAGATGCACCCATCGTCCCATAATGTTGGCAGCAAGCCTTGTTCATTGAATGGGATGCCTTAGGTTCGAGTCACAAGATGCTTGGGTTGAGCCCGAAAGGCTCGAGAAGCTAGCCCCAAAGAAGTCTCGGTTGAGTTTAGATGCCTTGGTTAAGTCAGGAAGCCCAACATAAAGCTCGAAGTCTCGATCAAGCTGAAAGAACCTAGTCGAGCCAGGACAACGTTAAATGAATCCTTAATTAATGCCGGTAGATGCATAAGTAAAGATGTGAATGATGCGTTCGATGAATAGCCGAAGGAACATATGCACTGAAGGTGTCGTTATATGCAAATGAATGAAAGTTTGTATGAGTAACCTTGCTAATTTAAGTGCATGATTGCATGATGATTGGATGCAAAGTGTATTTTGGCAAGATTTATTGATGTTGTGATTATAATTGTGATGTTGTAATACTTGGATGTTTTCTTGTGTACATTACAAAGGCGAGGCCAAAGTCCTTGCTATTAATCTACTATCGATATTGTATGAGGAGTGCTTTACCTGCTAGATCTAATGACAAGATGTCCTCCTAATAGAGAATTAGAATTTTACTTAGTGAGTTTCTCCAAACTCACTTCTTTATTCTCTCAGGTGTTTAAGTATGGAAGTCTCACCTTCTTGGAGCCAAGGCCAAGTTAGAGGAGATAGGATTTCCCTAGCCCCTGTTAGAAAGAAATATGAAATGAATGTAGAAGGGAAATAGCCTGTAGTGAAGGGCATATAAAAGTTGTTGATGTAATGCACAATGAAAATAGTATATTTGCTTGTTATGCTTTTCTTGATTTCTAGCTATTATTTTATCAGGGAGTTTGTTTGTATACATTTCCACGTGTGCTTATTAAAAAGATAAAAGAAACGAGATAGCGACAAGTCTAGGACATCACAAAAATAACCTTGATGACCGCGGTCTCGAGATGGGTCTTGGGATCGGGGTCGTGACAAGCAACAAGCTTGAGCTTTGTCATCATGGTTGGCATTTGGCCTGAAAATAAGGGAAAAAAAGAATAAGAGAAAAATAAAAATAATTAAAAATCAATTTTTTTCAAAAAGAAAAAAAGAAAGAGGAGAGAGTTAGTAGGGATGTGAAATAAGAGAGAGTGAAATGAATGTCGAAAATTTAGAAAATATTTGTTTATAAATTATTTTTTGTAAAACAAATAGAATCTAAATAAAGTGCAAATTGCCCTGAGAGCCGAGCTTGATGGCCTAGTGGCCTTGTGCCCCTAAATAAGCAGCCGGCTTGGTTGGATTGGGACCCGATGGACGAAACCACAATCGTCAAATTTTTTTATTTGCACAACTTTATAAGAATATTTTAAAATAAAATCCTCATCCTCCTTGCAAATCCTCCCCCTAGTAAAAGTTCATGCAAAATAGACTGAATATGTGAACTTTTTACCCAAACAAGTTTGTCGCAAAGTTATCTTCTCGCATGAACTGAATGTCACAGGTTGTTTTTCTATTACAACACCAGTTGTCATCATTTTACGGTGCTTGCCACTGTTAGATGGACTATGAATTTATGTTGGGTATGAATTTAATGAGTCGAGTCTACCTCTAGGGACACAAAACCTTACTTTGGACAAAATCTCTAACATTGAAAGGCCCCATAAAGCAAGCTTGTGTTGTAGATCAATTCATTATCCTTATTACACTAGAGTAAATATTACAAAATGAAATGGGAGCTGGATTGCATTGGATCATGCAGTTCCAAACTGTTAGGTGAATTGTAAGTGCACAATATCAACAAGTAATAAAGTGATGAGTGAGTATCGTTCCCACAAGGACTGTTTTTATTTTATTTTATCCAATTACTTACTGAAAGTGATCAATTCAAAAATCTAGCTAACCAAATCAAAAAGATGAGTAAAAAGTAAACTAAACCAATTAAAATACTAAAATATAGAAAAGGTCAAAACTTAAAAAATTAAAAGCTAAGTAAAATTAATCTAAAGCAAATTCAAGATCACAAAGCGTTAGAGCATCCAACTTCACTTAACCATTCATAATTAATTTTCTTAACTTTTCATGCAACAAATTAATTTCCAATTGTGTTGGCGAAATTTCCCTAAGATGAATTAAAAACCGACCTCGGTCTAATAATCCCTAATTAGGTATGTTAACCCACACTAACCTTAGGTGAATTTAAACTACCTAAAAGCATTAAGTTCTTGTGGAAATTCCCGGATTCAATCTAAGTAGTCTCAACCTAGATCTACTACCGCAGCCACATAAATAACCTAGTGTACCTTGACCTAAATTTAATTTATGGTTCAATATCACTATTGCACATGCACACAATCTCCACCCAGTATCATGCATACATAAAAAATCATTCAAAAGTTGGCCAGATTTCTAAAATCATTAAGATCATGATAAAGAACGACACAATCAAAACAATTCTATTGCATGAAAGTCTTTGAAAATTAATCAATCATGATTAAGATCCATTGTAGCTCTAACAAAAGAAATTTAGAACATAGTAAAAATTAAACTGACAAGAATTAAAGAAAACATAATACTAAGTAAAAACAAATTCACCGAATTTGAGATACAAGGAGCTTCAGGTTTGTCTCCTCCTTCTCTCCTTGACACGCCAACTCCACTAAAATAGAATAATAAAATCTAACTAAGAAAACTCAAAATCTTCTACAAAGATGGTAGCTCCAAGAATTCTCTTCTTCTGTGGCACAAGAGCAGTTTATATAGCCTCCAAAAATCTGCCCTAGGTCGACTCCTACTAGGATTTGGAAAAGATTCCTCTTTGATTTTCTTTGAACTTTATCTTCAATCACGGTCAAATTCTCCAAATATCTTATTTGGGCTGCCTTTTCTTCAAGATGAAATATTTTGAAATATATTGCAATATTTTGAAAGATCCGAAAATATTTCATACAAAATAAAATTACGTAAGTAGCAATTAAATTCACTCAAAAATTCCTCAAAATTTAGCAAATATCAAGTATAAATAAGCAAGAATACTCTATTAAAAATAGAGTTATCACAAACTCCAAAATTCCTAAGCCAACGAACGTGTTGAGACCAAAAACGCCAAAAAAGAGAACCAAGGATCAGCTAAGGACATGATGAAAAATCCATGTAGCAAAAAGCCCTTTACCAGACAATTACGGACATAACATTATGTTCTAGTTCTCACAACCATACCTAAGATGTCATACATTGCTATTTGTTTGGACAGATTGAAAGCATCAATTTTGTTTCTTCTGTAATTACCGATAACCTCCCCAACACTCTCCTCTTAAGGACACTCCTAACTAGTAATTACTAGACAGTTTCCTTGTGTTCTTCATTCCAAACTCAGTTGCAAGGGACAAAACCCCTTACTACTCTCCCAGCAAAAATCCCCACGACAGTAATGAAATCCATAGGCTCTGCCTCATGAGATGTGGATACAAGAACACACTCCTCACTAGAGCCACCCAATGGGGAGTCATATCAAGTACACATGAAGGAACTATTGACAGAACAACATTCAGCAAAACGCATAACAGTTATAAGAATTTCCAACCTCTAAGAGAAAAAGCGTGATGACCATGCCATTCTTATGAAGACATCAAAAACTGAATATAGAATATATGTATATATTTGCCTCATACGTTGACTAAACTTACATGATATAGGATCAACCACATATACCCCCCCTTAAGGAACTGTTCTACAGGATATTGGCCAAACATGGTCAAGCTAAAACGCTGTTTCCATACTTAAGTGAACAATTGCCTCATAGCCTATTTGAATCCTTAAAGTTTCAAGAGAATAGGATCTTCAAAATTGACCAAGCAGTGGTGGATCTAGACATTCTTTCCTCAGCTTTTCTCTTCTTTTCCTCAGCCTCTGCTACCTTCTTCTGCTCATCTTTATAGCCCCACTTCGCCTCTTCGGACTTGACCAGCAAGATCTCCCAGTCTGAGAGAGGCTTGTCCCTCCTACACTTTGCTCTCTCCATCTTTCTCTTGAGCTTTTCCTCTTTTTTGGTAGGGTCATCCGTTAACCACTTATACAAGACGTGAGTCTCACGGCACTTCTTCATAGCAGAGAACCTTTGATCCTTTTGTAATTTATGCAGCTCAAACTCAGCTTTGTCCTGCTCAAATGTTAACAATTCGGACGTGAAATCATTGAAATTGGCCCGAAATGTCTCGATTGCTATTTGCTGCTCCCACATTAATCCAGTTCTGGCTGAGCTTAAAGTTGATAGTGCCTCATAAACCCTCTCTTTCATATTCAATTTAAAGACATTCCTTCAAGGACTGCATAGGCTTCCCAACTTCTTCTAAGCTAGGAATTTCAGCCCTCAAAGCACCATCTTGGTGCCACGAGCTAGATCCTACACTAGCACCGTTAGTCTCAGCAGCATTGATGAGTTCATCCAGAGCAGTTAAATAGGAGTCAAAGCTATCAGTTGGCTTGGCTGGCTTAATATCCACTGGAGGAGTAACTGTTAGGACGCAAACTTCGGCTTTAATCACCAAAGTGTCACTTGCTATGTATCCCCGCGTAGGATTATGAAGCATAGTCAATGGCATGAAGATTGAGAAACCCAGTAACTCCTGCTCTAAGTGAAAAAATGTCGGGTCTCTGCAGAATTCAAGAGACCGGGTGACGAATTCAAAAACTTCTTTACTACAGCGCCAGAGCATGACATGTGGAAGAAAAATTAGAGACCATCAAGAACTAGAATGTGGTATCGTACGTCAAACAAAATATTAGCAGCAGCAGCAGCAGAAGCAAACACCTCGCCATGATCAGCTTAGGCAATCAAATTCCTACCAAAGTCCATAAAATGACAATGTACGACATTTTTTAAGACCACCAAATATAATTATCTTAAAATTAGGGTGAGCTTATTTCATGGAAAATGAATGATTAGGAAAACATCTTCTTAAAAATAATCACATGTATCATATGAAATAATTAGTCAATGAAAGTTCTTTTTATAATAGAAAATAATTTATATCTAAATATTTTCGTAGACTATAAAATTATTATTCTTTCATTTATTTTTCAAGAGGTATGAGCAATCATTTTTAGGAAATTTTTTCTAAATTATTCATTATCCGCAACAAATGCGCCATTAAATTGTGGCTTTTTTTTCTTTTTGCTGGACTAACGTTTGGATCAGATAGACTCATGTTAGAAGCCCACCAGCCCCTGAGAGGTTTAACGAATGTAATACAGAACAAATCCCTTAATCTACGTTCTATTTCTTCTTCTCCTTCAAGTCAAAATATCGATTTCTCAAAATCTAGATGCACATTTAATCAGAGAAAACCCATCATGCTCTAAGCTTAAAGAACAAGAGATTCCCAGAAGAATCAATCCAGTTCAAAAACGAACCCATTCCGAAAGGGCGAACATTATTGATTTAATCGATCACACTCAAGCTGAAGTTGGCTTTCCTCGTCCACCCAACCGGCAACGTTCCAGATTCAGGGACGTCAAGGTACAGCGCCAAGTGGTTCGTCGAGCTATCCTTTTTGGGATATACCAGAATTTTCCTGCTCAAAAGGGATCGGACGGCACAAGAATCACTTGGCAACTCGATGAACATGCGATCATCAAGAAACAACCGCAAAAGTAGGAAAATAGAAGTAAAAATAAGAGATTTTGAAGTACCATTGACAACCAGAAACCATGAATGCTTCAGAATAAAGCTTCCGCGCAGTCAGCTGAGTGAAGTTGCTGACCTTCCACGTGAATTCTCCCCGAATAACATGATTTTGCGCATTCATTTTCTCTTTATTGGGCTGCTGCTTCTGCACGATCAACTTTCGCAAACAGCACAAAAGAAAGCCAATGAGTTACTATCTCTCAATCTCACGAGTTTTATTGGAGTGAAAAATTACAAAACGACACTTAAATACGACTCGAAACAGACTGCCAGGTATTAGCTGCAGCTGTGGCCCACCACCAGATTCTCACGTGGGAGGCACGGGTCCAAGTCCAACAGTGCAGAAATTTTTTGTCGCATTTGCTCAATATTCAGGTTGTCTTTTGTAACCGTGAGGCTAACATTACTGCCGATTGGGTTGGTAAAACCCATCGCAAAAATTGTTTACCCTCGGATTGGGTCCAATCCCCTAGTTTATCTCTGGCACCTATTATGTACCGACGTCCAACTCTCGGGCCTCCCTACTTTGGGATAAATCAATGCAATATCTATTTCGACCGAAAAAAAAAAAAAAGATGTTGAGATAAGAATGAAGCGAAAAGCAGAATTCTTATTGGATGGCTATCTAAGATAATAATTTCAAGTTAAAAAATAGATAATAAGTTAATCAAATGCACAATTAAAAGGAGATATAGAGAATCTCATATTTATATACACAGTCACAAGAGATATAGAAAATCAAGGTAAATATCATAATTATCTTTGATTTAGGAAATATCGTAATTATTTCCAACAAAGTTAATAGTTTTGGATTGAGAGTAATCGTACCCAAGTCAATTTTGTGTCGACCTCTAGACATGATTGATAATTGTGCTGTTCGTGTCCAACTCGACAAACACAAAATTGACCCCAAAAAAATCACTTGTTTGACACGATTAACTAATCATCTCCCGTTCAAAGCAACCTATTTTGCAGTATGCCTTTATGTTGACACAACACGACCACCACCATGGACATGAATTGTTACCCCTATTCCGTTAACAAATCAATTGAAAACAAACAATCTATGTTGATATACTGACAGAAATTGACAATCAAAACTGGAAAAATATTATATTCAGTATGTCTTGTATGGTGTACAATGATTCCTTTGTAATGTAAAGGAAAGGAAAGAAAAGAAAGAAATGATAAACAAGAATTACAATCTCCTATTCTGTAAATCAATTACGGATTGACTAAATCAATTTGCCTTCAATGGATATTAGAATCTTCGAACACAATCTATATTACAATCCCGGATATATTTCCAACATTTTCAGATCAGAAAATTTAATGGATCATTTTTCAGTCGTGCCTATGAGGCATTTCATCGAACACATCACATGTGATTGAGGAAAAGTTTTTTCTAGATAACTAATTTTCCAAACTTTACCATTTGGTTCGTGAAAAATGACTAATCAATCGATTTTTTTATTTTTTTATTTTTTTTCATTTTCCTTCTTTTTCTTCGGCCATTGGCCACAGCGAAAGCCAATATGACGGGCCATAGGTGACGGCCATAGGTGAGCTTGAGCCTCACCATAGGCCGGCAAGGCTCGAGGATTGCCATTTCTTTATCAAACTTGAATAGGACTGATTTGATTCTAATCCAGAACGTGCCGTTTTAATTGCTTTTCAGCTGGCGAAATTGCGCTCAGCTCATCCTAGTGACGACCAACCCACAAATTCTTGAGAAATAAACATCAAAAAAATTCCAAGCGAAGGAATCGACTAAAACTCAATTGATTGCGCTCGATACAATAGGAGGAAGGTGAAGCCATGGGCCTTCTAGAGAAGTGAACGGGGCGAGGACGAGAAGGCGCAGGGCTTCTGAGGAAGCGTCAAACTGTAGCCGCGACAGAGCGGCGATGGAGGTAAAAAGATGGCCGTCAGAGCTTGGAGAGCATGCGCTCAAAGAATGGGAAAACGAAAAAGATGAGAACAAAAAGAAAAAGGTAATTTGGGGTTTTTTTAAATTTTTAGGAATTATAATTTTTTTATTTGAGACTGATTAGCGACTTCGAACTCTTATTTGAAAAAATATCCCTTATGAGTCAATTTAAAAGAAAGAAAAGATACTTCGTACCTTTACTTAGAATCTTCCCATGAATTTATGATTAATGGAGAGCAAGATTGTGTTGTAGGCGATTTCATTTATCCCCCATTAAACAAAGTAAACATTACAAAACTAATTGAGAGCAGGATTGCATTTTTTATTATTCAGTTCCAAACTCCAAAGTTCATAACCCAACGATTGTTTTGTGCTGAAAAACATGACGAGAATCCACGTTGCAGAAAGCCCTTTTACAGATGACTAGGGATACTAGGTTATTTCTAGTCCTCACGTCGAAAAACTAACACAAGCCACTTGTTTGTGGCTTCCCGTGAGAACATTCATAAGTAGGGATGTAAATGGTTATGTTCGGTTCGGTTCAGATTTTTAAAAAAATAAAACCGAACCGAATCAATAAGGTGCGATTCCGAACCAAACCGAATACGGACTGAACCGAAAATCCGGTTTGATTCGCTTCGGTTTTTCGATTTTCCTATTTTTGCCTTGCTTTTTGAATCCAAAGTGAAGAATATATGAGAAAAAAGAGAGATTTCAAGTTGATTGTTCAATTTTTATTGAGAATTTCGGTTCGGATTAGTTTACCGAATTGAACCAAAAACCAAACTGAGTTGGAAAAGTTAACGGTTAATTTTAAGTTAATCGAATTAAAACCGAACCGAATTGGAAATGCACAAAATTTCAATTTGGTTTCAGTTTGATGTTTCTGTTAGATTCTGACCCGACCCTATCCTTGTTTTTGTCATTCCAAACTCAACTGCAATGGGACATATCCCTTACTTAGGACAGGGTCAACCCTCCCAATACCAATCCCTAAGGGTTTAAAGAAATCCATATCAACTAAAGCCACCCTATGAGGGGAAGGTTTTATACGAAGGAACAACTCGATCATCACATATTGACAGAACAATAGTCAGGACCCACATCAGATTTCTGAGAATTTCCAAGTACCAAGAGCCAAAAGCATTTTGACCCACATGCTGACCAAACTAACCTGATATTTGGTCAACCGCATAAGCCCCTCTAAACAATTGTTCTGCTGAAAATTGGCCAAAAAAAAAAAAAAGGTCAACCTAAAAGCCAGTTCTCATACTTTAAGCGAACGATTGCCTCAAAGCCTATTTGAATCTTAAAGTTTTAACAGAATCGAGCCTTCAAATTTGACCAAGCAGTGGTTGATCTAGACATTCTTTCCTCGGCTATTCTCTTCCTTTTCTTAGCCTCTGTCATTTTCTTCTGCTCATCTTCATAGCCCGACTTCGCTTCTTCGGACTCGACCAGCAAGTTCTCCCAGTCTGAGAGGAGCTTGCTCCTCCTAGACTCTACTTCCTCCATCTTTCTCTTGAGCTCTTCATCGTCCTTAGTGAGGTTATCCATTAACTGCTTCTACAAGACGTGAGTCTCGTGGCTCTTCTTCATAGCGGAGACCCTTATATCCATCTGTAGTTTATGCAGCTCAAACTCAGCATTTTCCTGCTCAAATGTTAAGAAGTCGGAAGTGAAATCATTGAAATTGGCCTGAAAAGTCTCAATTGCTTTTTGTTGCTCCGATGATAATCCAGTTCTGGCTGAGCTTAAAGTTGATAGTGCCTCAGATAGCCTCTCTTTCATATTCAATTTAAAGTGATCCGAAAGGCATTCCATCAAAGACTGCTTAGCCTTCCCAACTTCCTCTACGCTTGGAATTCTAGCCTTCGAAGTACAATCATAGTTGCTCGAAGTTGATCCAACACTAACACCATTAGTTGCAGCAGCATTGACGAACTCCTCCAGACTACTAAAATAGGAGTCAAACTTATCAATTACGGGAGGAGTAACTGTTAAGATGCAGACTTCGGCTTTAATCACCAAAGTGTCATATGCTAGGTATCGCCTAGAACGATTATAAAGCTCAGTCAATGGAATGAAATCTGGGAAACCCCAGCTTTTCACTCTTGCATTGTAAATGTGTTGCGTCTCTGCAGAAACAGGGTGACGAATTCAAAACTTATTACAACACCAGAGCACGACATTTGGAAGAAACATTGGAGACCATCAAGAACTAGAATGTTGTATTGTACGTCAAGCAAAATATCAACAAAAGAAGAAACAAACGCCTCCCCATGATCAGATTAGACAACCAAATTCATACAACAATGAAACTGAAAATCTACGACATTTTCAACACTGCCAGACGAAACCATCTTAAACTAAATTTGTGGCTCCTGTCTTTTCTTCTGGACCGACATATAGACCATATTAGATGCAGACAAGCCCCAACTTCTCCATCCACTGGAACAGTTGCTTACAAACTAACTTGCTGAATTCTTTAATCAGTAACATTGGGTTGTTGTACGCACATGTTAGAAGCTCACCCGCCTTCGATTGAGAGGTTTAACGAATGAGATACAGAAAACCTATTTTCTCTCAGCTCAATGTCTCTTATCACTTCTTCTTACCTACTCATTTATCATCTAATTCCTTCTTCTTATTCAAGTCATAAGACCGATTTCTTTTAAAATCTAGATGCACAATCAATCAGAGAGAAACCAAGCATACACTCACATTTAAAAAGAAGAGAATTCCAATAAAAATCAATCTAATTCAAGAACAAACCCTTTCTAATAGAGCGGACATTATTGATTTGATTGACCACACTCAAGCTGAACCTGGCGTTTCTGGTCCACCCGTTCGGCAACATCGCAGAATCAGGGACATCGAGGTACAGTGACAAATGTTCTGTGTCATTACCCATTGGGTATACCAAAATTCTCCTGCTCAAAAAGATCGGACGACCCAAGAATCACTTGGCAACACAATGAACATGTGATCATCAAGAAAGAACCAAAAAAATAGGAAAATATAAATAGACAAATCTTGAAGTACCATTTACAACCAGAAACTGTGAACGCTTCAGAGTAAAGAATTTTTGCATCCTGCTCATTGAAGTCGATGATTTTCCACGTGAATTCTCCCCGATTAACATCATGCTGTGCATCCATTTTTATTATTTATTTATTTGGACTGCTACTTCTGCACGATCAACTTTGCAAACAACACAGATGTTTCTTCTTAGACGACACTGCAGTTGCGAAGGAGGAGAAGGAGGAGAGTTTCTTACATTACAGGAGTGGGGAAATTTATGAGATACCGCCCATGAGTTCTTGTGTTGGCTCTTCGGCTTCAAGGTGACGGAATGCTGCAATCTCGGGCTTTTATAGAAGGAGGAATGGGGAAAAGCAATTAAAAAGAAACACGGAAAGCGGGACACCTTCCCATGAAGTTAAAGAATAAAGATCGGGAGTGGTTTATTCAGGCGTAGTATTCGCGCTTTTGATTGGCGTATTGAAATCTCTCAATCTCACGAGTTTTATGGAATAAAAAAATTTTAAAACTACACTTTTAATTCGACTCTAAAAAGATTTCGAGATAAGAACAAGCGAAAACAGAGAATTGTTATTGTTATTGGATGACTATCTAAAATAATAAGATAAACAAATGCACAATCAAAGAGAGATATGAAAGATATCATAAATATATGCACAACTACAGGAGGTATGGAAAATGAAGATAGATATCATAATTATGTCTAAGTTAGAAAAAATATCATAATTATGTCTAACAAAGTCATCAGGTTTGAATTGAGACTTTTTGTGCCCAAGTCAGTTTCAGGTCAACCTCAAGGCATGATTAATAATTGTCGTGTTCGTGCTTAACCCAACAGACATGAAATTGACGTGTTTAAATTAATGGGTTGGTATTGATACGATCTATACGTGACCCATTTAGACACGATTAATTCAAAAAATTTCTTCATGCTCTTCACTTATAAGATGTTAAATCGATGATATTCCGTTGGCTATGACCATGTTTTTCATTTTGACTTGATGATATTGTGTTGATGGATTATTGCAATTTCTAAATAGATTTATGAAAAGTTGAGGATATTTCATGTACCCGTTGGAGGGTTGATTTTGTGCTAGCGAGTCATGCACTCCAATGACTCGTTAATCCAATACTTATTCATGTTACCCAGGTGGTGTTAATGTCGCCTGCTTAATTTTCGGGTCAAGTTCATGTCAATTTGTGTAAAGTAGATTGACACGATAAATTAAGGATGACCCTATTTTCACCCCCAATATGACTTAATCCACTTAATTTTCATCAAAAGGACAAAATTGCCCTTTATCTTCAACTGTGATTCAAATTGGTGATCTCAAATTTATTTACTTTCCTTTTTTAGTTTTCCTATATATGTATATATGTGTATATATGATCTAGTTACCACAATTAAAAACTTCATATATATTTGGTTTTTTTTTATTGTAGACTTTTTATGTATATTAAAGACACTAAGTCTTTTTCTTAATTATTGGATATTACTTCCATAAAAATTTGTTTTGTCGAAAAGTGAATTTCCAAAAAAATGCTAGTGAAATATCATTAATATGGTTGATAAAAATTAATATCATCTTTAAAATTTTTATAAAAAAGTGAAGATACCTCATTGTGCATAATGTTTTTAGTGTAATCCTAAACATTCCTCTAGCGTCTTATATGTTCTGTATAAAAGTATGTCACCAATATAATAAGGAAAAAAAAGATAAATTCTTTGATATACTATGGCACCAATATATTCCTAAATATTCCTCTTATGTCTCACATGCTCTGTATAAAAATATGTCACCAATATATATAGTTCAACAAGAAAGTGAGCCTTCAAGATAAGAAAGACAAAAAATAGATATGTTGCTATAAGATCAATAATGAAGAAGAGACCTTTCAATTTTTCGTTACTATTAGCAAGATAATTTTACACGGAACATGTAAAACATTTAAGAATATCTGAGAATGCACTTATTTTTAATATGCTAAAAACAAAACACAAAAACAAAGGAGTAGGGCCATCACAGTAAACTGTAATTCGAAGATTGCGGGTTAGTTTTACCTTTTTAGTGTAAATGGGGGTGGATTTAGTTATTTAGGGAGTGGAAATAAAGTTGTCCTAAATTAATTATATTGTATTTAAGTTGATTTGTTTTGTAGTGTGCCCTTATGTCGACACAACACGAACTCGAATTGCCACCATAATTATTAGCATTCCTTTCTACTGTTTTTTTCCTAATTTGTGTATGAAATTTCTATCGGCATTCCCTTTGTTCAGGTATTTATGCAAGGACCGTCGGTGCTTTATCAGTGAAACTCGTGTAGGTACGTTAGATGGTGTTTACTGCTGACGCTTCGGCACGTCAACTATGCTCCCTTTATGGCCTTGTCTCATCATTTTGCAGCACTAGAAGTGGTCAAGTTGTTCCTCGATAACGTTTATGAGTTGAATGGGCTTCCCCTAAGCATTGTAATTGGTAGAGACAAGATATTTACTAGTTCAGTTTGGCAAGAAACCTTCAAGCTGATGGTAACATAGTTGCATCTATCGACAGTATATAATCCCATTCAGATGGGCAATTCGAGAGACTCAATCGGTGTATGGAGACTTATTTGAGGTGGTGCAATATCACTTTTGGCACTAGCATCCAGACAACTACATTTCAGACTTTGTATTGTTCTTCCCCACCAACACATTCATGTGTTGTCGTCTCTCAAAGCAGTAGCTCCTAAAAGAAAACTTAACATAGTTGCATCTATCGACAGTATATAATCCCATTCAGATGGGCAATTCGAGAGACTCAATCGGTGTATGGAGACTTATTTGAGGTGGTGCAATATCACTTTTGACACTAGCATCCAGACAACTACATTTCAGACTTTGTATTGTTCTTCCCCACCAACACATTCATGTGTTGTCGTCTCTCAAAGCAGTAGCTCCTAAAAGAAAACTTGACTAAGCCTCAGAGTCGAATGCAGAGAAGAAAAGGGTGGAAAGTTCTTTGGTAGAAGGGGAAATAATATAAAGTTCTTTGGTAGAAGGGGAAATAGTATACTTAAAGATACTACCTTACAAGCAGAGACCCCAAGAATCTCACAAGCTCATACCTAAGTACCGGAGCCCTTTCCCAATTAAGAGAATAGTGGGAAAGGTTGCATATCGCTTGACTTTGCCAGCAACGACTCAAATTCATCATCTCTTATGTCTCTGTTGAGGATGTGAGTATAGACACTTAGAGGGGCTGAATAGGTGTAAATATAGATTTTGTCAAATTAAAATAGGATAAAGTCTGAGTAATGTATAGAAGTAGAAATTAAATCCACAATTTGGCAAGTGAAGAGCCAGACTTCTATAAAAATGCAAGCAGAATGAAAGAGATAAGGGATAAGAAGATTGCACATAAGATTTATAGTGATTTGGCTTAAATTAAGCCAACAGCCACTCTCCCATACTGACAGTCTATAGATTAGATTCCACTATAGGATCAACAAATGATTACAAATCTTTGAGTGCAAACACTCGATGATAAGATGCACTTTCTCACTAAGTTACTATTTTGTGTAATTTACTCTTGACCACTCGAAATTGGCTCACAAAAGACTTTGGAATTTTTATTCTTGGTTTGTATTCTCCAAGTAGTGTAACCTCCTTAAATTCTCCTCCAAGCCAAGCATTTGAAGGATTATCTTCCAATTTCATCTTGTAGCTGTTGAACATAGAGATTGAATACCTGTGAATTCTAGTCGCTCATATAAGCACAATCTAGATTTTCATAAGTATTATATCTTCTTTTGGAAATTGTCTCCAAGATTAATTCTGTCAATCAATTTTATTAATATTATCAATATTTATTAGGTTAGTTAAATCTATAGCCATTGTAGATTCTGTCTTCGTTCTTATCCTTCTTATAATCTAGATGAGTTTCATTCTGGACCCCGTCAAAGTGAGATTTGCATCTGCTTATAGAAAAGACTTTATGTTGATGACAGATCAATCATGGTACTTTCAAGTTATTTTAAAACCCCATCCTTGATTCCAAGCTGACTAACTAACATGATATAGGATCAACCACATAAGCCCATCCAGGCAATTCTTCTGCTGAAAATTGGCTGAAAGATAGTCAAGCTAAAACGCAGTTTTCATACTAGTGAACAACTGCCCCATAGACCAATCTGAAGCCTTGAAGTTTAACAAAATCAAGCCTTCAAATTTGACCAAGCAGTGGTTGATCTAGACATTCTTTGCTCAGCTATTCTCTTCTTTTCCTCAGCCTCTCCTACTATCTTCTGCTCATCCTTATAGCCCCACTTCGCTTCTTTGGACTCGACCAGCAAGATCTCCCAGTCAGAGAGGAGCTTGTCCCTCCTAGACTTCACTTCCTCCATCTTCCTCTGGCTCTTCTTCATAGCAGCAGCGAACCTTTGATCCCTTTGTAGTTTATGCAGCTCAAACCGAGAACTGACCTGCTCAAATGTTAAGAAGTCGAAATTGAAATCATTGAAATTGGCCTGAAATGTCTCAATTGCTATTTTTTGTTCAGATGATAATTCAGTACTGACTGAGCTTAAAGTTAAGAGTGCATCAGATAGCCTCTCTTTCATATTCAACTTAAAAGAGATCCAAAAGGCATTCCCTCAAGGACTGCTTAGCCTTCGCAACTTCTTCTAGGCCAGGAATTTCAGCCCTCAAGGCTCTATCTTGGTGGCACAAACTTGATCCTGCACTAACACCATCAGTCTCAGCAGCGTTGATGAGTTCTTCCAGGCCAGTAAAATAGGAGTCAAAGTTATCAGTTGGTCTAGCTAGCTGATTCACCAGAGGAGAAACTGTTAAGACGTAAACTTCAGCTTTAACCACCAAAGTGTCATTTGCTAGGTATTGCCAAGTAGCATCGTGAAGCTTGGTCAATGGAATGAAATTTTTGTAACCTCAGTTGCTCTGTCTTGTAGTAAAAACATATTGCCTCCATTAAGAATTCAGAAGACAGAGTAGCAAATTCAAAAACCTCTTTACTACAACAGCAGATCAAAATATGTGGAAAAAACATTGGACACCATCAAGAACTAGAATGTTGTATTGTTCATCAAGCAAAACATTAGTAACAGAAAAAGCAAACAGCTCCCTTGAAAAGCTTAAGCAACCAAATTCACACAAGAGTTGATAAACTGTCAATGCACAACATCTTTAAGACCAAGACCCCCAGACATAACCATCTTAAACTTAAATTGTGGCTCCTCTCTTTGTTCTGGACCAACGTTTGGAACATGTAAGTGCAGTGAAGCCCCAAATTCTCCATCCACTGGACCAGTAGCTTACAAACTAACTTGCTGAATCCCTTAATCAGCAACCTTGGGATTGTTGTACGAGCATGTTAGAAGCACACCCGCCTTTGAGAGGTTTAATGAATGAAATACAGACCACATACTTCTCTCTCGGCTCAATATCTCTCTTTCTACTTCTTTACACCTATTCTTTTCTCATCTAAATCCTTCTTCAAGTCGTAACACCGATTTCTCAAAATCTAGATGCACAATCAATTAGAGAGAAACCTTTCATGCACTTAGAATAACAACAATTTCAAGAACATCAATCCAATTCTAGAACAAACCCTTTCTAATGGAGCGAAGATTCATAATTTGATTGATCACACTCAAGCTAAAGTTTGCGTTTCTGGTCCACCCATTCGGTGACATCGCAGAATCAGGGACATAGAGGTACAGCGACAAATGGTCCGTGTTAATACCCTTAGGGAATACCAGAATTCTCCTGCTCAAGAAGGATCGGGCAAGCACGAGTTACTTGGCAACACGAACATGTGATCATCAAGAAACAACGCGAAAATAGAAAAAAGAAATGTTGAAGTACCATTTACAACGGGAAACTGTGAATGCATTTCCACAAATTTTCGTAGATTCTTGAAGCAAAACGACAAATTTTATTAATTTTTCTTCCATGTTTTGTCCATCCTTTTGGACATCCAGAAAGAAAAAAAATTACAAAGCTCCCCTCACATGCCCATATGAACAATTCAACGAGAGAAACAGAGTATTTCGTCCACTGCAGTAAAAAATATGGACATATCTACCCATCGAAACCAAACCAATCAAAGAAAAATGCTAAAATCGCTTAGCATTATGGACATATCCGAAGCTCACTGATGATCACAGAACTGATGATTCCCCTGCCAAGAAAGAATCTTGCAACATCTGGGTCGTCAGGGTTGGATTGCTGTGCATCACCAAGAGCGGCACAGGGGCAGGGCTGGCTGCACCATCTGTGCGTTGTAGCACGCCCCGAAGCCAGTGACACATTGCTTATGATGGGGCCACACGACGACATCTCCGAGAGCATCATCTCCTCTGGGGTGGCGAAATGGATGTTTTGCCCAGGCGGGACGTCACCAAAAAGGTAGTAGTCCTGAAATGAGCAGGACATGTGATGATCATTTGCAGGCTCGTTATGATCGTATTTATGGCTCGATGATCTCCTTATGGCGGCCTCTTTCGTCACAGCCATCCACGCCTTGGCCGCCTCGAGCTTGTGCCCCAAAGGATCCAATAGCCTCCTCATGTCTTCTTCGGAGAGGCCCTAAATCAGCGCTTCTGAGATTGGGTATTTGGCCTCCCAGTTCGCCATCCGGGCCTTGGCAAGCTCAGCATCGACCTTCCTCTTCTGGCTTGCGAAGAGCTTGGCCAGCCCACTGTCCTCTTGGCACTGCGGTTCGCCCCCTCGCTCATGTACCCCTTGATGATGTGCTTGACCTTCTCAGGACTCGCGGGCCAGATCTCGGGCTCGGTGGCAGCGGCGGATCCGGTGGGGCCGAAGAGAATCACGCAAGTGTCGACGCCACACAAAGTGGCGAACTCCTGGGCCTTCTTCATCATACCCTTCTTCCTCCTCTCGTAGGTGATTCTACGCGCTTTCTCATTGGGAATAAGCTCTAAAGCTAATTTGCGACGACCCATATCTAATAGTCTTTTAACTTTTGTGGATAAAATCCTATAACAAAATAGAAACGGCAATGGTTAGGGAAAAAAAATTGACCTGTACAGATCAAAGCAAGAGGTCTTGCTAACAGAGAGAGACAAGAAAAATTAAAAGAGAGAGGGAAACAAATTCTTTACTATGTAATCTCGTTTAAAAGATATTATAAAAGTCAATCCACACCATGGCTTCAAAGATATTTTGTCTCTTTCTAAGGATTAATAAAATAGAATCCGAAAAGGATCTTGATTTTCTGAAGAGTTAATTGGAAAAACCCAGATGCAGACACTAACAGAGGGTAATTCCACGAGATTCAACCATATATTAAATCCCAAAAGTTAAAAATAAATATTAATTAAAGACGGTTGAAGTTGGTTAAATGTTTCAAACAGTAGAATGATAATGCAGTATCTCTTTAAGGAACAACGTCAACGGAGGGTTTCCTCAGAATGATCAACGCCTAAAAAAGGGATGACATGGTGCAAAACAAAGAAGAGAAAGGAAGTTTTTTTTTAATGACTAGAGGAGGGTTTCCTCCTTAAACAACATCCTCTCACTCTACATTCTTGGCTTGTTCCTTTCTTCCTCTTTTCTGTGTTGCCCTAAAAGAACATCGGAGGATGCAATCGACAGTCACCTCGGAATGTCAAAATCCAGACAAGCCTGGAGAAAAAAACAATGGAAGGAACCAAACAATTCTCGAGAAGAGATCACAGGAAAATTTCGGAGCAATCCTAGAGAGAGAGAGGGGGAGGTGCGGACCGATTCTTCGTAAGAAATTTGGAAAAATAATTGGACGAGAACGTGAGATCAGGCGCAGACAGAGAACAGAGAACAGAGAAAAGGAAAACAGAGGAAATAATTGGATGATTGCACACCAATCGAGTCGAGAACAGAGAACAACGCGCACCACAGAAATATGGAGATTGGAGAGAGAGAAAGCACTCACCGATTCACAATGCCGTCGACCAAGATCCCGTCGCTCTGCAATTCGACAAACCCACGAGCTTCAACGGAGAAAGAGAGACAGGGAGACAGGGCACAGAGAGAATGTAGGTGTCTCTGTTTCTCGCAGCTCTCCGATTCAAAACAGAGAGACGGAGAGAGGAGAGAGAAGTGACCGTTGTGTCTTAGTAGTGTAGCTGGTTTGCGCGTCACTTGTGAAGGAAGGCAGGAAGGAAACCCAATTTATAGATAAAGATTATATTATAGGGCAATTCTATATTAACAATTATATATTTAATTAGATTTTACGCATATTCACTTTCAATGGTTTCATACTAAATATTTAATTGTTACGCGACAAAATCAATTGGTAGTCTTATACCTTGTAGGATTCAAAATTATAAGAAATGTGGCCTTTCTTTTTAAATATAATTTGAAAATAATTACTAATTAATTGTCTAGGGCTTTTTCCCTCATGACTGAGAGGTGGTGATGGTAACTTATATGGTTGGAAGATATTAATACATATAATTGATTATGGTAAACCTGCACCCTAATTATGGATTTTATGAAGAAATGAGTCTTTAAAATTATAGGATCAAATTTGGTTGTAATGTTTGTTAATATCGAAATGAAAATTTCAAATTTTAATTGGAGGGAAATCATACGGGGCATGCAAAACCCACATGAATATATTAACAATACAATCACATTATTTTTTTATTTTTATGCTAAGTATGAATTTACCCTTGCGATTTTTAAGTTCTAACTTCTAAGTAAGAGATAGTGAGAAATATAATTAATTAATTAATTAATTAATCATAAGTACCAAGCAAGTAAATAATTGGTCTAGTACTTAGAATTAACATACCCAAAAAGCAACACATATTTATAGAATGAAATTTCAACCCTCAGATAATCATATGTTTTAGATTTTGTCATGGAAGATATATGTCCATCACGATGTTGTATTTGAAATGGATTCTATACTTTTTGCCTATTTCAATGTAATAGCCGGCTTTTCCTCATAAAAAACGTCCCATAAAGGGCTATGATCCTAGACTTTTGCGCATAGCCAATTGTTGTAGGTGCTGCCCATTTTGGTATTAAAATTGGCTTCTACATATGGGATGGATTTACAAAAGCTTGCATAGTGGCCCAGCTTGCCACAAGAGTAGCAATAGAAGGGGAGCCGTTCATATTGGAAATCCAGTCAAATTTTCTTGCCACCATGGGTTGTCGATTGCCCTATAACTAGTTCCGCGTGAACATCAATCTCGACTTTAGCTTTCCCAACTCGTTAGGCAACCGGGCCTCTGTCCTCTATTTTGACTTCTAACACTTTGCCTATCATGCTGGCTATTTTCTTTACAATGCCCTCGAACTTCCATTCAGTGGGGAGTCCCAAGATGCGCACCCATAAGGCACAAGTCGTGAATTTATAGCAATGTGGGGGCGTATCTGGTTCCCATGCCTTTAGCAATAGCAAGTGGTTAGAGAAACACCATGGTCCCCATTTGAGAACTTTTTGCTTATCCTCATCATTATTAAATTTAAAGCAAAAGACACCATGTTCCATGGGCGTCATAACAACGGTTTCCATCCTCCAGGCTTTTTTCATAGCTGTGAGGAGGGCTTAGTGATTAAGGCTGGGATTTTGGTATAGTTGGCTCATTAGGGAGAATCGGCATTCCCCTAATGTCTTTGCAGAAAAATCTTCATCCCTGATTTCTAATTCTTGGGTATGCAGGAGCTTACCAAGCTTGTTGCAAAGAGATTCCAAGCATTCAAAGGCATTGTGATCTTCTGCCATTGATGGCAATGTCTGGGTTGTTGTGCTTTCTTCAGCGGGGGTTCACGCCAACGATGAGCAGCGGGGAAGGGGAAATTGTACAAGGGATCACGGATGCACAATGTCAAGGTGGTGGGTTTACTGCTGATGGTGCTTCTTGGGTACACAAGTGCTAAGCTTCGTGACAAATTTGGGCTTCATTGCTATGGGAGCTTTGTTCAAGGGAGGGGGAATGCCGCATGGTTCTTGAGAGATATGGTTCTTCCCTTCCAAGGGTTAGAGGTTCCTTTCAAGAATGAGGGCGACAGGGTTCCGTCGAGGAAGAAGCTAGGGCAAGGCAGCAGGGGAAGAGTAGCTAATACAAGCGCCAAATGAGGAGGGATTTGGGAGAAGATGTAGCATCTCTTGCAATGGGTGTGGTCAGACCAGCCATGAGAAGGAATTGGAGGGGATCCATGGTTAGGGTTTAAGTAGAAGCTGTCACACCCCGACTCTCGAGCTCGAGGCAACCCCATTTCACTTGAGGTCTATTTGTGCGACGTCCCAGGTACTGTCGTCGACCAATTCATTTTATATTGTAATTAAGCATATGCGGAAACGAACAACTCCCAAACCAAACAACAGGGATAGCAACAACGGCGAAGAGGAAAGACAACCACCATTTTTATATATCTCAAGGTTAGCCAAAGATACCAAGAAATACATACACACCTTACTACGGGCGACAAGCTAAGGCCTACTCAAAAGGGACCGGCCTAGCTAACCTAACCTTGTACAAGTGGGGAAGGCTCGTCAAAAAAGGAAATAGGCTACAAATGCTCGCCTTCACGGCCTTAGAGGGATTGCTCTCTTTGATCCTCGGGTTTGCATCATCTAGGGCCTGAAAATGTTAACCACGACGGGTTGAGATAAACTCAGCAAGTTAAAGTCCTAAGCCCCGGTTAGGAACTTCGCTCGCCTTTGGAGTTTAACATACAACCTAATCCAGCAATCAGCACAATGCAAAGAGAAACAAAAGCATGGGACAATTCAATAAGCAGACACAACCACAGGCGATCTTACCTGGCCTTGGCACACATGACCTGCAGAAACTGCCATTTAATTCATCACGACATTAAGAGCATGCAAATAATCAGAGCATCTCACACAGCTTTCTCATGTCTCACACTCACACATGCTCCGATTATTACGACCCCTCCTCCTGGGCCACGGCACAACCTTATGGTTGGCGGTTTTAGCTAAACCAGCTTCGTCCTCTTTACCTCGAGGCACGACGACGTCAAGGGCTCACTCCCAAGACGGCATTCCCGAAGGAGCATAGGACCCACCCACTACCGCAGCCCCGCTACTGACAGAGGCCCGGGACCCGCTCCCATACCGCAATCCCACATAGAACCCCTCCCTGTCAGGCATCCAACCGAAATCAGGCGACCCACTGGCCACGGCACAACCCCATAAGGATTGGCGGTCTTCCGACAATGCCGGGTTCTCCTCTTAATGTGACCATGCAACACATCATCAATCAATTCATTCTTTTCTTTGCTCTGTCGTGAATGCACATCGCTCATGCTCATGCTCATGCGACATGCCATTTCTGATAACCCACGCAATATGTCATGCAATCTCACTCGACAATTCCAAAATCCAATTTCCAATCAGCATTCGATCACGCATTTCATCAATATTCACAAGTATAATTAACAATTGGCACTTCAATAAATCATAACAACCAATAACACATCAAAATAAGCCAAAAATTAGCTTGAATAGTGCCGTGAACGCGTGAATGTGCCGTGAACTAAATTCGTCCGAAATTAAATAAATAAATAAAAATAAATAAAATTAACCATGGTTAACAAATTAACTCAACCCTAGTTAATCTAACATAACCATGATTAACTATTAACCATAGTTACTTTTAAAACTAACCATGGTTACTTTAATTAATTAACATTAGTTACTTTATTACTAACTATGGTCAATTAACTAACCCTAGTCAGAATTAATTAACTCAGCCACCATTAACAAGCTAACCCATAATTAACCAAGGACAAAAATTAAACTAATTAACCCCTAAGCAAGATTAACCCTAAACAAGGATTAGGAAGTTAACTTACTTGGATCGGAAATCCGGCGACACCGGCGCGTAGAGGGGAACAAGGGCTATGAGGGGTAAGCTCGGGGATGGCAACGGACGACAAACAGTGGCCGAAACGGGCCAAAACAGCCCTCGGAATACTGTTCACGCGGAATGACCAGCAAAGGGAAAAAGGCCGAAACGGGCGGTCCGGGCGACCAGGGGTGACCGGGGGTGTGCGGCTGGCTTCCTAACTTCCAGGACTACACTTTGGGCGGTGGTGGCGGCTCCGGTGACGGCGGCAAGGCCGTTTTCCGGCTGGAAAACAGCATGGACAGCAAGAAACAGCAGAAATGGAAGAGAAAAGGAAGAGAAAAAGGGAGAGAGAGTGAGGGCTGGTTGCTGCACGAATTTTGGGGGAGAAAGAGGAGAGAGAAGGAGCTATTGAAGACTTGGATAAGGCCAAGGCAAGTGGGCTTGCCACTTGCTTCAAGAACCAATAAAAAAACAAGCACAAAACAAAGCATAAACAAAGCCCACTTGGGCACAAAAGCAAAATGCCAAAAGAGAGAAGCCCATGGGCTGAGGAGGGAGAGGAGAATGGGCCAGCTTGGGCCCCCTTTGGGCTGGGCTGGATGGGCGCAAGGCCCATTGGGCCACCGGTCTTGGGCCGGCCCACCCGCAGGCCCGAAACCCAGTCCAATTTTTCCTTTTTCCGACACTTCCGTGTCCAACGGAAAATCCCAAAATAAATGAGGCGATGTCCAAATATTTAGTCCTGGTGTCACTGAGAAGTCGGTTCCCAAAATCGGATTAAAAATCGGGGCTAAATTGAGTCGATTGCGACCGTAGTACAATTTGGATTATCGGCCACCCTTTTAGGACTTTCCTCATATTTGACCCATGGTCAACCATTCTTTGATCCATGTTAAATTCAATTCTCGAGTCAGGGACGTCCCTCGAATGTCGTGTGATCTCGGGGACTCAATTGATAATCCCGTGTACTAGATGAAAAGGATTCGGTTTACCGTCATTCATAGTTCGTATCGAAGTCATGCGGAAATCACCCACAAATCAACTTCGTACTTCTACCGAATCGATTTATTTCCATTTCCTTAATAGTCTAGTACTTAGAGGATATCGTTCCCTCCCAGGTCCTCATGGTCGAAGGGTTCGTTCCTGATCGAAATTGCGAGTCGTACGCGAATCATTTCCTATTGACGCCTATCTGTAATCCATTATCCCATGAACACACAGTTCGGAAAATTTGTACTGACCAGGCCTTCGACTAATATCGCCATTTTATAAAATCCAAAAATGGGGTCGATTTTCAGGATGTTACAACTCTTCCCCTCTTATAGAAATTTCGTCCTCGAAATTTGAACCGACACGCTAATCCTCGAAAAGATAGAGGTGTTGACGCCTCATGATTTCTTCGCTTTTCCACGTAGCTCCCTCCGTACCATGACATTGCCAACTGACTTTGACCAAGGAGACCGTCTTGTTTCTCAGCACTTGTTATTTCCGGTCCTCAATCCGAATCGGTCTCTTCACATACGACACCCTGTCATCCACCTCTATCTCTTTAAAATTCAACACGTGAGTTGGGTCCGGCTCGTATTTCCTTAACATCGACACGTGGAATACGTCATGCACTTGAGCAAGTCGAGGCGGTAGCGCAAGACGATAGGCTAAATTCCCAATCCTTTCTAGAATCTCAAACGGTCCGACGTACCTCGGGCTCAGTTTTCCTTCCTTTCCAAATCGCGATGTACCTCACATCGACGATACTTTAAGGAACACATGATCAGCCACTTGAAATTCCAATGGCCTACGTCGTTTGTCCCCATAACTCTCCTTTCTGCTCTGAGCCGTCTTTAACCTTTCTCGAATCATCTTGACGGCGTCTAACGATTGCTGCACCAACTTTGGCCCTGTAATTTTCCGCTCGCCGACTTCGTCCCAACAAATTGGAGTCCCACATGGTCTACCGTACAAAGCTTCGAATGGTGCCATTCTGATACTCTGCTGATAACTGTTATTGTATGCGAACTCGACGAGATGAAGTTGTTCCTCCCAACTTCCTTTAAAATCCAATACACAGGCTCTCAGCATATCCTCCAAAGTCTGAATTGTTCTCTCTGATTGACCGTCTATTTGAAGATGGCAGGCCATACTGAACTGCAGCTTTGTTCTCATCGAAGTTTGTAGACTCTTCCAAAATGCAACCGTAAATCTGGGGTCTCGATCTGAAGTAATCGTCACTGGCACCCCATGCAAACGAATAATCTGTCGCACATACAATTTTGCATACTTTTCCAAAGCAAAATCCTTGCTACGGCGATTAAATGAGCTAACTTCGTCAATCGATCCACTACAACCCAAATCGCATCATTACCCCCACTGACTTCTTGGTAATCCCATCACGAAGTCCATCGTGATGTGCTCCTATTTCCATTCAGAGATTTCAAGAGGTTGTAGTAACCCTCCTGGCTTGCAATGCTGCGCTTTCACTTGTTGGCAAGTTAAACACTTCGCCACATGCTTGGCGATGTCTAGCTTCATGCCATTCCACCAACAATACTGTCATAAATTCTGATACATCTTCGTACTGCCTGGGTGCACACTATAGTCACTGCGATGCGCTTCGGATAACAACCTCTCCTTAATTTCGGTGTCGCTTGGTACACATAACCGTCCACGGAATTTCAAGATCACATCCTCAGATACTTGAAAATCCGACTTTCTCTTGGTCGCGTCCATTTGTAGAATCTTTTGGATCTCAGTGTCCAAAGGTTATATTGTTTTAATCTTGGTTTGAATTTCAGGTTCGATCTTAATGGTAGCCATTAAACTTGAAAGATAACATACCTCGAGCCTGAATTCTAAATCATGGATTCCCTCCAACAGAATCCATTCCTGAACCACTATACTAGCAACCGATGACTTGCGACTCAAAGCGTCTGCCACTTTGTTTGCCTTACCCGGATGGTACAGAATATCGTAGTCATAATCCTTAAGAAGTTCCATTCATCTGCGCTGTCTCATATTCAGTTCCTTTTGGGAGAACAGATACTTCAAGCTTTGATGGTCCGTGAAAATTTGAAATCTCTCTCCACAGAAATAGTGTCTCCATATCTTCAACGCAAAAATGATGGCTGCCAACTCTAAGTCGTGCGAAGGATAATTCAGCTTGTGAGGCCTCAACTGCCTGGAGGCATACGCTATCACTTTACCATGTTGCATCAAAAATCAACCGAGTCCTTTATATGATGTGTCGCTAAAAATCTCATATCCTCTTGAGCCTGATAGAATAGTCAAAACTGGTGCGGTAGTCAGCTTATGCTTAAGCTCTTGGAAACTACGCTTGCACTTATCCGTCCACTCGTATTCTTACGTCCTTCATTAACCTTCGTATTAAAGGTGTAGCTATCGTAGAGAACCTTTTTACGAATCATCTGTAACAATCCGTCCGACTTAGAAAACTTCGAACCTCTATCACTGTCATAAGTCTTAGCCAATTCACAACTACCTTGATCTTGATAGATCCATAGAAATTCCCTCATCCAAAATCATACGACCAACAAAACAACCCGAGTAAACCCAAACCCGCATGTATTAAACTTGGCATACTATTTATGCTCTCAATAATCTATAGCACCATCCTCAAGTGCTGTTTGCGTTCCTCTGAATTCCTCGAATATCCCAATATATCATTCACGAACACAATTACGAATCAATCCAAATACGCCTTTATCAGTCAATCCATCAAATCCACAAAAGCAACTGGTGCATTAGTTAATCCAAACGACAGTATGGTAATTTTGTAACGATCACATCTCACACAATATGTCATCTTCAATTTATCCTCCTTTTTAAATTCTCAACTACCGATAGCCCGTCCTTGGGTCTATCTTGGAACATATCGAAGCTCCTTGAAGTGAGTCAAGCAAATCATCCATCCTTGCTAATGGATACTTGTTCATTACCATCCCTTGGTTAAACTGCCGCTAATCGATGCATAAGTGCAACGATCCATCCTTGATTCCTCAACTAACAAATTAACCACAATCGTCCTATAACCTTAGGAACCTTCATCCAATAAACGAGTTACTTCCAATGACGAATTCAAAGGGATCGAGAGTCCTCCTTGATTCTAGTAAACTCGAAACGAACCCCACCTAATGGGTTAAACCGAATTACCTTCCAATAGCAATTCATTATAACTCGATACTTAGTAAGCCAATCCATTCCAACGATCACATCGAAATTGTACATTTCCAACACAATCAAATCGATCAATTCCTTTTGATTGCCAATGACCATCATGCAATCTGAATATCCTAGGATGTTCTACATACAACCTCGTCCTTTAATTGGGTCAACTACTAAGAATTTCTTCCAATGATTTTGGTCTTAACCTTACCAACTTAACAAAGTGTTCTACTAAACACAAATGCGTAGCTCAAAAACCTAATTAACGCATAAGCAGCATGATCACACTGGAAGTTGTACCAATAGTCACAGCCTTCGAATCCAACACTTGGCATTCCAATTATATACTGATCTTCCCTAATACCATTCCTCCTATCATCAGCTTTTTCCTAAACCAATGATTAACCATATAAGATGCAAACCATGACCCAGATGCAGCTGTTCATTCTGCCACGTCCTTTTTCTTAACAAACAAGACTGGCGCTTCCCAAGGCGATGCACTTAAGCAAATAAAGCCCTTATCCAATAATTCCTACATCTGCACTTTCAATTTCTTCAATTCTAATAATGCCATCCTGTACGGTGCTTTTGAGATTGGTTCCATCCTAGGAGCCAACTTGATTACGAACTCTATCTCTCTGGCCGGGGGTAGCCCTGGTAATTCCTTTGGAAAGACATCAGGGTAATCTTGTACTACCACGATGTCCTCCAGGCTCGGTCCTTCATTCAACGTATCACTCACTAACACCAAATAACCTCAACATCTTGACCCCCAACAACCTGGTTACTTCCAAAAAAGAAATCAAGGGAATCAAGGACCCTCCACGGCTTCCTACAAACTGGACACTACTAGCTCCAATCAGATTGAATTGGATTCTCTTCTCCCGACAATCCATAGTAGCTCCTTGCTTGCACCGTCCTCCTCCTCTGACCCCTCTGACCTAGGGTCCTCAAACCAGGGGTACTCTAATCCGGACTGCTCATTTTGCAAGACTCTCTTAGCCTGCACTCCAATTCCCCCACACGAAATTAGAAAATGAGACAACCCTACAACAAAGGACCACGAAGGATTCTGCAGTCAATCACATGCAAGCAAAGAAACTGTCTTTCCTACTAACTATCCCCACGTACCAACTCAAGACTCATCGCACCTTATCACTCCATCAGCCAACCAGGCTCTGATACCAAAATCGATGGGGTTGTCACGTCCCGACTCTCGAGCTCGCGGCAACCCCATTTCACTTGAGGTCTATTTGTATGACGTCCCAGGTACTGTCGTCGACCAATTCATTTTATCTTGTAATTAAGCACATGCGGAAACAAACAACTCCCAAACCAAACAATAGGGATAACAACAACGGCAGAAGAGGAAAGACAAACACCATTTTTTATATATCGAAGGTTAGCCAAAGATACCAAAGCAAATACATACACGCCTTACTACAATAGCGACAAGCTAAGGCCTACTCAAAAAGGGACCTAGCTAAAATACCTTGTACAAGTGGGGGAAGGCTTGTCAAAAGGAAATAGGCTACAAGTGCCTACTCACGGGCCTTAGAGGGATCGCTCTCTTTCGATCCTCGGACGCATCATCTAGGGCCTGAAAATGTTAACCACGACGGGTTGAGATAAACTCAGCAAATTAAAGTCTTAAGCCCCGGTTAGGAACTTCGCTCGCCTCTGGAGTTTAACATACAACCTAATCTAGCAATCAGCACAATGCAAAGAGAAACAAAAGCATGGGACAGTTCAATAAGCAGACACAACAACATGCGATCCTACCTGGCCTTGGCACACGTGACCTACAGAAACTGCCATTTAATTCATCACGACATTAAGAGCATGCAAATAATCAGAGCATCTCACACAGCTTTCTCATGTCTCACACTCACACATGCTCCGATTATTACGACCCTCCTCCCGCCACGGCACAACCTTATGGTTGGCGGTTCTAGCTAAACCAGTTTCGTCCTCTTCACCTCGAGGCACGGCGACGTCAAGGGCTCACTCCCAAGACGGCATTCCCGAAAGAGCACAGGACCCGCCCACTACCGCAGCCCCGCTACTGACAGAGGCCCGGGACCCGCCCCCATACCGCAGTCCCACATAGAACCCCTCCCTGTCAAGCATCCGACCGAAGTCAGGCGACCCACTGGCCACGGCACAACCCCATAAGGATTGGCGGTCTTCCGGGAACGCCGGGTTCTCCTCTTAAAGTGACCATGCAACACATCATCAATCAATGCTCATTCTTTTCTTTGCTCGTCGTGAATGCACATCGCTCATGCTCATGCGACATGCCATTTCGATAACCCACGCAATATGTCATACAATCTCACTCGACAATTCCAAAATCAAATTTCCAATCAGCATTCGATCACGCATTTCATCAATATTCACAAGTATAATTAACAATTGGCACTTCAATAAATCATAACAACCAAGAACACATCAAAATAAGCCAAAAATTAGCTTCGTGTGAACAATGCAAGTGAATGAAATCCGTGAACAAAGTGATCGGTGAACGATGTCCGTGAATAGTAATTAGTCCGAAATTAAATAAATAAATAAAAATAAATAAAATTAACCATGGTTAACAAATTAACTCAACCCTAGTTAATCTAACCTAACCATGATTAACTATTAACCATAGTTACTTTTAAAACTAACCATGGTTACTTTAATTAATTAACATTAGTTACTTTATTACTAACTATGGTCAATTAACTAACCCTAGTCAGAATTAATTAACTCAGCCACCATTAACAAGCTAACCCATAATTAACCAAGGACAAAAATTAAACTAATTAACCCCTAAGCAAGATTAACCCCTAAACAAGGATTAGGAAGTTAACTTACTTGGATCGGAAATCCGGCGACACCGGCGCGTAGAGGGGAACAAGGGCTATGAGGGGTAAGCTCGGGGATGGCAACGGACGACAAACAAGGCCGAAACGGGCCAAGACAGCCCTCGGAATACTGTTCACGCGGAATGACCAGCAAAGGGAAAAAGGCCGAAACGGGCGGTCCGGGCGACCGGGGTGACCGGGGTGTGCGGCTGGCTTCCTAACTTCCCGGGACTACACTTTGGGTGGTGGTGGTGGCTCCGGTGACAGGCGGCAAGGCTGTTTTCCAGCTGGAAAACAGCATGGACAGCAAGAAACAGCAGAAATGGAAGAGAAAAGGAAGAGAAAAAGGGAGAGAGAGTGAGGGCTGGTTGCTGCACGAATTTGGGGGAGAAAGAGGAGAGAGAAGGAGCTGCTGGAGACTTGGATAAGGCCAAGGCAAGTGGGCTTGCCACTTGCTTCAAGAACCAATCAAAAATAAGCACAAAAACAAAGCATAAACTAAGCCCACTTGGGCACAAAAGCAAAAGGCCAAAGAGAGAAGCCCATGGGCTGAGGAGGGAGAGCAACTTGGGCCAGCTTGGGCCCCCCTTTGGGCTGGGCTGGGCTGGATGGGCGCAAGGCCCATTGGGCCGCCGGTCTTGGGCCGGCCCACCTGCGGGCCCGAAACCCGGTCCAATTTTTCCTTTTTCCGACACTTCCGTGTCCAACGGAAAATCTCAAAATAAATGAGGCGATGTCCAAATATTTAGTCCTGGTGTCACTGAGAAGTCGGTTCCCAAAATTGGATTAAAAATCGGGGCTAAATTGAGTCGATTGCGACCGTAGTACAATTTGGATTATCGGGCGCCCTTTTAGGACTTTCCTCATTTTTGACCCGTGGTCAACCATTCTTTGATCCACGTTAATGTCAATTCTCGAGTCAGGGACGTCCCTCGATTGTCGTGTGATCCCGGGGGCTCAATTGATAATCCCGTGTACTAGATGAAAAGGATTCGGTTTACCGTAGTTCATAGTTCGTATCGCAGTCGTGCGGAAATCACCCACAAATCAACTTCGTACTTCTACCAAATCGATTTATTTCCATTTCCTTAACAGTCTAGTACTTAGAGGATATCGTTCCCTCCGAGGTCCTCATGGTCGAAGGGTTTATTCCTGATCGAAATTGCGAGTCGTACGCGAATCATTTCCTATCGACGCCTATCTGTAATCCATTATCCCACGAACACACAGTTCGGAAAATTTGTACTGACCAGGCCTTCGACTAATATCATCATTTTATAAAATCCAAAAATGGGGTCGATTTTCAGGATGTTACAGAAGCTACACAGATGGTAGAGGAGAAGCTACACTATTGGTAGAGAGGAAAAAGGGATTTTGCTTTACATTAATTTCCACATAATAGTTTACGTTAGCTAAATCTTGTCAAATTGGAGTGACTTACTTAGAAAATTTTGTAAAAATAAAAAGACTTGATTAGACAAATTAATGATTAGAAAAAAAAGGTGAAAATACAAAGGCAAAAAGTAAAATTTTCCTTATTTTTATTTTCAATGACATGAATCAAATATTAAATTTAATGATTAATATCTGATAATAAATAAATCATATCACCATCTATCAATTTTGGTATATCTTATATTTAAGAAAAGGTAGGATTTCTAGTGCCGCATTTGCTGGATACGGTGCGTTACCATAACTCAAATCAATTATCAAATCAAGTCTAGTAATCTATTAATATGGAATAAGAATTTACCAGAAAATGGAGGCCTTTTCTTGGTGTATTGCCAAGAAATCAAGAAATTTCCGTATTAATGAACATCTTTTTTTATCAGTATTATTTATACCTCAACAAAACATTCTACGAAAAAACGTAACCAATGAGATACAGCTAACCTAAATAAGAGAGCATATATAATAATTTGATTAGATGAATCCGACATTAATGAAATGGAGCACTCCGTTCTGAAGTTCCAAAACACTAACATTCAAAGAAACAGAGCACTCTGTTCCCAACTCCAAAACGGTGAACGCCCAAAGAAACAGAGTACTCTGTCCCAGTTCCTAAGTTCCAAGAGCCAAAAATGTACAGTCCCCACGCACTTCATCTAAAGATAATTAGAAACTGACTATAAATGCATATATTTGGCTTAATATTCTGTTTGAATTAACATAGTCCGGCTATAATTTTGCTAGAACACAGTATCTATACTCGAAAACGAATGATCGCAGAAATGTTTAACAAAGTAAAGCTTTCAAGTCGGACTGCGCAGTGGTTGAGCTGGACATTCTTTCATCCGCTACTCTCTTCTTTTCCTCAGCCTCCACTACTATCTTCTGCTCCTTATCATAGCCCAACTTCATTTCCTCCGACTTGACCAACAAAATCTCCCGAGTCCGAGAGGAGCTTGTCCTTCCTACACTTGACTTTATCCGTCTTTCTTGTAAGCTCTCTCTCTCTCTCTCTCTCTCTCTCTCTCTCTTCCTTGGCGATGTCCTCCTTCAACTGCTTATACGAGAAGTGAATTTTGCGGCCCTAATTTTAAATCCTCTTAATATGAGTTGACTGATTAAATCTATCAGAAAGAGCCGAGCCATGGCTGTTAAAGAAAACTCTTACCTGTCAAGGGCTTCCAAATAATCAAAAAAGTCTTGTGTGAGAATTCCTTGTATAATTCTTCAATACTTGTAAGTCATGATGGTTTCATATTATTGCCTAGGATCGTCTTTCAAACCATCTACTTCTCAGATGTTACAATTTTACAAGCATATCCTACAAGAAAGTTCTCATTTCCTTATAAGTCCTCATAATAAAAGTTCATGCAAAATAGACTCCAGATTGTCATCAGTTTGCAGTGGTGGTCGAATGTCACAGTTATGTGTAATATGATTTTACATTGGGTACGAATTTATGACTTGAGTTGACCCATAGCTTGGACACAAAAGCTTACTTTGGCCAAAACCTCTAAGACTTAAAGGACCCATAGAACAAGATTGTGTTTTAGGTCATTCATTATCCCCATTTAAACAAAGTAAATATTGCCCGATGAAATGAGAGCTCAATTGCATTTGATTTTGCAGTTCCAAACTCCAAAGTCCTAATCCAACCATTGTGTTGTGCCCGAAAACACCAAAAAGAAAAACCATGGATCAGCTAAGGACATGATGAAAATCCATGTCGCAAAAGCCCTCTTTTCAGAGAACTATGGATATAGCATCATCTTATGTACTTCCCGACCAGAACTAAACTGTCTTGTTATATATATGGTTAATGGATCAACAAATGCAAACAAATCAAGATACGTCTTTTCTGTTCACGTATCTATATTTATGGAATTCATGAATCTCTGGGATTCGCGTATCTCCCGAATTCATGAATCTCTGGGATTCACGTATCTCCTGTATTCATGAATCTTTTCTTGAATACATATATTTATTTAATTCATGTATCGCTTCTGTACATGAACTTGAAAGCTCTATAAATAGATAAGAGCACAGAGCTTCAAAGAGGATTTTGTTTTTGTTTTTCAAAAAGAAAAAAAAAATCTACTCTACTCTTCTGATTCTTCTAAGTGTGCCGGTTCAATTGAACGGTTCGACTGAATCCTGTTTGTATAGTGCTAATCCAAACAAGTTCGAGGTGTTGTATCTTGGGAAGCATAGTTCGCGAATCTGCGAAGCACTATTGGCAGGAACCAATCACCTTAAGGAGATTCAGACATCCGTACCTCACCTCCAATTTTGTGTGATTTTTAAGTGATATCTTATTTTTATCTTCTCAAAGAATTGTAAGTTTATTTAGTTATCATCGTCTTTTTGCATTAATATTCTGATTACGACAAACTGTTCACTTTTTCTTTAGATTATATTCCAATATGTCTTTCATTGCTTTTTGTTTGGAGAAATTAGAAGCGTCAATGTTTTTCTTCTGTTATTACCGATAACATCTCCGACACTCTTGTATGAACAATCCTAACCATCAGTTAGTATCCTTGTTTTGTGATTCCAAACTCAATTGCAAGGGCACAGTTCCTTACTTAGGACAGGGTAAACTCTCCTAAAACAAATCCCTGAGACAGTAATGAAATCCGTAGGCTCCGCCTCATGAGATGTGGATACCGGAACATCCTTATCACCTGAGCCACGTGATGCAGAGACATATCAAGAGGGTTTTATGTGAACCACTCGATCATCCCATATTGATACAACTAGTCAGGAAAGCACATTAGAATATTGAGAATGTCCAAGATCCAAGAGCAAAAAGCATGATGACGACGCAATTCATATCAAGACATCAAGAACTGACTCTACACACACATGTATTTGACCCCCATGCTGACTAAACTAACATGATAGAGGATCATCTACAAAACCCACTCTAAGCAGTTGTTCTGCTGAAAATTGGCCAACAAAAGTCAAGCTAAAACACAGTTTCCGTACTGAAGTGAGAAATTGCTCATAGCCTATTTGAAAACTAAGTTTTAACAGAATTGGGCCTTCAAATTTGACCAAGCAGAGGTTGATCTAGACATTCTTTCCTCGGCTATTCTCTTCTTTTCCTCAGCCTCTGCTACTTTCTGCTGCTAATTTTTATAGCCCGACTTCGTTTCTTCAGACTCGACCAGCAAGATCTCCCGGTCTGAGAGAAGCTTGTCCTTCCTAGACTTTCACTTCTCCTGTCTTATTCTCGAGCTCTTCCTCTTCCTTGATGAGGTCGTACAGTAACTGCTTATACAAGATATGAGTCTCCTGGCTGTTTTTCATAGCAGAGAACCTTTGATCCCTTAAACTCAGCTTTGTCCTGCTCAAATGCTAAGAAGTCGGAAGTGAAATCATTCAAATTGGCCTGAAATGTCACAATTGCTATCTTTTGCTCTGACGATATCCAATTCTGGCTGAGCTTAAAGTTGATGGTGCCTCATGTAGCTTCTCTTTCATATTCAATTTAAAGAGATCCGAAAGGCATTCCTTCAACAATTGCTTAGCCTTCTCAACTTCTAAGCTAGGAATTTTAGCCATCAAACCACCATCTTGGTCACACGAACTTGATCCTACACTAAGACCATTCGTCCCAGCAGCATTGACGAATTCCTCCAGATCAGTAAAATAGGAGTCAAACTTATCAGTTGGTCTAGCTGGCTGAATGTTCACCGGAGGAGCAGCTGTTAAGACGCAAACTTCGGCTTTAATCACCAAAGTGTCATTTGCTAGGTATCCCCCAGTGCGATTATGAAGCTCAGTCAATGGAATGAAACTTGGGAAACCCCAGTTTTACTCTCTCGCAGTGAAATCACGTTGCGTCTCTACAAATCCAGGAGACGGTGATGAAGTCATGAACTTCTTACAAGCATTATATGTGGAAGAAACATTGGAGACCATAAAAAACTAGAATGTTGTATTGTACGTCAAGCAAAATGTTAGCAAGAGGATAAGCAAACACCTCCATATGATCAGCTTAAGCAAGCAAATTCACACAAAGGTCAATAAAACTGACAATGCACAACATTTTTAAGACCACGAGACATAACTATCTTAAAACCTAAATTGTGGCTCCTCTCTTTTCCTGGACCAACATTTGGATTATAGGCACGGTCAAGCCCCAGCTCCATCCCCTAGACCTGTTGCTTAGTAACTTAAATCGCTAAATTCCTATATCAGTAATGTTGAGATTGTTGTCCACGCTCTCTCAGAGCTCAATATCTCTCTTTCTACTTCTTCTCACCTATTATTTTCCCGTCTAAACTCTTCTTCTTCAAGTCGTAATACCGATATCTCAAAATCTAACTGTGCAATCAATTAGAGAGAAACCTATCAGCCCCTCACATTAAAAAGAATAGAATCCAAGAAAAATCAGTCCAATTCAAGAACAAACCCTCTCTAAATGAGCGAGCATTATTGGTTTGATCGATCACACTCAAGCTAAACATGGCGTTTCTGGTCCACCCTTTCGGCAACCTTGCAGAATCAGGGACATTGAGGCACAGCTACAAATGTTCGGTGGCATTCCACTTGGGGTATAAGAGAATTCTCCTGCTTAAAAAGGATCGCACGACGCAAGGATCACTTGGCAACACGAAGAACATGAGATCATTAAGAAACAACACAAACATAGAAAAATAAAAACTTTGATATACCACAACCAGAAACTGTAAATGCTTCAGAGTAAAGCTTTTTTGCATCCTGCTTAGTGAAGTAGCTGATTTTCCACATGAATTCGCCCCGACTACCATCATTTTTTGTGCCTCCATGCCTTTTTTTTTGTATATCTGGACTGCTACTTCTGCACGAGCAACTTTCACAAACAACACATGTTTCTTCTTATACGACGCTCTAATTGCGAAGGAAGAGGAGAAGGAGGATAGGGGAGTGGCTTTAATCAGGTTTAGAGGAGAAAGGCGTATCATTCGCCCCCTTCTGGTTGGCATATTGACAGCCAAGGAGTTACCATCCCTCAATCTCGAGTTTTATTCGAGTGAAAAAAAAAATCTAAAACAACACTTTAATGCGACTCCAAAATGATGTCATGGTAAGAATAAAACAACAATGGGAATTGTTATTTGATGACTATCCAAAAAAATAAGATAATCAAATATACAATCAAATGGATATATGGAGAAAATCATAGATATATACACAATCACGAGAAATATCAATCGATGTCATAATCACCTCTAATCTGGAAAAATATCATTATCATCTCTAACAAAATTAGCAAGTTTGGATTGAGACTAATCCTGCCCAAGTCAATTTCATGCCAACCTCAAGACATGTTCAATAATTGTCATGTTCATGTCCAACCTTCCGGACACAAAATCGACTCGCATGACCTGTTTAAATTAATGGGCTGATTTTCACACGATCTATATGTGAGCTGTTGAGAAATGAGTAACTAAAAGATTATTTGTTCGTACTCTTCCCAATTAACATTTTAATATGATGATATTCCTTTGGTTCCCACCATATTTTTTAAAATTTGATTTAATGATATTTTTGTGACGGATTATTGCATTTATAAATAGAATCTATGAAAAACTTGAGGATATTTCACGTCACGTTGGAGGGTTGGTTTCATGTCATAGCAAGTCATGCACTCATGTTGACTTGTCCACCGATATTTAAGCATATTACACGAGTCGTTTTGTGTCAACCAATTAATTTTCAGATCAAGTTTGTGTCAAGTAGAATTTTTCTTATTATATGTTCAAGGACATGAATCGAGTATTAAATTGGATAATTAATATCTAATAATAAATAAATCATATCGCAATCTATCAATTTTAGTATGTTTTATATTTAAAAACAGAGGAACCTTATGATACGAGCTGCCTGCGGCAGGTTTCTCTTAATCAATCAATTATCATATCAAATCTAGTAATTTATTTATATGGAATAAGATTTTCCCAGAAGATGGAGGCCTTTTCTTGGTGTATTGCCAAAAAACGTAACCATCTACTTTTCTTGCATGTACAATTTTACAAGCATATGTTACAAGAAAGTTCTCGATCTCCTTAAAAGTCCTCATAATAAAAGTTCAGTCAAAATAGACTCCAGGTTGTCATCAGTTTGCATCGCTGGCCGAATGCCACTGTTATGTGTGCTATGATTTTACATTGGATACAAATTTATGACTCGAGTCTACTTCTAACCTGGACAAGAAAGTTTACTTAGGCCAAAACCGCTGGGGATAAAAGGTCCCATAGAACAAGATTGTGTTTTTATGTCATTCATTATCCTCATTAAAACAAAGTAAATATCGTCCAATAAAGTGAGAGTCCGATTGCATTTGATTATGCAGCTCCAAACTCCAAAGTTCCTAACCCAACAATTGTGTTGTGCCCAAAAAACACCAAAAAGGAATACCATCGATCAGCCTAGGACATGATGAAAAGCCATGTCCCTAAAGCCCTTTTTCCAGAGAACTATGGATATAGCAATATGTTCTGTACCTCACAGCTAAAACTGAAATGTCTTCCATTGCTGTTCGTTTGGAGAAATTGGAAGCATCAATTGTTTTTCTTCTGTAATTACTGATTACATCCCCAACACTTGTTTGTGGCTCTCTCCTTGAATGAACACTCCTAACCATCAGTCAGTATCCTTGTTTTGTGATTCCAAACTCAACTGCAAGGGGACAGGGTAGACTTTCCTAATACCAATCCCCAAGACCGTAATGACATCCATAGGCTCCGCCTAATGAGATGCAGATACCAGAACATCCTTATTACTAGAGCCACCCAATGCGGAGTCATATCAAGAAGGTTTTATGTAAAGGAACAACTCTATCGTCCCATATTGACAGAACAACAGTCAGGAAAGCGCATCAGAATTGTGAGAATATTAAGCTCCAAGAGCAAAAAGCATGATGATGATGATGCAGTTCATATTAAGCCATCAAGAACTGGCTCTATAGACGTGTGTGTGTGTACACATATTTGACCCACGTGCTGACTAAACTAACATAACATAGGATCACCACATAACCCACTCTCAGCAATCGTTCTGTCGAAAATTGGCCAACAATTAGTCAAAGCTAAAACACATTTTCCCATACTTAAATGAACAATTGATCGTAACCTACTTGTAACCTTAAAGTTTAACAGAATTGGACCTTCAAATTTGACCAAGCAGTGGTCGATCTAGACATCCTTTCCTCTGCTATTCTCTTCTTTTTCTCAGCCTCTGCTACTTTCTTCTGCTCATCTTTATAGCCCGACTTTGCTTTTTCAGACTCCACAAGCAAGATCTCCCAGTCTAAGAGAAGTTTGTCCATCCTAGACTTAACTTCCACCATCTTTCTCTTGAGCTCTTCTTCTTGATTGACAAGGTCATCCATTAACTGCTTATACAAGATGTGAATCTCCTGGCTTTTCTTTATAGCAGTGAAACTTTGATCCTTTTTTAGTTTATGCAGCTCAAACTCAGCATTGTCCTGCTCAAATGCCAAGAAGTCGGAAGTGAAATCATTGAAGTTGACCTGAAATGTCTCAATTGCTGTCTGTTGCTCTGACGATAATCCAGTTCTAGCTGAACTTAATGTTGAGAGTGCCTCAGATAGCCTATCTTTGATATTCAATTTAAAGAGGTCTGAAAGGCATTCCTTTAACGACTGCTTAGCCTTCTCAACTTCTTCTAAGCTAGGACTTCTGCTGTCAAAGCACCATCTTGGTGGCACGAAGTTGATCCGACACTAACGCCATTAGTCTCAGCAGTATTGACAAATTCCTCCAGACCAGAAAAATAGGAGTCAAACTTGTCAGTTGGTCTAGCTGGCTGAATGTTCACCGGAGGAATAACTGCTAAGACGCAAACTTCAGCTTTAATCACCAAAGTGTCATTTATTAGGTATCCCCTGGTACAATTGCGAAGCTCAGTCAATGGAATGAAAGTTGTGAAACCCCAGTCTTCTTCGTTGGCAGTGAAATCATGGTGCATCTCTGCAAAATCCAGGAGACGGTGATAAATTGAAGAACTTCTTTACAAGCGTTATATGTGGAAGAAACATTGGAGACAATCAAAATCTAGAATGTCGTTTTGTACATCAAGCAAAATATTAGCAACAGAAGAAGCAAACACCTCTCCATGATCAGCTTAAGCAAGCAAATTCACACAAACGTGGATAAAACTGAAAAGGTGCAACATTTCTTTTTAAAAAACACCAGATGTAACTATCTTAAAACTGAAATTATGGCTTCTCTCCTTTTCTGGGCCAACATTTGGACCATCCACTGGTCCTGTTACTTAGTAACTTATATAGCTAAAATTCCTAAATCAGTAACTTCAGGATTGGTGAACGCTCATGGGCTCACCCACCTTTAAAAGGTTTAACGATTGGCATTCAGAGAACATATTCTCCCTCTCAGCTCAACATCTCTCTTCTAATTCTTCTCACCTATTCTTTTCACGTCTAAACTCTTCTTCTTCTTCAAGTCATACGACCCATATCTAAAAATCTAGATCCATAATCAATCAGAGAGAAACCTATCATATACTCAGATTGAAAACAAGAGATTCCAAGAAAAATCAAATTAATTCAAGAAAAAAACCTTTTCTAATAGAGCGAGCATTATCGATTTGATCGATCACACTCAAGCTGAACTCGGCGTTTCTGGTCCACCCATTCGGCAACGTCGCAGGATCAGGCACATCGAGGTACAGTGACAAATATTCCGTGTTATTCCCCTTGGGGTATACGAGAATTCTCCTGCTCAAAAAGAATTGGACCACGCAAGGATCACTTGGCAACACGATGATCAAGCGACCATCAAGAAACGACGGAAAAATAGAAAAAAAAATTTGACGTACCATTTACAACCAGAAACGGTGAATACTTCGGAGCAGAGCTTCCGTGCATCCTGCTCACTAAAGTAGCTGATCTTCCACGTGAATTCTCCCCGATTAACATCATTTTGTGCATCCATGTTTTTGTTTTTATCTGGACTGCTACTTCTGCACGATCAACTTTCGCAAACCACACAAAGGTTTCTTCTTAGACGACACTCAAATTGCGAAGGAGGAGGAGAAGGGGAGCTTCTTACATTACGGGAGTTGAAAATTTATGTGGTACCCCCCGGGAGTACTTGTGTCGAACGCTGTTGACTCTTGGACTTCAAGGTGAAGGAATGTCGCAAGTCTTAACCCTTCACTAGAAAAACTTCCCCGTGAAGTTAGAAGAAGAAAACCGACCAAACAAAAAGAAAAAGTTCGATTCAGGTAAAGAGGAAAAAGGTAGGGGTGATCGGTTCCCAGTCCGGTTCCCGGTTCCACCGATTCAGGTAAAGAGGAAAAAGGTAGGGGTGATCGGTTCCCGGTCCGGTCCGGTTCCAAGGTGGAACCGGGAACCGGACTGGGAGGACCGGTTCCCAAATTCTAGGACCGTGGACCGGACCAGCTGATCCTGGAACCGGGAACCGGACCGACCGACTGGTCCGGTCCGGTCCGGTCCAATGAAACCGGTAATTTTCTTTTTCGGTAAAAAAATTGTTAATATTACAGTACATTCTCAAAGACAATCTACTTCGTTTATACACCGTTTTATCAATTTGTCATTTTAATCTGTATATAATTGTATTTTCTTAAGACTCTAAAAAATTTTCTTCTTCTTTTTTTGAATTCTTGAGAAACTTTAAAATATTTATATTAAAAACTATCGGTCCGGTCCGGTTCCCACCTTGGAACCGGGAACCGGACCGACTAGCTACCGGTTCCAAAATGGGAACCGGGGAACCGGACTCGTTGGCTATGGGAACCACCCAAAACCGGCCGGTCTGGTCCGGTTTGGGCGGTTCCCGGGTTGGGCGGTTCCCGTTGCACACCCCTAGAAAAGGCTTATCATTCGCACTTCTCGTTGGCATGTGGAAAGCGAATGAGTTTTATTTTATTTGAGTGAAAAAATCTGCGACACTTTAATACGATTCCAAAAAATACCAAGATAAGATTAAAGTGAAAAAAATAATTGTATAATATCTATATATTTTTAGGAAAAGTATCAAAAAATATTAATTCAATCATAAATATTTTAATTTAACCAATTTAGTTCTACACATTTTCACATTGGTACCGAGTGAGTCAACCGGCCAATTTAAGTCAGAAGTTAATAATTTAGATATCAGCCGTCCTACGTAGTATGACTAGTGTCGACATGAACATTTTGCTTGATTTTTAAAAAAATGGTTTCGAATTTTCTTTTTCTTTTTCCTTCCATTTTTTTTCTCTTTTCCTTCTTTTCGTCCTTTTTTTTTTCTTTACTTTCTCTTTTTTCGTTTTTTCCTTATTTTCTCTTCAACAATCACCAACTTCCATGATGGCCGATAGAGGTAACTGACTATCGACAAGCGCCCTTGTTGGCCCCAAGCAAGGGTCGGCAAGGGCTGGGAAGGTGACCCCTTGCCGGCCTCAAGTAAGGGTTGGGCGAGGGTCATCTCCCCTCATTGGCAACTAGTAACCTCCAGCTGCCATCACGAAGGTTAGTAGCTAGTGAAGGGGAAAAAGGAAAAAAGAAAAAAGAGAAAAGGAAAGAAAAAAAAAAAAAAAAGGGAAAAGAGGGAAAAAAAAGAATATTAAAATATTAAAAAATATATATCAACATTAACACTAGGGCATAAGTATAGCGGGAATGCCACAACTTGGCACGGAGGACACTTAAGTGCCATAACTTACAAACGGTACACTTAAGTGCCACTTTTCAAAAAAAATGGATCACTTAAATGCCAAGTGGTCGAAACCTTGCCGGAAATCCTACGTGGCATTTTTTTATTAATTTTTTTGCCTACGTGGCTCGCCGGAAATACTAAATCAGTGAAAAATCAACCAAAACGACGTCATTTTGGCTGACGTGGATTTATAAAAATTTATTAATAAAATAATTTAAATAATAATAAAATTATTATTATAAAATCGATTTTATTAAAAAAAAAAAAAAAACAAAAGGAGGGGATCGGCGAGGGCTGCAACAGCCCTCGCCACCACCGCCGTTGCCACCCCACCCTCGTCGGGAAGGGCCCGGCGAAGGTGGGGAGGGTCGGCCGGGTCGCCGGGCCCCGGCCGGCCCTCGCCTAGATCTGGGCGAGGGTTGCGACCCTCCCCGCATCCGGCGACCCGCGGTGCAGGCGGCCGGTGGCCCTTGGGTCGGCGGGGGCGAGGGCCGGCAACCCTCACCGGATCTGGGAGGGTGGCCCTTGGCCCGGCGGGGCGAGGGCCGGCCGGGGCCCGGCGACCCCGGCCGACCCTCCCCACCTTCGCCGGGCCCTTCCCGGCGAGGGTGGGGCGGCGACGGCGGCGGCGGCGAGGGCTGTGCAGCCCTCGCCGATCCCCTCCTTATGTTTTTTTTAAAATCGATTTTAAATTTTTAAAATCTGACGTGGACAATTTTTTTATTAAAATTGCCACGTGGATTTTTTATTTTGAAAAAAAATGCTCCGTCAGCAAATGAAGTCGCCGGAAAATGGACACGTGGCAATTTGGCCGGATTTTCTCGCCGTTGACACTTAAGTGATCCTTTTTGCTCCGATTTTGGCACTTAAGTGTACCGTTTGTAAGTTATGGCACTTAAGTGTCCCTTTGTGCCAAGTTATGGCACTTATGGGATCCGTACGTCTTAACACTAGCTGTTCCACATAAGACGACCCACATTCATGTTAGCAAATTCCTACCTAAAATGACCGGAAGGACTAAATTGGTATTAATATGAAAAGGTTTAGAACTAAATTGATTCAATGGAAAATTTAACGGTTGAATTTGTACTAAATCAATAAGTTTAAGACTTTTTTTAGTACTTTCCCTAAATTTTTGTATGTCTCATAATGATGCAGTATATGAATAGGTTTTATTAGAATATCATCTAAGTAATAAGATAATCAATTAAGGATATGCATAATCATAGGAAATATGGAGAATTTCCAAGATAAATGCATGATGACAAGAGATATAGAAATCAATGGAGATAATCTAATTATGTCAATCTAATCATCTCTAATATCTTATTATCTCTTACAAAATTAGTAGGTATGGATTGGGAGTAATTGTTCACATGTAAATTTCGAGTCAAACTCGAGACACAATTAATAAGTGTCAGGTTCATTTCCAATCCATCAAACATGTAATTGATCTGTATAACCCATTTAAATTAATGGGTTGGTGGCGTTGAAATGAATTGTACGTGACTCATTTGGACGCGATTAACTAAAAGATTATTCATTCATGCTCTTCACTATTAAGATTTTAAAATGATGAATTCCGTTGGCTATTTCCATGTTTTTTAATGTGATCTGACGATAATTTATTGATGGATTAGTGAAATTCATAAATAGATTTTGTGAAAAATTGAGGATATTTAGTGTCATGTTGGTGGGTTGATTTCATTTGAGTGAGTTAATTTTGTGTCATGGCAGGTATTAAATGTAATGAATGCCAGTGCATTATCAATTAAACGCATATAGGCGCATTAGTTGGTGTTTACTGCCTGACATGCTTCGCCATTAGGCCATTCTGGCGTGGGGACACTTATCAAAGGGCCAAGCAACTGTTGTATTGGCCAGGGATGAAACATGATGCGGTGGAATAATTTAAAGCCTGCCATTTGTGCCAAAGGAATAAAGGAGTACAAACTCCAAACCCTGAACTCTTGCAACCTTGCTGCTCAGGATTGGACCAATGTCACTAAGGATTTCATTGCAGCCTTGCCTAAATGCAATGGGAAAGATACAGTGTTTGTGGTGGTGGATCGACCCGCCGACTATGCCTTTTCTCGTCCTTTCGCAACAATAGAAGTAGCCAAGTTGTTCCTCAGCATCGGTGATAAGTTGCGAGGGCTACCCCTATAAATTGTAAGTAATAGAGCAGATATTGACTAGTTCAATATGGCAAGAAACCTTCGAGCTGATGGTAATATAGCTACATCTATTGACAGCATATAACCCCTCGTCAGATGGGCAAATCGCGAGACTCAATCATTATATGGAGACTTACTTGAGTTGTATGCGATTTGCTCAACCAAACAGATGGGCTTAATGGTTATACTTGGCTGAATGGTGGTACAAAACCACCTTTTGCACTAGCATCCAGACAACTTTATATCGACGTGTGTATGGATTTTAGAAACTCTTGGGCTTGACATTCATGTGTTGTCACCTGTTGAAACGGTAAGTCAGCTACCACAAGATCGACAACAGGCCCTCAGAGTTGAATGGAGGAGTATGCAGATAAGAAAAGGGTGGAGAGGTGCTTTGAAGAAGAGGACATGGTAAAAATTAAAGCTCCAACCTTACAAGGAAAGGCTGCTTCGCCGGCTGGCTTTGCCAGCAACGGGTCAAATTCATCATCTTTACCATGTGTTTCATTGTACGTAAGGAAGGGAGTGGTCCAGAATCATGCCTGAAAGACGCACAAGGCCGTCTTCAAATTTTGCCTATGAATTTATAAGAAGAGAAACCAAGCTGGTGTTCAGCTGCTTATCCAATGGTCGGACACATGAGAGGATTCCGATAACATTGATCAATAATTTCAAGGGGATGCGAGTTGAAATAGACTCAACGGTTGGAAAGATGGGCTGGCGGGCTCCGTTGGAGACATGTTTAAATCTAAAGGAGACATTTGGGCCTCAAGTGCTTGCGATGGATTGAGGAGGCCGTTTGCATGACAATTGCTGCATTCTCTGTTTACATTGTATTTTCCTTTATTTACTATTTATTGCAAATTTTCAGTAGGCGACCATATATTTATTAGATATTTATTATAGAAAACAAGCCAGGAAAATGAAATCACGCTCTTGATTACTCAACTTCCTCTCTTCTCTTCTCTAAATATCTCTCTGCGCTCTCCTTGCTCTTCATCTCTTAAGTCCTCACATAGTTCCAGTGCTGGTGGGGTTTTGTCAATAAACTTTTCCTGACGCATAATCTGTTGGGGTTAGTAATACAAACTTAAAAACGTTTTCAAAAATATATTTGTACGGACAACTAAATCAGCGTAATCTTATATTTTGTTCCAATAGTAATTCTAATAACGGTAGCCTTCGACGACCGTCATATAAATCATCTTATAATGACGGGACACACGTGCGTTGCTTAAAAAGCCATTGCTAAACAGTAAGTTAATTATAATGTTACATAGTGACGCTTTAGTGTTCTCTCCTCGTTTCAATGCAACCAAAGGAGGATAAACCGGTCTTTTGGGCTACCTTAGTATAAGTTGTATGATGATCTCTAATGTTATTTACACTTCCTTATTTTACTCTATAGAAACTGATGAAAGAATTTCAGATTCACGTTTTTTTTCTCTTTTTCTGCATACCATTTTTCTTGGGATCCCTTTCTTTCTCTTGGATTGTATATTTCTGCAAAGCATTTTCTTTTCCGCTCAAAGTTTTTTTGAGACAAAATCTTCCTTTTTTAGCTTTATTTTAAACGAGGTGTTAATATGTTTATTTGGGGAGAATGACATTAGAAGTGCCAAAAGTTGTGTACGCCACTCACTTTACTGCCAAAAGTTTTCGCTTTTACTTAAATGCTAAATTGGAGACAAAACAGTAACTTAATTACCTCTAGTGAGAAAATTCTAGTCAAACTAATTCGTGGCCTTTATAATTAAAATGTTAATATGACCCAGCTTTTTTTTTTATATAAATAATCCAGTCCACATGGACATCCAAAATGACGTCACACAATGATCACTTTTTTAATTCAAATTGACACTGAAGCGATCAATTTTTAACAATAATTAGCACTGAAATGATAATTTTTTTAATAATGACTGGCACTGGAGTAATCACTTTTAATAATAATTGACATTGAAATGATCCATATTTACAATTTTTGGCTCGCAAATAATCACTCATTAACTTATATACGCGATGTCATTTAGGAGTTACATACTAACTAGGCACACTTAGCGAGCTATGTAGAATGTGAAATTAATAAAACATGGTCATGTTAGATTTCCAGCAATTTGGATCAAAATTGGCACTTAAGTAATATTTTTTAAAAAAAGTGACACTTAAATGATTAAAAAAAATTAGCACTAAAATAAGTATCATACGTGATTTTTGACACTTTATGTCATTCTCCCTAATTATTAGAAAATCAGGAAAAGTGGGCGCACTTGGTCTTGGGTGCATGCGTGGGTGGGTGCTTGACACACGAGATATCAAGTGCATGTTCTCCTCGAATTTACATGCTTTTTAGAAAACGAAGTGAACGCACTGTCGATCATTTTTTTTATTCGGTATACGTTTGATGTCTATTACATAGGCAATGGTGCCAAGGAAAAGTTGTTTGAGATAGTTATATAAATGGTCCATAAACTTTAATTTAATATGTAATATCACTTCTAAAATTTTAATTTATTCAATCTAAATTTTTTATAAATGTTCAATCTAGTCATTATATTATATGAAAACATCCAATATTATATTTTTATTAATTCAAATTCAATGACAACATTAAATATTTTCCTATATTTAAGGAAGATTCATGCGTCCTTCGCAGTTGGGATTTGAACCCCTATGACTTCGCTTCTTTGGACTTGACAAAAACTAATTAGATTTATTTAGAGTAATCACAAAATTGACGTATTATGCAAATAAAATCCTACCTTTCATCCATATACTTTTCACGCTTATGTTGGTAAGAAATAGGATTGGCAAGAATGGAATCAGATTTTGAGGTATGAACACATTGTCTTTAATTAAAAAAAAAAATTCCCAACAATGTTGCTAAAAATTACTAGAAAAATTCATTTATGATACAACAAAGTCTCAAACGAGAAGACCATATAGTAATTATGGTATTGCTTCAAGAACTCTCGGAAGGGAAACAATTGAAAATAATGGCTGTATATTTTTAAGAAAGGAAAATTAATAAGTAAAATATTGAGAGGGAAACGACAAATTTACAATAGTATCTTAGAATAGATACACCGTTTCCTTTGAAACATCGCCGTTTTATAGAGGATCCCCTTTTTCAAAGCAAACATACTATTTCAAAAGACAAACTATAAATTCAGATAAAAAAGTTAACCTTTTTTTTTTAAATATTTTTATTCTGAATTTTATAAATTCTGAAAAGATAAAACATTTCAAAAGTTGTGAGACACCTACTAACCATTAGACAGAAATTATAAATTCAAAAAAATAAAAATTAGAAAATAATTGCCATTGACTAGTGCAAATTCTCGTCCATGAGCACTCATATACAAGTCACCTTTTTGTTTGTTTTACAAACAAACTATGAACAATCCCTGACCTTGTTAGTAAAACAAAATTACAAAATAAAATTTTTAAAACACAACCAAAATTTCCATGAGATTAATATACATACATAAAGGTACCTTTCGAGTTAACCATTTATTTAGTGCAAGTATAACAAAACTCTATAAAATTACAAGAAGTTCTAACTTTAAAATGGCTATTTTAATAATAGAATCGAATATACCACACATTTAATAACCTTTTGTTTTAACAAGAAGTTCCATAATGTACTTAGTACTATTATAATCTTGTGCTTGTTCCTATTTCATGAGTTCTTTAGAAAGTAATCATAACTTTTAAAAAAATTACACTTCCTCTAATCTCATATGGTTAAAGTATATGCCATGTGTTTCCATTACAAATAAACACATTACTAATTTGTATTATACTTCATTAAAAATATAACTCAGCTTATAAAATATAACAAACGATAGAGATTTCTCATGCTTGGGCTAATATCAGCATCAGACAATCCTCTCAATAATTTATTTTTACCCATTAAACCTTATAACTAGTAATATGCTAATATTTGGTTGGATTAACATTATTGGTATTTTAGTCAAAGGTTTCAACGCTATTTCTTTTTTAATTTCATTTTTAGCAGATCTCTTGGTAGAGCCATTGTAAAGGGATCAGCCAAATTCTTGCTTGATTTCACATGAACCATTGTTATGGTATTATCCTGAATCAATTGTCTCGCATACTCATGTCTTAGACTGATATGTCTGTGCTACTATAAGTTGTTGCAATAAATAGAAATAGGAAGCATAGGATTAGACCATAATTTGATACCCAACAGCAAATGTATAAATCATTCAACCTCTTTTGCAGTCGTTGCTAAAGCAATGAATTCAGATATTATTCTTGAATGAGTTCTAGATGTTTGTTTCTTGCTCACCCAAGATACAACACATCCATCTAATGTGCAAATCCATCAAGAAGTGGATTATTTATCTTTCACATTTGTAATCAACTAGCATCAGTGTATCCTTCTAATACAACTAGATAATCATTATAGAATAATTTCAAATTTTTAGTTTCTTAAGATAACAAAAAATTCCGGTAATAGCATTCCAATGTTCTATATTTGGATTACTAGTATATCTACTCAACTTACGCATGGATAAAACAATATAACATCTAGTACAATGCATTGTATATATTAAAGACCTTCTAACACTCGTATATTCAGGTCGTGTCACTCTACTAATATTATAATTTAAATTATACTTAAATCAAATGGAGTGCTCATTTCTTTGAAACCAAGATGTTTAAATTTCTTTAATATTTTATGACCTAATAACTTTGGCTTAAATAATAACCCCTACTATGGTTTTTAACTTTAATATCCAAGATAATATCTACTTCACCCAAATTTTTTATTTTAAATATGAAAATTACATACTTACTAGTCTCAATGGTTCTAGTCATATTAGTTCCAAAAATAAGCATATCATCAATGTATAAGCAAATTAAACCACCATAGTCTATAGTGAATTTCGAATAAAATATACTTATTAGCGCTATTATGTTTGAAAATCGTTGGGCAATATAATTAAGTGATATATTTCATGCTACTGCCTAGGTGCTTGCTTAAGCCCATCAAAAGATTTACCGGTTATATACTTTCCTTTAATTTTCAAGAAAAACTATATCCTCTAATTGTTTCATGTAAATTTCCTCATTTAAATCTTAGAATGCAATTTTGGCATCAATTTGATGAACATAAAGATCATAAATGGATACTAAAGCAAAACAAATTCAAATAGATGTTATACTTGCTACAAGAGCTTTTGTATGAATATAATCTACTTTTCCTTTTATCTATAATCTTTGGCCACTAATCTAATTTCAATCAAAATTATCACGTAAATGAGACTCTTCCTCAATTCAAAGATTTTTCTGAATTTCGTCCAAAGTCATGTCCTCTATCTTGCATATCATGATTTTTCCATAATCTTTTCAACATGGCGGTAATTTTACAGTAATTATTCAAGCTTGAAAGATTTGGGAATGTCCATATCAAGGACACAAATTTAAAATCAAAATATTTTGCAATCATATATTTGTTGGTACCATATGTATCTAGCAGATTTCATCTCAGTGAATAAGTGATGCAAATGATTAGACAGTGCGTTCAGAATATGCCAACGGTAATACAATTCATCCTCTTCACATTTTTTCTTCTTTTTATTAACCCTTACAATGGCTTCAGCAATGAAATATCCTCCTTTAATGGTAGGCTTTGGATCTTTAATGGACATCATATTAGGATCTAGAATGTAGGAAATCTTCAAGGCAATGAGAAAGAACATTATGTTGTCTCTTCAACAAGCAAATTGTTACCATCGAAACAATCCAGTTTAAACCATGTTTTGATTCATGACTTCAATAGACTCTAACTCCAATAATTTCTTAAAATTGTTGGTAAGAAATAGGATCAAGAATATAGGGATCAAACTTTGAGACATAAAAAAACATTGTCTTTAAGGAGTTATTTGCTCCATAACATTGTTAATTGTTATTGGTAAAAATCTTTCAAGATAGGGAGAATTCCAAATGAAAGCTTGAAGTACCTTCATTTTCTCAAATAAAGGCCTAAAGTGGACATTGTTTCAAATAAGGACCTAAAGTGCTCTTATTTTCTTAAATAAGGGCCTAAAGTGCCCATATCAGTCTCAAAGAAGGGCTTAAACTCACCAAATGTGAAGGGCAATTTCGTCTTTTTGAAAAAATTTCTTTTTCTTCTTTTTTTGTTTTATTCATATCATAAAGAAAAGCTAAAAAAGCTAAAAGAAAAAAAATACATAGGTAGGACCATAGGAGAGTCAACGAGGGTCACTAGCCTTCAATGCCACCGCACCGACAATGGATCGATGGCCATAGGCGCGAGGCAACACCCTCCCTCTTATGTTTTCCTTTTTCTATTTTTTTATAACTAATTTATTTTAACTTGTATTTGGAAAAAAATACCCCTGATCAGTGGTAATTTTTGGCCTGCTGACAAGGTTAGGCCTTTTTTTTAAATGCCCATAATCATTTTAGGCCCTTCTTTGAGACTGATATGGACACTTCTAGTCCTTATTTGAAACAAGGTCAATTTCCGATCCTTATTTGAAAAAATGTGGACAATTTGGGCCCTTATTTGGAGTTTTCCCTTTAGGATATAATAAAGTTTCAAATAATAATACCATATAGCAATTCTGATATTTCTCAAAGAACTCTCAAAAGGGGAAAAATTGAATACAATTATTGTATTTTTTTAGAAAGGAAAATCGAGAAGTAAAATGTTGAGAAATCTATAACAATGATTTAGAACAGATACAACATTTCCTCTAAAACTTTGTAGATAATAAAGGAACCCTTTTTTTATTAAACAAACGTACTGTTTCAAAAGGTCAATTGTAAATTTGAAAGAAAAAAATAACCTTTTTATTTTTAAATATTTTTATCTCGAATTTCATAACTTCTAAAAGATACAACCTTTCAAAGATCATAAGACGGCTAATAACTATTTGGCAAAAATTATAAATTTGAAAAAATAAAAAATTAAGAAATAACCACTGTTAACTAATGTCAATTCTCGTCCCCATCGCTCATTCCTTTTTATTGTGGGATAAGGTGTGATATCCTAGATTAACTCATAGATGTATTATCTACTTTGACCTATCTCATACCAAGCCTCATAGTTTTATCCTTTGACGTACATGCAAGCATTTTCCCAAGAGGTCACCCATCCCAGTTTTGCTCTTTTCCCACTCTAATCCACTCATACTCCTTCTAAAACTCGGTCATAAAGTCAAGGGGATAAGGGAGAGATTACCCAAAATTTCCCCTGAGAAAGATAAATTTGATCTTAACATGGAGTCTTGACAATGGTGTATGGCACATATGCGATCGCATGAGATAACTTAATCATTCATAAACATGTCATATGTTGTTGGAAGAGATACTGATAAAGAAAAGATAATTAAGATGTTGCCCGTAGTAGATGACCAAACCCTCTTAGTGATTCCCATTGTTGAAATAGGAGGTTTGGCAAGACGACCATAGCCAAATCAGTCTACAATGATGACAATGTGAAAGAGCAATTTAAGTTGAAAATATGGGTGTGTATGCCTAGGCCTTTTAATTAAAGAAAACTACTGAAAAAATCATTAAAAATGCAACTAGTCAAAGTTTGAGTAACTTTAGTATTCACCAGTTGCAAACTCATTTACAAGGCACCATCAAAGACAAAAAATATCCACTTGTCTTATGACATTTAGAGAAATGACCACACGTCATTTGCAAGGCACCATCAAGGAGCTGATGGAAGCAAGATAATTATGACAACACGCAATTTAGAAGTTGTTTCTATAATGGGTACCTCTTTAGTGCATAATCTAAAATGTCTTTCTCATGAAGACTCTATAGTCTTGTTCAGAAAATGGGCAATTTGATGAAAATGAAAAGGAGCCTCATCCTAAACTCCTTGAGATTGGAAATATACTATTGAAAAATCACAAGGAATGCCTCTCTTTGTGAAAACTTTGGGGAGTCTATTGTATTCAAAGGATGATAATAGGCATTGGAAACATATAAGGTACAATGAAACATGGAAGTCAGTAGAAGCAGAAAAGGACGTTCTACTGATGCTTAAGCTAAGTTATGATTATTTACCATCCCCTTAAAACATTGTTTTGCCGCATTTTCACTTTTCACCAGAGAAGTCGAATTCCTAGACAAGCATCTTGTGAGCCTATGGATTACTTTAGGATTCATTGGTTCCATAAGGGAAAAACTAGAATTGAAAGACGTTGAGTACGTTAAAGAGTTGTGGTGGACATCTTTGATCCAAAAGGTGGAGGAACGTGAGGGAGTGTTAGTGTTTAAAGTTTATGATCGGGTCCATTCTCTTGCAATTAGTGTGGCAAAAAATAATTGTTCAATTGTTGGCTTTTATACTCCAAAGATTTTAGAAGGAATTCGGTACATTTCACTCTCTAGCACTCCTTTTTTTTTTTGGTCGAAAGTTTGAAAATTTCATTACTAAGGAAGGAGGTGAGATACATCTGAACATAAAATTTCGAAAAGGCTTGATGGGGGGTATTGGGCCCAGTTGCCCGGTAATGTTTTGTTTCATTGGGCCTTTGCAACCCAATTCGCTGCTCTATTCGTGTCTCTTTTGCAATGGGTGAACTTGATGGGCCACAAATTTGCTAAGAGGCCTTAGGTTTCTTGGAGGTGGGTTTGTACTTCCCAGCAGAAGTGATCTTCACTTTCGCACGCCTGATATGTGGGGGTGAGTTGCTGCTGATCTGCTAGTTCACTTATCGCCTTCACCAGCTCAAGCTGGTCAATTTCCACTTCCCAGCTAAGAGCTTCATTTTCTGTGTTTCTTTTTGTCAACAGCCATATTAGGGTTTCATGGACGGCCTCCGCTTCCGCTTGGATCGGCGATTCCACCGTGACAGACCTTGCGAAGCTGGCAAGCAGTCTTCCTTGGTGGTCTTGGCAGATCCCTGCTGTTGCGGCCTCTTCGTTCTCTCTGCAGAAGGACCTGTCGACGTTCCACTTGAGGGAACTGCGAGCTGGGGGTTTCCATTTGACAAGTGAGTCGGGTATTTGAGCTGTGTTTCGGTTTTTTCGGGCCACCCATGTACTGATGTTTCTGTGTTGGGCAATGGCTGAGTCAATCAAGTGTGCCGGCTGGATTTGCTGTCCGCAGAAGATGAAGGCATTCCTTCCTCTCCAGATCTGCCACAAAAGCTGAGTTAGGAGCTCGAAAGGGACTGTATTATGCTGAAACTTGTCAATCCACTCTTCGATTCGGGTGACATGCCTCTGATTTATGTCGATTTTGATTTCAGGGTGTTTCTAAACTTGTTCTGACTAGGGGCAAAGGAGAAACAGATGCTCGCTTGTTTCGGGTTGGCTTTGGCACATTGTGTATTGATCGTAAGGTATAATATTTCTTTTCCGAAGGTTCTCCCTTGTTGGTAGTGCGTTATGACATAATTGCCATAGAAAATATTTGAACTTCAACACTGTTTGAGCTTGCCAAATGTGACACCATAATGATTTTGGTGTCTGAAATGAGGAAGAAGCTTTTAGCTATTTATGACTGCTCTATTTGGGTTGTGTCCATTGATAATGCACTTTTTACTATGTATAAACCTATCTTAGTAGGTGTCCATACTATGTGATCTTCTATCCTGTTTCTACTTAGTGGGATTGAGAGCATTTCTGCGGCTGTTTCCTGGTCAAATAGACTTCGGATTCCGTCTTCCTGCCATGTCATGTTCTCCGCATCTATCAATTCCGACACCATCTTTGGATCCTCTCTGTTTGCTGGGCCGCTGAGTATTCCTCTAGGTAGCCAATTATCCTCGCGAATATTCACTTTCTCTCCATTTCCAATGGTCCACCGTAGTGAAGGTAGGATAGTATTCCTCCCTATTAATATGATAAGCCATCCCCAAGAGGGGTTGCTACCTTTACCAGCCTGTATTAGGTTCCTATGTGGGTAGTAAAGGCCTTGAAATACCTTGCTCCACAGGGTATCCGGCTGCTTAATCAACCTCCAAGCTTGCTTACCGAACATAGCTTCGTTAAAGGTGATAAGATCTCGGAAGCCGAGTCCCCCATTGCTTTCCTTTCTTTTAACAATTCTCATCGTTTCCAATGGACTCCTTTGTTCTGGTTATTTGTTTTCCACCAGAAATCAGCAATTTTCCTCTCAATGGCTTGACATATGGATAGCGAGATTTTAAAAATTGACATGACATACTACGGAATCGCTTGTACTACTACTTTTATCAACACTTCTTTCCCTGCCCTCAACATTAGATTTTCTTTCCAGCCCTCTAGTTTTTTGTTCACTCTAGCAATGATCTAGGCAAATATCTCATTTTTTTATCTACCCCAGTCCGAGGGAATACCTAGGTACTTCCCGGATTTTCTAGCACTCCATTTGAAGAATGAGGTTTTCTTACATTACCGGAGGTGGGAAGATTATGAGGTACTTCACATCAGTACTTGGGTCGAATGTTGTTGATATACGACCTAGAGGTGGTAGTACGTCGGAAGTCTTGGGCTTTCTACGGAAGGAGTGGAGAAAACTTTCCATATTCTTTCGGAGTCAGGGGGAAAATGGCATATTATTCACAATTTTGGTTGGCACTTTGAAAGCGAATAATTAGACTCGAATATGATATCAAGTTAGCGGGTTTTAATTAAAACTAATCCTGTTCCACAGCAATTTCGAGTCAACCCGCAAGACCTTATTAATAATATGACTCGTTGGACACGAAGTCAACTCGAAAAAATGTTTAAATTAACGAATTAGCATTGGCACGATCTATATATACCCTCATGTAGACACTATTAACTAAAAGACTTTCCTCAAACCAAAAAAAAAAAAAAAAAAAAAGAACTAAAAGACTTTCTTTTTGTGCTCTTCAATATAAAGAGTATAAATTGATGATCTTTCATTGACTATGCCATGATTTAGGAAATTATCCAATCAATCCTAAATCTATTATAAAAATGTCAATTCAATTCTAAACTTTTCAATTTTGTCAATTAGATCATAAGGCTTACGAAATTCCAATATAGTCATTTCGGTCATTTTTTGTTGGAAAATCACTAAGGTGGGGATGTGTCATGTAAGACGGTTGGTGATGACTAGGTTGTCACATCGCGGCTTCCGGAGAAAATAAGCCGAAACGACAACATTGAAATTTCTCGCATAATTTTAGAACTAAATTAGTAAAGTTAGAAAGTTTATAACTAAATTGACATCCTTACAATAAATTTAAAATCGGGTTGGACAATTTTCCATTTTAATCACCGGGCAAACGAAGAGAACAAGAATAGGAAGTGACATTTAGGCTTTACAGGCCACTTTAGTCTTTCTTCACCATAAGCTTTTCCAAGTCTCTCTGCTTTCCTTCTAGTTCCAAACAATGGAGAGACTAATATTTGCTATTTTTCTTACCCTACAATTAACACTTTCTCAAAATTCAAATTTCATCTCACAAATCATTCATTTTCCTCCTCCCAAAAATAGGCTTCATGAATGAAACCCAGTGGGGTCCCTCGAATCAACATTATGGTCAGAAAATGTCCAACAATGCTTATTGTGACCATTCACATAAATTGGACCAACAAAACGAAAATTCCTACAAAAGTAAAACTCCAGATTGATCAAGATATATCACATATAAATCGACTTCATACCTCTCACGCATCCTTTATTCCAAGAGACATTTAGGTACTCTTGAAGAATCGTGTTGCTCAAGCATAATCATTAATCAATATTTGAGAAGACACATCGTTTAATAAAATACAAAAAATTGTAGCCCTAGATCCGATGGGTTGATGAATTTTCCTGGATGGAGACATCATATTGCAAAATCACCTACAAGCTTCTCCCTAATACCATGGTAATATTGCCGGGATTCTTCCCCAGCGGATTGTGGATTGCGACCAATTTTTACCCTATGGCTTTTTCGAAACAGAAAAAGCCATCGCTTAATGGCTCTCCCTTCAAAACCTAAAAATCACTATAATATAAAAAGAGTTACGAAAAATTACGTACGCTTGTATTTTACTGTTTGAAAGGTTACGAGTATTTCCATTAAAACTTGAAGAGAGTAATTTCTTTAGGGACAAACACCAAATTACAAATTTGATTTGTAAAGTACTGCCATATAACTTTAAATAAGCTATGTCATATTCAAGCACATTGCTAGTCTTTACAAATTAGTTTCTGTTATATCACCTTGGTTCATCTATGATAGGGTGTGTTTAGGAGATATCGGTTCACCCTGGAGTGGTTTGTTCGAGAAGCACCCTTTCTAGATATGCGAACATTTGTCTCTTAAGGGAAGTTAAGATAACTTCCTCATTATATAATCTAGAGATCGAAAAGAATGTTCTAAAGAAAGTGATCGTACTCCTCTCTCTCCATCAAAGACAATACACAAAAAGGCTTCCATTATCTCTTTAAGAAGATGATTTGCATTAACGATGTGAAACAAGAATACCTTTTTCGTGATTATATTTAGATTATTGTGAAGTTAAGAATTCATCTTTTCTGTATTGGTGATTCAACGTACATTTCTGAGTAATTGTTTTTGTTGTGCATTGAAAATATTTTTTTTTTGGTAAGGTAAGTTTATAAATCAACGACCAAAGATGTACAACAAACGTGAACCGTGGCACCAACAGGCACTTGGCTAGACAACAAGTCGTTGGAGTGACAAGGTACCTCGGTCACAAGTGAGAACAGAACATGTACAACAAAAGGAATAGAAAAGGACTAAAAGGACCCAAACAGTCCTAGGATTGGGCCCAAGTTAGTTCCACATAAAAAATGCGGGGGTCTATTCCCCAACACCGTTACATCCTCCTATTCCTAGGGTTGTCTTTGACCTTTTGAAAGCCAGAGCATTATCCTTTACCACCTTAAATAGCTGCAGCTTCAAGGATGGAGTGTAAAGATTTCGGCCACGGGAGATAATATCATTCATGATTTTCCAAATGATATAACAAAGTGCTCCAAAAGAAAACCGAGCTATCTCTTGATAAAACCCCTTGCCAGAAAGGACATTACTAACCCAAAGGAGGTAGTCCGGCCAAGCAGAATTGATCTAAGGAATATTGCATTTAGCGGCCCAAAAGTTAGCAAGAGAGTTGGGGACGCAACATTCAAAGAAAAGGTGATTGACTAAATCAGGCTTGGACTTACAGAAGGCACAAACCGTGGAAGGTATTCTGCCATAGAGCATGAGAAGTACCTGCGTTGGAAGATGGTTTTTGGAGATGAGCCACATGAGGAATTGGTGTCTAGGGGCGAAGGCCTTATCCCAGATAAAAGAAGACCAGAGAACCGGGTTGGATTTACAGCGAATAGTGGCCCAAGCTGAAGCCATCGTGAATTTCCCAGAGGAATCCTCCACCTAACTAAAGATGTCATGGCCTTGAGAACGTGGAGGAACCGAGATTTGCCACAATGACAAGTCTTGCATGAGTTGGAGCCCATCCGGAGTGTATAAGTCCTTCACCTTCGCTTGCCTGAGAAGGTCTTACTAGTAAATATAATTATTAGAGAAAAGCAAGTTGAGAGGGCCACACTCTAGCCAAGGATCAAACTACAGCGATGTATGTTCGCCATCTCCTACCTTCCATCTAAAGTGTGGTTGGAATACTTCTCTTAGCGCAAGAATTTTCCGCCAGGCCCAAGAGCAGTGCGTTGGAGTAGGAGAAATCCAAAATTTTTGTCTTTTGAGATATGTGGCGTGAATCCATTTACACCATAGTGATTCTTTGTCAGTGAATAGCAGCCATATGTGTTTAGCCATAGCTGCCTTGTTACTATCCCTAATTCTCCTCAAGCCAAGTCCACCTTCAGGAGTGGGGAGGCAAACATCAGCCCAAGACACTTTTGCACCTCCCGATCCCATGGTTGGTCCCCTCCAAAGGAACTATCTACATATTTGCTCTATCTTGTCCACAACTGAAGCTAGAAGCCAGAAGATGGATGCCCAATTGTGCATTGAAAATATTAGTCGTTCCTTTCTCCAACATTTTTATCCAACAGTTTCCTAAACTGTTTTTATATCTCTAACATTATTTTGAAAATTATATAGTTTCATGAGAGAGACAAGGAGGAGATCACGGATACTAGATAAAACAAGAATGTTATCACAATAGGAATAGTCGTGGATTAATGAGAGTTAATCGTCTCAATTTACAAATATGCTACAAAGGTTTCAAATAATGTATTGTTTGTTATAACCGAGTTGATTATGTCTATTTTTCAAGCGAAAAACAGAAGTTAATTTATAACAGAAGCATCGTAATATGGTTTCCTTCCTCGTAGCCCCACCTCGCTCGATCTCTAAAAGGAATATTCTAATTCTGAACTTAAATTTAGACAATTTTAAGTATAAACTTTTGGGTAAGGAAATATTGTGAATTTGTTTTTAAACTAGAACTTGAATTTTTATTTTTATGAAAGATATCCAACTATTATTTTTGTAAAGCATTTTCACAGATGATGAGATTTTCACGTAAACCCTCGCCGAAAAAGAGGAGGAGGAGGAGGAGGAGGAGGATCCGCATCAAATAGTTGCCTCAAAAGAAAATGAAGGACTATTGTAGAAAAGGAAATTGAAAAATCTGGTAGATTCTACACAAATAACTTACTCGTCTTCGTCATGCCAAGTAGATGAGCAAAGATGAAGATTCCGAGTGGTGAGGAAAATTATCAATTTCCTCACTACTCAAAAATGTTACACGTTCTTATATTATAATTCATTATTGAGTCGGGTTTTTTTCCACTCTCACTGTGGCTTAAACACTCTATCAAAATGTTTTGACAATGTTAACCTTTGTGAGTCCCACAATTTTAAAGCATCCTTCATTTCTTTTTTTTCCTCTCTTTTTTTCTTGTGCCATTGTTCTTATTGTTTATTTCTCTTTGTTCTCTCTCTTCCTAAAACAATCCTCTCATGTCAATAATAGACAAGTTCTTTACACTCCAACATCTATCAACTTTCGCACTGATCTTGGTCGCCAAGCTGCCATTGCTGGCAATTGAGAGGACTAAAAGTGATTATAAACTTGACCCTCGAGTACAAGCCCTTATGCGAAAAGGTGGCCCTATTGCTCATCAATTGTTTGAATCCCTGTGTTCTTATTGCTTTCAAGAAGTTCAATGCAAGAGACTTTAGGTCTATTATGTTCCTCGGCATCAAACTCTAGTTAGGGATTCAAAAACCGATAAGTACAACATGACTTGGACAACAAGTGACAGAGGCAAAACATGGAATGCTCATCTTTTTTAACTGATATTGCCAAGGCTTGAACCATGACAGAGGCAAACCAAGGATTTGGTTTGGCTCAAGCATGCTTAAAATGGTGGGACCCATAAAAGTTAATATTGTCAAAACAATGTGATGGGGAGTGTTTTAGCCAAGGTGAGAGTGGAAAAAGCTCACTCCTTCATTATTATTGCAATTTATGTTTCATGATTTTTTTTTATTTGGATGACAAAACTTAAATGATTTGGTTTGGCTCAATTTTAAGTAAAACTACACTTATTATTTGATTGATTTGAATGCTTATTTTTTATATGATTTTCTATGTATTCTTATCTCCGAGTGGCGGACACCCTAAGTACCAAAACTTGACACGAGGGACACTTAAGTGCCAAAAGTTTCAAATTGTACACTTAAGTGACAAAATTGGAGCAAAATTGATCACTTAAGTGCCAACGGTGAGAAATTCTAGCTAAAATGTTGACATGAATTTTTCCGGTGACATAAGCTTAAAATGACGGCGTTTTGGGTGTTTACATGGCTAGATAAGCCCAAAACAATGTTATTTTGGGTGTAGACATGAATAGACTTAGTGAAAATGACGTCATTTTACCCAAATTCAATTTTTAATATAAAAATTAATTAAATAAAATCAAAAACTTAAAAAAAGAAAAGACAATACATAGGTGGGAGGGGGTTCCCCCACCTATAGGGGCCACTCCACTGGTGGGGTAGTGGCGATGGCCGGTGAGGGTCGCCGACACCTAGGCAAGGGCTAGCACCCTCATTGACCAAAGGTAAAGGCCAACAAGCCCTCGCCCAAGCATTGGGAGAGGGCGGCAACCCTCTTCTAGGTTTGGGTGAGGATCGTTGGCCCTCTCCTAGCACCCCTAGACTTGAGGCAAGGTCTGGCTGTGCTAGGAGAGGGCTACTAGCGCTTGCATGAGGGCCGGTGACCTTCATTCAAGTCAAGAAGAGGGCAGGCATCCTCGTCCAGATCTAGGAGAGGGTTGTCACCCTTTCTCGGCTTCTAGCGAGGGCTTGTTAGCCCTTACCTTTGGTAGGCGAGGGTCGTCAACCCTCGCCTAGGCACTGGCTACCCTCGCCGACTATTGTCATAGCCCCACCAGTAATGGGGTGATGGCCACAAGGGAGGGAACCCCTCCTACATATGCTGTCCTTTTTTAAAAAAAAATTAAGTTTTTAATTTAATTTAATTTATATTAAAAATAAAATTCATGGCAAAATGATATCGTTTTGACTAAGTTTAAGCTAACTCAATTTTTTGGCGAGCTACTTCAACGATTTATATTATTATGCTACGTCAAATTTCTGGCATCTTTCGCCGAACTTGGTATTTAAATATCCCAAATATCCCAATTTTAAAAAAAATGATAGTGTACCTTTCGTAACTTTTTGCACTTAAATGTCGTAATGTACCAAGTTTTGACACTAGCGTTGTACTTTTCCATCTAATCTCTTGTTGAAACACGCATTTACACAAAATTTTTGGAATAATATGACAAATAGTCTTAGACTAATTAAAGGCATGAATATCTTCCTAGTTGATAATGAAGTTGCATTGTCAGAGGATATTTCTTGAAACAACAAACAAAGGGAAATATGACATTTTATCTATGCTATGGTTGGAAGAGAAGAACCTTAGGAGGGTGAGAGACTATGAAAGGAAACATAAAACTTTTTTTTATATGGATGAGAGAGAAGTATGAGGAAGATATATTTGAGTCGAAAAATTTTGGGAAAATTACACGAAGTCGCCTTGAACTTTAGGGTTGTACACGTTGTTACACAAATAACCTCGTGCGATTTTTCGTGCTGAATTTTCGTGCAATTGTGAGTGGCATGCATGAGATCGGACGGTTATTTTATGCACGTTGTGGATAAGGAAATTATCCTAATCCATGGATATTTCGAAAAAATTTACAGATGTTATATAAATCAAATGTTCACTCAAGATCCCAAATTTTCAAATAAAGAAACAAAGTTTCCAAAAATCTAATCAGAGAAGATTTTTTACCTAGTTCGAATATTTCTTCCAAATTTGAACAGGATGGCGGTTCACGAATGGCCGTCCGCAGGTGGTGGCTGAAGGTGGCTGGTGGCGGTGACCAGCTCGGTGAGGACACGGTGGCGAGGAAGTTGCTGGGAAGCTCAACTGGAGCGATGTTGCTTGCAGTGCTGACGGAACCTGGCTGGAAAAACCAGTAGGGAGAAAACCATTGAAGTGCAGCAGCCAAGGATCTCACGGAGAGCTAAACTTGTCAGTCAAGGCAAGGGCTTGCGTCGGAGGACTGGATCGGTTCATCCAGTGTGGAAATCTAATTGGGTGATCCACTGTGGCGGCCGCAATCTATTTTGGGTGGAGCTGTGTCGGGCGTGAAGCGGAACGGCGGGTGGTCTCGCATGGACGAACTGTTCACGAGGGGTCTGCAGTAATGAAGAAGAGAGAAGACCACGCACGCTTTTTATCTCAGCCTCGTCTTACGATTCTCTCGGTGCATATTGCGCCATGAGTTTCTATGGTGCAGCAATGGAAGGTTGTCTCTTCCTCGTGATCAAATAATAGAATCGAATTGATAATTGCAAATGACCACCAGTGATAACTTCATCAACACGGAGTTGAGCGCGGAGTCTAAATTCGCCACGGCTGACCACATCTTCCAGAAGTCCTTTTCAATTACATGCGCGTAAGCTAGCGTTTGACTCGTGTGATTTACACGTGATGCAAATATGAATTATGCTAATGATATGTTTTGTTTAGGGGTAGGATTAACCCTTACTTTTTTTAGGGAATAAATTCCTAAATGACTAATCAAAATTTAGGTGTTGACACCCATTTGCCATTTTTTCCTCAAGTTAATTCACTCTTGCTTTAGGTGTTTCTCTCTCTCTCCCTCCCTCCCTCCCTATCTAGATACTAATCCTCCCGATCTAAGGATACAGTTTTTTGAGGAAAACTCAATAATAAAGGAAAATGCTTTTCCCCGAATGCATTTTCCAAAAATACGATTAGTTTTCATTTGTTTAGTGATATATGGTCGAAAATGTTATATGATGTTTGGATCTTATTGGAAAATGATTTCATTTTTATGATTTTATTTTAGACAAATAAAAAATTTATAATTTATAATTTTTTTATTTAAAAAATTTGATTTCTTATTTTTTAAATTAAATTTAAAAAAAATTTAAAATTTGTTTTTTTTTTCTCTTTTCTTTTTCTTTCCTTTTCTATTCCCACCTTCCTTCATTGCGACTAGCTTGCAATAGCCACAGGAGAGCTTGAGCTCATTGGCCTTGGGTGAGCTCCAAGCTCACTAAGACCTAGTGAGACTTGAGCTTGCTGACTTTGAGCTTAAAGCATAGGCACTTGCCAATGAGGCTTGACCTCGCCTGCGATCAACTAAGGGAGAAATAAAACGAAAAAGAAGGAAAACATAAAAGAAAGAAAAGAAAAATTAAAAATTAAAAATTTGAGATGAGCAATTTCGAAAAGTGTTTTTACCATTTTAGAAGGAATTTACCTTTTCCTTTGACGAGGTCATCCATTAACTGCCTCTATAGGATGTGAGTGTCCTGGCTCTTCTTCATAGCTGAGAACCCTTGATCCTTTTGTAGTATATGCAACTCGAACTCAACATTGTCCTGCTCAAATGCTAAGAAGTTAGAAGTAAAATAATTGAAACTGGCCTGAAATGTCTCAATTGCCATCTGTTGCTCTGACGATAAGCCAGTTCTTGCTGAGCTTAAAGCTGATAGTGCCTCGGATAGCCTCTCTTTCATATTCAGTTTAAAGAGATCCGAAAGACATTCCTTCAACGACTGCTTAGCCTTCTCAACTTCTTCTAAGCTAGGAACTTCAGCCATCAAAGCACCGTCTTGATGGCCAGAAGTTGATCCTACACTAACACCATTAGTCTCAGCAGCATTGACGAATTCCAACAGACCAGTACTATTGGAGTCAAACTTATCAGCCGATCTAGCTGGCTGAATGTTCGCTGGAGGTGTAACTGTTAAGACGCAAACTTCGGGTTTAATCACCAAAGTGTCATTCGCTAGGTATGCCCCTGGTACGATTATGAAGCTCAGTCAATGTAATGAAACTTGTGAAACCCCAGCAACTCTCTCTAACAATGAAATCGTTTTGCCCCTCTGCAGAATTCAGGAGACAGGAGGACGAATTCAAAAACTTATTTACAACACATCAGAGCATGACACGTGGAAGAAACATCGGAGACCATCAAGAACTATAATTTTGTATCTTTCGTCAGATATTAGCAACAGGAGAAGCAAACACCTCTCCATGATCAGCTTAAGCAACCAACTTCACATGGAAGTTGATAAACAGATGATGCGCAACATTGTCAAGACCTCCAGATGTAACCATCCATAACTTAAATTGCGGTTCCTTCCTTTTATAAACTCACCCGCCCTTGTGAGGTCCAACGAATGAAATACAAAAACGTATTCCCTCTCTCAGATGAATATCTCTCTTTCTACTTTTTCTAACCTATTCTTTTCTCATCTAGACCTTTTTTCTTCTTCAAGTCATAACACCGGTTTCTCAAAATCTAGATAAACAATCAATCAGAGAGGAACCCATCATATATTTAGATTAAAAAGAAGAGATTCCAATAAAAATCAATCCAATTCAAGAGCAGACCCTTTCTAATAGAGCGAACATTGTTGATCTGATCGATCGCACTCAAGCTGAACTTGGCCTTTCTGGTGCACCCGTTGGGCAACTTCCCAGAATCAGGGACATTGAGGTACAGCGACAAATGGTTCGTGTCAGTCCTCTTGGGAAATAAAACAATTCTTCTGCTCAAAAAGAATCAGACGACGCAAGAATCACTTGGCAACGCGATGAACATGCAACCATCAAGAAACAACCACAAAAATAGAAAAATAAAATATAAAGATAAAGAATGTTGAAGTACCATTTACAACCAGAAACTGTGAATGCTTCAGAGTTAAGCGTCATCGCATTCTGCTCAGCAAAATAGATGATTTTCTACGTGAATACTTCCCGATTATTATCATCCTGTGCATCCATTCTTTTTTTATTGGGCTGCTGCTTCTGCACGATCAACTTTTGCAAACAGCGCAGATGTTCTTCTTAGCAGAGATCCTAATTGCGAAGGAGGAGGAGGAGGAGGAGGAGGAGTTTCTTGCATTCCAGGAGTTGGAAAAAATTATGAGGTACTCCCCACTAGTATTCGTCGAACGTTGCTGACTCGTCGACTTCATGACGATGGTGCGTAGGAAGTCTCGCGCTTTTGTATATGAAGGGGGACTGGGAGGAAAGCAAAAGATAAAAAGCCGAGAGAACTTCCCCTTGAAGTTAAAGATTAAAAATCAGCAGTCATTTATACAGGTTCAAAGGGAAGAGGCAAATCACATCATTCACACTTTTGGTTGGCACAATGAAATCCAACGAGTATTATTTAGGGGTGACAAATTCTAACATGAGATGATAATAAACCTCAAACACGATACCGCAGGAGCATGTACGGATTGAGGCTGATCATGTCAACCCACGGAACACGACTAATAATTGTGTTGTGTTTGTGTCCAACTCACCAAACAGGAAATTAATATCAATAACATGTTTAAAATAACAAGTTCTTGTCAACATGATTTGTGTGTGACCAATTTAAATATAATTAATTAAAAGATTATTCTTTCCAGGCTCTTTGCTATTAATATATTAATTGATGGTATTTCATTGACTACGGCCATATCTCTTAATTTGATTCGATAATATTTCAGTGACAGATTATTGCAATTTCTAAATTGTTATCTAGAAAAATTGAGGATATTTCATGTCACATTTGTTTCTTAAATTTATTTCATTCGGTAGGTTAATTTAATGTCATAGCGGGTCATGTAATTATGGCAACTCTTTAACTTGACGTGTAATTGCGTTATACGGATTGTGCCATGTTACTTTTCTAGTTGTGTTGGTCATGCAGCACACTCCCAAGTCAGAGTGAAATCAACCTCCTACTAACCTCAGATTTTCTTCTTGGAGATGTGCCCCAACCTTGTTTTAGGGCATGAATGGATTTTTCCTTAAGGAATCGATCCTTATAGATGATAATCCCTATCAATGATAGGCCATAATGTTGGGTTTGGACCCCAACTTCAGTGGAATGCAAATCCATCCGGCTGCTTCGTCTTCTTTCTCTTTCCCTGAAGAGATGACTCGCTTGTTTGACACAACTAAAATTAATCATAACCTGTTCAAAGTGTCATGTTTTGTGGTATGCCCATATGTTGACACAAACGTTAGCATCTCTTCTCCATTTGTTTTTTCTTTTTATACGAATAAAATTTCTACGGTATTCCCTTTGCTTTGCATTTATCCAATGAAATCAGTGCCTTATTGGCGAAACGTTCGTACTTTTACATTATACATGTAGGTCGGTTAGATGGTTTTAACTGCCTTACATGCTTCAGCGTTAGGCCATTATGGTGTGAGGGACAATTATCAAAGGGTCAAGCATTTGTTCTTTCGGCCAAGGATGAAACACAATGTGATGGAATATGTAATATATAGGCCAAATAAGCCGGCCATCTTTATTTCTTCCTTCTTTTGCTGCCGCTCAAGTCAGTGTGCAGAACAGAAACAAAGAAATAAAAAAAAGAGAGGAGAGAAAAAGAGAAGGGAAAGAGAAGAGAAGAAGGAGAAGGGGGAAAGGAGGAAAAACTCTCACGTGCTTGCCATGGACACCTCGACAGCTCATCTTAACACCATTCTACAATGCCGGTAAGTGATTAAGGCCTTTAATTGTCCTTTGAAAGGAATAGTCGCAATTAGGGCTTGAAATTCGAAATTAGTGGAAATTTGTGCAGCAAAATCCAATTTTTGAGTCGTTAAGCTACAAATTTTTATGGGAATGATAATCTCAATTTGAGTTTACGATTTGTCCGGAACGAAACTTTCAAGTTTGGTGCACGTTCTGGTACTGTTCCGAATAGTAACTTCGGGATTGATTTTCAGCTGTTTTCGAGGAGGTTTTAAGGCGGCTGAGTTGGGGTTATTGTAATATATCAAAATGGCTTTCTAAGGACTATAAGTTGGCTTGAAATGGATTTTTGTGGAGAAAGTTATGGCGCGACAAAATTTAGCGCGCGAGTCGCGTCTCGCGGATAACAGTGGGTTTCCACTAGATGCGAGCTTTTCGTCGGCACATAGGTGTTGTTTTATCGATAAATAGGTGCAATATATGTAACATTCTAGGTTTGCCACTGTACACATATTGTCCACTTTGGACCCCACTGGGCCCTCACAGTTTTGTTTTTCTGGGTTTCGCCTAGAAAACGCGTATGTACAAATAGAGAACCCATATGCTCATAAACTTGTCCAGGACTCCCTCCCTAGGCGATGTGGGATAAGAGATGCGTCCCTCCCTACGTACATCTGGGGACCGAGGCGCAGACACACTGCCATCCCTCCTCCCCACACACCGCTTTGCCTGGGCCGTCACATTCTCCCCCCCCCCCTTCAAGCACATTGTCCTCGTTGTGGCCCCACACGCAGTCGAGAGTCGGCTTTGATACCACCTATAACATCCCGGGTTCGCCACTATACACATATTGTCTACTTTGGACCCTATTGGGCTCTCATAGTTTTGTTCCTCTAGGCTTCGCCTAGAAATCGTGTATGTATAAATAGAGAATCCATATGCTTATAACCTAGTCTAGGACTCCTTCCCAAGGTGATGTAGGACAAGAGATGTGCATCTCTCTGCACACGTCCAGGGACTGAGGCATGGACGCACCACCATCTCTCCTCCCCGCGCACCGCCACTTGGGTCGTCACATTCTCCCTCCGTTAGAGCACAACATCCTTGCTGTAGCCCCACACACGGTCGAGAGTCAGCTTTGATACCATATGTAACATAAGCTAGTCCAGGACTCTCTCCCTAGGCAATGTGGGACAAGAGACGCACCCCTCTCTGCGCACGTCCGGGGACCGAGGTGCGGACACACCGCCATCCCTCCTCCCTGCGCACCATCGCCTAGGTGACTCATTCTCCCCCCTTAAGAGCACAACATCCTAGCTATGGCCTCACAAGTGGTCGGGAGTCAACTCTGATACCACATGTAACATTATAAGTTAGTCCAGGACTCCCTCCTTAGGCGATGTGGAACAAGAGACATTCCCCTCCCTGCTCATGTCTAGGGGCCGAGGCGCAAACACACTGCCATCCCTCCTCCCCATGCACCGCCACTTAAGTCGTCACAGTATGGTCAAGTCATTCATTAGAATGTCCTTTTACTTTGTCTTTTGATAATGTTTTTCGAATAATTGTTAGGAATTCAAGTGCGTCGGCTCAAGTAAGTGCCTTAGTTGGTTTTGGCTTTTCCCAAGTGATGATACTATTTCTTTCTTGTATTTTAAACTCATGTTTGAAAAACATTATGGGTAATATATGTTATGAGTTGAAAAAAATAGCATCATTTGTTGCATAAAACAAGATTGAGCTTTTACTGCTTTTTTGTTGTTTGAGTGAGGGAATTGTCCTTTAATTTTAGTTGGAATATTTGCCTGAAAGTGGTTTGTGAAACCTTTATCAAATAATCTTAGAAAATTTCTGGTTTATGATAAGCATTTTGATATTTATCAAATGCTTGAATTATGAGATGATTCTGATTATGTTTGTGAATTACTAGAAATTTATGATTGATAGTTGATGCTCAATGTCTCAATGAACCCTGAAGGGTGTGTAGGTATACGCATACTAGTTTAGGATATCTTTGTGGGTCGAGCCACCGGCTTATAATAGGTGGAGACTAACCAAAGAGGGAATCTTGGTCGTCTCGTCATGACGTTAAGAGTGATCGTAGTTGAACATTTGAGCTTGAGTTTGGTTAATGAAGTGGACCATTGACATGTGATTTAAGTTTAGTCGATGGAATGGACCATTGACTTGTGTTTTGATGAGTTTAGCCAATGTAATGGACCATTAACATGTGTTTTATGAAATTGACCAATGGACTGGAGACCATTGGTATCTATTTTGTTATTATCTTGAGATACTTTTATTTATAAACATATTATGTTAAAAGCGAGTTACGTTTGTGTTTAAAATGTGTATAGTGATTTCTCGATCCATTTGGAAGAAATGTGTTACTCATTGAGCCATGGTAGCTTACTCCTCTCATCTTCATGTTTTTTAGGTTCTTCAACGAGCCACAAATTGGACGTGAGCGTTTGTATTGCAGAGGACTTTTTGATAGTGGAAATTTTTGTGGTATGAGCTAGCATAGTTGTTGAAATTGTTAGTTATTTGGGATATGTATATATCTTTTTGGTGGTTTATAAAATATATATATATATATATATATATATATAGATGTATATATGTTGGTATTAGGCTGCATTTTGGTTATGTTAAGGCTGCGTTCTTTGGTATAAGGATGGCCGTGTCATACTCTTATTCTCGTGGACGCAGGGTGTGACAGAATATGTTAAAGCTTGTAATGTATGCCAGAGGAAGGGGGAAGCAAACTCCTAACCCTGGACTTTTGCGGCCACTGGATATTCCTGCTCAGGCATGGACTCATGTCACTATCGATTCAATTGAAACCTTTTCTAACTCTGTTGGGAAGAATATTGTGTTTGTGGTGGTGGACCAACTCACAAACTATGCCCCCCTTATGGCCGTGCCTCATCCTTTCGAAGCACTAGAAGTCACCAAAGTTTTCCTCGACAACGTTTATAAGTTGCATTGGCTACCCCGAAAGCATTGTATGCGAGAAAGATAAGACTTTTATTAGTTCAGTTTGGCAAGAAACCTTCAAGATGATGGGTACAAAGTTGCATTTATCAACAGCATATGACCACGGTCGGATGGGCAAATCGAGAGACTCCTGATATTCATTGCTTTTCGTTTGGACAAATTGAAAGCATCAATTTTTTTCCTCCCTAATTACCGATAACTTTCCAAAACTTCTCCTCGTAAGAACACTACACTTTCCTTGTTTTCTTCATTCCAAACTAAGTTGCAAGGGGATAAAATCCCTTACTTAGGACAGAGTAAACTCTCCCAAAACAAATCCCCATGACAGTAAAGAAATCCAAAGTCTCTGCCTCATGAGATGTGGATGCAAGAACACCCTCATCACTAGAGCAGGCTATACGTGAAGGAACAACTTGATCATCACATATTGACAGAACAACATTCAGCAAAGCGGATCACATTTATGAGAATTTCCAAGCTCCAAGAGTTAAAAGCGTGATGACCATGCAATTCATATGAAGACATAAAAACTGACTCTATAGACATACATATATGTCTCATTTGCTGACTAAACTAACATCATATACGATCAACCCACATGCCCCTTTAAACTATTGTTCTGCCAAAAATTGGCCCAAAAAACAGTCGAGCTCAAACAGAGTTTTTATACTTTTAAGTGAACAATTGCCTCATGGCCTAGGAGAAACTTAAAGTTTTAACATAATTGAGCCTTCAATTTTGACCAATCAATAGTTGATCTAGACATTCTTTCCTCTGCTATACTCTTCTTTTCCTCAGCCTCTGCTAATTTCTTCTGCTCATCTTTATAGCCTGACTTCGCTTCTTCAGACTTGACCAGCAAGATCTCCCAGTCTGAGAGGAGCTTGTCTCTCCTAGACTTCACTTCCTCCATCCTTCTTTTGAGCTCTTCCTCTTCCTTGGCAATGTCATCCATTAACTGCTTATACAAGATGTGAGTCTCATGGTTTTTCTTCATAGTGCAGAAAGTTTGATCCCTCTGTAGTTTATGCAGCTCGAACTCGGCATTGTCCTGCTCAAATGTTAGGAAGTTGGAAGTGAAATCATTGAAATTGGCCTGAAATATCTCAATTGCTATTTTTTGCTCCGATGATAATCCAGTTCTGCTGAGCTTAAAGTTGATAGTGCCTCAGATAGCCTCTCTTTCATATTCAATTTAAAAATATCTGAAAGGCATTCCTTCAAAGACTGCTTAGCATTCTCAGTTTCTTCTAAGCTAGAAATTCCATCAGTCAAAGCACCATCTTGGAGGTACAAACTTGATCCTACACTAGTACCATTAGTCTCAGCATGATTGATGAGTTCCTTCAGACCAGTAAAATAGGAGTCAAACTTATCAGTAGGTCTAGCTGGCTGAATATTCATAGGAGTAACTGATAAGACACAAACTTTGGCTTTAATCACCAAAAAGTCATTTGCTAGGTATCCCTCAGTACTCTTGTGAAGCTTACTCAATGCAATGAACGTTGGGAAACCCCAGTCTTTTTCCCTCACAGTGAAATAATGTTGTGTCTCTGCAGAATTCAGGAGACGGTGATGAATTCAAAAACTTGTTTACGACACCAGAGCAATGATAAGTGGAAGAGACAATGGGGACCATGAACTCAAATGTTATGTTGTACGTCAAGCAATATATTAGCAACAGAAGAAGCAACTAACAAGCACCTCCCCATGATCAGCTTCAGCAACCAAATTCATAAAAAAACTGATAAACTGACAATGCACAGCATTTTTGAGACCACCAGATGTAACCATCTAAACTTAATTTGTGGCTCCTCTCTTTTTCTTGACCAACATTTGGATCATACAGGCACAGTCAAGCCCCAACTCCTCCATCCACTGGACCAGCTGCTTACAAACTTAGCTAAATTCCTTAATCAGTTGGATTGTTGTACGCGCATGTTAGAAGCTCACCCACCTTTGAGAGGCTTAAAGAATGAAATACAGAAAAGGTATTCTCTCTACTCAATATCTCTCTTTCTATCTCTTCTCAAGTATTATTTTCTCATCTAAGCTCTTATTTTTCACTCTAAATTTTCTTCTTCGTCATAACACCGATTTCTCGATATCTAGATGCACAATCACTCAGAGAAATCTATCATACACTTCAGATCAAAAGCAAGAGATTCCAATAAAAAATCAATTTAATTCAAGAACAAACCATATCTAATAGATCGAGCATTATTGATTTGATCAATCACACTAAAGCTGAACTTCGCATTTCTGGTCCACCCGTCCAGCAATGCAGCAGAATCAGGGACATTGAGGTACAGCGACAAATGGTCCGTGTTATTCCCCTTGGGGTATACAACAATCATCCTGCACAAGAAAAGGATCGGTGGACCTAAGTTTGTCCAAAACTGCTTTATCAAAAATAACATGGACCGACGTAAGAATCACTTGGCAACACGAAGAACATGCGATCATCGAGAAAAAACCTCAGAAGTAGAAAAATGAAAATAAAAATAAAAGACATTGTAGTACCATTTACAACCAGAAACTGTGAATGCTTCAGAGGAAAGCTTCGTCGCATTCTTCAGACTGAAGTTGCTGATTACCCACGTGAATTCTCCCTGGTTAATATCATCTTGTGCATCCATTCTTTTCTTTTCTTTTTTAATTGGACTGCTGCTTCTGCACGATCAACTTTCGCAAACAACACGGATGTTCTTCTTAGCAGAGACTCCAATTATGAAGAAGAAGGAGAAGGCGGAGGAGAGTTTCTTACATTCCAGGAATTGGAAAAAAAATTATCAGGTACTCCCCACGAGTACGCGTGTCGAACGATGCTGACCTTTCTTCGACTTCAAGGTGATGGTATGATGGAAGCTGCGGGCTTCTTAAGCAGAAGTGGGAATGAGGGAAAAGCGAAAGGGGTCAAAGAGGAGAGAACTTCCCCGAGAAGTTAAAGAGGAAAAGTCAGGAGGGGTCCATTCAGGTTCAAAGGAAAAAGGCATCATTCACATTTTGGTTGGCTCGCTAAAAGCTACCGAGTATCTCTCAGTCTCACGAATAATTTTTGGACTTAACGATTTCTAACACAACATGAATGAGCACGATACAAAATCAAGGGATTTGGATTGAGGTGTACCTTGCCTGTAATTTGTCGCTCGTATAAATACATATACCACAACCCTAAATATGGTCAAATCACTATAAACACTTTGTCGTAATTCCAAAATGAATATGGTATTATAACAGGAAAAAGCATCACATTTTTCAACATCTCTCCTCCAAATGCGATACTTCTTTTGCTCTTGTTGCTGTCTCAACAATGTATGATACATGATCAGTTTTCCCTTCTCTACCATCTCATCATCATCTAATTCTGTTAGTCCTAATTTCACCTTTTCTTCCCTCTTCTCTGCTACTCCCGTTTATGTTGCTGCTCAAATTATGGACAAGCAGTCAACCTCTTCTTCTCTTGTTCTTCCTCATATCTCTACTCCAAATCCCAATTTGCCTTCACCTCCCCCAACATTGCGCCCACTGCCATCTCTTCCCTCTTCTCTGCTTCTCCAATTTCTGCTGCTGCTCACATTAAGGCCATGCGCTCAACGTCTCCTCTTGTTCTTCCCAGCAGCACTAGTCTCGCCTTTATCAAGCTTGATACTGATAATTTTATATGGAGATCTCACTTTTAGCCTTTTTTTAATCTGCAACAATGTCACGGGTTATGTGGATGGGTCTCCTCTGTGTCCACGGAAACTTGTTGCTGATCACAACGGCACTGTAGTATGCAATCCCTCTTATTTCATTTGGGTAAAGACAGATCAATGGGTTTGTAGTTTGATCACTTCGACCCTCACAGTTGAGGTTTTTGATGAAGTTTATAACCTTAAGACATATCAAGAGATTTGGCTTGCTCTTGAACAATGACTTAATGATCACCGTGCAGCCAAAGAAATTGGACTAAAACTTGACTTTCAAATGCCATCAAGAAACTGGTCCGATCCATGACTGACTATGTTTGACATTTGAAGTCAAATGGGCACTCTCTCATCACAATTAGTTGCCCCATCTTCGAAAAGGACTTGAGGATTCAAGCTCTCAATGGGCTCCCATCTGAGTACAATCTGCTGGCGCTAACTATACAACTTAGAGAATGGGATGAATAGGTTAATTGGATACTTAAAACAGTTTTTCTCTCAAAAGTAACAAGTACTATGACAACAGCAAGAACTGATTAATGGTAGTCAGCAAGCAGGTGCTTCTATCATACCATTATAGGCAATAATGAACATATAGAAATTAGCACACTATGAATTATAGTTGTTCAGTTTTATCTCCAAGTTTACGTCTACTCTCTTGGATAACAGCCTCAACACAGGCTAGAATCCACTAGTAATTTTTAAGAGAAATTACAATAAGCATGTCCTGCATTTATTACAAGATAGATCACTCAATTAGGGAGCAAATACTACTATTGCTCTTGTACACTTCCTCTTATCACCAATTACAAAGCAATAAGAACACTACAGAGCGAGTTATAAACAGACAGTAATGCGGTTTTATCAAAACTAAGAGATGATACCAACAAAACAAACTTTCTCAATTTTCTGTCCAATCCTTTTTAGCGTCTTTGATCATTTACAATAGACATCTTCAATTTCACCGTTGGAGATGCTTTTGAGGAGTTAAAAGCTGTTGGGAGTTCATAGGAGCTGCCGCTGAGGTCTTGATTGCCCATACAATCCTTCCTTTAAACTATGGCATGGTCTTTCCAAATGAACACTGCTGGCCTCTGTTACATACCGTATCTTGGACTTTTTGACCAAAACTTTCAATGGTCCTTTGACTCATTTCCAGTTTTCTTGCTGCAAATTTTCAGCCAGTTTACGGTATATCCTACCCATCCTTTGGTCGTATGCAGATGCACTCGTTGACTTTTCAAGATGATATGAGCACAATGCAATGCTCCTTACCACTAGTCTGTTGGCACTGCCCACGGTCAAACCATGGGGAACAACTTGCAATGAATCATCCAGTATCTTCTTGAGTATGTTAGCTTCCGAAGACTTTACGTTGATGACAGATCAATCATGGTACTTTTAAGTTATTTTAAAACCCCATCCTTGATTCCAAGCTGACTAATCTAACATGATATAGGATCAACCATATAAGCCCATCCAGGCAATTCTTCTGCTGAAAATTGGCTGAAAGATAGTCAAGCTAAAACACAGTTTTCATACTAGTGAACAACTGCCCCATAGACCAATCTGAAGCCTTGAAGTTCAACAAAATCAAGCCTTCAAATTTGACCAAGCAGTGATTGATCTAGACATTCTTTGCTCAGCTATTCTCTTCTTTTCCTCAGTCTCTCCTACTATCTTCTGCTCATCGTTATAGCCCCACTTCGCTTCTTCGGACTCGACCAGCAAGATCTCCCAGAACTTAAAAAATTATTAAAAATGAAAAAATTACGAAAAAATTACGTATGATTCTGCATCTCGGTATTTGACTTTTCAGCGATCATGGGTATTCCTGTTAAGTAAAGTCAAATGATGAAAGTCGCAAGATCCCAAGAAAATCAAAGACGTAGAAACCACTCGAAAACAGATTAGATAAAATTCCAAAGAAGTGGCATTTTAAACTGAACAATTAATAAGCAGAGACTGGTTCGTTTCATGGAAAATATAGCATTTTAAAAAATACTTTCCATGAAAATAATAATCTTTTCAATGTTCGTCTGAAACTTAAAAATGAATTAGAAAATATCTTCCGCCATTCGATATAAAAATTTTAATTTGATTTCTCTCGGTGCACATTTTAATATTTTTATTTTCTTTTTAAAAAACGAATTTTTGATTTTTAATTTTGATTTTTCTTTCACATATTCTTTTTTATTTTTTCCTTTCAGTTTTTCTTTTCCTCCTTCTTCTTCGATTAGCTACCGACCATAGCGACAACCACCCTAAAAAAGGCTCATTGATCTGGCAAGTGGCCAGCTTGAGCTCCCCAATTTGGTGAGCGGTGTAACATGCTCAATTTCAACCTCTAGAAAATGGCCATGGATTGGTGGATCCAGAATCAGTCTTAGATGTGACACGTACCTTATTTGCACTTGTGAGCAAGGATGCCGTGAATTGTCCAATGCCTATAGTCAAGGGCATTATACCTTGTTCGTGTCCGTGTAATACTGTGAGTCGACCACACTCGACCATAAGGATTGGATGCGGGATGATCATGCAATGCCACAAATCAAGGAACAATCATAGATTGGCTTCGCCTGCTCATGTTCCAATTGCGGGCGATCCGTTTGGTCGTGCACTAATCACGGACAATCATGAATCGATGTCCTGCGACCGTGAGGTGATGGCGTATTGATCAATCCTGCACAATTACATGACAATCGAGAATCAACTCGAGATTGCACAATGGGCCATGAATGAGTCAAGGATCGACCATAGCAAGGCAGGACAAACATAAGTTCGGTTCAGGACCGAATCACCCGACCATGAGCCTGGTCATGCGATTGACCAAGGATGGTCATGGAACTAATCCAAACCAATGTACGAACCACCTCACATGGACAATTTGGCCACAACAAGGGCCACCAACCATGAAAATGGATGAAAAATTTTCCAGTCCTTAAATCGTAATTTTGAAATCGAATAGGGATATTTTGGTAATTTTTCACCCAAGTAGAACTCTAATATTTTCCTTAATAGTCTAGTTGCCATTGGACTTAGAAATGGTTTAGATGCGATCTTTTTGGATTATCATTGCTTGAAAGTGGTTATAGATGATTCAGATTCTTCTTGCAAAAGATGTTCTAGAATATTCCTGCAAGATTAGACTGGGTCTTTAATGAACAAGAAGCCGAATGACATAAATGTGGTAATCATTTCTCATCATAAGTGTCCCTAAACAATCAAAAGTATTTTTGCCTATAAGTGAGCCTTGAGAATCAAGTAAAATCTTCTTGATTTACTTGGAAATCTTAGCATTTATGTACAAGAATCCAAGCTTAGACGCCACTTGAATGAGACTTGTATTTTAGACTTATTATTGCCTACTTAGGCTCTTAAATGAGCACAATGATGATCAAGGTGAGTCGTACACCTAATAAAAGGATCTAGAACTAAAAATTGACTTCATGAGCAAGTAGCATTTAATGAGCTCTGCTTGTAGTTCATAAATATAAGGGGTGAATCACCATTATCCATGATTGTTCCATTAAATGCAAGAGGGTGATTCACCATGCAAAAGATCTTGGCAATAATAACATAAATTTGTCTTGTTGAGTAAGTTTAAGTTAAAACCTAGTAATTCTTGCAAAAGACAAAAGAGAGAGAGTTCTAGAACGTAGACAACTTGGAGAGTAAGTTAAGCATTAAATGAAAAGAACTAGCTAGATAATTCTAGAAGATGCACCTTGGAGAGGAAGTTAATGAAGACATGATGATTATTGCCATGAGATCATCCTTGGAAAACAAGTAGGATTGGCCTATAAATAGGACACCACCCTCTTCATTTCCACACACACCACCACCTCATCTTCTTCTTCCTCTCTCCCTCTCACACCCTCACCCTCACCCTCACCCTCACCCTCATGCCGATCGCCTCTCTCCCTCTCTCCTTCTCTCTCACCCAATCACCGCCATCAACTACTAGTTCTCATTCCCCAATTAAAGTTGTTGACTTATTCTTTCAAGTAAGTAAAATCCTAACTTTTAGCTAGGGCGATAGCCTACGTCATCAAGTTTAGTTGGGAGCTCACCCAATATATTAATTGTGAGTAGGTTCCCAAATTCTTGAAAAAGGCGGTGTGTTACATAGTTAGGAAGTGGCTTATGAAGTTATTGTTGCTTGAAACGGTTTTGTTGTTCTAAAATGATTTTCATGTGCATTTGTTCTTGTTATGGTATTTATGCAACCACTTATTTTGTTGAGATGGCCTTGATTTCAAAGGTGATGCATTTGTTCTTAAGTGCAAGTTTTTGTGTACATATCTATGCAAGTGTGTCCTTACCTTTGCATGGTTTGTTCATGATTCATTCTATTGAGAGTCACGAAGCATGGGCATGTCGGATCGGGCTTTTCTTGAGCTTGAACGGTATTCAGGCATATTGTTCAAACCTTAAGTTTGGTCTAGGTCAGTGTCGAGCATAGCGATTTGAGTCTCGGACCTTAATTCATGCTCAGTACGAAAATAGCTCAATTTTGATAAGAAATGACATTTATGTGTTCATGCATGCCCTCGGGCTTTATTATGGCAATTATAAAAGGAAAGATAAGAAACCAAATTGTGTGATATACCTCATATGATCACTAAAGGAAAGATGCACCCATCGTCCCATAATGTTGGCAGCAAGCCTTGTTCATTGAATGGGATGCCTTAGGTTCGAGTCACAAGATGCTTGGGTTGAGCCCGAAAGGCTCGAGAAGCTAGCCCCAAAGAAGTCTCGGTTGAGTTTAGATGCCTTGGTTAAGTCAGGAAGCCCAACATAAAGCTCGAAGTCTCGATCAAGCTGAAAGAACCTAGTCGAGCCAGGACAACGTTAAATGAATCCTTAATTAATGCCGGTAGATGCATAAGTAAAGATGTGAATGATGCGTTCGATGAATAGCCGAAGGAACATATGCACTGAAGGTGTCGTTATATGCAAATGAATGAAAGTTTGTATGAGTAACCTTGCTAATTTAAGTGCATGATTGCATGATGATTGGATGCAAAGTGTATTTTGGCAAGATTTATTGATGTTGTGATTATAATTGTGATGTTGTAATACTTGGATGTTTTCTTGTGTACATTACAAAGGCGAGGCCAAAGTCCTTGCTATTAATCTACTATCGATATTGTATGAGGAGTGCTTTACCTGCTAGATCTAATGACAAGATGTCCTCCTAATAGAGAATTAGGAATTTTACTTAGTGAGTTTCTCCAAACTCACTTCTTTATTCTCTCAGGTGTTTAAGTATGGAAGTCTCACCTTCTTGGAGCCGAGGCCAAGTTAGAGGAGATAGGATTTCCCTAGCCCCTGTTAGAAAGAAATATGAAATGAATGTAGAAGGGAAATAGCCCGTAGTGAAGGGCATATAAAAGTTGTTGATGTAATGTATAATGAAAATAGTATATTTGCTTGTTATGCTTTTCTTGATTTCCAGCTGTTATTTTATTGGGGAGTTTGTTTGTATACATTTCCACGTGTGCTTATTAAAAATATAAAAGAAACGAGATAGCGACAAGTCTAGGACATCACAAAAATAACCTTGATGACCGCGGTTTCGAGATGGGTCTTGGGATCGGGGTCGTGACAAGCAACAAGCTTGAGCTTTGTCATCGTGGTTGGCATTTGGCCTGAAAATAAGGGAAAAAAAAAGAATAAGAGAAAAAATAAAAATAATTAAAAATCAATTTTTTTCAAAAAGAAAAAAGAAAGAGGAGAGAGTTAGTAGGGATGTGAAATAAGAGAGAGTGAAATGAATGTCGAAAAATTTAGAAAATATTTGTTTATAAATTATTTTTTGTAAAACAAATAGAATCTAAATAAAGTGCAAATTGCCCTGAGAGCCGAGCTTGATGGCCTAGTGGCCTTGTGCCCATAAATAAGCAGCCGGCTTGGTTGGATTGGGACCCGATGGACGAAGCCACAATCGTCAACTTTTTTAATTTGCACAACTTTATAAGAATATTTTAAAAGAAAATCCTCATCCTCCTTGCAAATCCTCCGCCTAGTAAAAGTTCATGCAAAATAGACTGAATATGTGAACTTTTTACCCAAACAAGTTTGGAGCAAAGTTATCTTCTCGCATGAACTGAATGTCACAGGTTGTTTTTCTATTACAACACCAGTTGTCATCATTTTACGGTGCTTGCCACTGTTAGATGGACTATGAATTTATGTTGGGTATGAATTTAATGAGTCGAGTCTACCTCTAGGGACACAAAACCTTACTTTGGACAAAATCTCTAACATTGAAAGGCCCCATAAAGCAAGCTTGTGTTGTAGATCAATTCATTATCCTTATTACACTAGAGTAAATATTACAAAATGAAATGGGAGCTGGATTGCATTGGATCATGCAGTTCCAAACTGTTAGGTGAATTGTAAGTGCACAATATCAACAAGTAATAAAGTGATGAGTGAGTATCGTTCCCACAAGGACTGTTTTTATTTTATTTTATCCAATTACTTACTGAAAGTGATCAATTCAAAAATCTAGCTAACCAAATCAAAAAGATGAGTAAAAAGTAAACTAAACCAATTAAAATACTAAAATATAGAAAAGGTCAAAACTTAAAAATTAAAAGCTAAGTAAAATTAATCTAAAGCAAATTCAAGATCACAAAGCGTTAGAGCATCCAACTTCACTTAACCATTCATAATTAATTTTCTTAACTTTTCATGCAACAAATTAATTTCCAATTGTGTTGGCGAAATTTCCCTAAGATGAATTAAAAACCGACCTCGGTCTAATAATCCCTAATTAGGTATGTTAACCCACACTAACCTTAGGTGAATTTAAACTACCTAAAAGCATTAAGTTCTTGTGGAAATTCCCGGATTCAATCTAAGTAGTCTCAACCTAGATCTACTACTGCAGCCACATAAATAACCTAGTATACCTTGACCTAAATTTAATTTATGGTTCAATATCACTATTGCACATGCACACAATCTCCACCCAAGATCATGCATACATAAAAAATCATTCAAAAGTTGGCCAGATTTCTAAAAGCATTAAGATCATGATAAAGAACGACACAATCAAAACAATTCTATTGCATGAAAGTCTTTGAAAATTAATCAATCATGATTAAGATCCATTGTAGCTCTAACAAAAGAAATTTAGAACATAGTAAAAATTAAACCGACAAGAATTAAAGAAAACATAATACTAAGTAAAAACAAATTCACCGAATTTGAGATACAAAGAGCTTCGAGGTTTGTCTCCTCCTTCTCTCCTTGACACGCCAACTCCACTAAAATAGAATAATAAAATCTAACTAAGAAAACTCAAAATCTTCTACAAAGATGATAGCTCCAAGAATTCTCTTCTTCGTGGCACAAGAGCAGTTTATATAGCCTCCAAAAATCTGCCCTAGGTCGACTCCTACTAGGATTTGGAAAAGATTCCTCTTTGATTTTCTTTGAACTTTATCTTCAATCACGGTCAAATTATCCAAATATCTTATTTGGGCTGCCTTTTTCTTCAAGATGAAATATTTTGAAATATATTGCAATATTTTGAAAGATCCGAAAATATTTCATACAAAATAAAATTACGTAAGTAGCAATTAAATTCACTCAAAAATTCCTCAAAATTTAGCAAATATCAAGTATAAATAAGCAAGAATACTCTATTAAAAATAGAGTTATCACAAACTCCAAAATTCCTAAGCCAACGAACGTGTTGAGACCAAAAACGCCAAAAAAGAAACCAAGGATCAGCTAAGGACATGATGAAAAATCCATGTAGCAAAAAGCCCTTTACCAGACAATTACGGACATAACATTATGTTCTAGTTCTCACAACCATACCTAAGATGTCATACATTGCTATTTGTTTGGACAGATTGAAAGCATCAATTTTGTTTCTTCTGTAATTACCGATAACCTCCCCAACACTCTCCTCTTAAGGACACTCCTAACTAGTAATTACTAGACAGTTTCCTTGTGTTCTTCATTCCAAACTCAGTTGCAAGGGACAAAACCCCTTACTACTCTCCCAGCAAAAATCCCCACGACAGTAATGAAATCCATAGGCTCTGCCTCATGAGATGTGGATACAAGAACACACTCCTCACTAGAGCCACCCAATGGGGAGTCATATCAAGTACACATGAAGGAACTATTGACAGAACAACATTCAGCAAAACGCATAACAGTTATAAGAATTTCCAACCTCTAAGAGAAAAAAGCGTGATGACCATGCCATTCTTATGAAGACATCAAAAACTGACTATAGAATATATGTATATATTTGCCTCATACGTTGACTAAACTTACATGATATAGGATCAACCACATATACCCCCCCCCTTAAGGAACTGTTCTACAGGATATTGGCCAAACATGGTCAAGCTAAAACGCTGTTTCCATACTTAAGTGAACAATTGCCTCATAGCCTATTTGAATCCTTAAAGTTTCAAGAGAATAGGATCTTCAAAATTGACCAAGCAGTGGTGGATCTAGACATTCTTTCCTCAGCTTTTCTCTTCTTTTCCTCAGCCTCTGCTACCTTCTTCTGCTCATCTTTATAGCCCCACTTCGCCTCTTCGGACTTGACCAGCAAGATCTCCCAGTCTGAGAGAGGCTTGTCCCTCCTACACTTTGCTCTCTCCATCTTTCTCTTGAGCTTTTCCTCTTTTTTGGTAGGGTCATCCGTTAACCACTTATACAAGACGTGAGTCTCACGGCACTTCTTCATAGCAGAGAACCTTTGATCCTTTTGTAATTTATGCAGCTCAAACTCAGCTTTGTCCTGCTCAAATGTTAACAATTCGGACGTGAAATCATTGAAATTGGCCCGAAATGTCTCGATTGCTATTTGCTGCTCCCACATTAATCCAGTTCTGGCTGAGCTTAAAGTTGATAGTGCCTCATAAACCCTCTCTTTCATATTCAATTTAAAGACATTCCTTCAAGGACTGCATAGGCTTCCCAACTTCTTCTAAGCTAGGAATTTCAGCCCTCAAAGCACCATCTTGGTGCCACGAGCTAGATCCTACACTAGCACCGTTAGTCTCAGCAGCATTGATGAGTTCATCCAGAGCAGTTAAATAGGAGTCAAAGCTATCAGTTGGCTTGGCTGGCTTAATATCCACTGGAGGAGTAACTGTTAGGACGCAAACTTCGGCTTTAATCACCAAAGTGTCACTTGCTATGTATCCCCGCGTAGGATTATGAAGCATAGTCAATGGCATGAAGATTGAGAAACCCAGTAACTCCTGCTCTAAGTGAAAAAAAATGTCGGGTCTCTGCAGAATTCAAGAGACCGGGTGACGAATTCAAAAACTTCTTTACTACAGCGCCAGAGCATGACATGTGGAAGAAAAATTAGAGACCATCAAGAACTAGAATGTGGTATCGTACGTCAAACAAAATATTAGCAGCAGCAGCAGCAGAAGCAAACACCTCGCCATGATCAGCTTAGGCAATCAAATTCCTACCAAAGTCCATAAAATGACAATGTACACATTTTTAAGACCACCAAATATAATTATCTTAAAATTAGGGTGAGCTTATTTCATGGAAAATGAATGATTAGGAAAACATCTTCTTAAAAATAATCACATGTATCATATGAAATAATTAGTCAATGAAAGTTCTTTTTATAATAGAAAATAATTTATATCTAAATATTTTCGTAGACTATAAAATTATTATTCTTTCATTTATTTTTCAAGAGGTATGAGCAATCATTTTTAGGAAATTTTTTCTAAATTATTCATTATCCGCAACAAATGCGCCATTAAATTGTGGCTTTTTTTCTTTTTGCTGGACTAACGTTTGGATCAGATAGACTCATGTTAGAAGCCCACCAGCCCCTGAGAGGTTTAACGAATGTAATACAGAACAAATCCCTTAATCTACGTTCTATTTCTTCTTCTCCTTCAAGTCAAAATATCGATTTCTCAAAATCTAGATGCACATTTAATCAGAGAAAAACCCATCATGCTCTAAGCTTAAAGAACAAGAGATTCCCAGAAGAATCAATCCAGTTCAAAAACGAACCCATTCCGAAAGGGCGAACATTATTGATTTAATCGATCACACTCAAGCTGAAGTTGGCTTTCCTCGTCCACCCAACCGGCAACGTTCCAGATTCAGGGACGTCAAGGTACAGCGCCAAGTGGTTCGTCGAGCTATCCTTTTTGGGATATACCAGAATTTTCCTGCTCAAAAGGGATCGGACGGCACAAGAATCACTTGGCAACTCGATGAACATGCGATCATCAAGAAACAACCGCAAAAGTAGGAAAATAGAAGTAAAAATAAGAGATTTTGAAGTACCATTGACAACCAGAAACCATGAATGCTTCAGAATAAAGCTTCCGCGCAGTCAGCTGAGTGAAGTTGCTGACCTTCCACGTGAATTCTCCCCGAATAACATGATTTTGCGCATTCATTTTCTCTTTATTGGGCTGCTGCTTCTGCACGATCAACTTTCGCAAACAGCACAAAAGAAAGCCAATGAGTTACTATCTCTCAATCTCACGAGTTTTATTGGAGTGAAAAATTACAAAACGACACTTAAATACGACTCGAAACAGACTGCCAGGTATTAGCTGCAGCTGTGGCCCACCACCAGATTCTCACGTGGGAGGCACGGGTCCAAGTCCAACAGTGCAGAAATTTTTTGTCGCATTTGCTCAATATTCAGGTTGTCTTTTGTAACCGTGAGGCTAACATTACTGCCGATTGGGTTGGTAAAACCCATCGCAAAAATTGTTTACCCTCGGATTGGGTCCAATCCCCCTAGTTTATCTCTGGCACCTATTATGTACCGACGTCCAACTCTCGGGCCTCCCTACTTTGGGATAAATCAATGCAATATCTATTTCGACCAAAAAAAAAAAAAGATGTTGAGATAAGAATGAAGCGAAAAGGAGAATTCTTATTGGATGGCTATCTAAGATAATAATTTCAAGTTAAAAAATAGATAATAAGTTAATCAAATGCACAATTAAAAGGAGATATAGAGAATCTCATATTTATATATACAGTCACAAGAGATATAGAAAATCAAGGTAAATATCATAATTATCTTTGATTTAGGGAAATATCGTAATTATTTCCAACAAAGTTAATAGTTTTGGATTGAGAGTAATCGTACCCAAGTCAATTTTGTGTCGACCTCTAGACATGATTGATAATTGTGCTGTTCGTGTCCAACTCGACAAACACAAAATTGACCCCAAAAAAATCACTTGTTTGACACGATTAACTAATCATCTCCCGTTCAAAGCAACCTATTTTGCAGTATGCCTTTATGTTGACACAACACGACCACCACCATGGACATGAATTGTTACCCCTATTCCGTTAACAAATCAATTGAAAACAAACAATCTATGTTGATATACTGACAGAAATTGACAATCAAAACTGGAAAAATATTATATTCAGTATGTCTTGTATGGTGTACAATGATTCCTTTGTAATGTAAAGGAAAGGAAAGAAAAGAAAGAAATGATAAACAAGAATTACAATCTCCTATTCTGTAAATCAATTACGGATTGACTAAATCAATTTGCCTTCAATGGATATTAGAATCTTCGAACACAATCTATATTACAATCCCCGGATATATTTCCAACATTTTCAGATCAGAAAATTTAATGGATCATTTTTCAGTCGTGCCTATGAGGCATTTCATCGAACACATCACATGTGATTGAGGAAAAGTTTTTTCTAGATAACTAATTTTCCAAACTTTACCATTTGGTTCGTGAAAAATGACTAATCAATCGAATTTTTTATTTTTTATTTTTTATCTTTTTTCATTTTCCTTCTTTTTCTTCGGCCATTGGCCACAGCGAAAGCCAATATGACGGGCCATAGGTGACGGCCATAGGTGAGCTTGAGCCTCACCATAGGCCGGCAAGGCTCGAGGATTGCCATTTCTTTATCAAACTTGAATAGGACTGATTTGATTCTAATCCAGAACGTGCCGTTTTAATTGCTTTTCAGCTGGCGAAATTGCGCTCAGCTCATCCTAGTGACGACCAACCCACAAATTCTTGAGAAATAAACATCAAAAAAATTCCAAGCGAAGGAATCGACTAAAACTCAATTGATTGCGCTCGATACAATAGGAGGAAGGTGAAGCCATGGGCCTTCTAGAGAAGTGAACGGGGCGAGGACGAGAAGGCGCAGGGCTTCTAAGGAAGCGTCAAACTGTGGCCGCGACAGAGCGGCGATGGAGGTGAAAAGATGGCCGTCAGAGCTTGGAGAGCATGCGCTCAAAGAATGGGAAAACGAAAAAGATGAGAACAAAAAAGAAAAAGGTAATTTGGGGTTTTTAAATTTTTAGCAATTATAATTTTTTTATTTGAGACTGATCAACGACTTCGAACTCTTATTTGAAAAATATCCCTTATGAGTCAATTTAAAAGAAAGAAAAGATACTTCGTACCTTTACTTAGAATCTTCCCATGAATTTATGATTAATGGAGAGCAAGATTGTGTTGTAGGCGATTTCATTTATCCCCCCATTAAACAAAGTAAACATTACAAAACTAATTGAGAGCAGGATTGCATTTTTTATTATTCAGTTCCAAACTCCAAAGTTCATAACCCAACGATTGTTTTGTGCTGAAAAACATGACGAGAATCCACGTTGCAGAAAGCCCTTTTACAGATGACTAGGGATACTAGGTTATTTCTAGTCCTCACGTCGAAAAACTAACACAAGCCACTTGTTTGTGGCTTCCCGTGAGAACATTCATAAGTAGGGATGTAAATGGTTATGTTCGGTTCGGTTCAGATTTTTAAAAAATAAAACCGAACCGAATCAATAAGGTGCGATTCCGAACCAAACCGAATACGGACTGAACCGAAAATCCGGTTTGATTCGCTTCGGTTTTTCGATTTTCCTATTTTTGCCTTGCTTTTTGAATCCAAAGTGAAGAATATATGAGAAAAAGAGAGATTTCAAGTTGATTGTTCAATTTTTATTGAGAATTTCGGTTCGGATTAGTTTACCGAATTGAACCAAAAACCAAACTGAGTTGGAAAAGTTAACGGTTAATTTTAAGTTAATCGAATTAAAACCGAACCGAATTGGAAATGCACAAAATTTCAATTTGGTTTCAGTTTGATGTTTCTGTTAGATTCTGACCCGACCCTATCCTCGTTTTTGTCATTCCAAACTCAACTGCAATGGGACATATCCCTTACTTAGGACAGGGTCAACCCTCCCAATACCAATCCCTAAGGGTTTAAAGAAATCCATATCAACTAAAGCTACCCTATGAGGGGAAGGTTTTATACGAAGGAACAACTCGATCATCACATATTGACAGAACAATAGTCAGGACCCACATCAGATTTCTGAGAATTTCCAAGTACCAAGGCCAAAAGCATTTTGACCCACATGCTGACTAAACTAACCTGATATTTGGTCAACCGCATAAGCCCCTCTAAACAATTGTTCTGCTGAAAATTGGCCAAAAAAAAAAAAAGGTCAACCTAAAAGCCAGTTCTCATACTTTAAGCGAACGATTGCCTCAAAGCCTATTTGAATCTTAAAGTTTTAACAGAATCGAGCCTTCAAATTTGACCAAGCAGTGGTTGATCTAGACATTCTTTCCTCGGCTATTCTCTTCCTTTTCTTAGCCTCTGTCATTTTCTTCTGCTCATCTTCATAGCCCGACTTCGCTTCTTCGGACTCGACCAGCAAGTTCTCCCAGTCTGAGGAGCTTGCTCCTCCTAGACTCTACTTCCTCCATCTTTCTCTTGAGTTCTTCATCGTCCTTAGTGAGGTCATCCATTAACTGCTTATACAAGACGTGAGTCTCGCGGCTCTTCTTCATAGCAGAGAACCTTATATCCATCTGTAGTTTATGCAGCTCAAACTCAGCATTGTCCTGCTCAAATGTTAAGAAGTCGGAAGTGAAATCATTGAAATTGACCTGAAAAGTCTCAATTGCTTTTTGTTGCTCCGATGATAATCCAGTTCTGGCTGAGCTTAAAGTTGATAGTGCCTCAGATAGCCTCTCTTTCATATTCAATTTAAAGTGATCCGAAAGGCATTCCATCAAAGACTGCTTAGCCTTCCCAACTTCTTCTACGCTTGGAATTCTAGCCTTCAAAGTACAATCATAGTTGCTCGAAGTTGATACCAACACTAACACCATTAGTTGCAGCAGCATTGACGAACTCCTCCAGACTACTAAAATAGGAGTCAAAACTTATCAATTACGGGAGGAGTAACTGTTAAGATGCAGACTTCGGCTTTAATCACCAAAGTGTCATATGCTTTTTTCTTTTTCTTTTTTTTTCTCCCTTCTTTTTTGTTGGTCAAGTCGCCGGCGAGGTATCGCCTAGAACGATTATAAAGCTTAGTCAATGGAATGAAATCTGGGAAACCCCAGCTTTTCACTCTTGCATTGTAAATGTGTTGCGTCTCTGCAGAAACAGGGTGACGAATTCAAAACTTATTACAACACCAGAGCACGACATTTGGAAGAAACATTGGAGACCATCAAGAACTAGAATGTTGTATTGTACGTCAAGCAAAATATCAACAAAAGAAGAAACAAACGCCTCCCCATGATCAGATTAGACAACCAAATTCATACAACAATGAAACTGAAAATCTATGACATTTTCAACACTGCCAGACGAAACCATCTTAAACTAAATTTGTGGCTCCTGTCTTTTCTTCTGGACCGACATATAGACCATATTAGATGCAGACAAGCCCCAACTTCTCCATCCACTGGAACAGTTGCTTACAAACTAACTTGCTGAATTCTTTAATCAGTAACATTGGGTTGTTGTACGCACATGTTAGAAGCTCACTCGCCTTCGATTGAGAGGTTTAACGAATGAGATACAGAAAACCTATTTTCTCTCAGCTCAATGTCTCTTATCACTTCTTCTTACCTACTCATTTATCATCTAATTCCTTCTTCTTATTCAAGTCATAAGACCGATTTCTTTTAAAATCTAGATGCACAATCAATCAGAGAGAAACCAAGCATACACTCACATTTAAAAAGAAGAGATTCCAATAAAAATCAATCTAATTCAAGAACAAACCCTTTCTAATAGAGCGGACATTATTGATTTGATTAACCACACTCAAGCTGAACCTGGCGTTTCTGGTCCACCCGTTCGGCAACATCGCAGAATCAGGGACATCGAGGTACAGTGACAAATGTTCTGTGTCATTACCCATGGGGTATACCAAAATTCTCCTGCTCAAAAAAGATCGGACGACCCAAGAATCACTTGGCAACACAATGAACATGCGATCATCAAGAAAGAACCAAAAAAATAGGAAAATATAAATAGACAAATCTTGAAGTACCATTTACAACCAGAAACTGTGAACGCTTCAGAGTAAAGAATTTTTGCATCCTGCTCATTGAAGTCGATGATTTTCCACGTGAATTCTCCCCGATTAACATCATGCTGTGCATCCATTTTTATTATTTATTTATTTGGACTGCTACTTCTGCACGATCAACTTTGCAAACAACACAGATGTTTCTTCTTAGACGACACTGCAGTTGCGAAGGAGGAGAAGGAGGAGAAGGAGGAGAGTTTCTTACATTACAGGAGCGGGGAAATTTATGAGATACCGCCCATGAGTTCTTGTGTTGGCTCTTCGGCTTCAAGGTGACGGAAAGCTGCAATCTCGGGCTTTTATAGAAGGAGGAATGGGGAAAAGCAATTAAAAAGAAACACGGAAAGAGGGACACCTTCCCATGAAGTTAAAGAATAAAGATCGGGAGTGGTTTATTCAGGCGAAATATTCGCGCTTTTGATTGGCGTATTGAAATCTCTCAATCTCACGAGTTTTATTGGAATAAAAAAATTTTAAAACTACACTTTTAATTCGACTCTAAAAAGATTTCGAGATAAGAACAAGCGAAAACAGAGAATTGTTATTGTTATTGGATGACTATCTAAAATAATAAGATAAACAAATGCACAATCAAAGAGAGATATGAAAGATATCATAAATATATGCACAACTACGGGAGATATGGAAAATGAAGATAGATATCATAATTATGTCTAATTTAGTAAAAATATCATAATTATGTCTAACAAAGTCATCAGGTTTGAATTGAGACTTATTGTGCCCAAGTCAGTTTCAGGTCAACCTCAAGGCATGATTAATAATTGTCATGATTGTGCTTAACCCAACAGACATGAAATTGACTCGTTTAAATTAATGGGTTGGTATTGATACGATCTATACGTGACCCATTTAGACATGATTAATTCAAAAAATTTCTTCATGCTCTTCACTTATAAGATGTTAAATCGATGATATTCCATTGGCTATGACCATGTTTTTCATTTTGACTTGATGATATTGTGTTGATGGATTATTGCAATTTCTAAATAGATTTATGAAAAGTTGAGGATATTTCATGTACCCGTTGGAGGGTTGATTTTGTGCTAGCGAGTCATGCACTCCAATGACTCGTTAATCCAATACTTATTCATGTTACCCAGGTGGTGTTAATGTCGCCTGCTTAATTTTCGGGTCAAGTTCATGTCAATTTGTGTAAAGTAGATTGACACGATAAATTAAGGATGACCCTATTTTCACCCCCTATATGACTTAATCCACTTAATTTTCATCAAAAGGACAAAATTGCCCTTTATCTTCAACTGTGATTCAAATTGGTGATCTCAAATTTATTTACTTTCCTTTTTTTAGTTTTCCTATATATGTATATATGTGTATATAGGATCTAGTTACCACAATTAAAAATTTCATATATATTTGGTTTTTTTTATTGTAGACTTTTTATGTATATTAAAGACACTAAGTCTTTTTTTTAATTATTGGATATTACTTCCATAAAAATTTGTTTTGTCGAAAAGAGAATTTCCAAAAAAATGCTAGTGAAATATCATTAATATGGTTGATAAAAATTAATATCATCTATAAAATTTTTATAAAAAAATGAAGATACCTCATTGTGCATAATGTTTTTAGTGTATTCCTAAATATTCCTCTAGCGTCTTATATGTTCCGTATAAAAGTATGTCACCAATATAATAAGGAAAAAAAGATAAATTCTTTGATATACTATGGCACCAATATATTCATAAATATTCCTCTTACGTCTTACATGCTCTGTATAAAAATATGTCACCAATATATATATAGTTCAACAAGAAAGTGAGCCTTCAAGATAAGAAAGACAAAAAATAGATATGTTGCTATAAGATCAATAATGAAGAAGAGACCTTTCAATTTTTCCTTACTATTAGCAAGATAATTTTACACGGACCATGTAAAACATTTAAGAATATCTGAGAATGCACTTATTTTTAATATGCTAAAAAAAAAACACAAAAACAAAGGAGTAGGGCCATCACAGTAAACTGTAATTCGAAGATTGGGGGTTAGTTTTACCTTTTTAGTGTAAATGGGGGTGGATTTAGTTATTTGGGGAGTGGAAATAAAGTTGTCCTAAATTAATTATATTGTATTTAAGTTGATTTGTTTTGTAGTGTGCCCTTATGTCGACACAACACGAACTCGAATTGCCACCATAATTATTAGCATTCCTTTCTACTGTTTTTTTCCCCTAATTTGTGTATGAAATTTCTATCGGCATTCCCTTTGTTCAGGTATTTATGCAAGGACCGTCGGTGCTTTATCAGTGAAACTCGTGTAGGTACGTTAGATGGTGTTTACTGGCTGACGCTTCGGCACGTCAACTATGTTGGATATATTGTTAATATAATCCAAATAATATGTTTACATACAAGCCCAATAGGTAAAAGCATGGTTATTTGGGCCTATATGGGCTAGAGCCCAATAACTTGCATATATATAAACTCTAGGGTTTCCCTACGCTGGAGGTAACACTGTTGAGCGTTCCAAACTTGACGTCTCTTGGTGTAGTACTTCAAGTAACATAAAACACTTTCTTCTCTCTCAAACCTATAACCTCCAACATTCTTGAAATATTAGATCCGTGTGTCGGATTTGAGCGAGTAAGGTGTTTCCTTGAAGATTTCATCAAGACGAATTCAAAGGTATAATTTACTTTCGATTTCGACGGTGGTATTGGGCAGGATCTGAGTTTGAAGTTTCGGGTGATCGAAATCTTTGATTCAAAAACCCAAAAATTATAGCCAATTTTAGAGGGTGAAACCACTTGGGCTTTATTTTAATCGTCGATACAAACGTTTTGAGTGGTCGCTCGCGTCGATCGGAGGTCGGACGGAGAAGTTACGGCACCCGGAAGTTTCCATTGGAATTTTCAACGAATTTTCAGCAAATTTCGAGCGAATTTCGACGAAAGGGGCAGTCCATCTTAAGGTTTTTGGGCGCTCCAAATCTGTTTTTTTTTTTTTTTTTGGGTTTGTTTTGGCAAGCGGTTTGATCAAGGTTAAGAAAGTTATTCGACTTTGTGGTTCCGAAGACTTCAAGGTGCACTCTTTCTAACACTTTGCTCTGATTATAATGGCAAAGCATAGTTCTTATGATATTTTAAAGTTGCAATTTTGATGTTACTGAGTTTCATGGATGGAAATTACATGTTCAATTTGGCATGAAAGAACGTGAGATATTCTATACTGTGTTAAGTGACTTTGCATCTACCATTGAAGATGTTGATGAATATCAATGGAACAAAGATGAAGATTTTTGTAGAGATTACTTATTGAACTCTCTAAATCCTAATCTGGCTATGACTTATAGTGAATATAAGACAGCGAAAAAGATATGGGATCACTTGAATGCTCAGTTCCAAAAACAAGAGGGGCTCTCTAAAACTCTATTAGCGGAGAAATTCTTTGACTTTAAATTCACTATGAATTCAAGCATTACCTCTCAGTTAGTTGAATTTGAGAATATGAGGAACAAGCTGAAAAATGATAACTCTGATATGTCCGATAATCTCTTTGATGGTCTTGTATTGAGCAAGCTACCAACTGAATGGAGTTCTTTCAAGACTAAAATGCACAAACTGAAGGTACAGATGGGACTGGACGAATTAAAGAGGTATATTCACATTGAGGATCAAAACATTACTAGAAAGAGTTTGGAACAAGTAGGACAACAACAGTCAACTGCCAACTTAGTTTCACACTCCAATAAACTTCAGAAAAGGTTCAAGTCACCAAAAGGTGAATCCTCTTTACAGTTAGAGGCCAAAAAGATTATCTCCAAAAAGAAGAAGAAGGGTAAGTGCCATAACTGTGGAAAGTGGGGTCATTGGGCAGCAGAGTGTAAGTTACCAAAGAAGCTAAAGTATGACACACCACAAAATAAGGCTAATATGCTAATTAATGAATTTGAGCCTCGGGCCTTCATTGGAATGATGAAGAATGGAAAGGCATGTGTCTCTTCTGAGTGGTGGTTGGACAGCGGCGCTACTTCTCATGCTACAAATGACAAGAATTTACTCATTGAGGTCACAGAAGTGAAAGACATTGGAAAATTGCAATGGTGGTGAAGCAGATGTGACTCATGCTGGAACTGCAAACTTGATACTTTCTTTAGGTAAATTATTAACTCTGAAACATGTTAGAGTAGTACCTTTACTTAAAAAGAATTTGATATCTATGAGTTTACTTGATAAAGCTGGTATGTCTTTTTCAACTATGAATGGTAGAGTAACTTTATCTGTTAACTCATGTTATTTCGATTGTGTATTCATGGTTGATGGTATGTACAGGTTGAGTTTAAATACTGATAGCATGAACCATGTGAATTCTACTTTGATTGATCCAAAGTTGCTACACAATAGACTTGGACATGTGAATTACAGGGAAAATGCAACATCGGCTAGAACTCACAACATTCCATTAGACACTTCTATTCGATTTGACAAATGTGAAGTGTGTGCACGAGCTAAGATCACTAGAAAACCCTTTAAATTGGTTTCTAAAAGCACACAACTTCTTGAGCTAATACATTCTGACATTTGTGACTTTAGAAATTACATTACTAGAGGTGGTCGGAAGTATCTAATAACATTCATAGATGATTTTTCTAGATATTGTCATGTCTATTTGTTGAAATCGAAAGATGAGGCTTTTGAAAAATTTAAGATTTTCAAGTCTAAAGCAGAAAATCAACTCAACTTAAAAATTAAGAGATTTAGGAGTGATAGAGGAGGAGAATATACAATGACAAGGTTCAAGGAATTTTGTGCTTTAGAAGGTATAATACTTGAAACCACTGCTCCTTATTCACCTCAATCAAATGATGTTGCAGAGCATAAGAATAGAACATTAACTGAAATGTTAAATTCTATGTTACTTACAGCTGGCATGCCTTCCTCCTACTTGGGAGAAGCAGTTCTAACTGCTAATTATATCTTGAACAGGTTGACACACTCTAAGTTGTCTATGACACCTTATGAGATATGGCATAAGTGCCATTGTAGATATGATACTCTTAAGACTTTGGGCTGTATTGCTTATGTAAGCACACAAGATCCCAAGAGACTTAAGGTGGGACCTAGAACCATTACTTGTGTATATCTAGGTAAGATAGTGCTGCAAATAGGTTTTTAGATCTATCTATTAACACAATGATAGAATCTAGAGATGCAGTATTCTTCGAAAACAAGTTTCTCAGATATCAAGGCTTGAATGTTTCTGGATCTATAGATATGATTTCGGAATCTCTTGTAGAATTTGAAGCAGGCCCTTCTGACACTAATTCCACATAGCTGGTTGTTGAACAATTTCCAGTTAGAGTATTTACAAGAGAGAGAGTTTCCAAAAGTTTTGGTGATGACTTTGTTACTTACCATCTTGAGGATGATCCATTCTCCTATCAAGAAGCAATGAGATCTAGGGAATCCTTATTGTGGGCAAAAGCCATAGATGATGAAATGAGCTCTCTGTTGCAAAATCACACTTGACAGTTAGTAAATTTGCCAAAAGGGGCTAAGACTATAGGCTGTAAATGGGTATTGAAAAAGAAACTGAATAGTGATGGATCAATAGTCAGATACAAAGCACATTTAGTAGCTAAAGGCTATAAACAACAGAGTGTAATAGATTATTTTGATGTCTATTCACCTGCGTGTCATCTATCAACTATAAGAATTTTTCTTGCTTTGGTATCTATTGAACACTTTGTAGTGTATCAAATGGATGTAAAAATAGCTTTCTTAAATGGGGAGTTAAATGAGGAAATTTACATGGAACAACCGGAAGGATATGTTATGAAAGGTCTTGAGGACAAAGTTTGTAAATTAAACAAATCATTGTATGGTCTTAAGCAAGCACCTAAGATGTGGCATCTTAAATTTGACAAAGTGGTAAAGAGTTATGGCTTTCAGTCTAGTTATTCAGATAAATGCATTTACCATCGTTTTATGTCAAATAAGATAGTCATCATTTGCTTGTATGTTGATGACATGTTAATTCTTGGTTCCGATCATTTTGTAGTGAGTGATGTGAAAACTACTTTAGCTAGAGAATTTGACATGAAAGATCTTGGTATTGCTAATACCATTCTTGGCATGAAAGTAAGCTTTAAACGGCAAGTCATCTCCCTTAGCCAGACTCATTATATTGAGCAGCTACTTTCTACTTGGGGATACAATAAGTGTAAACCGAGTGAGACACCATATGATTATAATAAAAGACTGAGTCCTAATGAAGGAACCAGTGTGGATCAGTTAAAGTACGCTATGAGTTGCACTAGACCCGACATAGCCTTTACAGTTGGCATGCTGAGTCGTTTCACTAGTAATCCTAGTAAAGAGCATTGGGATGCCCTCAATAGGCTAATGAGATACCTTAAAGGTACTAAAGATTATGCTCTCTATTATTCTGGTTATCCTCCAACTGTGGATGGATATTCTGATGCCTCATGGTGTTCAGATATTGGAAATAGTAAGTCCACCAGTGGATATATATTCACTTTGGGTGGAGCTGCTATTACTTGGAAATCCAAACGACAGACTTGTATTGCATTGTCGTCTATGGAATCAGAAATTTTTGCATTAGCCTCAGCCAGCGAAGAGGCCGAGTGGATAAAGAATTTGATTATGGATATTCCTTTGACTCAGCTAAAGATTAATTCTTTAAGCCTATTCTGTGATAATCAAGCAGCTGTCCAAGTCGTCAATAATGCTCTCTTTAATTCAAAACGAAGACATGTGAGAATGAGACATGCGTTGTTGAATTATCTGAGAGAACAAGGGGTTATCACCTTGATCGATGTGAGATCGAAGGATAACATAGCCGATACTCTCACTAAATGTATGCCTAAAGATTGATTATTCAAAACAGTGGGGGAAATGGGGTTAAAGACTACATAGGCAAGTCTCAATTACCATTTACTTACCTTTTAGTTACCTTCTAATTGTGTGTTTTGAATTATCGAATCTTCCTTTTCTGGCCACAATGATAAGCACAGTTTATATGTTTTATCGATGTTCACAGTTGCTGATTAATTTGAAAAGGGTGAGTTGTCTCATTCCAAACTTGATGAAAATGACTTTAACCTAATTCAAAGGTTCTATTAGGGAAGATTGTGTCATTCCAAACTTGATGATACAATTCAACTAAGTTGGACTATCCTTTTAGTTAAATGATCCCATTCCAAACTTGATGCTAGATTATTTGACTTTAAGGAATCAGTAACTGTAACATTCCAAATTGAAACATAGAAACAGTTATTTACATAAGAAGCCCGTTGGTCTTGTTCTTAATTGAAACTTGATATTACACAACTAAGTTATTGTAAGTGACTTGACTATTGGTCATGTTCTTTTGAAACTAGACAATAGTTATTCTCCTACAAATAAACTTAAGTTGATGACTCTTTGTAAATCATATTGTTTAGGTCTTGTTCATAATTTATAAAACTGACTTGATGATTATGAACATGATATTATGATGCCTTATGACATCAATATATGTTCTTCTCTGCCTGATGGAATGGTGCTAAGTTTTTATTCAAATGATTGAATTCATAATAATATGAAATTCATATTTGACATTCTACAGGGGATGGCAGAGATGGAGGAGAGCTTTATGAGTGGAATCTTGACCAGGATGATCTACTTGATGAATGAAGATATGTTTTTTAGAGCATGTGGAGACTTGATTGTTTACATGCTATTGCTTATTTTGATGGAGTCCATTTATTTGAGACTTGCATTTTGCTATCTCTATTTTGTGAACATTATTATGATTATTACTTATATTTGTAAGGCCTTGGACTATTTTGACTAGCCTACTTATACTTGACTATTATGCATATGCTGGTTGTGAACCGAGTTTGAAATTTATTTTAGGAGTTAGGATTTGGATGAGTTTAGACTGAATCTAAAACTCCTAATACTTATTTTAATTTGTTGATCTCATAACAGATTTATGATAATGATGGTTCACTTATTTGGATTGCAAATAATGATTGAGTTTAAAACTTTACTGCTGAGAAAAAAAAAAAAAAACTCTTTGACCGATCCGAGTTGATTATTTTGGAATGAATGTGGATGATTCTTGTTTGTTTGAACATTACACTGACCACCGTATTGGATTGTGTTGTATGGTGAACATAAGAGGAGATTGTTGGATATATTGTTAATATAATCCAAATAATATGTTCACATACAAGCCCAATAGGTAAAAGCATGGTTATTTGGGCCCATATGGGCTGGAGCCCAATAACTTGCATATATATAAACTCTAGGGTTTCCCTACGCTGGAGGTAACACTATTGAGCGTTCCAAACTTGACGTCTCTTGGTGTAATACTTCAAGTAACATAAAACACTTTCTTATCTCTCAAACCTATAACCTCCAACAACTATGCTCCCTTTATGGCCTTGTCTCATCATTTTGCAGCACTAGAAGTGGTCAAGTTGTTCCTCGATAACGTTTATGAGTTGAATGGGCTTCCCCTAAGCATTGTAATTGGTAGAGACAAGATATTTACTAGTTCAGTCTGGCAAGAAACCTTCAAGCTGATGGTAACATAGTTGCATCTGTCGACAGTATATAATCCCATTCATATGGGCAATTCAAGAGACTCAATCGGTGTATGGAGACTTATTTGAGGTGGTGCAATATCACTTTTGGCATTAGCATCCAGACAACTACATTTCAGACTTTGTATTGTTCTTCCCCACCAACACATTCATGTGTTGTCGTCTCTCAAAGCAGTAGCTCCTAAAAGAAAACTTGACTAAGCCTCAAAGTCGAATGCAGAGAAGAAAAGGGTGGAAAGTTCTTTGGTAGGAGGGGAAATAGTATAAAGTTCTTTGGTAGAAGGGGAAATAGTATACTTAAAGATACTACCTTACAAGCAGAGACCCCAAGAATCTCACAAGCTCATACCTAAGTACCGGAGCCCTTTCCCAATTAAGAGAATAGTGGGAAAGGTTGCATATCGCTTGACTTTGCCAGCAACGACTCAAATTCATCATCTCTTATGTCTCTGTTGAGGATGTGAGTATAGACACTTAGAGGGGCTGGATAGGTGTAAATATAGATTTTGTCAAATTAAAATAGGATAAAGTCTGAGTAATGTATAGAAGCAGAAATTAAATCCACAATTTGGCAAGTGAAGAGCCAGGCTTCTATAAAAATGCAAGCAAAATGAAAGAGATAAGGGATAAGAAGATTGCACATCAGATTTATAGTGATTTGGCTTAAATTAAGCCAATAGCCACTCTCCCATATTGACAGTCTATAGATTAGATTCCACTATAGGATCAACAAATGATTACAAATCTTTGAGTGCAAACACTCGATGATAAGATGCACTTTCTCACTAAGTTACTATTTTGTGTAATTTACTCTTGACCACTCGAAATTGGCTCACAAAAGACTTTGGAATTTTTATTCTTGGTTTGTATTCTCCAAGTAGTGTAACCTCCTTAAATTCTCCTCCAAGCCAAGCATTTGAAGGATTATCTTCCAATTTCATCTTGTAGCTGTTGAACATAGAGATTGAATACCTACGAATTCTAGTCGCTCATATAAGCACAATCTAGATTTTCATAAGTATTATATCTTCTTTTGGAAATTGTCTCCAAGATTAATTCTGTCAATCAATTTTATTAATATTTTCAATATTTATTAGGTTAGTTAAATCTATAGCCATTGTAGATTCTATCTTCGTTCTTATCCTTCTTATAATCTAGATGAGTTTCATTCTGGACCCCGTCAGAGTGAGATATGCATCTGCTTATAGAATAAGGGTTGATGTAAAACATTCTGGAATAGAATAGACTTTCTTGAGAGTCTTGATTGTTGTCTAGATTATTCAATAATATCCTTCATATCTAATAATATATTAAACAATATTCTCTAATAAGGAGATCTTTAATCTCCATAAATATACTTCATCACCTAAAATTTGAATTTTTTATGAGACAAAAAAAAAATTTATGATAGAGTTGATATTGGACCAAAAGTTGAAAGTTTTCTATGAGACCAAAAAAATTTAAGGTAGAATTGGGGTTAGACTTAAAGTTAGGGGTTTTCTATGAGACAAAAAAAGATTAGGGTAAAATTGAAACATGACCTAAAGTGGAGGTCTTGTATGAGATAGAAGGTAGAATTAGGATGAGAGCTAAAGTTGGAGGTTTTTAGGGAACTAGGCTTGCAAAACCTTTAAACAAAATTTCAATGTGGTCATTACAATCAGCTGATGACCAATTATGACTAGACCACTAAATCAGTAGTCTCTGTAGAAAATTGACCGAAATGATTATGTTGGAATTTTCCGCATAAGTTAAGGACTAAATTGTAAAATTATAAAGTTTAGAACTAAACCTATATGTGAAGTTCAAAATCAATTGATAATTTTTTTATTTTAAATCCCTGAAAACAAAGAGAACAAGAGTAGAAACTAGAAAGCAACATTTATGCTTTAAAGGGCATTCTAGGGTGAGTAAGATACAATTTTTGTCCCAAAAATTGATTTTTCTATTTCTATTTCTTGAATAAGTTTTCAAGACAAAATAGGCATTTAATAATGATATAAAATTTATGTTTCAAGAATAGAAATTCATTTGGCAACAATATAAAATTTATTTTTCCCGAGTGGCAACGAAAGGCAACTAGCAGTCGGTGGTAGTGGCGGCCGACATGTGATTGGCGACTGATGGTAGCGGGCAAGCAAGTGGGCGGTGGACAATGATGAAAGCGAGCGATGAGAAAAGTTTTTATTTATCACTTTTATTCTAGAAATAGAAAAGTAAAAAATTTTAACTTTTGATTATATTCTAAATCTATCTCTAAAGTAGAAATTCTAACTAGAAATAGAAAAATGAAATTGTGTTATTAAACGGATTTGTGCTCCAAACCTACTTTTATTAATAGAAAAATAGAAAAACAAAGATTATATCATGCATGCCCAAATCTCTCTCTTTTCCTTTGTACTATATGTTACAGCTGAAATGATCATCTAGAGGCGGTGAATAGGTGATATTGTGAAATTTAGAAAAATTTAAATAACAATATAGCAACATAATAACTTCTAGTGATAGAATGTACAATGGTCAAATTTTGTTAGTGTGTAGGTATTTCTATATAATAAAATAAAGAGAGTGAGGACTAGAAAATTGCACACAAATGCATACAGTAGTTTGACTTAGACAAACTTACATCACCATAACAGCTTATTGGTTGATTCCATTATTCGAACCAATATGAGGTCACAAGATCTAAGTAATGATTACTCAAGCTTGTGTGAATAACTCCTCACACACTTTCAATCTCTAAGTAATTATACAATATAGCTCATAGAGATAAATGTATTTAATGAGAAAATACTCTTTAAAACTTTAGAATTGTAAGCTTTAATTCTTGTTGCATTCTATCCTTTTATGCTTCGAGATCTCCTTTTATACTCCTTCCCTATTCAAGGTGACTGTTGGACATAATCTTCGGAAGATTATTCAGCCAATTTACTTATTGTCCTGGATCTTGCTTAGAAGATCGGATTACTTTAGAGTTGCCAAGAATAAAGCTTCCCATGAATTTTACCTCCCATACATCAGTTTGGGTTTCCATAAGTCGAGTACTCCAATTTGGAAGATATCTCCTTAAGTTTAATGTTCTAGGAAATTTAAATCTTCGAAAGATGTTTTGGAAAACTTTTTGTTGGAACTCCTTATAAATAAGGCAAGGAATCTAGTCAATCTCCACTAGCTGTTGCACGAGTATATTGATTCTTTCCTAGCCATTAAATATAATATATATGGAAGGAAATAATTCAACTATGATTAAGGTTTTGATTCCACTAGCTATTGCACGAGTATATCGATTCCTTCCTCTCACCTTCTTTCAGTTCATTCATTTTCTCTTCGACCTCCTACTCTCAAAAATAGGCCTCATGAATGTAACGTGGTTGGCTCCTCCGAATAAACATTGGCCCTGTTTGGTTCAGCTTTGCCAAGGGGCTTTCAGCCCTGAAAGCCCCTTGGCCAAATGTGAACTCGTTTGGTTCATTTTTTGGAGGACTTTGGCCAATCACTTGGCAACACGAAGAACATGCGATCATCAAGAAAAAACCTCAAAAGTAGAAAAATGAAAATAAAAATAAAAGACATTGTAGTACCATTTACAACCAGAAACTGTGAATGCTTCAGAGGAAAGCTTCGTCGCATTCTGCCGACTGAAGTTGCTGATTACCCACGTGAATTCTCCCTGGTTAATATCATCTTGTGCATCCATTCTTTTCTTTTCTTTTCTTTTTTAATTGGACTGCTGCTTCTGCACGATCAACTTTCACAAACAACACGGATGTTCTTCTTAGCAGAGACTCCAATTATGAAGAAGAAGGAGAAGGCGGAGGAGAGTTTCTTACATTCCAGGAATTGGAAAAAATTATCAGGTACTCCCCACGAGTACGCGTGTCGAACGATGCTGACCTTTCTTCGACTTCAAGGTGATGGTATGATGGAAGCTGTGGGCTTCTCAAGCAGAAGTGGGAATGAGGGAAAAGCGAAAGGGGTCAAAGAGGAGAGAACTTCCCCGAGAAGTTAAAGAGGAAATGTCAGGAGGAGTCAATTCAGGTTCAGAGGAAAAAGGCATCATTCGCACATTTTGGTTGGCTCGCTAAAAGCTACCGAGTATCTCTCAGTCTCGCGAATAATTTTTGGACTTAACGATTTCTAACACAACATGAATGAGCACGATACAAAATCAAGGGATTTGGATTGAGGTGTACCTTGCCTGTAATTTGTCGCTCGTATAAATACATATACCACAACCCTAAATATGGTCAAATCACTATAAACACTTTGTCGTTATTCCAAAATGAATATGGTATTATAACAGGAAAAAGCATCACATTTTTCAACATCTCTCCTCCAAATGCGATACTTCTTTTGTTCTTGTTGCTGTCTCAACAATGCATGATACATGATCAGTTTTCCCTTCTCTACCATCTCATCATCATCTAATTCTGTTAGTCCTAATTTCACCTTTTCTTCCCTCTTCTCTGCTACTCCCGTTTATGTTGCTGCTCAAATTATGGACAAGCAGTCAACCTCTTCTTCTCTTGTTCTTCCTCATATCTCTACTGCAAATCCCAATTTGCCTTCACCTCCCCCAACATTGCACCCACTGCCATCTCTTCCCTCTTCTCTGCTTCTCCAATTTCTGCTGCTGCTCACATTAAGGCCATGCGCTCAACCTCTCCTCTTGTTCTTCCCAGCAGCACTAGTCTCGCCTTTATCAAGCTTGATACTGATAATTTTATATGGAGATCTCACTTTTAGCCTTTTTTTAATCTGCAACAATGTCACGGGTTATGTGGATGGGTCTCCTCTGTGTCCACGGAAACTTGTTGCTGATCACAATGGCACTGTAGTATGCAATCCCTCTTATTTCATTTGGGTAAAGACAGATCGATGGGTTTGTAGTTTGATCACTTTGACCCTCACAGTTGAGGTTTTTTATGAAGTTTATAACCTTAAGACATATCAAGAGATTTGGCTTGCTCTTGAACAATGCCTTAATGATCACCGTGCAGCCAAAGAAATTGGACTAAAACTTGACTTTCAAATGCCATCAAGAAACTGGTCCGATCCATGACTGACTATGTTTGACATTTGAAGTCAAATGGGCACTCTCTCATCACAATGAATTGCCCCATCTTCGAAAAGGACTTGAGGATTCAAGCTCTCAATGGGCTCCCATCTGAGTACAATCTGCTGGGGCTAACTATACAAATTAGAGAATGGGATGAATAGGTTAATTGGATCCTTAAACAGTTTTTCTCTCAAAAGTAACAAGTATTATGACAACAGCAAGAACTGATTAATGGTAGTCAGCAAGCAGGTGCTTCTATCATACCGTTATAGGCAATAATGAACATATAGAAATTAGCACACTATGAATTATAGTTGTTCAGTTTTATCTCCAAGTTTACGTCTACTCTCTCAGATAACAGCCTCAACACAGGCTAGCTAGAATCCACTAGTAATTTTTAAGAGAAATTACAATAAGCATGTCCTGCATTTATTACAAGATAGATCACTCAATTAGGGAGCAAATACTACTATCGCTCTTGTACACTTCCTCTTATCACCAATTACAAAGCAATAAGAACACTACAGAGAGAGTTATAAACAGACAGTAGTGCGGTTTTATCAAAACTAAGAGATGATACCAACAAAACAAGCTTTCTCAATTTTTCTGTCCAATCCTTTTTAGCTTCTTTGATCATTTACAATAGACATCTTCAATTTCACCGTTGGAGATGCTTTTGAGGAGTTAAAAGCTGTTGGGAGTTCATAGGAGCTGCCGCTGAGGTCTTGATTGCCCATACAATCCTTCCTTTAAACTATGGCATGGTCTTTCCAAATGAACACTGCTGGCCTCTGTTACATACCGTATCTTGGACTTTTTGACCAAAACTTTCAATGGTCCTTTGACTCATTTCCAGTTCTCTTGCTGCAAATTTTCAGCCAGTTTACGGTATATCCTACCCATCCTTTGGTCGTATGCAGATGCACTCGTTGACTTTTCAAGATGATATGAGCACAATGCAATGCTCCTTACCACCAGTCTGTTGGCACTGCCCACGGTCAAACCATGGGGAACAACTTGCAATGAATCATCCAGTATCTTCTTGAGTATGTTAGCTTCCAAAGACTTTACGTTGATGACAGACCAATCATGGTACTTTCAAGTTATTTTAAAACCCCATCCTTGATTCCAAGCTGACTAACTAACATGATATAGGATCAACCACATAAGCCCATCCAGGCAATTCTTCTGCTGAAAATTGGCTGAAAGATAGTCAAGCTAAAACACAGTTTTCATACTAGTGAACAACTGCCCCACAGACCAATCTGAAGCCTTGAAGTTCAACAAAATCAAGCCTTCAAATTTGACCAAGCAGTGGTTGATCTAGACATTCTTTGCTCAGCTATTCTCTTCTTTTCCTCAGCCTCTCCTACTATCTTCTGCTCATCCTTATAGCCCCACTTCGCTTCTTCGGACTCGACCAGCAAGATCTCCCAGTCAGAGAGGAGCTTGTCCCTCCTAGACTTCACTTCCTCCATCTTCCTCTGGCTCTTCTTCATAGCAGCAGCGAACCTTTGATCCCTTTATAGTTTATGCAGCTCAAACGGAGAACTGACCTGCTCAAATGTTAAGAAGTCGAAATTGACATCATTGAAATTGGCCTGAAATGTCTCAATTGCTATTTTTTGTTCAGATGATAATTCAGTACTGACTGAGCTTAAAGTTAAGAGTGCATCAGATAGCCTCTCTTTCATATTCAACTTAAAAGAGATCCAAAAGGCATTCCCTCAAGGACTGCTTAGCCTTCGCAACTTCTTCTAGGCCAGGAATTTCAGCCCTCAAGGCTCTATCTTGGTGGCACAAACTTGATCCTGCACTAACACCATCAGTCTCAGCAGCGTTGATGAGTTCTTCCAGGCCAGTAAAATAGGAGTCAAAGTTATCAGTTGGTCTAGCTAGCTGATTCACCAGAGGAGAAACTGTTAAGACGCAAACTTCAGCTTTAACCACCAAAGTGTCATTTGCTAGGTATTGCCAAGTAGCATCGTGAAGCTTGGTCAATGGAATGAAATTTTTGTAACCTCAGTTGCTCTGTCTTGCAGTGAAAACATATTGCCTCCATTAAGAATTCAGAAGACAGAGTAGCGAATTCAAAAACCTCTTTACTACAACAGCAGATCAAAATATGTGGAAAAAACATTGGACACCATCAAGAACTAGAATGTTGTATTGTTTGTCAAGCAAAACATTAGTAACAGAAAAGGCAAACAGCTCCCCTGAAAAGCTTAAGCAACCAAATTCACACGAGTTGATAAACTGTCAATGCACAACATCTTTAAGACCAAGACCCCGAGACATAACCATCTTAAACTTAAATTGTGGCTCCTCTCTTTGTTCTGGACCAACGTTTGGAACATGTAAGTGCAGTGAAGCCCCAAATTCTCCATCCACTGGACCAGTAGCTTACAAACTAACTTGCTGAATCCCTTAATCAGTAACCTTGGGATTGTTGTACGAGCATGTTAGAAGCACACCCGCCTTTGAGAGGTTTAATGAATGAAATACAGACCACATACTTCTCTCTCGGCTCAATATCTCTCTTTCTACTTCTTTACCCTATTCTTTTCTCATCTAAATCCTTCTTCAAGTGGTAACACCGATTTCTCAAAATCTAGATGCACAATCAATTAGAGAGAAACCTTTCATGCACTTAGAATAACAACAATTCCAAGAACATCAATCCAATTCTAGAACAAACCATTTCTAATGGAGCGAAGATTCATAATTTGATTGATCACACTCAAGCTAAAGTTTGCGTTTCTGGTCCACCCATTCGGTGACATCGCAGAATCAGGGACATCAAGGTACAGCGACAAATGGTCCGCGTTAATACCCTTGGGGAATACCAGAATTGTCCTGCTCAAGAAGGATCGGGCAAGCACGAGTTACTTGGCAACACGATGAACATGTGATCATCAAGAAACAACGCAAAAATAAAAAAAAGAAATGTTGAAGTACCATGTACAACGGGAAACTGTGAATGCATTTCCTCAAATTTTCGTGGATTCTTGAAGTAAAACGACAAATTTTATTAATTTTTCTTCCATGTTTTGTCCATCCTTTTGGACATCCAGAAAGAAAAAAAATTACAAAGCTCCCCTCACATGCCCATTGAACAATTCAACGAGAGAAACAGAGTATTTCGTCCACTGCAGTAAAAAATATGGACATATCTACCCATCAAAACCAAACCAATCAAAGAAAAATGCTAAAATTGCTTAGCATTATGGACATATCCGAAGCTCACTGATGATTCCCCTGCCAAGAAAGAATCTTGCAACATCTGGGTCGTCAGGGTTGGATTGCTGTGCATCACCAAGAGCTGCACAGGGGCAGGGCTGGCTGCACCATCTGTGCCTTGTAGCACGCCCCGAAGCTTGGAGTTCCTTCCACTTCCAGTGACACATTGCTCATGATGGGGCCATACGACGACATCTCTGAGAGCATCATCTCCTCAGGGGTGACGAAATGGATGTTTTGCCCAGGCGGGACGTCACCAAAAAGGTAGTAGTCCTGAAATGAGCAGGACATGTGATGATCATTTGCAGGCTCGTTATGATCGTATTTATGGCTCGATGATCTCCTTATGGCGTCCTCTTTCGTCACAGCCATCCACGCCTTGGCCGCCTCGAGCTTGTGCCCCAAAGGATCCAATAGCCTCCTCATGTCTTCTTCGGAGAGGCCCTCAATCAGCGCCTCTGAGATTGGGTATTTGGCCTCCCCGTTCGCCATCCGGGCCTTGGCAAGCTCAGCATTGACCTTCCTCTTCTGGCTTGCGAAGAGCTTGGCCAGCCCAACTGTCCTCTTGGCACTGCGGTTCGCCCCCTCGCTCATGTACCCCTTGATGATGTGCTTGACCTTCTCAGGACTCGCGGGCCAGATCTCGGCTCGGTGGCAGCGGCGGATCCGGTGGGGCCGAAGAGAATCACGCAAGTGTCGACGCCGCACAAAGTGGCGAACTCCTGGGCCTTCTTCATCATACCCTTCTTCCTCCTCTCGTAGGTGATTCTACGCGCTTTCTCATTGGGAATAAGCTCTAAAGCTAATTTGCGACGACCCATATCTAATAGTCTTTTAACTTTTGTGGATAAAATCCTATAACAAAATAGAAACGGCAATGGTTAGGGAAAAAAAATTGACCTGTACAGATCAAAGCAAGAGTTCTTGCTAACAGAGAGAGACAAGAAAAATTAAAAGAGAGAGGGAAACAAATTCTTTACTATGTAATCTCGTTTAAAAGATATTATAAAAGTCAATCCACACCATGGCTTCAAAGATATTTTGTCTCTTTCTAATTTCTAAGGATTAGAAAAATAGAATCCGAAAAGGATCTTGATTTTCTGAAGAGTTAATTGGAAAATCCCAGATGCAGACACTAACAGAGGGTAATTCCACTAGATTCAACCATATATTAAATCCCAAAAGTTAAAAATAAATATTAATTAAAGACGGTTGAAGTTGGTTAAATGTTTCAAACAGTAGAATGATAATGCAGTATCTCTTTAAGGAACAACGTCAACGGAGGGTTTCCTCAGAATGATCAACGCCTAAAAAAGGGATGACATGGTGCAAAACAGAGAAGAGAAAGGAAGTTTTTTTTTTAATGATTAGAGGAGGGTTTCCTCCTTAAACAACATCCTCTCACTCTACATTCTTGGCTTGTTCCTTTCTTCCTTTTTTCTGTGTTGCCCTAAAAGAACATCGGAGGATGCAATCGACAGTCACCTCGGAATGTCAAAATCCAGACAAGCCTGGAGAAAAAAACAATGGAAGGAACCAAAACAATTCTCGAGAAGAGATCACAGGAAAATTTCGGAGCAATCCTAGAGAGAGAGAGGGGGAGGTGCGGACTGATTCTTCGTAAGAAATTTGGAAAAATAATTGGACGAGAACGTGAGATCAGGCGCAGACAGAGAACAGAGAACAGAGAACAGAGAAAAGGAAAACAGAGGAAATAATTGGATGATTGCACACCAATCGAGTCGAGAACAGAGAACAACGCGCACTACAGAAATATGGAGATTGGAGAGAGAGAGAAAGCACTCACCGATTCACAATGCCGTCGACCAAGATCCCGTCGCTCTGCAATTCGACAAACCCACGAGCTTCAACGGAGAAAGAGAGACAGGGAGACAGGGCACAGAGAGAATGTAGGTGTCTCTGTTTCTCGCAGCTCTCCGATTCAAAACAGAGAGACGGAGAGAGGAGAGAGAAGTGACCGTTGTGTCTTAGTAGTGTAGCTGGTTTGCGCGTCACTTGTGAAGGAAGGCAGGAAGGAAACCCAATTTATAGATAAAGATTATATTATAGGGCAATTCTATATTAACAATGATATATTTAATTAGATTTTACGCATATTCACTTTCAATGGTTTCGTACTAAATATTTAATTGTTACGCGACAAAATCAATTGGTAGTCTTATACCTTGCAGGATTCAAAATTATAAGAAATGTGGCCTTTCTTTTTTAAATATAATTTGAAAATAATTACTAATTAATTGTCTAGGGCTTTTTCCCTCATGACTGGGAGGTGGTGATGGTAACTTATATGGTTGGAAGATATTAATACATATAATTGATTATGGTAAACCCACGCCCTAATTATGGATTTTATGAAGAAATGAGTCTTTAAAATTATAGGATCAAATTTGGTTGTAATGTTTGTTAATATCGAAATGAAAATTTCAAATTTTAATTGGAGGGAAATCATACGGGGCATACAAAACCCGCATGAATATATTAACAATACAATCACATTATTTTTTTATTTTTTATGCTAAGTATGAATTTACCCTTGCGATTTTTAAGTTCTAACTTCTAAGTAAGAGATAGTGAGAAATATAATTAATTAATTAATCATAAGTACCAAGCAAGTAAATAATTGGTCTAGTACTTAGAATTAACATACCCAAAAAGCAACACATATTTATAGAATGAAATCTCAACCCTCAGATAATCATATGTTTTAGATTTTGTCATGAAAGATATATGTCCATCACTATGTTGTATTTGAAATGGATTCTATACTTTTTGTAACCTATTTCAATGTAACTTTTTGCCTATTTCAATGTAGTAGCCGGCTTTTCCTCATAAAAAAACGTCCCATAAAGGGCTATGATCCTGGACTTCTGTGCGTAGCCAGTTGTTGTAGGTGCTACCCATTTTGGTATTAAAATTGGCTTCTACATATGGGATGGATTTACAAAAGCTTGCATAGTGGCCCAACTTGCCACAAGAGTAGCAATAGAAGGGGAGCTGCTCATATTTGAAATTCAGTCAAATTTTCTTGCCACCATGGGTTGTCGATTGCCCTACAACTAGTTCCGCGTGAACATCAATCTCGACTTTAGCTTTCCCAACTCACTAGGCAACCGGGCCTCTATCCTCTATTTTGACTTCTAACACTTTGCCTATCATGCTGGCTATTTTCTTTACAATGCCCTCGAACTTCCATTCAATGGGGAGTCCCAAGATGCACACCTAGTAGGCACAAGTCGTGAATTTATAGCAATGTGAGGGTGTATCTAGTTCCCATGCCTTTAGCAATAGCAGGTGGTTAGAGAAACACCATGGTCCCCTTTTGAGAACTTTTTGCTTGTCCTCCTCATTATTAAATTTAAAGCAAAAGACACCATGTTCCATGGGTGTCATAACAACGGTTTCCATCCTCCAGGCTTAGTGATTAAGGCTGGGATTTGGGTATAGTTGGCCCATTAGGGAGAACCGGCATCTTCATCCCTGATTTCTAATTCTTGGGTATGCAGGAGCTTACCGAGCTTGTTGCAAAGAGATTCCAAGTGTTCGAAGGCATTGTGATCTTCTGCCATTGATGGTGATGTCTGGGTTGTTGTGCTTTCTTCAGCGGGGGTTCACGCCAGCGATGAGCAGCGGGAAAGGGGAAATTGTACAAGGAATCACATATGCACAATGTCAAGGTGGTGGGTTTACTGCTGATGGTGCTTCTTGGGTACACATATGCTGAGCTTCGTGACAAATTTGGGCTTCATTGCTGTGGGAGCTTTGTTCAAGGGAGGGGGAATGCCGCGTGGTTCTTGAGAGATATGGTTCTTCCCTTCCAAGGGTTAGAGGTTCCCTTCCAAGAATGAGGGCGACAGGGTTCCGCCGAGGAAGAAGCTAGGGCAAGGCAACAAGGGAAGGGTAGCTAATACAAGCGCCAAATGAGGAGGGATTTGGGAGAAGATGTAGCATTTCTTGCATTGGGTGTGGTCAGACCAGCCATGAGAAGGAATTGGAGGGGATCCATGGTTAGGGTTTAAGTAGAAGCTACACAGATGGTAGAGGAGAAGCTACACTATTGGTAGAGAGGAAAAAGGGATTTTGCTTTACATTAATTTCCACATAATAGTTTACGTTAGCTAAATCTTGTCAAATTGGAGAGACTTACTTAGAAAATTTTGTAAAAATAAAAAGACTTGATTAGACAAATTAATGATTAGAAAAAAAAGGTGAAAGTACAAAGGCAAAAAGTAAAATTTTCCTTATTTTTATTTTCAATGACACAAATCGAGTATTAAATTTAATGATTAATATCTGATAATAAATAAATCATATCACCATCTATCAATTTTGGTATATCTTATATTTAAGAAAAGGTAGGATTTCTGGTGCCGCATTTGCTGGATACGGTGTGTTACCATAACTCAAATCAATTATCAAATCAAATCTAGTAATCTATTAATATGGAATAAGAATTTACCAGAAGATGGAGGCCTTTTCTTGGTGTATTGCCAAGAAATTAAGAAATTTCCATATTAATGAACATCTTTTTTTATCAGTATTATTTATACCTCAGCAAAACATTCTACGAAAAAACGTAACCAATGAGATACAGCTAACCTAAATAAGAGAGCATATATAATAATTTGATTAGATGAATCCGACACCAATGAAATGGAGCACTCCGTTCTGAAGTTCCAAAACACTAACATTCAAAGAAACAGAGCACTCTGTTCCCAACTCCAAAACGGTGAACACCCAAAGAAACAGAGTACTCTGTCCCCGTTCCTAAGTTCCAAGAGCCAAAAATGTACAGTCCCCACACACTTCATCTAAAGATAATTAGAAACTGACTATAAATGCATATATTTGGCTTAATATTCTGTTTGAATTAACATAGTCCGGCAATAATTTTGCTAGAGCACAGTATCTATAATCGAAAACGAATGACCGCTGAAATGTTTAATAAAGTAAAGCTTTCAAGCCGGACTGAGCAGTGGTTGAGCTGGACATTCTTTCATCCGCTACTCTTCTTTTCCTCAGCCTCCACTACTATCTTCTGCTCCTTGTCATAGCCCAAATTCATGACCAACAAAATCTCCCGAGTCCGAGAGGAGCTTGTCCTTCCTACACTTCACTTTCTCCGTCTTTCTTGTAAGCTCTCTCTCTCTCTCTCTCTCTCTCGGCGATGTCCTCCTTCAACTGCTTATACAAGAAGTGAATTTTGCGGCCCTAATTTTAAATCCTCTTAATATGAGTTGACTGATTAAATCTATCAGAAAGAGCCGAGCCATGGCTGTTAAAGAAAACTCTTACCTGTCAAGGGCTTCCAAAAAATCAAAAAAATCTTGTGTGAGAATTCCTTGTATAATTCTTCAATACTTGTAAGACATGATGGTTTCATATTATTGCCTAGGATCGTCTTTCAAACCATCTATTTCTCAAATGTTACAATTTTGCAAGCATATCCTACAAGAAAGTTCTCATTTCCTTACAAGTCCTCATAATAAAAGTTCATGCAAAATAGACTCCAGATTGTCATTAGTTTGCAGTGGTGGTCGAATGTCATAGTTATGTGTAATATGATTTTACATTGGGTACGAATTTATGACTTGAGTTGACCCATAGCTTGGACACAAAAGCTTACTTTGGCCAAAACCTCTGAGACTTAAAGGACCCATAGAACAAGATTGTGTTTCAGATCATTCATTATCCCCATTTAAACAAAGTAAATATTGCCCGATGAAATGAGAGCTCAATTGCATTTGATTTTGCAGTTCCAAACTCCAAAGTCCTAATCCGACCATTGTGTTGTGCCCGAAAACACCAAAAAGAAAAACCATGGATCAGCTAAGGACATGATGAAAATCCATGTCGCAAAAGCCCTCTTTTCAGAGAACTATGGATATAGTATCATCTTCTGTACTTCCCGACCAGAACTAAACTGTCTTGTTATATATATGGTTAATGAATCAACGAATGCAAACAAATCAAAATATGTCTATTCTATTCACGTATCTATATTTATTGAATTCATGAATCTCTGGGATCCGCGTATCTCCTGAATTCATAAATCTCTCAGATTCATGTATCTCCTGAATTCATGAATCTCTTATTGGATACATGTATTTATTTAATTCATGTATTGCTTCTATACATGAACTTGAAAGCTCTATAAATAGATAAGAGCATAGAGCTTCAAAGAGGTTTTGGTTTTTGTTTTTCAAGAAGAAAGAAAATTCTACTCTACTCTTCTGATTCTTCTGAGTGTGCCGGTTCAATTGAATGGTTCGACCGAGTCCTGTTTGTATAGTGCTAATTCAAACAGGTTCGAGGTGTTGTCTTGGGAGGCATAGTTCGCGAATCTGCAAAGCACCATTGGCAGGAACTAATCACCTTAAGGAGATTCGGACATCCATACCTCACCTCCAATTTTGTGTGATTTTTAAGTGATATCTTATTTTTATCTTCTCAAAGAATTGTAAGTTTATTCAGTTGTCATCGTCTTTTTGCATTGATATTCTGATTACAACAAACAGTTCACTTTTTCTTTGGATTATATTCCAACATGTCTTTTATTGCTTTTTGTTTGGAGAAATTAGAAGCGTCAATGTTTTTCTTCTGTTATTACCGATAACATCTCCGACACTCTTGTATGAACAATCCTAACCATCAGTTAGTATCCTTGTTTTGTGATTCCAAACTCAATTGCAAGGGCACAGTTCCTTACTTAGGACAGGGTAAACTCTCCTAAAACAAATCCCTGAGACGGTAATGAAATCCGTAGGCTCCGCCTCATGAGATGTGGATACCGGAACATCCTTATCACCTGAGCCACGTGATGAAGAGACATATCAAGAAGGTTTTATGTGAACCACTCGATCATCCCATATTGATACAACTAGTCAGGAAAGCACATTAGAATATTGAGAATGTCCAAGCTCCAAGAGCAAAAAGCATGATGACGACGCAATTCATATCAAGACATCAAGAACTGACTCTACACACACATGTATTTGACCCCCATGCTGACTAAACTAACATGATAGAGGATCATCTACAAAACCCACTCTAAGCAGTTGTTCTGCCGAAAATTGGCCAACAAAAAGTCAAGCTAAAACACAGTTTCCGTACTGAAGTGAGAAATTGCTCATAGCCTATTTGAAAACTAAGTTTTAACAGAATTGGGCCTTCAAATTTGACCAAGCAGAGGTTGATCTAGACATTCTTTCCTCGGCTATTCTCTTCTTTTCCTCAGCCTCTGCTACTTTCTGCTGCTAATTTTTATAGCCCGACTTCGTTTCTTCAGACTCGACCAGCAAGATCTCCCGGTCTGAGAGAAGCTTGTCCTTCCTAGACTTTCACTTCTCCTGTCTTATTCTCGAGCTCTTCCTCTTCCTTGATGAGGTCGTACAGTAACTGCTTATACAAGATATGAGTCTCCTGGATGTTTTTCATAGCAGAGAACCTTTGATCCTTTTGTAGTTTATGCAGCTCAAACTCAGCTTTGTCCTGCTCAAATGCTAAGAAGTCGGAAGTGAAATCATTGAAATTGGCCTGAAATGTCACAATTGCTATCTTTTGCTCTGACGATATCCAATTCTGGCTGAGCTTAAAGTTGATGGTGCCTCATGTAGCTTCTCTTTCATATTCAATTTAAAGAGATCCGAAAGGCATTCCTTCAACAATTGCTTAGCCTTCTCAACTTCTTCTAAGCTAGGAATTTCAGCCGTCAAACCACCATCTTGGTCGCACGAACTTGCTCCTACACTAAGACCATTCGTCCCAGCAGCATTGACGAATTCCTCCAGACCAGTAAAATAGGAGTCAAACTTATCAGTTGGTCTAGCTGGCTGAATGTTCACCGGAGGAGCAGCTGTTAAGACGCAAACTTCGGCTTTAATCACCAAAGTGTCATTTGCTAGGTATCCCCCAGTGCGATTATGAAGCTCAGTCAATGGAATGAAACTTGGGAAACCCCAGTTTTACTCTCTCGCAGTGAAATCACGTTGCGTCTCTACAAATCCAGGAGACGGTGATGAAGTCATGAACTTCTTACAAGCATTATATGTGGAAGAAACTTTTTTTTTTTTGGGGGGGCATGTGGAAGAAACATTGGAGACCATAAAAAACTAGAATGTTGTATTGTACGTCAAAAAAAATGTTAGCAAGAGGATAAGCAAACACCTCCATATGATCAGCTTAAGCAAGCAAATTCACACAAACGTCAATAAAACAGACAATGCACAACATTTTTAAGACCACGAGACATAACTATCTTAAAACCTAAATTGTGGCTCCTCTCTTTTCCTGGACCAACATTTGGATTATAGGCACGGTCAAGCCCCAGCTCCATCCCCTAGACCTGTTGCTTAGTAACTTAAATCGCTAAATTCCTATATCAGTAATGTTGAGATTGCTGTATACGCACATGTGCTCGCCCGCCTTTGAGAGGTTTAACGGTTGGAATTCAGAAATAATACTCTCTCAGCTCAATATCTCTCTTTCTACATCTTCTCACCTATTATTTTCCCGTCTAAACTCTTCTTCTTCAAGTCGTAATACCGATATCTCAAAATCTAGATGAGCAATCAATTAGAGAGAAACCTATCAGCCCCTCACATTAAAAAGAATAGATTCCAAGAAAAATCAGTCCAATTCAAGAACAAACCCTCTCTAATGGAGCGAGCATTATTGGTTTGATCGATCACACTCAAGCTGAAGATGGCGTTTCTGGTCCACCCTTTCAGCAACCTTGCAGAATCAGGGACATTGAGGTACAGCGACAAATGTTCGGTGGCATTCCGCTTGGGGTATAACAGAATTCTCCTGCTCAAAAAGGATCGCATGACGCAAGGATCACTTGGCAACACGAAGAACATGCGATCATCAAGAAACAACACAAACATAGAAAAATAAAAACTTTGATATACCATTTACAACCAGAAACTGTAAATGCTTCAGAGTAAAGCTTTTTTGCATCCTGCTCAGTGAAGTAGCTGATTTTCCACATGAATTCTCCCCGAATAACATCATTTTGTGCATCCATGCCTTTTTTTTTTTTTAAATCTGGACTGTTACTTCTGCACGAGCAACTTTCACAAACAACACATGTTTCTTCTTATACGACGCTCTAATTGCGAAGGAAGAGGAGAAGGAGGATAGGGGAGTGGCTTTAATCAGGTTTAGAGGAGAAAGGCGTATCATTCGCCCCCTTCTGGTTGGCATATTGACAGCCAATGAGTTACCATCTCTCAATCTCGAGTTTTATTCGAGTGAAAAAAAATTCTAAAACAACACTTTAATGCGACTCTAAAATGATGTCATGGTAAGAATAAAACAACAATGCTAATTGTTATTCGATGACTATCCAAAAAAATAAGATAATCAAATATACAATCAAATGGATATATGGAGAATATCATAGATATATACACAATCACGAGAAATATCAATTGATATCATAATCACCTCTAATCTGGAAAAATATCATTATCATCTCTAACAAAATTAGCAAGTTTGGATTGAGACTAATCCTGCCCAAGTCAATTTCATGCCAACCTCAAGACATGTTCAATAATTGTCATGTTCATGTCCAACCTTCCAGACACAAAATCAACTCGCATGACCTGTTTAAATTAATGGGCTGATTTTCACACGATCTCTATGTGAGCTGTTGAGACATGAGTAACTAAAAGATTATTTGTTCATACTCTTCCCAATTAACATTTTAATATGATGATATTCCATTGGCTCCCACCATATTTTTTAAAATTTGATTTAATGATATTTTGGTGACAGATTATTGCATTTATAAATAGATTCTATGAAAAACTTGAGGATATTCTGCATCACGTTGGAGGGTTGGTTTCGTGTCATAGCAAGTCATGTACTCGTGTTGACTCATCCACCGATATTTAAGCATATTACATGAGTCGTTTTGTGTCAACCAATTAATTTTCGGTCAAGTTAGTGTCAAGTGGATTGACACGATAGATAAATTATATTGTATTCAAGTTGACCTTCTTTGTAGTATAACCTTATGTTGACACAACACAGACACAACCCGCGAACACGGATTGCCACCCTAGTTCTATTAACATTCCTTTCTACATTGGCATGTATATGTATACATTTGACCAAAATGCAGACCAAAGTAGCATGGACCACTCATGTTGAGAGAAATAGTTTCACATACTTGTGAACAATCGCATCACAGCCTGTTAGAAAGCTAAAAGGTTCAACAAAATAGAACTTTCAATTTGGATCAAGCACTGGTTGATCTCGACGTTTACTTGGCTATTCTCTTCTTTTCCTCAGCCTCTAATACTGTCTTCTGCTCCTCTTTATATCCAACTTCGCTTCTTCGGACTTGACCAATAGTAATTACATTTATGTAGATTAATTACATATTTGACGTATTATAGAAATAAAATTGTACATTTCATCCTTGCGCCTTCAAGCTTTTTCAAACCAAATCATTGTATTTTCACAAAATTTTCTAATCAAGTTCCATCGGCTTCAAATCAGGCCATATTCAGCTGACTAGTAAACTTTTCCACTTACATCCACATTATAGTTTGACATCCGCATTAGCTATTTAGTCTAATTTAATGTCGAGAGACTCGTATAGAAAATTTATGAAAGTAGAAAAACTTGATTAAACAAATTAATGATAAAAAAAATGTGAAAGTACATTGGCAAAAAGTAGAATTTCTCTTATTATATGTTCAATGGACACGAATCGAGTATTAAATTGGATAATTAATATCTAATAATAAATAAATCATACCGCAATCTATCAATTTTAGTATGTTTTATATTTAAAAACGGAGGAACCTTCTGATGCAAGCTGCCTGCGGCAGGTTACTCTTAGTCAATTAATTATCATATCAAATCTAGTAATTTATTTATATGGAATAAGATTTTCCCAGAAGATGGACGCCTTTTCTTGGTGTATTGCCAAAAAACGTAACCATCTACTTTTCTTGCATGTACAATTTTACAAGCATATGTTACAAGGAAGTTCTCGACCTCCTTAAAAGTCCTCATAATAAAAGTTCATTCAAAATAGACTCCAGGTTGTCATCAATTTGCATCAATGGTCAAATGCCACTGTTATGTGTGCTATGATTTTACATTGGATACAAATTTATGACTCGAGTCTACTTCTAACTTGGACAAGAAAGTTTACTTAGGCCAAAACCGCTAAGGATAAAAGGTCCCATAGAACAAGATTGTGTTTTTATGTCATTCATTATCCTCGTTAAAACAAAGTAAATATCGTCCAATAAAGTGAGAGCCTGATTGCATTTGATTATGCAGCTCCAAACTCCAAAGTTCCTAACCCAACAATTGTGTTGTGCCCAAAAAACACCAAAAAGGAATACCATCGATCAGCCGAGGACATGATGAAAATCCATGTCGCAAAAGCCCTTATTCCAGATAACTATGGATATAGCAATATGTTCTGTACCTCACAGCTAAAACTGAAATGTCTTTCATTGCTGTTCGTTTGGAGAAATTGGAAGCATCAATTGTTTTTCTTCTGTAATTACTGATAACATCCCCAACACTTGTTTGTGGCTCTCTCCTTGAATGAACACTCCTAACCATCAGTCAGTATCCTTGTTTTGTGATTCCAAACTCAACTGCAAGGGGACAGGGTAGACTTTCCTAATACCAATCCCCAAGACAGTAATGAAATCCATAGGCTCCGCCTCATGAGATGCAGATACCAGAACATCCTTATTACTAGAGCCACCCAATGCAGAGTCATATCAAGAAGGTTTTATGCAAAGGAACAACTCTATCGTCCCATATTGACAGAACAACAGTCAGGAAAGCGCATCAGAATTGTGAGAATATTAAGCTCCAAGAGCAAAAAGCATGATGATGATGATGCAGTTCATATTAACCCATCAAGAACTGACTCTATAGACGTGTGTGTGTGTACACATATTTGACCCACATGTTGACTAAACTAACATGACATAGGATCGCCACATAACCCACTCTCAGCAATTGTTCTGTCGAAAATTGGCCATAGTCAAAGCCAAAACACATTTTCCCATACTTAAATGAACAATTGATCGTAACCTATTTGAAACCTTAAAGTTTAATAGAATTGGGCCTTAATTTGACCAAGCAGTGGTTGATCTAGACATCCTTTCCTCTGCTATTCTCTTCTTTTCCTCAGCCTCTGCTACTTTCTTCTGCTCATCTTTATAGCCCGACTTCGCTTTTTCAGACTCAACAAGCAAGATCTCCCAGTCTAAGAGAAGTTTGTCCATCCTAGACTTAACTTCCACCATCTTTCTCTTGAGCTCTTCCTCTTGATTGACAAGGTCATCCATTAACTGCTTATACAAGATGTGAGTCTCCTGGCTCTTCTTTATAGCAGTGAACCTTTGATCCTTTTTTAGTTTATGCAGCTCAAACTCAGCATTGTCCTGCTCAAATGCCAAGAAGTCGGAAGTGAAATCATTGAAGTTGACCTGAAATGTCTCAGTTGCTGTCTGTTGCTCTGACGATAATCCAGTTCTAGCTGAACTTAATGTTGAGAGTGCCTCAGATAGCCTATCTTTCATATTCAATTTAAAGAGGTCTGAAAGGCATTCCTTTAACGACTGCTTAGCCTTCTCAACTTCTTCTAAGCTAGGAACTTCCGCTGTCAAAGCACCATCTTGGTGGCATGAAGTTGATCCGACACTAACGCCATTAGTCTCAGCAGTATTGACAAATTCCTCCAGACAAGAAAAGTAGGAGTCAAACTTGTCAGTTGGTCTAGCTGGCTGAATGTTCACCGGAGGAATAACTGCTAAGACGCAAACTTCAGCTTTAATCACCAAAGTGTCATTTGCTAGGTATCCCCCGGTACGATTGTGAAGCTCAGTCAATGGAATGAAAGTTGTGAAACCCCAGTCTTCTTCGTTGGCAGTGAAATCATGGTGCGTCTGCAAAATCCAGGAGACGGTGATGAATTGAAGAACTTCTTTACAAGCGTTATATGTGGAAGAAACATTGGAGACAATCAAAAACTAGAATGTCGTTTTGTACGTCAAGCAAAATATTAGCAACAGAAGAAGCAAACGCCTCTCCATGATCAGCTTAAGCAAGCAAATTCACACAAACGTGGATAAAACTGAAAAGGTGCAACATTTCTTTTTAAAAAACACCAGATGTAACTATCTTAAAACTGAAATTATGGCTTCTCTCCTTTTCTGGACCAACATTTGGACCATCCACCGGTCCTGTTGTTGGAGGTTATAGGTTTGACTTATATAGCTAAAATTCCTAAATCAGTAACTTCAGGATTGGTTATATTAACAATATATCCAACACCCGTTACTTAGTAACTTATATAGCTAAAATTCCTAAATTAATAACTTCAGGATTGGTGTACCCTCATGTGCTCACCCACCTTTAAAAGGTTTAATGATTGGCATTCAGAGAACATATTCTCCCTCTCAGCTCAACACCTCTCTTCTAAATCTTCTCACCTATTCTTTTCACGTCTAAACTCTTCTTCTTCTTCAAGTCATACGACCCATATCTCAAAATCTAGATCCATAATCAATCAGAGAGAAACCTATCATATACTCAGATTGAAAACAAGAGATTCCAAGAAAAATCAAATTAATTCAAGAAAAAACCTTTTCTAATAGAGCGAGCATTATCGATTTGATCGATCACACTCAAGCTGAACTCGGCGTTTCTGGTCCACCCATTCGGCAACGTCGCAGGATCAGGCACATCGAGGTACAGTGACAAATATTCCGTGTTATTCCCCTTGGGGTATACGAGAATTCTCCTGCTCAAAAAGAATTGGACCACGCAAGGATCACTTGGCAACACGATGATCAAGCGACCATCAAGAAACGACGGAAAAATAGAAAAAAAAATTTGACGTACCATTTACAACCAGAAACGGTGAATGCTTCGGAGCAGAGTTTCCGTGCATCCTGCTCACTAAAGTAGCTGATTTTCCACGTGAATTCTCCCCGATTAACATCATTTTGTGCATCCATTTTTTTTTTTATCTGGACTGCTACTTCTGCACGATCAACTTTCGCAAACCACACAAAGGTTTCTTCTTAGACGACACTCAAATTGCGAAGGAGGACGAGAAGGGGAGCTTCTTACATTACGGGAGTTGAAAATTTATGTGGTACCCCCCGGGAGTACTTGTGTCGAACGCTGTTGACTCTTGGACTTCAAGGTGAAGGAATGTCGCAAGTCTTAACCCTTCACTAGAAAAACTTCCCCGTGAAGTTAGAAGAAGAAAACCGACCAAACAAAAAGAAAAAGTTCGAAGCAGAAAGATCGGAAATGGTTTATTCAGGTTCAGAGGAAAAAGGCGTATCATTGGCACTTTTCATTGGCATGTGGAAAGCCAATGAGTTTTATTTGAGTGAAAAAATCTGCAACACTAATACGATTCCAAAAAATACCAAGATAAGATTAAAGTGAAAAAAACAATTGTGTACTATCTATATATTTTTAGAAAAAGTATAAAAAAATATCAATTCAATCATAAATATTTTAATTTAACTAATTTTGTTTTAGACATTTTCACACTAGTACCAAGTAAGTTCACTGGCCAATTTAAGTCGGAAGTTAATAATTTGTATACCAACTATCCTACGTGATACAATTAGTATCGATGTGAACATTTTGTTTGATTTTTAAAAGAAAATGTTTCGAATTTTTTATTTTTTTATTTTCTTTTTATTTTTTTCTTTACTTTCTCTTTTTTTTTTTTCCTTATTTTCTCTTCGACAATCACCAACTTCCGTGATGGCCAATAGAGGTAACTAACTATCGACAAGTGCCCTTGTTGGCCCCAAGTGAGGGTCGACGAGGGTTAGGCAAGGTGCCCCTTGCTAGCCTCGAGTAAGGGCTACGCGAGGGTCCTCTCCCCCTCATCGGCGGTTGGCAACCTCCAGCTGCCATCACAAAGGTTAGTAGCTAGTGAAGGGGAAAAAGGAAAAAAAAAAAAAAAAAAAAAAAAGGATGGAAAAGATGAGAAAAAAAGGAAATTAAAATATAATAAAAATTAAAAAATATATCAACATTAACACTAGCCGTTCCACGTAAGATTACCCATGTTCATGTTAGCAAATTCCTACCTAAAATGGCAAGACCGACTAAATTGGTATCAATATGAAAAAGTTTAGAACTAAACTAATTCAATGGAAAATTTAAGGGTTGAATTGGTATTAAATCAATAAGTTTAGGACTTTTTTTTAAGTACTTTCCCTAATTTTTTGTATGTCTCATAATGATGCAGTTTATGAATAGGTTTTATTAGAATATCATCTAAGTAACAAGATAATCAATTAAGGATATGCATAATCTTAGGAGATATGGAGAATATCCAAGATATATGCATGATGACAAGAGATATAGAAATCAATGGAGCTAATCTAATTATGTCAATCTAATTACCTGTAATATCTTATTATATCTTACGAAATTAGTGGGTATGGATTGAGAGTAATTGTGCACACGTAAATTTCGAGTCAAACTCGAGACACAATCAATAAGTGTCATGTTCATTTCCAACCCATCAAACATGCAATTGATCTGTATAACCCATTTAAATTAATGAGTTGGTGGCTATGTGGCTCATTTGAACATGATTAACTAAAAGATTATTCATTCATGCTCTTCACTATTAAGATTTTAAAATGATGAATTCCTTTGGCTATTTCCATGTTTTTTAATGTGATCTAACGATAATGGATTAGTGCAATTCATAAATAGGTTTTGTGAAAATTGAGGATATTTAGTGTCATGTTGATGGGTTGATTTCATTTGAGTGAGTTAATTTTATGTCATGGTAGGTATTAAATGCAATGATTGCCAGTGCATTATCAATGAAACACATATAGGCGCATTAGTTGGTGTTTACTGGCTGATATGCTTCTATGGGTGAGTGGTTCCAAGTTCCGCCTAAAACCCAAAACCTACCATCGGGTACAAGTTTCTTATTTTTTAGAACCTAGAACCTACCGTGCTACAGGTTCTAGGGTCGGTTCCAAGTTCGAATAAGTTCTTTTTTTCATCTTTAGTTAAGTAACATGAAATTAAACACAACAATAACAATGAATAAGAATTTTATTATCGATTGCTTGAGAATGAGTATCTATATGCACTTGTCGAATAGTATTAAAGAAATTTTGTGATTTTAATGCACTTGTTACTCTTGTATTATATAAAATCATTATTTTAAAAGAATCAATTGGAATTTCCACTAGTCTGATAGACTACAAAAATAAAATTCTCAATCATAAAATGAAAGTTTAGACTAGTTATTTCGGATTATACACTTATCATCAAACACCATGGAATACATCAGAATCGCATGAAGATATAGATTAAGAAAAACATAAAAAAAACTTGTACTAGGTTCTAGGTTTCGGATTACAAGTTACAGGTTCCAAGTTCCACCAATCGAAAACCTAGAACCTACCCTCGGATACAAATTCTCCAAATTTTGGAACCTAGAACCTACCCTGCATACCTTAGAACCTAGTGATGCAACTAGTATTAACATCTAGAGGTGGGGTGAATATGTGTAGAAGAACTTTATGCGCAAGCAATATCAATATTTTGCAATCTATAAACAGAAATTAAATAGAGAAAATAGAGAATATTGCAAACACAATTATAGTGGTTTAGCTTTAGACAAGCCTACGTCCACTCTCCAGGCGATCGGCCAATAGGTTGGATTTCACTATGTGATCAAAGATTATTACACACTCTTGAGTGTTAACACTTGGTGATGATATGTCTCACAAGGTCACTCTTCTTGGTAATACACTAAGATCACTCAATTTCGCACTTTAGACAACTAATGAAGAACATAATCGAGCTTTGGAATATGTTAGTCCTCTCTGTCTCCTAGGTTTCATCCTCTCCTTATATACTCTCCAAGCCATTCTCGACCGTTGGCTCTTTCCTTGAGAGTTTAGTCTTCCCTTTCTTGGACAGACTTTATAAGGTAAGTCTTTTTGACCGTTTGAAGGTAGATCAGATCCCCTTAGATTCTGTTCACCCATACAATCAGAATCCGGGCTTCCATAAGTGTTTCATTTTTCTTTGGAAGTTGTCCATTGATTGATCCTGCTAATCAGTTTGACACAACAGAATTAATATAAACAAAGTAAGTGAAATACTTGACTGTTGGTGATTTGGTCCTATAGTTTCATTCTGAGTCTAATAGACTAATGTTCTGACTCTGCTTAAGTTCTTCGTCTGGCACGGTCAAACTTAGAAACTGCGTCTATTCGGGTCTTCCATCTAGTACGGATAAACTTAGAGACACTTTATGATTTTCCTTCTGCCTCAAGCAAACTCAAAAGCATATGTCATCCTGTGGCTTTTCCTTCTTAAAAAATGTATAATTTCTTGCATAAAATGATTTGTTAAAATCAAAACTAGAAGTTTTCTCAACAATCTTCCCATTTTTTATGGTAACAAAATTTTTTATACAGATGGCTTATTGTTCCTGCAAAACATGATTAATATAATGATATTCATATCAAAATATCAAACCAGTCAAATAATATCAAATGAGATCCATTCATGCACACAATTCCTGCATCCATATTCAAAATAACAACATAACCAACTAGCCAAAACAGTAACAGATCAACCACGTATCTGTAATAACTAACAGTAACATATCAATTAGCATGTATCTGCAATAACTCTCCCCTTTTTTGTCATAGTCAAAAAGTTAATATCTTGAAAGGGTAAGCAAAGTCTAACAAAGATCCAGCAAACAAAGAATTTAAACAAAATAGACCAAAAGACTGTGGGATTAGGAAGATTTGGAAGATGGCTTTTTAGGGGTTCGGACAAAGGTGAAATCCTCCATATCTGTGGCAGGCTCTTCAATCTTGGTGAGACACTGATGAATGGAGTCCTCCATTTGTGCCAAATGCTGTTGAGTGTTCTTCTCTAGAGTCTCCAGCCTTTTGTTGAAAGAGGTTTCCATAGCAACTTGCTGATCTCTGATTTGCATAAGCATATCAAGTATTTTCTGAGAATCAGAACAATCAGATTGAGTTGTAGGAGTTTGTGTTTCAGCACTGTGAGATAGATGCTCCCCCTAAATTGATGCTTCAGTCTGACTTTGTTGCCCTTGTTGATGCCTGTCCTCTGCCTTGTTATCTTCTTTAGCCTCAAGAATAGAACCCTCATCCATTCCATTTCCTTCTTCCTATCTTTCTTCTTCTTCCTCTGGATCTTCTTCGTCCTCATGCTCTTCTTCTAGTTCAAACTCAACATTCTCAACAGGTTGAGGTTCTGCACTAAGAATGTTTTCTTCTGTTGCTGCTAGTGGAGGCATTTCTGCTTCTGGTTCTGTCATTCTGTGTTCGGTCTGACTCAAATTTGCTAGAATCTCATAAACACTTTCCTCATCATCATCTTCATTTTGCAGTAGCATTGTCTCCTTCTCTTAGAACTTGGTCTAGCAGCAGCCACTTCCTCTTAGCAGTGGTTGATGCCTTAGCCAGTTCCTTCTCATTTCTTCTCCATGTCTCCACAACGTCCTTTAGCCTCACTTTGGTGATCATCTTGAGATCAATAGCCATAGTTGGAATTTTTTTAGTGCAAAATCTCTTGGGCAGATCGATATGGAGATGTTCAAAGATTATGGTCACCAAAGCTCCATAAGACAGTTGCCCTTTATCCTTCGAAACTGTTCTATACATGTGTAGAAGAACAGAATGAGGGAGTGAGAACAGAACTCCATTTTCAATTGCCCACATCAGTTTTGCTTCAAATCTGGCCACATTACTCTTTGATGATGCTTTAGGACAAATGCAGCTAATGATGATTTTATGCAGAATTATTCTTGTTGAAGTCAAAAAGGGATAGTGATATTAGCCCTGAGAGAGTTTGTAAGATATCTACAAACGGTTTCATAGCTAACTTCAATGGGCTTGAAATGATCCCTCTCAACTTTCATGATATTAGCCAAGATGTCTGCATTAACTTCATGTCGCGACCTCCTTTTTCGCGTCCGGAGGCTAATGGCTGAACTGAATGCTTTTCATCGTGCTTTTGCGCCTTCCCCTGCCCACCAATTCACGACTTAAGGTTAGGGTTTTTAACCAATTCAATTTCATTTAAAAATGAGTCGCCACTAATCGGTTTGGGGTGGGTCGATTAAACCCAAGTAAAATATTGAGAGAAATATTTTACCCCGCTGCAAACTGCAGAAAACTAGAATCGGGGGACTGATTACACTAGTTAATCACTAATGCCCTTCCTGTCATTAATCTTTGTTTAAACCCTCAAGTTTGGTATTTTTGAATTTTTCAAGGATTTTTCCATGCCTTGTTGAAACAAACATTTTTTTTTCGCTTTTTTCTGATTTTTTGGAAAACATAAAATATTTCTGGATTTTCTTGGCTTTTTTGGAAAATATAAATATTTCAGAATTTTCTGGTTTTTTTTTAGAAAATATAAAATATTTTTGGGTTTTTATGATTTTTTTGGAAATTATAAACCGTTTTTCGGATTTTTCTGGAAAATTAAAAAAATACTTTTTTGATTAAAATAATAATATATTATTATATTTAAAAAAACCAGACCCGGGTCGGGTCATCTGGTCTGACCCGGGTCCGATTCGGCCCGGCCCGAGGCCCGAGCTCGCCAGAGTCTCCAGCCTCTCGGTTAGGTCGGATCCAGCTTGCGGGCCCACTTCGTCCGGCCCAAAGGAGAAACCTGCAAACAAAAAGGAAAGACAAGCCCACATGTTAAACAAACTGAGTCTGGCCCACTATTTCCATCTAAACCCAGCCCAAAGACCAAACCCTAAGGACCCAATCGGATCCTTGCCCCCGACCCGGCCGACCCGGCTCGCGTCTCTGCCCCTCGCGGCTGCTCTCCTTCTCTCCGCGGCACATTGGGAACGGTTGGGACGGGCGGCGTGGTCGCGGCGAGCAGCGTCGACGGTGATGGGGGTGGCCGACCGCGTCTCGTTCTGGTCACGGCGAGTGGCGGCGACCGCCGTGAGACCAGCGGAAGGGACGACGACCCCGCCGCGGTGGCAACGGGAGCGACCTGCTGGCAGAAGAGACAGCGACGGCTTTGGGCACGGTCGTCGGCGGAGCAGCGTGAGCAGGCGGCGTCGGGGATGCGTCGGGCCTGGCAACACGCGTCGTCCGACTGACGCCGAGGTTCGGCTCCGCAGCTCTCTCTTTCTCTGGTCACTCGACTCTCCCACGGATCTCTCTTTCTCGGTTTTTTTTTTTTGTATGCAGATCTGTCTCCCTCAGATCCGGTCACTTGGCTGGCGGTCGCTCGGGATTCTGCCCTCCCTAGATGTCCCTCCCGGGAAGTCAGAACGCCGATGCCTCGCTGCCCCCGGTTTCTCCCTCTCTCCCAGATCTGTTTCGGATCGGCGGTCGCTCAGAAATTTGGCCTCCTGGATGTCTCTCCAAGGGAAACCTTCCGAGCTCCCGCTTCTCCTCCAGATCTCTCTTTCTCGCTCTGTTTCGCTGCCTTCTTTCTCCTTCGCTCGACCCCCTATTTATAGGCAAGGAGTCCGGTCGACGGAGGTGCTCCGACCGCTGGTCTTCGACGCGTCGACCGGCTCCTCCTCGGCCGAACCGGCGTCCTCAGCTGCCCGCGTGCCGCACCACTCGCTTTGCATTGAAGACGAGTCCCATCCATCCAGGTCTCCCGCCGGTCTTCGCGCTGCTCCACTTGACAACAATAATGGCGCGTGCGAGGAGTCCTCATCGTCGCCGATCTGTCCCTTTCTCTCTGTGTTGTGCTCTGCTCTCCTGCTTCTCGCGTGCAGGGAAGAAGAAGAAGGGAGGAAGAAGAAGAAGATGGAGAGGGCTGGGCCGGGCCGCGCAAGAAAATGAAAGGAGCTGGGCCTTAGGCTGGTGAGGATAAGAAGAAACGAAGAAGAATGGGGCTGGGCGCGAAAGCCCAGCCCCTCCATGGGCCTCTCTTTTTCTTTTTCTTTTTTTAATACTAATAATAATAATAATCCGAAAAATAGTGTAAAATAAAGGGAAAATAAAACCTATTAGACGTGCACAATATTAATACCTAAGTGCTACGAAAAATCATTTTGGCTAGGGCCAATTATGCCCTAATTTTCTATGCAGATTAAATATAAATATTTAGTCAAAATTTAGGTGTCAACACTTCATAGAACCTGTCATTCACACTAAATTGCAATTTGTTCGGAGACAAGAATGACAAATTGGAGTAGAAGTAGGCTGTTAGTTTTGGATAAACAGTAGTAGAATCAATGCAGAATCGATCCATCTGCAACCTTTCAAAGCAACCCCTTAGATTTATATCAACTGTATCTAGAAAGTCAAAATCCACAATCCTGTGGTTCATTACTCCTCGATCAAGAAGTGTGTTAGAATACGCCATATGCTCTTTAGAACGGAAAATTTTCCCTATTGTGTTCCGAGCTATTGCAGCAACTCCCATTTTCACTTCAAAGTTCCTATACAATCGTTCATCATCTTCCTTTTCTCCCTAGAAACTATTTGCGCTCCTACTACCTTCACTAGCTTGTTCTCTTCATCTAGACAGAGGTTTTGTAACTGAGTTAGCTTGAACTAGACGCATTACATTTGAATACCCTTGCGACCTCAGGTATGTTAGTTTAGCACCTTCAGTCGCTTGTCTACTTACTAGAATTTGATACATTCGCATGACCCTATGGGGTTCTTAAGGTTTAAGTAGAGTTAACCCAGACGTACCTCTTCTGGAGACATTCCTCTACACAGATTCAGTTGGGGATTTCTTGGAGATTCCACATTTTCATCTACGTTCCTTTGAACTGATGCAGTTGGAGAATGTCTTTGGGATTCTTCAGAAGCCTGCGTCAGATCGAAGTGCATCTGTCCTTCTTCCACATTCCTTGGTCCTCTGCTAGCAATCCAATTTGATCTTCTTTGAGGAGATGGAGACATAGACCTTGATCTGGACATGGAGGATCTCGAGGCCATGTTTGGAGAGGATTTTGGTCGGTTTTGAGAAAAAGATTTGTTATTTAGGGTTTCTGAAAGGGGTTACTGAAGAGGTTCGTGAAGGACTCAATTTTGGGGGTTTATAATTCCTTCTAAAGAGAGGCAAATGAAAGGTCGCAACTTTTTGAAAAAATAGTAACTAAAAATGGCCGTTATTCAAAAATATTAAACTTGATAAAAACGAATGCAAACAATATGGGCATTCACCATAAATTATGCACATCAAGTATCTACTAATATTAACTTATCAAGTTCAATCATATAAGGAAATAACGTACGCGCCAAAAATTAAATTTCCAAAAATACCATCAAGTCCTTCTAAGTGCGTCCTAGAAGATTGGTCCGTTTAGAAGGTTGCTTCTTTCAGACGAATGTTTCTTCCAGATGATGCCCTGTCTTCACAGACTTTATGCAAAGGGGTTAATAATATTTAATCTGCTGCAAATTGAATCAAATATACCTTTGTCCAGCGGCTTTGTGAAGATATCTATCAATTGATTCTTTGAATCAATAAATTGCACAAATTATCACCATTTTGCACGTGATCTCTAATGAAATGATGCTTGATTTCAATGTGCTTTGCTCTTGAATGTAGGATCAAGTTCTTGATAAGATTTATAGCACTTGTATTGTCACATATTATCTCAGTACAAGTCTCTTCCTTTCTATAGTCCCTCAGTTGCTGACTCATCCATAGAATCTGTGAACAACATTCCAAGAGCAACGTTTTCTGCTTCTGCTATAGATAGAGCCACGGTGTTCTGATTTTTAGAGAACTATGAGACTAGCATCTGTCCTAGTAGCTGACATGTTCCAAATGTGTTTTTCCTATCCACTTTACATCCTGCTAAGTTAGCATTTGAATATCCAAGAAGAGTAAAGTCTGTTTCTTTGGGATACCACAAACCTAATTGTGGATAAGTAGCAATGTACTTTATTATTCGCTTAACTGCAAGAGATGTGATTCTTTAGGGTCCACTTGGAATCGAGCACATAAGCACACACTGTATAGAATATCTGGTTTAGATACAGTAAGATAAAGAAGAGAACCAATCATGCTTCTGTAGGTCTTCTGATCAACTTTCTTCCCCATTTCATCCTTGATCTAGTTTGACGGAGGTTGACATTGGAGTTTCTGTTTTCTTGCAATTCTCCATTCCAAACTTCTTGATCAAGTCTTTGGCATACTTTTTTTTTTATGGATGAAAGTGCCATATTTGGACTGTTTGACTTGAAGTTCTAGGAAGAATGTAAATTCTCCCATCATGCTCATTTCAAATTCCTCCTACATAGACTTTGAAAAATTCTTGCACAAACGTTCATTAGAAGATCCAAAAATAATATCATCTACATAGATTTATACAAGTAAAATATCCTTACCTACCTTCTTGATAAAAAGAGTTGTGTCTACCATACCTTTCTTGAAGTCGTTGTCTAATAGAAACTTACTCAGTCGTTCATACCAGGCTCGAGGAGCTTGTTTCAAACCATACAATACCTTTTTCAATCTGTATACGTGATCTGGCTTTTGTGGTTCCTTGAAACCAAGAGGCTATTCTATATAGACTTCTTCTTTGATAAAACCATTCAAGAAGGTGCTCTTCACATCCATCTGGAATAGCTTGAAATTTTGATAGCAAGCATAAGTAAGCAACAGTCTGATTGCTTCCACTTATGCAACAGTCTAATTGCTTCCAGTCTTGCTACAGGTGCATAGGTTTCATCATAATCCATTCCCTCTGATTGTGAGTAACCTTTGACTACAAGCCTTGCCTTGTTTCTAGTCACCTTACCTTGTTCATCCACTTTGTTTCTAAAGACCCATTTGGTGCCTATGATTGTTCTTCCCTTGGGTTTGGGAACCAATTCCCACAAATCATTCCTTTTGAACTGCTGGAGTTCTTTTTGCATTACTTCTATCCAGCTTTCATTTTCAAGGGCTTCGTTTATTCCTTTGGGTTCAATCTCGGAGATGAGTGCCACAATACTTGTCTCCTTTTTGTTCTTCGATCTAGTTCGAATTCCTTCATTGATATTTCCAATGACTAGCTCTTGAGGATAACTGGATTTATGCTTCCAGTTTCTGTTGTTAACTTCGTTGTCATCAGAATCTTTTGGTGATTCAATAGTATCTAGCTGAATGTTTCTCTATTCTTGAGTTTCCTCTGTAACTATTTTCTGAGAAAAGTCAGCTTCTTTGTTGAGAGTTGATTTCTCAGGAGCAACAATTAGTTCTAAATCTTCAATATTAGTTCTACTTTGGTTGGAAACATCTTGCTCCGGAAACTTCACATTCATGGATTCCTCCACAGTTTGAGTGTTCTTGTTGAACACTCTGTATGCTTTACTAGTGTCTGAATATCCCAGAAAAATACCATCATCTTACCTTTCTTCGAATTTGCTTGGATGAATGTTAGCATTTTTAAGAATAAAGCATTGACAACAAAAAACATGAAAATAAGAAACAATTGGTTTTCTTCCTTTGAAAATTTCATAGGGAGTTTTCTCAAAAATTGGTCTTAGAAAGACTCTGTTAATGATATGGCATGAAGTAGAAACAGCTTCTGCCTAGAAACGAGTTGCTACTTTGCTTTCAATAAGCAGAGTTTTGGCCATCTCTTGCAAGGACCTATTCTTCCTTTCTACAACTTCATTTTGTTCTGGAGTGTAGGGAGAGGAGAACGTATGCTAAATACCATTTTGTCACAAAAATTTGCAAAGTCTTGATTTTCAAATTCTCCACCATGATCTGTTTTAATGCTAGAAATAGAGTAACATTTCTCATTTTGAACTCTTTTTGCAAATATTGAGAAATAAGAGAAAGTTTTTCCTTTATTATCCAAAAAGAATACCCATGTAAACCGAGAATAATCATCTACTATTATGAGGCAGTATTTCTTACCTCCAATGCTCTGAATTCTAGTTGGTCCAAATAGATCCATATGAAGAAGCTACAATACACGATTAGTAGAAACCTATTTCACAAATTCAAAAGAGCTTCTTACTTGTTTTCCCAGTGTGCATACGAAGTAAAGTTTTGTCTTCTTGTAGCTTAATGAAGGCAGTCCACGAACAAGCTTTTTGCTGAGCAATTTTGAAATATGCTTCATACGGACATGTCTAAGTTTGTGATGCCAGAGATTTGCTTAATCTTGAATTGAAATAAGACATTTAACAGTATCTTCATTTATATCCAAGAGATAGATGTTCCCATGCCTTCGTCCAGTGAATGATTGAGAAGAATCGTTGCTAGTTCCAGAACATAAGTTCTCTTTGAAATCAATTCTAAAACCAGCCTCACATAACTGGCTAATGCTTAGAAGATTGTAGTTCAATCCCTTAACCAGAGAAACATTGTTGATGATTAGACTTTCAATCTTGACGGTTCCTAATCCAATAATGTTTCCCTTACTGTTTCCTCCAAAAGAAACTATTCCTCATTTAACTTTTTCTAAGCCAATGAACATTCTTGAATCTCCAGTCATGTGTCTCAAGCATCCACTGTCCAAGTACCATTTCTTCTTGCTTCTGAAACTTACCTGCAATCAACACACATACTCATTTTTTCTTTGGTACCCAGATTTTCTTGGGTCCATTGGGATTAGTAGTATATGGTTTGTCTATCAATTTCTTCTTAATAGGTCTCCAGACTTTAGAACATTTGTTTTCAAAATGTTCTCTTTCTTCACAATTAGAGCATTTGAGATTGTCTCACCAACAAGTCTTACAAAATTCTTTTTGAAATGATTTTTGTAGGCTTGTTGAGGAGGTCTTTGTCTAATTCTCTCTTTGACCTTAGGAAAATCAATTAATGAATCATTTTCCTTGTAACACCCAAGTCCTGACTTATTATAGTAAGGAATCTAGATGGAAAGTATATAGTGTAAGGTTTTCAATCATTTAGAAAATTTTGTAGTAACATTTAAAACTTCCTTTTTGAGAGATTCATTCTCATTTTGCAAAGACTCGATTTTCCTTTGTTTTTGAAAATTCCTTTTTGAGATCATCAAATTTTCCTTTCAAAGAATGAACCTGTTGACTCAACTTCTTATTTTCCTTTTTTAAACCGGAGATCCTTTTCAAAGTGGATTTTAAATTAGAACACAACTCATTTATATAATCTGAAACTTCTGTAGGAATATCAAAATGACTAACGTCAATCTCTTTGGCTGAGTCTAAATCTGATTCTGAGTCTATTTCAGAGTCTAAGTCAGAATGTGCCATAAGACAAATGTTGCCATATTCGTCTTCACTGTCTTCAACTTCAGTGTCACTCCATGTTTTAGTTTTTAGGGCCTTCTTGTATTTTTCATATTTCCCTTTGTTCTTCTTGAGCTTGGGACAATTTGGTTTTATGTGACCCTTCTTTTTGCATTTGAAACAAACAACATATTTGACATATTCTTCCTCATCCTCTATCATTCGTTGTCCAGACTGTCTGTTTTGCTTTTTGCTGTAGAACTTTCTGCCTTTCTTGTTTAACTTATTTACCTTTGTAATCAGCAGTGCAAGTTCTTCATCATCTAGCTCATCCTCAGAATATGTATCATCAGAATCAATATTAGACTTGAGAGCAATATATTTTTTACCTCTAGACTCCACTTCCTCGTTTATTTGTTCTGCTTCATAGGATTGTAGGGTACCAACAAGCTCATCAACTGTTAGAGGAGAAAATTCGCAGAGTTGCTCATATGGAGGTCTTCACATTATTCCACTCTTTTGATAATCCTCTTAACAGCTTGTTGACTTTCATTGGTCCAGGAACATGTTGTCCTTGATATGCAAGTCCATTCACAATTTCTATAAATCAACTGAACATGTCTCCTATGGACTCCCCCTGTTTCATCTTGAAGGATTCATATTGACTAAGTAAAATATTTACTTTGGTCTCTTTAACACGATTAGTCCCTTTGTAGGTGACGTGTAGCATATCCCATACTTCCTTTGCTGTATCACAAAAAGGATATTCGATTATATTCATTAGGAGATAAAGCACAATAAAGGGAATAAATAGCCTTAGCATCTAGAGTTTGTTTCTTTGTCAATTCTTATGATGAGATGGTAGCTGATGTTTCTATTGCTTTTCCATCATCTTTCTTTGTGGTTTTTCCTACTTCAACGTTGGGATCAACTCCCCTTTCAACCACATCACATTCCGGTGGATCCTTTGATATGAGGAAGGCCTTCATCTTGTTCTTCCATATATTGTACTATTTACCATCAAAGTATAGTGGTCGAGTATTGCTCTATCAGACCCGGTGCAAGAATACTAGCCATAGAGAATCTTTAACTCTGAAGTAATAAACACTTCAAAACACTGAGCACAGGGCTCTGATACCAATTGATGCAACTAGTATTAACACCTAGAGATGAGGTGAATAGGTGTAGAAGAATTTTATGCACAAGCACTATCAATCTTTTGCAATCTACAAACAGAAATTAACTAAAGAGAGTAGAGAAGATTGCAAACATAATTATAGTGGTTCGACTTTAGACAAGCCTACGTCCACTCTCCAAGCGATCGGCCAATAGGCTGGATTTTATTATGTGATCAAAGATGATTACACACTCTTAAGTGTTAACACTTGGTGATGATATGTCTCACAAAGTCACTCTTCTTAATAATACACTAGGATCACTCAATTTCGCACTTTCGACAACTAATGAAGAATAGAATCGTGCTTTGGAATATGTTAATCCTCTTTGTCTCCTTGGTCTCATCCTCTCCTTATATACTCTCCAAGCCATACTTGACCGTTGGCTCTTTCCTTAAGAGTTTAGTCTTTCCTTTCTTGGACAGACTTTATAAGATAAGTCTTTTTGACCATTTGAAGATAGATTAGATCCCCTTGGATTCTATTCACCCATACAATCAGAATCCGAGCTTCCATAATTGTTATATTCTTCTTTGGAAATTGTCCATTGATTGATCTTGCCAATCAGTTTGACACAACAGAATCAATATAAACAAAGTAAGTAAAATACTTGACCGTTGGTGATCTGGTCATGTAATTTCATTCTAAGTCTAATAGACTAATGTTCTAAGTCTGCTTAAGTTCTCCGTTTGGCACGGTCAGACTCAGAAACTGCATCTATTCGGGTCTTCCATTTGGTACGGACAGACTCAGAGACACCTTATGCTTTTCCTTCTGCCTCAAGTAGACTCAAAAGCATAAGTCACCCTATGGCTTTTCCTTCTTAAAAAATGTATAATTTCTTGCATAAAATGATTTGTTAACATCAAAATTATGAATTTTCTCAACACCTAGAACCTACAGGTTCCCACCAGTGCGGTTCTCAGGTTCCAGGTTCTACCCTGAAACCATGCTCACCCCTCCATGCTTCAACATTAGGCCATTCTGGCGTGGGGACACTTATCAAAGGGCCAAGCAATTGTTGCATTGGCTAGGGATGAAACATGATGCGGTGGAATAATTTAAAGCCTGCCATTTGTGCCAAAGGAATAAAGGAGTACAATCTCCAAGCCCTGAACTGTTGCAACCTTGCTGCTCAGGATTGGACTAATGTCACCAAGGATTTCATTGAAGCCTTGCCTAAATGTAATGGGAAAGATACAGTGTTTGTGGTGGTGGATCGACCCGCTGACTATGCCTTGTCTCGTCCTTTCGCAACAATAGAAGTAGCCAAGTTGTTCCTCAGCATCGGTGATAAGTTGCGAGGGCTACCCCTATGAATTTTAAGTGGTAGAGAAGATATCGTTCAGTATAGTTCGAGCTATGGCAAGAAACCATATAAACCCGCTGACGGGAATATAGCTACATCTATTGACAGCATATAAACCCTCGTCGGATGGGCAAATCGCGAGACTCAATCACTAAATGGAGACTTACTTGAGTTGTATGCGATTTGCTCAACCAAACAGATGGGCTTAATGGTTATACTTGGCTGAATGGTGGTACAAAACCACCTTTTGCACTAGCATCCAGACAACTTTATTTCGACGTGTGTATGGTTTTTAGAAACTCTTGGGCTTGACATTCATGTGTTGTCACCTGTTGAAACGGTAAGTCAGCTACCACAAGATCGACAACAGACCCTCAGAGTTGAATGGAGGAGTATGCAGATAAGAAAAGGGTGGAGAGGTGCTTTGAAGAAGAGGACACGGTAAAATTAAAGCTCCAACCTTACAAGGCGAGATCCCTTGCTCCTGCACAATCTCACAAGCTGATTCCGAAGTAGTGATGGGAGAAAAGTGGGAAAGGCTGCTTCGCCGGCTGGCTTTGCCAGCAACGGGTCAAATTCATCATCTTTATCATATGTCTCATTGTAGGTAAGGAAGGGAGTGGTCCAGCCTCATCCCTGACAGACGCACAAGGCCGTCCTCAAATTTTTCCTATGAATTTATAAGAAGGAAAACCAAGCTGGTGTTCAGCTGCTTATCCAATGGTCGGACACATGAGAGGATTACGATAACAATGATCAACAATTTCAAGGGGATGCGAGTTGAAATAGACTCAACGGTTGGAAAGACGGGCTGGCGGGCTCCGTTGGAGACATGTTTATATCTAAAGGAGACATTTGGGCCTCAAGTGCTTGCGATGGATTGAGGAGGCCGTTTGCATGACAATTGCTGCATTCTCTGTTTACATTGTATTTTCCTTTATTTACTATTTATTGCAAATTTTCAGTAGGCGACCATATATTTCTTAGATATTTATTATAGAAAACAAGCCAGGAAAATGAAATAACGCTCTTGATTACTCAACTTCCTCTCTTCTCCTCTTCTCTAAATATCTCTCTCCGCCCTCCTTGCTCTTCATCTCTTAAGTCCTCACATAGTTCCAGTGCTGGTGGGGTTTTGTCAATAAACTTTTCCTGACGAATAATCTGTTGGGGTCAGTAATACAAACTTAAAAACGTTTTAAAAAATATATTTGTACGGACAACTAAATCAGCGTAATCTTATATTTTGTTCCAATAGTAATTCTAAGAACGGTAGACTTTGACGACCGTCATATAAATCATCTTATAATGACGAGACACACGTGCGTTGCTTAAAAAACCATTGCTAAACAGTAAGTTAATTATAATGCTACGTAGTGATGCTTTAGTGTTCTCTCCTCGTTTCAATGGAACCGAAGGAGGATAAACCGGTCTTTTGGGCTACCTTAGTATAAGTTGTATGATGATCTCTAATGTTATTTACACTTCCTTAATTTACTCTATAGAAACTGATGAAAGAATTTCAAATTCACGTTTTTTTTTCTCTTTTTCTGCATACCATTTTTCTTGGGATCCCTTTCTTTCTCTTGGATTGTATATTTCTGCAAAGCATTTTCTTTTCCGCTCAAAGTTTTTTCGAGACAAAATCTTCCTTTTTTAGCTTTATTTTAAACAAGGTGTTAATATGTTAGTTTGGGGAGAATGACATCAGAAGTGCCAAAAGTTGTGTACGCCACTCACTTTACTGCCAAAATTTTTCGCTTTTACTTCAATGCTAAATTGGAGACAAAACGGTAACTTAATTACCTCTAGTGAGAAAATTCTAGTCAAACTCATTACGTGGCCTTTATAATTAAAATGTTAATATGACCCAGCTTTTTTTTATAAATAATCCAGTCCACATGGACATCCAAAATGACGTCACACAATGACCACTTTTTTAATTCAAATTGACACTGAAGCAATCATTTTTTAACAATGATTAGCACTGAAATGATAATTTTTTTAATAACGACTGACACTGGAGTAATCACTTTTAATAATAATTGACATTGAAATGATCCATATTTACAATTTTTGGCTCACAAATAATCACTCATTAACTTATCTACGCGATATCATTTAGGAGTTACACACTAACAAGGCACACTAGTGAGCTATGTAGGATGTGAAATTAATAAAACATGGTCACATTAGATTTCCAATAATTTGGATCAGAATTGTCACTTAAGTAATTTTTTTTAAAAAAAGTGACACTTAAATGATTAAAAAAATTAGCACTAAAATAAGTATCATACGTGATTTTTGACACTTTATGTCATTCTCCCTAATTATTAGAAAATCAGGAAAAGTGGGCGCACTTGGTCTTGGGTGCGTGCGTGGGTGGGTGCTCGACACACGAGATATCAAGTGCATGTTCTCCTCGAATTTACATGCTTTTTAGAAAACGAAGTGAACGCACTGTCAATCATTTTTTTTATTCAGTATACGTCTGATGTCTATTACATAGGCAATGGTGCCATGGAAAAGTTGTTTGAGATAGTTATATAAATGGTCCATAAACTTTAATTTAATATGTAATATCGCTCCTAAAATTTTAATTTATTCAATTTAAATTTGTTATAAATGTTCAATCTAGTCATTATATTATATGAAAACATCCAATATTATATTTTTATTAATTCAAGTTCAATGACAACATTAAATATTTTCATATATTTAAGGAAGATTCCTACGTCCTTCGCAGTTGGGATTTGAACCCCTGTGACTTCGCTTCTTTGGACTTGACAAAAACTAATTAGATTTATTTAGAGTAATCGCAAAATTGACATATTATGCAAATTAAATCCTACCTTTCATCCATATACTTTTCACACTTTATGTTGGTAAGAAATAGGATTGGCAAGAATGGAATCAGATTTTGAGGTATGAACACATTGTCTTTAATTTAAAAAAATTTGCCCAACAATGTTGCTAAAAATTACTAGCAAAATTTATTTATGATACAATAAAGTCTCAAACATTGCCTCAAGAACTCTCGAAAGGGAAACAATTGAAAATAATGACTGTATATTTTTTAGAAAGGAAAATCAATAAGTAAAATATTGAGAGGGAAACGACAAATTTATAACAGTATCTTAGAATAGATACACCGTTTCCTTTGAAACATCACCGTTTTTATAGAGGATCCCCTTTTTTCAAAGCAAACATACTATTTCAAAAGACAAACTATAAATTCGGATTAAAAAAGTTAACCTTTTTTATTTTTAATATTTTTATACCGAATTTTATAAATTCTGAAAAGATACAACATTTCAAAAGTTGTGAGACACCTACTAACCATTAGACAGAAATTATAAATTCAAAAAAAATAAAAATTAGAAAATAATTGCCATTGACTAGTGCAAATTCTCGTCCATGAGCACTCATATACAAGTCACCTTTTTGTTAGTTTTACAAACAAACTATGAACAATCCCTGACCTTGTTAGTAAAACAAAATTACAAAATAAAATTTTTGAAACACAACCAAAATTTCCATGAGATTAATATACATACATAAAGGTACCTTTCGAGTTAACCATTTATTTAGTGCTAGTATAACAAAACTCTATAAAATTACAAGTAGTTCTAACTTTAAAATGGCTACTTTAATAATAGAATTGAATATACCACACATATAATAACCTTTTGCTTTAACAAGAAGTTCCATAATATACTTAGTACTATTATAATATTGTGCTTGTTCCTATTTCATGAGCTCTTTAGAAAGTAATCATAACTTTTTAAAAAAATTACGCTTCCTCTAATCTCATATGGTTAAAGCATATACAATGTGTTTCCGTTACTAATAAACACATTACTAATTTATATTAAACTTCATTAAAAATATAACTCAACTTATAAATTATAACAAACGATAGAGATTTCTCATGCTTGGGCTAATATCAGCATCAAACAATCTATTTTTACAATTTTATTTTTACCCATTAAACCTTATAACTATTAATATGCTAATATTTGATTGGATTAAGATTATTGGTATTTTAGTCAAAGGTTTCAACACTATTTCTTTTAAGTTCATTTTTAGCACATCTCTTGGTAGAGACATTGTAAAGGGATCAGCCATTCTTGCTTGATTTCACATGAACAATTGTTATGGTATTATCCTGAATCAATTATCTCACATACACATGTCTTAGACTGATATGTCTATGCTACTATAAGCTGTTGAAATAAATAGAAATAGGAAGCATAGGATTAGACCATAATTTGATATTCAACAGCAAATTTATAAATCATTCAACCTCTTTTGCAGTCGTTTCTAAAGCAATGAATTCATATTTTATTGTTGAATGAGTTCTAGATGTTTGTTTCTTGCTCACCCAAGATACAACACATCCATCTAATGTGCAAATCCATCAAGAAGTGGATTATTTATCTTTCACATTTGTAATCAACTAGTGTCAGTGTATCCTTCTAATACAACTAGATAAACATTATAGAATAATTTCAAACTTTTAGTGTCTTAAGATAACAAAAAATTCCAGTAATAGCATTCCAATATTCTATATTTGGATTACTAGTATATCTACTCAACTTACACATGGATAAAACAATATAAGGTCTAGTACAATGCATTGCATATATTAAAGACCTTCTAACACTTGTATATTCAGGCCATGTCACTACTCTACTAATATTATAATTTAAATTATACTTAAATCAAATGGAGTGCTCATTTCTTTGAAACCAAGATGTTTAAATTTATTTAATATTTTGTGGCCTAATAAATTTGGCTTAAATAATAACCCCCACTATGGTTTTTAACTTTAATATCCAAGATAATATCTACTTCACCCGAATTTTTCATTTTAAATATGAAAATTACATACTTATTAGTCTCAATGGTTCTAGTCATATTAGTTCCAAAAATAAGCATATCATCAATGTATAAGCAAATTAAACCACCATAGTCTATAGTGAATTTAGAATAAAATATATTTATTAGCAGTATTATGTTTGAAAATCGTTGGACAATATAATTAAGTGATATATTTCATGCTACTGCCTAGGTGCTTGCTTTAAGCCCATAAAAAGAATTACCGATTATATACTTTCCTTTAATTTTCAAGAAAAACAATATCCTCTAATTGTTTCATGTAAATTTCCTCATTTAAATCTTAGAATGCAATTTTGGCATCAATTTGGTGAACATAAAGATCATAAATGGATGCTAAAGCAAAACAAATTCGAATAGATGTTATACCTGCTACAAGAGCTTGTGTATGAACATAATCTGCTTTTCTTTTTTTGTCTATACTCCTTGGCCACTAATCTAATTTCAATCAGAATTATCACGTAAATGAGACTCTTCCTCAATTCAAAGATTTTTCTGAATTTCATCCAAAGTCATGTCCTCTAACTTGCATATCCTCATTTTTCTATAATCTTTTCAATATGGGGGCAATTTTACAATAATTATTCAAGCTTGAAAGGATTTTGAAATGTCCATATTGAGGACACAAATTTAAAATCAAAATATTTTGCAATCATATATTTGTTTATCACGTATATGTGTTTGAGGGGGGATGTTAGCAATATTAGGATTTAAATATCTTTTAAATATAGTTAGAATATTTTCTATGATTATCTATATTTATTTTGATTATGGATATATGATTTGATTTCCTTTGATTTCCTCTATGTATACCTATAAATAGGCTCTCCATATACTCATTTTAATATATTGAATTATACAGAAAATTCCATATTCCTATCTTCTGCTATATCATTATTTAATTTGAAATCAAAGCCTTCTTTCCTATAGCAAACTCGGTGCACCGAGTGCACTTTGCACCCAATTCACCGCACGCATTGAAAAAAGAAATCACCAAATATGCATAATCAAGCATAATCAAGACAAATATTGAAATAAGAGGAAATATCATAGATATCTCTTAGAGATATCTAAATATCCCGATATCTAACCTCCCTAATATTACTAACATCCCCCGTCAAACTCAAGTTGACATCATCAACTGGAGTTTGAATTAATATCAAATGGTGCCATGAGCGTGAGATGGGTTTGAAAACTTCTTCCTCTAATGACATCATCGAACAGGCTTGTTGGTCCATGGTAAGGTGGTGTGTGAGATAGTATCTTCCAGATCCAACTCATTTGAGAGCAGCGAGTCCCTTGGTGGTGGTGTTGGCTTCTCAAAACGACATGTGAAATATCGAGAATTGGAGTGGAAACAACAAGCAGTTGATGCAACTAGCTTGCGGATAGTAACTAAGCACAGCCTATATAGTTGGCATCATAGCATCAAACAACCTATACCGCTAGCTTGGAAAGATAGTTAGTGAGCAATACGGTCTATGCGGTTGGTATCAAAACAAAGCCTCCTCCATGAAAAGGTCTTGACTATGCGATACATTAGAGACGCTGTAACAAAACCACCATAGCGAAAACCAGCATGGCACTTACTAGGACTGGAATTGGGGCATTTGGGTGAACACTATAAGGGCGGCAGGGGATGGATTTATTTTACTAGGGGTGCATAGGATATAAAGTGAAAAGAAATTTATGAGTGCATGAGGTGCACTAGTGTGTGTGAGGTGCACTGAGTGCAAACTGCACTCGGAGCATTAAGTTTATAAAGTGAAAAGAAATTTCTGAGTGTGTTAGGTGAACCGAGTGCAAAGTGCACCCGTTGCACTAAGTTTGCCATTGGAAAGAAGCTCTGATACTAAGTCAAATAAAGTACAAAAGAAAATTGTGGAAATTGCTGTATGATTCGATATATTAAAATGAGTATATGGAGAGCCTATTTATAGGCATACATAGAAGAAATAAAAAGAAATCAAATAAGATATGCATAATCAAAATAGATATAAAAAATCATAGAAAATATTCTAAATATCTTTATAAAGATATATAATACCCTAGTATTGCTAACACCAGATAATAATAAAAATCTTATGTGAGAATTCCTTGTATCATTCTTTACTCGCTCTCCATAAGTCATAAGACATGATGGTTTCATCTTAATTTCCCAGAGCATCATAACCATCTACTTTTCTTGCACGTACGATTTTACAAGCATATGTTATCTCATCGTCCTTAAAAGTCCTCATAATAAAAGTTCTTTTAGACTCCAGATTGTCATCAGTTTGCGGTGCTAGTCGAATGCCATTGTCATGTGTACTATGATTTTACATTGGGTACAAGTTTATGACTCGAGTCTACCTCTAGCTTGGACACAAATGTTTATTTAAACCAAAACCTCTAAGAATAAAAGGCCCATAGAAAAATATGCCGTTCTTAGGTTATTTATTATCCCCGTTAAAACAAAGTAAATATCATGTTCTGTACCTCACAACCAAAACCTAAAATGTCTTTCATTGCTATATGTTTGGAGAAATTGAAAGCGTCTACTATTCTTCTTCTGTAATTACCAATAACATTCCCAACACTGTTTGTGGCTCTCTCCTTGTTTTGTGATTCCAAACTCAATTGCAAGGGGACGATCCCTTACTTAGGACAGGGTAAACTCTCCTAATACAAATCCTCATGACTGTAATGAAATCCATAGGCTCCGCCTCATGTGATGTGGATACCGGAACATCTTTATGACTAGAGCCACCCAATGCAGAGTCAGTCATATCAAGAAGGTTTTATGTGAAGGAACAACGGATCATCCCATACCGACTGAACAACAGTTAGGAAAACGCATCAGAATTGTGAGAACATCCAGGCTCCAAGAGCAAAAAGCACGGTAACAACACAATTCATATGAAGACATTAAGAACTGACTCTGTACACATGCTCGCGTGAGTGCATGCTGACTAAACTAACATGATAGAGGATCAACCACATAACCCCCTCCAAGCAGTTGTTCTGCCGAAAATTGGCCAACAAAAAGTCAAGCTAAAATGCCGTTTCCATACTTGAGTGACAACTGCTCATAGCCTATTTGTAACCTTAAAGTTTTAACAGAATTGGGCCTTCAAATTTGACCAAGCAGTGGTTGATCTAGACATTCTTTCCTCTGCTATTCTCTTCTTTTCCTCAGCCTCTGCTACTTTCTTCTGCTCATCTTTATAGCCTGACTTTGCTTCTTCAGACTCAACCAACAAGATCTCCCAGTCTGAGAGAAGCTTCTCCCTCCTAGACTTTGCTTCCTCCATCTTCCTCTTGTGCTCTTCCTCTTCCTTGACGAGGTCATCCATTAACTGCTTATACAAAATGTGAGTCTCCTGGCTCTTCTTCATACCAGAGATCCTTTGATCCCTTTGTAGTTTATGCAGCTCAAACTCAGCATTGTCCTGCTCAAATGTTAAGAAGTCAGAAGTGAAATCATTGAAATTGGCCTTAAATGTCTCAATTGTTGTTTGTTGCTCTGACGATAATCCAGTTCTGGCTGAGGTTAAAGTAGATAGTGCCTCAGATAGCCTATCTTTCATATTCAATTTAAAGAGATCCGAAAGGCATTCCTTCAAAGACTGCTTAGCCTTCTCAATTTCTTCTAAGCTAGGAATTTCAGCAGTCAAAGCAGCATCTTGGTCGCATACACTTGATCCTACACTAACACCATTAGTCTCAGCAGCACTGACGAATTCCTCCAGACCAGTAAAATAGGAGTCAAACTTATCAGTTGGTCTAGCTGGCCGAATATTCACTGGAGGATCAACTGTCAAGACGCAAACTTTGGCTTTAATCACCAAAGTGTCATTTGCTATGTATCCCCGCAAAGGATTATGAAGCTCAGCCAATGTAATGAAGACTTTGTAACCCCAGTCTTCCTCCCTCTCAATGAAGTTATGTTGTGCCTCTGCAAAATTCAGGAGATGAATTCAAAAACTCATTTACCACTACACCAGAGCATAATTTATGGAGGAAACATTGGAGCCTATGAACTAGAATGTTGTATTGTTGGTCAAGCAAAATATTAGCAACAGAAGAAGCAAACAACTCCCCACGATCAGCTAAAGCAACCAAATTCATAAAACAAATAAATAAGTAAAAAAGTCCACAAACTGACAATGCACGACATTGTTTAGACAACCAACTATCTTAAACTTATATTGTTGCTCCTCTCTTTTTTCTGGACAAACATTTGGATCACATAGGCACAGTCAAGCGCCAACTCCTTCGCCCCTGGACAAGTTGCTTAATAACTTAAACCCCTAAATTCCTTGATCAGTAATTTCAGGATCGTTGTACGCGCATGTTAGAAGCTCCCCCGCCTTTGGGAGGTTTAATGAATGAAACGCAGAAAACATATTCTCTCTCTCAGCTCAAAATCTCTCTTTCTACATCTTCTCACCTGTGCTTTTCTCATCTAAACTCTCCTTCTACTTCAAGTCATAACACCGATTTGTCAAAATCTAGATGCACAGTCAATCAGAGAGGAACCCATCAGACACTTACACTGAAAAGAAGAGATTCCAAGAAAATTCGACCAATTCAAGGACAAACCTCTTTTAAAAGAGCGACCAATACGGATTTGATCGATCGATCACACTCAAGCTGAACTTGGCGTTTCTGGTCCACCCTTCCGGCAACGTCGCAGAATCAGGGACATCGAGGTACAGCGACAAATTGTCCGTGTCATTTCCCTTGGGGAATACCAGAACTCTCCTGCTCAAAAAGGATCGGACGACGCAAGAATCACTTGGCCACACCATGAACATGCGATCATCAAAAAATAAAAACAAAAAAAAACTTTTGAAGTACCATTTACAACCAGAAACTGTGAATGCATCAGAGTAAAGCTTCTGCGCACTCAGCCCAGTAAAGTTGCTGATAGTCCAGGTGAATTCTCCCCGATTAACATCATTTTGTGCATCCATTGGCTGCTGCTTTCTGCACGATCAACTTCGGCAAACAACACAGACGTTCCTTCTAAGCCGACACTCTAAATGCGAAGGAGAAGGAGAAGGAATGTTTCTTACATTACCGGAGCTGGGAAGATTAGGAGCTACTTCACACCAGTACTGGCGTCGAACGTTGTTGGTTCTTCGACCTCGAGGTGATGGTATGTCGGGAGTCTTGGGCTTTTTATGGGAGGAGGAATGGGCAACAGGAAAAGAGGAAAACGAGATAACTTCCCCGGGAAGTTAGAGTGGAAAAATCAGGAACTCTTCTTTTCAGGGTAGGGTCAATTCCATAAAAAACCCTCAATTATAACTTTAGTCCCAAAATATCCTAAACTTTTTTTTATCTCGAAAAAAACCCTCAACTTTCACTTTAATCCCAAATCTACCCTCCGTCAAAAAACCGTCAACTCCTTTGACGTGGCTTCGCCGGCGCCGGAGTCGGGCGAGGCCGACGAGGGTCGCCCAGGCGTTGACGTGGCTTCGCCGGCGCGGGCGAGGCCGCCCAGGCCAGATCCGGCTCGGGCGGCCCTCGCCGGCGTCGGCGAGGGCCGCCTGAGCCGAGATGCGGCTCGGGCGGCCCTCGCCGGCGTCGCCGCGAGGGCGCCCGAGCCGAGGCCGGCTCGGGCGGCCCTCGCCGGCTGCGGGCGAGGGCAGCCCGGCCTGGGCGACCCTCGCCGGCGTCGGGCGAAGGCCGCCTGGCCAGATCCGGCTCGGGCGGCCCTCGCCCGACGCCGCAAGGGCCGCCCGAGCCTCGGCCGGGCGAGGGCGAGGGCCGCCCAAGCCGAGATCCGGCGAGGGCGGCCCTTAGCCGGATCTAGCGGGCCTCGCGGCGTCGGGCGAGGGCCGCCCGAGCCGGATCTAGCTGGGCGGCCCTCGCCCGACGCGGCGAGGGTCGCCTGTGCTCGGGCTGCCCTCGCCGACGCCGGCGAGGGCCGCTGAGCCGGATCGGCTCGGCGGCCCTCGCCCGACGCCGGCGAGGGTCGCCAGACTGGCTGCCCCTCGCCCGACGCCGGCGAGGGCCGCCCGAGCCGGATCTGGCCTGGGCGGCCCTCGCCCGGCGCCGGCGAAGCCACGTCAACGCCTGGGCGACCCTCGCCGGCCTCGCCCGACTCCGGCGCCGGCGAAGCCACGTTAAAGGAGTTGACGGTGTTTTTTGACGGTGGGTAGATTTGGGACTAAAGTGAAAGTTGAGGGTTTTTTTTGAGACAAAAAAAAGTTTGGGGTATTTTTGGGACTAAAGCTATAGTTGAGGGTTTTTTATGGAATTGACCCTTTCAGGGTAAGAGGAAAAATGCGTATTACTCACGCGCTAGCGGGTTCCTGTTCTACGGCAATTTTCGAGTCAATCCGCGAGACGCTATTAATTTAATAATTGTTTTGCGTTTCATGTACTGCTTGTCGAACGCGAAATAAACTAGGAGTCATCAATTTTCAGTCCGGTCCGGAATTAGGAACTAGATCGAAAGGGCCAGTACCCATTTTGAGGAATCAAGCATCAGGTCTTGGGATTGGACCGATTGGTCTAGTCCAATTCCCGGGTGGTCTATGGAATCAGCCCATTCTATGACTTCAAAAAGGAAAACCTAAAATTATCGTCTAAAATCTCTCATGACATTGCTAAACCTAATTTTATTCAACATAACATATAATTACTAAAGATTAACGAAAATTTCAAATGATCTCCCATGAATGCTTACACCACAAACTAAAAAATTGAAGGAAAAACAAGGTTTTAAAAAATTTAAAAATAATATATATACTAGAACCAAGCTGGAAAATAATTGATTCCATTTTGCGACACCCCCTAGAACTGGACTACACTAGCCAATCCGATTTGATTTGAGCAGCTCTCGATTCAGACTGTCCTCTATGCTCAACCGTAAAATTGATCCACATAAAACCTTAGGTTAACACGACTTAAATTTTGTCGTTGACGACCAAGAGATGAAAAAGTCTCAAGCATGAGCTGTTCGAGCACCCCTAGTGCAAGCTCTTCGACCACAAGAGATGGAACATCCCCAAACATGAGAGATCAAAGACTAAGCACAATAATCGCTAGGCGATTTTGACAGAAGGTTAAGAAGAGCATATTTGGGACTCATGTAAAGGTTGGAGATCTTTATGAGATAAAAGTAAAGTAAAATTGATTTTGGACCTAATGTAAATAATCTAGATATGAGAGAGAATTAGTAAAGACTACATCTTTACTCAATTAGCTTGGCTTACAAGTTATTAAATAATGGTATTTATATCCAAACAATATGGATAGGAAAGGAAATTAACTATCTTAGAGAATTACAAAATATTAAATAATATCCTTAATAACTAATAATATATCTAATGATAATTTTTAATAAGGAGATCTTTAATCTCCATAAATATACTTCATCACTCCCCCTCAAGCTGGAGTATCCAGCTTGCATATAATTGGTGCAACTTTCTTCGAAAGCATGTGATCAAGTGCCATGCAAGCCGAACCTTACACTAAACAAGTAAATTTGATAAGCGCTGTTTGAATAGCGCAGAGAGTGTTTTCTGATGAAGTTGACATATCTTCCTCATACATCCTTGATAAAAACTACGTGGAACCCAACTAAAATTGTGGCAAACTAAACTACATCATCCCATGGTGCTCATCTTGGCTAGTAGATGAAGGTGTGCTCAATTCCAGCGCTCACAACTACCTGGATATTTGATGATATCACCCCATGGCACTCATCTTTGGCTGCTCAACAAAGGTACGCTCCATTCCGACTCTCATAGCTACCTGGATTTTGACGGCGATTTTGCTCATCAATGATGCTCCCAATTAAGAGAGAGTAGTACCACAACAAATAAAGTCCATAGCAACATTGTTGAGTGTTGACAAAACAGGGAAGTTATTGAAGATGAGAAGACTAAAGATGGCATAAATGAAGAAAAGGCTAGGGTTTAATGTGATTCCCTCTCTCTTGGTCACTCTAACACCATGTAAATAATCAATAATCAAGGATCTTTAAGAGAGAGGAATAGAGACTTAGCAAAGACTACATCTTTATTCAATTGGCTTGGCTTTACAAGTTATTAGAAAATGGTATTTATACCCAAATAATATGCATAGGAAAGGAAATTAGCTATCTTAGAATGTATCCACTGTTGTAAAAGAGTTAATCATCTCTCTTGTACCACCCAAAAGCAGAAGTTATTCGTCAAACAGACGCACCGTAGTAAACTTTCCTTCCTCGAATCTTCGGAGCATTTGTCCAAAAATACTTCTTTTATATATATCAAGAATTGCGGGGTCAAAGTTTGACCGTCAAACATACTTTACCCGCCAAATAAACCAACACTAGCTCACCTAATCTTTCATTTTCCAACCCCCACGAGTCCACCTCGTTCAATCCCTGGCCGGAATATTCTCATTGCAAAAATAAATTTAGAGAATTTTAAATAGAAAAATTTCAAATAATAGTATGAAGTGGACTCGTTTCTTAAAAAAAGCTCAAAGTGGATGTTATATCAAATAAGAGTCTGAAGTGGCTAAATTAGTATCAAGTAAGAGCCTATACTTGTTTTCCGGCCAAATCTTCTTGGAAAGCTTTCTTTGGCAAATAGGGCATGGGCAATTTTGTCCAAAAAAATCCAGCTAGGTAAAAATGCTTTAAAATCCTTGAACAAATGAAAATCCCAATTTGAACTCTCATCAATTCTTCACGAAATCATCGAGTCTTCGAAGCTTGAACTCTTAAGTCCGTTGATTCTCTACTGTACCATGTTTTATTCCTGTCCTTGATGCTAGATGGAATGGATGCAATTATTGATGAGGATAGAGTTGTGACAACTGGGTGAGGAGGTATTTGGTGTGGATGAAGGACTTGAGCCCCTCCAAACTCATGAGATGGAATTGACATTCCTCCTCCTCCAGCTGATAATGGAGCTTGAGACGACAGGCTTTCAAGGGGAGGATCGATTTGCTGTTGGGGACGGACTCAAAGAGTCGACGATTTCACGAAAACTAATGAGAGTTCAATTTGGGATTTACGTTTGTTCGAGGATTTTAAAGCATTTTTACCTAACTGGATTTTTTTAGACAAATTTTCCCGCACCCATTCGTTGGCCGTCCAGCAAAGATTTGGCTAGAAAACATGTTCAAGTCCTTATTTGATACTATTCTAACTACTTTAGGCCCTTATTTAAGATATCATCCATTTTGAGCTATTTTATGAAAAAAAGCGACTCCATTTCGGCTTTTCTTTGAAAATTTCCTTTTAAATATAAACTTTTGGATAAAGAAATATTGCAATTTTTTTTTAAAACTAGAGTAATGTTTTTTTTTAATACTATAATGCTTGCTGAATCTCATCCTATGTGGACTGTAGACTCGAGAGCAACAGACCACGTAGCTAGAGATCGGGGAGCATTTGTGGAATATCGTCGAATACAACTTGGAAGAAGATGGATATATGTTGGAAATAACTCAAGAGTTGAAATGAAAGGTATCGGTACATGTAAATTGACTTTACGTGGTAGTCAAAACCTCTTCTTACATGATGTCCTCTATGCTCCAGATATTTGACAAAACTTAGTCTCAGTAGTTGTTCTTCTAAGCTTAGGTTATGTATTGAATTTTCATGGTACTTATGTTGACATTTTATTTGGAACAGTTTATTATGGTTCTAGTTATGTATTAGATGGTTTTATGGTACTAGACATTAACTATGATGTGTACAATGTTAATGTTGATCATGTTAATATTGATAGTTGTTTTTCTTTAATTGCATCTTCTACTAATGTGGAAATTGATGCAAATACTTGGCATGCTAGACTAAGTCACATTGGGTTACAAAGAATGAAACGATTAGCAAAAGAAGTCTTTTTTAGGTCACTGCGCTAATGTTGATATACCCGTATGTGAACATTGTCTAGTTGGAAAAACAACTAGAAAACCATTTGGTAAAGGAACTAGAGCCGATCTTCTATTGCAACTCATACATTCTGATATATGTGATCCGTTGAATATGAGGGCGATCACTTTATAGATGACTTCACACGTTTTTGTTATATTTTTCTGATCTCCCATAAGTTTGAAGCATTGGATTGCTTTAGACGATATATAGTTTTGGTTGAGAATCAGTTGAACAAAATAATCAAGACATTGAGAACCAATCGTGGACGTGAGTACTATCTGAGCAATTTAAGGCTTTTTGTGATGAAAAGGGAATTGTAAGACAGTTAACTATTCCTGATACTCCGCAACAAAATGGGGTTGCTGAGAGAAGGAATAGAATCCTATTAGAAATGGTTAGGTCTATGATGGCGCAAGCAAATTTACCTATCTCATATTAGGGAGATGCGTTATTGACTGCTGCCTATATACTTAACCGAGTGCCCTCTAAGTCAGTCACTTCCACCCCTTATGAATTGTAAACTAGTAGAAAACCAGACTTAAGTAATCTACGACCTTGGGGGTGTGCAGCATATGTTAATGATTCTTCCCATAAATATGGCAAATTAGGCCCAAGAGGGAAGAAATGTATCTTCATTAGATACTTCCAAAGGGTATGTGTTCATAGATGAACAAGTTGATGGAAGTGTGACTGAAATGAAGTCACGTAATGTCACGTTCTTGGAAAAAGATTTTCCTAGTAGAGGTGAGATTAATAAGGATTTCCGCTTAGCAAATTGAATTCACAAGAAGTTCAATTGCGCAAAAGTATTCCCCCTCGTCATTTTGAGATTGAAGGGGAAGCTAAATGGAGTCTATGAGGGCATTGAAAAGTACAATGGCGAAAGGTTGTTATACTTATAGATTATGAGGAAACATTTTTACCTGGGTGAGGAGGTATTTGGTGTGGATGAAGGACTTGAGCCCCTCCAAACTCATGAGATGGAATTGACATTCCTCCTCCTCCAGCTGATAATGGAGCTTGAGACGACAGGCTTTCAAGGGGAGGATCGATTTGCTGTTGGGGACGGACTCAAAGAGTCGACGATTTCACGAAAACTAATGAGAGTTCAATTTGGGATTTATGTTTGTTCGAGGATTTTAAAGCATTTTTACCTAACTGGATTTTTTAAGACAAATTTTCCCGCACCCATTCGTTGGCCGTCCAGCAAAGATTTGGCTAGAAAACATGTTCAAGTCCTTATTTGATACTATTCTAACTACTTTAGGCCCTTATTTAAGATATCATCCATTTTGAGCTATTTTATGAAAAAACAACTCCATTTCGGCTTTTCTTTGAAAATTTCCCTTTTAAATATAAACTTTTGGATAAAGAAATATTGCAATTTTTTTTAAAACTAGTGGCTGAATTTGTATATTTATGCAAATAATCCAACTATTCTTTTTGTGATACATTTGCATGGATGATGAGATTTTCGTAAACCCTTGCCCAAAAAAAAGAAAAAGGATCCGCATCTAATAGTTACCCAAAAGAAAATGAAGGATATTTGTAGAAAAGGAAACTGAAATATCCAGTAGATTCTACAAAATTAACTTACTCGTTCTTATCGATTCCTATTATTTCAAGTACTTGAAATATTGCGTGTATTTAATTAAAGTTCAATATTATTGCAATTCTATGTTTCATGCTTTCTTTTAATCGGATGACAAGACCTACATGACTGGGCTTGGATCCCACTAATTGTTTGATTGATGTGAATACGTATTTTGTTATATTTTTCTATATTTTCTAATATCCCATGAAAACATGCGATTACACCAAAAATTTAGAATAATATAACAAATACGGTCTTAGACTAATGTAAAACATGAATATCTTGCTTGTTTATAATAAATTTTCCATGTGAATTATTTTTATAATCTATAATTTACCAATCAGAATTTCTTGAAACTAAAAATGAAGGGAAATATGACATTTTATGTATGGTATGGTTGGAAGAGAAGATTATGAGGAGAGTGATATACATAAAAATGCATTGCAAATGAAAATTAAGGAGTAAAAGTGTATTTTTATCTCACTAAACTCTCTTTTGCCTTTAATTGTCGTAAAAAAATGAAAAAAAAGTAAATAAAATGGGAAAAAACTAAATCAATTAAATTTCTAAAAACAATAATAACAAATTAATAATAACAAATTTTCTTTGATTATAAGCTTTTTTTAATTTTTTTAATTATTCATTTTGTTTAGATATCCTAATATAGAAAAGTTATATCCAATCAAAATTTGGTTAACGGGTAAAAATACGCAAATAAAATTATTAATTTTTGAAAAACATAGCGTCCGATGGCCACATGGCCTAGTGGCCTAATGCCTCTGATTAAGAAGCGGGCTTCGGAAGATTGGAGCCCGATGCACAGGGCCCAAATCATCTACATTTCCTACTTGTACAACTTCATAAGACGACGCAAGGATCACTTGGCAACACGAAGAACATGCGATCATCAAGAAACAACACAAACATAGAAAAATAAAAACTTTGATATACCATTTACAACCAGAAATTGTAAATGCTTCAGAGTAAAGCTTTTTTGCATCCTGCTCAGTGAAGTAGCTGATTTTCCACATGAATTCTACCCGACTAACATCATTTTGTGCATCCATGCCTCTCTTTTTTTTTTTTTGTTATATCTGGACTGTTACTTCTGCACGAGCAACTTTCACAAACAACACATGTTTCTTCTTATACGACGCTCTAATTGCGAAGGAAGAGAAGAAGGAGGATAGGGAGTGGCTTTAATCAGGTTTAGAGGAGAAAGGCGTATCATTCGCCCCCTTCTGGTTGGCATATTGACAGCCAATGAGTTACCATCTCTCAATCTCGAGTTTTATTCGAGTGAAAAAAAATTCTAAAACAACACTTTAATGCGACTCTAAAATGATGTCATGGTAAGAATAAAACAACAATGCGAATTGTTATTCGATGACTATCCAAAAAAAATAAGATAATCAAATATACAATCAAATGGATGTATGGAGAATATCATAGATATATGCACAATTATGAGAAATATCAATCGATATCATAATCATCTCTAATCTAGAAAAATATCATTATTATCTCTAACAAAATTAGCAAGTTTGGATTGAGACTAATCCTGCCCAAGTCAATTTTATGTCAACCTCTAGACACATTTAATAATTGTCATGTTCATGTCCAACCCGCCAGATACAAAATTGACTCGCATAACCTATTTAAATTAATGGGTTGGTTTTTTCACAACTTGTCTGTGACCCATTGAGACATGGGTAACTAAAAGATTATTTGTTCATACTTTCACAATAAACATTTTAAAATGATGATATTCCATTGGCTACAACCATTTTTTTTTAAATTTGGTTTATGATATTTTGTTGACGGATTATTGCACTTATAAATAGATTTTATGAAAGATTGAGGATATTATGCATCACGTTGGAGGGTTGGTTTCGTGTCATACCAAGTCATGTACTCGTGTTGACTCGTCCACCGATATTTAAGCATATTACACGAGTCGTATTGTGTCAACCAATTAATTTTCGGTCAAGTTAGTGTCAAATAGATCGACACAATGGATCAATTATATTGTATTCCTTACCAAAAAAAATTATATTGTATTCAAGTTGACCTACTTTGTAGTATACCCTTATGTTGACACAACACGGACACAACCCGCGAACACGGATTGCCACCCTAGTTCTATTAACATTCCTTTCTACATCGGCATGTATATGTATACATTTGACCAAAATGCAGACCAAAGTAGCATGGACCACTCATGTTGAGAGAAATAGTTTCACATACTTGTGAACAATCGCATCACAGCCTGTTAGAAAGCTAAAAGGTTCAACATAATAGAGCTTTCAATTTGGATCAAGCACTGGTTGATCTCGACGTTTACTTGGCTATTTTCTTCTTTTCCTCAGCCTCTAATACTGTCTTCTGCTCCTCTTTATATCCAACTTCGCTTCTCCGGACTTGACCAATAATAATTACATTTATTTAGATTAATTACATATTTGACGTATTATAGAAATAAAATATTACATTTCATCCTTGCGCTTTCACGCTTTTTCAAACCAAATCATTGTATTTTCACAAAATTTTCTAATCAAGTTCCATCGGCTTCAAATCCAACCATATTCAGCTGACTAGTAAACTTTTCCACTTACATCCACATTATAGTTTGACAACCGCATTAGCTATTTAGTATAATTCAATGTCCGAGAGACTTGTATAGAAAATTTATGAAAGTAGAAAAACTTGATTAAACAAATTAATGATAAAAAAAAATGTGAAAGTACATTGGCAAAAAGTAGAATTTTTCTTATTATATGTTCAATGACATGAATCGAGTATTAAATTGGATAATTAATATCTAATAATAAATAAAGCATATCGCAATCTATCAATTTTAGTATGTTTTATATTTAAAAACGGAGGAACCTTCTTATGCAAGCTGCCTGGGGCAGGTTTCTCTTAGTCAATCAATTATCATATCGAATCTAGTAATTTATTTATATGGAATAAGATTTTCCCAGAAGATGGAGGCCTTTTCTCGGTGTATTGCCAAAAAACGTAACCATCTACTTTTCTTGCATGTACAATTTTACAAGCATATGTTACAAGAAAGTTCTCGACCTCCTTAAAAGTCCTCATAATAAAAGTTCATTCAAAATAGACTCCAGGTTGTCATCAGTTTGCATCGCTGGCCGAAGGCCACTGTTATGTGTGCTATGATTTTACATTGGATACAAATTTATGACTCAAGTCTACTTCTAACCTGGACAAGAAAGTTTACTTAGGCCAAAACCGCTGGGATAAAAGGTCCCATACAACAAGATTGTGTTTTTATGTCATTCAAAGTAAATATCGTCCAATAAAGTGAGAGCCCGATTGCATTTGATTATGCAGCTCCAAACTCCAAAGTTCCTAACCCAACAGTTGCGTTGTGGTTATGCCCAAAAAACACCAAAAAGGAATACCATCGATCAGCCAAGGACATGATGAAAATCCATGTCGCTAAAGCCCTTTTTCCAGAGAACTATGGATATAGCAATGTGTTCTGTACCTCACAGCTAAAACTGAAATGTCTTTCATTGCTGTTCGTTTGGAGAAATTGGAAGCATCAATTGTTTTTCTTCTGTAATTACTGATAACATCCCCAACACTTGTTCGTGGCTCTCTCCTTGAATGAACACTCCAAACCATCAGTCAGTATCCTTGTTTTGTGATTCCAAACTCAACTGCAAGGGGACAATCCCTTACTTAGGACAGGGTAGACTTTCCTAATACAAATCCCCAAGACTGTAATGAAATCCATAGGCTCCGCCTCATGAGATGCAAATACCAGAACATCCTTATTACTAGAGCCACCTAATGCGGAGTCATATCAAGAAGGTTTTATGTGAAGGAACAACTCTATCGTCCCATATTGACAGAACAACAGTCAGGAAAGTGCATCAGAATTGTGAGAATATTAAGCTCCAAGAGCAAAAAGCATGATGATGATGATGCAGTTCATATTAAGCCATCAAGAACTGACTCTATAGACGTGTGTGTGTGTACACATAGTTGACCCACATGGTGATTAAACTAACATGACATAGGATCACCACATAACCCGCTCTCAGCAATTGTTCTGTCGAAAATTGGACAACAATTAGTCAAAGCTAAAACACATTTTCCATACTTAAATGAACAATTGATTATAACCTTTTTGTAACCTTAAAGTTTTAACAGAATTGAGCCTTCAAATTTGACCAAGCAGTGGTTGATCTAGACATCATTTCCTCTGCTATTCTCTTCTTTTCCTCAGCCTCAGCTACTTTCTTCTGCTCATCTTTATAGCCTGACTTCGCCTTTTCAGACTCAACAAGCAAGATCTCCCAGTCTAAGAGAAGTTTGTCCATCCTAGACTTAACTTCCACCATCTTTCTCTTGAGCTCTTCCTCTTGATTGACAAGGTCATCCATTAACTGCTTATACAAGATGTGAGTCTCCTGGCTCTTCTCTATAGCAGTGAACCTTTGATCCTTTTTTAGTTTATGCAGCTCAAACTCAGCATTGTCCTGCTCAAATGCCAAGAAGTCGGAAGTGAAATCATTGAAGTTGGCCTGAAATGTCTCAATTGCTGTCTGTTGCTCTGACGATAATCCAGTTCTAGCTGAACTTAATGTTAAGAGTGCCTCAGATAGCCTATCTTTCATATTCAATTTAAAGAGGTCTGAAAGGCATTCCTTTAACGACTGCTTAGCCTTCTCAACTTCTTCTAAGCTAAGAACTTCAGCTGTCAAAGCACCATCTTGGTGGCACGAAGTTGATCCGACACTAGCGCCGTTAGTCTCAGCAGCATTGACAAATTCCTCCAGACCAGAAAAATAGGAGTCAAACTTGTCAGTTGGTCTAGCTGGCTGAATGTTCACCGGAGGAATAACTGCTAAGACGCAAACTTCAGCTTTAATCACCAAAGTGTCATTTGCTAGGTATCCCCCGGTACGATTGGGAAGCTCAGTCAATGGAATGAAAGTTGTGAAACCCGAGTCTTTTTCTCTGGCAGTGAAATCACAGTGCGTCTCTGCAAAATCCAGGAGACGGTGATGAATTGAAGAACTTCTTTACAAGCGTTATATGTGGAAGAAACATTGGAGACCATCAAAAACTAGAATGTCGTTTTTTACGTCAAGCAAAATATTAGCAACAGAAGAAGCAAACACCTCTCCATGATCAGCTTAAGCAAGCAAATTCACACAATCGTGGATAAAACTGAAAAGGTGCAACATTTCTTTTTAAAAAACACCAGATGTAACTATCTTAAAACTCAAATTATGGCTTCTCTCTTTTTCTGGACAAACATTTGGACCATCCTCTGGTCCTGTTACTTAGTAACTTATATGGCTAAAATTCCTAAATCAGTAACTTCAGGATTGGTGTACACTCATGTGCTCACCCACCTTTAAAAGGTTTAACGATTGGCATTCAGAGAACATATTCTCCCTCTCAGCTCAACATCTCTCTTCTAATTCTTCTCACCTATTCATTTCACGTCTAAACTCTTCTTCTTCTTCAAGTCATACGACCCATATCTCAAAATCTAGATCCATAATCAATTAGAGAGAAACCTATCATATACTCAGATTGAAAACAAGAGATTCCAAGAAAAATCAAATTAATTCAAGAAAAAACCTTTTCTAATAGAGCGAGCATTATCGATTTGATCGATCACACTCAAGCTGAACTCGGCGTTTCTGGTCACCCATTCGGCAACGTCGCAGGATCAGGCACATCGAGGTACAGTGACAAATATTCCGTGTTATTCCCCTTGGGGTATACGAGAATTCTCCTGCTCAAAAAGAATTGGACCACGCAAGGATCACTTGGCAACACGTTGATCAAGCGACCATCAAGAAATGACGGAAAAATAGAAAAAAAAACTGAAGTACCATTTACAACCAGAAACGGTGAATGCTTCGGAGTAGAGCTTCCGCGCATCCTGCTCACTGAAGTAGCTTATTTTCCACGTGAATTCTCCCTGATTAACATCATTTTGTGCACCCATGCTTTCTTTTCTTTTTTTAAATTTAGACTGCTACTTCTGCACGATCAACTTTCGCAAACCACACAAAGGTTTCTTCTTAGACGACACTCAAATTGCGAAGGAGAGCTTCTTACATTACAGGAGTTGAAAATTTATGTGGTACCCCCCGGGAGTACTTGTGTCGAACGCTGTTGACTCCTGGACTTCAAGGTGACCGTATGTCGCAAGTCTTAACCCTTCACTAGAAAAACTTCCCGTGGAGTTAGAAGAAAAAAACCGACCAAACAAAAACAAAAAGTTCGAAGCAGGAAGATCGGGAATGGTTTATTCAGGTTCAGAGGAAAAAGGCGTATCATTCGCCCTTTTCGTTGGCACGTGCAAAGCCAATGAGTTTTATTTGAGTGAAAAAATCTGCGACACTTTAATACGATTCCAAAAAATACCAAGATAAGATGAAAGTGAAAAAAATAATTGTGTAATATCTATATATATTTTTAGAAAAAATATCAAAAACTATCAATTCAACCATAAATATTTTAATTTAACCAATTCAATTCTAGACATTTTCATATTGGTACCAAGTAAGTCCACCGGCCAATTTAAGTCAGAAGTTAATAATTTGGATACCAGCTGTTTTACGTGATACAACTAGTGCTGATATGAACATTTTGTTTGATTTTTAAAAAATAATGTTTCGAATTTTTTATTTTTTATTTTCATTTTCCTTTTTTATTTACATTCTCTTTTTTTTTCTTTTTCCTTATTTTCTCTTCGACAATCACCAACTTATGTGATGACCAATAGAGGTAACCAACTATCGACAAGCGCCCTTGTTGGCCCCAAGTTAGCGAGGGCTAGGCAAGGTGACCCCTTGCTGGCCTCGAGTAAGGGTTGGGCAAGGGTCCTCTCCCCCTCATCGGCGGTTGGCAACCTCCAATTGCCATCACAAAGGTTAGTAGCTAGTGAAGGGGAAAAAGGAAAAAAGAAAGAAAAAAAAAGGAAAAAAAAAAAAAAAGAAAAGAAGGAAAGGAGGAGAAAAAAAGAAAATTAAAAAATATATCAACATTAATACTAGCCGTTTCACATAAGATTACCCACGTTCATGTTAGCAAATTCCTACCTAAAATGGCCAAAAGGACTAAATTGATATCAATATGAAAAATTTTAGAACTAAACTAATTCAATGGAAAATTTAAGGGTTGGATTAGTATTAAATCAATAAGTTTAGGACTTTATTTTAGTGCTTTCCCTAAATTTTGTATGTTTCATTGTAACATCCTGAATTTCGACCCATTCCGGAATAGATTTTATCAATGCACTGTTAGTTACGTTTACTCTGAGTTGGCCCCTCACGAGTTAACTAACTGTTCGGCAAAGTAATTAAGGATCGATACGCGTACAACTAGTGAATTTAATCAGGGATAGGCCGCTCGACCATAAGGATCAAAGAGGAATAATAATACACTGTTGCAGGCCAGTTAGCAAATGGAAATAAATCGATTCGGCAAAAATATGAGGTTGGATTGCGGGTGATTCCGCATGACTTCGATATTAATTGCGAACGATGTTAAACCGATTTCATTTTGGTCCTATACTCAGTGTGAGCAATTTACTCTCGTGATTACATGACAATCGAAGATCGCCCTGATTTGAATGCACGATCGTGGATTAAAAAGCTATCAACCACGGGTCAAACGCGCGAGAGCCCCTAAATGCCGCCCGAAAGTTAGGTCGTACTAAAGTCGCGATTGATCGATGTTAACCACGAATTTCAATTCGGTATCGAGTATTAAATTTTTAAGGATGTCGAGATTAAGATATTGGACATTGTTTCATTGATTCTCGGATTTATTGGTAAGCCTGAATTATTGGAAAATGATTCAACGGGACGAGTTTTGGAGCCAAATATTTGGGAATTTGTGCTTAGGGGTAAAAAAACCAAAATACCCCTTTCTAGAAGCTTGTTTAGAATTTGTCTTATTCTCTTTTCTTTTTCTTTTTCTTTTCTTCCTCTCAACTTCCTGCACACGTTTTCTTCCCCCACCTTTTCTTTTGTTGACCCATGGTCAAAGTGCTCTCTCTCTCTCCTCACCAATCAACCCCACCCCACGTTCTCTCTCTCCCTCTCTTCTTCGGTTCTTTCTCTCCCAAAAACATGCTGCTGTGATTCACCTAAATCAGCCCCCCTCGCCACATGCCGGAGCCGCCACACACCGCCGGAGAGTCCAAGCCACGTCCCGGCATCTCCCGTCCATGAGCCACGTCCATTGCCGTTCTTTCTCACCGAATCGGAACCACCCCGTCGCCGAGACCCATTTTTGTTGTTGCCTGTCTCATGTTTCGGACGTAGCCGCACGTTCCCCTCACCGCCACAATCGCACCCGTGTTGTCTGAATCGCTAAACCATTAGTCGATTTCCTAATCCCTTAGTTAGGGGTTAATCTTGCTTATAAGTAGTTTAATTAGTTTAATTATTGATTAGTGCTTTGGATGATGATTGATTAGCATTAAAATATTATTTGATTAAGCTTACTTAGTGTTAAGCATGGTTAGAATAAAGTAACCGCGGTTAGATTAAAGTAACCGTTGTTAGGTTAGTTAACCGTAGTTGGGTTAATTAACTGTAGTTGGGTTAGCATAGTAACCATGGTTATTATTAATAAATATTATTATTATTTTTGGAATAAATAATAATTATTTATTATTTTGGGAATTATTAATTAATTAAATTAATTTATAATTTCGAATTATTATTATTAATATTGTTATTACTATTCATTTATGAAATTAATTATTTTTTTGGAGAAAATAATTAATTGTGATTATTTATGGAAAAATGATTTTTATTGAGTAATTTTGTGGGAAAATTACTATGATCTAATTTTCTAATGTCAATAGCATTCATGTACTATGTTATCAAATGACATTGATTTATTAAAGAATGATTTTATTAAACGAAATTATTTGGGTTGAATAATTAATTATGGGATTGAAAAATAATTATAAGTATTTTGTGGGACTTGAATTATTTTATCGAACAATCGACTATAGTATTATATGCTTCTTAAATGAGTATCTTTGAGTATAATTATATTTTATACTTATTTTGGGATAATTGAGTACTGTTGGAAATAGTTGATTGTCGTCGTCGGGAGGACGCGTATTTATTTATTATTAAATATTGAGATGTGATTGTGTACTGATAATTATTGAAGTACGTGATTATTTGGAAAAGTGTGCAAGTATCGTGATGTTGATTGGTAGGAATTGATTAACAAACTGTGACTTGAATTGTTGGTCGTTCCCAAGAGTTAGGGAATGTGCGTGATTGAATGCTGATTGGAAATTGAATTTTGGAATTGTCGAGTGATACCACATGACATTATGTGGATTATTTGAAATGGCATGTCGCATGAGTATGAGCGTATAAGCGATGTTGCATTCACGACCAAGCAAAAGCAAAGACAAGAATGAACTGTTTGTTGATGTGCTGCATGGTCAGATTAAAGTTGATAGCCCGGTTGAGCCGGATGACCGCCAATCCTTCGGGGTTGTGTCGTGACCATTGGGTCGCCTGATAGTGGTCAGATGCGGGGTTGCGGTAGTGGGACGGGCCCCATGCTCTTTAGGGAATGCCGTCAGTGGGAGAGAGCCCATGACGTCGCCGTGCCTCGAGGTAGAGGACGATGCCTGGTCTATGACCAATTGACCGCCAACCATAAGGTTGTGCCGTGGCCTAGAGGGTCGTAATAATCGGAGCACGTGTGGGCATTGAGATATGAGAAAGTTGTGACATGCTCTGATTGCATGTCTCTTATTGTTGATATGAGGTGATTGATAGTTTCTGCAGGTTGCATATGCCAAGGCCAGGTAGGGTCGCTTGTGTTTGCATTTGCTTGTTGAACTATCGTCTGATAATGCTGCTTGATGTGTGATATGTGTTGTTTGCCGGAACTAAGTTGCATGATTAGACTACCCTCGAGGCGAGCGAAATTCCTAACCGAGGCTTAGGATTTTGACTTACTGAGATTTTATCTCACTGGTTATTGAATAACCATTTTCAGGTCCATAGGATGGAGGATCGACGCGTGTTACGGCTTGTGGCCGTTTTCGAAGGGAGTAGATTAACCTCAGCTTGTTGGTTTATTTGGCTTGATAGGAAGATGCCCGTGGTAAGGGCTTGTACTTGTAAACTTCCTAGGGTTAATCAGTAGATAAATAAAGCAGTACTTTTGAATGTGTTCTTGTTGGGTTTTCCTACTATCCCTACTTTTGTAATTGACCGGGGATTATGATTCGCTTTCGCATGCGTTTAAATTAAAAGATAAAAATAACGGTCGGCGACGGATCCTAGGGAGTCGCAAATCAAATGACCGAAAGAGAACAGGGGTTGGCGCGTGCTCGAGGGTCGGGGCGTGACACTCATAATGATGCAGCATATGAATAGGTTTTATTAGAATATCATCTAAGTAACAAGATAATCAATTAAGGATATGCATAATCTTATGAGATATGGAGAATATCCAAGATATATGCATGACGACAAGAGATATAGAAATCAATGGAGATAATCTAATTATGTCAATCTAATTATTTGTAATATCTTATTATCTCTTACAAAATTAGCGGGTATGGATTGAGAGTAATTGTGCACACGTAAATTTCGAGTCAAACTCGAGACACAATTAATAAGTGTCATGTTCATTTCCAAGCCATCAAACATGCAATTGATCTATATAACCTATTTAAATTAATGAGTTGGTGGCTATGTGACTCATTTATACGCAATTAACTAAAAGATTATTCATTCATACTCTTCACTATTAAGATTTTAAAATGATGAATTCCGTTGGCTATTTCCATGTTTTTTAATGTGATCTGACGATAATTTATTGATGGATTAGTGCAATTCGTAAGTAGATTTTGTGAAAAATTAAGGATATTTAGTGTCATGTTGGTGGGTTGATCTCATTTGAGTGAGTTAATTTTATGTCATGGCAGGTATTAAATGTAATGAATGCTAGTGCATTATCAATCAAACGCATATAGGCGCATTAGTTGGTGTTTACTGCCTGACATGCTTCAGCATTAGGCCATTCTGGCGTGGGGACACTTATCAAAGGGCCAAGCAACTGTTGTATTGGCCAGGGATGAAACATGATGCGGTGGAATAATTTAAAGCCTGCCATTTGTGCCAAAGGAATAAAGCAGTACAAACTCCAAACCCTGAACTCTTGCAACCTTGCTGCTCAGGATTGGACTACTGTCACTAAGGATTTCATTGAAGCCTTGCCTAAATGTAATGGGAAAGATACAGTGTTTGTGGTGGTGGATCGACCCGCCGACTATGCCTTGTCTCGTCCTTTCGCAACAATAGAAGTAGCCAAGTTGTTCCTCAGCATCGTTGATAAGCTGCGAGGGCTACCCCTATGAATTGTATGTGGTAGAGCAGATATTGACTAGTTCAGTATGGCAAGAAACCTTCGAGCTGATGGGAATATAGCTACATCTATTGACAGCATATAACCCCTCGTCAGATGGGCAAATCGCGAGATTCAATCATTAGATGGAGACTTACTTGAGTTGTATGCGATTTGCTCAACCAAACAGATGGGCTTAATGGTTATACTTGGCTGAATGGTGGTACAAAACCACCTTTTGCACTAGTATCCAGACAACTTTATTTCGACGTGTGTATGGTTTTTAGAAACTCTTGGGCTTGACACTCATGCGTTGTCACCTGTTGAAACGGTAAATCAGCTACCACAAGATCGACAACAGGTCCTCAGAGTTGAATGGAGGAGTATGCAGATAAGAAAAGGGTGGAGAGGTGCTTTGAAGAAGAGGACATGGTAAAATTAAAGCTCCAACCTTACAAGGAGATATCCCTCGCTCCTGCACAATCTCACAAGCTGATTCCGAAGTAGTGATGGGAGACAAGTGGGAAAGGCTGCTTCGCCGGCTGGCTTTGCCAGCAACGGGTCAAATTCATCATCTTTACCATGTGTCTCATCGTACGTAAGGAAGGGAGTGGTCCAGAATCATGCCTGAAAGACGCACAAGGCCGTCCTCAAATTTTGCCTATGAATTTATAAGAAGGAAAACCAAGCTGGTGTTCAGCTGCTTATCCAATGGTCGGACACATGAGAGGATTACGATAACATTGATCAACAATTTCAAGGGGATGCGAGTTGAAATAGACTCAACGGTTGGAAAGAAGGGCTGGCGGGCTCCGTTGGAGACATGTTTATATCTAAAGGAGACATTTGGGCCTCAAGTGCTTGCGATGGATTGAGGAGGCCGTTTGCATGACAATTGCTGCATTCTCTGTTTACATTGTATTTTCCTTTATTTACTATTTATTGCAAATTTTCAGTAGGCGACCATATATTTCTTAGATATTTATTATAGAAAACAAGCCAGGAAAATGAAATAACGCTCTTGATTACTCAACTTCCTCTCTTCTCCTCTTCTCTAAATATCTCCCGTGCGCTCTCCTTGCTCTTCATCTCTTAAGTCCTCACATAGTTCCAGTGCTGGTGGGGTTTTGTCAATAAACTTTTCCTGACGCATAATCTGTTGGGGTTAGAAATACAAACTTAAAAACGTTTTCAAAAATATATTTGTACGGACAACTAAATCAGCGTAATCTTATATTTTGTTCCAATAGTAATTCTAATAACGGTAGACTTCGACGACAGTCATATAAGTCATCTTATAATGACGGGACACACGTGCGTTGCTTAAAAAACCATTGCTAAACAGTAAGTTAATTATAATGTTACATAGTGATGCTTTAGCGTTCTCTCCTCGTTTCAATGCAACCAAAGGAGGATAAAGCGGTCTTTTGGGCTACCTTAATATAAGTTGTATGATGATCTCTAATGTTATTTACACTTTCTTATTTTACTCTATAGAAACTGATGAAAGAATTTCAAATTCACGTTTTTTTTCTCTTCTGCATACCATTTTTCTTGGGATCCCTTTCTTTCTCTTGGATTGTATATTTCTGCAAAGCATTTTCTTTTCCGCTCAAAGGTTTTTTGAGACAAAATCTTCCTTTTTTAGCTTTATTTTAAACGAGGTGTTAATATGTTTATTTGGGGAGAATGGCACTAGAAGTGCCAAAAGTTGTGTACGCCACTCACTTTACTGCCAAAAGTTTTCGCTTTTACTTAAATGCTAAATTGGAGACAAAACGGCTCTAGTGAGAAAATTCTAGTCAAACTAATTACTTGGCCTTTATAATTAAAATGTTAATATGACCTAGCTTTTTTTTTTTTAAATAATCCAGTCCACATGGACATCCAAAATGACATCACACAATGCCCACTTTTTTAATTCAGATTGACACTGAAGTGATCATTTTTTTAAAAATGATTAGCACTGAAATGATTATTTTTTTAATAACGACCGGTACTGAAGTAATCACTTTTAACAATAATTGACATTGAAATTATCCATATTTACAATTTTTTGCTCGCGAATAATCACTCGTTAACTAATCTACACGATGTCATTTAGGAGTTACATACTAACTAGGCACACCAGCGAGCCATGTAGGATGTGAAATTAATAAAATATGGTCACATTAGATTTCTAGCAATTTGAATTAGAATTGGCACTTAAGTAATTTTAAAAAAAAAAAAAGTGACACTTAAATGATAAAAAAAAATTTAGCACTAAAATAAGTATCATACGTGGTTTTTGACACTTTATGTCATTCTCCCTATTTATTAGAAAATCAGGAAAAGTGGGCGCACTTGGTCTTGGGTGCATGCGTGGGTGGGTGCTCGACACACGAGATATCAAGTGCATATTCTCCTCGAATTTACAGGCTTTATAGAAAACGAAGTGAACGCACTGTCGATCATTTTTTTATTCGGTATACGTTTGATGTCTATTACATAGGCAATGGTGCCAAGGAAAAGTTGTTTGAGATAATTATATAAATGGTCCATAAATTTTAATATAACATGTACTATCACTTCTAAAATTTTAATTTATTCAATCTAAATTTTTTATAAATGTTCAATCTAATCACTATATTATATGAGAACATCTAATATTATATTTTCATTAATTCAAGTTTAGGGATAACATTAAATATTTTCATATATTTAAGGAAGATTCCTATGTCCTTTGCAGTTGGGATTTGAACCCATACGACTTTGCTTCTTTGGACTTGATAAAAAGTAATTATATTTATTTAGAGTAATCACAAAATTGACGTATTATGCAAATAAAATCCTACCTTTCATCCATATGCTTTTCACGCTTTATGTTGGTAGGAAATAGGATTGGCAAGAATGGAATCAAATTTTGAGGTATGAACATATTGTCTTTAATTAAAAAAATTTTGCCCAACAATGTTGCTAAAAATTACTAGCAAAATTCCTTTATGATACAACAAAGTCTCAAACGAGAGACCATATAGCAATTCCGGTATTGCTTCAAGAACTCTCGAAAGGGAAATAATTGAAAATAATGACTGTATATTTTTTAGAAAGGAAAATTAATAAGTAAAATTTTGAGAGGGAAACGAAAAATTTATAACAGTATCGTAGAATAGATACACCGTTTCCTTTGAAACATCGCCGTTATTATAGAGGACCCTGTTTTTTCAAAGCAAACATAATGTTTCAAAAGACAAACTATAAATTGGGATAAAAAAGTTAACCTTTTTTTTATTTTTAATATTTTTATTCCGAATTTTATAAATTCTGAAAAGATACAACATTTCAAAAGTTGTGAGACACCTACTAACCGTTAGACAGAAATTATAAATTCAAAACAATAAAAATTAGAAAATAATTGCCATAGACTAGTGCCAATTCTCGTCCATGAGCACTCATATACAAGTCACATTTTCGTTTGTTTTACAAACAAAATATTAACAATCCCTGACCTTGTTAGTAAAACAAAATTACAAAATAATTATTTTAAAATACAACCAAAATTTTCATGAGATTAATATACATACATAAAGGTACCTTTCGAGTTAACCATTTATTTAGTGCAAGTATAACAAAACTCTATAAAATTACAGGTAGTTCTAACTTTAAAATGGCTACTTTAATAATAGAATCGAATATACCACACATATAATAACCTTTTGTTTTAATGAGAAGTTCCATAATATACTTAGTACTATTATAATCTTGTGCTTGTTCCTATTTCATGAGCTCTTTAGAAAGTAATCATAACTTTTTAAAAAATTACACTTCCTCTAATCTCATATGGTTAAAGTATATACCATGTGTTTTTGTTACTAATAAACATATTACTAATTTGTATTATACTTCATTAAAAATATAACTTAGCTTATAAAATATAACGGGGGAAGAACACTAGGAGTGCCACAATTTTCATACGGCGCTCACTTTAGTGCCAAAACTTTTTTTCGCTCACTTAAGTGCCACAAGTTTGAAAAAAACGTTCACATGAGTGCCACTTCCAATTTGCCCGTCGGAAAAACTGACATGGCCGTCGATGAACAATATTTTAATATTTTAATTGATTTATTTATTTTTATTTTTTGAATTTTTATTTTTTGCTTTTTTTTCTAGGGTCGGCGAGGGCCACCGTTAACCCTCGCTGGCCGCTGAACCCTTGCCCAGATTGGGCGAGGGCCCTTCGCCGTCGGCCGCGAAGACCCTAAATGAGGCCGACGAGGCCATCGTGGCCTTGCCTAAGGCCTTTTGCTGTCAAATCCAGACGAGGGCCACTTGGCCCTCAACATAGCCGCCACGAGTGAGGCTGTCGAGTCCTCACCAACCGCTAGCGAGGCTGCGACGGCCCTCGCCAGCTCTGGGCGGTGGGTCATGAGGGCTACCCAGAGCTGGTGAGGGCCGTCGTGGCCTCACCAATAGTCGGCGAGGACTTGACGGCCTCACCCGCGGCGACTATGACAAGAGCCAGGCGGCCCTTGCCCAGATCTGGCCCACAAAGGCCCCGGGCAAGGCCACAACGGCCCTCAGCAACCGCGGGGAGACCGCGACGACCTCACCTAAGGCCTTTGTAGCCGACGACAAAGGGGCCCTCACCCAATTTGGGTAAGGGTTCCGTGGCTGGCAAGGGTCAATGGTGGTCCTCGCCGAGCCTAAAAAAAAAAGAAAAAAGAAAATCAAAAAAATTAATTAAAATATTTTAAAATATTAAAATATTATTCACCAGTGGCCACGTCAGCTTTCCGATAGCCACATCAACTTTTCTGATGGACAAATTGGAAGTGGCACTTAAGTGAACGTTTTTTTAAACTTGTGACACTTAAAGTGAGCGAAAAAAAAAGTTTTTGCATCAAAGTGAGTGACATACAAAAGTTGTGGCACTCCTAATGTTTTTCTGTTAAATAAAACAAATGATAGAGATTTCTCATGCTCAGGCTAATATCAGCATCAAACAATCCCTTTCAATAATTTATTTTTACCCTTTAAACCTTATAACTAGTAATATGCTAATATTTGGTTGGATTAACATTATTGGTATTTTAGTCAAAGTTTTCAACACTTCAAGTTCATTTTTAGCACATCTCTTGGTAGAGCTATTGTAAAAGGATCAGCTGGATTCTTGCTTATTTCACACGAACAATTGTTATGGCATTACCTTGAATCAATTGTCTCACATATTCATGTCTTAGACTGATATTTATGTGCTACTATAAGCTGTTACAATAAATAGAAATAGGAGGCATAGGATTTGACCATAAATTTATAAATCATTCGATATCCAACAGCAAATTTATAAATCATTCAACCTCTTTTGCAGTTGTTGTTAAAGCAATGAATTCAGATTTTATTGTTGCATGAGTTCTAGATGTTTGTTTCTTGCTCACCCAAGATACAACACATCCATCTAACGTGCAAATCCATCAAGCAGTGGATTATTTATATTTCACATTTGTGATCAACTAGCTTCAATGTATCCTTCTAATACAACTAGATAATCATTATAGAATAATTTCAAGTTTTTAGTTTCTTAAGATAATAAAAACTTCCGGTAACAGCATTCTAATGTTCTATATTTGGATTACTAGTATATCTACTCAACTTATACATGGATAAAAAAATATAAGGTCTAGTATAATGGGTTGCATATATTAAAGACCTTCTAACACTCGTATATTCAGGCTGTGTCACTACTCTACTAATATTATAATTTAAATTAATACTTAAATCAAATGGAGTGCTCATTTCTTTGAAACCAAGATGTTTAAATTTATTTAATATTTTAGGACCTAATAACTTTGGCTTAAATAATAATCCCCACTATGATTTTTAACTTTAATATCCAAGATAATATCTACTTCACCCGAATTTTTCATTTTAAATATGAAAATTACATACTTATTAGTCTCAATGGTTCTAGTCATATTAGTTCCAAAAATAAGCATATCATCAATGTATAAGCAAATTAAACCACCATAGTCTATAGTGAATTTAGAATAAAATATACTTATTAGCATTATTATGTTTGAAAATCGTTGGACAATATAATTAAGTGATATATTTCATTCTACTGCCTAGGTGCTTGCTTAAGCCCATAAAAAGATTTACTAGTTATATACTTTCCTTTAATTTTCAAGAAAAACAATATCCTCTAATTGTTTCATGTAAATTTCCTCATTTAAATCTTAGAATGCAATTTTTGGCATCAATTTGATGAATATAAAGATCATAAATGGATGCTAAAGCAAAACAAATTCAAATGGATGTTATACCTGCTACAAGAGCTTGTGTATGAATATAATCTATTTTTCTTTTTATCTATACTCATTGGCCACTAATCTAATTTCAATCAGAATTATCACGTAAATGAGACTCTTCCTCAATTCAAAGATTTTTCTGAATTTTGTCCAAAGTCAAGTCCTCTGACTTGCATATCATCATTTTTCCATAATCTTTTCAACATGAGGGCAATTTTACAATAATTATTCAAGCTTGAAAGGATTTTGGAATGTCCATCTTGAGGACACGAATTTAAAATCAAAATATTTTGCAATCATATATTTGTCGGTACCATATGTCTCTAGCAAATTTCATCTCAGTGAATAAGTCGTGCAAACGATTAGACAGTGCATTCAGAATATGCCGACGATAACACAATTCACCCTCTTCACATTTTTTCTTCTTTTTATTAACCCTTTCAATGGCTTCTTCAATGAAATATCCTCCTTCAATGGTAGGCTTTGGATCTTTAGTGGACATCATATTAGGATCTAGAATGTAGGAAATCTTCAAGGCAATGAGAAAGAAACATTATCTTGTCTCTTCAGCAAGCAAATTGTTACCATCAAAACAGTCCAGTTTAAACCATGTTTTGATTCATGACTTCAATAGACTCTTAACTCCAATAATCCCTTACAATTGTTGGTAAGAAATAGGATCAAGAATATTGGAATCAAACTTTGAGACATAAAAAAAAAACATTGTCATTAAGGAGTTATTTGCTCCATAACATTGTTAATTGTTATTGGCAAAAATCTTTCAAGATAGGGAGAATTCCAAATGAAAGTTTGAAGTACCCTCATTTTCTCAAATAAAGGCCTAAAGTGGACATTGTTTCAAATAAAGACCCGAAGTGCTCTTATTTTCTTAAATAAGAGTCTCAAATGCCCATATCAATCTCAAAGAAGGGCTTAAACTCACCAAATGTGAAGGGCAATTTCATCTTTTTGAATTTTTTTTCTTTTTTCTTTCTTTTTTTATTCATATCATAAAAAAAGCTAAAAAAAACTATAATAAAAAAAACATAGGTAGGACCATAGGAGAGTTAACGAGGGTCACCAGCCTTCAACGCCACCACACCAACGATGGAGCTGCGACCATAGGCGTGAGGGAGCACCCTCCTGCTTATGTTTCCCTTTTTGTTTTTTTAAATCTAATTTATTTTAACTTGTATTTGGACAAAAATACCCCTGATCAGTCATAATTTTTGGCCTGCTGACAAGGTTAGGCCTTTTTGAAATGCCCATAATCATTTTAGGCCATTCTTTGAGACTGATATGGATACTTCCGGTCCTTATTTGAAACAAGGTCCAATTCAGACCCTTATTTGGAGTTTTTCCTTCAGGATATAGTAAAGTTTCAAATAAGAATACCATATAGCAATTCTAATATTTCTCAAAGAACTCTCAAAAGGGGAAAAATTGAATACAATTATTGTATTTTTTTAGAAAGGAAAATCAAGAAGTAAAATGTTGAGAAATCTATAACAGTGATTTAGAACAAATACAACATTTCCTCTAAAAATTTGTAGATAATAAAGGAACCCTTTTTTTATTAAACAAACGTACTATTTCAAAAGGCAAATTGTAAATTCGAAAGAAAAAAAATAACCTTTTTTTATTTTTTAAATATTTTTATTTCGAATTTCATAACTTCTAAAAGATACAACCTTTCAAAGATCATAAGACGGCTAATAACTATTTGGCAAAAATTATAAATTTTAAAAAATTAAAAATTAAGAAATAACCACTGTTAACTAATGTCAATTTTCGTCCCCATCACTCGTTCCTTTTTATTGTGGGATAAGGTGTGATATCTTGGATTAACTCATAGATGTATTATCTACTTTGACCTATCTCATATTGAGCCTCACAATTTTATCCTTTGGCGTACAAGCAAGCATTTTCTCAAGAGGTCACCCATCCCGGTTGTGCTCTAGCCTAAGCTCACTTAACTTTGGAGTTCCAAAACAAAGGTTGCCATTACATCAAAAGGCACCTCTGTGAGTTAATTCCAGTTTTCACATATATATCCCAGAATCGCTCTCCTCCTATTCAATATATGGTTCGATTCCTTCTTGCTCCCCTTCGCCATTCTAGAAGTTTGCCAAGAGCTATTCCTTGTCCAAGCTCTCTGGCCCTAGTAACCATTTCCTGCCCTTGTCAGACCGAGTCATTAGAGGCCCACTAGCTTCTGCCTGGTTCGTGCTTGTACCACACACCTACTAGACCACATTGTGACATCCTAAATTAACCCATAGAGGTATTATTCACTTTGGCTCGTCCCATACTAAGCCTCACAGTTTTAGTTTTTGGTGTACAGATAAGCACTATCCTAAGAGGTTACCCATTCTTGAAGTGCTCTAGCTTGGGCTTACTTAGCAAAGTTTTCTGTTACGTCAAAAGGCGCCTCCATGAATTTATTCCAATTTTCACACGTATATCCCAAAATCATTTTTCCCCTATTTGATTTATAATTCGGTTCATTCCCTGCCCCATTCGCCATCTTAAAAGCCTACTAGGAGCCGCTCCTTTTTCAGGCTCTCTAGTCTCAACAACCACTTCCCGCCCTTGTTAGACCAAGTCATTACACAAGGTACTTCTCTATTTGTTTTATAAACAAACTAGTAACACATTTTCAACCAAATCCCTATATATTCACAGATTTTCCAATGAAGTTCCACCAATTTCAAAACCGGCCTAATCAGTTGACATGGTAAATCTTTCACTCATGTCCACATAATAGTCCGACGACTTTGTCAACTAGATTTAGTCAGATTCGACATGGACTTTAGAAAGAAAAAAAAAAACATGAAAGTATAGAGGCAAAACGTATAATTTTACTTATTATGTGTACAATCAACACGAATGGAGTATTAAATTGGATGATTTCTATTTGATAATAAATTAATCCCATCGCAATCGATCAATTTTAGTATATTTTATATTTAATAAAAGTGGGATTTTCTGGTGCAACATTTGCTTGCTATGGTACGTTATCCTAAGTCTATCAATTGTCAAATTAAATCTAGTAATCTATTAATACAAAAGAAGATTTTCGCAGAAGACGGAGGTCGTTTCTAGGTGTATTACCTAGAAATTGAGAAATTTCCATGTTAATAAACATCCTTTTTTTCCAGTATTATTTATACCATCAGCAAAGCATTGTACAAAATAACGTAACCAATGAGATACATCTAACCTAAATGCAATAAAACAACAGGCGTTGGATTTTTCACTCTTTAATCAACAAATTTTGATGAAAATGGGTGCACTTTGTCATTTAATTTCGGTAAATATTACCACTTTACTACTATTAGTTGATCAAATGACTTCGAAACCCAAAATAAGGGAGCACAGACAATAATTTGATCAGATGAATCTGACAACAATGAAACATATCACTCTGTTCTGAAGTTCCAAAAGACTAACACCCAAAGAAACAGAGCACTCTGTTCCCAAGTTCCTAAACACAAATACCCAAAAAAACAGAGCACTCTGTTCGGAGCAAAATATTTGCAACCAGGCCGCAATTCATCTGAAACTGACTGTAAATGCTGATATTAGGCTTAATATCCTGTCCGATATAACATAATCCAGCAATAACTTTGCCAGAACACGGTTTCATATACTTGAAAACGAATGACTACTAAAAGTTTTAACAAAATAGAGCCTTCAACTTAGACCAAGCCGTGGTTGATCTGCACATTCTTTCCTCAGCTATTCTCGTCTTTTCTTCAGCCTCCTACTATCTTCTGCTCCTTGTCATAGACTGGCTTCACTTCTTCCAACTCGACCAACAAATTCTCCCAATTCGAGAGGAGCTTGTCCTTCCTGCGGTTCACTTTCGCCATCTTTCTTGTGAGTTCTCTCTCTCCTTTGGTGATGTCCTCCATCAACTGCTTATACACGATGGGAGTTTCACGGCCCTACTTTTAAATCCTCTTAATATGAATCAACGCATTTGATCTCTCAGAAAGAGTCGACCCATGGCTGTTAAAGAAAATTCTTACCTGTCAAGGGCTTCCAAATAATCACAAGAGACTTGTTTGACAATTCCTTCTGTCGTTCTTTTCTCATTCTTCAAACTCGTAAGACATGACGGTTTCATTTTAACTGCCCAGATTCATCATTTAAACCATCTACTTTTCTTAGTTGTACAATTTTCAACCATATGTTACAAGAAAGTTCTAATCCTCCTTAAAAGTCCTCGTAATAAAACTTCATTCAAAATAGACTCCATATTGTCATCAGTTTGCGACGATAATTGAATGCCACTGTTATGTGTACTACGGTTTTACATTGAGCATGAATTTATGACTCGAGTCTATTTCTAGCTTGGACACAACTTCACTTCGGACAAACCTCTAAAAGGCCCCATAGTTAAAGATTGTGTTTTAGGTCCTTCATTTTCTCGTTAAACGAAGTAAATGTCATAAAACGAAATGAGGGCCCGATTGCGTTTGATTATGCAGTTCCAAACTCCAAAGTTCCCAACCCAACGATTGTGTTGGGCCGAAAAATGCCGAAAAGAAATACCCTTCTCCAGGATATATCATTATGTTCTGTACCCCATAACCAAAACCTAGAATGTCCGTCATTGCTATTTGTTTGGACAAATTGAAAGCCTCAGTTGTTTTTGTCTCTTTTCTTGCATGAACACTCCCAACCATCGGAAGTATCCCTGTTTTGTCATTCCCAACTCAATTGCAAGGGGACAAATCTCTTACTTAGGACAGGGTAAACTCTCCTAATACGGATGAATCCATAGGCTCCACCATCTGAGTCGTGGATACTGGAACATATTTATCACTAAAGCCACCCAATGCGGAGTCACATCTAGAAGTTTCTATGTGAAGGAACAACTCAATCATCATATAATGACAAAACAATAGTCGGGAAAGCGCAACTGAATTGTGAGAATTTCCAAGCTCCAAGAGCAAAAAGCACGCTGACAACGCAATTCATATGAAGACATCAAAAACTGACTCCACGGACATCCATATATATGTACATGTTTGACCTACATGCCGACTAAACCAACATGATATAGGATTGTCGAAGAATTCGAAGAAAATCTCAGAGATTTTGAAGATAATTTCGGGATATGAAATTATTTTGTTTCCATTTATAAATTAGGAAATAAATCGTTAGAATCAGGAAATAGGAAATCTGTTTTTTATTTCTTTCTATTTTTAGCAATCCTAGACTCTATTTATATGTTATATTCTTTGTAATTTGGTAAGCAATAAAGAATAGAAGAAAACTTGTCTTCTTTTTTCAAATCATCATGGTATCAGAGCTTTGGTTTTGAATCTAGCTCTTACGATGGTGAAAACGGCGATGACCGGGGCTCAAAACCCAGCTGATCTCTCTGCACAATTGAGCAACGGTGGAGAGCAATTCTCTCAGTATTCCAACTTGCTATTAACAGTTCACCGATTAAATGGCCAAAATTATTTGGAGTGGGCTCAATCGGTGAAACTAGCAATTGATGGTAGAGGGAAGCTAGGCCACTTGACAAAGCGAGGTGAAGGAACCAGAAAAAAGCAATTCGTCTTGGAAGATATGGAGATCCGAGAGCTCCTTAGTGATTGCTTGGTTGCTGAATTCTATGGAGCCAGCAATTGGAAAACCATATCTTTTCTTCCAACTGCCAAAGATGTATGGGATGCTGTGAGAGAAACATATTCTGATCTGGAAAATTCTTCCCAGATTTTTGAATTGAAGACAAAACTATGGCAATCAAAGCAGGGGGATCGTGAGGTCACTATTTACTACAATGAAATGGTGACCTTGTGGCAGGAATTAGATCAATGCTATGATGATACATGGCAAAGTCCAGCTGATCACAGAAGACACATGAAGAGAGAAGAGAACGATAGAGTATATATGTTTTTAGTAGGCCTTAATCGAAACTTGGATGAGGTGAGAGGCAGAATCCTTGGCCAAAAGCCTCTGCCATCCATTCGTGAGGTTTGCTCTGAAGTTAGAAGAGAGGAATCTCGGAGGCGAATTATGCTTCGTGATTCGGAAACAAGTGCTATTTCTATATCAGAAAATTCTGCACTTGTATCTCGGGGGCCTAATTTCGAGGAAGACAGGAGGAAGAAACCATGGTGTGAACATTGCAAGAAACCATGGCACACCAAAGAAACCTGCTGGAAAATTCATGGGAAACCGCAAAATTGGAAGAAAGAAGGTTGGAAGAGAAGGAGCAATAGTGATGGTCGTGCATTCCAAGCAACAAACGAGAAAGAGCAAATCAAGTCAAATTCAATTCCATTCTCAAAGGAACAATTAGAGCACCTATACAAACTTTTTCAATCTCCACAACCTTCCTCAATTCCTTCTTGTTCTTTAGCCCAAAAAGGTAATTTTTTTCCTACCGCCTTCCTCATAAAAAATCCACACCAAATTACTCCATGGATTCTCGATTCAGGAGCAACCGATCATATGACAGGTTGTTCAAAACTCTTTTGCACCTATAGTCCATGTGCTGGAAATAAAAAAATCACAATTGCATATGGTTCTCTTTCAGCCATTGTCGGAACAGGATCTATCAAGCTCTCACCAGCTCTCACACTTCACAATGTTCTTCATGTCCCAAATTTATCTTGTAACTTGCTGTCCATCAGTAAAATAACCTTTGATCAAAAGTGTCGAGCTAATTTTTTCTCATCTCATTATGAGTTTCAGGACTTGACCTCGGGGAGGACGATTGGCAATGCTAAAGAGAGCGGAGGACTCTATTTATTTGAGGATGGAACAAGCTCAAGTAGACATGTTCAGGGTAGTTGTTTCAAATCTATTTCTGTTATTAAGGATGATGATATTATGTTATGGCATTATAGGTTAGGTCATCCGAATTTTCAATATTTAAAGTTTTTGTTCCCAAAGTTGTTTTTTAATAAAAGTCCATCTTCATTTAAGTGTGAATTCTGTGAATTAGCCAAACATCATCGTACCAACTTTCCCTCACAAAACTACAAGTTGTCAAAACCATTCTCCTTAGTTCATAGTGATGTTTGGGGCCCATCTAGAATTCCTACACAATCAGGAAAGAAGTGGTTCGTTACATTTATTGATGATCATACAAGGGTGAGTTGGGTATACTTGTTAAAAGAGAAATCTGAAGTTGAGACTGTTTTCAAAAAATTTTACACCATGATACAAACACAATTCCAAGCGCAAATCCAAATTTTTAGGAGTGACAATGGGAAAGAATATTTTAATAAAATTTTGGGACAATTTTTCTTGGAAAAGGGGATTGTGCATCAAAGTTCCTGCCCTGACACCCCTCAACAAAATGGGGTGGCAGAAAGGAAGAATAAACACCTTCTAGAAGTAACTAGGGCTCTACTTTTCACAGCCAAAGTTCCCACGTATCTTTGGGGTGAAGCTCTTCTTACATCTACATATCTTATCAATAGGATGCCATCTAGAGTGTTAAGATTTCAAACACCTTTGAGAGTCCTTCAAAAGACCTACCCAATCTCTAGACTTGCTTCAGCCTTACCCTTAAAACTATTCGGATGCACTTGCTTTGTTCATATACATGATAGAAATCGTGGAAAACTTGACCCTAGAGCAAAACGATGTGTATTTGTTGGTTATGCTCCTAATCAAAAAGGGTATAAATGCTTTGACCCAATTTCTAGAAAAATGTTTATTTCCATGGATGTCACTTTTTTTGAATCAACACATTTTTTCGAAGCTCATCTTCAGGGGGGGAAAGAAAGTGCAGATTCGCACAATACTGAACATCCTCATTCTAAAAATTCAGTTCCTACAACCCTTGTACCAGATTTTGAACCATATACTTTAAATAATGAAAATTCGGATCCACCTATATTGGCATCTCATCCTACTTGTGAGCATAACAGGTGTGAAACTAGTACCAAGAATACAGAGTTTCCATCATATTCTCAAGTCTACACGAGAAGAGACAAAACTCAAGAAATAGAGTATCCTGCTCCTTTAAAGAGCCATGAGTCCGAACCAAGGCCTGACCATAACTCCATACAATCTTCAGGTAATGTTCCAACTCAATCTGTCCAGCTTGATCTTAGTCAAAAAAATGAGTCTATCAATGAACTTGACATACCTATTGCTATTCCAAAAGGAGTTAGGTCTTGTACCAAACATCCTATGGCTCATTATGTGTCTTACAAAAACCTCTCATCCAATTTCCGTGCCTTTACCTCAACATTGTCTCGTGTGGAGATTCCAAAAACTGTACAGGATGCTCTACAGGTTCCCGAGTGGAGGGAAGCGATTCTTGAGGAGATGAAAGCTCTAGAAAAAAATGGAACGTGGGATATGGTGGATCTACCCAAGGGAAAGACTATAGTTGGATGCAAATGGGTATTTACAACCAAGCATAGATCCGACGGATCTCTTGAAAGGTATAAAGCTCGGTTGGTTGCCAAAGGATTCACCCAAACCTATGGGATCGATTACTTTGAGACCTTTGCTCCGGTTGCAAAACTAAACATTATAAGAGTGCTCCTATCACTTGCAGCTAACCTTGACTGGCCTTTGCAACAACTAGATGTGAAGAATGCATTTTTGAATGGAGATTTAGAGGAAGAAGTATACACGGACTTCCCCCCCGGCTTTGAAGGAAGATTTGGATCAAAGGTATGTAAATTAAAGAAGTCACTATATGGACTAAAATAGTCACCGAGGGCCTGGTTTGAGAAGTTCACTCAATCTGTGAAGAAACAAGGGTATGTTTAAGGACAAACTGATCATACCATGTTTATAAAGCATTCTTGTGATCGTAAGGTTGCAATTCTTATAGTGTACGTAGACGACATCATTCTCACTGGGAATAATATTGTTGAGATGAACAGGTTGAAACAATGCCTTGCTTCTGAGTTTGAGATCAAGGATTTAGGAACTCTAAGGTATTTCCTTGGAATGGAGGTAGCTCGATCGAAAAAGGGAATTGTGGTCTCGCAGAGGAAATATATCCTAGATCTTCTAAAAGAAACAGGAATGAGCGGTTGTAGACCAGCAGAAACTCTGATAGATCCCAATCAGAAACTTGGAGATGACAAAAATGGGGCTCCTATTGATACATTGAGATACTAGAAGTTAGTAGGGAAACTTATTTATTTGTCGCATACTCGGCCAGATATTGCCTTCGCTGTGAGTATGGTAAGCCAATTTATGCACTCTCCATATGAAAAACATCTTGAGGCTGTTAAGAGCGCACCTGGAAAAGGTCTGCTATTCAAAAAATCTATTCAACATGGGATTGAAGCATACACGTATGCAGACTGGGCAGGGTCCATTACAAACAGAAGGTCAACATCAGGATATTGTACATATGTATGGGGGAACTTAGTTACTTGGCGAAGTAAGAAGCAAAATGTGGTGGCACGAAGTAGTGCAGAAGCTGAATATCGAGCAATGGCCCATGGGATTTGCGAAATGTTGTGGCTAAAACGAGTACTAGAAGAACTTCAAGTATCGGTGGAAATGCCTATGAAGTTGTATCAGTGACAATAAGGCTGCAATCAATATTGCTCATAATCCAGTGCAACATGATAGAACTAAACATGTTGAGATTGATAGACACTTTATCAAGGAGAATATTGATGCAGGAGCTATTTGTATGCCATTTGTGCCAACAACACAACAAATAGCCGACATTCTTACAAAGGGATTGTTCAGACCTAACTTCGAGTCCCTTGTCAGCAAGTTGGGCATGATAGATATTTATGCACCAACTTGAGGGGGGGTGTCAAAGAATTCGAAGAAAATCTCAGAGATTTTGAAGATAATTTCGGGATATGAAATTATTTTGTTTCCATTTATAAATTAGAAAATAAATCGTTAGAATCAGGAAATAGGAAATCTTTTTTTTTTTTCTTCTTTCTATTTTTAGCAATCCTAGACTCTATTTATATGTTATATTCTTTGTAATTTGGTAAGCAATAAAGAATAGAAGAAAACTTTTCTTCTTTTTTCAAATCATCAAGGATCAACCACATAAGCCACACTGAGCAATTGTTCTGCCGAAGACATTCAACAAATAGTCAAGCTAAAACACAGTTTCCGTACAAGAGTGAACAATTGCTCATAGCCTATTTGAAACCTAAAGTTTTAACGGAATTGGGCCTTCAAATTTGACCAAGCAGTCGTTGATCTAGACATTCCTTCCTCAGCTATTCTCTTCTTTTCCTCAGCCTCTGCTACTTTATTCTGCTTATCTTTATAGCCCGACTTTGCTTCTTCAGACTCGACCCACAAGATCTTCCAGTCTGAGAGGAGCTTGTCCCTCTTAGACTTCACTTCCTCCATCTTTCTCTTGAGCTCTTCGTCTTCCTTGGTTAGGTCATCCTCTAACTGCTTGTACAAGATGTGAGTCTCATGGCACTTTGTCAGAGCAGAGAACAATTGATCCTTTTGCAGTTTTTGCAGCTCAAACTCAACATTTTCCTGCTCAAATGTTAAGAAGTCAGAAGTGAAATCATTGAAATTTGCCCGAAATGTCTCAATTACTGTTTGTTGCTCCAACGATACTCCAGTTCTGGCCAAGCTTAAAGTTGATAGTGCCTCAGATAGCCTTTCTTTCATATTCAATTTAAAGAGATCGGAAAGGCACTCCTTCAAAGACTGTTTAGCCTTCTCAACTTCTTCTAAACTATGAACTTCAGCTGTCAAAGCACCATCTTGGTGGTGCGAACTTGATCCTATGCTAGCACCGTGAGTCTCATCAACATTGATTATTTCCTTCAGACCAGTAAAATAGGAGTCAAAGTCAGTTGGTCTAGTTGGCTGAATATTCACCGGAGGATTAACTGCTAAGAGGCAAACTTTGGCTTTTATCACCATAGTGTCATTTGCTAGGTATCCCATCATAGTACGATTACGAAGCCCACGCAATAACGTGAAACTTGTGAAACCAAAGTCACTCTCACTTGCAGTGAAATCATGTTGCGTCTCTGCAGAATTCAGGAGACAGGGTGACAAATTCGAAAACGTCTTTACTACAGCACCAAATATTGGAGACCATCCAGAACTAGAATGAATGTTGTGTCGTACGACAAGCAAAATATTAACAACAGAAGAAGCAAACAACTTCCCATGATCAGCTTAGACAACCAAATTCATACAGAAATGAAACTGTTAATACATGACATTTTCAACACCAAGAAACATGACCATCTTAAATTTAATTACCGACATATGGATTGTATAGATGCAGTCAAGCCCCAACTTCTCCATCCACTGGACCAGTTGCTTACAAACTAACTAACTGAATTTTTTAATCAGTAACATTGGGTTGTTTTATGCGCATGTTAGAAGCTCACCCACCTTTGATTGAAAGGTCTCACGAATGAGAAACAGAAAACCTATTTTCTCTCTCGGCTCAACATCTCTCTTTCCACTTCTTCTCACCTATTCATTTATCATCTGAGCTCTTCCTATTCAAGTCACAACACCGATTTCTCAAAATCTAGATGGACAATCAATCAGAGAGAAACCTATCATACACTCAGATTAAAAAAAAATTCCAAGAAAAATCAATCCAATTCAAGAACAAACCCTTTGTAATAGAGCGAACATCGTTGAATTGATCGATCACACTCAAGCTGAACTCCGCTTTTCTGGTCCACCCATATGGCAACGTCGCGGAATCAGCCACATCGAGGTACAGCGACAAATAGCTCGTGCCATTCCCCTTGGGGAATACCAGAATTCTCCTGCACAAAAAGGATGGGACGACGCAAGAATCACATGGCAACACGATGAACATGCGATCATCAAGAAAAAACGCGAAGAGAGAGAGAGAGTAACATAAAAAGAAAAAAGGTTGAAATACCATGCACAACCAGAAACTATGAATACTTCAGAGTAAACTTTCCTCGCACTTTGCTTGGTGAAGTTGCTGATTTTCCACGTGAATTCTCCCCGATTAACGTCATTTTGTGCATCCATTTCTTTCTTTTTCTTATAATTTGGCTGCTGCTTCTGCAGATCAAGTTTCAGAAACACAGATGTTTCTTCTTAGCTGACGCTCTGCTTGCGAAGCAGGCGAAGGAGGTGGAGGAGGAGAGACCCTTAACGCTAAAGGAGTCGGGAAAATTACGAAGTACTCCAGGTGATGGTATGGAGGAAGTCTCGGGCTTTTGTAGAAGAAGGCGGAAAGGGGGGAAAGCAAAAGAAACCCAAAAAGAACAAGAAAACTTCCCCGGGAAGTTAAAGTGAAGGAAAAATCAGGAGCCTGTTTCATACGGGTTCAAAGGAAAAAAGGCGGATCATATCATTCACACTTCTGGCTGGCACAGTGAAAGCCAGCAAGTACCATATCGCAGGAAAAAATATTCAGTTGCCGCTACCACGTCGGCTACTGAGGTGGCACGTGCATTTTACTCAAATCCAGTCGCAAATTGACGTGTCTGCTAACGTTGGATAAAAGTTAAACCAAAAAAAACTGCATCTCTTCACCCATGGAAGCTTCTCCTCCGCCGTGCTCTTAGCCGCCTCCATCTTCCTCCGTCATATCTCGTGGCCGGCTCTGTCGTCCCTCGCAGTCGGCTGGAGTTGTGCCTCCAGATCTGGTCTCGGCCATGACAACAGGCGAGGTCGTCATCTCAAAGTCCATGGACAGAGCTCAAATATCAAGAAGAAAAAAATAGAGGAATCCATCTTCTTACGCTCATCCCTTGCAAATTTCAACACCAATTTCTCAAAATCTAGAACAATCAATCAGTATGATTTGTTTAAGTTAGGGTTAATACTAGAGGTAAGTGATTACAGGTTTTGTACAAATTTCATCTGGAACATAAAATCTACCTACTTAAACAGGTTCCTTATTTTTTTGAAACCTAAAACCTACCATGCATACTATAAAATCAGGAACTTATCTTATCACAAGTTCTAAAGTCGATTACAAGTTCTATTTAAGTTTCACTTGTATTATTAATTGAACAATTGTAATTAATCATTACATTTAATAACCATCATTTATTGTTATAATCCACTAAGCTCAACTTATATTTAGAACCACTAAGAATATGAAACATTAATAAAGTAAAAATCACGGTTATAAAATAAAAGTTCAGATTAATAATTTCAAATTATATACTCATTGTCGACCATGAAAAACTATAGGATCGCGCGAAGATATAAACTAAGAAAAACATAAAAACTTGTTTTAAGTTCCATGTTCTAAGCTCTACTTATCTAGAACATAAAATCTATCCGTTGAAACAAATTCTTTAATTTTTAGAACTCCCACTGGTCCAATTCTTCAATACCGATTTGGTTCTTCAATTACAAGTTCTACCTTAGAGGCATGCTCACCCATAATTAATACCATTAAAAACCTTAAACCGGTACACTTGTAACAAATTTACCCCCAACTAATTTTTTTACCACCAAACCCCCCACCCCAAATTGATAAATTTGTGATAAATGTATCATCCTCCACTACTTTCTATTAAATTGGATAAATATCACGAAAAAGCACAAACAAACACACATATGACAATGGGAGAGTAAAACCTCAAATTAGTATACTCATTAATTACCATATGTTATCAAACTTAATATTTAATGGTAGAACTTAATGAAAATTCACGGGGAGTAAATATATCACAGATATATCAATTTGAGATTTTTTATGGTCAAAAAATTAGTTTGTGATAATTTATTATAAGTGTATTAGTTTGAGATTTTTCATAATATTAACCTTTTAAATTAACAAGTTAGTATTGACACAATTTGCACATGACCAAAAACCCCCAATATTGATATATATATGACAAATATATCATTCTCCGCTACTTTCTGTTAAATTGGATAAATATCACGAAAAAACACAAATGAACACACATGTAACAAACAGAGGGTAAAACCTCATATTGGTATACCCATTAATTACCATATGTCATCAAACTCAACAATTTGATGGTAGAATTTAATGGAAATTCAAGGGGAGTAAATCTACCATAAATACATCGGTTTGAAATTTTTAGTAGTCAAAAAATTAGTTTTGGATAAATTTATTATTAAGTGTATCGGTTTAGGGTTTTTCATAGTATTAACATTTTAAATTAACAAGTTAGTTTTGACACGATTTGTACATGACCCGTTTAGACGCAATGAGCTAAGAGACAATTTTTTCATGGAATTCACTAGTAAGATTTTACATTGATGATGTTTCATTGGTATTACCGTAACTTTAAATGTGACTTGGTGGTATTTTGGCGACGGATTATTGCAATATGTAAATAGAATAAAAAAAGTGAGAATATTTCATGTTAAGTTTGTGTCGATGAGTTAATCTTGTCTCGTAGCGGAAATTGACTTTTCAACCCGATAGTTAATCTTTCTACAAGAATAGTGCCACGTCAACCCATTAATTTTTAGATGTATTGATGTTAAGTAGATGTAATTGATTAACTAATCATATTGTGTTCGAATTGACCCATTTTGAAATATATTTCTACGTCGACCCGACAGAAACATTGACTCGCAAACACGAATCGTCACCCCGAGTTCTGTTAGCATTCCTTTTCCACTTGCTTTCTTTTCTTATGAAATTTCTACGGCATTCCTTCGTTTAGGTATATATGCAGTGATTTATCAGTCATATATAGTACACATGTACGTCAGATAAGCCAACTGCCTTACGGGCTTCAGCGTATGATATTTCCAACGGGTCTTGAGAAATAAACTCTAACTCGGTGGAATCTCGTGGATAAGTTATAATGTTAACTATATAACGTAGTGTTCCATCTAATTTTTTTAATAGGTGTTATTAGCCAAGCAAATGAGTTCAGAAAGCATGGTGTAAATATGTTGTGAGATATACTAGTCATCCAATGCAAATTCACAGTTGATATAAGAAATCAGACATCTAACTTGATTAATCTGAACTTTTAATGGATATTGTGCTGTCTACCGTGTTTGAACTATTGATATAAACCCTAAATCTAGTGTTTAGTCGTCGTTTCGAAATAGGATATATTTCACTGACCTCCTATCTTCCACCGCCTCTCTCCTCCCCCCCCAACTCCCCTTTCTGTCTTGTTTGCACATCGCAGGTCAAGTCCATGCATGAAGTCTTTCTTCATGCATATCCACGCAATAAGTCATATTTGTCCTTCATGCCTATCCACCGCCTCATGTTTTCTTTGTTGTCTTTCATATTGTTTTTTATTGTGTTAAAGTTTAATTTGATATAAGTGTGTGATTCTTTCATTGTTCTCCCAGGGTAAGTTTGAGTGTCTTAATGTATCTACATGGATGAATTTATGAACATATCCATTTTTTCATGATGAGTTATTTAGATTATGGGGGGGCACAACCTTACCTGGTGTTTATAAGGGATGGATAGAGATATACTTTTCAAATTAGTCGAAATAGTTCACTTTAGATTCAAGATGGATAAAATAATTTCTAGTGGACCACTGGAGAGAATAATATTGAGAAGCATATTACTATTCATTTTAAAGGCATCAATTTTAATGAGCTTGTAATTTTAATGTCTTGAACTGTGTTGAGTTCTTTGCTTTTAGACAAATCACATCCACACTTCAATGGAAGTTTTTGATCTTGAAGTGGGCTATTAGCATGGGGAGCATGGCCATTTCTCAAATATATTCAACATTCTAGCTCTCAGCATAACATGGACTTGCTCTTTGATCATTCAATACAATTGAGATTGAATAAAATCGGTCAGAGGACGTGATACATTCGACCGAACAACTCTTCCATCGAGTTCAATCATGGGGATGTGAATGATCTTGCGCCAATCCCTCGCCAGCTTCAGGCGGATATTGCCGACTCAATTTCGCACACCCTACCATGCCTAATTTTCTGATTGAATTGAGGTGACACTCAAACCAATCTCAAGTTTTTTAGAGACGGGTCAAATCCGGAAGCCATTTTGGTAAGCCTCCAAGTTTGGACAGTCATGTGTTACAGCTAGAACGATCATCTAGAAGAGGTGAATAGGTGATATTGTGAAATAAGAGAAATTTAAAACCAATATCGCAACAGAACAACTCATGGTGATAGAATGTGCAATGTTTAGATCTTAACAATGTGCAAGTATTTGTATCTAATAAAATAAAGAAAGTAGGGATCGAAAATTAAACACGAATTTTTATAGTGGTTCGTCTTCAACAAGCCTACGTTTATTCTCTTGTGCTAATAGCCTATTAGCTGGATTCCACCATTTGAACCAATAAAAGTTTACAAGATCTGAATAACAATTACTCAAGCTCATGTGATCGACTACTTACACACTTTCAACCTCTAAGTAATTACACAATATAGCTCACAGAGATGATGTATTTGATCAGAAAATACTCTTCAGAACCTTGGAATTGTAAGCTTTGATTTTTTTTGCGTTCACATACATTCCATTAGTTGAACACTCCAATTTGGAAATAAATCGCCTCTATTTTGTCGTTCCAAAAACCTACAAGAGATTTTGAGAAAAATCTTTCCTTTGGAACTCTTTATATATAAGATAAGTAATTTAGTCAATATCCACTAGCTGTTGTACAAGTAAATCTAGCTCCTTTCTAGCCGTTAGACATATCATATATGGAAGGAATCATTTCAACCAAGGTTCTAGTTGATAACATCCTATGGTATCACATCAAACTTTCCACCTAAAAAACACTTATTATTAGAAAACAAGTTTTATTTTTACATGTAAGTTTTGTCAACCTTCAAAACCACTTTAGGAAATGTTTTCTCAACATCATGAACGCCAAGCAACTCTAAGGCCTCAACAGAATATTAAAGCCATTGAGGTAACTCCACCACTTGACCCAAGTGTGAGATCACGAACAATGAACGGTTCGAGAGACAATCAGCTCTATCGTTCGCAGTTACTGTAATGCTATCACAAGCTTCAACTGCCAGAAGTCGCTAGATGTGTAAGGCTAGAAAAGCGGCGCAAACCATCGAACAAAGTTTCCAGGTTTCCCATTGTCTCCGATGTCCAATTCTCTAAAATAACCTACAAATTGTACGCCACTCTATCCTAGACTCTTCTGTTTCGTCGCTAGGGACAGATATATGAGACAAATCATCCTATAAATCTCTCTGGGCATGCATCTAGAGATATCTAAGAACTATAAACTCTGTAGCTTACGAATGAAACAAGGTTTTTTCTGCATTTGTCGATTTTCATGCAAGTCGAGATATCACAAATGCATTAAGTTGCGTATGTAACCAGGCGACTCCTCAAAACTTGAACCGTGGAGGTCGAGAATTATTATATGCTTACACTTTGAGAGGCGCGTGTTCAGAGTCTTGTTTAGAACTCTAGGTTGGCAAACCTCAGACACATGGTGCGCAACCAGTTTGAGTTTAGGTTGTGTATGGAGGTCGAGATCTCATCGTCAGTGTTAGTATTGGAGATAATCAAGAAAATAATAAATCCCTATGTTAGAGATATTTTGACAATTCTTTAATCCTCAGTGTCTTTAAAAATTGTGCGTATATCTCTTTTTGATAATGTTTATTTTAAGCCCTAAACTCAAAAAAAAAAAAATCTTCAATTAAACAAATAAGGGACGTGAGTACTTGCTGGGCATTGTGATACGTAGTTGATTCAACTTGACAAGGTCCCTGTAATGTGTACACACGGAACTCTCTTCTTTCTTTCCATTTCCTTTCTTCTTTTCCCCTCTTTCCTCTCTTCATGAGCGTGAGAAAATATTGGGTAAGTTCCATACTCCACGTGGGATGGTGCAGCACACCACTCATTTATGGACATGTGTCCATCTGGGTCCACGTTGTCTTCCTCCTCTCTTTCTGTCAGATCCGGGCCCACATTAGCAACAGACCCTCTCTCCTCTCTCCTCTCTCTCTCTTCTGATTTCGACGCTCCTCTCTCCTCTCTCCTGTCTTTTGGTTTCCGGTTTCAACGCTCCTCTCTCCTCTCTTCTGGTTCTGGTTTTTGATTTCGACGCTCCTCTCTCCTCTCTCCTATCTTCTGGTTTCTGGTTTCAACGCTCTCCTCTCTCCTCTCTTCTTCCGGTTTCTGGTTTCGACGCTCCTCTCTCCTCTCTCCTGTCTTCTGGTTTCTGGTTTCGATACTCCTCTCTTCTCTCTTCTAGTTTCGACGCTCCGCTCTCTCTCCTCCGCGAAGAAGTTATGGAGGAAAAAAAATCGCTCTATCTCCTCCGCGAAGAAGTGCGTCTTTGAGAGCGAACCACAAGCCAATGCCCCCGCCTCCGCCTTTGCCGTTCACCCCGTCTCCGCCGTCGCATTTTTCTCTTGCTCTCCCTCACTTTTCGCGACCTCCACTCTGTTCTCTCTCTTTTCTCTGTGAAGCACCCCCTGCTCACCGATGCCGACGCCGCCGTCGCCTCCTTGAGCCCCGCCGTCGCCCCTCGAGCCCTGCCGTCGCCCCTCGAGCAAATCGATTTTTAACATTTTTTTTCCTCCGTAAGAGAACGGAGCGTTGGAACCAGAAGAGAGAGAGAGAGGAGAGAGGAGAGAGGAGAGAGAGGGTCTGCTGTCAATGTGGGCCCGGATCTGACAAATAGAGAGGGGAGGAAGACAGCGTGGACCCGGATGGACACATGTCCATAATTGAATGGTGTGCTGCACCATCCCACGTGGAGTATGGAACTCACCTAATATTTTCTCCACGAGCGTGCGTGCTTTCGGCCTCTTAAAAAAGCTGAAGTACTATTCCCTTTTTACTTTTCTTTTGTTGACTTTTTCAACTTTTTTTTCCCCTTTTTGACTTTTCAAAACCCATGTGTTACACCAGCACACCCTCCGTAATGCTGAAAAGGAGTATCCAGCCATGATGAGTAATGAGGAAATTGATACAGGCCATTTGGTGAATACAAAAAGAACACACTATCTTCCTTTCGTGGGTTAGTTGCTATGATTGTAACTGGGTTACCACTGGATGAAAGGGGTGTTCTTTCCTTGGGAGTGGCCAGCAGGTGAACACAAAAATGCTTTTCTACCTTTTCTTTATCTTATGTTTTACGCAATAGTTTGGAAAGGACTTATGAAGTGAACTAGGGGCATACTTCAAACTCACATCAGCAAATGCAAATATATTTGGGTCACCAGCCAAATTCCAACTCGATTCTTGTAAGGCAGATTCATTATTGACAAGTGATGAAGACAGTTTGCATAACAAAGTTGCTACCACATTGTACACAACAATCAAAATCAAGATTTGAATTCGTCTTTTGGGAGGATGCAACAAGTTTATGATGAATTACTGTCGGAAATATACACTAGTATCAATTTTATAGTCTAAAAAGTTTAAGTATGTGTTGAGATAGTATCGATGTCAAATATGACACAAGAGTTAAAGTCAGTAGGTCATACCATTACTAATAAACAATAAGTTCAAGCTTTTATAAGGTTTCTTCTTGATAATTAGGAACATATGAAAATCAACATGACGCATAATGAGAATATCATCATTTTTTATGATATAGCGTGTTATTGAAAATTAGAAGATGAGCGTCTGAAAGTTGTGAGATCCTTTATACATGCTTATGTTACCGAATCTAATTTGTGCAAAGTCTCAAGCTTTAAGCCTAAGAGGAACTATGAATTCAACAATAAAAAGAAAGAGACTGATCAAGCACTTAAAAGAGCTAAGACCCTCTAACACAAGAAGCATGGTGAGAAGAAGGATAAGGTTAAGATGAAATGCTATAATTATGGCAAGTTTAGCTACTTTTCTCATGAATATATTGACCCGAAAGAGGTGCCATAATGTTCCATTACTTTAAGTATGGCTTATGTTTCAAGTACTGTGATACTTGCTGAAAACTAATGAGTATTTGTAGAATATCGTCGACACAGCCTAAAAATAGATTGATATATGTTGGAAATAATTCTAAAGTTGATGTGAAGGGTATTGGCATATGTAAATTGAATTTACGTGGTGGTTGAAAGAAACGCTTTTTTTTTTTGCAAAACATACTTTTTGATTTTCCAATTGTTATAAGTTAAATGGAAATATAGTTTAAATTGAGATCCACGAGCCGAATCAAGAAATGTTAATGGATAGATACAATTAACCATTTAAAAATACAAAATACACGTTGAAAGATTAGATTATGATCAAATCGCCAAAGCACCAGAGTTTCAAAATAAAATTCCTGTTTAATCAAAAGAAATATGATCGTGAAACTAAATTAAATATTTGAAGCTATCGTATACCATTGACTAAAAAAAGATATCATAAATTTTTTCATAAATGCCATAACTTTCGTATGTTGTATATAATTGACTAAAAAAGGATATCACAAGTGTCATAATTTTCATACAATACTCACTTAAATATGATGACTTTACATTCAATTATATGAGTAGCATAATTTATATATAACGTTCACTTGAATGTCATAACTTTTTTTGAATCATTTAACTATCATATAACTTGTCAATTGATCATTCGAATGTGTTAACTTTTTTAAACATTTTCACAAGTGCTATTTAACATTGGAATTTTAGCACTTCAAATAAATATTTTTCAAAAATTATGACACTCAAACAAACATTTTTTAGTAGTCATGGTACTTAAGTAGGAAAACAAGTTACAACATTTAAGTTAATGTGATTCAAAAGTTATGAAACTTGTGTTTTTGTCATTATTATTGGCGAAACAAAATTTCGATATAATTACGAAATTGCCCCCGAATTCATTTTTGTTGGACGAAGCCCCTGGAAGATTGGATTTGTGCTTTTTTGCATGAATAGTTTGGCCGTAAGCATTTGCATGGACGCCACGTCTCCATGCTTTTCCTTCCTCCTTCAGCTTTTGCCACCACGTTTACCCGTTTCTCTCTCCTCTCGATGGAGAGAGCTTAAATAGCCAGACGACTTATGACTGATCCCCAGTCAGGTACCGAGCAGAATCCGGCGATGGACGCAACGACGGCGACGGACACGGCCCCGCTGGCGGCGGGTGGGGCAGTGGAGGAGAGCACGGTGGTGGGGATGGTGATGCAGGAGCCCGTGGCGGCGGTCAGGAAGTCGAAGATGAAAGTGATGGTGGCGGTGGACGAGAGCGAAGGGAGCTTCTACGCGCTGCGGTGGACGCTAGACCACCTGGTCCGGAGGAGCAGCCCCGCCCTGGCGACGGACGGCGACGACGAGGTGGAGATGATCACGCTCGTTCACGTTCAGCAGCCCTTTCAGCACTACGCCTTCCCTGCCGGCCCTGGCGGAGCAGGTTTCTCTCTCCATCTCAAATTCTTTATGTTCTACACAAACCGATGGTTGGCATTGGTTCATGGGATCCCCATGCATCTCATCAGTCAGGTTTTAGCTTATCTAAAACGGGTTCTCTAATCATCAAAACATGTAATCTGCAAGAATGGCAAAGCTTGACATAGAGCTTGTACTAACATTCCATGGATCTGTTCGGGGCCGCCCCACTGTTGCAGCGTTTTACGCGGCGGCGTCGGTGGTGGAATCGGTGAGGAAAGCCCAAGAAGAGAACTCGGCCCTCATATTCTCCCGTGCTTTGCACATGTGCAAAGAATCGACGGTGATTCGACTGATCCCTACCGCATCTTTCACTAGATTTGCATGTACAGTGATGAGAAAAAAAAAGCCAGAAACCAAACCGAAAGAGGAGAATTCGTGATCGTGTTCGACATAAGTTGAGTTGAGCATGGGTTGATGAATTATAAACTCGACCATGAACAATGTTTGCAGGTTAAGGCAGAGACCTTGATTCTGATCGGGGACCCGAAAGACTTGATCTGCCAGGCAACGGAGCAAATGCACACGGATCTCCTCGTCGTAGGCAGCCGCGGGCTCGGGAAGATCAAAAGGTAATGATCATCTAACTCATGAGTGAGAGTAAACCCTTTAATGTCGGTACAAGCATTGAAACAGCTTCTTACTGGTGTCGGCTTACTATCGGCAGTCTGTCTTTCGACGACTTTTAGATTAGTGAGAGACCCATGTACGTTTAGGACATGGTCGAGTCTCTTGAGTTCTACTCGCGCACCTATATCTCCAACGAAGTCTTTTCTGGTAAATTGCAGGGCGCTCATAGGGAGCGTGAGCGACTACTGCGCGCATCACGCGAAGTGCCCCATCCTGATCGTGAAGCCCCCAAAAGAAGCGAGCAAGCAATGAGCGAGTGGGGAATCAACGAGAGATCGAGCGCGGCTGGTCGATTTGCTGATGAAAGATCGATCGATCGATGCAAATAAGAATGCATGTTGTCTAATGTGTATGAGAAAAATGGGTATTGTTTCTGGTAATAGGATCAGAAAGCCACTCATGAGTTAGATACGAAAGTTTAACCTAATGATACTCGACGATTTGCAAAAGTATTCCTGGTAATAGGATCAGAAAGCCACGTACGAATAAGTATCGAAAATTTAATTGTATTTACGTAGCTTTTTCGGATTTATCTAGATAATCAATTTGTGGTCTACAAGAAACTTAGTTTATAGCGAGCCCTTCGTAGATAAACTAGAGAGATCTATATCTATACCACTAAGTTGATGATCTCTTTAGGGTTTGATGTGATACATATATATTTTCAAAAAAATCTTATATCTTTAGTATTTGATGAGATCAAATATTTAAATTTCTAGATGGTTTAAGTTTAATTGTAGATTCAATTATCGTTTTAAATGTAGTACGTATTTGAGCGAAACACTTTTTTTTCTATTGCGAAACATACTTTCTGATTTTCCAATTTTTGTAAGTTAAATGGAATAGTTTAAATTGACAACCACGAGCCGGATCAAGAAATGTTAATGGATAGATACAATTAACCATTTAAAAATACAAAATACACGTTGGAAGATTAGATTATGAGATCAATTTCGGTAAAAATCAAATCGCTAAAGCATCAGAGTTTCAAAATCAAATTCCCCTTCGATTAAAAGAAATGTGATCGTGATACTAAATTGAATATTTAAAGCTATGATATACTATTAACTGAAAAAAGACAAATATCATAACTTTCGTGTATGTCATATACTATTGATTGAAAAAGGATATACTATTGATTGAAAAAGGATATAACAAGTGCCACTTTTCAGTATATAACAAGTGCCATAACATTCTGTATAACTTTCACAAGTGTCATAACTTTCATATGTCATATATTATTGACTACATAAGTGTCATAACTTTCATATGTCATATATTATTGACTAAAAAAGATATCATAAGTGTTATAATTTTCGTACAACACTCACATAAGTATAATAACTTTACTTTTGATTATATGAGTAGCATAACTTATATATGATATTCACTTGAATGTCATAACTTTTTTTTGAATCATTTAATTGTCACATAGCTTTTCAATCGACCTTTTTTTGAATCATTTAATTGTCACATAGCTTTTCAATCCACCGTTCGAATGTCTTTACTTTTTTAAAATTTTCACCACTAGTGCTATCTAACATTGGATCTTTAGCACTTTTGATGAATATTTTTGAAAAATTATGACATTTAAATGATTGATTGAAAGTTATGATACTCAAATCAACATTTTTTTAATAGTCATGCCACTCAAGTAATAGACAGCTTACGACATTTAAGTCAATTATGAAACTTGTGTTCTTGTCATTATAATTGACTAATCAAAATTTCTATATAATTACGAAATTGCCCCAGGAAGTTTTTTTTTTTTTTTTTTGGACGAAGCCCTGGAAGATTGGGTTTGTGGTTTTCTGCATGAAAAGTTTGGCTGTAAACATTTGCATGGACGCCACGTCTCCATGCTTTTCCTTCCTCCTTCAGCTATCGCCACCACGTTTACCCGTTTCTCTCTCCTCTCGATGGAGAGAGCTTAAATAGCCAAACGACTTCTGACTGATCTCCAGTCAGGCACCAAGCAGAATCCGGCGATGGACTCAACGACGGCGACGGACACGGCCCCGCTGGCGGCGGGTGAGGCAGTGGAGGAGAGCACGGTGGTGGGGATGGTGATGCAGGAGCCCGTGGCGGCGGTCAGGAAGTCGAAGATGAAAGTGATGGTGGCGGTGGACGAGAGCGAAGGGAGCTTCTACGCGCTGCGGTGGACGCTAGACCACCTGGTCCGGAGGAGCAGCCCCGCCCTGGCGACGGACGGCGACGACGAGGTGGAGATGATCACGCTCGTTCACGTTCATCAGCCCTTTCAGCATTACGCCTTCCCTGCCGGCCCTGGCGGAGCAGGTTTCTCTCTCCGTCTCAAATTCTTTAAGTTCTACACAAACCGATGGTTGGCATTGGTTTATGAGATCCCCATGCATCTCATCAGTCAGGTTTTAGCTTATCTAAAACGGGTTCTCTAATCATCAAAACATGTAATCTGCAAGAATGGCAAAGCTTGACATAGAGCTTGTACTAACATTCCATGGATCTGTTCGGGGCCGCCCCACTGTTGCAGCGTTTTACGTGACGTCGTCGGTGGTGGAATCGGTGAGGAAAGCCCAAGAAGAGAACTCGGCCCTCATACTCTCCCGTGCTTTGCACATGTGCAAAGAATCGACGGTGATTCGACTGATCCCTACCGCATCTTTCACTAGATTTCCATGTACAGTGATGAGGAAAAAAAAAGCCGGAAACCAAACCGAAAGAGGAGAATTCGCGATCGTGTTCGACATATGTTGAGTTGAGCATCGGTTGATGAATTATAAACTCGACCATGTACGATGCTTGCAGGTTAAGGCAGAGACCTTAATTCTGATCGGGGACCCAAAAGACATGATCTGCCAGGCAACGGAGCAAATGCACACGGATCTCCTCGTCGTAGGCAGCCGCGGGCTCGGGAAGATCAAAAGGTGATGATCATATAACTCATGAGTGAGAGTAAACCCTTCAATGTCGGTACAAGCATTGAAACAGCTTCTTACTGGTGTCGGCTTACTATCAGCAGTCTGTCTTTCGACAACTTTTAGATTAGTGCGAGACCCATGTACGTTTAGGACATTGTCGAGTCTCTCGAGTTCTACTCGCGCACATATATCTCCAACGAAGTCTTTTCTGGTAAATTGCAGGGCGCTCATAGGGAGCGTGAGCGACTACTGCGCGCATCACGCGAAGTGCCCCATCCTGATCGTGAAGCCCCCAAAAGAAGCGAGCAAGCAATGAGCGAGTGGGGAATCAACGAGAGATCGAGCGCGGCTGGTCGATTTGCTGATGAAAGATCGATCGATCGATGCAAATAAGAATGCATGTTGTCTAATGTGTGAGAAAAATGGGCATTGTTTCTTGTCCACGGGCAACTCTTTTGAAATAGATATCGCACCCTTTGATGACGAATGGGACCGAATCTCGTTCCATAAGTGCTCGTAATCAGGAAGTGCCGGGTAGAAGACATGAGTATTTCGTAAAAATAAACCCAGAGATACGAAAGTTTAACCTAATTATACTCGACGATATGGAAAAGTATTCCTGGTAATAAGATCAGAAAGCGACGTACGGATAAGTATCGAAAATTTTCATGAGGCCAGCAAAGGTCAACCGGGGAATGACATTACCATAATTTGCGCTCCTTAAGCTGAGTATGTAGGGTTTAAATGATGCCTGGATAATGCCAAAAAGGCTATGAATGGGTCGAGCTAATTGAGAGGAAGCTCATTCAAGACTGACAAGTATGGCTTTCGGTGAAGGTGACAAGAGTAATCGGGGTTCCATGTTGTCTCCAAACAGTCACATGTCCACCAACACGTATCTAAATAGGTGGAAAGCATTCTAACTTTTCTAAGGTCAAGATCAAGCTTGAGCTCTAAAGCGAAAGAGTAAGTCTAATACTCGATCAAGCTCGAATCAAGTTTGGAGTGCCAAGCACTCGGCACCACAACGGTTCGCCTCGACTCAATTACACCCCTATATCCCATGCGGAGGTGAAATGAAGCTTCTCAAATTTTCAAAAATTCTGTATTTGCCTCGGAGATACAATACCACCCCTATCTCATACGGAGGAAAACTCAAGCTTCTCGAATTCTCAACAATGCTTCCTTTGCCTCAGGGATAGCAGGATGCAATACCATTTCTCAAGTATTTTGCTTTAGGTGAAGTGCCTAGGAATTTACTCTTACCCAAGTTCTCTTTCAAATCCCGTTAGTGACTTTGTAAGTACAATATCTTCTTTCCCATTTTGCCTCTTCTGAACCATTGTCAAACCATGTTAAAGTGAGTAACCAAGAGTAAGTTATATACAGAATGAGGTTTGGATAATCAGCTGATAATGAAAGCAGACGATCAATCGCAATGGAGGAGCTAACCAGGAATAAGGTGGAAAAAGCGCTCACCCCAGCTTCACCCCTGTAGCACAGCACGTTTGCAACTTAGAACCAGCAGCACAATGAGAATCTTATTGATGTTTCAGTTTTCAGGGAACTACCAGTTGGCTCATTAGAATCTCTACCGCTACATTAAGATCCCCATCTGCGGCTGCAACTGCTACTTCAACTTGTGTCTGAAACAAAACCGAAGAGTTAGTCATAATAGACATAGGTGGTAATGTGAAGAGTCGAGGTAAAACTTCGATGAACAGGAGTCTAAAATGAAAAATCATTAAAAAAAAAAAAAAAGGTGAAATGCCAAATGGTTAATCTCTTTCTTCCCTCAAATGCATCAATACGTGGTCATTTTCTTCTCATTATAGAATCGAGTCTCTTAAAAGAACTATGAAGACTGACTTTCAGAATGTATTCTACAATTTTATTTTCAAGGATGACAGAAAAGGCTAAAGGAAAATCAAGACTAGGAAAAGAGAAAAGGAATGAGAAATTCTTAGGCGCTCCTGCAGCACAATTTTCTTATTGGCCCAAACCAATGACCGTAGTGGATACTATGGATTTCCTTGTCTAATATCTAAGATAACACTTCACATGCTGAGATTGCTTGGATGGACCAAACGACGTGCTCCATGAGCACTTAAAGATCTGTCATTTCTCATAACATAGTTTATGTGATAGATCATTGACACAGTGAAGACTAGCCTGGGAAGTGCTGCTCCAAAGAGGATGAATATTGACCAAGCAATTCAGTTCTTGAGGGATAGTGGATCCAAATTTTCAAGAATATTTTAAAAGATAAAAGCTACAGCTTAAAGGATCTCGACGAACAATCATGAAATCAAATGTAGACAACGAAAGCTGTAATTTACCCTATCAAAGCCCATTGATACAAGTTTTTGGACTTCTTCATCAGAAACAACTGATGCCTGCATTGACAAACGAATGAACCCAAGATGACAAAATGACCTCCAGAGATAGGAAGGCAAATCGGCTTTTTGAATCACAAGTAGAAAGAAACCTGATTGTGTAGATGGCTTTCTAAAGTCACAGGCAATGCGTTTTCCAGGTTCCTGGAGTAGAGGAGAAAATGACAGGTAAAAACCAGACGCGGTAACATGAAGGATTTTTTAAATTAAAGCCATCTGGTATAGCATGTGGAGAGTATTATATGAAAAAGGGTATCTCACTGTTCCAATCTCTAATACACTTACTGGACATATAAACCTGAAACAACGCTAATTGCAGGATTCTCTGTACTTTTATTAATGGCGATAATGCTGGTCACAGCAGCCAATTTTCATGCATTGAAGAAAGATGGAACAAGACACAAGTTGAAGTAGCAGTTGAAGGAAGATGGAAATCACTACAACCTCGATTCCATAGAAGATTATAATGTTATAGATTGTATCTGCATAAATGACTGACGAGCAGAAAAGAGGGGGGAAAATAAAAGAAACACTTTGTTTTTCTAGTACCTTCCATCCAGCAACTGCTGCCCAGAACCTACAGGTGTGATGCCTGGTGAATGTTCAGGGCCATTGTTATCCAGGAGTCTAGCTTGTAAGTTGTAATCAGAATTTTGAGAAGAAACCATTTGACCTCTTTCAGATGCTAGCGTCCTTCCTCTACCAGGAAACCTACTGTCTTGTGTCGACTGCATCGAATTAACAAAAGCAGGTCAAAACAAATTCTAAGACATTTAGGTAAAAAAATCTGAACCCATCAAAGAACCATAATATTCTTTACCTAATTTCTCTGAAAGCTAACATGTAATGATAACAGCAATTCATTACGAACTAATTGGATAGTACCCTCATGGAAGTAGGCTCCCAGGGATAATCATGTGACAATTAAATCGGCCAGCATTTCAGAGAAATAATCTTCATCAAAAAATGATGAATGTTTTTCAGCAGTTAACCTGTGCCCAATACCTGAACAGAAGTTTCCCATTGTGGCATCCAGGCAGACAAATTTCTCCACAAATTTCCAGAGATCAATCCACTATTCAAGTATCAAAAACAAAAAACAGTCAAGTCTCCAGTTATGCGAAGACCAAATTGAGAAGCAAAACCACTGATTACCTGGATGTCGCATTTTGATTTGAATATGTAGGGATGTAGCCCGTAGTGTTCCCCCCAGTGCACATTATAAATTTTGGCCGCCTTACGCACATTGACTGAAGACAATTTAAGGGACAACACATTTAATTAGATTATGCATATCAAACTGAAAACAAAAGAAATATATGTAAACTCATTTGCAATCCATCATTATGACCAAGATCCTGCAGTATCACAACCACAAATATAAGTATTGACAAAAACAAAATTCAAAAGTTCACTGTCAAGCAATTCAAAAATATGAATAAAGAAAATTCAGAAAACAAGCAAGTAAAAGATCGGATGCTCCTAAATACATTAATGTGCACAAAAGAACATAGACTGAAGGGCAAAATGTAATGGTACATGGACTGAGCTTGTCACCAGATTTTTTATCTACCTACTACCATGTCCCTTGAACTTAACGAACAAACTCATAGCTTCTGTTTCTTTTTTTTTCCCCAAAATTCATCACCTGATTGAAGGCTACCGTTTTGATGCTGCAAAACTTAATTTAACAATTTGATGAAATACATGCAAATGCCAAATAAAAGAAACCAGGTGGAAATGAGCATGTCAAACTAAACAACATTTCACGCTATTTGCACAAACCAAGGCCAAATATTGTTATACAGTGATTGTATGGAGTAGACCCAACATAGAACTAGTCAAAAACTGTCAAAGGGACTCCAAGAGTCAGCATCCTCATAACTGCCCAATGGCCCTAGACACAACCACGTGTCCATACAATGTAATGGTACATGGACTGAGCTTGTTGCCAGACATCTGATCTACCTACTAAAATGTCCCTCAAACTTGACGAACAAACTCGTAGCTTCTGTTTATTCTTTTCCCCCAATTTTCATCACTTGATTAAAGGCACCAGTTTCGATGTTGAAAAACTTAATTTAACAATCTGACGAAATAAATGCAAATGCCGAGTAAAAGAAACCAGGAGGAAATGTGCACATCAACCAAAACAAAGTCGTATGCTATTTGTAGAAACTAAGGCCAAATATGTTGTACGGTGATTGTATGGAATTGACCCAAGAGGACTAGTTAAAAACTGTCAAGGGGACTCAAAAGAGTCAGCATCCTCATAACTGCCCAACAGCCCTAAACACAAACATGTGTGTATACAATGCATATGACTCGCTCTACTTCCACAAACAAACAAAAAGGAGGGCCCATTTCACTGTCACAATGCCAGCAATTTTATTCAGATGATTCTACAGTTCATACAATTCACAGCAACAATCTTCTGCAAAATGCAAGAATAAAAGTTGAAGCTTGCAAAGCACTGGCTCTTCAATATGCACCATATGTGCACGAGCCAGTGCTGGCTACATTGGGATCAGAGATGTATCTGATTAAGTCACAATGATTCTATCCAATACACATCATGGAGGCAAACAAGGAATTAGCATCAATCATGCTAGAGGGTCTCCACATTATACCAAGCAATTAGATGTGAAAAGCCACATATATCATTTTAAAATCTAAAATAACTAACTTCAAGACATCTTTGAAATGTGTGATTTGGTATTTTTAGTGCATACAACAAAAACCTATCTCGAGTACCAATATAGCAAATCACAATCACATCTCTCCAGGAAATATAGACAGGCACAACTAGAAAAAGACCTAAATTATTGGTCATGGAACAAATATAGTCCACTGAGCTGATGGCATAGGGTGATGTGTTCAAGCACTCTTTAATTTAATGAGAAAATGTTGGATAAGACAATTTCCGCCGTTCTTTTTCTCAACCACAAGTTTGCACACCCTTGGATAAAGCAGGAATTTGTGTTACAGTACCAAAGGAGGGTCTCAACGAGCACTGCAGTTAAGTGACTAAACAGCTCCGATTTGCCTAGGCATCTACATGCGGATGGGACAGATGAAGGAAACCTAAAGAATTGAACAAAGAAGGCTATCCAAAACCAAAACAGCTTTCTGAACTCCTTTTCCTTCACACCCCATTCAGTTCACTATAGTATAGATTTTCTAACTTGAGGTTCTGTTCCATGTTTACATCTTAAAATGAGATATTGGAATTGTCCATTAGAAAAAAACCTAAATTATTGGCGATGGAACAAATCAATGAGAGATCACTTTGTTTTCAGGCACCAACGTCTAAACCTGAGATGGGTGGTGGCCGGTGGAATCCGATCACAAACTGGTCTTCATCTGTGCTTAGGATATGACAATTGGTCTTTGATAAGTGCACTTAAAGATCATGATTGGCCAGCTTGTGATGTGCAAAATCTCAGGCCTAATTCCCTAAAAATACCCCAAACTCTAGGTCTCATCCTAAATTTACTCCAATTTTTTTTATCTCATAAAAGATTACAAACTTTCACTCCAAACCCAAATCTGCATTAAGTTAATTTTCTATCCAAATGTTGCCATTTTTGTCCGATGTGTCATCTTGTTCATCTTTTTCCACGTCAGCTCGGGTTGACATCTTATTTCTTTTTCTTTTCATTCTTCCTCTTCCTTTTAATTCCACACCATGGACAATTGAGTAAGCCCAATTCAAGAATACCCAAATCGTACACTGTTTTAGAGAGGCTAACCAAGCAGCAGATTGAAATGCAAAAGTCAATAGGCAAAAAACTCTTCCTCGTAATTGACTTTCTAATTCCTGCACGAGTTTTCTTGGACTGTAATTGTTCTGAAGCTCATTTGTCAGGTAATCAATGACTTACTTCAAGCAATGAAAACAGTATGTTTCCAACGAAGAAGATGAAGAAGAAGAAGAAGAAGAAGAAGAAGAGATTATCAACGAAACTTTACTCATGTAGCAATTAATGATCATGATTAATCAGTCCACAACAGATTGAATTTTGAGGATCACTCTAAATATTCAGTGCATATAAAGCTATGCAGTGCCCGTGGTTTTAGGACAGTAATGTCCCAAACCAGTGGCCTCTCTCTCTCTCTCTCTCTCTCTCTCTCTCTCTCTCTCTCTCTCTCTCTCTCTCTCTCTCGCACCCCCCCCCCAAAAAAAAAAAAGTGGAGGTTTAATGTGTGTGAGTGTGAGCATAGAGTCATGTCAAAACAACATAGGAAAAAGGCCAACTCTCTTATGGATCACTACGTCAGAGTGAAACATAAAGCACTCAAGTGGATACTGTGCATACAACGAAAACCTATCTCGAGTACCAATATAGCAAATTACAATAACATCTCTCCAGGAAATATGGACACCAGTCACTGGAAAACATAGGCAGGCATAACTAGAAAAAGACCTAAATTATTGATCATGGATCAAATGAAGTCCACTGAGCTGATGGCATAGGGTGATGCTTTCAAGCACTCTTTAGTTTAATGGAAAAATGTTGACTTAAGACAATTTCTGCAGTTCTTTCTTTTTCTCAACCACAACTTTGCACACCCTTGGATAAAGCAGGAATTTATGTTACATTACCAAAGGAGCATCTCAACGAGCACTGCACTTAAGTGACGAAACAGGTCAGATCTGCCTAGGCATCTACATGCGGATAGGACACATGAAGGAAACCTAAAGACTTGAACAAGGCAGGCTATCCAAAACCAAAACACAAACCATTCAGTTCGCTGTAGTTTAGATTTTCTAATTTGAGTTTCTGTTCCATGTTTACATCTTAAGTGAAAATTTTGAATTGTCCAGACAAACCTTATGAACCTGGCTCACCAGACTGTAACCTTAAAAGTTTTTCTTCGCAAATACTGCAACCTTTGCCAGCTGCCACTTACCCTACACCCACAACTTTCTCAATATCCCCATAGGTCACGCATTTACACCACATTATTATCTGAAAATATTATGTCTCTCCTTCCAAGAAAAACTAATTTTTATGGGACATCTTCTTTCTCTACCATGAAAGAAGACAAAATATTTCTCTCACTAAGCAAGGAGAAAAAAACCTGAAGCAGAATAAACAAAACCATTATTAGCTCTCATGCAGGTTAGAATTCCGACCGAAATTTTTTAGGCCAGTCACTGACATCCAACAGGTTTTTTCTGTATTTATTGTAGATTACATATCCAACCAAATGTCCCTAGGGGTTTAATTTCATTGTGTCAATGGCAAGGTGAGTACATCTCTCCTAAGAGATCATGTCGACTATATCATTACATTTACAGTTGAAATGGCTCCAAGATAAAAGACACACCACACTTGTGTAAAACATGAATAAAGTTTCAAACACATGGAACCATTCAACATGACCACCATAACAATCCTATAGATTCATGTAAGACCCTATTAATCTAATACATATAGAAGGTTTAAAACACATGGTAACACTTAATGCTATCGGTAATAAACCCATGGGAAAGCATACTCTACAAACTCAGGCTTTTTAAGACTTAGATCTAATAGATTGATCCAACAAAGGCATCTATATTAATTGTAGTTCAACTTCGAGCAACAAAAATGTACGAAATTTACCAGTATTGAGGAGGCCTCTATGGCAGAATAGAAGGATGTCCCAGGTATGAGATAGTTGAAGAGGCCATAAGTATCTGGAATAGGCAGGCACACCAGAAAAATTTCATCAAACTGGTAACTTGATTGCTAGAGAGCAATAAGAAAGGACATCAAAGGAGAATCACTGACATGCAAAACCCGACAGAATTCCACAAAGGTGTCCAAGTAATGACACATTTGACATGAGAAGCTGGAAGGCAACCAGCAAGATCCAGGCATACCTGGTTCATGATTTACAGAATGACATTACTTCAATGAAACATAGCAGAGTATAAAATCAAAAATAAACTGAAGGACTCTAAAGCCATGTCAATCCATATACCATTTAGCAGGCACATTGAAGAGTCCAAACACACTGCAAAATAAGGGTCAAAAGTTTCAGATCTGTTAGAATCAATGCATATATCATAGATAAAAATAACTGTGATTATTCTCTTTTGTCAACATGCAACTGTGATTACATTTTGAAGGACAAATTTTCCAAAGAAATCATGAGATTCATGAGTAAGAGCCTAAAACTGTAGTATTGGATAGAGGAAACTGAAGCAGCATTTAGGCAAGAAGAAACATTTTCATCAAGCCTAGTGGCAATCACAGACCTTCTTGATTGAATTCCACTCAGACTCGTCTCTATCACGATCATGGAGAACAAAATCCCAGAAAAGCCAATTGAGCACTCCTCCATCAGGTATTGAGAAGAATAAAAAGGATTATGGGCTACCAAAAGGGCAATGAAAAGATGGAAAACAGCATTGCTTGTGGCCAAGAGAACTATTATGTACAACAGTCGTACAGATCCCATAAGTCTCTCCAGCTCTGAGCCCAAAGGAACCAAAGCCAGCATGTTGAAGAAAACATGTAGCAGCGAACCATGGAAAACAATCGATGTATATATCCTGTACACTAAAACAATACAAACAAAGCTATTCAAATCAGTTTAATGTAACAATTAGAACCATCTTGCAATTCATAAATACCAACCAAAGATATCGATCATATCTGCTCAAGCGCACCGATAATGTGCTGGTGAAATATTCTAAAAGATCGAAGTTATTTAACCAATTATTGTCACATGCAAGTCTAAAGTAGACAAGTCAGACTCAGCACATGACACAAGACAGGATATGTTATAGCCTTGGTGACAGAGTCATATCAGATTAATATTCTCCATTGCAAAGAAAGGCCATCTAACATTCATTTAATTGAAAATTGCATCTACTCAAAAAGATTTTGAAGTACCATTCCTCACTCGACCACCATCTTTTTCTCTCTTCTTGACCAATGACACCTACTTACAAGGGCAATCAAAACTAATGAACCCTCGAAGAGAACTATCCTACTGGTCAACAGTATCAGAAAGGAAATGCATCATAGGAATGTGGATGGTGACAGTGATGAGAGGTAACTATTAAAAGAAGATACATTGGCATGGCAATAAATCATCCTCTTGCATAACTATATGGGGATTGGTTTGCCCCTTTTTCTGACCTTCTAGATATAAAAATCCATTTCTCAGGACATAGCTCTAAGAAGCATACCTTGGAATCGTGATATAACTTCTGAAGGCAAGAAACATATTTCATGAAAGGAGTCATATCCTGTCAGAAGGCATATCAAGTATATGGTCCCACACATGATGACAACGGCAGATGTAAGGAATGGAATCCCTTCCCACCATTGTCCCAATCGAGTAGGCAATCCAGCCTGTACAATGTGTAAAACTAACATCTTAAGACAATAAAACTATACTTTGTAAAGCAACCAAAAAATCTAACATCCATATAAATTACTCCTAATAATTACGATCTCATGCACATGTCACATTTCAAAAAGGAAACATTTATTGATACCAATGAAGCAGAACAATCTAATCAGCTTACTTACCTTTACCAAAAAAAAAAAACAATCTAATCAGCACATGGGATCTCAATTCTTAACACAATAATGCAACAAAAGGCCTAAGTATTATGAATTCAAAGCAACCAAGAAGAAGGGAGTTCCACAAAAGAAACCATCTAAAGCATAAATCAGGGTAAAAAGAACAACAAGGCAGCTTATACAAACCACCTAACAGAGGAAACCGAATCTTGGTGGACATAATCACAAACATCGCCACAGCCATCGCCACACAATCTTATCCACCAGCTAAAGCAACCACCTCGTTCAAACAAGAACAAACTGGAAAAGGCATATCACATTGAAATGCCCAACTGCGGGCAGACACCAGGCCCGACAAACTACTTATTGTGCTTCCTCAGTACCATAAGCAAAGAGCTAATAAAATTTAATAAAGTAGGAAACATATAGTGACAAGATTATCCGACTTAAATACCCAAACCTAGCTTAGTGCCGACCGATAATGCCCACAGTCAAGACCTACACTCATCCGACCATCAGGAAGTACAGACAAGGTAATGAATTTGGAAAACCTCTCTTTATATACCGAACTCAATCGATGTTGAAGAGCATAGCAACATAATACTCCAACCATATTCGTACAATCCAGGTCATCACTCGATGCCAATTAACCTCAATCATAGACCACACAACAGTTCGATCCCCACTCCGAAAGACCGAATCGACAAAACAAAATCAGAAATTCCGTCTCCTCACGGCGAAAATCCATCTCCAGCACAGACCAAACGAAAGATTTACCCATCTTTTCAATGCTAGAAACTTCAGAATCTTCGGATAACAAACAAATCGGAACGCGAGAGTCCCTCAAGCGTCGTCATTTCGCGCGGCGCATCTCTCTAGACATCGCCCACAGAACACAAAACAAAAAAAAACCCTAAGGACAAGCTACTCCCCGCGTCCATTCCCGAGCATCGAACCAGCCAATCCCGACCCGATTCGGCGACTCGCTCCGGGGCAAGCGGCCGGCTCCGGCAGCCATTTCCGCGCAGACAAGGCACACGGAGGAACGAGGATCGGAGAACGGAGATCGGAATCGAAGAGAAGGAAGCAAGACGCTGGAGATCGGACTTCGGCTCACCTCGGTAACAATGTTGGATCGCATTTCTCGGGTTTCGCTCGATCGCGGCTCGGCGATTTCTGCGCGTCAACACCGCTTTCTACCCGCCGAGACTGAGAGCTGACTCCGCGCAACGGCTCGAACTCGACTGAGTCGGGGTGCGGTAGTTTCGAGGTGGCGTTTTTTTTTTTTTTTTGGAAAGGAAGGAAATTTGGCAATTTCTTTGAACTGCGGGCTTGAAAAGGGCTTTCGGACAAGGCCCGTGGCGAGAATACAAATGTAAACGGCAAGAAAGGAATTTCCTTTTTTTTAAAGGGAAAAAAAAAGCCCATAAAAAAATATTCTCAAATTATTTTCACTTCGACACATTTACCTCGATATTTTTCTTGTAACATAAAATCTCCCAAAACTTATACCTATATAATAGATTTAGCATTCATCAAGATTCCATCAAATGATTTTTCAACCAAAATAACGTAATTTTTTCACTTAAACCCCGTGAGGATTATGTCGATATTGTTTGCTTTCTAATGTCTATGTAGGCAGATTTTTAACAATTTTTGTAACAAAATTTTGACAGGGAGTAAAAGTATCACACAAGTACAATTTTGGAATATTATGTGTCATCAAATATAATTTAAGATGAATTTGTCACAATATGCATAATTTAAGGTTTTTTATGACTTTTTTTTAAGTGATTTTCTGTTTTAAAATTGTTTTTTTTTTTTGGCATGATTAAATGGAAAGGCATGGCGAAACAAAAAGATGTGGACAGAAGAAAGCGTGGGGAAACAAAAGGGGAACGGACGACAGGAAGGCCCAAGCGGTGAACCCTCGTACAATGAGATTATCTTCTTTGTCTTTTTCCTTTTTTTTTTTTTTTTTTTTTTTTTGGGTTTCATAGTAAGATGGTCGAGGTTTATAGCGCATTACACGAATATGATGACTAATTGGCGATGTTATCTAGGTCTCATGGAACCCCCGGCCCCCTCCCTGGGGGAAACCCCTTTTCCACCTTGATAATGACGACAGATACGAATGATAAGAGGATTATGCTTTTTTTGCAAAATATTATAATTTTTAACAGATATTTTTCAAAAATTATTTCCTAACGAAATGAAAAAATTTCAAACATTTAGCTTAAAATTATCTTTCATCTTTGGAAAGCACAACTTGATTTATTTTCCTAAAGAGACCTTTGCACTATTTGTGTGATATAATGACTACCATGTCATGTAATCAAATGTTAAATAAAGTTTTATTAGATTAATTTTTTATGACAAAAGCACTTTCATAGATATTAAACAATTTATTTTTTTCTCTCTTATTTAACACGGGCATGGGTTCTTAGGTCCCATGTCCAACCTTGCAATACTCGAGTTTGAGTGCTAGGGTCTTAACCTAGCCACGAGGGACACGGACTCGCCCTTGAGGGTGTTGAAGACGTGGGCATGATAGTAAACAACCAAGCACAAGTGCAGAGATCTTGAGCTAGCCTCAAGGGGTTCAAGCTCGAGCATTAGGGGGTCTAGGAGTGCCGAGGATCCTAACCTCCCCTTGGAACACCAAGCCTAGTTGCCAACCGGATATCTCAAGACCAGTCACTCCAAAGCCTTGGGTCTAACCTTTGGCGACCTAGGCCTCTCCTTTGAGCACCCAAGCCCAACCTTGACAGATTGAGCCCTGGACACTAGTGAGTTGGGCATGGGAACAAGGTACCTAGATAAAATCATAAGGGACTCAGGCATTGGCATTGGTGTTCTAGGCCTTACCTATAATCAAAAGACTCGAGCCTAGCATTTGTGCACCTAGGTCTAGCCATGAGAATCCAAGCATGAGCGGCCAAGTTTTAGAGCTCATGTCCCAAGGTTTACAATCCCAACATTAATCTTTAGTCATATTTCAAAAAATGAATTTTGAATTTTAAAAGAGAAAATCAACCCATCAATCTGAGCATTGAATTTTCCTTTATTTATTTTCCTAAATAATTCTAACGCTTGAAAATGAGAATTATTTTTCGACAAAAGAATCATGCGAAACAAATGGACCTTAATTCAAACTAAACTATCTACAAAAGGAGAGGTAAGTTAAATGATTGAGCTTGGTAACTCAAAATGGAAATTTTCTCTGTAGAAGGACACACATCGAATTTGGGCCATGTTTAGTTCAATTTTCCCAATGGGTTTGAGAAATATATTAGGTGTTCAGTTTAGCTTTTTGGGGTCTCATTGGACAAATGCTAACATTTGGAATGTCGAAAGCCCAAAGCAAGCATTGGGCTTTCCGCATTTTCGGAATGTTAATGGGAGGATTTAATGATTTTTTTTCTTTTCAATATTGCCCTCACTGATAATCTGGTTTTCTCTTTTGCGCTCAAAAAATCATTGTTCATCTTCTTCTTAGGTTTTGCCAGTTCATCGTCAAGGTCACCGTCTAGATCTAGGTCGTTGTCGTCGAGGTCGAGGGTCGTGCGTGTCGTCGATCCACTCCCCAGAGTCGCTGTCTTTGGTGGAGTTGTCGTCTTTGCCGGATCTACTACGAGTCGAGGTCAAGGTCGACGGTTGTATGACCCAGATCTAGCCTTCGACCAGGGCGTCGCAGGTCCTTGGCCCCATATGCCCTCGACAACCGTAACCTACGACGACAACAACAGCGAAGGACGATCCCGATCCTCGCACTTCCCCTCCCCCCCTCTTCCTCCTCTTCTTCTTCCGCTTCACGGTGCCTTCCTCGTCGGACTGCGAGAAATCGTCCCGCTCGTCGACATTGTCCAGCAAGGCGTCGCTGCTCTTTGTGGACGGCATGCGGTCTCTCGTCTGCACTATTGCAGAGCGAAGCATTGAGACACAAAAGAGACGAGGGAAGGTTTGGGGACGAGGTGGGAGATTGCTGATGTGCAAGGGCTTCATTTTGGGGTCTGTTTTGTCGTTTGGATGATTTGCGGGATTGGCCATCGGTGAAGCTTCGAGCCGGCTTTGGGGGAATGCATTTGGGAAAATGCAAATACCTTTGGGTTAAAGGGGTTTCTCGAAATGCAAATACCGTTTTGGTAAATTTTGCGTTGTGAAAAAACTTTGACCTAAATGCCGTTTGGTTAAGACTCCCATTTTTGCTAAAGGACTTTGTGAATTTTTTTATTTAAAAAAATTGTAAATATTTTTTTTCAAATTCATGGCCGCCGACCACCCTCCGGCGACCAAAATTGGCGCCGAAAGGCCTCGCCCGAGGTCGCACGACCTCAAGCGGCGGTCGCTGTCGCCCGGGTCGCGAACCCAGCGGCGGCCGGCGGCTCGTGCGCGACCGCCTGGGTCGCCCGACCCGGCGACGGCCGTCGCCTGGGTTCGCGACCTAGGCGGTGGTCGCGCGATCGCCCGGGTCGCTGACCCAGCTACGACCGACCGCCGCGCCTCGGGCGGCGACCCAGCGCGCGACTGGCCGGCGGTCGCCCCCTTGGCCGGCAGTCGCCGTGGTCGCCGCGGCGATCGTCGGCTCCTTGCCACGCGAAGAAGATGAACAAGACCCATGTGTTGCATTCCGAAAATGCAAGTTCCCAATGCACCTCTGAGATGCGTTAACGTGACTTTGAGGGAAGCACTTGGAGAAGAATGCGCATTTCCCCAAAGTTCGAACCAAAGGGGTTCGCATTGGCCATTTGTGGGATTGGTCGCCGGTGAAGCGAACCAAACAGGACCTTCGACAGTTGTCCTCGATTGCCGTCAATGGTCGCCTCCTGAGACCGACGCCAGCGAAACTCTCTCAGTCCCAGCCCATGCTTGCCCTCTCTGTTCTTCTTCTTCTTTGTTCCATTTTTATTTTCACTTAAAATTGCTTTTTAAAATATGCACAAAAATTGAATACCCAAACGCTCTAACTTTTTCCAAACGCCAGTTCATTCAAAGATACTTGGGGAAATGATTTTCCTCAAAAATCATTTCCCCAAATTAAACCAAAAGTTCAAGTCATTTCCCAAAGTTAAACCGTTCAAAAGTGTCTGGACCCTTAATCTTCGTTTCCCCAAAATTAAACCAGACCCTTAATCTTGGCTCGACATTGTTTTATAGGGAGTCGGGTCATGACAAGAATTACCTATTACCTATGCGAATTCCCTTTCGTTCGGAAAGTATGATCTGTTTTGACCGGACCAGGGTCTTAATTTTGCACAGTTAACCCATGATACCCCAAACAACAAAACAAGAGAAACCGCATCTGCCGAAAAATACCATAAAAAAGAGAAACAATACCATGTTGAATTTTAACTCGATGGTAAATCCAATTCTTATGAAAGCAGAGAGAATGTTCTCTCTTTAGAATTATTGTTTAACAATGAGAATACAACACATGACATGTAAAACTCAATTTTAGCAATCGGACTACAATTTCAAGTAGAGCTTAGAAAACCAAATGAAATTAAAGATTCAAACTCGGCCATTTTATAAATCATTAGTATAATGTGTTAGTAGCCGCTACCAAATGGATAAATCAACATAAGAGGTGGAATATCTAAGGAATTCGACCCAGTAACAGTATTTTAACCGTAAAAAGTGTAATAAGAAGAATAGCCCAGGTCATCAGTTCCAGCAGAATATCTAACCTCATTCTGTATCTCAAAAGTTCACAGCATCAATAAAGCAACGTAATAACCAAATAAAAACCTCATTTAGAACACCATCCACAAGATCCCCTGAGTTAAATTAGCTGTGTTATCGAAGCTACTCAGCTCAAATCGATCCCTCAAAAGAAATGGTAATAATTCACGCGCTCACAGTCAATCATCTCAGAAACACAAAGGAGACATCATGTCTCACTCGCCAAGAGATGTTGATCCATAACACATCATTAATCATAAGATACTTCCTACAATTCATTCAAGTTCAAATCTTCGACACCAAGTGACCAAAATGTGAACTGAAAATAAAGTTAAACGCTCTCACATTCAATCCACCAGCAGCGGCAGAAACCCACTATAGTCATTACCAAAACTCAGGGGAAACATAAAAAATTGATTTGCTCAACGGAGCCTCCTTGCTTCTCTCTCGACTCCAGAAGGGTGAGGACATCTCCTTCCCTCACCGGTCCCTTCACGTTCCTCATGATGAACCGGTTCATGTCGTCCAAGAACTTGACTCTCACCTGAGTCACCTGCCCTCTTGACCCAGTTCGGCCCATGACTTTCACCACGACAGCATGCTTAATCTGAGAATCCATTCTGCACAAAGGCGAAAAACTAAACATAAACATCACGCCACCATTGGAAAATCAATTGCCAGCCAACTTCCATTCATAAACACAATTCAACTTCCCAATTCTCACAACCAACAAGAAAAAAGTCTAGGCCTTTAACAACTTGTGCTACTTTGGCTGCGTCAAAGTACCCTCATAAATCAGTAATCCATTAAACCTGCGCATATGTATTCCCTTGCTCACATCCACAAGAAGCAACAAGCATCAACAATTTAACCACGAAAATAGTCCAGCAAAGACTAAAAGAGCAAAGCTGATTCAAGCCCAAGTACAACGCACAAAATCCACACACACTACAGGATTTACTCAATACTACATCTACGATGCAAAGTAAAGAACTAACCCTTTCATCAAAGGGCCTAGATTGTCAAACATGCGCCCCCTACAACTTCAAATTCAAAATAGAACAGCTTATTCAACATCATGCGAAGCTTCCGCATGTTCCTCCTCAAACAGATGACACCCATTACATGCCGTCCTCCTCTCATCTACCGAGAAAAAGTACATGTCACAAAGCGATTCCCCAGCTTAAACAAACTCAAGCCAGAACCCAAACGAAAACCAGACTACAAAAAACACATCAAGGGGAACAACATCGTCCACACCAAATTTCAAAGCAAGTGAAGCAAGCAGAGGGGATCAGCTGCCGCAGCACCATCAGGGTTAGAAAATCAAGAAGCGAGACAACCCAATTCAGGCAAAAGCCGCCGCCACAAAAAACCCATCGAAAACGCGTCGACGGAGCTCGGGCTCGAACACAGCGCGAAGAACCGATGCAGTACACATGACGTTCGTGAATTGAACAGAGCGCGGGATCGAGAGAGGAAGCGGGAAGAACCTGAGATCGGCAGCGAGGGGGAAGGAGGCGAGGAGGGAGGGAGCGGCCGAAAGCTTGAGCTTCTCAAAATCTTCAGCGAGGGTGAAGGAAACCCTACCGAGGATCACATTTATATGGGAATTGTATCAGTGAGATGACCATAATGCCCACCCGTCCTCGGCCGCCGATGGCTTGACCTTGCCTTTGGGCTCGGGGGTATAATTGTCATATCTCGGGTCTCTAGACTCCAGAATGTCAAAACAAAAGAAGAAGGAAATATTATAGAGAATTCAACATTTTCTAATGGGTCCTTTTATTTGTCCAATTGTAGAAGGGCTATTTTAAGCGTAGTTAATCTAAGAAACCCGAGAATTATCGACGCTCTCTGGCTCGTGTCACGTTGAACACTACAATACTCGAGTTGGGAATTCCAACGTAAGGGATCAATTTTAAAAAATTTCAATAAATAAATAGTCAAAAAGTAAATATAGAAAAATATTAAAAATAATAAATGAAGAAAGAAGAAAAATTTAGTATTCTCCTTTCTTTTTAACTCACTTCCGGTGACATACAATTCGCCCCCAAATTTATTTTTTTTCTCTTCTCCTCCAAAATGCTCTAACACATGAGTCTAGAATATAGATTGCTTATCTTTTTCTCCAAATTTTATAGATCATTGGAATTGAGTTGAATTTTTCAAATTGAAATAATAAATAATATTAACAAATGATGAATTAATAATTTCAGTGAAAATTCATTCTACACTCTTTTATTATTATTTATTTATTTGTGAATTTGAATCAAATTAATTTAATTGAAATAATCATAAAAATAATAATTTCTCATGTATATATAAAAATTTACATTTAATATACGTGTCCCAATGTGTCGGACTTCTATTTTTTGAGAAACAACGCTTTGGTTTGTCGTGTCATATCTTGCCATATGTCACACATCTATGTCGGTGCTACTTAGCCAAAAATAGTCAAGTTTTCTCGATATTAATTATGTGCATTATTATATAAATTAGTATTTCATCTCACTTTTGAGATTACGATTTTATTAGTTCTCCACTAACATACAACAATTTTAATATTATTCTTATTATGATCAGACGTATAAATAGTCAATAAAATTAATAATATTATCTCAGAATGATTGGGCAGACAATAACGCGTGCAGGAAAACTCATAACTATTATGAAGAAAGTTATAACTTTGGGGGGGGATGGTGAAGATCAATTTTACATGATTTTAGCTTAAGGTGCAACATTAAAAAATAACAATGTGAAAGTTTATAAGAAAGTATAATTAAGTATAGAGACTGCATGAAAATTCGATTGGGTACCTGTATAAACCGAGGCCAATGATTCCACCATAGGGCTGTTCCCACGAGATGGAAAGATTAGATTCCGAGTAAATAAAAATTTCAAAAGAAAATCGAGACATTTTTGTTGTTTGATCAATCGAGGGTAGTTGCCCAATCAAAATTAAGCCTATTATACATATGATAATTCAATTATAATATTTTCAATTTTGCTCATGTCGTCATAACTCTTTACACGAAATTCCAATGTAGTTTTTCTAATCAATTGTTACAAAAAAATTGCTAACAAGGTGTCCGGTTATCGCAAGGCATTCTACATGGCACGTTGACGTGGACAACTTGTGGATTGCCTCGTTAGCAATTTCTAACGACAATTGACTCGAATAACTACATTGGCATCACATGCAAAGGTTAATAACTATATTGTCAAAATTAAAATGTTAAGAACTAATTGACATTTGCATAGTAGGGTTAAGATCACATTGGTAATTTTCCCAAGGAGACGAGTGTTACATCATTATTGCACCACATGTTAATGATCACAATAGCAACATCATACCAACAATTTGATAAAATTAGTGTGGGAGGAATGGTGAAAAATATTGATTGCAAGATTGCATGAAGTTAGAGACCTCTACAGTCGAAAAAGTCATATCAAATTATACAATTACTGTGGTTTAGAGAACAAAATATTGAATACCATAGTAAATAGGGATAGTTTTACCCAATGGTCTCTTAATTTTTGCTCAATATTCAAATCCATCTACTATATGTAATTTTAAGATGGTTCATCATCGGTCCTTCCATTAGAATACTTCATGGGGAACCAAGAGATTACTAAGAAAAATTAAACAATTTTCTAGATTGATAATTTTGATATGAATTAGAGCCACGTCGACAAAGTTGTAGGAACCAAAAGGATAACAAATAGCTTTCGAGGATTTGGTGGGGAGAGAATGACACAAAAGAGAGATAATAATTTTCAAAGGCCTTGCGTAGGCTTTTATAAAAATTCACACCACTAATACAAGCTTAACTTTTCTAGGCTAAACTCACTCTCTCTGTATATAAAACCCTAATGAACCACATCTATATTTATAGGGCTTTCCACCGCCAAGTCTATCGCCTTTTCAGCCGTACCTTTTCCTTCAAGTCAAAGTAAAGGAAATAAAAGTGGAAAGAATCAAAGTGAAAATTTTCTTTTCCTTGGATGGCTCCTGATTCTTCTAGATTTCTTCCTTGATTTTTTTTGTTGCCAAAGTTGCGGCTAAGAAGGCTCCGTATGGTAACGCTCCAGGGAACACTTGTTTCTGTTCTTTTGTTCCCGAGAACAGATTTTTTGTTCCCGGGAACAAAAACGTGTTTGGTAAATTTTTTGTTCCCGGGAACAAATTTGTTCCTCGGAACAGGTTTGGAGTAGAAATCAGAAACAAGAAAAATTGTTTTTTTTTCCGGGAACAATTTTAAGAAACACTTTTTTTCCTTTCTTTTTTTTTCCTTTCTTTTTCTTCTTCCTCTTCCTCTTCCTCCTCCTCCTCCTCCTCCCACCCCCTCGCCCGCCCCATCGCTGCCGGGCCGGTGAGGTCCGGCGAGCTCGTCGGCGCCTCGCCAGCTAGGGCGAGGTCCGGCAGCTCACCGAGCCTCGCTCGGCCACCGGCGAGGCCGTGCGAGGCCCGGGCGAGGCTCGCCCGGCGGCGCGAGCCTCGCCGCCACCGGCGAGGCTCGGCCTCGCAGATCTAGGCGAGGCCGAACCTTGCCCGGGCGGCGCGAGGCCGCGCGAGCCTCGCCGCCACCGGCGAGGCTCGGCCTCGCAGATCTAGGCGAGGCCGAACCTCGCCCAGGCGGCGCGAGGCTGCGCGAGCCTCGCCCGGGCGGCGCGAGCCTCGCCCGGGCGGCGCGAGCCTCGCCCAGCCACCGGCGAGGCTCGGCCTCACAGATCTGGGCGAGGCCGAGCCTCGTCGGTGGCGGCCGGCGCGAGGCTCGGCCTCGCCCAGATCTGCGAGGCCGAGCCTTGCCGGTGGCCCTGCGAGGCTCCGGCGAGCTCGCCGGAGCCTCGCCGGCGACAACCAAAAAAGAAGGGAGAAAAAAAGAAAAAGAAAAAAAAAAAAAAATCAAAAGATTAGAAATTTTTACCAAACGTGTTTTGTTCCCCCGAGTAAAAATTTTGAACCGTTATCAAACACACTCAAATGCTCGAAACAGTTCCTTCAGAACAAACAAGAAAAAACATTTCGAGCGTAAAACTGCTCCTAAATGTAAACGCGTTCTTACCATGCACTGAAGTGTGTAGAGAGATCCTTCAAAATCTATTTTATTTATTTCCTAACAAAAGTTCGTTATCGAAGGACGAAGGGACAAGTTGCAGTTCTCTTTTAAGTACATGGAACGTTTTGAATAAAAAAGAAGTAGATGCACAATTTTAAATGTCGGATAAATGGATAATAACTACATGTGACGCTTTCCTTTATAAATAAACCTAATGTTATTTAATTTATCTTGTTAAAGATATCCAACAATCTACTCCACTTCCGCGATTTCTCATTACTTTCACATATTTTCAGGGAAAACTCATCTATAAAAAATTATGATAATGCAAATACTATTTTCTAAAAATTGTGAGATGAAATGAAAATAACCCTCTTGTATATAAATGAAATAAGTAAATGAAGAAATGCAGGATCTCATGAAGCTCTTCAATATGTTCAACCGAATTTGTAAAATGGAAGAAATACATTGTAGAAAATGCTCTTTTTTTTTTGTCAGAATAAGATTTTTATCTACATTACCACTCAAAAATCAAAAGGGCCCGAAAAATTGGGACTTGATTACAAAGCTGTGCCCAAAAGGGTTGTGGTAGGTTTGATAACCAATTTTGTGAGGGTGTAATTTTTCTTTGGGCCCTAGCCAACTGGTTAGTTACGTTGTTTACTTCTCTTAAACTAGACCCGTCAAATGGGTGGGTCGGGTCGGGTCAAAAATGGTCCGACCCATATTGATCAATTTAATCCGTTTTGACCCAAATTCATGTAATGTAAATCTAATGACCCATACCCGACCCGACCCACATCTAACACATATCCAACCCGACCCGTATTGCTAAAAGCCATTATTATTGTAGAGAAACACAAACTCACTCGAAGCTTTATGTTAAATGACTCACTCAACCCATATCTGACATATATTTAACTTTTATTTAACTCATATTTGATCAATATTTAGTTTTCACTTGACCCATATTCAACTTTCACTTGACCCATATTTGACCCATTTAACTAAAAGTGAGTCATAATATGGGTTTATGACCCATTTTGACACCTCTATCTTAAACAAAAGCCCGTCTTCAAGTCTGAAAAGAGTGACATCATATCAAGGCATTCATAGATAAGTGTCCTAGATCTGCATAAGTGGTTCCTAAGTGAATGTCTTCGTGTTTCCTCTCCAAGAAGTACTTCAAAGCTTCGTTTAGAGCTAGGGTTTTAGCTTGAGCTGCTAAGGCTACCTTCACTATTTTCATGAAACCATACCATGACACTTCTAGTGTAATCTCGATATATGCAAGTGATCGCTCCATCCATAACTCCTCCTTCAAATGACCCATCAATGTTAACCTTCATAGCTCCATTTCTTGGTGGAGTTCAGCTTTGAGGTTGGTTTCTCCTTCGTAGCTCTGTGGGTTTACTATTTGTGTTCCACTTGCTGAAATTTGTTTGCTCAAACCGTGTGACGCATTAGGTACATCAAGCGTTACTTGTGTCGTTTTAAATTTCTTTTCAATTAATTTATTCGCAAGTGGAAACACAACAAAATAATTAAACATGTGATATCATTATTCTACATAATAATGTACATATGCATTACTTACATTAAAGCAGCACAATACAAAGCACTTATTAAGGGTTCGATAACTCTTGTCTCTACTACCTCGCCCCTGCTCTCAAAAGCCTGCCTATATAACACCGATCCAACATGAAAGGATCGTAACTTTTCCCAACGTTAGCTCATTGGCAACGTAACCGGGAGGACCATCAAAGCTTCTAAATGGTCCCATCCAATTACTATTGAAGATCGTGTATCAAGCTACATGCTGATGGGGAATCCACTCGGCAGGTCATACGTTGACCCATACCATAGTAATACACTTAGTATATATAAAAACCAAATCAGACAACACAACATTCTCATACTCATACTCAATGTGTACCGAGACTCCAAAAAACGGTGGCAATGAAAGGGCCATTCTAGATATTTGGAAAAATAAAAGAACGAACCGAAACTCAGTAAGCGAAATTTCTAAATCTAAAGTAGGAGTCCATTTTTGCACCTGCCCTAGCGTAACAATCATAAACATTTAGAGAAACATAATCAATGCATAAGCACATACTTTACCTTCTTTGCAAGCGTCCTACACAAGTGTATGGTATTATCTACTCAGTGCATACAAATAGTATATAATTTCTTCATGCATCATATCATTTGATACCTTATATATATATACTCACACATGAGTATGTATTAAATTTTTCACTTCTCTTCTCGAATACTCCTAGGGCGTCTCGACACATGGGAAATCTCAACTCCGAGGCATCTCACGATATTTGCTCATGGGGCATCCTGCTAGACTCAAACATAATCTTAAACGCAAGGCATCCCAAAACACTCCCCAAGGCATCTCAATGCACAGGGCAATGTTACCACCCTCACATAGATGACGACACTTTTTTTTTTCAATATTCAATGTTATTGTGGATCATTAGTGCACATGAATATGTTGAACATTAACATTCCATGCATCACATCATTTCACTTAGCCATCACCGATTGAATATATTCATCATTAACATTTTCTACATTGCATCAATTGATATAACCATCATTAACATTTTGTTTAGAAAATGGTAATCCCATCTATGAAGAGTAGAGGAATTTAATGAGTTTACCTCGTTCAAACTCAAAAACGAACTCGAGACTTTAATAAAATAATAGCATGGAGCCTTTTGCTCTCACTCTTTAAATTGAAAGTGAAAGTTGAAAGGGAAGGAGAGAGTGATTGATGAAGTAATGGAATGGGGCTTTGTCTTGGGGATTCTATCTCTCCGATTTTTCACATGGTCATGACAAAGAATGAAAGAGGAAATGGGTTAACCATGGTTAGTGAATTTAATACTTAGAGAGTGAAATCATTGAATCTAAGATTAGAGAGGGTAAGTATTCCAATAAAAAAAATTCATGGGCCTTTAGGTGAATAGTTTAAGCATGTGGTACATTCTCATAAGCTAAGAAAAGAGATATTTAAGAAAAGCATCTACTTTGCCTAAGAAAGTGAGTCATAAGTTGCATTAATGAACTAGAAGTTAGTATAGATGAAATAGGTATAACATCAACAAATGCTAAGTTCAATGTCTCACTTTGCCGATAGAGGAAAGTTAGAAGTATAAAGTTCAAAGTCTCACTTGCCGATGGAAGAGAGAGCCAAAAAAATAACTTTTCAAAGTAGCTTTTTCAGTTGAATTTCTAAGGAATCAAGGGAATCATTATGTGAATAAGAGAATTAGCGTTCATTCTAAATATCGATAAATCCGAAAAATATTTTGAACCTATCCAAAACGTTTCAAACATAAATAAATTATCAACTTAGTAAATTTCTAATGCATTGCTCAAACATAACAATCACATTAGTCAATTGCATAAAATTTCTCAAGCGTAACATTGATTGCAACCAAATTTCTACGTATTAATAAATGCTAGAATTTTCCAAATGTCATTGATTGTACTTCCTCAAGAATGCTTCTCGAGTCCTAGAGTTGGTGCCTGAAAATGAAATTGTTGGGTGCTTTCCATATATTTCATAAGGTGGCAGCCACATGCTCTTGCAACAGTGATGATTCTACTTTCTATGTGAATTTGAGTAACTCTCTCTCGATTCTTGTTAACCCCCAATTTTGAAATTTGCAAATTCGATTGGAACCAAAAGGATAATGAAGTTTTGAAAGCTTTGGTGAGGAGATAAGACAAATACACAAAGAAGAGATAATAGTACTCAAAATGCCTTCCATTGTAGGAGGAAATATTTAGTGGTTTCAAATTACCACGTAATCGGCATGCATGGCATGTGTGATTGCTTGTCCTAAAGCAAAGCAATATTGATTTAACGTTACCGCTAGATTCTGACACTCCTATAACTTACCATCAAAGAAGAAAATCGAGTCATCTACAAAAAATGAATGAGATAGTGAAAGGCAAAATCTGTTCAGTTTAATGTCCTTCAAGCTACCATTTTTCATAGCGTTCTATAGTAGAGAGGACAAGTAGTTACCAACAATAATGAACAAATAGGGAGAAAGGAGATTGCCTTTTCTAATGCCTCTGAATGGTTGAAAAAAGGGAGGTGGCTCACCTCTAACTATCATGCTAAAAGATACTATGGTAACACACTGCATTATCCAACCTACCCACCTCTCGCTAAAACCTATCTTAAGCATACATGCCTCTAGAAAGTCCCATTTCGCTTGATCATATGCCTTTTGTATATCAAGATTCAAAAGAGCCTCGAATTTTCTTGTCCTTTTTTTAACTCTTAACTAGGGTAGTACCTCCTATAATATCAAAATATTATCATAATTTGTCTCTTGCTAACAAACACTCTATTCATGAGCTATCACATTCAACGGCCATTGTTTCAGCCTATTTGTAAGCTCATTTGAGAAGATTTTATACACAAAGTTACAAAGGTTGATAAGATGGAATTGCTCTAATCTTTCAAGATTTGAGATCTTGGGTATGAGGGAAATATACATTTTGTTTAGCTTTTGATTCATACTCCCCGCAAAAAGGAAACTCCTTACTGCAGCATATACATTCTTCTTGACATCTTCCTAATGGTGCTGATAAAATAATTCATTCAAATCATTTGGTCTTGGAGCTTTTGTCACTCTCAACTGGAAGACTGCAGGTTTCACTTATTCCATTGAGACCTCAACTATTAGTGTTTGATACATTTTCCTCCTAAATGACCTTGGGGCATTAGTTCAGTGCAGGATCAACATTTCTTTAACCAACAGAAGTATACACATTCTGGAAAAAATCCATTGTCATCCTTTTAAGATGGCTTTGCTCCTTATGCCAAACGCCATTAGCATCTTTCAACATAGAGACAAGATCCCGCTCTCCCCTTTGAATTGTTGCTGCATGCCTCCCCTCTCCCTCTCCCCACTTTAGTTAAATAATTCTAGCTCTCATTCCCCAATATGTCTCTTCTTGCCTCCACAAATTTTCTATCTCCCCTTTTAGTTGCTAAATTCTTCCTCTTTCAAACTCTTCTTTGGGATTGTTGGTTACATTCTGAATTCCCTACTTAGGCATTTTGATTTTACAACATTTATTGGAGAATTTTTGTTTACTCCATTTGGCTAGAGTTTCCGAGACTATAGAAAGCTTTTTAGCAACGTATCTTCTCCCAAAATATAAGGGTGCCACACATCTTTCACAATGGTTTTACATTCTTCATCCACCAACCAAAAGGCTTCAAACTTAGACTCCTTTTTCTTTTCACTGGAGAGGTAAAAGGGTTAGTAATATGGGGCTATGATCAAATCCAATGGCAGGAAGGCCATAGGCTTGAGCTTCCGGAAATTTCAACATCCATTCAATGTTACTACCCTATCCAACCTATTCTTCACATAATTTTCCCATTTTCTATTGTTCGCCCATGTATAAGTACATCCCTTACATTCAATATCCATCAAAGAGCATTCATTCAAGCATTCTTGAAAAGCATTTAAGCAATAGTGCTTAGCCATGTATTTTCGCACTTTCTTCCAATGATATAGTATTTCATTAAAATCACCTAAACAAACCCTAGGAAGCGAATTTTAAGAGCTTATCCTTTTCAATTCATCTCAAAGCACAAGTCTCTCATGAAATTCGTCTGATGCATGCACAAAAGTAATTCGCATCTCATCTCCCATTACTACGTTTTCACATACCATATTAATACTCTCTTTGGAAGCAAGATCCATATGTAATAAACAAACTCATCCCACAAAGCAGCTAACCTGCCAATGATCCCTATGGGGGTTTACAACAAAGTAATGCTGGAATTTTAAACGCCTTTTCGACCTTTCAATCACTAGTTCTTGGTTCTTGGTCTCCATTAAGAAAACCCCCATTGGGTCTTTCTTGAGCCCTTAGAGTTCTCAAGTTTTGGACTATCAAGAATGTGACCAAACCCTAATAGTTCCAACATACTAGAGTCATTTGTAAAACCTATGGCTTAATAGGTTAGCCACCCAAAACCATTTATGTAATCTTTTGTTTTAATAAATAGTTACTATCAATTTTCAACTAATGGTAACGCCGCGCCATAATATAGAAAGTCACTCTTTACATAAATTATTTAAATTCTGGATTTATATAAAGTACGTGGTCAATGTAAGACATTATGTTTCACAAATAGTCCCGAAATGAAAATTCTCATCTGTTAATGCTAAAGTTGAAAGCTTTATACACGTCAATACCAAAGGCATGCTAATTTTCGACTTGCGGAAATAGTTTTTTTTTTATGCTGGTTGACACCTAGACTTCTACCTAGAAATCACTCATGCATTTCATATGAAATTAGGCATCGAGTTCCCCTAACGTTGCAATTCGATCTCTAACATAAAAATATTGGTATTGCATCAACTCGCATTTACGGCTCTCATTTTTGCGTGCCCTCTGATGATTTAATTTCAAAATTCAGCCGAATAAATGGGAACCATCTAATCACCCATTTTGCATCACATTTTCACATTATTAACCTTGCAAATTTACCATAATTGCGAGCTTACGAACTTCAATCCTTGAGTTGACCTTTTTTGGTCAATCCATTCCTCGTGATCCTTTCTAGGTTCTATAGGTGATTGCCTTATTCTTATGCTTTTGTTCAATATCTAACCCCATCATCTCCTCTAACAAGCACAATACTGGAGTCTCAAACCGAGTATACCAACTTGCCCCGCTTCGACAAGCGACGCAAGCTGTTTACTACAGTTTGTTGGTTCATTTGGCTTGGCTTTGATGATCAGTTTTGTTTCATTTAATTTCTTAACCATGCGTTCATTTTTGTTCACCCAACCCCGGTTCGTATGAGATCGAGAACTGGCTCCTCTAGCCCGAAACTGAGAATCGGTTTTGTCCCCCCGGGATCGCAAGCCATCCTTTGCCAAGTTGTTGGCTTGCCTTCTAGCATGAGGAGTAGCCTTCCATGATTTCTTTTCGTACTAAGTAGCTTGCACCCTTGTTTTGTGCTATGCGAATGGCTTATGCTCGTCTTGGTCTTCGCTGGTTCGCACGGTTCCAGCCCTTGTGCAGTGATTATTCGGTCCCTTTCACGTGTTCTTTTGGTCATCCGTGCCCGGATATTGGTTTTGTTGTGTGTTACGATTGATCTATTTTGATCTCCGGTTGTATTTAGTCCAATTCATATGATGCAAAGGTTGTATGCCGCTGTCCAGACTGACGGTGAGCGTTCCCCTCTTTAAGCCCGATCTACTACAAGCAATTTGAACATGATGTCATGTCCTTTGGTCTTTAAACACAAATGTTGCAGATGTTGATGGTTAGAAAGAAATTAACTTCTTCTTTTTTTCCGGTGGGTAGTGATTAATTAATTAGATTGGTTGGATTTGGCTGAATGATTGGCAATGGCCTAGATGAGCACCATCAATCATCCGACTTCCATCTACTGCAACATGTGCTAGTTACCAAGGATCTCATTGTATATGCAATAATGGCATTGCCAGAGTGTTCCCCACAAGAAGAGGGGTTTTCTATCAAAGTTATCAAACTACGCAAAGCAAAAATGCCTCCTGATCTGATTCCATTTCCTTGTTAATCTCTACAGAAAAAAAAAAACCAAGAATGGCAAAAAAAAAAAAAAAAAAACAACTTCCCATCCTTTACTTGATGCCAAGGAATCTGGCATGTGTACACATGCTAAGGCGTGGCTGTCTGGGACATTATAACCCGTTCCTGGACGAAGCGGGTTCTGCTCACTGTGGCCTCTCTGCATAGAGACGTCGGGGTCAGCACCTTCGGGCTACACCGGGACGAGCCGGATATCTCGGAACGCGTGCTCAATCCTCTCGGGGACAAGTTTGCGTGCTCCAACACGTGGGACTGGAGCTCCAAGGGGTAATCCCTCATGCAGCCGATGCGCGGGCCGGCCCCGGTCGTCCATTTGCTGGACAACTGCTGACCCAGCTGATATGATCTCAACCCCTTGTGCGAATCTATTCTTTGCATGATCTTCTCTCTCGGTACCGGGCATTCCACGCCCGCCTCTTCCTCGTCAAACATGTTCAGTTTAGAGACCATGAAGTCCTCTTCGGTGAGGAACGATTCCTCCGGTGTTTCGTACCCGTCATCTGAAGGACTACCGACGAACTGGGTCCAATGGCTCAGTCCTCGCGTAAGCGCTTCTTCTCCAAACATATGGAACCCACTAGGCTTTTCTGGTATTTCAAGCTTGGTTATGCTTGAGCCTTTTCGCCTCGACCAAGTGGTTGTTTGAGGATTGGAGTCACCGATGGCATCGCCGCAGCACACCTGTAAGTTAGCTTCCCTGTCAGCTCATTTCACACCTTGTAATTCTTTGAAGAATTGAACCAAATCGACCTCGGATGGGTTGCTCGGGAGGCTCTTGCCTCGTCTAGCAAGGGCTGCTTCTTCTTCCTCAGTAGGGCATTTCTGCATATGCATCAGAAATTTGGAAGAGCTGTAGTCTTCTTATAACATCTAATCAATACTATAAGCCACTAGGAAGTTAACTCGACAAGATGAGAAACTATGCAGGTAGATTTGCTCTAGGGTAACTATTCATATTATGAAACGGTGAAATTTGTCACTTGCAAATAGAGCTTCGAATTCTCTTGTTCCCATCCAAATTCCACTTACCTTCAGGTAGGACACCATCAACCTCATCTTTCTTACCTTGACATTGGTAAGATCCACATTCTTCTCCTTGAGGAATGACATAAAGGCCTCAAAGTTTTCTTCCGTAGGGAGATAATGTCCACTGTGGGGCCAAACCGCCTAAGACAATAAAAGATTCTCACTATGAAATCCGAAGGCCTTGGTGGTAGAACCAAACCACTTCTTGAAAAAGGATTTCGAGATGATGAAGAATGTATCATTACCTTTAGGATACCGTCTTCCACCTCTAACCTGCCAGCAGATAATGTGGCTCCACCGGCCAAAAAGCTCGAATGCTGAAACGTGCCCTTGCTCTTCTTCCCGACATATAAGTCCTTGGATGTGCTAAGCACAAAGATCCACTTGGCATCTCTGGGCCCTCCTCTTGTGTCAAGGATCTCACCACTTTGCTTGTAGGAGAACTTCCCGCTCTCTATTACGACCTCAAAAGCCATCCTCTCAGTCTGCAGAAGAACAGAACACACAGGAGGTGGGGATGGCACATATATTTCTCTTACAACATGTTCTAATGCATTTCTTGAACGAATCCAGGCATTCAAATCTGATTGTAAAATCCACCATTGGTTGTGGAAAACGGATAGTGAGAGAAGAAGCCTCACTGGTCCGAGATACTTGATGCACTGCTGGTGAAGCCTTGCTCGAGGGCATCTCTCGATGTTGACCTCTCTTCCTTCACCTATGTCAAGCCTGCAATTCCCAGTAATTGTCACGGTATTGGCGGTCATATTCTTGCAGGCACTAAATTAATCTGCTTCAACTGAGTCCGTCGACTTACCAATAGAAGAAGGGCTGTTTGCTACTGCAGTGGAGCCATATAACGTAGTAAAACTGAAGATTATGGCCATATCTGTGCCTGGGATCAATCTGTCATAAGAAAAAGCATGAAATAAGACAAATGCTGTGGCGTCTCCTTTGATATATGGGTTATACAAAAGTGAGACTCACCGCCTCAAGCCAATGCTGCAAAGCGAGTTTTCTAGCTTTTTCATCCTTGGACGCGCCCTTTCCAACCTATTACAGAAGAGAGCTATAATCAATAGAGTAATGTCGGATGTCCCGATGAAAGTAAGTGCAATTTTCCAGGATGTACGTACCTTAGCAGCTCTAGTCCTTGCTCTGGACCAACGTGAAACAGCAGTCTCAGGTTTCTCGATGTCAAAGAAAGATATGGAGCTCCTCTTTAGTTCGGCAAAATCCAGCAATTTCCACCTTCAAAACAGTTTGCCATCAGAATGAAAATGTAGCTTCCACGTGAAAGACCAAAGTTTAAGAAAGTAGACGCAAAACCTCTCCATGCTATTTACAATATATAGTTAGACAGAACACAGTCAATTTGCAGTTTCTCTTAGGGCTCTCAATCTATGGATAGAGAATGCATATAAAGAGCAAGACCAACCATCTCTGTTCCACGAGAACTGCGCAATCAGCTAGCTGTCTTCTGGTCCGGAAACTACGGTAGACCGTCTGCAACTTTGTCGCGGCAGCCTTGCTTCTCGAATTTGAGGGCTCGGACAATGAAAGGCGCGAATGCTTGCTGTGTAAACCATCCGATTCCCGCGAGTGCTCTTCTTTATATCTAATCCTAAAGCTTGTGGACCCAAGAAACGCTTTCTTTTCCCTGTCCAATGAAGGCGAGCTAAAGCAAAGCGCGGTCTCTATTTCTTTCCCACTGTAGATAGGAGATGCAATATTTCTCGAAGCGTAGGATTTCGCCATATTGGATCCCCAATCTCAACTGCAGAAACCGGATAGATTGCTGGGATCACCCTCGCATTTATGATAGAGTGGTGGCAACACAACTGTGTCCAGAAGGTCATCAAGATACAAATGTAGAAAGGGACATTTTCTCCTATCAATTGAATATGAACTAGGCACACGAACTTGAATAAAATGAGACTAATCTCCATCAAATTGCGAAAGCTTTATATTCCATGTCACATGCATAACCAGAAGGTCGGAATCAGATTTGCACGAACCCAATGGTATTCTCACCACAATAAATGTACTTCACGAATCATCGGCAGAGATATAATTTTATTCCTCAAACCTTGTTCCCACCAAACTAAAAAAATTCTGAATCAGCAGGAGGAGGAGGAGGAGGATTGTACCTTAACATGAGACAAGGTTAAATCACCATTGATGAGACTGCTCCAACGTCAGGATTAGAGAGGGAGAGAGAAGGTAAGGAAAAGGAAAACAAGTCCAGGGGTAGAAGAAGAAGAAGAAGACAGAGATGACCAACAGAAACAAATCTGAGAGAGAGAGAGAGAGAGAGAGAGAGAGAGAGAGAGGGGCGATAAGTGTGGAGGAGAGAAAGATAGGCAAAACCGTTGTTTCAACGGTTTTTCAGAAAGACATTGAGAAGAAAGGGTCATAGGGCGGAGAAAGCGACAGTCAAATGCACCATCATAATTGTCATGATCATCGTCATCAGCATTGTCATGCACAGAGGAGATTATAGGAAGTCTAAGGATCTTTTGACAACCATTTATCCATGGCTATGAGGAGTTGCTCTCAAAAGATAGAGGACAAGACAACTCTTTTATTAGGAAAACAGCAATTCTGGGATGAGTAATATTAGGAGAAGAAAATATGTAGACCGGGAATCAAATTATGGTATTTTTCCATCAGTAATGTGCGGCTCAATCGAGGCAGTAGAATGAACTTTAGCTATGATACCCCGAGGTGAAAGAAATCGGATTTGACCTAAAATTATTGTCGAGTAATCTTTTTGGAACTGGCAAGCTAGGGCCTATATATTTCTTTATCTCTGTCCCGTGGGAGCAAGGTATGTCTCACTTATTCTCTAGACCTTATATCTATCTAATCAATTAAAAAAAGAAAAGGTAAATTGGATCTAAGAAAGTTCTTAAAAAGCTTCATCTCGGTGTTCGTTTGGATTTTGAGATTATTGGGATGTAAAATGTACAGATTTGGTCGTCTAGATTTTTAATCAAAATAGGACTAAATATCATAATATATGAAATCTATAAATTTTTCTATATCATATCCATTATTTGGTAAATTACAATAATAAATTCGGATATATTTATATCATGTCATGTACTTTGTTTAGTATAAATGGCATATTAGTGTTAATAAATCTAAAAGTTGAACAAACAAATATGGAAAAAATTTCCTTGCCTACTTCATTTATATTTTCTTTTTTTTTTAAATTTCCTCTCCTTTTCCTTTCCATCATTATCTAATAAAATTTTATTAAATATGAACTATACTAATATACCTAAAATATATATTTATTGAATTTATATTACAAGATAAATTAAATTCGAATATTTAAATAAAAATTATTACATTAAAAAAGTAAATTGCTATTATTTTTGTTACTTTGAATTTCTTAGAGTTCAAATATAACTTATATTGAAATATAATTATAATTTTATTAATTTAAGAAGTTTGTTGTTTGAGAAATCCTATTCACATATATCAATCCTCCCTATGGAATAATTCTACTGGACTTATATTCCTCTTATATATGATAAAATCATATCTTAAGTTGGCACCAAACGCAAGATATGATAACTGAATTTTATCTTGACGCCTCAATGCAATGTATTCCCTCCTCTCAAAGAAAACCTATACACGGGGAATTGGATTGCAAGGCATGCGAATACTATATACTTCTTTATCTCTATCCTATAGTAGTAAGATTTTTCTTGCCAATTCTCTAAATCTTATATCTAGTTAATCAATTAAAAAGAGAAAGGTAAAATGGAATAATAGTTAGGGGTGATTAGTTCCTAGTTTGGTTTGGTTCCAAGGTGGAACTAGAAATCGAACCTCTCGGTCCGATTCTCAAATTCTAAGACTATGGACTAGATCGGCCAATCTTGGAATTGGTAACTTTGCTTTTCCAGCCAAAAATTAGTTAATGTTATAACATGTTCTCAAAGACTCACTTTGTTCATGCACTACTTTATCCATATGAAGCTATATATATACTTTGAAAGCATTGAAGTGCAAAATTAATAGACAAATAAGCAGCTAGATTGTCTAGCCAAATGCATAACATAAGAGTTGATTGGAAGAAAAGGAACAAAGCATTCTCTAGACAAGATTAATCAGAACAAGCAACCCTAACATGCAAGATTAATTAGATCGAAAGACCATCCCATAAAATATAACCATGACCATAAAAAAAGCAAGAGTTTTCTCCTCTCTTTTTTTATTTTTGAATTTTTAAGAAATTTAAAAAATATATATTAAAAACTATTGATTCGTTCCAATCGGTCCAATTCCCACCTTGGAACTGGACCAACTAGCCATCGATTCTTAAAGTGGGAACTTGGAATCAAACTGCAGGATATGGATGCTATCCAAAACAAGCCAGTGCAATATGGTCCGGGCGGTTTCCAAGATGGGCAATTCCCATTGCACACCCCTACTAATAGTCCTTTACTTTTCCTTGAAATTCAAAAGTCTTTTTTTATTTCAAAATGATCATTGTATGTTTTAAAAAGTCTTACTATTTAATCTATAGATTAAATTATAAATTTTGCCACTATAATGCTGAGTAAGGATGTGCAAAACAAACCATCCAAACCAGAAGCGCCCAAACAAGAACGAATTGGATGATTTGGTTTTGTTTCCAACAGTATCGATCCGGTTCCCGATTCCTAAAAATGGAAACAACATTTGGACAATCCGATTTTTGGTTCTAAGGGGAATTAGGCTGAACTGATTATATATATATTTTTATTATTTCTTCAAAAAAATTAATAAAATGTGAACTAAATATATATCATCCAGTGGCACCACAAGTTACAATACAATGACTCTTCGCTCATTGTTGTTTATGTTAATATCTCAAAATTTATCATTTTCTCATTGTGCACGAAGGCTCTTTAACAAGAAAGGATGGATGTACAATAAAATGTATGGATTTGGTCTCTTCCCCCTTTTTGATAGTGTACTTGGGTTATTGTTGTTTATAAATCTGTTTTTTAATTTCTGTTTATCATAGAAGATAAATGAACATATAGTCAAGGTCCTTTTACTCAGATCTTTATCTTAAAATAGCAGCGGGGAGCATAATTCCAATTTCAGCGCATATAGCATCAAGCAAAAGGGAAGAAAAAAGTGATTGATTCCATTAGAAATTGATCACCCTTAGTGCTAAATTGACAATCGGAAAGTTAAGGTGGCAATCAGAAAACACATGTTGCAATTTTATTCAGTACATTTGATGTTGATGGTAGTGAAAAAGTAGTGTTATATAAATAAATAAAAAAAAGTTCACCTAAAATTTAAATAATTAAAAAAAAGGAGGAGGTAGACAAGGGCCGCAACTACGTCACCATGGCGATCCTGCCCGCTCAACAGCGACCACCACCATCATGGCCGCCTGTCCCCAACGGCCACTGTGGTGGTGGCCAATTCGAGTCTATTGCAGTAGTTGAGTAGTCGCAAAAGATCACCGCAACAGAGAGAGAGAGAGAGAGAGCAAAATGAGATATTGTCCGTGAGGCAGCCACTGCGAAGGTGGTCGCGGTGGTCTCAACTCTGGCAAAACACACACTAAACATGGAAAGGAGCAGATCCAGAAACCAACACGGTGACGGTGGTCGCCCATGGGGTGTGACCACCACGCAGTGGTAGCAGGCGAGTGGAATTCTTCGACCATTCATTTGACTTCTAACACTTGCATAGAAAGGAAAAAAAAAATACGGGAGTGATATATTTCTAGACACGAGCAGTGAGAATACAATTATGCATTTCTTTAGTTAGGGGAAACAAGAATGGTGTCCGCTAAAATCAAGGTTTTAGCTGTGAATATCTATTGATAACTGAGATTTGACCTGAATCACCGTTTAACAGGAAAACTTCCAATGGGACATACGGAGAGGAAACTGACGTTCCAAATCGGTACGTGGGCTGCAGCATTTTGCTTCCTTTGGCACATGAAATAGCCAGAAGACGAGGTCCGGTTCTCATCTGCCACACCTGCATCAAGTTTTCAATCAATGGCATATTTAATGGAAAGGACTGTCGTGCTGTATCTGAACAAGATTTTAGATAGTCAATTATGCATGGAACATGTTAAGTTCACTCAAACTAGATGACAAGGAAATTCGATCACAAATATGTAGATGCATATAGTATGGTAATGATATGCACTAACATCCTGAATCCTCAAATAGTCTCGAGTGCACACATAATATAGGCTCAGATATATTCCATTGACTCAGATGGAAACTAATCCTAGATCAAGTACTTTTCCTTGTTCAACAAAAAGATGAAGAAAAGATGGCCAAAGCAACACAATCCCACTGAACACAGTCGTGGACGAGACAGACTTACAAGAACGATCCTAATAAGATTTGTTCAAGTAGCTGTCATGAAGAACACGGTATTAGCAATTACAAGTTTAGATTCTTAAGTAGAACAAAACACCTGTCATGCGTGTAAACATGCACGTGTGCACACAAGTCCCACGGGGAGAGAGAGAGAGAGAGAGCACCTCAATGATTCCTTTTCTAGGTGCATGAATAGCTAGGCAGAGGCAGTAGTCACTTTTAGTTGCTTCATAGTGAGAGGAACTTGAAGACAAACTATTATTCACTAGCATCTCCATGAAAAGACAGCTAGCATCACGGTATCCCTGGATAGCAGCAGAAGCCAATTATCAGGATGGGCCAAAAGATACTACAACATACTAATAAAATAATAGGAATAAATTCAAAGAGAAACCTTCCACAGACGGACTACCACCAGGGCCTGAGTGTCTAAGAGTAAAACACGGCCAAGTGAATCTGTAATTGCAGCCAGTGTACCACTGGGCGACAATGTGAGTTTTTCACCCTTCCTGGGATGATCCTTCAAACATGTCAATGGAGAAGCTGCAATTGAAAGCCACCCACTTGTTAGTACTTGGACGATACCGGAAAAGCTAGGCACCTGGTAACCGGACCAGTAAACCTTAGATGTGTATAGAGATGCATGCTTGACACTAGAACAATAGGGAAATAAACTGGCTGAGGATTCAGCAACACTCTTAACTATTTTCAGAGTAAATCATAACAATTATGGTATCATATCACCAAAATATACACAATAAACTATCACCTCGGGCAAACGATTGAGGTTTCACTTCTGAATTTTGCGTTGACGCTTGGTCACTTCGCCATATCATTTTAGAGAAAGAAGCTATTGTTGAAAACGTCACAGGCACAACCTTTGAGAGAATTGCTCCAACTATGGATCTACTTCTATCTTCTGAAAGTCTTCAAAAGCATCAAATTAAACTTAAAAAGGTATTCAGAACCAACAGGGAAAAGAAATAGAGGAAAGTGGCAAAAACCAGCAAATGACCAGAAATACTAAAATATAGACTGCAATCCCCAACCTGAATGCTGAAATTACGGCATCCTCACCAATGGCAATTGCACGGTAATAACGTTGACTTGACTGCCTAACAATAAAGGCAGCTGACTTCAAATATCAGTATAACTTCAGGTAGTTTCCCAAAAGTAGATAGGAGAACAGGAAAAAGAAAAGGAGAAATAACAGACATAGGGTACAAGGAGAAACACGACACAAGCTCAACTTAACCATTACATAGGAAAATAAATGTCTTTTGGCAAATTAAGCAACAAAAGTAGTGAATGTGACTAACCTGAACTTCCATCAGAGGAGGGGGCATTATCCCAGTGACTGCTGCATCAGCACATGCACCATACTTGTTGACATTCCATAACTGGTAGGGTAATTGTTCAAAAGTGCTTCCTGAAAAGCCAGACTTTCGTCTCTCCATTTCATCCCAAAACTTAGAATTCGTTTCCTGAGACCATCTATTCAGCATACTCTACATTGCAAAAGGAAGATGTGAAGAGGCGTCCTGATTAAGAACTTAAGGAACTGAATAGTGAAGTATCGAAGGAACTAGGAAATTTTAGTGATCATTTGAAAGTTCTACCAGGAAATTTCTAGTATTTTTCTTTTTTCTTTTTCTTTTTTTTGTGGGAGGAGGAGGGTACATTAAAATTTGCTTTCACACAGATTTTGAGCATGAAAATAAGAACTTTCAATTGCTTTTCATCACAGGAAGATTTCACTTAATAATTACAATTGTTCTAAATATAATGAAAATTTGCTCATTTAATAGTTAAAATATAATAGTCAATTAGGACCTACATTCCACAGTCTTGCATTTATTTCCACAAATTAACAGAGAAAACAAAAGTGAAAACAATTAAAACATCATCTTTCTATTTTCAAATCAAGCTTATTTTGCGATATTTTAATAAACACTAGCTTTAAAAAAAAATTGAATGATCTTTAACATTGTCCTTGTTAAGAAAAGGTCAAAAAATATTGCTTGACATAAAACATTCAATGAAATTCAGATGAATATATCAATCAGTCGGTAGGAAAATTCACCTGTATATCAGATCCATCAAAACGGGCGATAACACCTGGCATTATAGCACAAACCTCCTCTGCACAAGTATCTGTCGTCAAGTCTTTCTTAGTTCCCCGAACTCTCAATCTCAATATCCGGGCAGTATGTATTATCTGTGAGAACACATATTCAGCCGAGCATTCATGTTATAAGATAATGCTTGTACAACGATTTTGTTAATGGATCCATTCAAATGAGTGAAACTATTCTAGATTGACAAATGTGGTTCTCCAACACAGATAAGGAAAGGCATGTTCCATCAAAATTCTACCTATATCACCCAATAGACTTGGTTTTCCATAAAGAACTCATTTTGATTAGCAAATTAATTATTTCTCCAACTAAAGATGAAAGGAGGAAGAGATGAAAAGAATGGTACACAAAAACAATGGCACCAAACCAACTAACTAGGTAACATACATTGTGATAATAACTAGAGGCTCCAAGGACAAGGTAGGTTAACCATGAGGCTTTTGTTTTTACCATGTAGAAAAGCATTGACTTCAAAACTAAAATGAAAAGCTCCATCAGTAAATGTGAGGATTTTGAGCAAAAAAGGAAAGGCATAGAAGCAAAAAGGGCTGAAGGGACCTGGACCTCCAATTCCAATCCTCAGTCGAAAGAAATGACTACAGAAAGATATATTCAAAGAATGCTTGAAAAGGAGCATACTGATTCCTCATTGCCTGCAAGTTCCTCACAAACTGTTTGGTGCAGTTAAGAGCTAATTACCAGCAACTTTTCCAGTATAGCTGCTGACTAAAAAGGTGACAATCAAACAGATTCTCTGGAGGTCACTAACAATTATACTTTTATTTTTGGATAGATAATAAAGGAGTTGATAAAAGAAGTTCCAGTACATCAGAAATGTGTAAGGAAAGAGAAACAAAGAGAGAGAGAAACGAACAAAGGAAAAGCATCTCGAGGCTATACACAATCCAAGCAAGAAGACCAAAGCCAAATAAATGAAGCAACCACGATTTTGAACCCTCCAAACAATCTTTGTGCTGGGTTTCTTCTTTTTTACCTCCAAATGCACCACATGATAGTGCCACCTTCTGAGACTTGTTAGAAATTGAGTCGCCATTATAGGCATTCCATCAGCTAAATAGCTGGATGGTATGTCTTCGAATAACCCAAACCAACTTAGACGATCTAAAGATATGATTTTGAAAGCTTGAGGGCGAACTTACAATTGAGAAAGAGATGATCAAACAGATTCACCAGAATGCTTACAGATGCAACAACAGTACAGGGGGAATGGTATTCATATCCTCATCGACCTTACAGTCCGCTGACAATCAAGAAGACATGAAATACCCAGTGGCCGTAAATGCACCCAAAGAAGTAATCTTTACCCCACAGACCCCAAACTGTTCCCATCGTCGCAGATCCCACAACTCCCACAGAAGAAAGTAAAAGAACCCAGAAGAGAGAAGGAGCGAACAGACGCCATCCCGCGAGATTTACCTGCTTGTGGATCAGACCGCCGTTAAGCGAGTAAATCAGCAGGTGGCCACGCGAGGTGCCGACGGCGATGACCCGGATCTCGTCGAAGACCAGCCACTCGACGGCGCTGATGAACTCGCCGTGGATTGGGGAGAGCTCGGGCCGGATCTTGACCCGGGGGGAGTCGGGATCGGACCACCCGATCACGAGGACGGCGGAGCGGTCGGCGAGGGCGAGGGAGTGGGTGTCGAGCGCGCAGAGGAGGTTGGGGTTTTCGGCGAGCCAGCCCTCCTTGCCGGCGCCGAGGTCGGTGAGCTCGTAGCAGGCGATGCAGCCGAGGTCGGTGGTGTGGTTTCGCCGAGACATGGTCGGGTCTGGTCCGGTCCGGTCGGGGCCGGAGCTCGTCAAGCCATTGCTGGATTGCGAAGAAAGCGATTCCGCCTGATGCGTTTGGTCGGATCGGTGATATGATGACGATTGAAGAAGAAGCAGGCAAAATAACTGTAGAATAACCGACCAAAAAAATAAACTGTTGAATAGAAATGAGGAAAAAAAAAGATTTTGTTTTATTTATTCAACACAAACTACATTTTCTTCCCAAAAAAAAGAATCAAACATATTCCAATTTAGAAAAATCGATCAGTCCATGAACTTTAACTCAAAGTTTAATATCGTCCATGAATTTTAAAATTTCATTCCGTGAGATTTATAAACTATTAATAAATATTCAATGGAATCCTTCAATTTGCTTGAGCGACAAATCAAACTTCTTGCATTACGTCGGATTATTATATGTTGAGCTCGATCTTCACAAATGACGAGTCAACACGTCTATCCTTTATCCATCAATTGTAGAAAGGGAAAAAAAAAATAACACGGTAACATGTCATTGTTATTTCTAACCAAAAAAAAAAACGTCATTGTTATTTGATGACAACAAATTACCATATCTTTATTTAAGATGTATATGTTACTTGGATGATCCATTAATAATTGTTTTGTCATCTATAGTTCAAAATTAATGAATTGAAAGACATATCACTAAATTCCATTAACTTGAATTAAAAGAATGACTACATTGGACATTTTTACATAATTTAAAGGATTATATTGAAAATTGATTAAAAGTTTAAGGATTATATTGAATAAATTAAAAAGTTATGGTAGCATTTTATGTTGAACTAAAGTATAGGGATTATTTACGTGAATATTTTTATAAAAAAATTTATATATACAGGTTTGTAGTGCCGCATGAAAAATTAATTTATCACTTTTAGGTAAATTTACTTGATGATGCAGTCGCATGTTAGCCTCTCTTTCCTTTATATAAGGGTAATTACAAAATTCGCAGAGAAGCGAGACCAAACAAATTTCAATTCTATACTTGTGGCTAAGATTTTGTTGATCTAAATGAGGAAGAATTTTGAAGGAAAATGGTAGGAGATTAGAGGAAAAGTTAAAACCCTCCTCTTTTCAAATAATATGATATTATCGGGGAAAAGTACAGCGCTCGTGCAAGGATCGGTTTTTTAGCAAGGTATGGAATGTATCATCAAATATTCAATATGATTCTATAAGATCTAGTTCGTTCAAGTAATAGATTCTAGCTAGTTGAAAGGATCTTCTTATCAATCCAGAGATCATTTTGATTCTATTAGTAATGAGGATTCAGAATATCACGCATTGATCAATCAAAGAGAGATTCAACAACTAAAAGAAAGATTGATTCTTTGGGATCCTTCCTTTCTTCAAACGGAACGAACAGAGCTAGAATCAAACCGATTCTCTAAATGCCTTTCTTGATATTCCCGACTATTCACGGAATGTGAGAAGGAGATGAAGAATCATATGCTTCCGGAAGAAATTAAAGAATTTCTTGGGAATCCTACAAGATCCATTCTTTCTTTTTTCTTTGACAGATGGTCAAAGAGGGGACATATTAACTACCAAAAGTTACGAAAAGTACACTTAAATCTCACTTTTTTTGAAAAAAAATTTGAATCACTTAAATGCCAATTCCAGCTAATGCCACTGGAAATTCGATGTGACTTATTTTAATAATATAACTTGTTTATGTAGCTCGTCAAAAACGAGTCAGCAAAAACTCAACCAAAATAACGTCGTTTTTGTGCTAACGTGGCATTTAAAAAATGTATTAATAAAATAATATTAAATAACTTAAAAAATATATTATCATAAAATTGATTAATTTAAAAAAAATGAGGAAGGAGAGGATTGGGTGAGAGTTGTGCAGCTCTCGCCGCCGTTGCTAGGAAGGGCCGGTGACGGTGGGCGAGGGTCAGCCGGGGTCGCCAGGCCCTTGCCAGTGGTCGATGACCCTGGCCGACCTACAGCAAGGGTTCGTAGGCCCTCATCGCAGGTCGGCCTAGCGAGGGTTGTTGGCCCTAGCCCGGCCGGGCCAAAGGCCACCAATCGCCTAACTATGGTGGGCAAGGGCCGGCGACCCTTGTCGAATTTGAGGGAGGGTCGTGACCCTCGTCTCGGATTTGGGTGAGGGCCCACGAGCCCTCACCATAGGTCGACCGGGGTCGCCATTGGCCGGGACCAAGGTCGCTAGCCACTGGCCAAGGCCCGGCAACCTCGGCCAACCCTTCTCAGCGATGGTGGGGCGGTGACAATGACGGCGGCGGCGGCAAGGGCTGCACAGCCCTCACCCAAACCCTTCCCTTCCCTCTTTTTTTTTAATAAAATCGATTTTTTTAATTTTTTCTGGTATAACTTAGACAATTTCTTTTTTTTAATTGCAACGTGGATATTTTATTTTGAAAAAAATTGCTCCATAGCAAATAAAATTGTCGGAAAATGACATGCGTAGTTTGGCCGATTTTTTTGCCGTTGGCACTTAACTAATTCTTTTTCCTTCAATTTTGACACTTAAGTGTACATTTCCGAACTTTTGACACTTAAGTGTACTCTGTGCCAAGTTTTGACATTCTAGGGGTCCACACGTCAATATTATCAATATTCCTTCAAAATTAGGGTGCTCACATTATTACATTATGGACGATAAAGTTATCTAAGACAAATTTATCTGGCAAAAATCCCATAAGTCAATATACTCGAACAAGACTTTGCTTATGAATCGGTGAATTGGAGGGAGTTAACGCGCAAAATGCAAGGCATGAAGCCATCGACAAGAAAGTTTTCGATAACAAAACAGTCCTTTGATAACAGCATAAAATATCTACTTCTTTCAAGCAAAGACCTATAGGGCTCCATAGCCTCCTTGATCTTGCCTCGAACTAAAGAATCAGTCCATGAATGTCCGCAAGTCCATCATAGACCAGACACCTCTCTTTAAGCTCATCGAACAACTTGTTTGCCTTGTCCAAATTTTCAGGTTGAGAAAACCGAAAAATCAAATTGTTATAAACCAAAGAATTAGCTCCATGATGCTTAATCAACATCTCACATGGAAGGGTTAACGGCATCTCTTATCCTCCTGGCATTAATAAGCCCCTTGGTGAGATGCCTATAACCGACATAAGAGGGACTAAGGATACGTTTAGTTCACCTTTTCCAAGTAGGGAAATGCTGAGGAAATATTGAGGTGTTTGGCAAACCTTTCTAATGAGCTTTCGGCCAAATACTAACCTTGGTTTTTAATATTTGGCCAAATGCTAAAACTAGTTATTTTCTCAAAACTACCATTACCAACTTTAGTTTTTCGGTTTTATCCCGCGTTGTTCCAAATCTATCCTCGCCTTTTGCCAAAGTTGGCAAAGAGTTTAATATTTTTCAATAATATAAATAAATATTTACCAACCACTCTTATTGCTAAAGTAGCTTTGCGAAGAATTTTTTACTAAACGCAATTTGTATTTCTCTAAAGCCCTTTAAGTCAAATGTATTTTCATTTCCCCAAAACCAATTTCCAAAGCTGAACCAAATGCAGCTTAAAAAGGACATGGGTCACGATGTCACAATAGACATCATGAGCGGTACATAGAAGTGAGGATGACATCACAAGTGAAGAAGGTGGGGCGAGTGTTGGAGAAGAGGTGCGTTTGGTGGAGCATTTTGAAAGCCCTTTCAAGCCCCAAAGCCCCTTCGGGGAAATACGGGGCGTTTGGCAACCCATTCCCAAGGAGCTTTCAAGTGAAAGCAAGCCTTGGGAAGGCTGAAAGCTCAAAGCAAGTCCCCCCTTGCTTTGAGCTTTCAGCATTTTCGGAATGCTGAGGCCCCCTTTAATGAAAATATATGATTTGCCTATTTTACCCTTAAAACATTGTTGAAAATCCACATTTACCCTTGTTTAAAAAGGGAAACCTTAGTATTTGGCTCCTTTCTTTTTTCCTTGCAGTTCAGCGACAGTTCTCAGCCTCCTCTCCCTGACGTGCTTCTCTCCCTCGTGGTGGCCGCTCTTCGCTTGACTCTACCCTTCGCTCGACGCGGCCTTTGTTCGCGACGATTACCGTACTTCGCTCAACCCGGCCTTCGCTCAACCCGCTGCTCGCTCGACCCGCTGCTCGCTCGACCCACGCTCCTCGCTCGACCCGCTCCTCGCTCGACTCGCTCCTCGCTCAACCATATCCGGTATGCTTGCGATTATTCCTGATTGCACTTCAATTTTTCTTTCTTTGGTTGTCTTTGTGTGGTCTTGATTTTGGGTTCAATAATTGGGGGCTTCTCTCATGTCTCTATATGTCGAGTAATTTTGGAGGAGCGGTAGGAGAATTCTCGTTTTTTGGTTGTCTTTGTGTGGGCATGTAGCCGCTGAAGAAATTGATGGGTCAAGATCTTCCTTTTGACATTCAGGGTTGTCTCCTGATTCAAAGAACACGCAGGGAACGGTGCTATGACAGAAATCATTTTGGCAACACATTATCAAATCGTAACAGAAAGCTGCTTTGTATGTGAAATGGCCTAAAATTCTCATTTAGTAGAATGAACTTACACTGTGTAAGTATGCGGATTAATAAAGAAGATTGTTTGATGTACTTGGGAGAGAGAGAGATGTCCTCTGCTATTTGTTAGGGTTGCCTAGTAGCTCGTTAAGAATATTTAGCTAAAATATTCAGCCTTCGATCTTTCTACATCAGTTTTTCTATTAGCTTAATCTTCATATGCATAACCAAATGAGTCTTGCATTTATGGTTGTGATTATGTTGCAAGGGCTGTTCCTTTCTTTAGTGGCCATTCCTGAAAATTGGATTCACTACTGGGAAAGAAAAATGACAGACTTAGTGGGTTGTCACTTAGCAGTGAAAAAAAATTTGGGCATCAATTTAGTAGTAATGTTACGACCATTCGGTATTTACCGAACCTAATCTATGTACGGTGTTTGATACTTTGTTATTGTCGAGTTTAACACTTTTCTGCATCGACATCCTTACTATGAGAAGGAAACTCATTCTTCGGTTGTGTCGGTTTTGTAATTCAAGAATGACAAACAAGAGAAGATATCTCGAATTGCATTTACCAAATGTCGGTATGGTTATGCCAAGTCGACCAGTTGACATTTTGAAAGAAAAGTGGGAGATGGAAAATTGCTTTGTGAGCGTCTGCGACATCCTAGTTATTGATTCTGTTTGCGAAAAAAAAGCTCTTGAAGATAGTTGATGAGGATTACGTAGTTTATACTTGGGAAGATGTCAAACTGATTAAGACTCGGACGTCAAAATTTTACTTGAAATAGTGTGATCATAGGTTCGAGTGTGAGCCTCTGACGAATCACTTAAAACGCCAAAAGATACTACCAAGCCTATGAACAGCTTTTGCTTCTTTTCTTTGACTGTAGTAGATCTAAGACAAGTAGCACGGCATGCACATCAAGAGTTAGAACCAGGTATTATAGGTACTACACTTCTTTAAGTGATTCGTCACGATCACGGGACCATTTTTCTCTTCTAGTTTTAGCAAATTCTTGTCTATAATTTATGAATACCCGATTCTGATGCTACCATCCTGATGTAGAGGTCTTGCCCGTTTATGTTTAGCTCTCTAATGTCAATTAAATTCCATGGGGTAGGGATGGGAACATTCTCCGAACTTTGAGCTTTTTCACTTTACTTTCATAGCAAATGGCCTGCTTTCTCTTCTTTGTATTCCCGAGCAAAAGCTTAAATTACATTTGTTTATGTTGTTTTATTAGTAGATGGCAAGTTCATCCAAAGAAAAGGCATATTGGAACCCCGAAGATGTAGAAACCTTTTGTAAGTTATGCGTTGAACAAATTGACAATGGCAATCGTCCTGCAAATAACAAAAGGGATGGATGGACGGTTATAATTAAGAAGTTTAAGGACTTAAGAGGCAAAAAGTATGATAAAGGTCAAATGAAGAGTAAGTGGGATAATCTTAAGGAAGATTGGAAAAGATGGAGGGCATTGGTCTTAAAGGAAACGGGATTAGGATGGGATCCCAAAAAAAATACCATTGATGCAAGTGATGAATGGTGGGAGAAGAAAATTCAGGTTTTTTTCCATTCTTTTGTTTTTTTTTTAAGTTCATATTCTCATTCTTTTTATATAACTCACGAAAATGTTTCTTATAACAGGAAAATCCTAAGGTTAGAGCTTTTAGAACAAAAAGGCATACATCCGATCTTCAAATTTTGTTGGATAGAATGTTTGGAGATACTGTTGCTACTGGAAGTGTCACATGGAATCCTGCACAAGGCCTATGTGTTGATGAGGATGTTGTAGCTACACAATTTGACATTGATGGTTGTGCAGGATTTACTGATGATAATATAGATTGTGATATGGGTGAAAAGAGTGGTGAACAGACTCGAAGTGATAAAAGAACCTCCCAGAGTTCAGTGAGGCAATCTCAAGGAAAGAAACAAAAGAAATTGAGTACGGCTACTAAGTTACAAACACAAATGGAGAGAATTTGTTCAGCTATTGAAAGTAGGAGCTATGCCAGAGAGTTTGATCCTTACAAGGAAATCATGGAGGCGCTAAAAGCTATACTTGAGATTAAACAAGATCAAGAGTTATACTTTTTTGCATTAGATTATTTTGCCGAAAAGAAAGACAATAGGCAAATCTTTATGAACTTGGATGGTGATCAAGAAAAGTCACATGGATCAAGTATAAGTTCGCACAACGTAATCATCATTAGGATGTTAGCTATTTATTTGAACTTTTTATATGCAACGTTGTTGTAATGTGAGACATATTTACGGTACTTATTTTAAACTAGTCGGCGAGACATGTTTATGTTATACTTGTAAAACATGTCTCGATTGTTCTCTTTATTGAGTGGAGTTTGCATATATATGATGTCGATAAATGTTTTTGTTCATGGATAGTCTTGTTATCTCTTATTCTAATTATATTTTATTACTTTAACCAGTTATGGATGATTCTCCTGAAAGGGAAAACTATGAAAGAGAGGAAGATGAATTCTGGCAACTTTGTGCAGCCGCGCATACATGCGCTGTTTTTCAGGCAACAATTGGTCAGAAAATACCGTGCATGACCTCATCATATACAGGAAATGTATGGTTAAGAGAGTTGATGGACATGGATGCTAATCCTAAAAGGTTTTATCAAATGTTTAGAATGGATAGAACTGTGTTTAGGAATTTAATGCATGATTTAATAACACGATATGGTTTGCAAGGATCTAAGAATATTGATGTTGCAGAAATGCTAGGATTGTTTCTTCATATTTTAGGACATAATATAGGTAACAGGTTAGCACGGGAGCGTTTTCAACATTCGGGAAACCATATCCAGGCTATTTAGCTTAGTTTTGGATAAAGTATGTGAAATGGGAGCAGATTTGATTCAACCATCTGATCGGCAATTTAGGGAAGTTCCAAAGAAGATCAGGAATAATACAAGATTTTTTTCACATTTTAAGGTAAGTTACGATAATACAATATTTTTTCCACACTAAATATAAAGCAAATAATACTTGTGTTCTTATTTTAGGATTGCATTGGAGCAATAGATGATACACATATTCCAGCGGTGGTACCTATAGGTGACCAACTTCGTTATATTGGTCGAAAAGGAACACCGACGCAAAATGTAATGGCAGTGTGTAATTTTAACATGGAATTTACTTTTGTTTGGGCCGGCTGGGAGGGAACAGCTCATGATACTCGTATCTTTTATGAAGCCATTAGAAGACGTGATTTACAATTTCCTCATCCTCCGAAAGATTCGTTAATTAATGATTTTTATACATTAATATATGTACGTGTTATATGTTGATTGTTTTTACAATATTTTTTTATAGGTAAATATTATTTGGTAGATTCTGGATATCCAAATCCCACAGGTTATTTGGGACCATACAGAGAAGTTAGATATCATTTGCCTGAGTTTCAACGAGGTCCTCAACCCACAAGTTATAAAGAAGTGTTCAACCGTGCCCACTCCTCACTACGGTCAGAAATTGAGCGAGCTTTTGGTGTATTGAAGAAGAAGTGGAAGATTCTAAAAAGTATGCCAAGTTATCCATATACAAAGCAAGTGAAAATTGTGATAGCGGCGATGACTTTGCACAATTATATACGAAAAAATGCTGTCAATGATGCGCATTTTGATACAGTGGATTTAGATCCAAATTTATATACAACGGATTCCAGTGATGTAAATGAGGATGGTAATGCTTCAAATGATGACGTGGCATGTGATATGGCACGTTTACGTGATGAAATAGCTATGAATTTAGGAAATAGTTAAGGATATTTGTAATTTTTAAGGACACTTGTAATTTTTAAAGACAATGAGTTTTTTTCCTTGAAGCATATGTTACTATGTTGCAATGAAATTGTTCTTCTTATTATTGAAAAATAGAGCACGTGAATATTTTTTCATTTGATTTTTTAGCAAAAAAATTCATTTTTAATAAAATTGTTCACATGACATCTTTAACATTATTTTAAAATATAATTAAAAAATATTCCCATTTTTTAAATTTTAAATAAAATAAAGATTAAAAACCTTAAATTAATCAGCAAATGAGCTTTTCAAATGTGTTTTATACCAAACAGCATTCTTCTCAAAGTTGCATTTGAAAGCAGAATTTACCAAACAGTCTTTTACATTTCCTCAAAGCCCTTTAGGCTAAACTGCTTTGCATTTCCCCAAGGAGCTTTCTAAATGCCATACCAAACGCACCCAAAGTGGCGAGCAATGGTAGAGGCAACATCGAGATCCTCGACACGGATGAGGGACTAGACACGATTATGGAGGTTGAGGCAAGGGCTGACAAGGTTGCAAGTGGAGTTTGGGGGCATTGGGATTGCCGGTAGAAGGTATTGCTAGTGCAGTGGAGGGCATGGAGTGGGGGCTCTATGAGTGCGTTTAGTTCAATATTTGGAAAGTCCATTTTGGGAAATGCAAAGCTATTTAGCCTAAAGGGCTTTGGGGGAAATGCAAAGACTATTTGGTAAATTCTGCTTTGAGAAGCAACTTTGAGAGAAATGCTGTTTGGTAGAAAACATACTTGAAAAGCCCATTGAGTGATTAATTTAAGCTTTTTAATTTTTATTTGTTTAAAATTAAAAAAATAATGTTTGCAACTTTTTAATTTATATTTCGATAATAATGTTAAAGATATCATGTAAACGATTTTATTTGCTAAAAAATATCAAACAACGAAAATTCATGTGCCCTCTTTTTCAATTATAAGAAGAATACTTTTATTATGCGGTAACTAACTTTATTTACTTTCTAGCATCATAAACTCATAATGTTATATCTACGTAAAGAGAAATCATTACACTGCCAAGTGTTGCTAGATACGAGAAGGTTCATACATTGAACTTTCAACTGCATTACTATGCTTAAATATGACAAAATTGCAAGTGAAAATATTTCATGAACCAGTGAGAAAAGAAAGGGAATCTTATCAGTACCTTAGACTTAGTACAATAAAATTTTCATCATATTAATGGTCCTGTTGCATCTAAATATACAAATGTAGAGGAAACTATCACAAAAAGATTTAAAAAAAGTCAACATTAAATTTTTTTCATTCTTGCCATTTTTTCCCGTACAAAAAGCTTATCATTGCTTGATTTGAAGAAAAAAAAGCTGTGTCATGCCCAAAAATAGTTAACTCCTTTGATCTTGAAGTCCTTCAGCATCTAAGTGGTTAAGGCCTTCAATGTTAGTTATCTTCTCGCTACTCTCGATCTTTAAGTCCTTCAATATCTTGAAGTTTGACAAGTTTGATAGCTTTTTTGAGGATCTGCACTCAAATCAGCAATTCCTCCAGGGATTCCAATTTGTCAACCCCCCCCAATATCCTTGATCTTATCACAATTCTTAATTTCCAGAACTTTTATCTTTTTCAAGTTCGACAAATCAGGTATACTTCCAATAGATCTGTAGTGGGATATCTGTAGTTCTTCCAATGACTGCAATTTATCAAGTCCTTGGATCTCAAGCAACTTCTCATAGTCTCGCAGCTTGAATTTTGTCAACTTCAAGTTTCAGGGATTAGGTAATCTATCAAGGGACTCATAGTTATATATAACCAAGCCTCTCAAGAATTCTAACCATTTAAGCCCATCAAGCTTTTTTAATTTGCAGTATAGCACATCAGAGCAACGTACATGATTAACATCAAGAAATAAACCTGAAGGAATCCCAAATCACGAAAACTAGAGGAAATAGTAAAATAGGCAAATCTAAGACACAAATAATCAGAAGCCTAACTAGCCTAACGGCTAAACTCCAATGCAAAAAAAAAGGGTAGCTTAAACAGACATAGTAACCTTCCCACTAGAGCAATGCACACATAACTAACACAAATTTTCAAATATTTAAGACATTTTCCAAGCAAGAAGGTGACTTTGTAAGCAAGCAATAAGAGAGCTAAATAACTTTTGGAAAGCAGCTCCCTAACTTGATTATAATCAAAGCACATAGGTAACAATCCCTTCAAGATATATTTCACACATCTTATCATGGGAACTCCACTTAATAAGCAATCATGGGTACAAACATAGGACGAAGCAACTTCAAAAAACAGCACAAACTCATAAAGCAACTCATATCTACAAAGTGAAGGACGAGAGATGTGAGCGCGAGGGGTTGTCGAGAGGAGAGGAGGGAGCAGGGGAGAGCGAGGGACGCGAGGGAGCAAAGTGAAGGAACCTAGGTTTTCCTTTTTAAAAAGGGGTAAATTTGGATTTCTAATGGGTTTTCAAGGGAAAAAAAGGAACTCGACAAAATTTCATTAATAAAGGGCTCGTTTGGTTAAGTATTCCCAAGGGGCTTTTAGCCCCCAAAGCCCATTGGGAAAATGCAAACCCATTTGACTCGGTTTTGGGGAGGACTTTGGGGAGATGCAATTGCATCTCCAAGTGTCCTTAAAGTCTATTAGCTGAATGCAGGTCTAGAGGTGCATTTGCAAGTTGCATTTTCGGAATACAACTTGGAGGACTACTATTTATCTTCCTCGCGTGGCCAACACCATCGATGATTGCCGACGACCGCTGGTGACTATCGGCGACCGCTGGTGACCGCCGGCCAAGGGGGTGACCGCCTGGGTCGTCTCCTCAAGCGGCCGTTGCTCGTCGCGTGCCTGGGTCGCCGCCTCAGGCGGCGGTCGCGCGCTTGGGTCGCCGCCTCAGGCGGTAGTCGCATTGCCCGGGTCGCAAACCTAGGCCACAACTGTTGCCTGGGTCGAGTGACCCAGGTGGTCGTGTGACCACCGCCTGGGTCGTGAACCCAGGTGACGGCCATCGCCTCGGTCGGGTGACCCAGGCGATCGCGTGACCACCGTCGTCGCTTGGGTTCGCGACCTAGGTGGTCGTGCAATGACCGCCGTCACCTGGGTTCGCGACCCAGGCGGTCACGCGACCATTGCCGTCGCTTGGGTTTAAGACCCAAGAGGTCGCCCGACCTCGGGCGGGGCGGTTGGAGGTTGCGGGCGGCCGGATCTCGGTCACGGAGGGTGGCCGACGGCCAAATTTTTGACGTCGAAAAGTGAATTTGAAAAAAAAAATATTTATAATTTTTTTTAAATACAAAATTTCGCAAAAGTCCTTAAGCAAAATGTGGTATTCACCAAATAGTACTTAGGTCAAAGTTAATTCACAATGTAAAATTTACCAAATAGTATTTGCATTTCGAGAAACTTTTTACCCCAAAGATATTTGCATTTTTCCAAATGTATTCCCCCAAAGCCGAACTAAACGCACCCAAAGCCTTTCAGCATTCCGAAAATGCTAAAAGCTCAATGCTAGTCTCTACTAACATTGAGCTTTCAGCCTTCCCAAGGCAAACTTTCAACCCAAAGCTCCTTGGAAAATGATTGCTAAACACCCCAAACTTTATTTAAGGAGCTTTCAAGCCCGAATGAGCTTTCAAAATGCTCAACCAAACGCACTTTATGTAGACGCGACATTTGCAGTAGCGGCTTTGGACTATAGCCTCCTCGATAGAACTATAGTCATAGGAGCGCTGTTCGAGCAATAGGAGCAGAAGAGGCGAGGAGGTGGAGGTCGGGAGAGGGAGGATGAGTGGTGGTGGAAAGAGGGAAGGAGGATGCGATTGTGGGCGAGAAGAGAAGAGAAAAATAAATTTTTTTTTATATTATTCAATGATGAAAAGGGTTTTTATTTTTATTTCAATATATTCCAAACATACTACTTAGAACATGAATATATAAAAAAAATGATCATCATAGAATCTTCTTTAAGATGGCTTACATAACACGAGCCTCCATATCGAGACTATTATAAATAAAAAAATAGAAGAAAAAAGATCAAGGTTGAAGTCGGAGCTCCGAGACCAAGATTGGATTCGGTGACTCGAAGAGGTCGCTAGGTAAAATACATGTCCCGCGACGCCTCCACCCGACCGCGCTCCCCGTTTGTCAGATATTCGTCTGCGAAAACCGAACCGAGCGGCGCGAACTTCACCACTCGCACTCGCACTCGCATCGCGATCGATACCCGATCGATCAATCGATTGACCCCGCAGTTCGATAGCCCGGCCGAGATCAATCGAAGTTCTCAGGTATCTCCGGTACCGGAAGCAGCGAGAACCGCTCCGGTTGCCGGTTGCCGGCCTCCTTCCGTCGCCGGTCGAAGGGTCTGAAGTAGTAGATTAGAAGAAGAAGAAGAAGAAGAAGAAGAAGCGGCGGCAAGGGGAGGGGAGGGGCTAGCCCTAGCCCTAGCCTTCGCGGCTCGCCGGAGGGGTCTTGATTGAATTTGTTTTTTTTTTTTGGGGTTGGTTGGGAAGATGGCGGTGTCGGAGGAGGAGTGCTCGACGGCGAGGTCCGGGGCGTCCACGTCCACGTCCCGCAACACCCACTACTTGGCCAAGTGCGTCGTCCGCGGGAGCGCCGTCCTCCAGGTCGCCTACGGTCGCCTCCGTTCGCCGACCTCCCGAGACGTTGTGTTCGGCAAGGTTCCTTCTTTTTGCCCCCGACTCCTCTCTCTATACGCTCCATTATTAATATGTGCTGATCGACGAATGTGCTCTGGCGGATGAAATTGATTCACGTGGAACTTGTATGATTCAGTTCGATTTGTGCATCGGCAGTACATCAGCCAGGATTGGTTCATTGATTGAAGCTCTTTATTCCGGACTTGTTTGATACTTATCCGCCTTGAAGCCTTTGGCTATAATTTAAGTTGTTCTGTAGTGCTTGCATGGGTCCGCAATGTGGAGGTAGTATATATTTGGAGATTGCTTGAACGTCGCTCTCTTTTGCTACTTACTCTTGCAAATTTTTTGGTTGGTTCACGAAAGAGTTCGGAAGTGGAACTGAACAAGGCGCTGTAGTGTACTAATTCAGTGTGTTGTCCAGTGATGAACCGACTATCTTTCTGGAAAGATTAACTGTTGGGACAATAAAAGGAGGTGCGCCACATCGTGTCTCATTGCTACTGCTGGTGTTATTCTATGAGAAATCCTCGGAAATTTTTATTTGACATGGGCTTGCATGCTTGTCTTCTGTAAAAGCAATTTATATCCAGTGTGATATGACTTGTATGTATTTTGTTGTCAGTAAGTATAGCTGTACATGGTTATGTACAAAGAAGAACTGAAAGCAAGTCGGTTGGCAGGCATATTGTTTTAAATCTGTGGAGTTCGAGTTTTCCACATGAAGACATGTTCTGATATTCTTTTTCCACATTTATTTCATCTGTCCCTGGAATCCTACTTTTGCACTTAAATGCTCTGGGTTTGTTCTTGACAGTTATTTGCATGCCAGCCTTTACTTTTGGCATGTGTTCAATATTCCTTCCACAGTTATGAATGAAATTGAATAGGTAGGAAAATACGGAACATTCAATACTTTCAGAATTGGTGCCACCCTAATCAAGCAGGGGATTTCCATACTTGGTTGTGGGTGGTAAGCACAAATGCAGCTCTTTAGTATCATGGAGCCTGCAGGTTGTTAGGATAGAATTGCAAAACCAGCTGCAATAAACTTATGGTTCTATTTAATCTACCAGTCACAAAATCTATCTATCCAATTTTGAGAATTTACGTTCTGGCTTCAAATGTGCCCCTTGTCTAATTTGGACATTTCCGCCTGATATCTTCCCACATCTTGCGTTTTCAAATGAAAGCAGTTATTTACTCATGATAAAATTGTCTCTTCTAAATGTGATCCATGGCTATGGTGTAACAGGAGACATCCATAGAGCTGGCATTCATTGGCGATGATGGGGTTGTGCAGTCCATCTGCGAGCAGTCTGTGTTTGGTACAATTAAGGATCTTGCAATCCTGCCCTGGAATGAGAAGTTTGATGCACATAACATTCAGGTCTATCAATATATGTCCTTTTACACAACCTTCTTATTGGAGATATTTTCTCATTTCTTATTTTCCACGGAAGAATATTTTTTGGGATGTCATGGATGAAATTTTTTTGACAAATTACAATGCACATGTCGATCATTCTGAATGTTATTTCTTTTGTAATCTTATGAAGATGAAGGGGCAGGATCTTTTGGTTGTTATATCTGATTCCGGGAAGCTTTCATTTCTCACATTTTGCAAAGAAATGAACAGGTTATTTCATTTCCTTTTGATCTCTTCCTGCATCAAATTTGAGTCTGGAAGATTAGTACAATTTTGTGGCTTGTGTGATCCTTATTGAGAGAGAGAGTGACTAGTTATCTTATCGGGAACGATGGCTATTTGTTCACTCAGGTTTTTGCCAGTGACAAGTGTGCAACTGTCCAATCCTGGAAACTCAAGAAATCAGCTTGGTAGAATGTTAGCTGTTGATTCAGCGTAAGTTACGTTTGCAGTTATGAGATTCAGAAAACACAACTAAATCTGATGATTCCAGTTTGCAACTGTGATCATTTTTCGTTTGTGCTTGAGTCATATTTATTTTGCATGTCCATAGAATTGAGAGGCTTCTTCTTCTTATTCTGTAGCAAATTACTCCATGATTTGCAGTAATTGAGTTTTATATGTAGAATAATTTTTGAAGCATAAGTTCGTGTCTCTTGAAGCTGAGTATATGTATGAGGAATAAGTATGACAATTGGAAGTTAAATATGTGGTTGGCATTTTGGAAATGATTACTCAATTCTTAGTTATATAAACATTAGGTACTGCGTCATCAGGGTGTGATGTTTATGCAATCAGGAACTGAAAATCATTAAAGTTCTTTGCAGTTGCATCAACTGGAACTAGAACTTTTCCTTCCTTTATTTTGTGAGACAATAGTCTCTGGAATTTTAAAACTACTGTATGGATGATGTCAAGAATCATATCAACAAAGACCAAAGGATTTGGGTTCTCAGTTCCTTTAAAATCTTTTGTTGCATTCTCTCAAAATTTACCACAAGGCATACAGGAGCTAGCTTTGTGAAACAGGTTACATGCTTGGGAGAATGGCATCTATAGGTTTTAAATGTCACTCTCTTTCTATGATTAACAAGGGAATGTGCTCTTTGTGGTCATTTACAAAGTGGCGGAGAGTTCTATGATACTCCTTACAATATGGGATCCATACATTAAATGAGTACCAAGGAGATTAGAACTGATGGTTTAGGAATAGGTGTGGCCTGGACACGGTACTTTGCTTGAGGAAATAGTCCATGGCCATTATATCCTTCATGTTCAATATCCACTCTTATTGTCCTAGCTCATGTACGGACACATGTGCTTCAAAGTCAACTTAAGAAACATATATGATTGAGAATTATTTCAAGATCTTACTCCTCTATTCTTTTCTCTGTCCAGAGGTGGTTTTGTAGCTGTTAGCGCATATGAGGACCGATTTGCTCTCTTCTCGGTTTCGGTTTCTGTTGGAAGCTATACAGTTGATCAGGTTTGATGCAAAACTATATTTCCTTGTATATGTATCTGGAATAAGCAGTCTGTGAGATCTTTATTCTTATTGATGTTCTCAGTGCCCAATTAATTTCATTGTGCTGCAATTTCAGAGGATTTTTTATCCCCCTGACAATGGAGACACAATTGCTGGAAGAAGCTTCCAGAAGCCTCATATATGTGGAACTATATGGAGCATGTGTTTTCTATCAAATCATCCAAGTAAGGAGCATGATACTGTATTAGCCATTCTTCTGAATAGGTACGGATTATGAATATTATGTCTTACTAGGAAACTTGTAATGCACATATTTATAGTTGTTCACACAGCTATTAGACGAATCTTACTTCCTATTCTAGTTTTGTATTTGTTTTGATGCTTTTACACCATGTCAAGCTAATTTATCAGTTCTTCAGGAAGGGCACAAGTCTGAATGAGCTGTTGTTATTCGGATGGAATGTTAGAGAGCACGAATTGCGTGTTCTAGCTTCGTATGTTGAAGTTGGACCATTGGCGCTTAACCTCATTGAAGTTCCTCATCTTCATGGATTTGCCCTTTTGATGAGGCTTGGTGATGTTCTCTTGATGGACCTTCAAGACACTCGCAGTCCCTGTTGTGTTTATAGGACAAGTTTGAATTCTTTACCTCCTATAGTGGAGGAGAATGACGTGTTGGAAGAAACATGTAGTGTACATGACTTCAGCATGGATGATGAAGGGTCAAACGATGCTGCCTGTGCTTTGTTGAAGCTGAGGGATCATGATCCCATGTGTATTGACGATGATGACTGTAATGCTAAATTGAGCTCCAGATATGTCTGCTCATGGAGTTGGGAACCTGGAAACTCCAGAAATCAGAGGATGATATTTTGTGTAGATACAGGAGAACTTTTCATAATTGAAGTTTCATCTGATTTTAATGGTCTTAAAGTTAATTTATCAGAATGTCTATATAGGGATCTACCTTGCAAGGCTCTTCTGTGGGTAGAAGGTGGATACTTGGCTGCAATTGTTGAGATGGGAGATGGGAAGATCCTGAAATTTGAAAATGGAAAGCTAACATATACAAACCCTATTGAAAGTAATTGCCCTATCTTGGATATGTCGCTAGCAGATTTTCATGATGAAAAACAAGATCAGATCTTTGTTTGTTGTGGAGTGGCACCCGAAGGATCACTCAGAATTATTCGAAGTGGCATCAATGTTGAGAAGTTGTTGAAAACTGCTTCTATTTATCAAGGCATAACTGGTATTTGGACAATGAAGATGAAAGTGACAGACTCTTATCATTCTTTCCTTGTACTATCATTTGTCGAAGAAACAAGGGTATTATCTGTTGGACTAAGCTTTACAGATGTGACTGATGCAGTCGGTTTCCAGCCTGATGTCTGTACTTCGGCCTCTGGCCTTGTAGGAGATGGTTGGCTAATCCAGATACACCGGAGTGCAGTGAGGCTTTGTTTGCCCACCAACGCTGCTCACTCAGAAGGCATTTCTTCATCCTTGCCAATATGTGCAACTTGGTCTCCCAGTAATGTTGGTATCAGTATGGGTGCAGTGGGACATCGTTTTGTTGTGGTTTCTACTTCTAATCCTTGCCTTCTTATAGTTCTAGGGATCAAAGTCCTTTCTACATATCAATATGAATTATTTGAAGTGCATCATCTGAGATTTCAAAGTGAAATTTCCTGCATTTCTGTACCTCAGAATTACTTTGGACAAGAACATTCCTGTTCCTATGTCAATGGAAGGGATATTAAGCATGCTGAATCTCTTCCTCGAGGAGTTCATATTGGTAATATCATTGTTGTTGGCACACATAGGCCTTCTGTGGAAGTTGTTTCTATCATTCCTGATCAAGGCCTTCGGGTGATTGCATCAGGGACCATATTGTTAACAAGTACCATGGGCACTGTAGTCAGCGGTTGTATCCCCCAGGACGTGAGGCTTGTATTAGTTGACAAGTTATATGTTCTTTCTGGTTTGAGAAATGGAATGCTCCTCCGGTTTGAGTGGCCTACAGCCTCATGGATGAATTCTTCAGAGTTACTATGTCAGAATTCTTCTAGTAGTTCTTATTGTGGAGATGCATATGCAGCAATGTCAGAGATAAAGGCAAATTATTTCGGCAGAGGAATGTCTACTGGTGTTTCATCTGGGAAGTTTGGAGATAGCTTTCCTATTGATCTTCAATTAATAGCCACTCGTCGAATTGGCATAACTCCTGTTTTTCTGGTGCCTTTGAGTGATTCTCTGGATTCCGACATGATTGCTCTCAGTGATAGACCCTGGTTGTTGCAAACAGCAAGGCACAGCCTATCTTTTACATCGATTTCTTTTCAACCTTCAACTCATGTAACTCCTGTTTGTTCGGCTGAGTGCACCAAGGGAGTTCTATTTGTTGCCGAAAACAGTCTACATTTGGTGAGTATTGATCTTATTCCTATTGTTGTGGTGGCTTTCTCTTGTTAGATTGCTCTTTATTTTCATTGCGGTTGAAGCTCTCTAGTGTCATTCTATATTGACAGTTCGAACAGCACAAGTATCCTTTACATCAGCCATGACCTCTAAATATCTGCAGTCCTGATTTGTTATGACTTCTTTTTTTAAGTCCTAATTTTAGCTCTTTTTGGGCTAAGGAGAAATTTGTACTTACGGAAGCATTGGGAACTGTCCTCTCTTATCAGTATTTATTTGAACTTGATTGACGAAGAAAATATGTCTAAATACCCATTCAAAAGATATAGAAAATCTATATTGATTGCCGGTTTAATGCATCATGTGCCCTCCCAAAACAACTGGTGTAAAGAATAAAAAAAAGTTACGCTCTTCAAAAGTCCTGCATTCCCCCCTGAATGAAATTACGAATTAAAGTTTTGTATTCTACTTTTCAAACAAACAATTGTTGGGTTCTAGGCAGAGTTGCTGGATATTATAATTCACATTTTACAATCAAGCCACAATGGAAGCACTGTTCCTTTTATGTAGTACTAGTGATTTGACCACTAAATAATCGTTCCTGAACTGTATATTAAGCATCTTACTTATTTATGACCTATTTTGATTATTATAATCCTGATCTTACGCCTATATTTTAGCTACAAATGTCTAACTTTGCTACACAACGGAATATTTTAATTATGCTTCAAACAGAATTCTGTTGATATAGTCCTAAAAAGAACCTAATATTCATGTCTTACTTCAACTGCACAATCTCAGTAAAGGACATTCCACATTCCGTGTTTCTGTTCCATGTGCCAGTGCGATTGACATGCTAAATAACCTTGCTTGTATGCCCATGGTGTTCCTTCCAGTCAATGTGTTGAGAAAAGAGCTATCATTACTGTTTAGCAGGGTAGCTGATAATGATATTCAGCATATTTGATATGGTAAAAGATCTACTTGCAATCAGAAGTCTTATTTTCTTGACTTAATGAGCTATGAGAATGCTATCTATTGCTGCTTCTTGGGTAAAAGACAATTGCACTTTAAGCTGTCTGCTACCCTTTAAAGGTTTTCCACGGATAAGTAGCTTTCCCATAGGTTCACTTCCTTGATTAATCAGCTTATGAAATTGTTATTTGTCTGTCAATTGAAGTTTTTTGCTGAAAAGGGTGAAAGTCATTTTGTCTGAGGATCTCTTATTATTTTGGATTCCACATGATTGAATGAAGTAGCCAAACCCAACCTTCTTTTTAGTTCAGGAATGAAGTGAACTTTGTTTGGACGGTTTGCTGATAGTTTTGGTTATTTCATGCTTGAATAATAAAGATAAGGAACTTGAAGGCAAAGTGCTCTGTTAATTGTAAATTGTGATAAGACGAGAACTTGAAGAAACTTGTAGTATAATCAATATATCTTTGAGACAAAACTCCTTCCATACATCACATCAAATCCCTTTTCTGGGATCAGCGAAATATGACCCAACCAGTTGTGCAACCCCTTTGACGATTTCAGTTTAGAAGAATATTAAGACATATGCAAGCATGCAAACTACTCTTCTAGTGGGTCGCGAGTTCATTGCCAATCGTTGTAGCTCAAACATTCTTGAGTGTTTATGCGATCAATTTCCTGGAGTCAGTAGTTATCTTGTAAACCAGTGAATATTATGGGAAGCAACCCTTTTGATGCTGCGGGGTACAGTAATGTAATCAATTTGACAATTAAGAGAACAGCCCAAAAAGTTTTTTCTACCCTTAAATGAAGGTTTCACCACAATCTTGACAAGAATCAGAGTTTATAGTTGTGATAGATGAATGGTCTGGTTTCTCTAGATTTTGTGGTTGGTGAGATAGATGTAGATGGTCCTCTGGTTCTTTCAGATGGACTATGGTAGCTCTGAAAGAGAAACATGATGCTTTTTCTCTGCAACTTAACTGAATGATGCAGACTTTCTGCATTAGCATATGCAGGTTACCATGTTTTACCTGAGATCGCACTTTCATTAACTTCCTTCAGTAGTTGTGTCCGATGTTGCCAAGTGAGTGGAACCTTTTACTGATACTTGGCTGAAACACATGATGCTATGTAAACATAAGGTGTACTATTTTAGTTGCCTAGAGAGCTCACATGAAATAACTTCGATGAGGATACGTGCACTCTGACACCGATGATCTATAATTTCTCATATGAATTCTATGCAAAATATTTGGACATTGGCAGGAGTTTTCAACAAATATGGTATGCTTAATTTTCCAACCAGTGCTTTGAGGGTATTGTCATTGGTTACTAAATGGGTGTACCAAGATAAGAATTCTTTCAGGAAAGTTCATGTGTTCAAGAACAGATGAATTTAGATGTAAGTGTATTTGAGAAAAACTGGTGTGACCCTGATGCTTAAGTTGCAGGTCAAAAGTGCTGGCCATTGCTTGGGATATTGTGATTTGAATATGCTTTTACTGAGACAATTTCACAGAATAGTGAAAAACTATGGGGCACAACTGTTCACTTGGAGATCTTTATTTCAATTTTTATTTCTTTCTTTCTTTTATTCCAAGCTGCATAGGTGTTGTTGGCAAGCTATTTGTGGGCAGTGCTGATGATGCATTGTCCCTATGCTGTTCTATACCTTCCCATCCCTTAAAGATGGTAGTTATCATGGGCATTCATTTCTAAAGCCTGACTGTGTCTTTCCAAACTTACATTCCATTACAGAGGAATGCTGTTGATTCAGTAACATACATTTATTAAGGATATCACCATGATGTTCCATATTTTGCAAGGTGGAAATGGTGCATAGCAAGAGGCTCAATGTACAGAAGTTTCAGATTGAAGGTACTCCGCGAAAGGTCTTGTATCATAGTGATAGCAAGCTACTACTTGTGATGAGGACTGAATTAAATGCCGATACATGCACATCAGACATATGTTGTGTGGATCCTCACAGTGGCTTCGTGTTGTCAACCTATAAACTTGACCCCGAGGAAACTGGAAAATGCATGGAGTTAGTGAGGGTTGGGAGGGACCAGGTAGTTGTGATTGGGACCAGTCTATCTTCTGGTCCTGCTATAATGCCCAGTGGTGAAGCTGAGAGGTACACCTTCTGGCCAATGTCCTGCTCTATCTCTCAGCATTAAATTTTAATTAGATTTTGTCTCTCATGAAATAAAGATGCTGTGTCATTTTGTATTTGATTCTGTTGCACTCTTGAATTTATCTATATTACCAGTACATTAAGTACCTTTAATTTTAGAATCGCAAAGATCTACTTGTGGCACTATTGACACATGCTTCTCTTTTACCCTGAAGATGTTTTTTGCTAACTGGATGGTTTTCGACAGTACCAAAGGCCGTCTGATTGTGCTCTGCCTTGAGCGAATGCAGAATTCGTATGGTGGTCCATTGGCATTCTTCAGAAAAGCGGGTTCATTTTCTCAATGCAGTTCACCATTTCGTGAGAGTGTTGGATATGCGACTGAGCAGCTATCGAGTAGTAGTTTCTGCAGCAATGAAGATGATATTAATTGTGAGGGAATCAAACTTGAAGAAAATGAAGTATGGCAGTTACGATTGGCTTATGCAAATATATGGACAGGAATGGTGCTTGCTGTTTGTCCTTATGTGGATCATCTTTTTTTGGCATCAGCTGGCAATGCAGTAATCTTCGTTACTATATCTTTTGCTTTTTTAGTTCATGAAAGGATGGAATGTTTTTGGGCTCTACTGATCGTATTATTGGCATCTTTTTTTTTCCAGTTTTATGTATGTGGTTTTATAAATGACAATCCACAAAAGGTGAAAAGGTTTGCTATGGGAAGGACTCGTTTTATGATAACGTCTTTGACGTCGCATTTTACCAGAATTGCTGTTGGTGATTGCCGTGACGGTATACTTTTCTATACTTATCATGAGGTCTGTAGCATTTCTCCAGTCAGTTCTGAAACTACATTTTTCCTGCTTATTCTTTGGTTCATGAATGTTCATTGGGGAACTTCTTCTGATGCCAGGATGGCAGAAAACTAGAGCAAGATTACTCTGATCCATCCCAAAGATTAGTTGCTGATTGTACTCTTGTGGATGTCGACACAGCTGTTGTTTCAGACAGGAAAGGGAGTATTGCTGTTTTATCATCTCCTGATCGTACAGAAGGTTATTAATTGTTTAACCACTGTACATTGGGAAATAACTCTGGATGCGAACTGATGTGAAACTTAGTTACTTTGTCATGTGCACTATATCTGTATAGGCACTGTCTTTGTGATGTGAGCATCTGCATTTAATTACACTAGATGGCTAATGAAGATAGCAGTATCTTATTACTAGAATGGAGCATTTAGACAGGTTAGAGGATTACTTATGAATCTTATGGAGCCACAGTTTTATTCTTCTACTAACCTCAATTTACTATTAAACAATAGTTCACTAAGATTTGCTACCACTATTAAAAGATCGGGGGTGGCATTGCACATTGGGCTAAAGTTCAAGGAGCACATTGATTAAATTAAAAGTTCGGGGACTACATTGCAAATTGGGCCAAAGTTCAGGGACTATTTGTGTCATCATCCCATTAAAGAAAAGGGTTCTTTGAGATAGTATGGTGTTCGTCAAAGAGGGCAGACTGTTGTTTGGCCTTGGTAGGAGATATATAGCCAGCTCCACTAAGTTGAATGAGTATTTATTGAATTTTCGTTTTGTGATTGTTGTTTGAAGAATAGTTGTTGCTTTGTCTCTGCTGTTGATCCTTTTATCTTGACTCAGTGTGTCTTCCTCTCTTGATTTCTCTCAAATTATTCTCCTTATCAGATAATGCAAGTCCAGAGAGCAACTTGACATTGAGTTGTGCCTATTATATGGGAGAGATTGGGATGAGCATCACGAAGGTAATTCTTGTTGTTGGCACTTAGCCGTTGCGCAGAAAGTTTACTAGCATTTGACTTACAATTTGTTCAGTTGTCTTATACACACCAAGTAGAGAGTGAAGATTGAGACCTAGATAAAATCAGGTGAAGTGCGAGTTTAGGACCTGTTCGGTGAAGCATTTGCTTCTGCTCGTGAAGGTTTAGAAACTTATTTATGACATCCTCATTGAGTATAAAACTTGAAAGTAAAAATGTTCTAACATTGATAAGATTGGAGCGTGACGTTCAATGCATTTGAGAGCTCAAATTTGATTTGTTAAGAATTCATAAGCATACAATTCAAGCCTTGAAAGTGAAATTAGGTATGAATTAAAAGGATTTGGCAATAAATGACCGAATATTTGAATGAAAGAGATAAATTCAATTTTCACTTACCGAAATTTCCTCTTTTAGAGTCGCTAATTTTTTGAGATTATTTCTTTCACTTTTGATTGCTGTTGATAATATCAATTAGTTGAATGGGTTAATGGTCTGGTCCATTTGGGAGCTTTCTTTTTGGCAGTGTGTTGTTCATCTTATTGCTTGGTGCACTCTATGGTTGGGCTTAAGTTGTTGCTGCTGATCTATTTCGTATCAGGATGTCATTGTTTACCGTCTCTGATGATCTGAACTATATTTTATTTGCAGGGATCCTTCTCTTATAAGCTCCCAGCAGATGATGTGTTGAAGGCATCTGACAATTCAATTTTGAATGTTGACTTGGCCCGCAAGATTATCGTTGTCAGCACATTACTTGGAAGCATAACAGTCTTTATTCCAATATCAAGGTATGGCGATTTCAGAATTTACTTACCTTGTGTATCTAGCATAGGCAAAGATGTGAGTTAGTATGCATGCCTGTGGCATACATTCAAGTAGATGCTTGGCTTCAACTTGTGTGGAAGAATATTCTGGGGTGCCTTGCCTGTGTCATGCAAAGTTGATGACCGAGTAGGGAAGAGAACAGCAAGTTAAGACTTATCTTTCCAACTTGTGAAAACAATGATTTACTGAGAGATGCCATACTGATATTCCCCTAAAGTCTGCAAAAGAAGCTTTTGGGATATGAAAGGAGTGAATTATGTGTCAGAAGAATTAATGGTTTTGGCTTTTGCTGCTTTAAGTCCTAGCTTTCCACATCCTGTGGTAGGTTGGGAAACTCATTTGGGACTTGGAGGATGTACTCTTTATGTCTGAGAAAAAATTACCTATGTGCTTTGCCATTTAATAAATTTGTGAAGGCAAGAGCCACCATTTGCAGCTTTACATGTTCTTCTTATCATGCACTTTGGGAATTCCTTAGCTATTAGGATTAATGTTTGGCTACTCAGAGACTCCAACACTCCAACATTATCACCTTCTATTAGGATTAAGAGAAGGCCTAATGGACTTTAGTCCTCTATATCTTCTATCTTTGACAGTGGCTTGTCATGATTGATTCGTGGTATGTTTGGTGGTAGGCATATTGAGTTGTTCACTTAAGAATGATCATTTTGGGTATTTTAAAAGTATGATTAGGTTGCCCCATGAGGCACTATCTCTACATTTGATTTCTTTATTAATTGGTGGCTTAGCACAGTAGTTTCTGGCTGAGATTTTCTGTGTTGTGAACACTTTATTGAATTATAATTGGTAGCACAAAACTCTTTCATGGTATTTCATATCCTCTTTACAGCGTAAATTGTTCTCATGAGAAGCTTCTAGTGTAAAACCCCCTGCTTTCCTTTATTTCCTGATATGCTGAAGTCCCAATTCAGTTGATTCTCAATCTTCAACATCTGAGAGAGCTCTGAATGATGCACTGCCTTCCTTAGTTCTTCTCTTCAGCAAAAATCAGTCAATTTAAGATATGCCTCACATCTTGATAACTTCTGATACTGTAGAAAATATGCTAGAACCAATATTCAGCCATTTTACTTTCTCCATATATTCATTGGGAACAACTTGCTTTGTCATTGTTAAATTGCTCCATAATATGTGCTAGTGAAGAGGCTTTTGTTGTGGAATTGTATCGGGAGAATGTTGAGGTTGAAGATCTGAGGTTTTAGGTATTACAGCACCACAATTAAATTAAGACAGCAGGGTTCCTTTATAGGTTTTGGGATGCCTCTTTTAGTTGCCATGAAAAGATCATTTCTGTATGTTAATGTGGCTGTCATGTTGTGGCTATGACTTTATTATTTATACATGCAAAAGAAATTTCAAGTTTCAAATGTGCTGACTATTGTTCTGTGCTGACAATTGGCTTGCTAAGTACTGCTTCTAACTTCTTTGGCTAAGGTGCTAGTGGGGCTTTCCTTCGTTCTTTGAAGAGTGGATCGCTTTTGATAAACAAGTTAGACAGTGTGAAAGACTGAAGAGGAGAGATGCTTTTGGCTGTCGTTTTAGCTTGTAGATGTGAGAAGTGACACACCATGCAAAAAAGAATCCCTCTATTGGTGGCTCTAGGTTCTGGTGCCCAGAAAAGTCTTATATTGCTTGTATCCAAGCGTCATGAAATTCAAGGTCTTTTTATTTATTGGTTCACCTTATTGAAGAAGCAGTTAATTAAAGAATTTGAGGTAATTGAAGAAAAATACAACCTTGTAAAATTGTTTCATACTGACAAGTTCAATGCACCATGAGATTGGCTATGTCGGTCCAAATTATGCTTGGCATGATCACAATCTTGTATAGCCGTGTTAAAGATTGTTACCAAGCATAGCACGCTTTCTTTTCATGTTTATGCAGCATGTTGCTTTAATGGCGTGGAAGGCTGTTGTGAATGTAATTTATATTCTGATCATTGGCATTTTGATAGAGGCATTTGATTGCGTCATGTGTGGGGAAATGTTTGCTTGAATGTAGGAGTTGGATCAAATTTGTGCTCGAGTGTCGATGCTCTTTCAGTGTGAAAATGTAATGATTATACTTTAGATATCGTTGAACCAGTACGTCTTGTTCCCTCAACAAAATGGGATAATTGTAGCAGCTTATGAAGCGATGATGATTTTAAGATTGTCTTCTTGTTATTGATTATTATATTGACCTAATGTAATACTTAAAATTGCCATGCCTGCAGGGATGAGTATGAACTGTTAGAAGCAGTGCAGGCTAAACTTGCTGTTCATCCATTGACTGCCCCAGTTTTAGGAAATGATCATAATGAGTTCCGTAGTCGTGAAAATCTGGTATGGACTGCTGAACTCTCTTGTTGTGGCTATCTATACTGCAGACGCGAAATTTAATTTTGAACTATGCAATTATCACTTCAGTTATTGTCTCCTTTTCTGTACTTGAGGGTGATGACATGTTTGTCCTTTTCGAATGTTGTGGCAATTAAATGCATGACTTCTGCCTTTTTAGAAAGATGTGTGTGCATCACCAAGATGCCGATTTTACCTTGCATTGGTGGAGCCCTCTCTGGAGTTGAATTTTCATTCATTTCTTCAAGCACGTGTGATTTCACAATTTCATTTTCAGATACAGAGGCATTGTCCTACTTGGAATTAATAACATGGTCCAGCTATTTGATCATTTTATTCGCGAATGCTCTCTGTTGCGTAAGAGCAGGCATACATAGTTACTAATGACACTTGTCTTAATGGAAAATATCTTCTGTTCAAAGCTTATTATCAGTTTTCAGAAAGCTTCTTGGGGGTTGGGGCGTGGGGCCTGTGCTAGCTGTTGAGGGGTACAATATTGTGAACTTGTGAATGGCCCACCTTTGCTTGGGGTAGAAAGCCTTCTCGTTGGAAATGATATCCTGCTAGTAATTTAAAATCTTTGTAAAGAATCCAGACTACTGCAGTAACTTGAACCAGAATAACTTCCATCCATCCTGTTGTCTAATAGCCTAAGATCACTGGAGAAAGGGGAGATATAAGTGCACTTTGGGCTGGTGGTGCTATTTACCGTGGAGGGTTTTATATGCCATGTTATTAAAACAAAGAGAATAGCTCTGTGTCTAAAACATCCTTAGGTGAAAATTGGGGAAACAAGAAACTTGATAAAGATACAAAGGAGTTTCTGTTGTCAGAATATGACTCGAATTGTGCATGGATTGGTGACTGGTCCAGTGACTACTTGTAGCTGTACATACTAACTCCCTCAATGGAAGGATGCAGAAGAATTATGACACGTGGCAGGCAGTCTCTGCTTTGGTAACTCTGCTACAGTGCAATGTAAAGATATCACAAAGTGGGAAAAAATTCAGTAATAAGTGAAAATGTTAGAATCTGTGAATTGATTACTCTATGCTCTTGCTATCAATTTGGTTTCTTCATAATTTTCAACTCCTCCATGTTCATTGTTGTGCTGTGAAATCTTTGCCGTTCCTTGTCTCCCAAGAGTCATTGGAATTAGTAAGTCTTTGTGACTGAAAGAAGAGCCTCGGCACAATGATATTATCTGTGCTTGTTTTGGTCCTCCTTACCTCTGTTCTCAAGGTTACTCCTGATTCTTTTGTTGAAGGTTGGGATACCTAAGGTTCTAGATGGTGACCTGCTCTCTCAATTTTTGGAGCTTACAAGCATGCAACAGGAGGCCGTACTATCACTACCTCTTTGTGCTCCAGACACGGTCAAATTGAATTCAGTACCATTTTCTCTTATTCCTGTCAATCAGGTGGTTCAGCTCCTCGAACGGGTTCATTATGCTTTGAATTAGTCCTACCATTGCAAGTTTTTCTATGTTGAGCTGTGGATATATATCTGCTGCATGCTTTATCTGTGGAAGGATTCCATCAAGCTGCAGAATATGCCAATGGCACCGTGTTTATGGCCGCACAGTTTGCTTTAAGCAATGAAGTGCCTTCTGAGATGCGCAAGCATAACATGGGAAGCTACAAACTCAGATCAAAGACCATATCACTACTAGCCGGGGGTGGAGAATTTTGCTACATCAAAGCTTTGTAAGCTCCAATTCTCTTACCACGAGGATGTTGTGGGCCGCTTGGTTTGCCCATATGGGTAAAATTTACAGTTCGTTCATTTTGCTAGAGCCTTAGAAGTGCAACGGTTTGCACATTTGTGCTGTATATATGATGATGAAGACATTGCTATTTTTCTTTCTGGCTTCATACCTTGCCAAGTGAATATACAAAAGCTAAATCGCGATGTTTCTGGTGGTGGGTCTGTTAAAAGAAAGTGCTTATTTTTTAGCATGGAGATGTGACTATATTCTTTTGTGACGAGGTGTTACAATTGGAGGGAGGTCGAAGTGATTTTACGCATGATAGCGATTTGCAGAGTCCCTGCAGAGTCTGGGGGATGCTCTCTTTGGGGTGATTCTTTTGTTATTGAGATGTGTCTGATAATGTCTGGAATTGCTGTAGATTTCTCAAGTTGATATGCAGGGTACCTTGTTATGCACATGATGGATTTGACCTTGCTATGCATATGTATGATTCCACGCGTTTCTGCAGAACTTAAATCGTAACGCCAGCGAAATGTAAAATGTAAATCATCTAAAAGGGAATCAGTAAAATTAGTACCAAGTTCAAAAATGGTCATTATGCTTTTAAAGATGTCAAACAATTCTGCTTGTAATGTTCCCTCTTTATTTTGACAGTGTCGATTTTTCTTCATTTAAATTTTTGTATTTTTTTTACCCCGTTTCAACACGTTTTTATATCGACATGTATTGATCTTCCTCACAAATTTATGTTGTGTGCATATGTTAAGCACTCCGGGTTAATGAAAATAATATATGGATTGTGGAGAGAGCCACCATAGCTTTTGCTCAACTTCTCACAGGATTATATATTTCTAATCACCCGTGTTTTAACACCCACGTACCAAATCCATTATTCTATCACTCGAGCGTCTTGTTAAATTGCTCAACAATAATTTGATATTACAATTATCTTCCAACAATTTGAATGATTATTCGAACCCTAGAGATCAATATCAATTACATTCATGATTCAAGATACAGTATATTCTTTGTCGCAATTCAAAATAGTGCAACGCACTTCATCAGTAAAAAGCAAAACTAGTATTTCACATTTATATTGCCTGCATCTCATGCTTTTGCTAACGTATCCCCTAATCACGTGTTCGCTTAGGAATTAATGGAACTGTGATTATCTTCTTTCAATATTTCACATCTTTTTTTTATCATGGCTCTCATTATCCTTTAAATTCAGCGCATTTAATCGAGCCACGTGGCACAACCACATGAGACTAATGCCTAATGCATGTCCTTTCCTCTTTTCCCATCCCATAATGGATGTGAAGAGCTGACAATTCAGTTCCAGAATGCATTCACGCACTCGCATGAAAACAAGTAGCACAGAGAATTGATAGGGAACACTCCGAAAAATTGAGGTTCTAAAGCAAATCTTATATGAAACCTTTCATTTTGTAAACCAGCAACCTGGAATAAGGACATAGCTGTCTGTGAGCAGCTTGACCAGGGGTAGTGATGCGACCCAAGCGATGTAGGGTTTTAGAGACTCAGATACCAAGTGCCCGAAGCTGAGATTTTCATATGCCACACCGTGCGATGAAAGCATCCTTGTCGCAACTGCCAGCATCGCCTCGAGGACTTTGTTCTGCTCTTGAAGCTGTCAAAAGAGCCAGAAATATCGGTCTAAGCAACTGTTAAAAGAGTGTTAAGTTTTTTATGTGATGCTGAAATTAGATGACATTTAGTAGGCAGCTATTCAATTTTATGAAAGTATAAAGGAACTCCCACCAACACTTCAGTTCTAAAATGAGTCGGTAACTCGTCAGTCACCACATCAGACATCTTCTCACTGTAAAATGGCGTAGAATCATCATGTGACCAAAGAAAAAGTGTAACATAAGCTGAAGAGTAATGGAGAGTCTTGACGAACCAGCTCGACAGCGAGCAAGTTCCTCTGCAGCTTGTTGGAATGGAACATTAGTTGGTGCAGTTACCTCCCCCAATCAAATTCTAAGTCCTCAAGAAAATTATGATCGAGTGCTCTTCCCTCCCATGTGAACAAATCCTGAAGCAACTTGACGGCTGCAGCATCCATGCTCTCCCTTGACTACAAATGATGAATGTGAGAGGGTGAAACGGATTGATCAATTAATTTTTATGAGAAAGTAGAGTAGATCTTAACCTTTTCTGTAACTTTGTCATGGGATTCATCTTCGGAAGGGAAGGATGTTTCAAGTGTCTTTGCATGTTTATCTCTGGTACAGTGGACACGCGGTGATGCTTTTATATGCTTAGCCCTGGACAGATGATAGAGAAATGGAACTAAGAAAGCACACATGGCATCCACACACCCATACGGCGCACATCATCTGAGGCAGGACACGATATTGAAGAATCAAATATTCGCAGTGTAAAATCTATATCTTGTAGATATTGCATTTATGTCTGTTTGTAGCAGTGGAATAAAATAGAATCTTGTCTACTCATGAATAGATTGCTTCTGATAGATCCATCTGAGAACTTATAGATGATTTTTATTTTATTTTTACTTATCTCCTCTGCATGCCTTTTACACAGATGGAGAAAGCTGGAGCTTGCTGATTTTAAGACTTTTTCTTTTTCTCTTTGTATTCCTAAAGAACATGTCCATCAGCATGAGAACATACCCTGCCCTGTATGAGTTTGACTTCAAACTTCCATACCTGGCACCAAACCTGAGGGTCGACAGGGTTTCTGACACATTTGAAGGGCTGGGTGAACAACAGCATAGTAATGCCATTTGAGAGTTCCCTCCCTGTGAGACGAACTCATTGTTTATGTTTTGAATACATACTAGCAGGATAATGGAAGGGCTACATAGGGGCAGCTCACAAGAGAATCTTGCAAAATCCGAGTAAGTTTGGAGTTGCGATAGGGAACATGATTTCCTTTTACGTTTGGCCCACATGTCAAGGCATGTACTACATTTCCAAGTGCTGACAGGGACTTATTGATGGTTTTAGCTTCTTCAAGAACCCTGCCCTCTGCTCCTGTTTTCTCAACTTTCTCAGAGCCAGCCAGGTCCACGAGAATTAGTTTTCCATATGTTCTGGCCACACTCAAGACACGAAATTTGTATGAGAAAGGAAGAAATTGACAAGAAATTGCAATCGCATAAGAGACCATCCATACCTCGTCTGGTTGGTTGATTCTTGGTGCACTGAGAATATGTAAATACAATGGCTTCTGCTGCTGGCCACATTCATTTCTATTTTAGCTTAAGTTTGAAACTGTATGCATAATTAGGGAAGGTGGGAGATATTTTCAAAGAAAGCTCTGATCTGGTTATGCAAGATGAAGAACAAGTACAAGCTGAAAAGGAATGGAGAAAGGATACGGGTCTCTCCAACTGCTCTGTTGCATATACCACTCTGGAGCTCAGAAAATGGAACTAGAAGATCAACTCACAGGGAATATTGGAACACGGTCAAATGAAAAAAGAGCTTGTATCTTACAGATAAGCTCTGTAAGGCTTCAGCAGTGTCAGACAGAGATAGCTGGAGGGAAGAGGGAAAACATCAAGGAGGTCTCACAGAAGGAAAGCAAAGATGACATGTAAGTATAGGCAGTTTTAACTTAATAAGCTATCCAGTTTTGTGCATACTACCAAGTATAGGCAGTTCATGTTAGTCCAGCAGGAAACAAATTTGTAGTTGTTCCACTGGTGGAATTGTTGGAACACCATTTGAGTCCAAAGGGAAAAATAACAGCTTTTTTTCTCGAAAAAAATTGTCAATGTGTGTGATGCAGGTAAGCATTTAATATGCATGCTTCTACAGGTCCACCACAAACAAAAAATTGGTTACTTATACAGCCTAACTACTCTCTGCTTGTCAGTGGATTGGCAGCAGTCGCATGAGCTGGCGAATAGCATCACCTCTGTAACTTCAGGTAACAATATTCCTTGTGATTTGGTCTCTTTAATTTGTATGTTGTCCTTGGAAAGATCCAAAAGGTCCCTGGAAGAAGAAAATAAATAATGTCCATGAGGTTTTATTTATAGAAATTCTGGGATTCTTGAATACGATTCAGGAGCATGACATACAGCATGCAATCAATAAAATAAGGAAAAGTCATTATCTCAACAAAAGCAGCTATAATGCAGTCATGGTAATCTATACCTTACTTTCTCCATGTAGATCTCTACCTGAAAAAGTCGGGAAACTTAAAATTAGAGCATTACATTAATAATTAAGTGAAGCACCAAGTAGCAGCTCACGTAGGCTCACCATGGACAATTTGATTGTATACTTGATTGAATCAGCAGAAGTGATTTCTCTGAAAACTCCATCAACCACTCTTGCAAGGAGACCTTTCTTGGCATCATCACATTCGAGGATGCTTGGTCCCTGATTCATAAATATTGTTATTGAACTGGTATATATCAAAATCCATCTACTAACGCCATTCTGGAGTTGGACTGATCACCTCCATGCTATATGTCTTTCCAGCTCCAGTCTGCCCAAGAAAAATAGAGTTTGTTATTAAAAAATTAAAAATGATCAGTATAATCTATTTAACATATCAAGAAGATAAGTTATGTAAAGTATTATGTATGCAGTTCTTGTTCTGCAACGACTTGAACAATGATTGTAACATCTAGTTAGAACAAGGAGAGGGCATTCCTCCACATGCAGATCCGACGCAAAATGTCAATCTGGAAAACTTTGAAAGAATTCCGAACCAAATTTCTAGGAATAGAACAAATAACGTCGGGCAACTTCAGATCCATACACCCTTTTCAACTTAATCAAGAAAAAAGAGGTTGTTTGAGACTTACTATGGCACTAATCATAGGGTTAGTTTTACTCCATTCATTTGTAAAGTACCTATTAACATCCTCTCCTCCACTTATAAACATGTAAGCATCTAATCATGCCACTCTATCTCATGACAGATCTACTTTGTTCAAGTGATACATCAAGGTAAAGAGTTAAGGAATCAATAGACAATAGAAACCAGGCATCCTTTGTTGCAGCATATTTTCTCACCTGTCCATAGATAATGATCGTCCCATTTATTGCATTCACCACATCTGTTACATTTAAGAGCAACACACACAAACTAAACTGTTAATACACAAGGAAGTAAACCAGATAGTGCGTGCTGCGCTAACATTACGTTCTCACAATGAATCCACCTACTAACAGAAGACAGCAGCAGATCTGGATCAAAATACTCGATTCATCTCAATCATCCATAAATGCACATGTCAACACAAGCACCTAATGCCTGTGATCAATTATTTCTCACTCTACGGAGCAAATAAACTTCACATCTATCAGATGCGGCGGTGATATACCTCGAACGATAGGACGAGCCAGAAACGAATAGACATCATCTTGCCTCGAGTCGTCATAGAACACCTTGTCGAAGCTGAACTTCATCTCTCCTTCCTTTTCGTCCTAACAACCACCGACATCGACATAACCGCAGCTCAATCAATCGAAACCACCACAACTCGATGCGATCGACGAGAATCAACTTAATCAACCGCGACTACCGATGCTTCCAGCACGCACACAACCTCATTGAACCGGATTTTTATTCGAGTACGACTGCGGAAGTAGCGAGAAGGAGGTTTCGTTGGAGCACCTTGAGCGTGAAGGCCTCATCGTCGATCTGCTCGACGCAGGCGGAATCGCCGCGATCGCGCCTCTCCTTGGAGCTCAGAGGCCTGAACCGCGCGCAGACGGTGATGTTGGCCATCGTCTTCGCAGTCGTGCCACCGGAGAATGCCGGAAGAGAAAAGGCGGAGTCGAGGTCAGAGATTTGACGGAGTACCTGCAGAGGAAATCCAGAAGATAGAAGGAGAGAAGAGCGAGCGAGAAGAAAGGAGGAGGAGGAGGAGGATTCTCCCCTTTATATAGTGATGGAAAATGGAGGGAAAAGAGGAAGTAGAAGGTAATTTTCAATTTTTTATTATTGTTTAAAGACAACCGCAAAGTGCATGCAAAATGGACCGTCTAATTAAATTGGCCGGTTCAATTCAATTCTCAATTCCTAAAAGTGGAATTGGTGTCTAGGTAGTTCGATTTATGATTTCAAGGCTAAATCGCACATATATATATTTTTAATTATTTTTTAAGAAAATAAAAGTAATGAGCTCTTTTTATTTTTTCATAAGAAAAAGAATTGATCGATTTTATTTGACCGGTCAGGTTATTAATTCTGGATCAATCGAGAATCGATTATCCCTAACATTAACACTTTCTTTTTCAATTAAATATTGGAAATGGAAAATGATTATTTTAGATTCCAAAAGACGGAATCTCTGTTGAAGAAATTTAAATGGCAAGTGCTTAAAAATATATGAAAAATATGGTAAATGCTGAAGAAATTTTTTTAATTAAATCCATCCCGACAGACGGAATCTCTAAAAAGTGTAATCCTGCAAACATGGATGAAGCAATTGTTCATGCTCACCACAACATTAGTGACATTGAGACGTGGCAAGTTTGGTTCCATTTCAAATATGGCAATACTAATTAGGATAGAAAATGAAATTTTTTCTCTAAAAACTCGAATTACAAAAGTAGATGTTGATCAATTTTGTTTTATATACATAGAACTTGAATTCAATCAATCAAAATCAACTCGCCATTTGATACTAGGCACGAGACCCTTTCAAAAGAATTGGGTACATCAAATTTAGCAAAGCAAAGATTCAAAAGCTTCGATTAATTTTTCGAAAAAATATTTTGATAGTTGTGAAAAAAAATAGGCACAAATTTTTTTTTCGAATAATATTAAAATTTTGAGCTTATTTAAACCCTGTTGTGTCCCCCTCTTACCAAAGCACCGTTACTCTGCTCCAAAATGTGGAACCAAGATCTGCTGTGCCTCTCCTTCTCCAAAACCCTGAACCCCCTGCTCTCTCCCCTGCACCTCCCCTGCTCCAGCCTCCCCAAGAAGACCCTGTTTCTCAAACCGAAGCCCCGGTTGCAGAGGCCCCTCTGCCTCTCCTCGGTTCGGTTTCCTCGCCGGAGCGACTCCCCGCGCCGCCGCGATGCCCGGGCGTTCGCCGGCAGGAGCAAGAAGAAGGGCGGGGGCCCGTCGCCGGGCCGCATCGAGGGCGGCGCCGAGGTGCGGCGGGTGGCGAAGCGGAACGCCCGGAGGAAGAGCCGGAAGCTCGCCGAGTCCCTCTTCTACCGCCTCAAGAACCCCAGCAAGAACTACGCCGACAACTTCTCCGAGGAAGAGCTGCAGATGATTGGCCTGGGGTATGACAGGATGGTCAGGTTCATGGAGAAGGACGACCCCAATTTGCGGCACCCTTACGATTGGTACAAGTATGGCGAGTTCGGGCCGTATTCTTGGAGAGGGGTCGTGGTGGGCGACCCGATTCGGGGCAGGTTCTCGGACGAAAGGGTGACCCTGATTGGCCAGGTCCGAGATCATGAGGAGTGGGAGAAGATTGAGCAGTTTGAAATGGCGGCGGATTTCGGCAAGAGGTTGAAGGAAATGGATAAGAGCGTGGGGTTTAGGTACTTTTGGGTGTTCGTGAGACACCCGAAATGGAGGCTTAGCGAATCGCCATGGCAACAGTGGACTTTGGTGGCCGAGGTAGTGTTGGAAGCCGGGAAACAGAGATTGGATAAGTGGAACTTGATGGGTAGGCTCGGGAATAAGGCTCGGAAGTTGATTACTCAGTGTGCCGCATGGATGAGGCCCGATATAGTCTATGTGAAGAGACCGGTATATCAATGTAGGTTTGAGCCTCAGGATGATTTCTTCCGGTTGCTGACGCCTTATCTTGATCCCAGGACAGAGAGGGACTTCCTTTTCGAGGTGAAAAAGAGTGATGGGACAGTCGAATTGTGTACTTATTTCAATGGCTTGTGCAAGATTCTCAGGGCAAATCCCAAGGCCTTTGTGGATGATGTGGTTAAGGCGTACGAGAAGTCAAGCGATGAGAAGAAAAATGAGTGCTTGGAGTTTTTGCTGACAAATCATCCTGCTGAGTTGTTGCATCCGTATACAAAGGAGTGGAAAGCTAATTTGGAGGAGATGGAATTGGGTTGTGATGCTCCTGACGATGAAGATGATTGGCATGGTAGTAAAAGTGATAACGAGATTGTAGATTGGATAGAGGATGATGGGGGTGGTGATAGTGCTGATGATGATGATGATGATGATGATGATGAGGAGGAGGAGGAGGAGGGTGATCAAGAGGATACAGTCATGGAGTTGGAAGATGGTGGAGATGATGAATCAGGTATAGAAGAAGACAACTCTGATGAGGAAGGGAATGAGAAGAATTGGCGAGAGGAATTTAATAAGGCAGCAAACAACTCCGAACGAATGGAAAAGTTGGTGAAGCGTAGTGTTGAACTAACTACGGAGCTCTATAAGACGCAATTGAAGGAAATGAAAGATAGAGATGAAACCGCAATGAGGGGCGCAAAACCAAAAGTCAGTCCAGAAGAATGGAAGACCATTGGAATTGGCCCTTGGAGGAAGAGAATTAAGAAGAGCAAGATTCCTCCAGAACTATTTTTGCGAGCAGCAGTTAGGCCGTTTACTTATAGAAATCTTGTGAAAGAGGTTGTTCTGACTAGGCATGCCATTTTAGATGGTGATATTGGAACAGAAAAGCCTGAATAAGCTGTTCGCCATTGGGATAATAGCTTTTGTGTGTCTGCCACCAGATAAGGAATACCTTATATGTTAGATATAAGGCACTGAGAGATATTTTGAGGGATATTTCATGTTGATGCAAAATTAGGTTCTGCTGAGTAGCATATGTAGTTTAATGTTGTTTTGACTCATTTGTGTTTTCATTCTGTTGAGTTTTATTCTGAAACTGATTGTAGGTAGAGTTAGCTCTGGCAATGATCTCAATTTTCATGAACTCAAAAATATATTGTTTGGGAGATTGCCTTCTTTTATAAATATATAGCGAAAAATTCTTTGTCCTTTCAAAGTACATGTTGTGATGTCCATTATTGGCTATCAGTTTGAAGACTTAGATGAACTCTCCCATCAGTCTTTAAAGTTATGTATGCTCCTTTAATTTCATATGTTTGAAAACTTAAAGGATATCATTTGCCTGATCTCTTGTGTGTGCAGCATTTGTGATTGCAAAATGAAGGTCTGACATATCTGTACCCGGAGTTTACTTTATGTCCCTTAATCTGAAAAATGGATGTTAGCCAAGCTGCATCCGGGGATAATTCTTTTAAGAGTTCTCGGCCATTACTCTGCTAAGTTATTATTGCTTGCATTTCACTGTGTTTAAAGCTTTTAGTTTCTGTTAAGTTATTAACCGTTGTGGGAATTAATGGAAGGGCAGTTCAAGATGTGGGTATCCTCGCGAATGTATTTTTGTCATTGAGCTGTACCCATTTTTAACTTACATTTATCCCCTCATTTGTTTGGTGTTTCTCTCGGTGTGCTTCTGCAGAGGCTCTATAATCATTGTAAATATCTTGCTGTGTAAAACAGGGGGAGAGAACAACAAATTGTATCTGAAATATGATGTTCTGCGAGTCGAAGAGTGAGTTTGTTATCTTGAGATTCTGCTATCTCCAACTTCTTAAAATCACGGTGCAGGAATAGTTTTGCTGTGTACTAATGCAGGGAGAAAAATACAGAAAGTGCTATATGCGTTTGTGTTCTGTTTTGTAGGGATTGAGTGCTGTTCTGAGACCTTTGATGTTGTACAATGGAAAGTCATATTTGACAATCTTATGTCCTTGGGGTTTGTAAGGATAAATCCCACTATTTTAAGGACACTGGGGACAAGAAGTATGGGAGATATGTTCATAGTTTGCAACTCTTTTGAGCATTTAGAGACTTAAATGTGTCAGCTTGTATGTTTGTTATGTATGAATGCTGAAAATATCTCGTTCCCATTCCATTGATTAGGATACATACAGCTTATTCCTGAAAGTGGTGGTGGATGAAATGAAACTTTGGTTCTTTTGTTGTGCATATGGAGGAATATTCAATATTCATCATTCATTCCGAGAACCATTGTTCTGTCTATCTGATAGAGGAAATTGAGTCTCATTCTTTTCATCCTTAGAATTCATCACCTCCAGATCTTACGCCTAACCATGTTTTGCTCCTCCAGGATTCAGGCAAGCCACTCTTAACGTTCTTTTACTGTCACAAGACAGATTTCCTAGGACATGCAAACTCCTGTTCAGATATGTCCGCTCTCAAGTGGAATCACATGCTTCCCTCCCGCCTTACAGTGATTTTCACGCTCCCAGGATTCCCTCTTAGGGCATCCAGGATGAACATACTCAGTAGGAAGGGCGTCAAGTCTCCTGTTCTCAGGACAAAGGAAGGCACTCTGGTCGATCTCCTCTGTGCCGATGATTGGTAAGATCCTCTCAATGCACAATGTAGTAGATTGCACGACAGCCTTCTGTGATGACTCTAGTTGTGTCAGGAGAAGCAAATCCAGCGGAGAAAAGCTGTAGATGCACCCAAATTGTCCGGAGGCAATGCTCCGCTTATGCAAACGAAGGTGTTATACGGGGCTGCACTAATTCCCCATTATCTAGCTTAGTAGCTCACTATAGTTATAGGAATATTGTTGAAGGATGGAATTGTGCGATTGCCGGTCATTGGCAAACTCATGGCGTCACGCTCCATATGATGTATAAAAGGCTCCGTTCCAGTATCCAGGTACATTAATCTGGAATTTGCTTATGGCAAAAGATGCTGGCAATTATCAGTAGTTCAATTGGGCTGATAAAAAGCTGTTCCTGCAACCAGATCTTGTGTTCATATGCTCTGAACCTGATAACTCACATGGAAAAATATTTAATTCCTGGGTCAAGCAAGGTTGTGACAAGTAACCAGGGAAGATAATGGCAACTCGAGAGTTCTGTTCCAAATTGACAGTGAAAGCAATGACTTAACAGATTGTTTTAGTTTTATTTCATTTGCCTGATGGATGACCGTCGACAAGCAATGGCCTAGTCGTGACAGGCATCGGATCGTTATGACAAGTGGCAGTATGTCATGACAAGCGTAACATGACACATCTTAACATATGGCGGTCAAACCATCCCAAAGGGTCAATGGGCATTTGGCCTTTAGATAGTAGTTGCATTATTATTTCCTCACATAGGAGAGTTTGAAGTGGGGTTTCGTCGAGTACAAACAACGCACCCTGCCGCTAAGGGATCACGTACCATGGAGTTGTGTTTTAAGCAACACAAAGAGTGCAAATAGTCTCACCTTTATTAAAATAATCTTGGATTTCCATGAGAAAGAGTTTTCAATGATTAGAAAAGCATTAGCATTCGCATGGCATTTTATAATGTTCCACGTAATGTTGTGGATTAAAGGCGCGCGGTATTAATGCAAATTGTGTAATGTGAATATTAAACTCGGTCGGAATACATGGTTGAAAATGCAATCATGTCTTGCATATACTTTGTTATTTTTGTCTTAAACTAACGACGCCCATTTAATTCATTGAAGAGAAATTCGTCACTAATTCAACTTAATGGACTTTAAATTACCGGAAGGCATTTAGGCTTTAAAGGCTGGAGATGCTGCCAAGTGTATATTTGATGCGATGGTTGCGCCCGTTGGGCCCATGTCCCATCGTGTGAATGATCACCGCGTAAAATTGCAAGTGGTTTTTATTAATATATTTAATTGAATTTACTTTCACTTTAAATTTAAATGAATGAGTATTGAGTCAGTTAGATATCTTTAGCCTTCACACAAAACATCAATTATCTGAAATGGAATTATTTTCATCTAGCACTTTGGCACGTGCACCTCATTGTTCTTGCCATTTGTTGCGATTTACAGACAATATACATTAAATTTGAAATTGAACTAGTCATAGACCCGTGCTACGTGATGGGACTTATTTCTATTTATAGGTTATTCTAACAAGATTATAATGTGGACTATATTATAATTGTAACTACATAATGTGAATTTCTAAACTTTTCAAGAATATGTTATTCAATATGTGATTATGTCTTGGTTCTATCTCTAGGATAATATAATGAAAAATCTCAAACTAGTACACTTGTGATCAATTTACCCTAGCTAATTTTTTGACCAAAAAAAAACTCGAAACTGATATATATGACAAATTTACGCCAAACTAATTTTTTTGACAAACGGAGGGTAAAATCCAAAATCGATATATCTGTCAACTACCACATATCATCCAAATACCACACATCATTCAACTCGGCAATTTAACGGTAAAATTTAACAAAAACTAATAGAGGGTAAATTTTTCATAGGTGTATCAATTGGGATTTTGATGATCAAAATATTAGTTTGGGTAAATTTGTTATAAGTGTACCAGTTTAGAGTTTTTTATGGTAAAAAAAATTAATTTTGAGTAAATTTGTCATAGATGTACTAATTTGAAATTTTCATGGGATTAACCCTATATCTCTTATTTTCTTTTCTATAAAATTATTTCAACTTAGTTCAATTTGGAAACAAGAGGGAACCCAAAAATAAGAAACATATTAGTTTGAATGGGTGTGAACAATATAAAGGGATTCGTTATCAATCCACCCAACTAAACAAAATTCTAATTTAAAGAAGGTTTAAGATTTTAATGAAAATGTGTCCAACTTGATATATTAATGCGTACGGCATCTTTGTCTTCCTTTCAGTACATACCTCATCTTGTGGAGTTAGAAAAGAATGAGTTAGTGCCCATTAACAAATTCAATTAAGTCCACTTTTTACTTAAAAGCTTAAATCAATGAGTTGTTAGTCAACAAAATGTGATGGTTTCATATTGCAAAGATTACTTTCAATTAACACCCTCACACATGTATCTCATCATCCTCCCATTTTTTGCAATTTATAGGCAATATATACGTGTTAAGACTAATCATCTAAAATTTTATATCAAGACCCATAAGCTTACATTATTGTGAAATATTTGTTTTTCTCTCCCTCTTAGACTCCGTTTATTTCACGAAAAATGTTATTTTTTTGGAAAATATTTTCAATGAAGCTATTTTTCAGGAAAACGTAATTATTTTCCGGTGTTCGGGTGAAACTTGATTTTGAAGTGGAAAAATATTTTCCATTGTTTGCTTGGGAAAATATTTTTCTTTATAAACTCTTTTCAATAATTTTTTTATTATTTATTTTTTAAAATTAATTATTAAATTATTATTTTTCTTTTTCATCGTTCTCTTCTTCCTTGGCTGGTCGTCGGCCGGTGGCCGGCCACGCCTCGAGCTCGCTTGATCAGATCACCGACGAGGTGAGCTTGAGGCGGCCGAGCCTCGCTAGATCGGCGATGCCCGAACCTCGCAGATTGGCGACACCTAGGCCTCGCCGCCTCCCGTGAAGCCTAGGTGTCTACGATGCTTGAGCCTCGCCGCCATCCGGCGACGCCGGATTGGCGAGCTTGGCTTACCCGTCGCCAATCGATGGTCGTTGCTTTGTGGTCGGCGACTAGCCAAAAAAGAAAAACAGCAAAAAGAAAGACAAAAAAAAAAAGGAAAAAAAAAAAAATAAAATCGATTTTATTAAAAAAATAACAAAAAATTCGAATTTATGAAAAAAATAAAAAATGATTTAAAAAAATAGAAAGAAAGAAGCGAGGACTAATAAGGAGTGTGGAATAGGAGAGAGTGAGTAAGGAAAATATTTCCCCTGACTTCAAAAGTGGAAAACATTTTCCCTCATTTTAGAAGACCTTTTTTTCTTCATGGAAAATATTTTCCCCAATGAATTCATTTTCCGTAAAACGAACGTCGGAAAATCCGAAAAACGTTTTCTTGGAAATTATTTTCCGTGAAATGAACGGAGTTAATCTTAGTTCTTGCAACTATTGAGGGGGCAATTATATCAAAATTTATAGACTACAAAATTTTCCCATTTTTTACGCATTCGTACTCTAAGGAATGACGTGCTAGTTTGGCATCGACCTTTGCCCTTAAGTGCAAACTTGAAGGGGGACTAGCCAATGATCCATGCTGTGTGGCGCGAGGTATATTTTATTCTGGGGTTGTTTTAACAATATCATGATGTGAACTATATTAAGTAAAAGTATTATTGGATCATATAATGTGAAATTTGAACTTTGAAAGAATACATGTTGGTGTCAAATCCTAGGACATGATTCTCATCCGCTCTAACTTTATATCTAACTTTATATAAGAATTCTCATTCGCTCTAACTTTATATATAACTTTATGTAAAATCTTAGATATGAATTCTCATTCACTCTAACTTTATGTCAAACCCTAGGATATGATGCTCATATGATGTGATCTTTCATTCGCTCTACCTTATGCAAAATCCTAGGTGTCAGATTCCAAGATATGATTCTCATTCGCTCTAACTTTATGTCAAACTCTAGCATACGATGCTCATGTGATGTCCTATTTAAGGTTGGGTCTCCAAATGAGATCGACTGCTTTTTGGTTTCTTCCCTAGTGCTTAAAAAAAGAACGCTCCTCAAAAAAGGGGGAGGTGACCTGTGTAGCATATCTTTGTGTTTACCATTTGAATGTAGCTGTTCCAATGGTAAACCCTAGCCCTTATTTGAAGATATAACCACAAAATTATCTTATCTGTATGAAACTCTTTTAAGATGAATGCTTACTCCCATGTTACTTGAGGTTAGTGACTGATATTTCTTGTCTACTGCCTTGAGGGACTTCCCGATGATGTTTTACATGAGTCAAGTACTCGTTCCGTGTATCATGTACTGTGATGCTTGATTCTCAAGCTTGTTTTTTTTATTCTTTTTTTTTGTGCTGTCAATTATTTTATTGTGTTCAGGTGCTCGCTTATGTCTCTCAAGTCCATGAGGTCGAGCTTCCACAGCAATGAGTAGACCACGAGGCTCTGACACATGATCTGGTATAAGAAGAACAACTCTTCATTTATCTATCTATCTATTTAAGTGATTAATTTTTTTTTTGGGGACCCTAGTACTCGGGGGCAAATCCATAATAAGCCAGGATAAATAAGTCAATTTTTATTATTATAAAGAGGTCTCCTTTTAACTTCAATATTGCATTTCAATCCCGTCATTGCGGTGCTTCCAAGTAAATTTCTGAGGAAAAACCAAGGAGCCACTCTTACATGCATGTGAATTTTTGAGTTAAGTCGTTTAGACGTGTCAAACGTGGTAATCCACTAGGATGAAAATGGGCCCAACCCACCTTTTGTGCAGTACAACTTTAACAATTCATACTCGACTCGACTCGACTTGGACCCAACACATTCTAAATTCAACCTAGACTCTAATATCATGAATAATAAGCTAAACCTATGACAAATTTACATTAAACTAATTTTTTAACAACAAAAAAACCTAAATTGATGCACTTGTGACAAATTTACCCTATATTAGTATTTATTAAATTTTATTATTAAATTACCGAGTTGAATGACATATGTATCAGTTTGGAACTTTACCTTTCATTTGTCACATGTGGTTTTTCTATATATTAATTTAATTTAACGGAATCTAACGGAGGGTAAATTTGTTATAAGTATACTGGTTTAGGGTAAATTTATTATAGCTGTACCGATTTTGAGTTTTTCATGGTCACAAATTAATTTGGTGTAAATTATCACATATCTTGTTTGAGATTTTTCGTGATAGTAACATTTTTTATTAACCGTTAAAGTTAGGCCCTTTTTTGGAGGACACATGTTACCCATTAAGGTTGGATGGCTGAAAGTCTTTTATTTTTTTTATTTTATCATTCTTATTTATTTTTTTAAATATCTTTTCTTTTCTTTATTTCATCTATCATCTTCTTCCCAATAACACCAAGGCCAAGGAAACGAGAGGGTGAACGTAATTGCGATCAACGAAGATCTTTCGATCTAGTCACCATGACCTCGTTGATCATTGCTGCCAATAGCCCTCGTCGTCGTGCCTCCACCGGTCGGTGACACCATCTCTCACGCCGTTGATCAACCTCTGTAGCTGAGGTTGTGAGTCACCGCTGCAGAGGTCACAAACAACCTCCAGGATCCATGGTTACTTGAGGCCAATGACCTCTATAGCTGCGTTGGTGATAGGGGTGAGCACATTGGACCGCCCGAACCGAGAACTGCCCGGATTGGACCGAACTGGACCGGACCGGCGGGTTTGGTCCGGTTCTCGGGAGCATCGGTCCGGTTCCCGGTTCCATAAAAATGGATCCGGTGATTTTCGGTTCGGTTCCCGGTTCCGGGGGGAACCGGACTGGACCGGACCGACAATTTTCTATTTAAAATAAATTTCTTAAAAAATGCAATAAACCCTAAAATAATAATATTTCTAGTAATTTTTTTTTGATCTTTTTTGGCTAAGTGGTTGGTCCTAGGACCGTTCGGTTTGGTCCATGGTCCCAAAAAATAGGAACCGGTCCTCCCGATCCAGTTCCCGGTTCCACCTTGGAACCGGACCGAACTGGGAACCGATCACCCCTAGTTGGTGGGCTTGGCGCCTTCTCATCATCCGATGTCAAAGCCACGGAGAAAAAGATATAATTTTTTTGATAAAATATGAAATTTATCTTTTACTCTTAATTGCTGTAAGAAAACGTGTAAATATGTAAAATAGGAGAAAACTAAATTAACTAATATACTAGTAGTAGAAAAAATAAATATCAATAATTACAATTTAAACAATAAAAATTTTGGTAAAATTTGATCAGTATAGCCACTAGAATAGAACTAAATAAGATAAAAATTAATAACAGACACAAATTAATTAAAAAGGGAAAATACCTCAATCAGAAAATGCATTGTACAATTATAATAATAAAAAAACGATATTGTACTTAGGTAAACATATTTTGTTTTCCAAGTGATTCTATATCTATATTCCCAGTCATATCTCATGTAACATGCCAGTAAGTTACGAACCAGACATTACACGATTAGACTGAAAAATATGCAACTTGGTCTCACGTATTTACTCTCACGTGGTCTCTAATAAAGAAAAAAATGCAAGTGGACTTGCTAGGATTCAACCCATATTTCAATAAATAGGTTTATATAATTTCTTTTGAAAATAACTATAGAATAAAGGCATGGTATCAAAGGACATGGACAAGAGAAAGAGGTTAAAAGAATAATGAAAGAAAGAGTGGGAATTTGATTCCTCATGCGAATAGTAACCAAATTCGAATGAGTACAAAGTGTCCATAGATGTAAGAGAAAAACCAAAGTAAGGTCCTTGAAATCTAAACTTCATGCTATAGCGTTAATAAGAAACCGGATAACTTAGGTATCGAATATTACGCGATTACACTAAAAAATATGTGACCCGGTCTTACGTATTTACTCTCATGTAGTCCCTAATAAAGAAAAAAAGCAAGTGCACTTGCTAGGATTTAACCCAGATTTCAATAAATAGGTTTATATAATTTCTTTTGAAAATAACTATAGAATCAATGCATGGTATCAAAGGACATGGACCAGAGAAAAAGGTCAAAAGAATAACGAACAAAAGAGTGGGAATTTGATTCCTCACGCGAATAGTAACCAAATTCGAATGGAGGATTTAACCCGGATTTCAATAAATAGGTTTATATAATTTCTTTTGAAAATAACTATAGAATCAATGCATGGTATCAAAGGACATGGACCAGAGAAAAAGGTTAAAAGAATAATGAACAAAAGAGTGAGAATTTGATTCCTCACACGAATAGTAACCAAATTCGAATGAGGACAAAGAGTCGATTGATGTAAGAGAATAACCAAAGTACAAGAAATTGCAACGTCATTAATTTATCTAGAGGTTCTTGAAATCTAAATTTCATGTTGTAACCTCAATAAGAAACCAGATAACTTATGTAACAAATATTACAAGATTACAATGAAATATATGCAACCGGTCTCATGTATTTACTCTCACGTAGTCCTTTACAAGGAAAAAAATGCAAGTGCACTTGCTAGGATTCAACCCATATTTCAATAAATGGGTTGGGTCAATTCCAAAAAAAACCCCAAACTTTAGGTCCGGTCTCAAATATACCCCGAACTTTTTTTGTCTCAAGAAAAATCTCAAACTTTAGGTTTAGTCCCAAATCTATCCTAAACTTTTGTTTTGTCTCAGAAGAAACCTTAAACTTTAATTTTAGTCCCAAATCTACCATGGATTTTTTTTTATCTAAAAAAAAGAGTCAATATCATGAAAAATCCCAAATTGGTACACATATGCCAAATTTACCCAAAATTAATTTTTTGACCACCAAAACAAATTACCATATATTAGTTTTCATTAAATTTTACTGTCAAATTGCTAAATTAAATAACACGTCACAATTGACGGGTATACTAATTTGAGGTTTTACCCTCCGTTTGTACTAAAAAAAATTACTAATTTTTGATATGTTTTCAAATATACCACCCCATGGTCCAATCTCAACTTAACATAGCATGTCCACATAGATAGTAAATACACATAAGCAAGATGTCATAGAAAATTATTTTCAAAATAAAACCATTTTAGGACATAAAAAATTAGGGATTACTAATACGGCTTTTAGACAGAGGCTAATGATGGCAAATTTAGGATTAGAGTAAAATTTGATGATTTTCTTTTTGACAAAAAAAATTGGGATAGATTTGGGAATGAACTAAGAGTTTGGGGTTTTTTCTAAGACAAAAGAAAAGTTTAAGACAGATTTGGGACTAAACCTAAAGTTTGGGGTTTTTTTTTAGATAAAGAAAAATTCGGGATAGATTTGGGACTGAACCTAAAGTTTTGGGTTTTTCTTGAGATAAAAAGTTTAGGGTATATTTGGGATTTGACTTAAAGTTTGGGGTTTTTTTGGAATTGACCCTAAATGGGTTTATCTAATTTCTTTTGAAAATAACTATAGAATCGATGCTCAGCATCAAAGGACATGGATTAAAGAAAGAGCTTAAAAGAATAACATACAAAATAATGGGAATTTGATTCCTCACACGAATAGTAACCAAATTCGAATGAGTGCAAAGTGTCAATTGATGTAAAAGAAAAACCAAACTACAAAGAACTTCAACGTCATTGATTAATCTAGAGGTCCTTAATATCTAAATTTCATGCTATAACCTCAGTAAGAAACGGATTAGCAAATAGCAATAACAAGATCACATCGTTTATTTTTATTTTTATTTTATTTTCCTAATCGAATGAACAATCATGGTGAGACGGCTGACCCAACATCTGATGGCAGGATGCTGGGGGGCCATGAAAAAAACGTCGGACTCTCTCTCTCTCTTGTCTGTCTCTAAAATTGAAACACAAACAATAAAGGAGGAAGGTAAAAGTTAAAAAAAAAATTATGTTGAAAAAACATATATTGTTTTGACTATAGGTAAATCTTTAATGCAAAAAAAGAGCAAAAGGACAACATCATTGTGCTAATTAAGGATGAACAGTTTTAGGGTTTGTTCAACTTCCACTTAAAATTTAAAACTTACTATGTCGGGATCGTTTTCTCATTTTTTGGAATCTGAAACCTACTCTGCATATCCTGAAATTTATAATATATTTTGTTAATTGATTTGAGGGTCTATCTAGGATTCGGCCAATTTCCTTTCTTTTTTTTTGGTTTCATTTTTTCATTTTTTGGTCTTATTTTTAGTTAAGCAAAATGGAAGTAAATGCAACAACAAAAATCTCTATTTGTCAATAGCAAAAGATGAACACGTAGAATAATTAGTAGAATGAGTTACAAACATATGATCAATAGAGGCTGAAAGGAAGTATGAAAAGAAGCAAGAGAAAGCAAACAAAGCGTACGGGAGAGAGGAAGGCAGAGAGAGGGAGAAAGAGAGGGAAACCATGCAGGCTCAAACTGGTACCACGATTAGTCAAATTTGAAGCCTGATTAAGCCGTCTTCTGGTAATTTCTTTGTTTCAAAATTGTCATGCAATTAAACTACGGTGTGTGTAGCTAGTCTTTCGGTTTCCGATCCTAAGTTTCGTTCTTACCCAAGAAATGAGAACCGAATCAAACAATATTGATTTTACTTTTTTTTAGAATTGAGAGTCGAACCGATAACTACAAGAATCAAGAACTGGACTGTTTCTATGGCTGATGCTGGTTCTTGATTCTACCTTGAACTGCGATGCTAAATAAATGAGCGCATATGCAGTGTCACCATTTTAATGTGGGGCCCATCCAAATTCCACAAATAATTATTGGACATGTGCCTTAACGTCCAAAGTTTTCGACCATAGTTTCCTAACTTAATATTGCGTTAATCAATCGCCGACTTTACATTGAAAAGTCCGATGCTTATAGTTCGGGGCGGGAAATGTGCAGCTATCATTGCCTAAACCGACTTCGGACAATGGTTGCGCTACTATTGGTGGGGTCCCAACACTGACGTGATCGTCCATTATAAAAGGGACTGGTGCTAATCTGAAATGCAGACGTTGAGACATTCTTGTTCAGACCCATCCAATTCTCAGAGCCAATTTCCTCCTTTTTTTAGCCCATTCCCTCATCGGAAAAACACGGCAGACCTCTTTAGCATCGCAGAGGGGGTGCTTTGGAAGATAGCCTCCCTCGTCCTCGAAGAAGCCGTCGCGATTTATGGGGTCGAGGACCAGATCAGCGAGCTTAGAGAGACGTTGACTGCCATCAAGGCAGTGTTGGTAGATGCGGAGGATCAGCAAGGGAAGAACCCCAGCCAGCAAGTGTGGTTAGATCGGCTTGAAGACTTGTTCTACGATGCGGAGGATTTGCTCGATGAACTCGAGTGTGAAGTCTTAAGGAAGGAGGTGATAAGTCGCTACGGGAGCGTCACAGAGAAGGTGAGCTTCTTTTCCCTCTCTAATCCACTAATATTCCGTGACAAACTCAGTCACAAAGTCAAGGAGATAACGAAGAGATTATCCAGAATTTCTACTGAGAAAGATCAATTAGATCTTAATTTGGAGAGTGTTGATGATGGCATGACCTATACGCATTCACGAGAGATGACTTACTCGTATGTAAAAAGTCGGATGTCATCGGAAGAGATACTGATAAAGAAAAGATAATCGAGATGTTGATGCAGCCAACAAATGACAAAAGCCTTACGGTGATTTCCATTATTGGAATAGGATGTGTGGGCAAGACGACCCTAGCTAAATTAGTTTACAACGATGATAGTGTGAAAGAGAAATTTGATTTGCATCTATGGGTCTGTGTGCCAAACGACTTTGATTTAAAGAAAATCATTGAAGGAATTGTTGAACATGCAACTGGTCAAAGTTTCAATGACCTTGATATTGAGCAGTTGCAAACTCGTTTGCGAGACACCATCAAAGGCAAAAAATTTCTGCTTGTCTTGGATGACGTATGGAATGATGACTTCTGTAGATGGGCAGAATTGAGAGATTTGCTTAGTGTTGGAGATAGTGAAAGTAAGATAATCGTGACAACATGCGATTTAGAAGTCGCTTCTATAATAGGTGCCCATCGGGTGCATTATTTAAAATGCCTTTCTCATGAAAACCTTATGGCCTTGTTCAAAAGATGTGCATTTTGTGAAGAGGAAAAGGAGCCTTGTCCTGAATTCCTGGAGATTGGAAATTGTATTGTTGAAAAATCACAAGGAATGCCTCTCTAGCAAAAATTTGGGGGAGTTTACTTCACAAAAAGGATGAAGAACGGCATTGGGCACATATAAGAGATAGTGAAGCATGCGACTTGGTGGAAGTAAAAGGTTCATTCTGCCGAGACTTAAGCTTAGCTATGATAAATTATCCTCCCACTTAAAACAATGTTTTTCTATTTTATCACTTCTTCCCAAAGGACATGAAATTAAGGCAGGGAAATTAACTAGGCTATGGATGGCTTTAGGACTCATTAATTCAAAAAGGAAAAACAAGCACCGGAAGACATTGGTGTTGAGTATGTGAAAGACCTGCAGAGGAGATCTTTGATCGAAGATGTTGAGGAGTATGGATCAGTAATATGTTTCAAAGTGCACGATTTCTTCCATTCTCTTGCAACGACTATAGGACAAAATTATTGTTCTATTGTGGACTTAAACACTTCAGAGATTTTGGAAAAGGCTCGGTACATTTCGATCCGTACTCCTTCGTTAGAGGGAATTTCAAACTATGATGGAGTCCCACCTTTTCTGAGAAAGGAAACTTCAAAAAGGCTGCGTGCAATTATGTTTCAATGCCAAGTTGATGATGGAGTTATTACAAGAAAATTTGCTAGAATATGCATCTCCAAGTGTAAGCACTTACGGTATCTTGACTTGTCATATGGTAGCTTTGAGGAGCTACCAAGTTGCATATGTGACGTAAAGCAATTGAGATCACTAATTCTCTCTGAGAACAAGCAATTGAAGAAGCTTCCAGACACCATTTGTGAGCTGCAGAGTTTGCTACATTTAGATGTCAGTGGTTGCTCGGAGCTAGGTGAGTTGCCGAAAAATATGAAATGGCTTGTCAATCTTACGTATCTATATATAACGACAAAGCAGGAGAGCCTGCAAGAAAGTGGAATACAGCATTTGGAAAACCTGCATTTTTTGGGACTCAAGGCATGCGAAAATCTCTAAATTTTGTTTGAAGGTACCTACCGACTGACTTGCCTTCGGGAGTTACTAATTGAAAATTGTGGGAGACTAATTTCTCTACCTTTTGGGAAATTAATCTCCCTAGAGTGTTTGTCCATTGAGGGTTGCCCGCTCATGTTGATCCAGAAAACGTCCAGCTTTCCTTCGCGTCTTTGTGTACTGTCGATTACAAGTTTTGAACAAGTGATGGAGCTGCTCCAATGTCTCAATGAATCTGCCCGCGCTTTGAAATCACTTTGCGTCTCTGACTGCCTAAACTTCACGGCAATACCCGAATGGCTTCCCAATCATACAAATCTCAGGGAAATTCGCTTGATTCGATGTCCCAATTTATCATCCATGCCACAAGGAATCCAATCCCTTACTGCCCTCAGAGAATTACACATTCTACATTGTGGTGAGCTGAGCAAGAGATGTGACCCTAAATCTGGCGAGGATTGGCACAAAATTACTCATGTTCCTCAAATCAAACTTGATTCAAAACAAATAAAATGGACGGAAGATTAGGTACGCATCAATCTTTCTATGCCTTTATTTCTTCTTTGTTCTTAGATGTAATATATCCATATAAATCAAAATTCTGTTTTTGTATATATTTTTCTCCTGACTTCCTTACTTCATGAAAATTAGGAGAAGAGAATAATGCATTATGCACATTCATAATATTGACGACTTTAACCTATTTTTGTATGCAGGGAGAGATGTCTACGATCAAGGGTAATGGGAGCAACGAGACTGCTTTCATTTTAAATTACAAAAAGGTCTTTTTCGAAACTCTTTTATGGATCAATTAACCTCACTTGTATATAACATATAATCGCACAAGAGGAAATTTGAGTGTCGTTGTCTCTCTAGATCGGAGATTTGTAAATGAATTTGTCATGAAAAATTGCCCTAGCAAAGCACGGGTCTGTCAGCTAGTGACTTAAAATATTAATATACAGGTCTTCAAATCAAAAGCTTTATCCGACAAAAAAAAAAAAAAGAACTCAAAAGTTTTAGGGCCGATTTGTTTCTGATTAAACAAAAGTATAACGTTTTTTTTCTTTCACTTTACTTTCTCATTTAGAATATTATTCAAAAACTTTTACATCAGTTTTTATTGAAAGGAATCTTACATCCATATAAAAGTTTACTTTGCTAATTACTAAGAAATATCTTAATAATTAGAATATCCAAGAATGACAAATTCGCATGACCCCACCTTTCTTTGTTTTTGTTCAAAACATGACACCACCTTAAATGCTGTAATATTATGTTATAGATAGCCTAAGCTCATTTTCTCTTCTCTACTTCTTTTGAGTGCAGATGAACTCCCATGATCTATTTGTCATGCCATGTGGATTGCTACAAAGATTTGGATGTGTCCTCAACTAATCTTTTATCAATCTCTTTCATTTTCTGGGATGTTAATAATGGCCGTTGATATTGTACTTGTTACTTTCTTTCCTTGAAGAGTGGTGCTTTATTATTTGTTTGCTTGTATTGCAAATTTCTCTAGTGAAAATGCTTATTCGTATTGTATTGTACGAGACCAATTGTGGTATTATTTCTTTTTAAATTTACTTGGAACAATATTTATCTTTCCTTTAAATACAATGAATGAAATCACAATGCACTATCAAATCTTATTTTTGGTATATTAGTATAAGTTGCTCGATCTTTTAATGATTGTTCCACTGGAATATTTAAAGAGTCCCTGAATATAATAGAACATATTTTTCCATTTTTAATTTGTTTTACTTTACTAAAATATAGGAAGATTAGGTTTTTCTTTTCTTTTGCTCCTAAGACTGGATCTATTGAACATGAAAGCAAAAGGCTAATTGCATGAACAATAAAGTTTTTGTTATCCGCTCAAAGTTTGTCACTTCTAGTCTCCCAAGTTTCTTGGTTTAGACTCATGATTGTGTATACTATTGTTCCTCATAAGTTCAACATCTCACTAGAACGCATGGAATTGCCCAGATTGGACATCCTGAAGATGGGAATGAGGTCAAGAAAGCCCGGTCAGTAGATTTAGCCAAATCGGTACAGGTTCTCAGCCTGAAAAGTGAGAAAACAAACTATTAACCAATATGTCCTAGAAAACTACGGATCGAGTCACACCATATTAAAACCTTAATGTTTCGGTCCATTGCTTACAAAACAAAATGATCCTATTAATCGGAATGGATTTTTTATAGCCATTATGATTGCCTGCCAAAGATGGGACTGCGGTTCATGAAGCTCTTGAGACCGCCACTCCCGTTTTCCAAGAAAATGGCTAAATCGATCCTTTTCGGCATTGCAGAGAGTGGTCGAGCCAGTTCGGATTGCATGTCCTCCCATTATTGGTATAAGATTTTAGGCTAAACCATGCTTGCTAAACTCGTGCACAGCGAAAAGTGGTCCTGGAACAATTTGGTTTCAGAATATGGGTATGCATTTTCGATGATTTTAATATAAAGAAAGTCCTCGAAAAAGTCTTGATAGACTTTATCGGTCAAGACTTTATCAGAGTTCCAGCCGCTATTAGGTACCTTGAACATTGAGCTATAATAGACCCCTCTGCGGTGCTAAGTAATCGGTAAGAATTTTTTTCCTCGCGCTAGACGATGCATAGGACAGTGGTTGGACTCATAGCATGTGGAATGAAATGAGAGATTTGTTCGTGGAAGGCACTAGTGGAATTTGCCAGGTTGCGACTTCCCGCAGCCATGAAATCACTTCCGTAATCGAATCTGTATTAGCATCTCTTCTTCGCTGGACATTCTCTAGCTTTTCCTCAAATGGGAATCCGACAGCAAGCAAAAAATGCACGTATCCAGCTCGCGATCCACATCGTCAACAAATGCAAGGGAGTTCCTCTAGCTCTGAAAACTCTGGTGGGCTTCCTTCATGCTAAAAGCAACCGATCAACAATATCGGACATCGATAAGAGACAATAGCAGTGTGTGGGAATCAGTACAAAAACGAATTGACATCTTGCCTGCACTCAAACTTAGTTACAATGATTTTCCTTCTAATAGTTCTAAGAATTAAAGTCCTTTCTTCATATCAATGAGATATTTGATGCGCACTGTCTGAGATTTCAAAGTGAAATTTCCTTCATTTCTGCACGTCAGAATTACTTTGAACAAGAAAACTCCTGTTCCTACATCAGCAGAAGTGATATTAAGCATGCTGAATCACTTCCTCATGCAGTTCATATTGGCAATATCATTGTTATCGGCATGCATAGGCCTTCTGCAGAAGTTATTTCTATCATTCCTGATCAAGGCCTTCGAGTGATTGCATCAGGGACCATATCGTTAACAAGTACCATGGGCACTGTAGTCAGCGGCTGTATCCCCTATGTCGTAAGGCTTGTAGTAGTTGATAAGTTATATGTTTTTCCTGGTTTGAGGAATGGAGTGTTTCTCCGTTTTGAGTAGCCTACAGTCTCATTAATGAATTCTTCAGAGTGGGCCACAAGTTCATTGCAACGATAGGCAATGAAATTGTCGAACAGGTTGCACAACTGGTTGAGTCTTATCTTGCTGATGCCAGAAAAGAAATTTGTTCGAAGTTGTTCACATGCAAACTACTCTTCTAGTGGGCCACAAGTTCATTGCCGATCGTTGCAGCTCAAACATTCTTCAGTCTTTATGTGATCAATTTTCCAGAGTCAGTGGTTAGCTTGTAAACCAGTTAATATTATGGACAGCAACCCTCTGATGCTGCAAACTACAGTAATGGAATCTATTTAATGATTGACAGAACTGCCCAATTTTTTTTTCCTACCCTTAAATGAATGTTTCGCCACAATCTTGACCAGAATGAGAGTTTATAACTGTGATGGATGAATGGTCCGGTTTCTTTCGATTTCTTGGTTGGTGAGAGCTGTAGCCAGCCCTCTTCTTTCAAATAGACTATGGTAGCTCTGAAAGATAAAAATAAGATGCTTTTTCTTTGCATTTTTACCGAATGATGCAGACTCTCTGCATCAGCATATGCAGGTTACCGTGTTACTTTTTTATTTGCTTCCTTCAGTAATTGTGCCCAATCTTGCCAAGTAGAGTGGAACCTTTTATTAATACTTGGCTGAAGCACATGATTCCATGAAGACATAAGGTGTACTCTTTTACTCTTTTAGTTGTCTAGAGAGCTGACATTGAAATAACTTCAATGAGGATGCATGTGCTCCGAATCTGATGATCTAAATACTGTAATTTCAGAATCTCAAAGATCTACTTGTGGCTCTGTCGACACATCCTTCTCTTTTTACCCTGAAGATGTTTATGCTAACTGGATGTTTATTGACAGTACCAAATGCTGTCTGATTGTGCTCTTCCTTGAGCGAACGTAGAATTTGGATGGCGGTTTTAACGGCATTCTTCAGAGAGGCGGGTTCGTTTTCTCAATGCAGTTCACCATTTTGTGAGATTGTTGGATAAGAGCGCGGGGTTGAGGTACTTTTGGGTGTACGTGAGACACCCGAAGTGGAGGCTTAGGGAATCGCCATGGCGATAGTGGACTTTGGTGGCCGAGGTAGTGTTGGAAGCCAGGAAACAGAGATTGAATGAGTGGCGAGACTGGGTAGGCTCGAGAATAAGGTGTTGGATGTATGCCCTAAAGCTACTATGTAATAGTTACATATTAGGGATTTCAGTTGTACTATCATCATTATTATTTAATTAATGGCAATAACGTATTCATTCATTTGTCCAATTATTTTATATTTATGAATGATTTCATAAAATCAGTTGCAACTAGACCTATTCTTGAAACGTCAAGAATATATGTGACAGGTTCATAGTTAGACTGAATCTTTAAACCGTTTTTGGTCAATGAATTATTAAGTGGATATTTATAATTCTGTTGAGACCATTTTGTTCTTAACTTCACCATTAAGTATTGGATACTTAAGGGAATGATGAGTCGCAAGTCATTGGATATTGTGATGCTTGAGTTAGAACACAAGTGGTTGTATTAGACAAATTCACAGACCATGACGCATATAGAACGATTAGCAACATGGAAGCTTTTAGCGTAGTCAATGTCTAATTGTTCATATTTTGGTCTTGTGTAAATAATCCTTAGACTTGAGGCACGGTATTAACTTGTGTATCGAATAACTATGGTTCACGAGTGCACATAATGCCGGGTCATTGATCCGTCTTTATACCTGATGGTCATAGTTTGCTCATATACGAAATTGCACGTGTACCTTGTTACATACAAGGTATTATAATGATGTTCTATGCAATATGATTATGACAATGTATTGAAATCCTCGGCTGGGGTTGTAACTGAGAATAAATTGTTTATGTCTCGAACAAATGCATATAAATTAGATTTGTGCATATGATCAAATTGGTGACTTGACAAATATTCCATAGTCTTTGTTCGATCGGGACATAGTAAGACAAATTGATTAAATTACACTATAGCCAAAATTGACAGGTTCATTATGTTCTTAAAACATTCACACTATTTGGGTAACTATGACATATTGCTAAATGTCAATCATGACTTATAAGACCTAAAGATTAATCGGGACAATTAATTATTTTGGGAGTACTAATGTGTTAGTACAAGTCTTATTACCAGCTTAGTGATGAACCTAGGGAAGTCACACACCATAACCAATTATGATAATGTAGAATAAGAGAGAAATAATTTTGCAAATGTGTTTGCAATTACTACAGTTGCATTGAGTCGACATTATTATAGTCAAGAGCCTACGTGCATATGATGCACACGCATGCCCAAAGTGGATACATGTTAATGTACCCAAAATGCGCACACAAAGATTATGTTCTTTTTATTTTTGAAAATTGATTAACTATATCAATTATTTATATTATGCACATAGTCAGCAATTGTTTCCGTGTGCGACGCACATCATGTGCACGTTTTAATTTTTGAATTAAAAAAAAATGTGGAGCATAATGGTCAGCAATCGTTGTTGACCATCATACATGATCTTCATGCATGAACCCACGACCAGAGACGGTTGCTGGTCGTGGGATCATGCCAAAACTTACAAACGGTACACTTAAATGCCAAAATCGGAGCAAAATGGACCCATGACCGGCCAAAACGCTAGCAACGGTTGCTAGTCGTGGGGGGCCGGTTTCCCGGCCTCCTTGCCACACACCGGACGATCAGCAATGGTTGCTGGTCGTGGGTGGTTACCCACGGTTCTTATATAAGAAACATGAGTGTGCGTTTTTGTGCGTGTACATACGCACAAGCGAAAAACTTTTTAAATATTATTTAATTAATATTTGAAAAAAAATAATTCTCTCATTTGGGCCATGGCTAAAATATCAAGGATACGAAGGCCACGTTATTATCTCCACTTAAGATCCATTTTGCTTTTTGCTAGCACAATCACTTAGTGGTGATTATCTGCATTTGCGGTTCTCTCTTTATATAAGAAACATGAGTTCGATGTTCATTTGGTGGTGTGTTATTTCCACGAACTAGCACAATCGTAAAGGTCCGACGTTTATGGGACTCGAACTGAAAAACATTTGGACCAATTCGTTTAAAGCGCACTTCGAGAGACGAACTGAAGAACATTTGGACCAATTCATTTAAAGCGTGCTTCGAGAGATAATTCGTTCAACTCCTTTTATATATTCAAATTTTTGATTGAAACACACGAACAACGCATTTAGAAATGCATGTATAGAAATATTTAATTTTGTTTCCGCTGTGTTTATATTAATTTGCCTATACATGATTCATGAAACCCCAACAGTGGTATCAGAGCCAACCTTAGGCGTTTTTCGTGCGTTTAATTGATTTATAGTTCATAGATTTTTACGTAGACGTTGATTAATTTATGTGATAAATTTAATCAACTATGTAAAATTGGAACTAAATTGATTTTGAATCAAAAATCCGTAACTTGTTATACTTTGCATTTATATTGTGAATTTAAATATGACGACGCAACTTTCGTTTGGAATCGCACTCGTGAACTTTGTTTCATTGATTTGATTTCCTGATGTAATTTGCGTTGTTCAACTTTAAATTTGATTAAATGCAAAATTTTATTTATGCTTTCCAAAGGTTTAAATTTTGAATTTATGGCTTGTAAGGAAGGGTGGTGATCATGAAAAAATCCCCAATCATTATGATGGTTGTATGGATGAATGTATGATGATTACAGGTATTCATTTTTGGGTTGTAATTATTAAATGAAGGCTGCGTTCTTCCTTTTATTTTATTTTAATTTTTCATGAAATGTAATTTTAGCGTAGTTCATTATATCAATTATTGATGTAAATGCTACGAGTTCAAGAGGAGCCATTGGAGGAGCCATTAAGCCGGAGAGCTCTATGGGCCCGATTTTTGAAGAGTTCAAAGATTGAATAAGAAGTGAAGAGTAGGTCCCTATTGTTAAAACATTAAAATGGCTAAATGGGTCTCATTGGCTCGAGACCCATTGAATCATAATTCCATGATCACCACATAGGATAGATGTTTAAATGATATATATATATACATACATATATATATTTGTGTTTATGTTATTGTGCATGTTAAACCGGTTAATGTGCAAAGTGATATCGTTATTAACAATCCAAATCTCCTTATTAATAATATTAAGTCGAAACGGGTTTCAAACTCGTGGCCTTCCATCATCGTGGTTTGATCCAATATCATGATGGTTAATTGATCGGCTATGGATACATAGGGGTTAATTACCATTCATAATATTAGACCACTCCATTATGCATGTGATGCTGTGAGGTTGGAGCCAAATGATTTCTAATAACTATCAGGTGAGGGAATCGTTTGTGCTTTCAATACTTGCATGAGACAATGGGTTAAACTTAATTATGATCATAATGCCAACAATTGTTAGGTGAGGCTTTGGGACTCGCATATAATGCGTTGAACAAGTTGGTTCACTCACTAAGTTTATAGGATACCAATAACTGTTAGGTGAGGTGGGCTTTGGGCTGGTGGGACTCCAATCCCCACTAGTAATCTTTACCCAACAAAGATTATTGTTTCCATCTTAAGGAGTATAGAATTCGAATATAAATTTAGTGTGAGGATTTATTTCATTTTAAATAGTTATTTTGAAAGATACAACGGCTAACAATTTATTTTTTGTAACATATATATTATTACTTTGAAAATGGTGACTACAAACCCACTCGCTTCTATACTTGACAAGAATTGTTTGACTAAACTTAATTTCACTGACTGGGTGAGAAATTTGAGAATTGTTCTCAATTCGGAAAAAATTGGGTATGTGCTTGATGAAAAGATGCCAAACTCCTTTCCTAAGGGTGGAACCCAAGAGGAACGTGTCACTTATGATAAGTGGCGTGATGATGACTTCAAAGTTAGGTCATATATGCTTACTTCAATGAATAATGAATTATAAAAGAAGTATGAATCCTATGGAAGATGTTAGGTCGATCATTCTGCACTTAAATGAATATTTTGATGAGAATGGTCAAACCTTTAGATATGAGATATCTAAGGTATTATACCTTATGAGAATGGCTGAAGGATCATCGGTTAATAATCATGCTTTGAAAATGATATGGCACATTGAAGAATTGGCTAGGCTAAATCTCGTTATGGACAACGAATTAACTGTGGACTTGATCCTCCAATCTTTGCCCGATTCCTTCTTGGTTTTGTCCAAAACTTTCACATGCATAAGATGGAGAAAACTCTTGCTAAGTTACATAGCATGCTGGTAGTTTACGAGAAGGAAATGCATAACACAAGGCCAAATGTAGTGGCTATGGCTAAGGCTTCTTCTTCAAGGAGTAAGACTGTTTTGAAGAAAAAGAATTTGAAGATGCCTGTCAAACCTGTTGTGCAACCAAAACCTAAGATTGAAAAATGGAAATGTCATAACTGTGGTGTCAAGGTGTATTGGATAGGGAACTATAAGAAGTACCTTGCGAGCTTGAAGGTCAAGCCCAATGACCAACTTTGTGAAGGTATGGTGGCTATGCTTATTGAAATAATCTTATGATTGATACTGAATTCAGCTCATGGATTCTAGATTTTGCTGCAACTTCACATATTTATATGTCTTTGCAGAATTTGGAAACAAGAAAGATGCTAGGGCGAAATGAGATTGTCTTGACATTTGCCAATGGGGCAAGAGTTGCTGCATTAGCTATAAGGACTTTTCGTTTATGTTTGCCTTCTGGACATGTATTGGTTTTAAAGAACTGTTTGCATTATAAGAATGTTATTATGAACATCATCTCTATACCTCGTTTAAGAAAAGAAAATTATTTGCAGATGATTTATGTTCTATTTATCATAATAGAAGATGTGTTGGTTCTAGCTTATTAACCAATAATCTTTATACCATTACAATGTCCGGTAATGCGATTACCAATGTCAATAAGTAAAATAGAATTGATATAAATGTCATAATTAATAAACGCCCTAGAGACGGTTCAAATAAAAAGTATGTTTGGCATCTCCAATTAGGTCATATTAGAGAAGATAGAATTAACAAGTTGGATAATGATGGGTACATTGATCCATCAATATTTGAGTTATACTCGACTTGTGAGGCATATCTTTTAGGAAAAATGACCAAAGCGCCCTTTGTGGGACATAGTGCGCAAGCTGTTGACATATTAGGATTAATACATACAGATGTATGTGAACCAATTAATGAAATTGCTAGAGGTGGTTATTATTACTTCATTACCTTCACCGATGATCAATCACGGTATGGTAATTTATACCTAATGAAGTATAAATCTGAATCATTTGAAAAGTTCAAGGAATTCAAGGCTGAAGTTGAGAAACAAACAGAAAAATGTATTAAGGCTCTTCGATCGGATTGAGGAGGTAAATACCTTAGTACTGAATTTTTGGAGTATCTAAAAGAGAATGACATTTTATCACAATGGACACCTCTTGGAACTCCGGAACATAATAGTATATCTGAATGAAGAAATTGTATTTTATTAGATATGGTTCGATTTACGATGAGTTACACCGATTTACCTATATCCCTTTGGGGATATGCTCTTGAGACAATTGCATATATACTAAACATAGTGCCATCCAAATATGTTCCAACTACACCATATAAGATATGACATAGTAGAAAACCAAGACTTAATCATATTAAGATTTGGGGTTGTCCAACTTTCGTTAAAAAGCTAAAAAAGGACAAATTGGAGGCAAGATCTAAACAAGGTCGCTTCATTGGATATACAAATGAAACTCTTGGATATTATTTCAATTTTCATTCAGACTAAAGAATTTTGGTAAGCAGGCACACTTCTTTTCTAGAAAATTAGTTCATCCAAGAAGGTGGTGCTAGTTGGAAAATAGTTTTACAAGAAGAAAAAATGAAGTACCAAACAACCAAGTTCATATACCAATTTCTGATTCGGTGGGAGCTTCAGATTCACAACCTATTAAGAGAAATGTGAGAACATCTTGCCCACCTGCTCGTTATAAACACTCGGTTTCCATTATTTATTGTGAATGATAGTGATCAACCCGGTGATCCTAAAACCTACGAGGAGGCAATGTCGAACATTGATTCTGGTAATTGGCTAGAAGCCATGAAATCTGAAATGGATTAAATGTATTCCAATGATGTTTGGACCTTAGTTGACCTGCCTGATGGTATTGTACCGATTGGCTGTAAATGGATCTTTAAGAGGAAGATGAATGCCAAAAGTCAAATTGGAACTTACAAAGCATGACTAGTGGCGAAATGATATCGTCAAAAATAATGAATTGATTATGACGAAACTTTCTCACCTGTGGCCATGCTAAAATCCATTCAAATTAGGTTGGCTATAGCTGCACACCTTGACTATGAGATATTCCAAATGGATGTTAAAACGGCTTTTCTAAATTGTTTTCTCGAGGAGGACATCTATATGGAACAACCACGGGGTTTTGAATCTACTAGTGAAATTTGGAAGATGTGTAAACTTAAGAGATCTATTTATGGATTCAAACAAGCTTCTAGAAGTTGGAACATCTGTTTTGATGAGGTAGTCAAATCGTTTAGCTTCATCAAAAATCTGGATGAACCTTGTGTATACAAGAAGATCAGTGGGAGTGCAATTGCATTTCTAGTTTTGTATGTCGATGATATACTTTTGATTGTGAATGATGTACCGATGATATCATCGATAAAACTATTCTTGTCACAGAAATTCTCCATGAAAGATTTAGGAGAGGCAACCTACATTTTAGATATCAAGATCTATAGAGATAGATCGAGACAATTGATTAGCCTCTCACAGTCTACATACATAGACAAGGTGTTAACATGCAATGTTCCAAGAGAGGTTTATTGCCTTTTAGGTAAGGGATCCGTCTTTCTAAGAAAATATGTCCCAACACTTCTAAAGAAAGAGAGCAGATGGCAAAGATACCATATGCATCCGCTATTGGAAGCATAATGTATGCTATGCTATGTACTAGACCTGATATTGCACATGTTGTAAGTATTATTAGCAGATATAGTCTGATCCAAGACAAGAGTATTAGATAGCAGTCAAGAATATTCTTAAGTACTTGTGAAGAACTTATAATTTATTCTTGATATATGGAGAAGGAGAATTTAAAATTATAATTTATATGAATTCCGATTTTCAATTGGATCCTAATGATTATAGTCTACATCTGGGTTTCTCTTTACATTCAATGGTGGCGTAGTTAGTTGGAAAAGTTCTAAACAAAGCATAATTGCTAATTCCACCATTGAGGCAAAGTATGTAGCTACTTTTGAAGTAGCAAAGGAAGTCGCTTGGATGAAGAAGTTTATTTTTGAACTTGGAGTTGTTCCTTCAATTGAGCAACCGATTACATTGTTTTGTGATAACAATGGGGCGATAGCTCAAGCTAAGGAACCAAGGTCTCACCAGATGTCCAAGCATATTGAGAGACGCTTCCATCTCATCAAAGAAATTGTTGGGAGAGGTGATATCGCCTTGTAGAAAATTGCCTCAATAGAAAACATGGCAGATCCCTTCACTAAGGCCTTACCTCAGTCTTCTTTGTTAGAAACTAGTATTAACACCTAGAGGGGGATGAATAGATGTAGTAGAACTTTATGCGCAAGCAATAATAATCTTTTGCAATCTACAAACAGAAATTAAATAGAGAGAGTAGAGAAGATTGCAAACACAATTATAGTGGTTCGGCTTTTGTCAAGCCTACGTCCACTCTCCAGGCGATCAGCCAATAGGTCGGATTTCACTATGTGATCAAAGGTGATTACACACTCTTGAGTGTTAGCACTTGGTGATGATATGTCTCACAAAGTCACTCTTTTTGGTAATTCACTAGGATCACTCAATTACGCTCTTTTTCAGACAACTAGTGAAGAATTGAATCAGCCTTGGAATATATTTATCCACCCTAATCTCCTAGGTCTCATCCTATCCTTATATACTCTCCAAGCCACACTCGACCGTTGGCTTTTTCCGTGAGAGTTTCGTCTTCCCTTTCCTGGACAGACTTTATAAGGCAAGTCTTTTTGACCGTTGGAGGTAGATTGGATCCCCTTGGATTCTGCTCGCCCATACAATCAGAATCCGGGCTTCCATAAGTGTTTCATCCTTCTTTGGAAGTTGTCCGATGATTGATCTTGTTGATCAATATAAATATGGTAAGTGAAAATCATATGACCGTTGGTGATCTGATCCTGTAGTTCCATTCTCGAGTCATGTCAGATTTTCAGTGCAGCGTTCGAGACTTAAAATCTCGATGCAGTACGGTCGACTTAAATCTCGATCTGGATGAATCTTTCCATCTGGTATGGACAGACTCAGAATCTGCCAGATTGAAGTTCTTGCATCTGCTTCATCCAGACTCAAAAGCATACGTTAGTAGCCTTTGATTTATTTTGTCATCTTCAAAATATCATAAGGGATTTTCCTAACAATCTCCCCATTTTTGATGATGACAAAACAATCTCTGAATATGCAATTATGCTTTTAAATATATTGATAAATCAAAGCATCATAAGCACATAATGCAATCTCAAAATTGAGCAAAAGAATTTATTGAAATAATTGCAGCTCAATATTATGCACTAAATAATATAAATCAATTAGCAAATATACATATACATATTTTCTCCCCCTTTTTGTCATAATCAAAAGGCAATAATAATTAAAAAGGGTGTCACGTGGAGAATAAATTCACATAATATCTTTAAAAATGCATTAGGCATGAAAAACAAACTTTAAAGATATCATGTTGATATGAACATAAAGAATATTCAATATAGCTCGTATATATATCAACAAAAATCTGCCAAGGAAAGAAATGGATGATATACTTACCAAATTATGTAGAACACACTTTACCTTTTCTTTCCATAGTAATCATGATCAAGATCAATTCAAAAAATCTGCCATAATTAATCAATGCTCCCCCTCAATTTGTTGCCTTTTCGAAATGATCACAATTCTCCCCCTTTCTTTTTATATACACTTTCTCCCCCTGTCCTCATGACAGTATTTACGATAATACTTATCGTAGCTTGTGCACGTTGAATAGAATGGCATCCCTTTATTTCCTTTGTAACAATGACAATTGCACTATTCTCTTGCTTTTGAAATTTGAGGTAGAAGTTTGTTTTCTTCAATCAAACTCGCCTCAAATTTAATCTGCATAAACTTATTAAACTTTCTGCACAAATGCACTGTTATAATATTTCGCATAATATAGAATGCCATTTCTTGCGAAATAAATTGAATAGCATATTTGATAATATAAAAAAAAAAATCAATTCAAAGCTATTCAACCTTTCATATGACACATTAGTGGCCTGCTCAATAATTTATGAAAATTTTGTGCAATGAATAGAATTTTTGAGCCTTAAAAATTTTCACAATTTTGGATCAAGCTTTCCCAACCTCATATGGAAAGATATTTTGCCACCTGCAAATCCTTGTAAAATAGATAATAATCTTTGCACAATAAAAAAATATTATGCACATACCTTCCTTCAATTTGCGGATCAAACTTGCTTGATATAAAGTATCTTCTAATATTATAGCAAGTGTATGCAATAATATCTTGAAAGACAAATTTTTCTTTGCAAAAATATAATAGAATAAGAGAACATAAAATCCGATCAAATAATCATGATTATCTCTAAGCAGGATATCAAATTAATCACACGTATCAAATTCCAACTCAAAAAACTACCAAAAATATCACACGATTCTTCCTATAAAATAACCAATTATAGACTATAATTATTATAAAATCCGAATCAACTGGAGCATAGAAAGAACATTATGCACACAAAAAATTCCCACTTCCTTACCTTTATTACCTGCAAGAAAATAATTTATCTTTTCTTCGGTACCCAAATGAATTTGGGTCCATTTCGGTTAGAGGAAGCATCAAATTTCCAATTGATTGACTTGGATTTCTTCCAATCAAGTAGACATGGTTGCTTAAAGTGATTATGATCACCACAATTCGAGCAATTAAAATATTGAGATCCAATAGGCTTCACAAATTGCTTACCAAAATGACTTCGATAATGGTGGATGGAAGGTTTGTGCCGCAACCTCTCCTTTACTTTTGGAAAATCATTATTGATCTCACTTGTAGAATTTTTCTCTCTCAATTTAGAGATATTCTTCAAAGCTTTCTTATGTTCTGCGCATAACTCTTCAAGAGGATCATCATCATCAAGAATAAGATTTGAACATGTTACCTCGTCTTCTTCAAATTCAATGCCCGCCATTAAGCATAAATCATCATCATCGCTGGATTCACACTCGATGTCGCTCCACGTTTCGGCTTTCTTTGTGGACTTCTTCCCTTTCGAATTGCTTCTTTTTCTCACAAGGTGTTTAGATTTTTTGATCAACGACCTCATCTCCTCATCGTCATCCTTTTTATCTTCCTCAAAATCTGCCTCATTAAAATCAGCATTAGATTTTAAAGCAATTAACTTCTTACCTTTTGGATCTTCATCATTTATACGTTCCGCTTCATAAGATTGCAAAGTTCCAATAAGATCATCAACAGATAAAGGCGAAATCCTCAACGTCTCGCGAATTGAAGTCTTGACGTTGTTCCAATCCTTCGATAATCCTCTCAAGAGCTTGTTGACCTTCATTGGTCCTGGGATTAGCTGTCCTTGATATGCAAGTCCATTCACTATTTCAGTGAATCTGCTAAACATGTCTCCAATGGGTTCTCCTGGCTTCATCTTGAATGATTCGTATTGCCCGAGAAGAATATTGACTTTGGTCTCCTTTACACGATCAGTCCCTTCATAAGTAACGTGCAACCTATCCCACACTTCTTCGGCTGTTTCACAAGAGGAAATTCGATTGTACTCATTAGGAGATAAAGCACAGTAAAGAGAGTAGATAGCCTTTGCATCTAAAGCTTCTCTTTTTGTTATCTCTTTTTGAGATAGAGTAACAGATGATTGAAGCATTTTGCCATCCTCTTTTCTAGTAGATGCTGATACAACATTAGGATTGATTCCTTTCTCAACAACATCCCATTCCAACAGATCCTTAGATCTTAGGAATGCCTTCATATTGTTTTTCCAGACATTGTACTCTTTCCCATCAAAGTAAGGTGGTCTGGTGATGCTTCGTCCCTCAATCAGACCTGGTGTAACAATACTAGCCATGAAAGATCTTTAGCTCTGAAGTAATAAACACTTCAAGATATTGAGCACGAGGCTCTGATACCAATTGTTAGAAACTAGTATTAACACCTAGAGGGGGATGAATAGATGTAGTAGAACTTTATGCGCAAGCAATAATAATCTTTTGCAATCTACAAACAGAAATTAAATAGAGAGAGTAGAGAAGATTGCAAACACAATTATAGTGATTCGGCTTTTGTCAAGCCTACGTCCACTCTCCAGGCGATCAGCCAATAGGTCGGATTTCACTATGTGATCAAAGGTGATTACACACTCTTGAGTGTTAGCACTTGGTGATGATATGTCTCACAAAGTCACTCTTTTTGGTAATTCACTAGGATCACTCAATTACGCTCTTTTTCAGACAACTAGTGAAGAATTGAATCAGCCTTGGAATATATTTATCCACCCTAATCTCCTAGGTCTCATCCTATCCTTATATACTCTCCAAGCCACACTCGACCGTTGGCTTTTTCCGTGAGAGTTTCGTCTTCCCTTTCCTGGACAGACTTTATAATGCAAGTCTTTTTGACCGTTGGAGGTAAATTGGATCCCCTTGGATTCTGCTCGCCCATACAATCAGAATCCGGGCTTCCATAAGTGTTTCATCCTTCTTTGGAAGTTGTTCGATGATTGATCTTGTTGATCAATATAAATATGGTAAGTGAAAATCATATGACCGTTGGTGATCGATCCTGTAGTTCCATTAAGTCTGCCTAGATTTTCGCTCCGGTACGTTCGGACTTAAAATCTCGATGCAGTACGGTCGAGACTTAAATCTCGCCCTGGATGAATCTTTCCATCTGGTATGGACAGGACTCGGGAATCGCGCGATTGAAGTTCTTGCATCTGCTTCATCCAGACTCAAAAGCATACGTTAGTAGCCTTTGATTTATTTTGTCATCTTCAAAATATCATAAGGGATTTTCCTAACATTCTTTTGAAATGCATATTAACAAAATGGGCTTGAGGTAACAAACAAGTTGGCTTTAGTGCAAGTGGGAGATTGTTGGATGTATGCCCTAAAGCTACTATGTAATAGTTACATATTAGAATTTCAGTTGTACTATCATCATTATTATTTAATTAATGGCAATGATGTATTCATTTATTTGTCCAATTATTTTATATTTATAAATGATTTCATAAGATTAATTACAATTAGATCTATTCTTGAGACGTCAAGAATATATGTGACAGGTTCATAGTTAAACTAAATCTTTGAACCGTTCCTGGTCAATGGATTATTAAGTGGATATTTATAATCCTGTTGAGACCAATTTGTTCTTAACTTCACCATTAAGTATTGGATACTTAAGGGAATGATGAGTCGCAAGTCATTGGATATTGTGATGCTTGAGTTAAAACACAAGTGGTTGTATTAGACAAATTCATTGAACGTGACGCATATAGAACGATTAGCAACATGGAAGCTTTTAGCGTGGTCAATGTCTAATTGTTCATACTTTGGTCTTGTGTAAATAATCCTTAGACCTGAGGCACGGTGTTAACTTGTGTATCGAATGACTATGGTTCACAGGTGCACATAATGTCGGGTCATTGATCCGTCTTTATACCTGATGGTCATAGTTTGTTCATATACGAAATTGCACGTGTACACAATATGAAATTTGTCTCCTTGTTACATACAATGTATTATAATGATGTCCTATGCAATATGATTATGACAATGTATTGAAATCCTCGGCCGGGGTTGTAACAAAAAATAAATTGTTTATGTCTTGAACAAATGCATGTCAATTAGAGTTGTGCATATAATCGAATTGGTGACTTAATAAATATTCAATGTTCTTTGTTCGATTGGGACATAGTAAAACAGAGGGATTAAATTACACTGTAGCCAAAACTAACAGGTTCATTATGTTCTTAAAACATTCACACTATTTGGGTAACCATGACATATTGCTAGATGTCAATCATGGCTTGTAAGACCTAAAGATTAATCGGGACAATTAATTATTTTGGGAGTATTAATGTGTTAGTACAAGTCTTACTACCAACTTAGTGATGAACCTAGGGAAGTCACACACCATAACCAATTATGATAACGTAGAATAAGAGAGAAATAATTTTGCAAATGTGTTTGCAATTACTACAGTCGCATTGAGTCAACATGAAATTAAATTAAATGTTATTTAATTTAATTTGTATTATAGTCACAAGCCTACATGCATAAGATGCACAAGCATGCCCAAAGTGGATACATGTTAATGTACCCAAAATGCGCACACAAAGATTATGTTCTTTTTATTTTTGAGAATTGGTTAACTATATTAATTATTTATATTATGCACATAGTTAGCAATTGTTGCTAACCTTGTGCGATGCACATCATGTGCACGTTTTAATTTTTGAATTAAAAAAAAATGTGGGGCATGATGGTCAGCAACGGTTGCTGACCATCATGCATGAACCCACGACCAACAACGGTTGCTGGTCGTGGGATCATGCATGACCCATGGTTGCTGGTCATGGGGGTAGTTTCCCACGATCAACAACGGTTGCTAGTCTTGGGATCGTGGGTGGTTACCCACAGTTCTTATATAAGAAACATGGGTGTGCGTTTTTGTGCACGTACATACGTAAGCGAAAAAGAGAAACGAAGGATTCTCTCATTTGGGCCGTGGCTAAAATATCAAGGATACGAATGATTATCTCCACGAAGTTGCTTGCATTATCGTAGTAGTGATTTCTGCAAGTTATCTCTTCGTTTGACGTCCATTAGTGATGTGTCTAAACTAGACATTCGATGTTTGTGGGGCTCGAACTGAAGAACATTTAGACTAATTCGTTTAAAGCGCACTTTGAGAGACGAATTGAAGAACATTTGGACCAATTCGTTTAAAGCGTGTTTCGAGAGGTAATTCGTTCAACTCCTTTTATATATTCAGATTTTTTATTGAAACGCACGAACAACGCATTTCGAGATACATATATAAAATATTTCATTTTATTTCCACTATGTTTATATTAATTTACCTATACATGATTCATGAAACCCAACATAAGGCTCGGAAGTTGATTACCCAGTGTGCCGCATGGATGAGGCGCGATATTTTCTATGTTAAGAGACCAGTGTATCAATGTAGGTTTGAGCCTCAGGATGATTTCTTCCTGTTGCTGACACCTTTTCTCAATCCCAAGGCAGAGAGGGACTTTCTTTTTAAAGTGAAAAATGGCAATGGAACAGTCGAATTTTGTACTTATTTCAATGGCTTGTACAAGATTCTCTGGGCGAGTCCCAAGGCTTTTGTAATGATGTGGTTAAGGCTTATGAGAACTTTAAGTGACGAAAAGAAAAATGAGTGTTTGGAGTTTTTGCTGACAAATCATCCCGCTGAGTTGTTGCATCCATGTACAAAGTAGAGGAAAGCTAAGTTGCAAGAGATGGATTTGGGTTGTGATGCTCCTGACAATGAAGATGATTGGAGTGGTAGTAAAGGTGAAAACGAGATTGTAGATTAATTAGAGGATGATGGGAGTGATGATGATGATTGATGATGATGAGGAGGAGGAGGAGACGACGACGGTAATCAAGATGAGAAGTATTGGCAAGAGGAATTTAATAAAGCAGTGAACAACTTCAAACAAATGGAAAAGTTAGTGAAGTGAAGCGTTTAAGTAACAACAGAGCTCTATAATAAGCAATTGAAGGAAATGAAAGATGGAGATGAGACCGCAAGCGGAGGCACAAAAGCAAAAGTCAGTCCAGAAGAATGGAAGATTGCTGGAATAGGCCCCTGGAGGAAGAGCCAGAACTGGTTCTGTGAGCAACATTTAGGCCGTTTACTGACAGGAATCTCGTGAAAGAGGTTGTTCTGACTAGGCATGCCATTTTAGATCGCGATATTGGAACAAAGAAGCCTGAATAGGTTGTTTGACATGGGGATAATTGCTTTTACGCGCCTTTTGCAAGATAAGGAATACCTTATACGTTCGATATAAGGCACAGGTTCCGAGAAAAATTTATGCCGATACAAAATTAGGTTCTGAGAAGTAGCATGATACAGTATGACGTTATTTTTATTCATTTGCTTTCTCATTCTGCTAAATTTTGTTCGATATCTGATTGTAGGTAAAGTTAGCTCTGGGTATGATCTCCATTTTCATGAACTCAAAAAATGTCAGTTCGGGAGATTGCCTTCTTTTTTTATGAGTATATAAAGAAGAGTTCTTCATCCTTCCAAAGTACATGTCGCGATGTCTAATATTAGCTATCAGTTTGAAGAATAAGAGGAACCCTCCCGTTAGTTTTAAAGTTTCCAGACAACATATGTTCCTTTGATTTCATAGATTTGAAAAGTTGGAGGACATCGTTTGCCTGCACTGTTTGTGCGTGCAGCAATTAACATCGCAAAATGAAGTTCTTAGGTGTCCGTACCCAAAATCTGAAGAATGGATGTTCGCCAAGCTGCATTTGGTGAGAATGCTTTCAACAGTTCTCAGCCATTACTCTCATAAGTTATTCTTGCTTTTCACTGTGCTTACAGCTTCACCACCTATCAACAGTGGTGGGACGTAACGAAGGAGCATTGGGAGACGTGGGTATCCTTGTGAATGCATTGTGAATTTTTCATCAGGCTGTACCCCTTGTTAACTTATGTCTATCACCTCATTTCTGGGATGGTTTTCTCAGTGTGCTTCTGTAAGGTTCTCTAATCTTTCTGTATATCTTTCTGTCTAGAACCTCCGCAGGGGAAGAATATCTGAAACGGTGATGTTACGCAGTCAGAGTGAGTTTGTCATGCTCTAGGTTCTGCTACCTCCCAACTTCTTAATGTCGAGGTACAGGAATAGTTTTGCTGTGTATTTATGCAGGGAAGCATATATTCCCAACTCACAAAATATACAGAAACTTCTATTTGTGTTTGTGTTCTGTCTGTTTCAGTGATTTAGTGCTGTTCTGAGACCCTTGATGTTGCATAATGGTAACTCCATATGAGGGAGTTTTATTCTCTCGGTTTGACAATCTCGTGTCCTGGGGGCTTGCAAGAGTAAAATCACGCTATTTTAAAGATAGTACGTCCACCACCACCTTCAAGACTTGAATGCTTCGGCTTGTACATTTCTTGTGGATGGATGCTGAAAAGATCTCGTTCCATTTTTAGGATGCCGAGCGTGCTTATTCCGGAGAGTGGTGGTGGCCGTAATGAAACTTTAGTTCTTTTGTTGTGCATATGGAGAAATAATGTATACCGGATATTCCTAATTCATTCCGTGGACCATTCCCGTCTACCTGATAGAGGGAACTCAATCTCATTCTTTTCCTCCCATGCACTATTTTTTCACCTCCGGATTTTGCACTTGACCATGTTTGCTCCTCCAGGACTTAGGCAAGCCACTCTTAATGTCCTTTTTCTGTAAAAAAAGCATATTTGCTAGGACTTGCAAACTCCTCTTCAGATGTGTCGGCTCTCAAGTGGAATCGCTATGCTTCCCTTTCACCTTAAAGTGATTTCGACACTCTCCCAGGATTCCTTGTCAGGAAATCCAGGATGACATACTAGGAAGGACGTCGATTCTCTTGTACTCAGGATAAACGGGTCGTTTGTTTCCCTGTGTTGATGATTGCTAAGATCCTCCCAATGCACAATGTAGTAGATTTTGGGACAGCTTTCCTTAATGACTCTAGTTGTGTCGAGAGAAGCAAATCCAGCAGAGAAAAAGCTTTAGATGCACCCGAAGTGTCCGGAAGCGATGCCTCATTTATACAGGCGAAGGTCTTTACTCAGGACCGCACTAATTCCTCCCTATCTAGCTTACTAACTCACTATTGTTACAGGAATATTGTCGATGGATGGAATTATGCGATTTTGATTGCCGGTTGTCGGCGAAACTTATGGCGTCACGCTACATAGGAAGCATAAGAGGCTCCGTTCCAGTATCAAGGTACGTTAATCAGCAATTTGCTCATGGCAAGATGCTAGCAATTATCGGTAGTTCAATTGGGCAGATCAAAAGCGCTCTTGCAACCAGATCTTGTGTTCATGTACTCTGGACCTGATAACTGACGCAGAAAAATATATCATTCCTGTGTCATGCTAGGTTTTGATAAATAATCAGGCAAGGTAATCGCAAGTTGAGAGTTCTATTTCAAATTGATAGGGAAAGCAATGGCTTATGGTATGAAAATCTAGTCTCCAAGACTTCCTCTTGATTATCTGATTGTTTTAATTTGATTTCATTTGCCTAATGGATGATCATTCAAAAGTAGCGGCCTAGTTGTGACAAGTATCAGCTCGTTAGGACAAGTGGCAATATGTCATCACAAGCGTAAGCTATCTTAACACGTGGCGGTCGAACCGTCCTTAAGGGCCAATGGGCGTTTTTGGTCTTTAGACAGTAATCACCCGGTTGAGTACAAATGACTCGCTTTACCGCCAAGGGACCACGGATCCATGGATATCCTCCGTGATTGACACCCTTCAGAGGAGATTGATCTTTCCTTGTGAAGTTTTGATAAAAAAGAAAAAAGAGAAAAAAAGAAAAATGTAGACCATTAAATTTGTAACACATGCAATTGTTCCGTCAAATTACTAATCAGGAATTGGCTCTTCTGATTAGTCCAAGTTATTTTGGGACCGACTTCTTTTAGCACTAGTAAATTTATTGCAAGTTCAAAATTCATTTCTACGTCATGTATTACACAATTACTAACCATAGAAGATTGAACGAAAGTAACGTTAATTAGTGTTGGATCGATTTTCAAGCAATCAATTATTGCGGTATGGTCTTGTCGCCGTCACACGACATTATGGAAGACAAGAAAGTGATAGCTTCGTGAGCGAGCAACGACCTCGAATTGAAATGGAGGATTATATTTCCTTGAATGAGGCCTTTTTCATATTGAAATCATTTAATTCAAAAGGCTAACATCCAGCAATCATTGACTTTCGGGATGGCTAGTTTGTTGGTCCCCAATTGATATTGATCTCTCTAGGGGCCTACCTTGGATCCTTTGGTGTGGTTACATGGTCCCTCGCTAAGGTAGGGGTAGTTTCCAATCAACAGAGGTTGTTTGTCCTAATCCGCTAATACAGTGAGTTGTAAATTGCGTTCCTTATTTTAATATATCGATACCCGCATGTCCTATTCCTTTTCGTTAATACAGTATAATCTTGAAATCAAGATAAGGCACCAGATGTTGCCTTTTAACGCCTTACTAAGAATGGCCAGAGAATCATTTAATTCAAAAAGCTAGCACCTAGAAATCATTAATTTCTAGGATGGCAAGTTTGTTGGTCCCAAATAATATTGATATTTTCAGGGGGCCTACCTTGGATCCTTGGTATGCTTACATGCTTCCTTCCCAAGGTTGGGGTTATTTCCAACCAATAGCAGCTGCCTATGCCTTTTCACTAATGTGGTGAGCTGCTAAGTTATGTTCCTTATCTTAACGTATCAGTGTCCATATACCTTAACATCTCTCGTTAGTACAATATATTTTTCAAGCCCTACACTCGACTCTACCCTCTAAGTAATTTTACATTTAAGGAATCTTGAGGTTCGGACAAGGGCCCAGGTGTAGCTTTTCAATGCCTTCCTAAGGATGGGTACAGAAAATCATTTAATTTAAAAAGCTAACGCCCAACAATCATTAACTTCCAGGACGGCAAGTTTGTTGGTCCTCAATTAATATTGATCTATCCAAGGGACCTACCTTGGACCCTTGATGTGGTTATTTGGTTCCTCCGCAAGGTATGGGTCGTTTTCAATTGACGAAAGCTACCTATGCCTAACCGTTAATGCGGTGGCTACTAGGTTGCATTTTTTATTTTAATGTATCAGCACTCACATGCTTGCCCTCCTCGTTAGTATAGTAGATTTTTCGAGTGTCATATCTATTTTGTAGGTGTTTTTACATTTAAGGGATCCTAAGGTCCGGACAATGCATCAGCTTTTAACATCTTTCTATGGACGGAAACAGAAAATCATTTAATTCAAAAAGCTAATAGTCAACAATCATTAACTTCCCGGACCGGCAAGTTTGTTGATCACCAGTTGCTATTGATCTGTCCGTGGCCCATCCACCGTCCATATGTATATGTATTGGATATTGATTAAATGAATATCCTGGGACTCTTGCTAGGAATTGAAGTTCTAAAAACCAGGTTATTAATCTGATGCATGTGACCGGTGCTTTAAAAATCGGGAAAAATAATAGCTTCAGTGTCACAATCATTATACGACGTCCATTTTGGTATAAAAAAATTTAAAATATCATTTAAGCGCCACAATTTTTTTTTTAAAACACCCTGCTTAGAGTAACTTTCTGTGACTTACTTTGTCAAAATATAAGGCGTGGCTTGCCGGAATCAATTAAACAGAAGCTTATAAAAAAATCGAAACTAAATTATTCTAGTTTTGCCACTCTTTTTCTTAATTTTGTTAGACTCAAAGGAAAAATAATTGAGCAAAGATTCTCTCCAAATAATTTCGTTTATAAATCACAACAAGAAAGGAAGTAAGCCAAATTTTCTTCACCTCTCGAAATTATGCATTTTTCTTTCTCTGAAAATTGCTCTATTTTTTAGATGAAACAATAACGCTCGGAGCTTTTGTGGGAATGGACCACTTCTCTTCGACCAACTGTAAGGATCAATACTACTACACGTTTGGGGACCAAATCAGGCCCCCAATTTCTCAATATGTGAAAAATTGATGAATTTAACCAGGTTGGTCCGTACATAAATTTTGCACCAAACAATTTAGAAAGCTTTGTGCCAAAAATATTACAGCCGTGACTATCAAAACTTTATGAACAACCTATTTAGTGTTGATTATTTTTAAAAGTGTCCATATCTTATCTCCGACAAGTCTCAAAATATATAAGCACAAATAGAGAGATCTGACTAGTTCCCACATGCAATTGGGCAGCTTGACTTGGAATAGCTTTCCTAATTCTTTAAACTATGTTTAGTAGCCCAATTTAAGTTTGAATAAGATAACAAAACCTATCTAGTTTGGCAACGTCTTTTAAATTGGATAAACCTAGATTTACCTTGACAATATGTCGGATAAGAAATCTAGGTTAGGGGTGAGATAAACCCAAATTGGATAATTCTTTTTAAAAAGAAAAGAAAGAGAAATGGACCACTGCCACGACAACCAATCATATGCTTACTTCCGTCCACCATGCAATCTTCATCTCCGACCAACACCATTCAGCCAATTGTCCTCCGACAACTGTCTGACCAAACCGGTCGTCGCTAATGAATAGCCCAAAATCGACCAGCTCGAAAGCTCATCTTTGAAAAAGAATAAGACGAAGAAATAAACCAAAACGGACGAAGTTTTGGGCATTGTATATTGGTCCTGAACAATGGTCATCTAATTTTGTTGTGATGCTTTGACATGTGATCCTATCCTCTACTCAGATTTGAGAATATATGCTAACAAACCGAAAATTTCGAAGAAGAAAGAGGAGGAGCTCCGGTGAAAACAGTTATTAGTGCTAGTCTCGGCGGTGCGAGATTCCGTCTAGAGGATGCTATGGGGTATATCTGGCATGAAGGTTCCCATCCTCGATTCTCAAACCATAAGCTCCTCTATGACTCAATCATATTTCTACAGGAAGTTTCACGATTTCATCGCTTCAGTTCGCATGTTGTCTCTTGGCTCGTTGTTGTTTGCTGTGGAATTGCTTAATCGAGCAATTGGTAAGGGATGCGATGTTAATGGAATTTGCGGTTTGGGTTGCGATGATTATTGTGATTCGCAAGTGAGCTTTGTTAGCGTTGGGTACCCACAGTACGAGCTTCTTAAGAAGGAGATGTTCTTGGTGGAGGTGGCGGACTCCATTTTCAAGTCTAAAGAATCGGTGTTGCATCCCAAGGCAGTATGCTTTCTCTGCCCAACGTCGGAGAATGTTCAGCATCTGCGACGCCACCTTGCTAGCCCTAGATCCGAAGAGTACCACCTCTATAAGCAAATGAGATTTTCAAAGATATTGAACCATATCTTGTATTGTTTACATTAGGAATGAAAAGCAGGAGTCTAATATCTTTCGCCTTGAGAGATCAACAAGAGAGAGCCTAAATTTGAGCCTGTTAATATATTTAATTGAATCTACCTTCACTCAAAAATTTAATCAACTAGGATAGATATATTAACTACTCTACCACTATATCAATTCTCCAATATGGAATTTCTCTAACACAACTCACATGTGCATCTTAACAATCTCTTCCTTCATATGTGAATTCCCCCTTAATTCAGGTATTCTTCTATATCAAAGATATGAAGTCTACCATAGGCTTGCACAATGCCTACAAATCATCGGCTTTAATACTAATTTGTTAGGAGCAAACAACGAACGCCCATTACTTTTCACCTCGAGAGATCACCAAGAGGTGCATATTGCCTACAAACCGATCGACTGTGATACCAATTTGTTAGGAGCGAACACTAAAAGCCCAATACCTTTCGCCTTGAAAGATCACTAAGAGAAAGCCTAAATTTGAGCACTTTCGCCCTAAAAGATTATCAAGAGGGAGCCTAAATTTGAGCGTGTTAATGTATTTTTAGTTGGACCTACTTTTACTTAAAAGCTTAACATAATAAGTTATTGGCCAATTATAATATATTAACTACTCTATACTACATCAATTTTTGAATATGGGATTTCTCTAATATAACTTATATATTCATCCTAATAATATCAAATATGGAATAAGATTTTTTACAATCCACGGATATTTGAAGGATTTCTAATCCTACTTTATCCTATCATATTATATCTCATTCCAAATTTGGATGACCAAATGTAATCTTATCTAGCATTTGGTGATGCACATTGAATAGGATAAATCCAGATATGTTTAGATTAAAATCCAAATTTCCCAGCTTTTAAGGGTGGGCTAAGCTTGGATAACAAAACATAGTACCCCAACAGTTTAAAAAAAAAAAAAAAGGTAAAAAGAAAACAAGAGATGTTTCTACTCCCAACGTGGTCGATTGAGATTTTCCATTCTCTCTCACAATTGTGGTGGGTTGTGCAATCCTTCGCAGTGGTCATTGTTCACCACGAGACAGTCAAAACTCTCCGTCACGGTAACTCTGAAAGGTTATGCCAATTTTAAGAATCACGGAATCGTATGGGAACTCAACCTTGCATACTCTGGTCCGTGTTGTTACCCTATGGAAAAAGTTTTATTACGCAATGATGACATCATTAATTGATGAAACTATTATAGTTCATGGCAAATACTTTTTAAAATAAATTGTCCACTAAATATCGAAATGTCAAATATGAAAATAATTAATAAAAAATGATTTCATGATATCTTGTCGAGACTTTAAATGATGAGGATCCCACCATGTGTCATCTCTCCATCTTATCACAATCAAGTCCATCTTGCGGCGGTTGAAGGATGTCTTATCCATTGGTAGGATCCCTATTACAGCCTCCTCAAGCAACAATGGACAGGATTCCTAACCACAAAGACTCCATTTGGCAACACTCCTATTTCTCTATCGGTCCTTACAGCCTTTAATGCCTTTTCAGCTTCATGTCCCTTGAACTTTTCGATATGTTGGCCTTATATAAGTGTAGCTCTTGTCTTTTGGTTGTGTACTACGACATGACATCAAGTCAAGTCAATTTTGAGCTTTTACTTAGCCAACACAATGACAATGAAGTGCTTCGCTAAACAAGTATATTAAAAATATATTTATAAAATAACGTCATAAAGGATATTTGAATGAGTTATATTATTTGTAATATTTAATAAAAATCTGCCACATGACTTTATACATTATTTTTTTCTTCAAAAAGTACAAGAAAACCTTTAAAACTATCTTAGCACAAATAACATATATAACTATTGATTGCTTATGAGAATATTTTGCATAAATTTAGGGTTGTCCAATACCACTGAAAAAATAAGTGCTAAAAAAAAGATACAAAAAGTTGTTTGAAGGCGATTGAAATATAATAGTTGAATATTGGTAATTTTTTTCAACAAAGACAGAACAATAATTATTATCGATGAGTTATTAGCAATATATTTAGCAAGTTGTAATTGCCATCAATCATTTTACTATTGGATGAATTAGGAGACATGTCTTTATTTGTCACATCTTGTACTTAATTGAATCTGTTAAGGTGATGCTAATTAAGGTTATGAAACAAATATAATATTACCACATAGGCCTTTAGCCCATTGGTGATGTGATAGATAAAACTAATCATTCCATGACCCTATTTGGTAACCATTTTATATCTCTATTTTTCTGTTTTTTTGTTCTCCGGAATAAAAAAGAACAGAAATTTATTTAGTAATGTCAGTTTATTTTTCTATTCTCCAGAACAAATTAGTGGTCAATGAATAGATTTGGAACAGAAACAACAAATAGAAAAAAAATCTACTTCTTTGTTCTTATGAACAAAAGAGAACTAAGGCCATTTTAGAAAAACCAACTTAACATAATCTATTACTATTACTCATCTTTACACAATCAACACAAGATATAGTCTCTTGACCCAATCCGAGCCCCCATTTTTAGGAATATAAAATAAAATAAAATAATTCAGGAATTTAGGAAAAAAATCTAGAAATTAGATTTTGAGTAGTTTTACTAATATTTAGTGTTAATTCTAGTTTAGAATTAGTTTAGCTAAAAAATTGAAAATCTTGATAAAATTAGCTCTAAAATTGAATAAGCATTTAGGGCTTTGTTATATGGATTTTTTTATATTGTTTTCTTTTAAAGACAATACTAGGTTGTGAAAGCTTGACAACTTCAATCTCCTTCACTTCAAATTCTATAGGAGATAACCTTTAATATTATCTACAATTTTGTTTTAATAGAAAACTAGATAGCTCTAAACAAGTCTTTTGCATTACCATTTGTCTTGTGTTCATAGCAATTGAATAAGCCTATGCTCCATGGACTTTCAATAACATTTGCTTGAAGGTGCACCAAAGATCGCCTCCATCCTCTATTGTTTCATCACTACCTATTCAATCGGGCAACATTTGCTCTTCTTCTTACACCTAAAAAAAGCTCAAAAGGTCTAAGCACCTATTTATTGTAATTCTCAAAGATTTGCTATCAACCTCCTCATGTTGTGAGTTATAAACAATTGAACTCTCTACCGTCATTTCCAACCATTTATCTTTGATTAATTATTACGTTAGATTTTCTAACATCATTTTAAAATATCTTGATCAATTAAATCTTTACAAAAGTCTAGTTCTATTCAAACATGAATTGTTAAGCTCCACTAATATTTTTATAATTAAATGAAAAAAATTTTGAATCGAAATTTTTAAGATTGTACCAAACACATTTTTGCTCTTTTTCTATCTCGGGAAAAGAAATTTTGGTGCAATTACCAAATGTGTTTTTCTGCTCATAAACTCGTCTAGAGAATGGAAATAGAAAAAAATTATTTATGAACATAAATTATTTCAGAAAACAGAAATATTACCAAATGTACCAAAAATGAGTTGTGTACATATAAATGTGATCAACTACAGATGCCACGGATTCCTGATTGATGATTGACTTGGTCTAGTAAGGGACTTGTGGGGAAATCGCCAAGATATTATTAAATCTAAATATAGGATGGAGATCCTACCTCAGCTAATACTTTCATTTCAATCTCTCCAGAATTCTAATTATCGATTCCTGAGGAATAAGGTTGGGTCTGAATAAATTCATCACTCAACGCGTCTACCATAGTTGATCGAGCCTTACTAATAAGTAATAAGGGTGCTCATATATGCCGGCAATTAACACAAAATAAAGTGGAGAAACTGAAATGTCATTTTCAAAAAAGCGAAAATGAAAAAGAAAGAAACGAGAGACACGCATGAAATTGTCCTATATATACCCACTCCAAACCTCAAGGGCATGCTCACCACACAAAACATTCCCATTCTCGTGCTTCTTGGGAACTTTCAATACTAAAGAACTGTTACACTGTCAAAGAGGCAGAGAGAACAAAAAAGAATGAGTGAAACCCTATGCAGCAGCGGAGGGATCTTCCAAGCCCTAAACGGCACCATCTACGGCAACGGGACGCAGACTTTGGTCCTGTCCCATGGCTTTGGATCCGACCAGACTGTTTGGCACCACGTCGTGCCGTTCTTCGCATACTTCTTCAAAGTGGTGGTCTACGACCTGGCTTTTGTCCACCCGGGCGTGCACGGCGCAGCCGCGAGCAAGTACTCGGACCTGGGGGGTTACGCTGAAGACTTGGTGTGCCTTCTTGACGAACTGAAGGTGAAGAGGAGCGTTTACGTCGGTCACTCCATGTCCGCCATGATCGGGTGCTTGGCCGCGATAAGCAGGCCTGACCTCTTTGAACATCTTGTGCTGCTCAGTGGATCTCCAAGGTAGGCTCTCTCTCTCTCTCTCTCTCTCTCTCTCTAGGTTGTTGATCTAGGGAGTGGAGTTAAGAAGGACGGACATTTTTTTCCCTTTCTTGACAACCTTTTTCCGTGCATTTATGTTGAGTTGTACTTCATATCATGCCTCTATTGTAGGCAGATATCCTATATGTGGATTCACATCCACACAAACAAATAATGTATCTCAAATGTTAGAATCAAAACGAATGATTAATATCACACAAAATTCTAAATTAATATATTTATGATAAATTTATTTTAAATTAATTTTTTTATCGTCAAAAACTCCAAACTGATAAGTCTGTAATAAATTTATCCAACATTAGTTTTTGTTAAATTTTACCGTTAAATTACTGAATTGAATGATATGGAGTAGTTGACGAGTGTACTAATTTAGAGTTGTATCCTATGTTTGTTACAATTGTATCAATTTATAATTTTTTGCAATATTAATCTAATTTAACGGAAATTAACAGATGATGGATTTATCAAAAATGTTCTGGTTTAGGGTTTTTATTAGTTTAGAAAATTTATTACAGATGTACCAGTTCGGGATTTTTAGTAGTCAAAAAGTTAATTTGCAATAAATTTTTCACAAATGTATCAGTTTGGAATTTTTTACTAAAAGAATTACCATTTTACCCTACATCCTTTTTTTTAAAGGTCTACATAGATTGTGTTAAATGCACAACACGTGTCATCTTGAGTTCAAAATGTTTTATATCCCTACATACTTCTCGGAAACTAGCTTAAGCGCACAAAAAAGCTAAAATGACTCTTGATCTTTTAACATCATCTTATCAACAAATGTTTTTGAATCACAGGTACCTCGACGACGAAGGATACGTCGGAGGCTTCAATGAATCAGCGATCAACTCGCTACTCCAATCGATGCGCGCGAATTACTCAGGTTGGATCCATGATTTCGCTCCAATAGCAGTAGCACTGAACAACACGAGTGCACTGATGGAGTTTGAGCACAGCCTGGGACGAATGGATCCTGAAATTGCGGTGAGCGTAGCTAAAACCGTGTTCATGAGTGATCTGAGATGGGCTCTGCCGAAAGTGCCGGTTCCGTGCTCCATCATTCAATCCCAAAAGGACGTCGTCGTGCCCGTGTCAGTCTCGGATTACATGAAGAGCAAGATTGGGAATGGTACCTCCGAGGTGAAAATACTAAGGACAGAAGGCCACCTTCCAATGCTCACTGCTTATCCTTTACTTCTGGATGCCTTGAAGGAGACAATTTAACCCCATTCGACGTCCGGTTCGCGTGAAAGAGAAGTCAGCAAAATCTTAGCTAGAGCCGGTCCACCTCATTATTTAGTTGGGAACGATGTTACCCAATTTATTTTTAGTTAAGTTTGTACGTATGCGATGTTTATAATAGAAGGCTTTCCTTTGATTCGAGATGGAGAAAAGCACAAACCTCTTGACGATGGTTCAATTCCGATGCTTTCTTTATCTCTCATATATATATATTATTTTATATATTATAACGAAACTGCACCTTTGGTCCCCTTACCTTATCAACATGTCTTCGGATTCTTAAACTTTTTAATGCAATCAAGTCCACAAACTCAATCGATTTGTGTCTGTCTGCCATCTACTGCCAATTACTTGCAAGTTCCTTTTCTAAGGTTATGCTTGATTAATACGATAAAAAGTGAGAAAAGGGAGAAGGGGCGGCCACCAACGCTCCACCGCAAGTGAGGGGCTTTGAAAACCCTCTTTGAATGTTTTCGGAGGCGATGGCCGATGAGCTCGTTACTTCTGGCGACGGCCAGCTACTGCCGGCAACCCATAGCATGATTTAGGGTAATTGATCATTCATGGATGCTTGTCGACGATTCCTTACCTGTTGTCAGTAACCCTTAAGCATAGCTGTCAATTTAACCGCTTCCTTAAGTTCGTTAACTTACACCAAGTTCCTGACCAACCGATCAAGCCTCATTACTCGTTCATTACAAAGAGTTTGTTTGTTTGTTTGTTTGTTTTTTTGGGCGTAAACACTTATATATTCGAATTGGATCAAAGGTCTTGTTAGGAGGCTCAATTGAAACGCCATTAGAATGTCGATTTGGAAAGCTTGCCATTGTTCTCTATAAATATTTTAGGATCTTCAAGAGAAAGAAAGGAAAATCAATAAAAACTAAATCTTTACTATTGCCATGACTTGGTACTTTGTTAGAGAAGGGTATTTATACCAAAGCAATATGCATAGCAAAGGATTTTATTTTTTTTGGTCGGTACATAGCAAAGGAAATTAACTATTTTAAAAAAATGAAACATCAAATAATAACCCTGATATTGGCATAAGTACAGCGGGAGTGCCAAAAGTTGGCACGGAGGGATACTTAAGTGCTAAAAGTTACAAAATGTATACTTAAGTGCCACTTTTAAAAAAAATGGATCACTTAAGTGCCAAGTCGCCAGAACCCTGCTGGAAATCCTACGTGGCTCGCCGGAAATTGAATCGGCCAAAAATCAGCCAAAACGACGTCGTTTTGGCTGACGTGATTTAAAAATTAATTAAATAATTAAAAATATATTATTATAAAATCGATTTTATTAAATAAATAAAAAAGGGAGAGGCTGCCCTCGCCGATCCCCTCCTCCCATTTTTTTAATAAAATCGATTTTAATTTTTAAAACATCTGATGTGGGCAATTTTTTTTTTTAAAATTGCCACGTGGATTTTTTATTTTGAAAAAAATGCTCCGTCAGCAAATGAAGTTGTCGAAAAATTGACAAGTGACAATTTGACCAGAATTTTTCGCCATTGGCACTTAAGTGATCCATTTTGCTCCGATTTTAGCACTTAAGTGTACCTTTTGTAACTTTTGGCACTTAAGTGTCCTTCTGTGCCAACTTTTGGCACTACAGAGGTCCGTACCTCCCCTAATATCTAATAATATTTATAACAATATTCTCTATTAGAACACTCTTTAATATCCATAAATATAATCCAACATTCTCGCGCAACTTTTTCAAGTGCTCAGCAAAATCTCCTTGAACTTCACGAGTTGCTTATGATTTCTATTAAATGGTTCAACTTCTTTGGATGTGACGATGACTTTGGACTTTAGGAAGACTCCAAGCACTTTGGGTTGACTGCGATTTCTCCTTAAATTTTCAAGATCAAAACTGAAAAGAAGCGCTAATTTCAAATTCGATCCCGTGTTCTAGAGCCTTCCCTTCCTAGTTCGTGGTGCTTTATTACAATTCAAACCTTACACCATTTCAGGACCGTCACTAATCATTTCTTAGGTCGGTTGAGAATTTAAAGTTCTAGCTGTTAGGGGGAAGTTGATCAATCACCTCGAGGTTAATTGGTCCATTAAAATTAAGTACCCAGGTCGGGGAGTACTGTTACGAATGCAAAAGGATTAGTACCCCACATAGCCCTTTTGGTGCAACATTTCTTGGTTAAGTTCTATGGTGCAATATAATGGGATTTTCTAGTTCTAATATATATAATTCTATTTTGGGTGTTAAAAATTGAATACTTCACTACCTGCCCTTAGGTGAAATTGCCACATCTTGAGGCAAACGACGTCTTGACTCAATCGCGCCATGTGTGACTAGTGTCTGTTCGAAACATGCAATGCATGCAAAGCAAATGGATGAATCCAATCCCCAACAACCAACAAAACAAACATACATGAATTCAATGCCATAAAATAGTCAATCCGCCCTTTTTTTACATGCAAGAACTAGTTTCCATCCCAAGAAAACAATATTCAATTAAGTATTTTATGATAAGAGATTCTGATTCTTCTCACCTACTCTTCTGATTTCAAAAGTTTGTTTATAGTAAGAATTTATCCAAGAAACATTGTCTGCCTACGAATTACAAAACAATATGGATTTGTATAAACGACTGGAGCATATCAAATTTATGCCTTCATAGAATTTATACAGTTTTACCAAAAATATCATGACCGGGATCTCCAGTTCTTTGGTTCACGATGAGCAAACACACGATTTCATTTACTCCAATGGTCATGGGCAATGGCTTCGAGACATTGAAAGCTATAGCTAATTGATCGTTCTGGATTTATAATGCTGAAAATATGGGGAGATCATTGTGTGAGGGCTTCGATTTCAAGCATTTCTAGTTTTTCTATTTTTGAGCATTTCTCTATAGTTATTTAAAAATGATAGTTTTTGCTAAACAGAAGAAAGATGGAATGGCTATTTGATCCACCTTGTCGACTATCGAAAAAAACAACATTTTACTAAATATGAATTTTATATTTGAAATATTTTATGCTACAATTGCAGGGCTGAAAACTTGCCGTCTTTACGATAGACGGTCTTCCCGAGGATTTGAATGGCTTTTCTTCGATGAGTACCCTGTTTGAGCTCGATCTTGGACTTCATTATAAGGTTGAATACCTCCCAGACCTTCCCTCAAGAGGAAGAAATTGTGTGTTTGTTTTCTTCTCAAACCAAATAGCCCGGATCAATTTCCTTGTTACTCAGCATGGCCGAATCGCTCCTTTTCAGCATTGTAGAGGGCGTGCTAGGGAAGATAGCATCACCGGCGCTCCAAGAAGCGGTCGCAATTTACAACCGAGCTTATGAGAGACGTTGACTGCCATTAAGGCAGTGTTATTAGATGCGGAGGAGCAAAAGGCGAAGAACCACCATCTGCAAGTGTGGTTAGATGGGCTTCAAAATGTATTTTATGACGTGGAGGACGTGCTCGATGAACTCGAGTGTGAAGCCTTGAGGGAGCAGGTGATAAGTCGCTATGGGGACATCAAAGGGATGGTACGCCACTTCTTTTCCCTCTCTAATCCACTAAGACCCCATGTAAAAATCAATCATAAAGTCAGGGAGATAAGGGATAGATTATCCAAAATTTCTATTGAGAAAGATCAATTCGATTTGAATGTGTGGAGTGCTGACAATGGCATGGCACATACACACTCACAAGACATGACTTACTCATATATAAACAAGTCCGATGTCATTGGAAGAGATGCCGATAAAGAAAAGATAATTGAGATGTTGATGCAGCCACCAGATGACAAAAACATCTCGGTGATTCCCATTGTGGGAATGGTAGGTTTGGGCAAGACGGCCCTAGCTAAATTAGTTTACAACAACGATAGAGTGAAAGAGAAATTCCAATTGCAAAAGTGGGTGTGTGTGCCAGGTCTTTAATTTAAAGAAAATTATTGAAGGAATTATCCAAGATGCAACTGGTCAAAGTTTGAGTAACTTTGATATTCAACAGTTGCAAACTCTTTTTCAAGACACCATCAAAGATAAGAAATATTTACTTGTCCTGGATGATGTATGGAGCAATGACTGCCATAGATGGAAAGAATTGAGAGATTTGCTAAGTGTAGGAGCTAATGAAAGCAAGACAATTGTGACAACACGCAATTCAAAAGTTGCTTCTATAATGGGTACCCATCCAGCACATAATCTAAAAGGTCTTTCTCATGAAGACTCTATGGCCTTGTTCAAAAGATGGGCATTTAATGAGAAGGAAAAGAAGCCTCGTCCTAAACTCCTTGAGATTGGAAATGATATTGTTGAAAAATCACTAGGAGTGCCTCTCCTTTTGATAATTGTGGGAGGGTCTACTCCATGCAAAGGACGAAGAAATGTGTTGGGCATATATAAGAGATAGCAAACCATGGGATTTAGTGGAAGTAGAAAAGGACATTCTACTAGTATTTAAGCTTAGCTATGACAATCTACCATGCCACTTAAAACAATGTTTTCCTATCCTATCACTTTTACCCAGAGGAAGTAAAATCCAGGCCAACAGTTTAGTTGGGCTATGGATGGTTTTAGGACTCATTAGTTCAACTAGGGAAAAACAAGCATTGGAAGACATTGGTGCCTGGTATGTCAAAGAGCTGTGGAAGACATGTTTGATCCAAGAAGTTGACGAGTCCAATCAATATTAGAATTTAAAGTGCACGATCTAGGCCATTCTCTTGCAACGAGTGTGGCACAAAACTATTGCTCAATTATTAATTTAGATACTGTAGAGATTTCAGAAGGAGTTTGGAACATTTCGATCCTTACTACTTCATTAAAGGAAATCCCAAACTATGATGGAGTCCCACCTTTTCTAAGAAAGAAAACTGCGAAGAGGTTGTGTGCAATTATGTTTCAATACCATGATGATGATGATGGAGTTATTACTAAAACCTTTACTAGAACATGCAGCTCCCAACGTAACCACTTACGGTTTCTCAAATTGTCATATAGGAGCTTTGAGGAGCTGCCAAGCTCCATATGCAACTTGAAGCAATTGACATCATTACTTCTCATTGAGGGCAAGCGATTGAAGAAGCTACCAGATACCATACGTGAATTGCAGAGTTTGCTAGAGCTGGACATTAATGGTTGCACAGAGCTAGGTGAGCTACACGAAAATATGAAAACGCTCATTAGTCTTAGATATTTATATATAACAATAAAGCAAAAGACTCTTCAAGAAAGCAGAATACAAATCCGAAAAACCAGCATATTTTGGGACTCGGGGCATGTGAAAATATCCAAGTTTTGTTTGAAGGTACTTGCCGGCTAACTCGGCTTCAAGAATTGGAAATTGTAAATTGTGGGAGACCAATATCGGTGCCTTTTGAGGAATTAATCTCCCTAGAGCGCTTGATGATTGACAGTTCCCTGCTCACGTTGATCCCAGAGAAAAAGTCTAGCTTTCCTTCGCATCTTCGTGTCCTGGTAATATCAAATTTCGAACAAGTAATGGACCTGCGTCAGTGTCTCAATGAATGTGCCTGCACTTTGGAATCGTTTTGCGTTTATGATTGCCCAGGCTTCACAGCTATACCTGAATGGCTGCCTAATCATACACATCTTAAGGATATTCAATTGATCCGATATCCCAATTTTTCGTCCATGCTGCAAGGAATCGGATTCCTCACTGCCCTCGAAGAATTACGCATTGAAAATTGTGGTGAATTAAGCCAGAGATGTCAACTAACAACTGGTGAGGACTGGTCCAAAATTGCTCACGTTCCTCGAGTCCGACTTGATCTTAAATGGACGGAGTGGTAGGTACACATCATTCTGCCTCTCCCTTCATTTCTTCTTCGTTCTTAGACGTAACATAGCCATATTTATTAAGATTCCCTTCTTATATATTTCTTTTCCTGACTTCCTCACTTGACAAAATCTAGGATTAGAGAATAATGCACTATGCACATTCATAATATTGACAGCTTACCTAATCTCAATTCCCAAGTTTGCCGGGGCATATTGAAATTAAGATTTGATTCCCTATGATGGAATATCGTTTTCTCCTTCTCTTGAATGTATACTTTTCCTTTTGATGATTGTTATTGTAGAAGGATGAAGCTACAAATAATTGGAAATTTTATTCCGCCATATCTGAAGTTGAAGACCATCGTATATTCGTACTCAATCATGATAATTTCATCGGTAGTCCTCTTTTTTAAGCATCATGATTATTATAAAATGATTTATACTTAAACTCACTTAATGATCACCTATGCATTTAAGGTTGGAGTTATACTCAAAAAACACTATTATATTTGTAAGGCTGTCTAGAACTTTTAACTCCAATAATAAAATAAAAATAAATATTATATACCATAAATCCAGTTCCGTGCATAGGACGGAAGTGATTGCTAATCTAAATAATGTAATTTGATGGCTTTGGGATAATGTTTGTTGGCAAGACTCCCGGCTTAATACCAGTCGTAGGAGTGTCAAATGGAGCCAATGAAGACTGCCCCGATCAACACTAATCAAGACGAATTATCCAATAAAAAAAATAATTTAGTTAAACTTGATATGCATGAAAAGATAACACATAGAGAAAACTGTTGGCATTTAATTTCACTTTCAAACTTGAGAAAAACTTATTTTATCGATCTCATTATCAAAATGGCAAAATGTCTTCAATTAATCTGTTAAATCAAAATAGTTGGTAATATCAATATTTGTGATCCTTTTAAGTGATGCGGCTCAACTTCTTATTGTTGATAAAACTTCTAATTTTGATATTAATAAAACTTTCTAAATTTTATTCAAGTGGTATTTTGGAACAGACTATAGATTAAAAGAAGGAGACTTTTGTATTAAGGAAAGTTTATCCTTTACAGAAGATTCCATATTAAGCCAAAAGCAAACATAGTATCTCATTTTATCAATGATCCAAAACATTCTTCAAGGACCAAAACGAAAAAGTGACCCATAACGGCTATGGATTTCACTTACTATATTCATATAGATTTTGCTAATCAACTGATTGACAAAATCAATTTTGGAGAAAATTTCCAAATAAGGATGGAACACTTATAGAAACCAAGATTCTGCTTATATGGGCGACCAAAATCTAAAATCTAAAGGGATTCAATCTTTTTCAATGGTTAGGAAATCTTTCTTAATTAAATCTATCTAAGAATGAGAGTTGAAAGACAATCCTTCATTCAAATAGCCAACGGCTAGTTTTGGCTTGAAGGAATATTTAAAGAGGATACACGGCTTGTAGAAAGAAGGGCATGAATTTAAATTCTGAAGTCTGATTTTATTCTCACATATGATTGTCTCATTAAGTGCAAAAAAGCGAGTGATCAAGAGTGAATTACACAAAAGAGTGACATAGTGTGGAAGTATACCATTGAATATTTGCACTCAAAAGCCTTGTAATCATTTGTTGATCACATAGTGGAATTCGGCCTATTGGCTGACAGCATGGGAGAATAGACATAAGCTTAACCAAATCCAGACCACTAGAATTCTATTTGCAATCTTCTCATCCCTTATCTTTTCACTTTGATTGCATATTACAGAAGTCTACTTCATCTAGATGGACTTTAACTTTAGATTTTGCGTCTATACATTATCCAAACTTTGTGTTGATTGATTGGGTATAAAAATTTATTTACACCTATTCACCCCCTCTAGGTGTCTATACTAGCTTCCTCATTGGTATTAGAGCCTTGTGCTCATTATTTTGAAGTGTTTTTACTTCCAAGCTAAAGATCTTCTATGTCTAGTATTTTGGCACCAGGTTTAATTGAAAGACAAAGCAACACTTGACCACCCTACTTTGATGGAAAGGAATACAACATATGGAAAAATGAGATGAAGGCTTTCCTTAGATCAAAGGACGCTTAGGAATGGGACGTCGTCAAGAAAGGAATTGATCCCAACACTGAGTCTGGAAAAGCTACGAAGAAGGAAGATGGAAAAGCTACGAAGAAGGAAGATGGAAAATCTTCATAACCTTCTACCACTCTATCAAAAGAAGAGTTGGCAAAAAGAGAAGTATTAGATGCAAAAGCAATTTATTCTCTGTACTGTGCCTTAACATCAAATGAATATAATCAAATTCCTCTGGTGAAACAGCAAAAGAAGTCTAAGACAGGTTACATATTACCTATAAAGGAATAGACCGAGTGAAGGAAACCAAAGTCAACATTTTGCTTGGGCAATACGAATTGTTCAAGATGAAGCCAAGAGAGTCTATTGGAGATATGTTTAGAAGATTCACTAAAATAGTGAATGGGCTTGCATATCAAGGGCAACCAATCTCAGGACCCATGAAAGTTAATAAACTTCTGAAAGATTTATTGAATGATTGGAATAATGTCAAGAGTTCTATCCGTGAAACACTGAGGATTTTGCCCTTATTACTTATTGGAACATTGTAGCCTTATGAGCCAAAACAACTAAATGATGAAGTTGAAACAAGAGATAAGAAATCGATTGCACTCAAATCTAACATCGATTCTGATGATACAGATTTGGAAGATGACATGGACAATAAGGAACTTGCCCTTCTGATCAAGAAAGTTAGAAAGTTAAATTAAGAGAGGGAAGAAATTCAATGGCAAGAAACAGTCTAGACAATCTAGACAAAGGAAAGCTATGGATGAAGAAGACCAAGCCAAAGACATGATTTGTTTTGAATACAAAAAATAGGGGTACATCAAACCAAACTTCACTAAAAAGAAGAACGGAAAGTATGAAAAGTGCAAAAAGACCTTGAAAGCTAAGACATGGAGTGACATAGAATGTAAGGAAAGTGAAGATGAATATGCCAATATCTCTCAGACTCAAACAAAGAAATCGAGGTAAGTCATTATGAAGTTCCAATCAAAGTTTCTAATTATATTAATGAGCTTTGCTTAAATCTAAAGTCTACTCTTAAAAGGATCTCTGAAATAAAAAGGGAAATTCCCAGCTAAGACAACAGAATCTTTCACAAAAAGAAAAATTTGAAAGTTTGCACAATGAGTTTTTAGAAATAAAAGAAAATCGTGATTCTCTTTTACAAGAAAATGAATCATTTAAAAAGGAATTTTCTAATATCACAACAAAAATTTCGAATGGCCCAAAAGCTTTAAAATATATTCTTTCTATTCAAATTCCTTATTATAACAAATCTGGACTTGGATATAATAAGGAAAGTGAGTCTTTAATAGATTTTTCAAATGTTATAAGGAAAGACTCAAATAAAGACCTCCTAGACAAGCTTACAAAAATCATTTTCAAAAGAATTTTATAAAATATGTTGGTCAAAGCAATCTCATATGTTCAAATTGTGAAGAAACAGAATATTTCAAGAATAAATGCCCCAAAGTCTGGAGACCTATTAAGAAGGACTGGATAAACAAAGCTTATACCACTAACTCCTTTGAACCCAAGAAAGTCTGGGTACCAAAGAAAACTTGAGAATGTTCTTTGAATGCAAGTTACCTTTGGAAGCAAGAGAAAATGGTACTTAGACAGTGGATAGTCAAGACATGTGACGGAATATTCAAGTACCTTCATAAAATTTAAAAGACAAAAGGAGGAATCATCTCTTTTGGAGGAAACAGTAAAAGAAAAATCGTTGGACTTGGAATAGTGAAGATTGGAAGCCTTATTATCAACAATGTTTCTTTAGTCAGAGGACTCAACTACAACCTTCTAAGCATAAGTCAATTGTACGATGCTGGATTCAAAATAATTTTTTGAGAAAATATATGTTTTGGAACTAGTCAAGACTTCTCTCAATCATTTATAGGTCGAAGACATGGCAACATATATATTTTGTAGACATAAATTAGTGGCATTGCAAGCTAGGTCACGTCAGTATGAAGCATATTTCTAAACTATCTTCTAAGAAGCTTGTTCGTGGACTTCTTAACATGAGTTACAAGAAATCGGAACTATGTTCAACATGCACATTAGGTAAATAGATACAAAGTTCTTTCAAACCAATAAATCATGTTTCTTCTAATTGTGTATTGCAGCTTCTGCATATAGATCTCTATGGACTCACAAGGACTCAAAGTATAGGAGGTAAAAAAATATTGCCTAGTAATAGTAGACAACTATTCTTGAGGTACTTGGGTGTTCTTTTTAGCAAACAAAGGAGAAATCTTCTCATATTTCTCAAAATTTGCAAAAAAAGGTTTAGAACGAGAAACGTTATACTATTTCAAGCATTAAAACAGATCATGGGGGAGAATTTGAAAATCAAGACGTAATTGATTTTTGTGACAAAAATGGATTTCAACATATTTTCTCTTTTCCCTACACTCCAAAACAAAACGGAGTTGTAGAAACGAAAAATCGATATTTACAAAAATGGCTAGAACTCTGCTAATTGAAAGCAAAGTAGCTTCTCTCTTCTAGGCAGAAGTAGTTTCTTTTGCTTGTTATATAATCAACAGAGTCTTTCTAAGGCATATCCTCAAGAAAACCCCATATAGGATTTATAAAGGTAGAAAGCCAATTGTCTCTTATTTTCATGTATTTGGTTGCAAAGGTTTTATTATGAAAAATACAAATGATCATCTAGGTAAGTTTGAAGAGAGATCAGACGAAGGAATATTTGTTGGATATTCTATCACAAGCAAAGCATACAAAGTTTTCAACAAGAGCACTCAGATTGTAGAACAGTCAATGAATGTAAAGTTTCTAGAATGGGATCAAACTCTACTTGAAGATTCATAACTTGTTTCGGACCCATAAAAGTCTAAGTATATCAGACAGAATGATCCAACTGGGAAAAAAAAAAAAAAAAAGATGCTGGAGATCAAAAGGAATCCACTCATATTCAAAAGGATTCAACACAAACTTCTGAAGAACATGAAGAAAGAGGAAAATACAGCAAGAATTGGAAGCATAAATCAAGTCATCCACATAATTTGATAATTGGCAACATTGAAAAAGGAATTCGAACTAGATCAAAGAATAAGGAAGAAAAAAATGTTATGGCACTTATATATGATATTGAACCTAAAGGAGTAGACGAAACTCTTGCGAATGAAAGCTAGATAGAAGCAATGCAGGAAGAGCTTCAACAGTTCAAGATCAATGATATATGGGAATTAGTGCCCAGACCTAAAGAAAAATCTATTATTGGAACAAAGTGAGTGTTCATAAACAAAGTGGATGATCAAGGAAAGGTAACCAGAAACAAAGCAAAACTTGTGGCTAAAGGATATTCCCAAGCTGAATGAATAGACTATGACAAGACATATGCACCTATGGTCAAGTTAGAAGCCATAAAGCTCTTGTTTGCTTATGCATGTTTTCATAACTTTAAGTTGTTTTAGATGGACGTCAAAAGTTCTTTTCTAAATGGATTCATTCAAGAAGAAGTCTACGTAGAACAATCCCCAAGATTTGAAGAACCCGGAAAGATGGATCGTGTTTACAAGTTAAAGAAGGCTTCCTATGGTCTAAAACAAGCACCACGTGCTTGGTATGAAAGACCGAGTAATTTTCTGGTAAGCAACGACTTTAAAAAGGGTATGGTCGATACTATCCTATTTATTAAGAAAGAATGTAAGAATGTTCTACTTGTTCAAATTTATGTAGATGATATAATTTTCGATTCTTCTAATGAATTTTTGTGCAAGAAATTCTCTAAATCTATGCAGGAGAATATGAAATGAGCATGATGGGAGAATTAACACTCTTCCTGGGTCTTCAAGTCAAGCAAACTAAAGAAAGAATCTTCATTTTTCAAGAGAAATATGCAAAAGGAAATTGTCAAAAAGTTTGGAATGGAAAACTGCAAGAAAACTGAAACCCTTGTGTCTAGCTCAACCAAACTAGACGAAGACAAAGACGAAGGTGGAAAGAAAATGGACCAGAAGATTTACAGAAGCATGATCGATTCATTACTTTATCTCACTGCTTCTCGGCTTGATATTTTATTTAGTGTATGCATGTGTGCCACATTTCAAGTTGATCCTAAAGAGTCTCATCTTACTTCTGTCAAACGAATTATTAAATATATTGCCACTAATTCAAAGCTAGGTCTATGGTATCCCAAGAAAACAAACTTTACACTAATTAGATACTCAGACGCTAACTTAGCAGGATGTAAAGTATATAGAAAGAGCACTTTTGGGACTTGCCAATTTTTGTGACAAATACTAATATCCTAGTTCTCCAAGAAGCATAACATCGTAGCACTCTCCACCGCAAAAGCAGAATATGTTGCTCTTGGCAGTTGTTATACAAAAGTTCTATAGATTAGACAACAACTAAGAGACTATAGAAAGGAAGAAGCTTGTACTAAAATCCGATGTGATAACACAAGTGCCATTAATCTCACAAGAAATCCTATTCTTCATTCAAAAGCAAAACATATAGAGATTCAACATAATTTCATAAGAGATCATGTATAAAGTGGAGAAATAGATGTTCAATTCATTGATTCTAAGAATCAATTGGTAGACATCTTTACTAAACAATTGGAGAAAGGTACATTTAAGTTTATTTGTAACAAATTACATATTACTTACCCATTTATTTAAAATCCGTATGAGACAAGTAAGTAAGATTAAGCTTTTGGACGAAACAATCTTCTAGAAGAGATAATCTTTTGGAACATACTCAGACTATTATACTCACGGATTTACAGTACAAATTTTGATATGTAAATTATTTCCTTTTATGACCAAATAGGTAAGTAAATCTAAATATCCTGCAAATATTTTATCTGATTGATTTTATAATTTTTTCCAATTTTTATTTGATTTTATTTTTAGTTATTTTTTTAAATTTTGGAATTAATAACTGCCATTTACAGTTTTTATTTCCAAAAATTGTGTCTCTTCATTGTCTTGGTTCAAATTTTATAAAAGACCAAGAAATCACTTTTCTCTCACCCTCAACTTCTCTCTCGCTTGAACTCACTCTACAAACTCTAAAAGTTTCATCTTTCTCTCTCAATTTTCAAGTTCGTCTCTTCTATTCAAAAATGTTGTCCAAATCCTCCAAGTCTATGTCAATTTTCTCTCAAAGAATGTCATCATACATTGCAAGCAAAGGACCCAAATCAGTTGAAGGAGGATAGATGCATTTCGACCTGACAAAATCATCTGGTGAAGAATCCCCTAGGCACTCCACTCATCAATCCGAGTTTAAAGTGGTTTCCAAAGGTACACCTCTTGCTATTATCACTCTCATCCTAGTGGGAGACCTAGAAAAGGTGTTTAGTCACTACGATTTTTTGAGGAAATGAGCTTTAGAAGAGTTTTTACTAGATTATCTAAAAGATCATGCTTATGGAAATGAGGTTAAGTTAATGGAGGTAGTTTTGGTTGTTCGAAATCCAAACTGGGGAAGAGTGAAAGACAAAGAAACTATAGAGCAGATTGGGCAAACACCTAATCTAAAGAGTGGGGCTGAAAGTCTATGGGAAGGAAAGAGAGAAGACGATGATGAAAGAATTTTCAAAAACTTTCAAGTCAAGATGGGAGTTGTTGTTGTAGTCGAAAAGCCCAAAGGGAACTTGTTTCACACAAAGCAACATAAGGAGTGTTATGCTTCTATGTTAAATAGGGGCAATAATGAATCACAAAACAGTGGACTTTGATTTTCTGGATGTAATAGGAGTAAAGTTGAGAAAGAAGTTCGAGAAATTGCAAATTGAAGACTTTTGCATGCAAACTTCTAAGATTTATCCAAAACTTACTACATACTTTTATTCAAATTTATTTATTTTGTCTCCAAACAAAATGCAATTTACTGTTCAAGATGATGTCTATGAAGTGGATGTTGATGTTTTCGCTGACATTATGAATGTAGAAAGAGGAGATTTTAGGCTTATAGGAGTTTCTTATGAAACTACATGCAAGTATCTAACTACTAGAAAGACTTTGAAGACAAACATTTCTTATTCCAACCTAACTTCTACCAACATAATTCTTCACAAAATTGTGATTAACTGCATAAGACCCAAGGCATCCTCAAAGATAGGTGTCGCAAAGTTCGAAGCAAAGATGATGTGGGTCATAGAAAATGGTGCAATGTTCTCTTTCCCTTATACTGTTTTATTATACATGTATATGACAGTACTTAAGGAAAAGGGCCAACTTCCATATGGAGCTCTTGTAATCATAATTTTTCAACACTTCCATATTCAATTACCTTCGAAATTGTGTACAAGAACTTTACCTTCTATGCCAATTGGAAAGAAAATGATCACCAAAATGCGACTAATGACATTGTGGAGGTATGGTGAGCAAAAAGAAAGGAACACCAAGTTTTGCAACTCAAACCACTATTGTTGAAAGGAAGAGAAAAGGAAAGGAGGTTGTTTCTACTCAAAACTTCTAAGAAAAAAATGTCAACAATTCTTATGCAAGATGAAGATGAAGAAGAAACTCTCTCAGACATCATTGCTTTTGCAGTACAAACGATTTCTACAACAATACTTCCAGAAGAAGAAGAAAAATCTGATGCGGCAAATGGAGATGTAAAAGAGAAGGAAGAAAGTGAAAAAGAGGCAGAAGAGGCAGAAGAGGATGAATAAGCAAAAGAAGATAGTGGAAAAGACGAGGGAAAAAATAGCCGGAAGATATGGACATTGAAGAAAGTTCAGAAGGAGAACAATCAGAAAAGATCAAACAAGAACGTGCACAAGATTAAGAGCAAATCGAAAATAGAGATGAGGAATCATCATCGTAGGGGGGCATATGAGAAAACTCTAGAACTAACAAGACTCGATAATCAGATGAGTAAGTCTCCACCAAATGCAGAAGAAATGTATGGTGCACAGCACCCATAGGTCTTGTTGGAGAACAGGCGAAACAGACTTTCAAAGGGAGTATCGGTCTGAAAATGAACTTTCTGAAGCAAATGCACCTTGCAAGTTGATTGTCGAAGCAAGTGCTTAGACTAAACCGGATCCAAACTATGCAAGGATTGTTGAGTTGCTTCTGCAAATCAAAACTCAACAATATGCTTTGGAAATTGATATACAAAGGATAAAATTATCTTTGAACAACAAACTAAAGAATCTCACCAAGCAAACTTAGCATAACATGGCTAGAATGGAAATAGCATTTGCTAAGTGCGTAACCAAGGTTGAAGAGTCAATACAGAACATGGAGGATTTCCAACTTGTAAGTGTTCCCCGCAAAACATAATTTTAGCCTTTTTCAAAATAATATTTTATTTGTGTCTGGTTTGATTGTGTGTTTATGGTTGTGACTTATTTGGATTGTGGATTTGCATACACCAAGAGCCCTCTTGATGTTGACAAAAAGGGGGAGACTTAGCACATATTCAAAACTTGTTATGGTGTGGCTTGCTTTATTTATATTTTTTGCATATATTTATGATATGCCTAACCTTGTTTTGCAGGAATAAGTCTATATCTACATGAAAGTTTTGTCACCATAAAAAATGAGGAGATTATTGAGAAAACTCCTAGTTTTGATATTAACAAAACTTTCTAAGTTTTATTCTAGTGGTATTCTAAAACAGACTCTAAATTAAAAGAATGAGACTTCTTTATTTTGCAAAGTCTATCATTTACAGAAGATTCCGTATTAAGCCAGAAACAAACGCAATATCTCATCATGTCAAGAATCCATAACATATTTCAAGGACCAGAACAAAGAAGTGACCTATAACGGCTATGGATTTCACTTACCATATTCATATTGATTTTGCTAATCAACTGATTGACAAAATCAATCTTGGAGAAAATTTCCAAATGAGGATAGAACACTTATGGAAACCAAGATTTTGCTAATATGGGCGACCATAATCTAAAATCTAAAGGGATTCAATTTTTCTTCAATGGTTAGGAAATCTTTCTTAATTAAATCTATCTAAGAAGGAGAGTTGGAAGAGAATCCTTCATTCGAATAGCCAATGGCTAGTTTTGGCTTGAAGGAGTATTTAAAGAGGATACACGGCTTGTCAAAAGAAGGGTGCGAATTAAAATTCTAAAGTCTGATTTTGTTCTCACATCCAATTGTCTCATTAAGTGCAAAAAATCGAGTGATCAAAAGTGAATTACACAAAAGAGTGACTTAGTGTGGAAGTATACCACTAAATATTTGCACTCAAAAGCATTGTAATCATTTGTTGATCACATAGTGGAATTCGGCCTATTGGCTAACAACATGGAAGAGTGGGTGTAGGTTTAACCAAAGTCGAACCACTATAATTCTGTTTGCAATCTTCTCATCCCTTATCTTTTTACTTTGATTGCATTTTACAGAAGTCAACTTCATCTAGACAGACTTTAACTTTAGATTTTGTGTCTATACATTATCTAGACTTTGTGTTGATCGATTGGGTATAAAATTTTATTTACATCTATTCACCCCCTCTAGGTGTTTGTACTAGCTTCCTCACTTAAAACTATTCATAATTATGTTTTGCAGTTTTTGGTTTCATTAAGAATTTTTTTAACTTTCCGTAATCAGACATATTTCATAATTCTCACAGTACAAAAACGTGATAGTGAAAAGGAACCAACAGCATTCTTTTAAATATTACAAGCCATGACCATATAAATTCTTTCCAAATTGCAAAGCACGACTCATTTTTTCGCATGAAATGTTGTTAAAGAAAAGGAGATTAACATCTAATATTAATATGCGGGGGCGAGACGTCTAGATCAAGGATCATTGAGAGTAACTGGGTGCTTTCATTTTATTTTTATAGTAGTTTAAATAAGCATAAAGTTAAAATTCCTAAAATGCAGGGCCATCTAGTGGCTAAGAATTCTTCTACAAAATAGGATGTCCTTTTCTCACTAGATTAAATTACTGTAAATTAATTTGTCATGAAAAATAGCCTGGGTGAGGTTTGGCTTTGCCAGCTAGAGACTTAGAATAGTTATATGTAGGTCTTGAACTCAAAAATTTAAGGGCCTATTTGTTTCCAATTAAGCAAGCGTTAAAAGTTTTTTTTTTTTTTTCGAGTTGAAATTTATAATGTTATTCAAATTTCAAAAAATTATGAAAAAAAATGTGGATCAGCTTTTTAATATTTACATGTTGTGAAAGTTTCAAATATTTTAGATTAACAAAAAGTCAAAATATGTGCTTGGAGGCTCTTTATATGGACTCTCCACTTTGATGTAACTTTCTCATTGTATATCAAGATTCAACGCTTCAGTGCCCTTAGCACTTTGTTAGACAATAATGTGAACCATCAAACATTGTACACAACATATAAAAAGTATGGTTCCTTGTGTTATTTCACATGCATGTCCCTTTGGATTCATGATTTTATTTATTTAAAAAAATTGAAAAAACTAATAAGAACCAAAGTTTCCACATATTTTTATTGAAAGCAGAACTTTTACATTAGTTTTTACTGAAGGAATCTTATATCCATACAAAATTTAACTTTGGTAACTAATTTAAAAAAATCTTAGTAAATAGAATATCTAACTATGACAAATTTGCATGACACCACAGTAATTGCCGTAATACTATGTTATAAGTAATCCAATCTCATTCTTCTTCTTTTTATTCTTTTTTTGGGTTCTTTTGAGCACAGATGAACTCCCGTGATTTATTTGCCGCACTATGGAGATCTTTGGGATTTGAACGTGCACTCAGCTAATCCTTCATGTAGACAATGGTTGTTGATATTGTACGTGTTACTTTCTTTCCTTTAATAAGTGTTGTTCTTTATTATTTGTTTGTGTTTGTCAAGCAAATTTCTGTACCGACAAAATACCTTATTCGCAATGTATGAGACTGATTCTAGCATTATCTTTGTTTGAATTTGTTAGAACTGATTTATCTCTCATTTATGGACAATGAATGAAATCACGCCGCATAAATTATTGTCAGTTTTATAATTGCTCCTGTTGAAGAGTTTCCTAGGAATTTGTTCTTTATGGGAAGAACATGTTTTTATTTTCCTTTTGCTCCTAAAAGTGGACTTATGAATGTGAATGCACAAAGGCTAATTACATGAACAAAAAAGTTATAATTATCTGCTCAAAGCCTTTGTCAGTTTTACTCTCTCAAGCACTTTTAGTTGAACATACGATTGTAATAAAATATCCTGAAGATGAAAATGAGGTCGAGGGGGCACGGTCCGTGGATTCAGTCAAATCGGTATCCTGGATTTTAGCTTGAAAGTACACCTGTAAAAATGGGTGTATAACCCATTTATGACCCATTTAAATATTAAATGGGTCATAAATGGGTCAGGCTTTCTTTTAGTATAACACATTTATGACCCATTTAAAGAAAGTCCGACCCATTTATGACCCATTTATAAATGGGTTATACACCCATTTTGACAAGTATATCTATAATGGGTTTAAAAATTAAAAAGACCAAAATACATGGGTTATTGATACCATAACCTCGTTTTGTTCTTAGAAGAGGAACTTTCATTCTATGGAAACATCAGACTCGGCCTCTGTTTCTTTTCCTATTTCCCATACCTCTACTCTTTCTCTTCAGCCTCCACCAGAGCTTCGAAAATCTTCATGTTCGAAGATAGACTATCTTTATGAGGTTGCTTACCTCACGGAGGATAGTAAGATTTCAGAAACTCAGCTTCCCATGATGAATCCTTATACCGCTTTCGCCAAACCACCATCATTTTCACCTCTCCGATCCATTAAACACCTCATCAAACATACCCCTCGCACTGTAAAGGAGTATGTCCAATCTTCTCATTTTGATCAGCATCCCATTCAAGCAACTGAACAGGAACAGTTTGTTACTCTCCAAATACCACCAGAGTTTCCAGCTCAATGGATTCAACAAGGCTATACTCATCTCCATTTTTGAGCCATCCGCCTTGCCTTAACCTTTCATGGTCAAAAAGGCCTATCGGTTACGACCCGAATAGCCCTGCTAGACACCAGATTTTTGGAATATCAGCAAGCTTGTGTTGGCACCATTCAGACAACCATGAATGCGGGAACTGTCTTTGTTACACTTTTCCCAAATTTCAACATTGCTCTTGCAGATCCCAACCTGCTTACTGCTCTTAAGGTTCAGCTACAAATCACTGGAGCCCCTCAAACTCCTGGATCTATTGCTGCTACCTTACATTACCAAATGATCTACCGTGTCCAAAACCATGCCATTGATCTCAATATTCCAAACTCTGAAGATGCTCTTGTTATATCAGTTGATCATGATCAGACATTCTGCATCCATGTTCCTCGACAGATCCCACGTAACGAGCTTGTAAAGCTCCTCCTTGATAGTTGGGTAACCAACTATGAAAAACTCCATCAGAGTTGCAAACCGATCCAGTCAAGTGAACCACAGTTCACCAGAAAGAAAGATGGCACTATTGCCATCAGGTTTAGTAAAACTAAAGAGGAACCTTCCTCTATTTTTCCCACCATCCTCCATTTTACCCCATGCCCTACTGACCCTGTTTCAAGCGAACCAGATGACAAACGATTTGTCCACTCTTTCAGTTCTCAGGGACAACCAATCCATCTTTTTAAAGACCCTGCTGGACATTGTTTTTGGGATCCCGATTGTACCTGCTCATCCTGTACCAAATTTGAAGATGATGATGACAGACCTTCTTCCACAAAGAAGAAAAAGAAGAAAGATACCCTTTATCAAAGGTATCTTGACGGAGATCCAACTGTTGGACCTCTAGGAGAAGATGGCGGCAAACACCAGTTTATTGTCTCTTATGGACCACCCAAAACTCCTACGGTAACCTCATCTCCACTTCCCTGCAAGACAAAGCCTTCTCCTCAACCTCCAACTAAACCCACAATTACTTCCCATTTTTACAAACCAATTCAGAAATGGGTAAAAAGAAATCCTTCATATCCCCTGAACTTACCAAGACCAAGCCCATGTACACGCAAACCAGTTCCACCATTTGATTTACCCAGAATATGTATGTTCCACCCTGATGACTTCCCTCCACTCGAGGCCACAGAATCATCTGAAACCAGCATCCATCCTCGGAAATTTCCTCCATTGGAAAAATTCTCTGACCCTCACCAAAGGTTTCAGCACTCCCCTAAGATACCAAACCCCACTGGCGTTGATGCACAGAGACAACGGAAGCAGCCCTCTGTTACTGAAACTGTCTTGAACTGGCAAACTGAAAATGCTTTGGCCCAAAATGAACTTCTTGGCACTGTTGCCACACGTCTTGAACGTGTAGACAAGACTACTGGCTTATCTTGCTGTATGCTGAAAGACTTCCAGAAAAAGGCTTCATCTATTAGAGACTAAGCAGACACCTCCTAGCCATTATTTGGAAGATCAAAAACCAGAAATTGAGAAGCTCAAAAGGCAAATTCAAATTCTCAAAAGCCAGCAGTCATTCACCACACTTGATCCACCCTTTTCCCCTCTCCTTCTCTACCACCTAAACCAGAATCATCTCTGGGATCGTCATCCTCATTTGTTGCTGTTCTAAGCTCAACTGCCCCTCCACCTCAGAACAATTTCTTGGTTCTTCGTGAAAAGCTCCGCAAGCTTAAGCAAAAGCAAAAGGAATCTTTCACTCCTACAGAATCACCATCCCCTCCTGGTACACCTGAACACCTACCCGGTGATCATCCTCCCAGGAACCCACCTGCTACCTTGACCATTTCCAATCCCATCGAGAACTTTCTTCGACAGCAGATTCCTTCAATTGCTGTCATCAAACCTTTCACAGCTGAACAAGTTGAAACTTCGTCTGAATCCAATTTCGATGTTTTTACCGAATCCATCTCTTCGGAAGAAACCTTATTTATGGCAGACAGTGTCAAAGACGAAGAAATATTTTCTGAACCTGAAATACACCACCTAGAGCAACCTGATGCAACCCAGACTTTCACTGCCTCGTCCTCCAAAGTTTACTTTACCTTGGATGACATTCCGTATCATAAGTGGCATGATCGACTCCAAGAATTCCATGCTTGGCTCACCACCAGGCACATATCTGAACCCAGCACTTATGATATTCTCCTGAAATTTACCAGCCGATTTACAGGAGCACTTAAAGATTGGTGGCATACTGCCTCCGAACAAGACCAGATGTACTTCTTAACTCAGCCTCTGGATAATGTTATCCAGATTATCCACATGTATTTCATTGGCAAACCTGAAGACTCCAAAGAGCTCAAAAGAAAGGAGTTCTTCGACCGAAAATGTTGCTCATTAAGGCGCAAAGATCTTGATCGACATTTCCAAACCATGATCAAGTTATTTTATTTACTTGGTGCAGATTGGAACCTCAAGCCTATTTTCTTGGCATCTATCCCAAGAGAACTGAGTCAAGCTGCAGAAAAAACTCTTCAACAACGATAGAAAAGCCTCACAGAAGCCACTCTTGGTGAAATCCAACAAGCTATCCATATCGCCATAAAAGAGCTTTGTCTCCGCAGAGAAGCCTTCCGAAGCTTTCTCAAAGAAAACAGACATCTTGACAAGGTATGCTTCAAACCCGGTCTGAAGATCAAATGTCCTAAGGATTGTACCGATCCTTCTTGCATAGGCTGCAAAAAGAAAAGACATTTTAAGAAGTTTTCTTTCAAGAAGACACGCAAAGGGAAAAGCAATGGCAAATGGAAATTTTTGCACAAGAGTCATCATCGCTCCTCCAAGAAGCGAAGCAAAGATAGATGTTATGTTTGCAACAAAAAAGGACATTTTGCCAAAAATTGTCCAAAAGCAAAGAGTCGTGGAAGCCATCTGATTGATAAAATCGTTAAGAGCACTGGCATCCAACTTAATGATTCTGATATTGAGTATATCTTCTCCTTAGACGACCAACCATCAGAAAACACTCTCTATGCTATTCAAACATATAGCTCAGACTCAGCCTCGGATTCTGAAAACGATGTGTTCACCTTCTTCCCTTACCCTCTAGATGACATCCACACCACTGAACCAATGCACCATCCATACACTCCATCCATATCTTTTTGTCTAAATATCATAAACCAATTCCTTTGGTGGCACTCATTGATACTGGAGCAAGTTCTTCCATTCTAAATACTAAGATTCTCTTAGAATAATTTTGGAAACCCTACACCAGGTATTTCAATTCAGCTTCTAGTGACACATTTGCTACCAAGTATCGTAGTAAGCTAATTACCATTCAATTCTTTCCCCAGTGTTCTATTACCACCAGAGTCCTTGGTTCCAGATCCCCAGACAAAGATATCATCATTGGTTGGGATATCTTAACCTAACTCCCCAAGCTTAGAATCATTTCCCGTGGTTTACGTTTCAAAAATCAATTCAGGGAATTCATAGTAATCAAACGATTCTATGCACTCGAACCCGCCATGTTTGACCCAATTATCCAGAGTTTACTTTCTTCTTGTGCTGAGTCACACTCCCAGTTTTCTCAAACCTGTACCCAGCCCTTATGGAAAAACTCTATTTTCTATGTCAAACTTCCTTTCAAGAAGAATGAAGACATTAATCCTACGAGAGCCAGTCATTTTGGAATAAGCCCAGAACACCTTGCACTTGCACAGTAAGAATGCGTAGAACTGTTGGCACAAGGTCTCATTGAACCATCTGACTCTCAATGGGCATGTGAAGCATTTTATGTCAACAAGCGAGCTGAACAAAATCGTGGAAAAATGAGGTTAGTAATTAATTATCAACCTCTGAATGAGTTCCTTCAGAATGATAAATTCACATTGCCCCATCGAAATTCTCTCTTTCTTAGCCTTGCTCAAGCAAAGATCTACTCAAAATTTGATCTTAAGGCAGAATTGTGGCAATTGGGAATTGACCCATCAGACAGACCCAAGACAGGGTTATGTATCCCAAACCAACACTTTCAATGGACAGTTGTTCCTTTTGGCCTCAAAACTGCCCATTCCCTTTTCCAAAAGGCTATGTGCAAAATCTTTGAACCAATACTTCCAAACTCTTAGATCTACATTGATGACATTCTTTTGTTCAGCCCTAATGAACAATCTCATTGCCAACTTTTGACACAATTTGCTAATATTGTTAAAAAGTATGGCATTATGCTTTCTAAAAAAAAATGATTATTGCCCAAACAGAAATTGAATTCCTTGGCATGCATTTGAAAGAAGGAACCTATTGCCCTGAACCCCATATTGCTGAGGAACTCCAAAAATTTCCTGAGAATGATCTGAATGCCAGACAAGTTCGACAATTCCTTGGCATTGTAAATTACTTGCGAGACTTTATTCCCCATATTTCTAAATATCTCATACCTCTCCACAAGATGCTCAAGAAGAATCCTCCCCCATGAGGACCCAAGCAAACTCAAGCTGTTTCTCAGCTTAAACAGCTCTTACAGCATCTTCCTCCCTTAAAAATCCCATCTACTGGCAAAAGGATCCTCCAAACTGATGCCAGCGACAAATATTGGGCAGCCATTCTCTTTGAAGAAATTGATGGGGCCAGGCATATTTGTGCCTACAAAAGTGGTCGGTTCTCTCAAGCAGAAATCCATTACCATTCCACTTTCAAGGAAATACTTGCAGTTAAATACGGCATCAAAAAGTTTGAATTCCACCTTATTGGACACCATTTTCTTGTTAAAATGGATATGTCCTCATTTCCCCATATGCTCAAGTTTAAACAAAAGTAAGTCCCTCATCCACAATTGCTCCGATGGGCTGAATGGTTTTCTAAATACTCCTTCGAAGTCAAACATATTCCAAGGACTAAGAATGTCCCAGCCGACTTCTTATCCAAACAAAAAAAACCGATTCAATCAATTCACATGTATGTTAAAAAGGAGCCTCTCTCAGAAACATACCGCACCACTGACATGCAGTGTGGTTGGCCAAGTCTTAAATACCCTCCTGAGATTCCATTGGCCATCCGACATAATGTTTTGAAAGAAAGACTTCCGGAATTAATGTGGGAATATCATTTCCGAATTTTTCGTGAGCATAGCGGATTAATGCTCAAACCAGACGGACTCCATCCACAATATCCATTCATCCATCCCCTCTGATGGTCTCCTAATGATGCATTTCCCGAAGACCTGAAATGGTTACTTTGGTACATGTTCAACCTGTACACAATAACCATTGAATTTCCTACTGAACAAATTTTGCAGGTTTTTATCAAGGATACAGCTGGACGTGATCATAACCAAAAATATCTCCTAGACATTTTTGCATGGTTCAAACCACTCCAGTACTGGAAAGAACTTTTCAAAATCCAGAATCGTCAAGGAAGGCCTGAACCAGAACGCCATACTATTGTCTTGCTCAACCGCCCATGGACATATTGACATCCCACTGGATGGATCTTTGACAAACCTTCTGTTGCAGGAACGTCAAGTTACAGGCCTCAAGTTTTTCAAGAATTTGCACAAATTTACCAGACGCTACCTTACTCCATCACTACCAACAGATCTTCATCAAGAGAACTCCAGAGAATCCTATGTCAGGAAAATCGCACCATCCCGCTAGAAGCATGGCCATCTACCCAGGTCCCTGTCTCCTGGGACCACCTCGATGCTTAGGATCTGACGAGAGAAAAGATCCAAAAAGCCCTCCAGATCTTTCAACAAAACAATCCAGACTCCTCCACCCCCTATGATCCCTGGGGGGGCCACTTTCCCAAGTTCCATGGAGAGACACCCCAAATTACGCCCATTTTCCTGGCTCTTTTGGTGCTAGCTCCTCTCGTCCACCAGACTTGTCGGCAGAAGAAATTGAGAATCTCATCCGTGCTTTCAAAAGAGAAAAAGATGGAAGCATCAGTCCATCCGACATTGATGAGAACGCACTACTCAAGGAACAGATAGCTTGTCATAGCTCTGATGATTCAGACTATGACTACAATGCTAGAGACAGAAGAGACAAATAAAGAGCGTCCTGAAAATACTGTACACCGGTCATTGTACACTGTACACTATTCATCCAGTCTGTTTTTACTGTAGCACCAGGCAAAAAACTACTGTTCATAGCCTGTCACGGGATTTCTTTAGGACTCCCTAGGTGTGTAGGCCATAAATGGCTAGTTTGCTCCGATAATTATGTCCGAGTAAGACCAATTTGCCTGCTCTTGTCTTATGTGTCCTCCTCTACCTATATAAGAGCAAGGAGTCCACATTGTAAAAACCAGAGAGTGAAATAAGAAGTGTGTCGTGTACTCTACTTTCAACATGATCTTCTAAACACTCCCATTCTCTTCTAGTCCAGAACGATGGTTCTGAACAAACACTATGATTGAGAAAAATCCTGGAGCATGCTCTACACTTGCCCCTAGGGGATCCTGTGCATCAGAATTTCCGATATTCTAGATATTACTATGATCTAAGCTCATGGCTTGAGAAGCAACTTGGGGCCTGCATGGTGACGCTCTAGAGAACACTCGTTTCTGTTCATTTGTTTTCGGGAACAGATTTTTTGTTCCCTGGAATAGGTTTGGAGTAGAAATCAGAAACAAGAAAAAGTTGTTTTTTTTTGTTCCTGGGAACAATTTTAAGAAACACTTTTTTTTTCCTTTCTTTTTTTTTTTTCTTTTTTTTCTTCTTCTTCTTCCTCTTCCTCTTCCTCCTCCCACCCCCTCGCCGCCCCATCGCCGCCGCCGGCGAGGTCCGGCAAGCTCGCCGCGCCTCGCCGGGCAAGGCGAGGTCCGGCGAGCTCACCGGAGCCTCGCCCGGCCACCGGCGAGGCCGCGCAAGGCCGGGCGAGCCTCACCCAGGCGACGCGAGGCCGGGCGAGCCTCGCCCAGGTGGTGCGAGGCCACGCGAGGCCGGGCGAACCTCGCCCGGCCACCGGCGAGGCTCGGCCTCGCAGATCTAGGTGAGGCCGAGCCTCGTCGGTGGCGGCCGGCGCAAGGCTCAGCCGCCCGGATGCGAGGCCGAGCCTTGCCGGTGGCCTGCGAGGCTCAGGCGAGCTCGCCGGGCCTCACTAGCGGCAGCCAACAAAAAAGAAGGGAAAAAAAAAGAAAAAGAAAAAGAAAAAAATCAAAAGATTGGAAATTTTTACCAAACGTGTTTCTATTCCCGGAGTAAAAATTTTGAACCGTTATCAAACACCCTCAAATGCTTAGAAACAGTTCCCGAAAGAAACAAGAAAAAACATTTACGAAAGCGAAACTTTCCGAATGTAAACGTTGCCATGCAGACCCTTGGTGGCTAACAGGCAGTTCCTTTTAAGGCCAGGAGAGCCGTGTGTGAAATAGCATACTTGTCATAAGTTTGCAACTCCAAGTTTATGAATTAGTTTCATAGGAACCTTTCTGGTATCAGAGCAAGTTTAAAATCTTTAAAAAAAAAAATTATAAGTATAAGTTTTCCTAAGTTTAGTTAGATAGAGAAATGTTTTAACAATATGGGTTGGGTATGGGTCAAAACTTTTATACTATGCTTAAATGGGTCTTAAACGAGTTAATAGGTCAATTTGGGTCGGACCATTTATGACCCGACCCAAACCCGACCCAACCCACCCGTTTAACAGTCTACTTGAAAGCGTGAAAACCGTACCATTGACCAATATGGTCCTAGAAGAACAATGATTAGCTCTCGCCATATTAAAACCTTAATGTCCGATCCATTGCTTATAAAGCCGAATGATTATTTTAGTGGGGACGATTTTTAGTATAGCCATTATAATCGCCTGCCAAAGATGAATCTGCATTCATGATGCTCTCTCGAGGTGCCCTGTTGTTTATCCAAAGGCAAGGAAAGAAAATAGCAGAATCTTTCCCTTTCGTCATCGCAAAGAATGGTCTGACCCAACTCGAATGGCATGCCGTACAATAATTTGGACGGGCGGTTCAGGCAAAATCGTGCACGCTGAGCTGTGCACGACGACGAAAATGTCTAAGAACAAATTGATTTAAGAATATGGATACGCATTTTCGATGGCTGTGATCTAAAGAAGTCATTTCCCTAATGGGATTTGCATCAGCATTCATGTTCGAAGCCTTTCTTCTGAGGACACCCTTGCGTCAAATGGGGCATTCAACTGCAAGCAAGAAAATGCCCGCTTTGCAGCAATCAAAATCGTCGAGAAATGTAAAAGTAGGACTGTGTAAAAAGGATCACTCAAATTGGGAATTGCCCGAACCAGATCGGACTAACCATTTCAATCTAGTTCTTAGGAGTGTCAATCCAGTTCCTAGTTTATAAAAGTGAAACTGGTGTTCAGGTGGTTTGATTTTCAATTCCAAGAGAAAATCAAATCGGACCGACTATATATACCATTTTTTTTGTAATTTCTCCAAAAAAATTAGTAAAATATAAACTAAATACTATCGCGTCCAATAGTACCACAAGTTACAGCATAATAACTTTTCACTTGTCGTCACTTCTATCAATATTTTAATATTCGTCACTCTCTTTTTTATTGCACGGGCCACTCTTTAGTGAAAAAATAAGTAGCCAATTCCATTAGACTGAATAGGAACAGATGGCCCGATCTGATTGCCAGTTCTAAGATCAAATAATCCGATCCCTGATTTAGGGGCTTACCCAATCAAGGATGGCATTTCATTCGACGAGAGGCAACAGCAATGTCGAGAATTGGGACGAAGACGGAACGACATTTTTCCTGGGCTCAAGCTTAGTCACAACGATATGCCGCACCATATGAAACGTTGTTTCGCTTATTCCATGTTTCCCAAAGATTACCGGCACAACGGCTTTTTTATTCTGCTTCCTTTTTGCTGTTTTTGCTGTTTTTCTATTTCCTGATATCGCTGCACACATATACCTCATTGTTAAACATAAATATACCTCATTGACCCCAAAAAAAGGCGATAAATACATCAAAATCTAGAATTTTTATGTCACGACTTATTGGCTTAGAGTATTGCAATATCTTTTCTTTTTTTTCTTTTTTGGTCTCCTCCTCTTAATCTAAGTTCTTGTATCCACTAGGTGCAATTGATAGATTAGAAAATTTTCCCAAAATTTTGTTTTTGGCATCGACCATTGCCCTTAAGTGAAAATTTGAAAGTGGACTAGTCAAAGACCTATGCCATGCGATGGGAGTTACTGTTACTTGCGGGTTGTTTTAATAATGTTACAATGTCAATTATGTTATTTAATAGTATTCTTGTAAGTTATATAGTATGAATTTTCAACTTTTAAGAAATACAAGACTTAAAATCTAGGGAGAGAACCTGAAAGATAAACTGTATGTTATTGGGAATTCGGTTCGGACAACGTCATGCTAATGGATGACCCAAAATGAAACGAGATTCCCCATCAATCCATCCAACTAAACAATATCCCAATTAAAGAAGATTTTTAAGTTTTCAAATGAAAGTATGTGTAGTTAGACATATTAAGATGCGCAGCATCTCAAGGTATCTTCCAGCATATGCCTTATATGGTGAGTTGCTTGTTGGAAGCTCGAGTCCATGCATCCACTTGCAAATTCAATTAACCCTCTTTTTCACTTAAAAACTTAAATCAATAAATTATGAACAAATTACATAAATTCATTATCACATGTCACATCAATTCTTTGATGGGGAACACTTTCATCAAACACCCCAACATATGTACATGTACCTCATTGTTCCCTACCATTTGCCGCAATTTTTAAGCAATATATAAGTTCACATTTGTTGAAATTCACGTGCATCCAACGACTACAACTGTATATCAGTATGAATAGATTTAAGAAATTTCATGTTTGTTATGTAATCGTTCTTGAAGTTACACTTTGGACAGTCCCTATGCCAATCGAGAGGAATTATATATATATATAATCACGTTATAAATATTATCATACATGAAAATAATATGTGATTATAAATATTGTAAACTCATAGTGTGATTTTTCTAATTGAGCAATTTATGAGTGAATATGTGATCATGTCTTGAAAATATACTAAGAGTTTTCTATTAAACTAACAATCACAGTCGAATTCGATCTGGAAACGATATATATATATATATTGTAAACTCATAGTGTGATTTTTCTAATTGAGCAATTTATGAGTGAATATGTGATCATGTCTTGAAAATATACTAAGAGTTTTCTATTAAACTAACAATCACAGTCGAATTCGATCTGGAAACGAAGGGATCCTAAAAAAATGATATTTAATTATCAATCGAGTTTGAATAATGCAAAAAAGATGAAGAAAAATTAAGCTTTCTGTTTGAGTAAATACATAGATGCACACTATATCTCGGGCTTCCGTTTTGACCCGTACTTCATCCCGTGGAGTCACTGCTTGGGTGCTTGAGTCTGTGCCCAATAACAATTCCAATTATATGTACTTTTCATGTGAGGAACTCAAACTCAAATTGGCCTAATATATTAATGTTCCATGTCACATCACTTTTGCAATACTAAACTACTTTTATCCGGCACCCTATGACTCATACCTAATTATTCTCCGCCATTTGCTGCGATTGTTAGGCAATATATGTCGACTTGGGCAAATATATGTGTGTGTGAAAGTTACAAAATTTTCTAGTTTTATATGTATGTTCGAACTTTAAGGATTTTAAGTGCAAAAAATGGACTGGTCAAAGACCCGCGTGTTCTGCTGCCGGGTTTATTTTTTATTTATGGGTTATTTTGATAAGATTACTAACATGCACGCACACATGATGGGAGAGTGAAAGTTACAATTAATATTTTTTATGTACAATAATGTAAAATATTATCGAGGTCGATAGTAACTGAAAAAAATACTGTATTTGACAATTTGGAAAAAAAAATCAGAATTTCAAATTCTATTTATTTCGTGAAAAATAAATGATTGGATAATCAATTTCCTAAAAATGGCTATCCGTATTGCTTAGAAAAATAATTGAACGAAATATATTGTCATCACTCAAGAAAATGTTTGGATTGAAACATGATTATTTGAGACAATACAAGCGATCATTTTTAGGAAAATGTATTTTAAATTATTCATTTTCTTCGAAACAAACGAAGTCTTAGTACAATTAAAAGTAATTTGTGTCATTCAATTCATATTTATGTGAGTACAAAATAGTAAACAATCAGACCTAAGAGAAACAATGGAGGATTTCATTTAGCTTTTGCTAGCAAAATGCATTCCATCTATTTTTTGGCCTTTTAATCGAGATAATGAATAAGATATATCTTATGCCGATAAAAAGGAACGTTGAATAAGATATATCTTGTTCGATTCGGTTTGTTCGAATTATAAATTTGTCGGTTTTTTTCTTTTTATTTCGTGCTAATTCGCATTTTTCTTCCTTACATATGTTTAGTATAGTATTAATTTTTACAAAGGCCAAAAGTGGAATAGGGAGGGGTTTCTCTCCTTATAATTAGGGAGGTCTTTTCCTGTTGTGACGTTGCAGATAATGCATAGTATATCATTTAAAAGTGCCGTTGTAATCCGTACTTATCACGAAGCGTGCTTGGCGCACGTACCCACTCACTTTTGTTTTGTATCTCACGTTCTACTTACTTTTTTTCGCAATAATATCTTTTAAGAATAATATACACCCGCCATTTAGCACTAATCAAGCCAATTCCGATGACTCTGAACTTGTGGGAAGGATCGAAAATTCAATGTGAAAGAATAAGAGAACATAAATCCGAATTAAGCAATTATTTTTTATTCAAATAACAAAACCTGTTTTACCTTGCCACTCCAAAATCCTTTTTTATCTTTACGTATTGTTTTAATAATATTTATTGAGTTTTAGTGTAACCTTAGGCCCTTCCTGTTCATATCATTATCATGAACTTATACTTGGATATCGACAATTATTTAAAAAAAAATTCGATTGTTCTTATCAAGTATTATCTTGTCATTTTATTGATATTAGCATAAAATTATTTTCTAGTTGAAATTTATAATGTTATTCAAATTTCAAAAAATTATGAAAAAAAAATGTGGATCAGGTTTTTAACATTTACATGTTGTGAAAGTTTCAAATATTTTAGATTAACAAAAAGTCAAAATATGTGCTTAGAGGCTCTTTATATGGACTCTCCACTTTGATGTAACTTTCTCATTCATATAAACGCTTCAGTGCCCTTAGCACTTTGTTAGAAAATAATGTGAACCATCAAACATTGTACACAACGTATAAAAGGTACGGTTCCATGTGTTGTTTCGCATGCATGTCCCTTTGGATTCATGATTCTATTTATTTAAAAAAAATTGAAAAAACTAATAAGAACCAAAGTTTTTACTGAAGGAATCTTATATCCATACAAAATTTAACTTTGGTAACTAATAAAAAAAATGTCTTAATAAATAGAATATCTAACTATGACAAATTTGCATGACACCACAGTAATTGTCATAATACTATGTTATAAGCAATCCAATCTCATTCTTCTTCTTCTTCTTTTCTTTTCTTTTTTGTACTTTTGAGCACAGATGAACTCCCGTGATTTATTTGCCGCACTATGGGGATCTTTGGATTTGAACGTGGACTCAGCCAATTCTTCATGAAGACATTGGTCATTGATATTGTACTTATTACTTTCTTTCCTTTAATAAGTGTTGTTCTTTATTATTTGTTTGTGTTTGTATAGCAAATTTCTCTACTGACTAAATACCTTATTTGCATTGTATGAGACCAATTGTAGCATTATGTCTGTTTGAATTTGTTAGAACAATATTTATCTCTCATTTATGGACAATGAATAAAATCACGCCGCATAAATTATTGTCAGTTACTGGATTTTTTATTATTGCTCCTGTTGAAGAGTTTCCTAGGAATACTGCATCTAAAACCATATCATATTCGTGTTTAATTTGTTTTACTTCACTTCTGCATAGGAAGATCGTGTCTATTTCTTTTCCTTCTGCTCCTAAAAGTGGACTTTTGAATATGAATGCACAAAGGGTAATTACATGAACAAAAAAGTTATTATTATTATCCGCTCAAAGCCTTTGTCGGTTTTACTCTCTCAAGCACTTTTAGTTGAACATTCGATTGTAATAAAACATCCTGAAGATGAAAATGAGGTCGAGGAGGCACGGTCCGTAGGTTCAGCCAAATCGATATCCTGGATTTTAGCTTGAAAGCGTGAAAACGGTACCTTTGACCAATATGTCCTAGAAGAACAGTGATTAACTCTCGCCATATTAAAACCCTAATGTCCGATCCATTGCTTATAAAGCCGAATGATTATTTTAGTGGGGACGATTTTTAGTATAGCCATTATAATCGCCTGCCAAAAACGAGTCTGCATTCACGATGCTCTCTCGAGGTGCCCTGTTGTTTATCCAAAGGCGAGAAAAGAAAATAGCAGAATCTTTCCCTTTCGTCATCGCAAAGAATGGTCTAACCCAACTCGAATGGCATGCTGTACAATAATTTGGACGGGAGGTTCAGGAAAAATCGTGCACGCTGAGCTGTGCACGACGACGAAAATGTCTAAGAACAAATTGATTTAAGAATATGGATACACATTTTCGATGCCTATAAATCGACGAATTACGAATTGGCATAATATATTACTGTTTCATATCACATCACTTTCGCAATACTAAACTACTTTTATCTGGCATCCCATGACTCATATCTAATTATTCTCTGCCATTTGCTGTGATTTTTAGGCAATATAGGCTTGAGTTTGTGCCCAATAACAATTCCAATTATATGTACTTTTCATGTACTTTTCATGTGAGGAACTTAAATCGACGAATTACGAATTGGCGTAATATATTAATGTTTCATGTCATATCACTTTCGCAATACTAGACTACTTTTATCTGGCACCCCATGACTCATACCTAATTATTCTCCACCATTTGCTGCGATTTTTAGGCAATATATGTCAACACATATGTATGTTCGAACTTTAAGGATTTTAAGTGCAAAAAATGGACTGGTCAATGACCCGTGTGCTCTGCTGTTGGGGCTACTTTTCATTTAGGGGTTAATTTGATAAGATTACTAACGTGCACGCTCACACACGACGGGAGAGTGAAAGTTACAATTAATCTTTTTTTATGTATAATAATGTAAAAGCTTATCAAGGTCAATAGTAACTAAAAAATATTGTATTTGAAAATTTGGAAAAAAAATTAGAATTTTGGATTATGCTTGTTTTGTGGAAAATGAATGATTTGATAATCATTTTTCTAAAAATGGCCGTCTCTATTGCTTATAAAAATAATTGAACGAAAGATATTATCATCACTCAAGAAAATGTTTGGATATAATTATTGTTAATAATGAAACATTATTATTTCAGACGATACAAGCGATCATTTTTAGGAAAATATATTTTAAATTATTCATTTTCTTTGGAACAAACAAAGTCTTAGTACAATTAAAAGTAATTTGTGTCATTCGAGTCATATTTATGGGAGTACAAAATAGTAAGTAATCAGATCTAAGAGAAACAATGGAGGATTTCATTTGCCTTATGAAAAAAAAATGTGGATCAGCTTTTTAACATTTACATGTTGTGAAAATTTCAAATATTTTAGATTAACAAAAAGTCATTTTATGTGCTTAGAGGCTCTTTATATGGACTCTCCACTTTGATTTAACCTTGTCATTGTATATCAAGATTCAATGCTTCAATGCCCTTAGCACTTTGTTTGAAAATAATGTGAACCATCAAACATTGTACACAACATATAAAAGGTACGGCTCCATGTGTTATTTCACATGCATGTCCCTTTGGATTCATCATTCTATTTATTTAAAAAAAACTAAAAAAATTAATAAGAACCAAAGTTTTTACTGAAGGAATCTTACATCCATACAAAATTTAACTTTGGTAACTAATAAAAAAATATCTTAATAAATAGAATGGATAATACCACCAAAAACCCCAAACTCTACCCCGTGTGACACATTTACCCCAAATTTTTTTGTGACATAAAAAATCCCAAACTTTACCCTATGTGACACATTTACCCCAAACTTTTATTCTAAAGGGCATTTTCGTCTTTTTATTTTTATTTTTTCTTCCCTTTTTTCCTTTTTCTTTCTTGCCCTTTTTTTCTTCCTCCACAACCGCCGAAGGAGCCACCAGCATCGATCAAGGGCTGCCCTCGCCTGGGCAGGCAAGGGCTGGCCTGGGGGCCGCCCTCCCCTAGTTGTTGGGTGAGGGCGGCCCTTGCTATCACCCTGGCCCTAGCAGGCATGGGCAACCCTCACTTGGGCAAGCGAGGCCAAGGCGAGGGCAAGCCCCCACAGGATCTGGCGAGGGCAAGCCCCCACAGGATCTGGCGAGGGTTGCCCTCGCCTGCTAGGGCCAAGGCGATGGCAAGGGCCGCCCCCAGGCTAGCTCTCACCCACCTAGGCAAGGGTGGCCCTCGACCGACGCCGACGGCTCCTTCTACGGCGATGGAGGAGGAAAAAAAAGGCAAGAAAGAAAAAGGAAAAAGGGAAGAAAAAATAAAAAGAATAAGACAAAAATGCCGTTCGGAATAAAAGTTTGGGGTAAATGTGTCACACAGGGCAAAGTTTAAGGTTTTTTGGTGTCACAAGAAAAATTTTAGGGTAAATGTGTCACCCCCCGGCAAAGTTTGGGATAAATGTATCACACAGAGCAAAGTTTAAGGTTTTTTGTGTCACAAAAAAAAATTTATGATAAATGTGTCACATGGGGCAAAGTTTAGAGTTTTTGGTGGTATTCTCCCTAAATAGAATATCTAACTATGCCAAATATGCATGACACCACAGTAATTGTCATAATACTATGTTTTAAGTAATCCAATCTCATTCTTCTTCTTCTTCTTCATTTCTTTTTTTCTTTTTCTTTTTGTTCTTTTGAGCACAGATGAACTCCCGTGATTTATTTGCCGCACTATGGGGATCTTTGGGATTTGAACGTGGACTCAGCTAATTTTTCATGAAGACAATGGTAGTTGATATTGTACCTATTACTTTCTTTCTTTTAATAAGTGGTGTTCTTTATTATTTGTTTGTGTTTGTATAGCAAATTTCTCTACTGACTAGATACCTTATTTGCATTGTATGAGACCGATTGTAGCATTATCTATGTTTGAATTTGTTAGAACAATATTTATCTCTCATTTATGGACAATGAATGAAATCACGCCGCATAAATTAGTCAGTTACTGGATCTTTTTATAATTGCTCCTGTTGAAGAGTTTCCTAGGAATACTGCATTTAAAACCATATCCTTTTCGTTTTTAATTTGTTTTACTTCACTTCTGCATAGGAAGATCGTGTCTATTTCTTTTCCTTCTGCTCCTAAAAGTGGACTTTTGAATATAAATGAACAAAGGGTAATTACATGAACAAAAAAGTTATTATTATTATCCGCTCAAAGCCTTTGTCGGTTTTACTCTCTCAAACACTTTTAGTTGAACATATGATTGTAATAAAACATCCTGAAGATCAAAATGAGGTCGAGGGGGCACGGTCCGTGGGTTCAGCCAAATCGGTATCCTGGATTTTAGCTTGAAAGCGTGAAAACGGTACCATTGACCAATATGTCCTGGAAGAACAGTGATTAACTCTCGCCATATTAAAACCTTAATGTCCGATCCATTGCTTATAAAGCCGAATGATTATTTTAGTTTGACGATTTTTAGTATAGCCATTATAATCGCCTGCCAAAAACGAGTCTGCATTCATGATGCTCTCTCGAGGTGCCCTGTTGTTTATCCAAAGGCAAGAAAAGAAAATAGCAGAATCTTTCCCTTTCGTCATCGCAAAGAATGGTCTGACCCAATTCCAATGGCATGCTGTACAATAATTTGGACGGCAGGTTCAGGCAAAATCGTGCACGCTGAGTTGTGCAGGACGACGAAAATGTCTAAGAACAAATTGATTTAAGAATATGGATACACATTTTCAATGCCTATAAATCGACGAATTACGAATTGGCATAATATATTAATGTTTCATATCACATCACTTTCGCAATACTAGACTACTTTTATCTGGCACCCCATGTCGTCGACATATGTCAACGACATAAATTGCCTAAAAATCGCAGCTAATGGCGGAGAATAATTAGGCACGAGTCATCAGGTGCTAGATAAAAGTAGTCTAGGCTCCCAAAGTCAACATATATTGCCTAAAAATCGCAGTAAATGTCGGAGAATAATTAGGTATGAGTCATGAGGTGCTAGATAAAAGTAGTCTAGTATTGCCAAAATGATGTGACATGGAACATTAATATATTACGCCAATTTATATATATGTGTGTGTGTGTGAAAGTTACAAAATTTTGTAGTTTTATATGTATGTTCGAACTTTAAGGATTTTAAGTGCAAAAAATGGACTGGTCAAAGACCTGTGTGCTCTGCTGCTGGGGCAACTTTTCATTTAGGGGTTATTTTGATAAGATTACTAACGTGCACGCACACACGATGGGAGAGTGAAAGTTACCAAATAATCTTTTTTATGTCCAATAATGTAAAAGATTATCGAGGTCAATAGTAACTGAAAAATATATATTGTATTTGACAATTTGGAAAAAAAATTAGAATTTTGGATTATGCTTGTTTCGTGGAAAATGAATGATTTGATAATCATTTTCCTAAAAATGGTTGTCTGTATTGCTTACAAAAATAATTGAATGAAAGATATTGTCATCACTCAAGAAAATGTTTGGATATAATTATTGTTAATAATGAAACATTATTATTTCAGATGATACAAGCGATCATTTTTAGGAAAATATATTTAAACTATTCATTTTCTTCGGAACAAACAAAATCTTAGTACAATTAAAAGTAATTTGTGTCATTCGAGTCATATTTATGCGAGTACAAAATAGTAAGTAACTCTTCACTTGTCGTCACTTCTATCAATATTTTAATATTTGTCTCTCTTTTCTTTTGCACGAGCCACTCTTTAGTGAAAAAAAAAGAAGTAGCTAATTCCATTAGACTGAAATAGGAACAAATGGCCCAATCCGGTTCCTAATCCTAGAACCAAACAGTTAAATCTCTGATTTAGGGGCCTACCCAATTGAGGATGACGTTTCATTCGATGAGAGGCAACAGCAATGTCGAGAATTAGGACGAAGATGGAACGACATTTTTCCTGGGCTCAAGCTTAGTCACAACGATATGCCGTACCATATGAAACGTTGTTTCGCTTATTCCATGTTTCCCAAAGATTACCGGCACAACGGCTTTTTTATTCTGCTTCCTTTTTGCTGTTTTTGCTGTTTTTCTATTTCCTGATATCGCTGCACACATATACCTCATTGTTAAACATAAATATACCTCATTGACCCAAAAAAAAAAAAAAAAAAAGGCGATATATACATCAAAATCTATGAATTTTTATGTCACGACTTATTGGCTTATAGTATTACAATATATTTTCTCTTCTTTTTTTTTTTTTTTGGTCTCCTCCTCTTTATCTAAGTTCTTGTATCCACTAGGTGCAATTGATAGATTAGAAAATTTTCCCAAAATTTTGTTTTTGGCATCGACCATTGCCCTTAAGTGAAAATTTGAAAGTGGACTAGTCAAAGACCTATGCCTAAACATCACAGCTAATGGCGGAGAATAATTAGGTACGAGTCATGGGGGCTAGATAAAAGTAGTCTAGGCTCCCGAAGTCGACATATATTACGATATATATTGCCTAAAAATCACAACTAATGGCGGAGAATAATTAGGTATGAGTCATGGGGTGCCAGACAAAAGTAATCTAGGCTCCCCAAGTCAACATCTATTACCTAAAAATCGCAGTAAATTGCAGAGAATAATTAGATATGAGCGTGAGGTGCCCGATAAAAGTAATCTAGTATTGCAAAAGTAATGTAACATGGAACATTAATATATTACGCCAATATATATATATATATATGAAAGTTACAAAATTTTGTAGTTTTATATGTATGTTCGAACTTTAGGGCTTTTAAGTGCAAAAATGGACTAGTCAAAGACCCGCGTGCTCTGCTACCAGGGCTACTTTTTATTTATGGGTTATTTCGATAAGATTACTAACTTGCACGCACACACGATGGGAGAGTGAAAGTTACAATTAATCTTTTTTATGTACAATAATGTAAAAGATTATCAAGGTCAATAGTAACTGAAAAATATATATTGCATTTGACAATTTGGAAAAAAAATTAGAATTTTGGATTATGCTTGTTTCGTGAAAAATGAATGATTTGATAATCATTTTCCTAAAAATGGTTGTCTGTATTGCTTACAAAAATAATTGAATGAAAGATATTGCCATCACTCAAGAAAATGTTTGGATATAATTATTATTTCAGACAATACAAACGATTATTTTTATGAAAATATATTTTAAATTATTCATTTTCTTCCGAACAAACGAAGTCTTAGTACAATTGAAAGTAATTTGTGTCATTCGAGTCATATTTATGTGAGTACAAAATAGTAAATAATGGGACCCAAGAGAAACAATGGAGGATTTCATTTAGCTTTTGCTAGCAAAATGCATTCCATCTAATTTTTTGGCCTTTTAATCGAGATAATGAATAAGATATATCTTATTCGATTCAGTTTGTTCGAATTATAAATTTGTCATTTTTTTTTTTTTATTTCGTGCTAATTTGCATTTTTCTCCCTCACATATGTCTCGTATAGTATTAATTTTTACTAAGGCTAAAAGTGGAATAGGGAGGGGTTTCTCTCCTTGAAATTAGGGAACTCTTTTCCTGTTGTAAAGTTACAGATAATGCATAGTATACCATTTAAAAGTGCCGTTGCAATCCGTACTTATCACGAAGCGTGCTTGGCGCACGTACCCACTCACTTTTGTTTTGTATCTCAGGTTCTGCTTACTTTTTTTCGCAATAATATCTTTTAAGAATAATATACACTCGCCATTTAGCACTAATCAAGCCAATTCTGATGACCGTGAACTTGTGGGAAGGATTGAAAATTCAATTTGAAAGAATAAGAGAACATAAATCCGAATTAAGCAATTATTTTTTATTTAAATAACAATAACCCGTTTTACCTTGTCGCTCCAAAATCTTTTTTTTCTTTACGTATTGTTTTAGTAATATTTATTGAGTTTTAGTGTAACCTTAGGCCCTTCCTATTCATATCATTATCATGAATTTATACTTGGATAACGACAATTATAAAAATAAAAATTATTGTTATTATCATGTATTATCTTGTCATTTTATTGATAACACCATAAAATTATTTAAAACCAAATTCTTTGGAGCTCGACTCTTTGCATTGAAATTTCTCCGATTTAATTCTAAAGATGTCCTGCAATTAATTTATTTTTAAAAGTTTTCCTTTGGCCAACTTTACTCGCACGAGATTTTTGACCCATTTAAAATCTTGACCCTACCTCGTGATGACAGAAATATCACTAAAATAATTTTTAAGTAAGGTATTAAATTAAATAATTTTCTTTTCTTTTCTTTTCTTTTTTCTGGTGGTTGTCAACAATCAACATGGAGAGAGAACATGGAAAGTTTCGATTCCTGTGGCTGGCTTTTCTCCCTCCACCAGGCGCCAGCCAAGTCCAACTAAGCCACCGTGCAATTTAAAAAAAAAAAGAGTAAAATAATAATAAAAAAAAAAGAAAGGAAGATGGGGGAGAAGCAAGAAATTCCAGAATAAATACTAAAAATTGGAAAAAAACCCATCTGACCACTTCCAACAGGGGAATTTCCAACAGGAGATTTATCCTAGGAAGAAAAGTCTTCCCCTCCGTCTCTCTCTCTCTCCCTCTCCGCCCCCATAAGTCCAAGACTCTCTCTTTCTCTTTCCCAAGTCCTGCCAACGGATTTTCAACTTCTGGGTCTGTCTCGGCTTTGCATTGAATATCTCCTTTCTCTCTCTTCTGGAAGTGGGAATTCAGCTACAGAAAGAGAGAGAAGAGAGAGAGAGGGAGAGAGAGGGGGAATGGAAAGCATAGCCCTTTGGCAAGCTGGGGCTCTCTGTGGGATCGTGTGTTGGATCTTGGTGTCGTCATACTGCAATGTAACGGGAGCTCTCAGATCTCTGCTCCAACCCTGGGTTGCCCACCACGTGGTTGTGGGAATTCCTCTCGTCCTCCAGATCCAGGTCCGGGACATGGAGAAGCATAGAAAAGAGAGAGAGAATTGAATGAAATATATGTGTGGAATGACTAGTTTGGTTGCTTTAATTTAACTCCATTTTCTTACCTTTTTTGGTCCTTGCAGAGGTTCCAGCACAGGGTGTTGGATGCTTTGTTCTCTGGGTTGTCCTGTGTCGTTTCTGTGCCTTTTTACACTGCTTTTCTACCTTTGCTTTTCTGGGTACTCTCTCTCGAAATTGGATTCATAGCTACAGAAATGGTTTTCTCTGTATATCTATAGAGTAATTTGAGTGGCTGCATTACTTGAACATTGATGTTGGCTTTGCTTTTTGGATTCTTTCTTTTTGAAGAGCGGTCATGGCAAATTGGCAAGGCAGATGACCCTTTTGATGGCTTTCTGTGATTACATGGGCAACTGTGTCAAGGTACTCTATTTTCCATCACTTGATGACATCGCATTGTCTCTGTTTAACTTAAGTAATGAGGGTAGGTTTGATGATAAAAGAAAAGAAAATTGTGGGGGACGTGCAATGCGAATGTCTTTCTTTTTGTGAGCTCTTGTTTGTGTTGCATAGGATGTGGTATCAGCCCCAAGGCCAACTTGCCCCCCTGTTAGGAGAGTAACAGCAACGAAGGATGAAGAAGATAATGCAATGGAGTATGGATTTTCTTCTTCTCACACTCTAAACACAGTTTGCTTATCTGGGTACGACATTTTCATCTCTTTTCACAGTTTATGTTTTTTGTGCATGGGATTATTTTATGATCCATTCACTGACTAGAAGTGGACAGTCCGGTATTTTGTCTAGGTCTTGAGACTTAGAATTTTGACCCTGGAACAAAAATTGCCAAAGTTGTTTGTTCAAAATCATGACCTGTTTGATACAGCCATGCAGGCAATAGTCACGAGGCATTCATATTTATGTGGAGCTTTCAAGTTAAATACTCAGTTGCCATATATGAAGTACATGTATTGAACTAAGAAAATACAGAGGGCAATGAGAAGAGAATTGAGGTTGCAAGAAAAATTTAGATTTAGATGAGAAGAAAATAGACGAAAAGAAAAAGAAGACTTCTTTATCCTTAAGTGAACATTTGTTGGTAGATTGCCTGTGGTAGACTGAGCCATGAAAAGTGATATTGTATTGTTTTTGTTTTTCTTCTGAGCTACAGAAATAGCTGAGTCAATGCATATTGTGTATACACTGACTCTCATCTCTTCGGTGGCTTTGCAGATATCTATTGCACTATGTCCTGTCTTATATCCAAAGCAGAGATGCCTTAATAGCATATGCTGGTTTTGCTGTCGTTTGTTTGTTTGTTGGGCTCATTGGCTTGGGTATGTTGCATCATCACTCTATCTATTTAAGGGAAAGCTTGGGAAGTTGGTCTTGCTTTTGGCTTCCCAAATTATCTCTTTCTAAATGAAAACATGACAACACATAAGGTTAAAGATGTAAAACAGCGTCAATCTTTTTCTTATTTTGCAGCTTCCCAATTAACTCATTGCTAAAGTTGTGGCAAAATAACTGCTCCCAATTCATCCCACGTTTATGTCTTCCTTTCCTCTATCAACAAGCTGAAGTCCAAAATTTTACTGACAACCAAGATAGCAGAAAAAATTGGTCGATGGTTCTTCCTCAGTAGATTATGTATAGGGGTAAAAGAAATGATGTCAAGTTTTTTTTTTCCCCACCCATTTATAGCATCTTTTGTATTAATTCATTATGACGTTGCGCAATGAATAAAACATAAGTGTGCACGCTTATTAAGACCTTGTTATTTGTGTTACAATTAGATTGACATCTGGTTTTTCCATGGTAGGAAGAATTTACCTTGGCATGCACAGTTTGATCGATATCATAGGCGGCCTCATTATGGGCTTGGTGATCCTTGCATTTTGGCTAACAGTCCACGATTATGTTGACAATTTTATAGTCTCAGGACAGAATGGTACGTCTTTCCTCTTGCTACTATTATCAATTTAAACCTGTGCATGGTTTCATGTCTATTATCCACTTAAAATAGCACGATTTCCTCAATGGAAATCTCGTTGACCAACTCTGTGGAAGAAACTTGGGTGTGTTGAGCATATTGAGATAGGTGAGAATTCTGTTGCTTTGTGTATGTATGATGCTTAATGGTAATGACTGGTCAATGGATTGACAAATGTTGAAATGGAACATTGTGGACCGTACTCCAGAAATTTCGTCGTTATATCTGTTGTACGAACTCTCATGGAAAGCTTGTTTGGAACCAGAGCGAGGACTCTTGGTTGATAGTTTACATTCATTATCTGCTTCTCTAATGGAAGAACCTCCACCGGTCACAATGTTTATGTTTAAGGTAAAAACTTTAGATTCAATCCTCCTGAAAAATGATGTTAGGATGATGGCTTATGGAGAGGAACTACAGATTTAAAGAAATGAAAAATACGGAAATATGACTTTGAGATGTGGTGGTTAAGTGATAGTTAAATAGGTAGGCTATGGGGTTGTGGTATCTCTTGCTTTCTAATTTCTTTATCTAACAAAAGATTGTTTTACTAAGAATAAACGAGTACAATTAGTAGGAGGAACCAACCACTGGTCTCTCCCTTTATGATGGTAATAGAATGGAATATATTGCTTTGCGTGAGAGAGACCAACCAGGGATCTATCCCCTTCATAGTAGTAATGATGGAAAACGAATTTAGTGGGATAGACCAATTGTGATCTCTCTCTTTACACTATAGATCATGTTTGATAGCCTTGCAAACAAGCAACTTGAATAATGAGTGGGTATTACTTTCACATGTTAAGTGGGGATTTTTAAAGTTTAATGCTCCTTATTGTTGTCATCTTGGCTTTGCAGTAACGTATTTCTGGACAACCCTTAGCTTCTTGTTGCTTTTTGCTTATCCAACTCCTGAATTTCCAACTCCGAGCTTCGAGTACCACACAGCCTTCAATGGCGTTGCCCTGGGAATTGTAAGTCTTCATGATTTGTTGAGATCGAAATGCTGCTTCAGTTTTCCTTCAAGTTTTGCTAATCTAGTCACTGCACTAGAATACCATATTTCCTGCATGATGTTGACATCAATATTACTTGGATTCATGAGCCTTGGGTGTGAGTTGCGAGTGCAAGAGACATTTTAGTATATTTGTAATGTTTGATATTGGAGATTATGTCCTTGCCAGTGTCAGTAAAGGGTTAGACGAGGTACCCAGATTGAGATTAGGGACACTCATAATGATGGTTGAATGACTCAATGTTAGACCATTAAGGAGCTTTTGACTTGATACACCATAAGATTTCCCACTTGGACAATGACGGGCTGATGTAAAGGTATGTTCTTTCTGTAGAAGTCGGCCGTTCTTAGATCTCTCTGAAACCTCATGTTTCCAGCAAAATTTCTCCCCCTTGTTTTTGTTGGATATTCACGGATACTGCCCTTTGTTGTAGCTTCATAATTGGGCTTTCATTTTGTCAAAAGTCTGCTTCAGAGTACGTCAAGCTGCAGCTGTAGATTAGCTATCCTGCTGATTTTAGGAAGGTTCATTGGTGGGCCATTATAGGTTGTTTATTCAATTGGCTGAGGATGGTGTGCAGAAACTCAAGGAAAGTTCACAAATTGTTTGGTTTTGAACAGATACCTTTTCCTGTATACTTTTCCATGGCAAATACAGCATCGCGGAACCTGCGTGCACCAGCTAGGAGACGAAATCAATATGCTTACAAAATCAATTCCTACCTTACCTTCCCTCGCCCCTGCATGCCCATCATCAAAAGAAATAAAATAAAATAAAAAGATGGCCCATTTTGGGAAGCCCGACAAAGTCATTTGTCATTTTGCACAATTCATATTCAGTAAGAGAAAAGAATCACGTATGTGTCTGTCCTTGTAGACCTCTCGTGTATATGTGTTTGTCCCATATTCCTGTCTCCTATGTTCGACTGCATGAGATAACATTCTGGGTTTTATAGTTTATTGCCAGGATTGAGATGCCATTTTTCCAATGTCTAAGTCATAGCTCGTCATACACGAGCTAACGAAATAGTTTTGGTGCAGGTTGCTGGCGTCCAACAGACATATAGTCAATTCCACCATGAAGCCGTTCCCAGGATATTTACACCACAACTACCAGTCTTGGCGTTTCTGGGAAGAATGCTCGTGGGAATACCGACAATACTACTGGTGAAAGTCTGCAGCAAGACACTCGCCAAATGGACGCTTCCCATGGTCTCAAACACACTGAGCATACCGATCAGATCGACTAGCTACATCCCAGCGCTAAATGGATCGGTCGCCCTCAAAAAGTCAGACGAGATCAAGCAATCCGGTTATTTACAGAAGCTGTTCTTCTACGGCCACCAGCAGTCATTCGACGTGGACACAGGGATTAGGTTTCTTCAATACGCAGGCCTTGCCTGGTCTGTTGTTGATCTGGTTCCTTCTCTCTTCTCTCTTCTCAGGTTGTAATGCTTAGTATGATCTTGAATTTTGTATATATAGCTATATATAATATGTATGAGCTCAACTACAAGGATCATACCACTATGAAATTAGAGTGTAATTCATATGTATGGGGCCTAGTAATGAAACCCATCCATTTTTTTCTAATGTATTCTGCTAATTTTTGTGTACATAGCCATCTCTATAACTATTGCATCCCATCTTTGCATAAAATGGGGAGGCGAACATGTCAAGATGGGTCCTTTGAAGTAGATCGTCATGAGGCCAATAAAAGGAAAAAGTTTCGATTGTCACTTTTCTTTTTTTGTATCATTTCCTATGCTGTTAATCACATACAAGGGGAGGCAGGCTTCCGAAGTTTGCGCTGGCTCTTCTTTCCAAACCCCTCAAAGAAAAGTACCGTGGTGTAAGGATTTGCGCGCCCTAGTGAATCGTGAGATTAATTTTCGAGGATCAGACTTGATTTTGAATCTACATGACCATTTTTTCCCAGGGAGAAATCTAATTAGAATCTGTCTAGAAAAAATTAAAAACCTCGTGGTAACTGGGGATGAATCTAGTAGGTTTCCAATTTCCTTTTCTTTCTTTTCTTTTTTTTTTTTTTTTTTTTTTTGATGTTCTATAAACCCAAAAGATCAGCTTAAAGGCAGAGAGAGACCAGCATTGCAATTCATTTTTCTTCATTTAAGAAAAAAATTTCGTCATTGTTCCAAGCAAACGATTATGGAAGAGCTAACGAATCCTCCTAGACAGTGCAATTCTGACCTTTCAAAAATAATAGAGTTTTATCAAATGAAAGAGCGGAATTGCAATTTGCCTTTCAGATACAAAGACAACCCAGAAGCAAATGGTAATCCGAAACATAAGCCCTTACATTTTAAACAAATCTCTCCAATAAACCCAAAATAGCATTTTAAATAAACTAAAGGTGAAAACAACTGCATAAAATTAGGAGTTCTCGACCACATCCATGTTTTTGATCACAACAACCAGCTGCTCTAGTAAATGAACTACAAAAGTGAGACACATTTACTATTCACAGGGTTCACTCAATCCTATTACATAATAATAGATTGCATTGAGCAAAACTTAAAAAGCCATAACAGATTACACACTATCCACATCTTCACCCGGTTCCTTATACTGACTAAAGATAGCCAGTTAAGACAACCTGCTGTGTTATCATATCATAAATAGTTCATATGTAAGAGCAACACCTGCTAATGCGAAGGGAGAACTCAAAAAATTTGCAACCTGACCTATCTCCCAGCAGGATAAACAGCCTCCAGACACTCCGTGGAAAGGCGAGAGTAAAAAATCAGTTAAACAGTGGAATGACTTCAGAGGAAGTAATCCGGTGTTCTGCGGGTGACATCTGGTTCTCCTCTCCTAGGCGCTGGCTCGAACTGCCAAAGAAGCAAAAGAATATCACTATGCGTAGATCGAACTAAACATTTTCACATTATTCACATCTCAAAGTACGATTGTTATGGAAAGAATAGCATAAAATTAGTATGCAGATAATGCATAAAAAGAACAAAGAAATACCTGTATAAATGTGTGGCCCTTGAAGTCATCTACTTCCAAGATGGAAGCCATGTTCCCACAGCGATAACAATAGTTAGGTGCACTAAATATAGTCACAACCTTTTGTTCCTGTTCCAAGAAAACAACAGAAGAGCTTTGATGGTCTTTTAGATTGTTCTGCAAACTGTTATTCTAAGACAACCTTTCATAAGTAAAGAAAATAAAACAACTTTGACATTTTTCCAGATTATGCATACATTGTGCAAAACGGTTTGTGCACAAGAGGCAAAATGTTTTACCATTGTGTAGCTTAGGCCAAGATTGTAGTTTACTCGTGTTTCTTGGATTTTAAAAAGTAATCTTGATGAGAAACATTGTTTTAGAGCTCTGTCAAAACAAGCATATATCTGTTCAGAAAATAGCCCCCCATTCTAGCTTTCTCTAATCTTTATTTCAAGAAGTACAAAAAAATGAACAGAACCACAATGACATACACCTTCATAAGTTGATGCAAAGCAAAGAAGATGATAATTTACAGGAAAAGTAATTACATGTGCCCAGTTAAATCCATCCATGACCAGCTGGTGAGCTCTAGCAATCAACTTTAAGTTGTTTGTGTGATTGAATTGTTCAGATATATCCTGCAAAATTGAAAACAAAGATCAGAAACAACAATCACAGAGAAGAAAGTTTGCAGCAATTTAACCTCACAACTCAGAAATCTCACAGAATGACCTGGCCAAATGTATAACCAGCACCCCGAGGTGAAATGCCCCAACCACATCGATCATCAGGGATCTGACCATAGTAGATCACACATTGGTCCTTCATGAGGTACCTCTTGAACGCGATCAAAGTTCCTAATGCTGTCAAGAGTTTCAATTGAAGGAGATAATCCGCCGTGCAGGCAAAATATCTCTGACTCAACCTAAATATGAAAAGGGCAAAAGCCGCAAGTGTAAGCAAAATTACCGCTTTCCTCATTTCTCCAATATAATCCAGCCACTAAAGATGGCACCCAAACTGAAAAACCCCACAATCAAACTTAAACGTGTGGACATTAAAGCATGCATTAACTGAAGTTTTATTGACAAAGCATCAGTGTTTGAACCAACTTGAGCAATTGCCAGAACTGTTGTACATACTGCTTCGGGGAACAAAAAGAAAAGAACGCTTTCTTCCAGGGATTATCCTAAGTATGCCACTAATATCTAATTTTCACTGAATTCTCAAGCAAACAAATCATTGACCAGGTTTGATGGACAAAACCTTTCACCCATTAATCAACAACCTTCTCCTAGACTAAGTCCAGCAACTGAACAACAGCTTAGTGACATCTCTATTGTCAGCAAATATTGTTCAAAATTTTGTTAGTTTATCTCAATTTAATCAGAGTAATGACCAAATATCAACTAATAGCAGCAGCAACTAAAAGGATCTTCTCACCAATGCTGTCAGCGGAAAATAGTCAAAAAGATCTGTAAATATCTTCCAAACATTAGCATTTCCATACCTACAAGAGAATAAGCAGAAAGAAACATGGTCACAAATTCATCTACAGAAGAAACAAGAAACGGCATAGCTAACAAAAAAATGAGACCATGACACTGCCATAGAGGTTCTATTCATTCGACAAGTCATGTCATGAAATAGCTCATGAAAAATGCCAAATTGCCATTTTGTACCAACAAGTCATTAGGGAACGCGAAATGCCATCCATTCCTGAAAATATCACAGGATGAGTAGCTAAGTTACATCAAGTCACTGTTCAAAAATGTGGCCCATACCTAGGGAATTCCTGCACCACACATTAAGCTACAAAAGACCCAACTAGGTCCCAGAATCCAGAACATAGGAACTTTTCACATATCACAAAACCCCAACTTTAGCAACCAAATCATGAAATTCCATATATTTTCTGGGAGAATAAATGTCCCAAGAAGCATGGCATGATGCATTTGAAGTAGACATTACTAAACCAGCTTTGATAGGGTCCCAATGATGTAGGTAACAGAACTACTAGACCATGTCATAACATACCCGCAGCCAAGCATATCTGCACAATGGCATAGTTATATGCCATATTCTAGTCACAAGGCATACTTCATTGCATGGGCATTAGAAGATGTGCAGAGGAATCAATAAAAAAGAAAGGATAGTTGAAAATATAAATAAAAAAACTTCTCATCATTTTTAGATTTGGCATTGCCCATTATTTACATATATATCTAAGATGAAGAACGCAGGAATGAAGTGAAGCTCAAAGCAATCATAAAATAAATCACCGCAAACTGTAGAAACAAATGTCACAAACATACAGTTGAAGATATCTTAAAGAAGAACACTTGCATAGAGAACTCACTTCCTTAAGCATTCATCATAAAAACCATAAACTTGAGTAATCTGCCAAAAGGGGAAAAAAGTAATGAGCTGAATGATACAAAACATCTCTGGGCAAGACTCACAAAGCAATATGGAATCTAGATGTGTAAAGGGTAATTCCAAAACAAACTATGAAGAAGAACAGCATAACCTGCATCAGAAGGATATCAAAGTCAATAGGAAGGTGAAGCAACAAGAATCATTGCTTGCTTTGCAGTCACCAATATCTCAGGTAATAAACTGATTCCATGAGGGAAGGGACAAACTTTCCAAAAACAATGCTTAATATGAGCGGGTTGTCTAGTCCAGCTCCAGCATGTTGCACAGGTTGGAGAGGAAGGACAGCAAGACAACAAGAGGTGAATAGCAAAAAAATGGAAAGTATTACCTGACGACTTTCATGATTCCCTCTAAGGATAGTAATTCGCTGAGGATATCGTACTTTCAAGGCCACTAATAGCTGGATAAATGAAATGACCAGATGTTACAAATTATAAAGGAAAACCTTCAAAAAATCTTAAAACAATGAGAAACTCAAAACAACTTGGAGATGAATGCTTGTTCTACAGAAAGCTCACACCTAAGGATGCTCATCATTTTCTTTTAGGTTATACTTAAATTCCACTGACTCATTATTCTTGCACAAACAGATGATTAGATCTATAGTGATGAGCTGGGAACAATGGCTCAGAAAAATTTAATAGATAGCTGGCTGGAAAATCCATCAACCATTAAGCAGATATATAGTAAAATAGACATAGTACCAGAATGCAAACTTAATTGCCATTAGTACCAAAAAAGCTCAACCATCAAATGTGGGGCTGGTGTTAACGGACACATAAATCAACAAACGTGTATGCAGTCCTTTTCCACCAGGATAACAGCATGAATGTTTTCCTTTCACTGTAGAAAAGGAGAAGTATAGATCTCTTTCTCTAACAAACCAAATTCCTTCCTAATGTGAAAATCCATCTAAGTAAAATCCTTCCCTCCATCCCTCACTTCATCCTTCCCATCCCTCAAATCCATCTGCCAGCTAGAAAGTAATCTAAAAGGTACTGTTCCTCCCAGAGTTCGTGTTGACTAAATAAAATACTTCTCCAGTTGAAGGGCCCTGAACCTCTTGTTTTTTAATACTTCTAACACCTTAAAATTCATAACTCCAACTTTAAGGGCCCATTTGGTTCGGCTTTTGCGAAATGACTTTGGAAAAATGCAAATACCTTTGGGCTAAAGGAGTTTTCCAAAATGCTATATTTAGAGAAAACTGAGCAACACCGCCTGACACCCTAGGTCATGTGACCCCCAGGTGGCAATTGCCAGGGACGCACGACCCCTCAAGTGGTGGTTGTTGGCCTCCAACTCCTTTGTGCAAATCGGGGAAGATGAACAGTGAACGTGAACAATGCCAAGACTTGCATCCCCAAAAACACGAAAAGCCCAAAGCAAGTAGGGACCTGCCTTGAGCTTTCAACTTTCGCAATGCTAGCATTTGGCCAATGGGTCCCAAAAACACTTGCCAAACACCTCATATTTTCCCCAAAGCCCTTGGGAAAGCTGAACCAAATGGGGCCTAAGCTCCCACATCTGAAGTAAACAATCTCGAGTCAAAGATCCTCATTTACCATCTTTGTATATGGGAATTATTTTACCATTTTGCTATGTTTTTAACAATTTCAGTAATCAGCCTTCTCAGTCAGCAAGCACTCAGAGCTTTCTCAGTTAACAAGCACTCAGAGTCCTTTTATCCCTTTGTTAAGGCTTAAACCCTTGTATTGCATCACAAACTCACTCTGTAAGTATGTTAAAAAAAAAAGGCAACTTCAATCTGCCCATCACAAGTCCCTAGCCTCTGCCACACATGTGATCTTCCGAGTTGTCACCAACTTCTAACCGTAGTGATCTGACTTTGCTTTTTAGACTGTTCTTCTATTTGTGGGCGAAATAGAAATGAGACTAGAAACAAGGTAACACAGCAATCATGACTTGAAAGGAAAAACTATAATCTACTAATCTTTCACCAAATGACTCCCTAATGCGTATATATTTTCACCATATGCAATTAAGGACACATTAAGCTCTCGCCCAAAGTTAAACCACCAAAGTCCCAGTAACTTCCAGATCATCAACTGGAAAAACATATATGTGCAGCTTTATGCAACTAAGAAATCATCATATCCTTTCCATGGGCAAATACAAAGCCACTGACATTCCATTGCAACTTAACCTGTTATTGGCAGAAATATGCCCAAGTTTGTTCACAACAAATTACATAATATCTTAGTCTTATGAAATAACGCTTATGCTTATCGCAGAATTCCAAGCAAATGTCTAATACAAAATTAAAACCAGCTAATACTTACTGTTACAGTTTCGACAGAATAATATCCACGGTCCACATAATCACCCATGAACAAATAATTGGTATCTGGACACTGTCAATGAAAAAAAAAGAAAGAAAATTAATAGGTTCACAAGTCAACTAATCAAGAAGGATATCCCACAGAAAATCTATGCAAAACTTTAAGATTTTAACACATATATTAGATATCACGAAAGCACAGGAACTATGAGATTTTTCTGCATAGTTTTTGGAGGCTCATCTTCAACTTCTAAAAATTATGAAAACAATTATTTCTGCCGGCATGAGAGATTCTAATGCTCAAATTGTCAAGACATAAAAATAAAAATAAAAATGCAAAGTCATGATTATTACCTGTCCCCCAATTCGAAAAAGTTCAGCAAGATCATGAAACTGCCCATGGATGTCACCACAAATTGTTACGGGGCTTTTTACAGGCTGCATAGAAGAATACGGAATAAAAATCAACTAAGGAAAACCAATGTCATCACATATCTTCTCCTGCCATAATGCAGAGCTAGAACTAGCAGCTACTTATATGACAATGGTACAACAAAATAGATCAAATAGAACAGTCATGAAAACCTCAGTGATCATTTCCATTGATGAAAGCAGCTTTCTTATGCTCTAGGTAAATGCTAATTTACTATATCTCTCAAACTGATTATTCCAATCACCAAATAGTCTGTCAAATAAAGGTTTTAAAAAAAAAGCAATTACTGAATATCTGGAAAATTAGGAGAACGTTTTAATTGGCAAATGAATGGTTTCTCCACTGACTCGGGCAATAAATATTTGTCATTTTGAAGATGCATGAAAAGAAACAACTAAAAAGCTTGAAAGCTATGGTACTACAAATAAATGAAATAAAGGATTATCACCAAAGGTACACCAGGGTGCCTGAATCATTCCCATGGACACACTGGCTACCTATTTCACAATTTCAAATGCACTGTGGAGTCAAATCCTTCAAGTTGCCAAAAGTGTGGATTTATTGGTCATGCCAATTCTATTCAACAGCTCAAAAGGGGCCAGCATTTTGGTGTTTAATCTAATAAGAGCATTAAACTATAGAGGAAGACCAGTTAGTTGGCTTAAGTGAATTCGAGGACATTCAGCATACAAGCATGTACACAACTTTACAATGGCACGCAGTTCATGCTGTAAACAATCTTCACATCTTAATCTGCATGCTCAATGACCAGGATACTTTCTAATTATCTTCTCAAAGGCAATTCTGTTTCTTTTCCCGCTTGGACAGAACAGTTACTAAGTTAAGAAAGTAAGCTATATACTACACACACACACAAAAACATAGAAAGATGTTGGTCACAAGAGAGAACTTCAACAAAGAAAATTTGAACAAGATATTTGATCATTAGACCTGGACATTGCTTTCTTCCATCAGTATCTCTTTAGCCTTCTCACATAAAACTTTAACCTACATCAAAGTTAAATCAAATACCATTACCTTCTTTGTTAAATCAATCAGGAAAGGAAAGGTGAAAGAGGAATGGGGTCGCAGCACTTATTAGCTGTTTTTGGCAATCCATAGAACTTCATAAAATAATAAAAGTCTCCAGATATAGAAGTCCAAGTGTGTGCAAACAATATGCACACACATTTGTGTGCACATACCCTTCGGGCAAGCACATGTTCATGTTTTGTGCTAGTTGCATATAGTGAGAATGATGCTTATGGAGAGAAGTACTGACAGACGAAGTGAGCCCTCTTCAACCAGCAAGTAATTAAAATTACTAGCAGTCAGCACAGCTCGACATCAGCATAAAATATAAATGCACAACGATAGAATCTGCTTAATGCTGGTCCAACTTTCTAGCTTCAATTTGCACTTCAAAGAAATCCTCAAGCTTATGGGTGGACCATTTCCATTACGAACCACTTCATACATTTATAAACTATACTGTTAAAAATGAACTGAACTAGGATTCCTACTACAAGAAAGCAGTCATTGAAGAACAAAGAACAAGCTTTGCCCTCCGAAATTGATTATGACAGCCCTGCACCCAACTGTTGGGGATAAATTGCGACATGTGTGCTAATTTACAGAACGGAAAACTAAAGAATGAAGGCTAAGCATGGGATGGATGGATTTGGTACTGAGGACAATTAGCCTTGCAGCGGCACCTTTATTACCCCCACAAAGCATGCATAACTAGACATAGATAAGCTTCGTTCAAATAAAAGCCAAGTTTATCAAAATATTTGGAGCTTGAACAGATCTCATACTCAATGCTTCACAACTACTACATCTAAGCTAAAAACAGCAGGAGAATCGTATTTTACATGTACTCCAACAACTAAAAGATGGTGTGCCCCAGACATTAACTAGCTACAATCGCTTTCTGAAGTAAAATAAACTCCCACAAGATTAGAATGACAAGGCTCTTCATTCAAAAGACCCTTTTTGAGTCTTCAAAACCAAACAATTGTATTTTTGTGCTTTGAGATTAATTCAGGCATAAAATTAACACTCTGACTCCGTTACACCCCATCTCCAAACCACCTAAAGTGGCGATTACAATATCTCCACCAGAAGAAATCCGCTTTCAATGCGTAGAATACCAAACATCCGATACCATCTCTGCAACAATCCCTTTCAAAATGCATTTCGGCATCAACCTCCTCCTTTTTATCTCATTCCTCCCTTGTAAGAAACCCCGAGGGAGGAACCCCTGTCGCGTAAGTGGCCCATTTCTCTTCTGTAAACCTTCCCAAGCCAAAAAAAAACCACCGGCAACACAAACCTCACCAGTCCAAGACTAATTCCTAGCGCATCCACCTGCAATTCAACACGATACCCACCAATCCCATTGGACAGTCGCCAATCCCGCCACGGAACAAACACAGCCAAATCCACCGCTTCATCCGCTCAAAACCCAAATCACGCCAAATCCCCAACTACACCATCTGCAGACGCAAACGAATCGCATCGAAAAGCGCGCGGGGGAGAGAACGGAAAGGAACCGAACCTGCTGCTCGGAAAGGGGCTTGCACTGCATGAGCTGCGCGATCTGCCCATCGAGATCGAGGCCCGCATCGGAGGATGGAGAGTTGGCCCCCATCCTTTGGCTCCGGCGGCTCCGGATCCACCCGCCGGCGAAGCGGGGGACGGCGGGATCGGATTCGGGGGAGTGCGCCCTAGCCCCCTCGGCTACTTCTTCGCCCCTTTCGCTCCCCCCGATTCGCAGCCAGCGAGCGAACCTATGCGAACGGTGGGGGAAGGGAAGGGGAAGGGGAAAGGGACCAGCGAGGGGGCGCGTGTGGAATGACGGTGGCGGTTGGCGCGTAACGATCTTATTCTTTTCTGTGGTGGAAGTAACGGAGTGACCAATGGATCTTTCGTTTCCTCTTTTTTCAATTTTCTCTTTTTGTTTTTTAGGAATTTTCTCTTTTCATTTTCAACAAAGATAATGACACCAATGGTCCTAAATTTTAGCTCAATATATAATATGATCCGTGAATTTATAATTTGTTTAACATAATTCTTAAAATTTTAACATAATATTCGATGTGGTCCTTAAATTTTTCATATGTGTTCAATGTATTATCTTAATTATATAAATATATTCAATATAATCCTTCAATTAATTTAAGATTAGAAATAATATTGATTATTTTTAGATAATTTAGGAGCTAATGAAAATGTACTAAAATTTTATGAATTATATTGAATAAATTAAAAGTTCAAGTAACCATATTGCATGTTAAGATAAAGTTTAAGGGTTATATTAAAAAAATTAAAATTTTAGGGACTATATTATACATTAGGCCAAAAATTAATGGACCATTTATGTCATTTTCATTTTCCAGTTCGCGGATATTTTTTTTTTCGAATTCTCTCTTTGGCCTGGGCTTGGCAAACGGGCCGGCCCGTTTTCCCAGCTGGTCGTGCCCGAGCCAAAAAAATAATTCAGTGGCTACTGATCGTGCGTCCAAAGAGCCGCTCAAGAAAAATGTAAAAGATGGGCCGAAACAAAGTTTAAAAAGGCACTCGCGGCCCGTTATTAAATGGGCCGTACAAGCACGACCACCGTGGACTGCCCCGGCCCGTTTGCCCCGAAGTCGACTGCTTTTGGGTTTTAACGCATAGATACTTTTGAGAAGTACAGCCTTGGACCTCGAATCGATTGATGAAGGTAGGAGTTTTTTTTTTTTTTTGGTTTGGTCGACATTTTTGGTCGGCAAAGGGTAAGAGTTGAGTAGTAGATTTATTCAGGGTGCTTTGATTTTTCTGCCACTAAATTCTCTAGAGGCCAATAAAATCAACCTCTCAATGTAAATTTCTATGTCTCAAATTCTCGAATGTGATGTAGCGAGAGGAGAGGGACCAAGGCTAAAGAGAGGGAAGGGGAAGAATGTAATGTTTGGATTAGAGATTAGGGGGAAGAGGAGATTTTAAGGTTCCATTCATTTCATGAAAAATATAATATTTTGGGAAAATATTTTATAGGAAGTTTTTTTAAGAAAATGTAATTATTTTCCTGTGTTCGGCTAAAATTTGAAAATGAAGTATTCGTTGTTCGATAAGGAAAATATTTTCCTTCATATACTTTTTTTAAACAAATTTTATTATTATTTTTTTAAATTGATTTTTTTTATCTTCTTTTTCATTTGGCCGGTTGCCAATCATGGCGGCAGTCGGTGGCTGGTCATAGACAAGGTAGAGCCTCGCCAAATCCCATTGAGGTCAAGTCTCACTAACTTGTGGTGAGGCCAAGCTTGCCGACACTGGCGAGCTTGTGACCTGGGTTGGGCCCAAGCCTCATTCGAGGTTGTTGGCTCAGGTACAAGGCCTGAGCCCCACCTAAGTCGCCGAATCTAGTGAAGCCTGAGCTTGCTCGAGGCTAGTTCGACAATCTTAGGCCACGCTAGATCCGACGAACCGGGTGGGGCTCGAGCCTCGCTTAAGGTTGTCGAAGGTTCACTGACCACCTTCGGTGACCTCGAGTAGAGCTCACCAAATTTCAATGAGGCCTAAGCCCAACGGCGGCAAGCTCGAGCCTCGCCGAAATCTAGCAATATGGCGAGGCTTCAGCTCGCTACAACTAGCCAAATGAAGAAGAAGTAAAAAGAGAAAAGGAAAAAAAAAAAAAAAGTTTGATAAAAGAAAGTGAGGTAAAAGAAGGTATATAAGATGTTTTCCTCTTTCTTAAAAGTGGAAAACATTTTCCTTATTTCAGAAGGATTTTTTCCTTTGATGAAAAATGTCTTCCTTAACCAATTTATTTTTCCTTGAAACAAACATGGAACCTAAGATAACCCATTCTTTCTTTTGAAAAAGGTAAAAATGGGAAATTTTCTGAAAATTATTTTGGGTGCGTTTGTTTCGCGGAAATCGTACTTATTTTTGAAAATGTTTTCCGGGTAAATGATTAGTTTTCTTGTGCTTGATGATATGTAATAAAATCCACTTTTTCTTTGGAAAATAGTAAAGGCAAAGAGACGGGAAAATGGATTTAGGAGGGATTGCGAGAGATTGGAGGGATTGGAAATGTCGATTTTGTATGCAATTTAAATACCTCAAAATACACCGCAGATATAGAGGGATTTGTACATGCACAAACACAGTCTCGCCTCCTTTCTCATTTGTACTATTATTTAATAACGATGTCTTTATTTTCCTACAATAGTGGCTTTCCAGGTTGAGACCTTTGTCCGAAGATGCGAATTGCATATTCTTGTAAGTGGGGATGCAAATTGATACAATGTGAAGAACCTGGGGACGATTCCTGCGTCCATCTCTACTAGAAAAATATTAAAAATAAATCTTCGTGAATCGATGATAAAAGTCGCCCCATCATTACAAAAATGAAAAAAATAAACTTAGATCACACATTCATTATAAGCATTATTATATTTATTAATGAAATATACACAATTGTGTTTACACACATTCATTATAAGCATTATTATATTTATTAATGAAATATACACAATCGTGTTTACAAATCCTTACAAGTTAATTCTTCTCGCCTTGCCGTTCCAATACTTTTAAATTTTGAAATATTCAGATATGACTCATTGAATGATTAGACCGATATCTACTATAATCTAATTACCTTATAATTGAAGAGAAGCAAGCTAAATATTCGTTATAACTTATATCACTTTACACTTACTAAAAAACAAGATCTTATATTCGGCGATCTCTGTATATTCTCAATTATCAAAATCATTCGACTCAAGAGAATTTTCTTTATAAATTGAGAAATGATTTCTGAATTTTGACCCAATATATAATGTCGCTCTTTTTACATAAATCAAAAATTTAGAGATGACATTGCATATTAGATTAAAGTTCATTGATTACTTCAAACAAATTAAAAGCTATAAGATGGCATTGTACATCAAACCAATATCGAGGGAACATGCGTATCATTATCTCTTACAAATTATTGCTTTAGATTTTGCATGAATGCTAGTTCTGATTCCGCACTTAAGACAAAATGGTGACCGTCGAATAGAAGTATTCTTTTCTGACAAAAAAAGTAAAAGAATAGAAGTATTCTTTGAAATCTCTTTTTTGTGGTGCTATTTCTAGTAGATTTCATGGTGTTTTAATTCATTTGAAAGATGTCATTTTAAAAAAATGAAAAAAGTTAAGTATTGCTAAATTAGCATAAAGATTAGAAAAAGGAGATTTAAGATTAAAATACTAATTTTTAAGTTATAGAATATATTGGACCCAAAATAATTGGGAAACCAATTAATGGTAACATGATTTTTCTACTGACCTAAGCATATCCTAAAAAAGCTCAAGGAGGAAAATCTAGGAGTGAACTACTCAGCCTAGCTCTTGGAGAATCTCCTCATATTCCCTGGCTTATGGGAAGAAAAATATATACAGTCGGTGAGGGGTGCAAGGCGTTCGAATATCGACACATAAAAATAAGGAATGCAGTCTGAGCATAGCACCCTCATTAGAGGGACTATTGCAAGAGGCCCTCGTAGGTAAAAACACCCTTGAGGTTGGTGAGGCAAACTAAGAGTCATCAACTTCTCTTAGTTGTGCGCCCATGATCCAACAATAGCCCCAAGTTGATGATTAGAAAAAGGAGATTTAAGATTAAAATACTAATTTCTAAGTCACTAAACATATGGAACCAATTAATGGTAACATGATTCTTCTTGATTAAAAAGTGAATTTTCATTTTAATTTATTGTTAAATATTTTGATCTAGTTAGTATCTTGTTTTTCCTATAATGTATGGAGAATTTACTGATTACTTTATTTTGTTGATCAAATTGATGTAAAAATCATGGTTGTATTAATGATTTTACAAAAAGGTGCATTCCGGATTTGCTAATGAATTGAATTAAGAATCAATTTTTAATGCATCAACTTTCCTTATCTTATGACATTAAAAAATATTTTGTGAATTATTTCCTTACTAAGCATGTTAAATATGTCCATTTAAAGCATTGATTGTCCTTATCTTAAGACCCAAGAATAACAAATGAATATGAAAAATAAAATAGTTATTGTCACTTCAAATTGGTTAGTAATTGGTTGATTAATTTTTAATTTCATAAAAATTATCTTACAAGTTGGTGAAAATTATCTGAACAACTTTTACTCTTACTACAATTAGAAAATATGAACCTGAGTAGGTCCAAAAACTACTTCATCTAAACTCTAGGATTTAAAATATGAGAATATTCCCTCATAAGCAAGGAAGATAAATATTTACCTAGGAATTAAAATGCCTTCTCAAGTGAGGAGGGGCAGATTCCACTGTGACTTCTTCAAGAGTTGTTTGAAGAATTGGTAGGTCAACTGTCTACATCGGTGAAAGTGGCAATGGGAGGTCAAAACCCTAGGCTGATCTATACTTTGCATGGTATCTTGGGTTAATCCCCCCCCCCCCCTCCCCCCAAAAAAAAACCATAGGTCAAGCACCTAATATGGCCTAAACTTTTTTTTGTCTTGCAAAAAAGCATCAACTTTAGGTTAAGTGCTAAATTTGGCCTAAACTTTTTTTTTTGCTTATACAAAAGCACCAACATTAGGTTGAATGTCAAATATGGCCCAATTTATTTTTTTAAAAAGCACAAACTTTCACTTAAATCCCAAATTTGGCCCCCTTAACTTAGATCCATTGATTGTCTTCAGCAATAAATCCATGTGCACTTGCTGACTGGATTTAAAGCACTATTCATTATCTTCTTGCTTAAGCCACAACGTGAAGAATAATGATAAAGCTATTAATTGTTTCCTACACTTCACTAGCATATTAAAAAAAAATCTCTAAATTGAATTTCTCTAATCGGACTTCATTGTTTTGTCGTCATATGAAGTTATAGACCACCGCTTGTCAATAGACACCATAGGCAAGATCCGCCAAGATCATAACTAGAATATTTTTTCCCTTAAATAAGGTTAACTTCAAATAAAGAGTTAAGCGTAGGGGTCAGATTTAGGATAAGGATGAAAGCTTGTGATTTTTACAAGACAAAAAAAGTTGGGGCTCGAATTGTCACTTGACCTAACGTTTGTACTTTTTTACAAAAAAAAAAGTTTGGATTAGATTTGGCACTCGATTTAAAGTTTGTGCTTTTTTACAAAGTAAAAAAAAAGTTTGGATTATATTTGGCACTTCAACTTAAAATTGATGCTTTTTTCAAAATAAAAAAAATTTGGGTCAAATTTCGTACTCGACCTAAAATTGATGTTTTTTTCCAATTAACCCCATTTTTCAACCATTTGTTATCTTAGCATCTCTGATTGATAGACAGCATGCGACTAGCATTAGATGGTTCGCCCCACTTATTTCATATAGATTAGTTCAAAATCAAATATTATGTAAATATATGTTCCAAATATTCTGTGATGATTTGAATTTAAATTAGAACAAATACTTATTCTTTTCTAAATTAAAATTTTCGATGCATTTGTATAAATACTTTCCAAATGTATTGATGAAAAACTCATCCTTACAAATCGTATAATCACATATGTATATGATCGCTAAATTATTTTGAAATTTCATCACTTGCAAATTGATATTAGCATCACAGTAGCATACTAAATGAAATATAGATACTTGACAATTATTCAGACAAAAAAAATTATTCGTAAGATTGACATGCGTAACGTCAATACTACTTGTAATATATATGATGATAACTTTTAAATTTTCTTGTTCACTAAATAACTATCACAATCCAGCATCTAAAATTAAGTCTAACTTAGCTAAGTAATTTAGGGGTAGTGGTCACTTTTGCGATTTTACGGTTAGAACCCCATAATTTAGGATAATTTGAGTTGAGAAAAAAGAAAAATAGGAGATAAAAGAAATGGTCTCCTTGCATTCCTCATCAAGAAAGGCTACACAAGAAGAAAAATCTGGCAAGCATAAGTTGGGTTCTTTTCACTAGTTAATATTTCATAGCACGTGCCAAAACAATAGTCCGTATAAAGTAAAGAGAACCTTTGTAATTTTATGTTATCTTATCTTTCACATGCTTCTTTGCTTTTTGAGAATTTTAACCTTTTCCACTTTATACTGCCCCCACATGAATTTCAAATCTTGGAATGATTTTCACCTGAGGATTTTTTTTTTTTTTTTTTCTAATTTCTTAGCAACGACTGTTCTTTCATCGTGCATTTGTAATTTCTCTGATTCGATTTTATCAAGGAGGGAAAATTTACTCAACCCATACATACATAATTTGTGCATGTTTGTAGTTCTACTGAGATGATATGCAAATGATCATAGATAAATCTCATCATTTATGAGTGACGGGAGCGAAAATTATTTAACCACTTTATTTTCTAAAAATGAAGTATGTTACAATGGACTTTAATAAATTTTCCAAATTATTTTTCGAAAATTAAGAATTCATACTTTACAAATCCTTCAAAGCCATGAGGACCTGACATTCAAGCTCCAATTATTGAAATGTGAGAGCGATTTAATTTTGAACGTGAGTTTTCGACTCTCACCTTCTAAAAAAGGCAAAATAAATTCGAGAGAGTATTGCTGTGGAAATAGTGTACGATCGATTAAAAAAAAGAAAAGAAAGGAAAGGAAAGGAAAGGAAAGGAAAGGCATGGGAGATCTAATTACCATGCCACGTGTCGATACCAGGCGAGAAGGAGAGGGGGTGGGGGGCGGAACCGGTTTTGAAAAGAGGGAATACGGATGCGTGAGAGAGAGGGTTGAACTTGAAAACACGGAGAAAAAGAATTTCCCCATTCCTCCTCATTTTTCCCATCGCAGTAAACGTACGCATCCTCCTCCCTCCTCTCTCTCTCTCTCTCTCTCTCTCTCTCTATCTCCTCTTCTCTGTCTCTGCAATTTTTAGCAACCAATTTCTTCCTCTCCCCCTTGGCTTCGCATCCGATTCGCGGCGCGATCTAGGGTTTCGTGCAGCTCTCCGCTCGCTCGGGTTCGTAATCTCATCCCTCCTTCCGCATCTCGATGCCGCGCTCGTTTCGCAGCAGCAGGAGTATGGTTTCTCGCGAAGCTTCTCTTGCGGAATCCGGCGCGATCGTTCCGTTCCGGCGTCGATACGGAGCGGTGTCTGATCCGCGATTGTGGTTTCGTTTGCTGCTGCGCTGCGGTCGAGCGCTTTTCTGTTTTTCGGCGTCGCTTTTTTTTCTTTTTTTTCGGTGGCTCTCGTCGCGATTTTTTGGGTTAGGTCGAGTGATGTGCTGCGTTTGCTTGTTGCGCTTTCGAGTTTTATTTTTTGCTTTTTTAGTTCTTGTTGTCAGGTTTGATTCCGGTTTCGGTGCATGATCATGACGACGTCGTGGGCTGATTCCGTTGCTGCATCGGAGAAGGAGGCGGGCGCGGCTAGGTTTTCGTCTGATCAAGCTAGCCAGCCGCGACCGGCGAGGCCGACGTACGTTCCTCCCCACCTCCGCAGTAGGCCGCAGTCCTCTGGTTCTCCTCCTGCTCCGCCGAGTGCTGGTGCTGCCGCTGCCGCGGTGTCTGCTGGGAACGAGCGCGGTGGCTTACGGCGGGCCTACTGCTGGGTCGCGGCCGACCGGTGGGTTTAGACCTGATGCTGGGCGCGGTGGTGGTTATGCTTCTGCAGGCGGTTGGAGTGGAAGAACTGGAGGACGGGACCGTGGAAGAGATCGCGAGGTGAATCCTTTTGCTGATAAGGATGGATTCGAGCAGGCTGTTGTCGAGCAAGAGAACGCGGTGATCAATTTCGACGCGTATGAGGATATTCCTGTGGAGGCCACTGGGGATAAGGTGCCTCCTCCTGCGAGTACCTTCGCAGAGATAGACTTAGGGGAAGCGTTGAGTTTGAATATTCAGAGATGCAAGTACGTGAAGCCGACGCCAATTCAGCGCCATGCAATTCCGATTGTTCTCGCGGGACGCGATCTGATGGCTTGTGCTCAGACAGGGTCTGGGAAGACTGCTGCTTTCTGCTTTCCTATAATTAGTGGAATTATGCGAGGGCAGTATGTGCAGCGACCGCGTGGAAGAACTGCGTATCCTCTTGCTTTGATTCTTTCCCCAACTAGGGAGCTCTCTATTCAGGTACAACTTCGAGTCTGGTACATTATTTGACATATGATTTGGGTTATAGAAATACTTTTCGGTTTTCTGTCATAATTGGACATGCAGGATTAAAGTTCTCATTTTCTTTTTCTTTCTTTTTTTTGGGGGTTGTGGGGAATTTGTCATATAATTGCAGATACATGAGGAAGCAAGGAAGTTTTCATATCAAACTGGTGTCAAGACTGTAGTTGCTTATGGAGGTGCACCAATCACTCAACAGGTTACATTCGGACTTTCATGTCTTCTACCTTCTATTATGCCAGATTATTCCTTATCTCTAGTGCTACAGCAAAATCACATGATTTTTCATGGAGTTGAGGCTTCTGACATCTTTAGTTCTATGGCTTGTCTCATGTCAAATTGTTAGTTTTGATGGGTTGGTGAACCTTCAGGCCTTAACTTTTCTTGTCAAATCGTTACTTGTGTGCCTTTTCATTGACCCTACCTCTCCAGAGAACAAATTACCAAATGTCAATAATTTGTATGCTTGATAAGCTTTGTGTGTGTGTGTGTGTTTCAGTTTAGTGTTGCGTTTTGGCTCAATTATATGTGTGTCCAACAATGGAGCTGCAATTTTTGGTTTTTCATGTTATCCTTAACTGGGACACTCCTAAACAGCTTATTGAACACCTTCCCCCCCCCCAAAAAAAAAAAAAAAAAAACTGTTTCCACTCGTCTGTGCTGAAATTCTAGTCCTTTTAGCAATGTGATCAGTGATGGGGCATGGATCTTGCTGGAAGATTGCATTCCAGAAACCTGCTATAACAACTGTCACCCAAATACTGCAGTTTTTTATTCATTCTGATTTGTCAATGAGAGCTTTCTATCATCCTATCTGGAGTATACAGTTTCTCCAAAGCAGGTGTGACACTTCAAAACCACTAAATTTTAACCACAAGATGCTTCCTCCCTCTCTTGTTAGAATCTTGATTCATAAGTTGTTTATCATGGATAGCTGCATCACGAACGATGTTGTTATGTTGATGTGTAGGCATTATGCTGGGTAAATGCAGATAAAATTTCTAGGTGTTGATGGTTGAGTCATAGATTGGGTTTTGAATACCAAAAAATTAGGGCTTGTCCTTGATGAAAGCAGAATTGGCAAGTCTGATTATCTTCTTATGCCTTTCTAGAGATGCTTATAGCAAGTTTTTTCCTTTTGTAAGTTGAGCCGATGGTTCCTTCAATGAGGACATGGGTAATAATTTGGATCTTAGGTCGACGGAAGATGAATCCTTCTTCCCTTGGGATGAGATGATGGATGTTGCCCACTTGTTGCAGGGTTGTTGAAAAGACATAGAGATAGAGAAGAGTTTGCGCATAATTTTTCAATATGTAGAAAAAGCTTATGAAAAGGTATCAAGAAGTTCTTGAGGGTTGTGGAGAGTTTATAGGAACAGGTTGCATACATTTATGATCTCTATTATTGAGCTTTTAGGGAAGAACAATTTAAGCATTTAATAAAGAACCCTCAATAGAACTTAGATGAGAATGAATGCAGTTGGAGTTTAAGCCTTATATTTTTCATACTATTGGATGAGCTTTGGCCACATCTAAGATTTTGTTCCAATATTTATGCCTTTCACAGATACAGTAAAGCTTTGAAGGAAAACTGGTGTGTCTAGAGGATTTTCATTTAATTTTATAGGAACCGAAGCATATTGATTAGAAAATTAGTACAAACTTTGTAAATACTACAACATACTAGTGGCAAGAAGCGGATATTAGAATATGACCAAAACATTGGCCGAGGATGTTCTGGGTATATTTAGTTCATGTTTCAAAAAGATAAAGTTTTGAGGCGTGGACAATGTAAGAGAAGGGGATGAGTGCTGATTTTTTTTTTTTTTTTTTTTTTTTTTTTTTTTTTTGTGAGGAGCATCCTCTAATGTTCAGAAAAATTTAATAAAGCTGCAGTAAGTTAAGTGAGAAGTGTGTATGATGTTTCTTCCTGAATGCTTAGGCTTTATAAAATTTCTTTTCAATAGAACTTATCCACTTACTAGGCAGAATTTGGAGCATGGGCAGCTGAGATCCCACATAGGCATGAAATGAGTGTAGTTGAGGTGAGAAAGCTTTGAATGATGTGGTTACTTCAGCAAGGATAACTAATTACTGAAATTAGAATATTGTCAATTATTTAAGAAAAAACTTAAGAAACCAAAGTAATTTGGTATGATCTCACTTATGAGTCAGTCCAGAGCAAATGGCTATCACTTGAGAAGAAATCAATGATTTTTGTTATGTTTCTACTAAAGATTAAGTAAACTTGTGCAGAAATTTTCTTTTGCTAGGATTTGCATCTTGCTTTGTACCATAATTAGATCTATAGCATATTTCCCGTGCTTTTCTGAGTTTTATTTGATAAGGTGTTTGAAGTTTATTACATGATGAATTACAGTTGACAGAGTTACTGGACTGCATGCTACTTATTACAAATTCATCTTTTAATGGTTTTCCTCTTTGTGATTAGTTACGCGAACTTGAAAGGGGAGTTGATATTCTAGTTGCAACTCCTGGAAGATTGGTTGACTTGCTTGAAAGAGCCCGGGTATCTCTGCAGATTATTAAATATTTGGCTCTTGATGAGGCAGATCGAATGTTAGATATGGGTTTTGAACCTCAGATAAGGAAAATTGTGGAACAGATGGGAATGCCTCCACGTGGTTTGAGGCAGACAATGCTATTTAGTGCCACTTTCCCAAAAGAGATTCAGGTACAATTTGATTAGGTATAACATATCAATTTCTTGGCTGATTTGGTGTTTTCTTATAAAATCTAATTCAATTTTGAAAGTATCTTCAAATTTATTTTTCAATTTTTTATCCAACTTTCTCCAACCTATCTTTTATGCAGAGGCTCGCTTCTGATTTCCTTTCAAACTACATATACTTGACTGTTGGAAGGGTTGGTTCTAGTACTGATTTGATTCTTCAAAGAGTTGAGTTTGTCCATGAGTCTGACAAGAGGAGCTATCTTATGGACCTTCTCCATGCGCAAAGAGAAAATGGGGTTCATGGAAAGGTAATCTGTGATATCTTGCTCTGGAGTTTTTTTGACTTTTTTCCATGGAAGCTTCCTCTTTTGTCATAAGGACAGGAGGGGTTTTTTGGTTGATTATTTTCATTGAACTTACTAGTGATTTGTCCTGCAAACTTTCAGCAAGCTTTGACTTTGGTTTTTGTGGAGACAAAGAGGGGAGCAGATTCCTTAGAAAACTGGTTATATACAAACGGGTTTCCTGCTACTAGCATCCATGGGGACAGGTCCCAGCAAGTAAGTTGCCTAGTTCTATTTTTTTTGTGAGACAACTAAAAAGTTATTCTTCCACTCAAAATATCAAATCTTTGGCTTGTGTCTTCTGGGGCCATACAGTTTTGTCCCTTGAATGATCATTAAAATACTAGATAGTTTGTTTCTTTCACTTTTGATGCTGCTGCTTAATTGTGATCGAAAGACTTTAAGTTCATGAACAGTTTGGAATACATTGGTCAATTTTGAGATTTCATGGTTGAGGTGGCTGCATTTAAAAAAGATGAACATTTCTGGACTTGTGAAACCTAAGAAGGCAAAATGTTGCCCTTTTCTTTCTTTTGGACCTTTCTTGTGCTTTTAATGATAGCACGAAATCTGGTGCAGGAAAGAGAACTGGCGTTGCGATCATTTAAGAGTGGAAGAACTCCAATTCTAGTTGCAACTGATGTTGCAGCGCGTGGTCTTGACATCCCTCACGTTGCCCATGTGATCAACTTTGATCTTCCCAATGATATTGATGATTATGTTCACCGGATAGGACGGACAGGGCGAGCTGGCAATACAGGACTAGCAACAGCCTTCTTTAATGAGAACAACTCATCGCTGGCAAGGCCACTAGCCGAATTGATGCAAGAGGCAAATCAGGAAGTGCCTACTTGGCTCCCACGCTTCACATCAAGGTCACATGGTGGTGGCAGAAATAGGCGATCTGGTGGAAGTCGATTTGGTGGGCGCGATTTCAGACGGGAAGGCTCATTCAACAGAGGTACGGATTACTACGGTGGAGGTTATAATAGCACGGGACATGGTATTTCTGCTGGTTATGGTGCATATGGAGCGTACGGTGCTGGGGTCACCAGCGCTTGGGAGTAGTTTTGCTGAGATTGGATGTGGTAACCAATTCATGATCTGGCATGTACAGAATGGAAGCCTCATTCTCGATTCTACAAGAATTTTTATAAAAGCCTTTCACATGCTTCTCTTCATAGGGTAGGTATATTAACCTGCCGTCTTGTAAATATGTGCTAAGTCCACTAACGCACAGGATGAATACTAGTTTTAGTCCCACCCTTATATGGGCACATGCTTTGTACATATCTTGGAAGGCTAAGCCTTTATGAGGCATTGGTTCTTTCGCAAGCAGTTGCCACTTCATGTAAAGCTGCTGTTTGGTTCTTAAATCCCATGCTTCATGGTCGTTTTCAGTTTGTTGATCTGAGCAATAATCTCTTGCATTTATCATGTGGCAGATACATTGTTTTGTGTCTTCTTTTCCCGTAGTTTAGAAAAAGCCCATGTAATTTGCTCAAACTTACTGTCATTGTGGGACCTTGAATTAGGACTCCTTTTGGTTTTCACGCTTGCCTCACTCTCAACTTGTCAAGAGGACACGGTCAGTTTCTTCTTCAAAGGGGTCACATGCACTATAACATCTTTTTATACATCGATCCTCATATATATATGTATGTGCATGTATGTATCAAGTGAAGTCCTTGATATTGATAATCGGTAGAGGGAGTAATGTCCAATTTTCAAAAATCATGCGTGGATAATTATTTCCTGTAAATTGTTAAGTTACTGATATATTGAACGTGTCTAGATATCTGTCGTGTAATGACAGATCGAGTTGATGGTCAACATTGGTGTCATGTATGAAGAAGTGTTGATACCTAAGTTTTGGATGTTCTGCGTTTTGTCCTTCATCATATAAGAGAAATGAGTACACAAAATTACACAATGAATAAGGCACACTGTCACATTGCAATTAGGTTATAATAGTGTTAGGATTACCTTATTTGCATCAAGCATGTTGTAGGGAGGCAAAATGGACGATAATCAGTGCGACCAGATTTTATGATGAAATGATCCCTGTTTGTGCAATCTTTGAAAAATTGCACTGAAATTGGATTAGATATGGACTCATTCAAAGAGGACAGGGGAAGGAAAGTTTGTAAAATTCTGCAAAGATAAGATATTGCACAGCGGAGTGGGATGATTTCCAGCGCAGGCGAAACCCAAGCGGTGGGAAATTGAAATGATAATGATCCGAGAATGAGGTTGAGGATAAATTGCTCTCCACTTCTCCACTCCAGATTTGGCTTAATGGAAGTAAAAGAAAAGAGAACCGTGGTCTTAGTGAGGGATTAAACAAAGGAAAGAAAAGAGAATCAATCGAGACCATTTCTGAACTATGTCGGGGTTAAAAGATGAGGGCCAACCATATAAAGGGTTAAAAAGGATAATGATATCTTCGGAACTGATCTCTCGAATTCGATCTCCTTCCCACTCTTTAAAATCATCCTATATCAACTTGGAAATCGAGAATATTTGAAATGCATATATTATAAGCATCCCGTTATATTTTAATAGCATAATTAAGTACAGTAATTCAAAAGATTTCAGTCTATCTAAGTGCAAAATGTATCTCATTAAAAATCGATTATAATCGAGTATTACTCCATTATACTAAAAAGCCCGATTAAGTAGTGCATGACCTACTATCGATTATAATAGCACTAAAAATGAAACTTGTTGGCACGTAACACAATTGAATCACTCGTTCGATTAAGTAATTCATGATTGGAGTGAATCAGCAATTTGAGTATAACAGATTAGGTGAACTATTGTTTCCCATGTCACGAATACGATATCGGTTAAAGATATCTCCTCCATATCTGTCTCTAATTCTCCAACCCTCCATCTATTTTAAGGTTGCCCAGCTCTCTACTCTTATTTTCTCTCTAGCCCTACGAGACCACTTTGCCGACAGATGCCCTTAAATAGAGAATTGCCATAGTCAAAACTCTCCACCTACTCCTCTTCTTTTGTCTCATTCTTCTTCTTCTTCTTCTCAAGGCATTTCTTCAAATGGCTGCTGCTTTGCAGCTGAAAGGTGGAGTGATTAGGGAAGACGAGGAAGCCCAGGGAGCTTAGGGAGAATAGGCACTTTTCCAAGTGACTCTGCTTTTATTGTACTTTTTGAAAGTTTTGAAATTTAATTTAACTTTTATGATTACTTTTTAGGACCTCAAGTATACGTATCCCAAAATAGAGTCCTATTCATTTACCTCAAAAACAAGTTGACTTAGTTGTGAGGGATAAATAATTTGCTGCCTATTTGTGAAAATGTAAGTTGGAAATAATGTTCTGCCATATCTGTATTCACCAACTTTAAAATATGTGTCCAAAAATCTAAAATCATCCATATGAGAGGGAATCTACCGTGATTGAAGAATAAAAATGTTTTGGGTGGTCGTGCTGAACTAATAGTGGAAGGACAAGATTTTGCAGAGACCTTGGCAAGCCATTGTGATTTCGCAAGCATTTATCAAAGTAGCCGAAGTAATAAACTTAAGGGACTTTTGTGAGAAGAAGAATGTCAATAGTGCAAAAAATTTTATACGGTGCTCACTTAAGTGCTAAATTTTTTTTTAACTCACTTGAATGCCACAAAATTAAAAAATCTATTACTTAAGTGCTAATTTCGATTTGCCTCGCTAGAAAATCCAATGTGGACACCAATCGTTCTACGTGACTTTATCGATACTGACGTGGAAGATTAACAAAAAATTAAAAAAACTCCACGTGGTATTCAGATATTGTTAGAAAAATCCACGTAGAACAATTTACTTGAAATGATACTCAAATAATTGATTTTACTCCGGTGAGCGAAAAAAGTTATGGTATTTAAGTGAGTTTCATACAAAAGTTATGATATTTATGTTATCTTTATTCCAATATTTTTTTTATTTATAAGTAAAAAAGTTGGGGAGAACCAATGCAACGATCCTTATGAACTTTACCAAAAGGGTCCCACGTAGACAAATGCCTTACATTAATTAATTCTTTATAAGACATATTAATAGAATGTGATACCATTTATATAAAATTAAGCACTTCTCATAGACGAAGCCCATTGCATATAAATTCCAAATATTTTAAATTTAATTTTCAACAAAGATCAAAATTAAACTATTATCAAAACAATTATTATGCATTAATACATAAGCAATATTAATTATAAATTACCTCATTTGCCTTTCCTTTTTCCCAGCCACCATAGGGCCCTCGACTCTAGAAGTTCATCACTCTCTCCTTATATTATTCGCATCCGCTCAAAAATAAATAATAGGTTAGGTTTAACATTTAAATGAGCAATGATGGAAAAAAGATAAATGTGTAAAGACTTGCGCTTTTTCCATCCATTTTTTGACCTTCGATGTCCCATTTCACCTTAAATCGAACATAATATCTCTTATAAGTCTCATATTTGAAATTATTTCTTACCTTTTTTTTTCTTCTATTTGTTTGGAAATTTGTAATATATTTAGAATTGAAAAAAAATATGTATTTGTCAAAGGTTTGATTGGATTGTCTTATAATGCAATTATAATTGTCATAATTTTCTTGTCAACAACTAATTATTCCACTTAATCAGCCCTATCTTTCAGTTTTATCAATGTAGTCATTAACTTTTGGGCCATATTTTAATGTAGTCTTTCCTGCCAATTGTCACCTAAAATTACTAATGTGGTGTCTAGTCAATGTTGGCTATTCTAGCGTGGGCAATTTTTTGATTTTCACATTGCAATTTGCAATGACAATTGGTAGGAAATATTACATTTAAATATTGCACAAATGTGTAGGATTATATTAACAAAATTGGAAAGTTAAAACTGAATTGACATCCGTACTATAGGTATAAGACTAAATTTATAATATCCTCAAATATTTAAATAATCACTCTTTCAATGGACATATGTATAAGCATTTTTGGGATAAGTACACTACAAGTGTCTTAACTTTCATGCGGCGTTTATTTGAGTGCTATAAATTTGAAAAATCGATCATTTGAGTGTCAATTTTGATTTGCTTCGTTGGAAAATCCAACGTGGACATAGGTTGTCTTATGTGACTTTACTGGCTGACGTGGACAATTAATAAAAAAATAAAAAAATAAAAAAAAATCCGCGTCCAAATGGGAAATTTATAAAAAAATCCACATAAGATGTTTAGCTAGAAATAATATTGAAGTGATTGATTTTACTCTGATGTGACATTCAAGTGAGAACAATACGAAAGTTTTGGCTCTAGTGGTGTTGTTCGCCCGACTTTTGTGGACTACCATCGACCAATAGATTTTCAGTTGTTTATATTTAATTCCAATTTTTTTTGCATGCATCAATTTGTAACAAGATTTGAATAGATAAAATTATTTATTGACTCCATCCAAATAAAATACATATTAGGAGTGATCGGTTCTTGGTGTAGTCTGATCCAACCTAGGAACTAGAATAGGACCAAGAAGACCGGTTTCCTGTTTCTGAAATCGAGAACCAGACCATCGGGTCTTAGGATTGGACCAAATCGATTAGTTAAGTTCAGTTCCTAGGTGGTCCAATATAACTAGTATATTCACATATCTTAACTCAAAGTTTTGAATTAATTAAAGGAAAAATTCCAAATAAGGGCCTAAATATGCTCTCATTTTCTTAAACAAGCACTTGAAATTGATTTATTTCAAATATGTGCCTAAAGTGAAACTTATTTCAAATAAAGACTTTACATTATTATATTAGTTGGAAGGGTCTAAACTCACTAGCCATAAAAGGGTAATTTTGTCTTTTAATTTTTAATAAAATTTTCCTTTTTTTTTTTTTTTCATATAAAACAAACTAAAAAAAATAAAACTTATAAAAAAAGAAAAAGAAAAACACTGGTTCCCTCCCACCTATGGGTAAGGGTTTGCAATGGAAATCGTCCAACTTGGAAATCGCCCAAACCGGATCAGACTGGCCGATTTTGGGTGGTTCTTGTAGCTAGCGGTTCGATTCCCGTTCTTGGAACTGGTGGCCGGTTAGTCCAGTTCCTAGTTCCAAGGTGGGAACCAGACCGATTGGACCGGATCGTTAGTTTTTAATATATATATCAGAAGTTGGTTACAAGCTACCCAGCAACCTTTCAATACATCAAATAGCCAGATTATTATATCTCCCAAAGAGGAGGAACCTTCATCGCCACCTTCAAACTCCCATTTTTCCATATCCAACCCGTCCCATCAAGATGCCATCAAGCTTTTTGAAATAGCCTTCAATAATCAAAATTCCAACCAAGTAGAGGTAAGCATGAATCCTTCCCCTTTGAGTATCAGAAAACCAAAGGGAAAAATGACTCTTAGTGAGATGGTGATTCATCTTATTAAGACAACCCATCCAAGATCAAAGTTTTTTGATAAAACAAATTATCAAAATATTTGCACTGTTGAAAATGGCTTCTATAACGAAGACCCAATTGTCTTCGCAAAAAATTTGTTTTCTGAGAAGTTTAATTATACTCCACACAATCCTTACAAAACGGTGGAATTTTATGAAAGGAGACATAAACCAAATATGTCACTTTCAAACATTAATCTAACAAAAATCATATCAATTACTCCACGGTAAGGATATACAAAATCATTCATCCTACCATGTGGAAACCTACTTCCATAACCATGGTCAAGTTCGATACCAAAATCACTGAACTTATACCATACGTAATCTCTTATTCATATTTTGATTACCAACAAGCCTGGTGGAATACTATGCAATAACACCCATACATGGTTGATCTTTTTTAAAGATTAAAATACTTGCATGATATCTTTCTGGTTCATTCGATGGTGGGAACATTTGGACTCATTAGTGATATTTTGCACCCTTTGGTGCAACCCAGTTATAAACTCTTCTCCAACCAATTTAAACCTCTTTCATATGAAGATAGATTCTCATACTTGATGCTCTTTTTCATATATTTTGGAATATCTCGGGTTATGTCATTGAACTTTGAATACAAAAGGGTCGTTGAATTATAAAATCTTATTTTAACCCGAAAATTCAAACTAAAATGGTAGGATGGTTTTAAATTTTTTGATAGGGTGAATGAACGATCAATCACAGACTGGTTGGATGAACAAGTGAAGAACTCTTTCAAGATGAGGGAGGTCTTCTCGAGATGAAGATATGAAGGAAGTGAAAGGGCTCTCTCAGTTCGAAGCTTGTCTTCCTCTTTTATGATAGGGTCTATTTAAAGGAGAGACTAGTCATTACAGACAAAATGTGAACAATGTGTTCACGAACAATTACTATTGGTTTACAGTAAAATACTGACTCAATTAGATTAAAAGTGCACAGTGATACAGTAAGAATCTTTGTGCAGAATTTTGAAATGTGAAATCTGATTTGATCAAAAGTGCACAAAGATTCAGTGAAAGTTTGTGTTCAAAACTTCGAAATATGGAATATTTGAGCAGAATCACATGATGAATTCTTTGGCATTGGTTGTTCCACCTTTGCTTTTTCAGTCTTCATCTTCTTCCAGATTAATATCATATCAATCATCTTTATTGGTGTTGCCACTATAGTGAGAATGTGAAGAGCTGGACTTATTGCTTGTTTTAAAAATCCCTTGAGTTGATCTTGGGACTGAGCTGATGCCAACTTAGATAAAACGAATCCTTTATTATGGAGGAAAGGGGTAACTCCTTCTGGCGAGAGGATATAAGAACAGTTATATATATATATATATATATTAAAGTTTCTTAAGAATTCGAAAAAAGAAGAAGAAAATTCTTCAAAGTCTTAGGAAAATACAATTACATGTAGATTAAAATGATAAATCGATAAAAACAGTGTATAAATGAAGTGGGTTGTTTTTGAGAATGTGCTGTAACATTAACAAATTTTTTTCCTGAAAAAGAAAGTTACTGGGTCCACCAAACTGGTCAGTTGGTTTGGTTCTCGATTCCTGGACTAGCTGATCCGGTCCACAGTCCCAGAATTTGGGAACCAAGAACCAATCACCCCTACCTATGGGTACCCTAGCTCCATCGCTCAACGGTGACACACTCCTACTTGTATTTTTCCCCTTTTGTAAAAAAATAAAATTAATGTAATATTATTTAAGTTTAAACTTAAATTGTGTTTGGACGAAAATATCCTTGATCAACCTTAATTTTTTGTCAACTGGTGAGGTTATACCCTTATTTAAAACAACTATAACCATTTTAAGTCTTTATTTGAGAAAATAATTGTACTTCATGCTCTTATTTGGAATTTTCTATTTAATTAAATTATCAATCCATTATGTAATTCGAAACCGGGATTTTGCCCAAGGTTTGCAAAGAAGACTCAGAGACAATGGGCCATAAATCTAGGGGTGTGCTTGAAAAAGAGAAAGAGAATTCGATGGATTATTTTCCATAAACGATAGAATCACAAATTTAAAGAAAGCGTGAGCAAGTAAGGGAGGTAAAATCAGTGATTTTTTGCAAGAAAAGAAAGAAGGTAAACTTAAAAAAGAAGCAAAAGACAAAGAGAATCAAGTTGGATGAACTGGTTTTCTAGAATAATTGAGGCACAAGAGGAGATTCCGGTTTAGGTTACACTATTTTTTTTGAGAAATAAAAAATAAGAAACATAAATCGGTCTAGTTCGGCTCCCACCTTTTTTTTTCTTCTATTTCTTTGCAAATTCTGATATATTGAGATATGACAAAAAATATGTATTTGCCAAAGGTTCGTTTGGATTGTCTTATAACACAATTATAATTTTCATAATTTTCTTGTCAACAACTAATTAATCCACTTAATCAACCCTATTTTTCAGTTTTGTCAATGTAGTCCTTAATTTGTGGGCCATATTTTAGTGTAGTCTTTCCCGTCAATTGCCATAAAAATAGTTGATGTGGTGTTTAGTCAATGCCGATTATGCTGATGTGGGTAATTTGTTGATTCTCACATTGCAATTTGTGATGACAATTGGCAGGAAAGTTACATTTACATATTGCACAAATGTGTCTATATTAACAAAATTAGAAAGTTAAAACTGAATTAAAATCCATACATAAATATAAGACTAAATTTATAATTTCCTCAAATATTTAAATAATCACTCTTTCAATGGACATATATATAAGCATTTTTTTGGATAATTACACTAAAATTGTCCTAACTTTTGTGCGATGTTCACTTAAGTGCCACAAATATGAAAAATCGATCATTTGAGTGTTCTAATTTACCTTGTTAGAAAATTTGACGTGGACATCGATTGTTCTATGTGGTATCGTTGACACTGATGTGGACAATTAATAAAAAAAAATTCAGTCCAAATGGGAAATTAATAAAAAAATCCACATAGAACGTTTGACCAGAAATAACACTCAAGTGATTGATTTTATTTCGATGTGACATTCAAGTAATCATTATACGAAAGTTTTGATATTACTAGTGTAATTCTCCCAACTTTTGTGGGCTATCATCGGTCAATAGATTTTCAATTGTTTTTATTTAATTCCAAATTGTTTGCATGCATCAATTTGTAACTAGATTTGAATAGATAAAATTATTTTTTAACTACGTGCAAATAAAATACATATTAGGAGTGATTGGTTCTTGATACGATTCGATCTAACCTAGGAACTAGGAACAGGACCAAGAAGACCGGTTCCCCATTTCTGAAATCAAGAACTAGACCATCTAGTCTTAAGATTGGACCAAATTGATTAGTCAAGTTTGGTTCCCAAGCGGTCTAATAAAATCGGTTGATTCATGTATCTTGACTCAAAGTTTTGAATTAATCAAAGGAAAATTTCAAATAAGGATTTAAAGGTGCTCTCATTTTCTCAAATAAGCATTTGAAGTGGATATTATTTCAAATAAGGACCCAAAGTGCATTTATTTTTTCAAATAAGGATCTAAAGTGAATCTTATTTCAAATAAAGACCTTAAGTTGCCATATCAGTTTGAAGGGCTTGAACTCATTGGCTATGAAGGAAAACTTGATCTTTTAAGATATTTTAAAAATATTCTGTTTTTTTCTTTTTTCTTTTCATAAAAAACAAACTAAAAAAACTAAAACTTAAAATGAAAAAGAAAAACACAAGCTCTCTTCCACCTATGGGTGCCCTAGCCCTAGCCCCATCCCGATGGGGGCGGCACCCTCCTCCTTGTATTTTTCCCCTTTTGTTAAAAATAATTAATTCAATATTATTTAAGTTTAAACTTAAATTATGTTTGGATGAAAATATTTTTGAGCAGCTAGAATTTTTTACCAACAAGTGAGATTAGGCCCTTCTTTGAAATAACTATAACCATTTTGAGCATTTATTTGAGATTGATATAATTAGTTTTGGGTTTTATTTGAAATAATATCTATTTCAAGTCTTTATTTGAAAAAATGATGACACTTCCAACTCTAATTTGAAAATTTTCCTTTAATAAAATCATCAAACCGCTATGTTATTCTAAGTCAGGATTTCGCCCAAGGTTTTCAAAGAAGATTGAGAAACAACGGACTGTGATTCTAGGGGCATGTTAAAAAAAGAGAGGATTCGGTGGATTATTTTCCATAAACGATAAAATCACAAATTTAAGGTAAGTGTGAGTAAGTAAGGGAGATAAAATCCGTGGTTTTTCGCAACAAAAGAAAGAAAGTAAAATGAAAGAAGAAGCAAGTTGGATGAACCAGTTCTCCAGAAATAACACTCAAGTGATTGATTTTATTCCGATGTGTCATTCAAGTAATCATTATACGAAAGTTTTGATACTACTAGTGTAATTCTCCCAACTTTTGTGGGCTACCATCGGTCAATAGATTTTCAATTGTTTTTATTTAATTCCAAATTGTTTGCACGCATCAATTTTGTAACTAGATTTGAATAGATAAAATTATTTTTTAACTACGTGCAAATAAAATACATATTAGGAGTGATTGGTTCTTGATACGATTTGATCTAACCCAGGAACTAGGAACAGGACCAAGAAGATCGATTCCCCATTTCTAAAATCAAGAACTGGACCATCTAGTCTTAAGATTGGACCAAATTGATTAGTCAAGTTTGGTTCCCAAGCGGTCTAATAAAATCGGTAGATTCATGTATCTTGACTCAAAGTTTTGAATTAATCAAAGGAAAATTTCAAATAAGGACTTAAAGGTGCTCTCATTTTCTCAAATAAACATTTGAAGTTGATATTATTTCAAATAAGGATCAGAAGTGCATTTATTTTTTCAAATAAGGATTTAAAGTGAATCTTATTTCAAATAAAGACCTTAAGTTGCCATATCAATTTGAAGGGCTTGAACTCATTGGCTATGAAGGAAAACTTGATCTTTTAAGATATTTTAAAATTATTCTGTTTTTTTCTTTTTTCTTTTCATAAAAATCAAACTAAAAAAACTAAAACTTAAAATGAAAAAGAAAAACACAAGCTCTCTCCCACCTATGGGTGCCCTAGCCCTAGCCCCATCCCGATGGGGCGGCACCCTCCTCCTTGTATTTTTCCCCTTTTGTTAAAAATGATTAATTCAATATTATTTAAGTTTAAACTTAAATTATGTTTGGATGAAAATATTTTTGAGCGGCTAGAATTTTTTACCAACAAGTGATATTAGACCCTTATTTGAAATAACTATAACCATTTTAAGCCTTTATTTGAGATTGATATGATTAATTTTGGGTTTTATTTGAAATAATATATATTTCAAGTCTTTATTTGAAAAAATGATGCCACTTCTAACTCTTATTTGAAATTTTTCCTTTAATAAAATCATCAAACCGCTATGTAATTCTAAACCGGGATTTCGCCCCAGGTTTTCAAAGAAGATTGAGAAACAACGGATTGTGATTCTAGGGGCATGTTCGAAAAAAAGGAGGATTCAGTGGATTATTTTCCATAAATTTTGGAATTACAAATTTAAGGTAAGTGTGAGTAAGTAAGGGAGATAAAATCCGTGGTTTTTCACAACAAAAGAAAGAAAGTACAATGAAAAAAGAAGCAAGTTGGATGAATCGGTTCTCTAGAATATTCGAGGCACGAGAGGACCCCCGAGTTTAGGGTATAAATGGGTCTGGTCCGGCTCCCACATTCGAACAAGAAACTCGATAGGAAATCATCATCAATCTTTTTTTTATGGAATCGGGAACTAGATTGGCAATGGTCGATAACTCGGTCCGGGCCGGGCGGTTCTCAATTCGAACGGCTATATATGCTCACCTCCGTTACGTACTCCTTCACCCCCATCACCCCCATCACCTCCATTTCGCCGCCTTGAATCCGCCCCCGAACGAGGCGGGGCGGCGCGAACGTGCGAAACCCTGGAAACCCTAGTCGGAACGATCTCCGCCGGACATCGGCGGCGGAGTTGAACTCCGACGATGCGCTTCCGTGGGTTCTCTTCTCTCGGGCTCTCCGTTCGTGCGAACTCGCGTTGATTCTCAGTCCCCAGCACAGGCGAACGCGACCGTCTGCATCGGAGACGTCCTTGCGCGCATGAGCTTCAGGGCCGAGGCCGGCGGCCTCTTCTCCACGCTGCGCCGATCGCTCCTCCACCACCACCAGCAGCAACGCCAGTGCCGGTCCATAGCCAAGGTCCGCCTCAAGTGGGTCAAGAACCGGAGCCTCGACCACGTGATCGACACCGAGACCGACCTCAAGGCCGCTTGCCTTCTCAAGGACGCCATCAAGCGGTCCTCCGCCGGGTTCCTGACCGCGAAGTCGGTCGCCGATTGGCAGAAGGCGCTCGGCCTCACCATCCCCGTCCTCAGATTCTTGCGCAGGTAAACCCCAATCTCTATCTCGTCTTTTTACGCTTTAGGGATTCATTCTCGCAGTCGTTTTAGCTGAAATTTGAGGAAGTTTATAGAGCTATTTAGTCGATCAGGGATTGTCTCGAGGTGTGAACTTTGCTGGGTAACAAGTGCTAGTTTGATATGGAATTTCGGTTCCGATTGTGGATTGTGATGATGATTTTGTTCCAAATTTCTTCACTTTTTAGGTATCCTACGCTCTTTCATGAGTTCCCACATGCCCGGTACGCGGGTTTGCCCTGTTTTAAGTTGACAGACGCTGCTCTGCTGTTGGACTCGCAAGAGAAGAGCATACACCAGAAATATGAACATGACACTGTGGAGAGGCTCTCTAAAGTGCTCATGATGACGAAGACTAAGACCGTGCCGTTGCAATCCTTGATTCCGTTGAAATGGGATCTGGGTTTGCCAGATAATTTCATGAAAGTGTTGATTCCGAATTATCCGGATCATTTCCGATTCGTTAAGGCCTCGAGTGGTGACGCATACTTGAAGCTCGTGAATTGGCCTGAGAGTTATGCGGTTTCGGCATTGGAGAAGAGAAATGAAAGTAATGCGGTAGGGGAGGAATATAGGCAGTTCAAGAGGGGCCAAACAGCCCTGTCATTCCCCATGAATTTTCCCAGGGGATATGGAGCACAGAAGAAGGTGAAGGCATGGATGGAGGAGTTCCAGAAATTGCCATATATTTCTCCATATGAAGATTCTAGGCATATCGACCCGAGCAGTGATCTCATGGAGAAACGAGTTGTTGGGGTTTTGCATGAGATCTTGAGCTTGACCATCCATAAGAAGACTAAGAGGAACTACTTAAGGTTCTTGAGGGAAGAACTAAATCTTCCTCATAAGTTTACACGGATATTTACTAGATATCCTGGGATATTCTACCTCTCTTTGAAGTGTAAGACGACTACTGTTGCTCTTAGGGAAGGGTACCGAGAGGTAAATTGGTAGATCCACATCCGCTTGTCCGCCTAAGAGAGAAGTTTTATTATGTGATGAGAACAGGGTTAATTTACCGGGGCAAAGGGCTAGGTATGATACCCCCGGAAGATATTTTGCTTGATGATGTGGAGGATGAGACAGAGCAAGAAGAATCAGAGGGGGAAGAACCTGGTGCGAATGAAGGGTGCTCCGAGGAAACATCTGAGATGGATGATGAATTTGATGACCAAGAGTGACTTCAAAGAAGAAAGAGAAGACAAATGTGCACAATATTTGATACGATTCTATTGCTGGAGCCTGTATAAGAGTTACGAAAGTATTTTCTTAACTTAGTAGTGAAGTGGGGACTAAATAATGTTGGCTTTAGGGGACTTGATTAACAAAATTTCTTACAATTAAAGAGAAGAAACCTGATTTGCAGGTGATTGAGGAATAGTAGAATGGAAGGACAAGGTTTTACAAGGATATATGAAGAGGGCAGAAAGTCGCTGGTGGGCCAAAGCATTTACTTGTTCTATTTCAATTTTGATAATCATGTAATGTAAAGCGAACATTATTTGGTCCTCCTCTTCACTACAAAGATAGGAATATGCTTTCGTAGCTTTATACTGGTCTTGGTAATAGGAGTCAAAATTCTTCTTCTAGTGTCTGTTATGTGTTTTTGTCTATGATCGGTGAAAGGATGAAATAGAAGTCAAAATTCAACATTATGCTTTTGTATCATATGTTTTTGTTTATCATCAATGAAGGATGAACTTCATCTTGAATTTTGAATTTAATGCAAACTTTGTTATATGTGTCTTCATTATCCTGTAAATATTTTTTTGTTCATGAGATATGATTGGCGAGGAGTGCCTTCACAGTTACAAAGAAATATTCATCTTCACGATGTTTCTTTGCTATTGTTTGCTTTTTGCTTTCTTGGCACTTTAAATCCATTGCAAGTCACATAATGCATTGTATGTATTACAAGCTTCCTCCTTGCAAGCAAATGTTAGATCAATTCCAAATTTAAATTGTTTATCAGCTCATGCACAATGATATTATCCTTTAGAGCCTAAACATTTGAAAAAATAAATTTAATTATTTAAAGAAGAAAGATAAAGCGAAAGTAAATCTGATTTTAAGAAGACGGTGTCCTACCTATTTATCTCGAGGGAACAAGTCAAGTTAGCTAGGGGGATTAAGAATCTAACTAACGAGTAATCTACCACCATCATCAGTCATTGCCATTTAAAAAGACGTGTCCAAAAAAAATCCAGAAACATTACATAAAGAGATAATCTATTATGACTGAAGAACGAGATATCATGAGTGATCGTGCTAAAGTGCTCAATCGTGTTCAACCTTAGAAATTAACCGGAGTGGTCATGTTGGATGAAAACTAAGCTTTTACATCTCTCCCCGAGTTCTGAGAGCACCTCCCTGTCGTGTGCTCATCCTTCCCAATGAACTAGTCATGTTGCAAGCGAACGAAAGATTAAGCCTCTTAGGGATGGAGTTTTCATGGTGGTCTTTATGAAGCCTATGGGGCAAAAGGTTTCACAGGTATTCTCTAACAGTGATTTCTCCTTTTGAAATGAAAAATAAAAAAATTGAGTAGTATTATGGACGGGCAAAGTTTTGCAAAGAACCTAAAAGATGGGGGGAAATCAAATGAGTGGACCTTTGGTGGGCCATTTCAAATTTGCTAGAATTTTATCAACCCCTCTGGGATCAAAATTGATGAAACGTTTGCAACATCCGTGGGCTAACAATTTTTTAATTTGTTTTTATCTAATTCCAAGTCACTTGCCACATGTCAATTTGTAATTGAATTTGACTAGGTAGATGCGTATCATATTGACCACTGACATGATGATATATCATGGAATATTTTCTCCTCTCACTCCTCCAATATTAAATAAGAAAAAGAGAAATAATCCTAGCAGAAAAGACTCATCAAAGAATTTTTTTGACAATTCTCACAAATAGTTATGCAGATTCGCAGCCATTATCGATTTTAGCGGTTCCGGATGTACAATGTTTAGAAGAAACTGAACATATAAAGAATTCCGAAATAGCAAAAACTAGAACAAAAATCGCCCTACCTCCCCCAAAAACTAGAATGCAAAGCATGTTCTCGTACATATTTTGGCGCGACTTGTGAGAAACATCACTCGCATGATTCACAAGCTTTATATTTAATCCTATCAAATCTGTGACAAAGCATATTCATTAAGAAGTAACCAAAGTTGGGTCAATAAACGGGGATTATCTCAATAGGCGTAACTCAATAGGGATTTAGCAAGGGGTCACCGGACCACACCACAGTCCGTTACCATGTATCATTCTCGCATCAAACAAGATTTAATAAGACCATCTATCTACACAACTACTACTCCACCATGTTTCAAAACTTGGGGTAAATAAAACGATGTTCCCTTACCATCCCTTCTGCCAAATATTACCTCATTCTGTCTCGCTCGACTTTTCATTGTCAATCATACAGACTTCAAGAGAGACAAAAAGCAGACTTTGAAATCCCGGGGAAAACTGACAATCCAACTGAAAAATCTGAAATTGTGTTATAACGTGACATTTTCTTGCAGATGCAGCTATAGTATAATCACCACTTTCTCCAAAAAAAGAAAATATATAATTGTCATCTATATCGGTGTATTGTCCTCCTTCAAAATGTCAGCTATGAACCTTAAAACATTTGAGGTGTGGAAACAATTTGAGCAGGTCTTCATGGCTTCGTCTCTGCAGAGAGAAGTAATACACATAGTAAACAACAACAAAATTCACTTAGAAAGCAGCAAATCTCATTCCTTGCACCAACAAAGAACATCTTACCTTGATGCCGACACAACCATTTACATCAAGTGTGGTGAGTGTGTTTGAGCAGGTCGTTGAAAGGGCTTCAAGGCACTTGTCTGTCACCCCAACTATCCCAAACAAGCTGCATTTTGCGCAATTATCACTAACTGAACATTGAAAAGAGAACTAGATATTTGATAAGATTCATCAAAGCTTTTGTGCCGTATACCTTGTGGAAGATGCATATTCATTAAGGCAAACTATCAAAATGCAAGATGGTCCAGGAGATCAGCAATCACAATGACTTTTAATCCAACTTGTTTAGCATCAAAAGACAATAAGAGGGCACCTACAGAAGCCAAAAATAGAAACTCCTTTCCCCCAACTTCTGACATGTGCTTGCTTGAGTGGAAACATATAAGAGAAAGTACTGACTTTACATTTTAGGAGTGTAATGTAGGAAAAGAAGGCACTTTAATGCACACTTCCATCCATTTTCAGAATAAAAGCCACCAATTAATAGCTTCAGATAAAACTGCCAAACCCTCAATGCAATGGAAAGCATAGATAAGACCAAAAAGAAGTGTTGGAAGCCAAAAGACACTGCAAGTTCAAACATGTCCTGCTAACATCATCTTTGGGGCTAACTAATGACTACATCAGAAAAAATCAGTATGAAACACCTTATTGATTTGATTAAAGGTCACTTGGATAGGAGTCACTGCAAATATGCTTCAGCAGCTTATGAAATATTATATCAGTCAAGCTACTCTAGCAGATGACACAACCATGCAGAAAGGAGTTTTGAAAAAGAACCATCAAGTTTCCATAACCATAACATGAGAAATACTCTCCTTAACCCAGCTAGAATGACGAAAATACAAAGCTTGGTATTCATCAAGCTTTGTGATATGCTTACTGATCATCTCCGAATTAAATCAATAAAATTCAGCCAAGATATTTTAAATCAGTCCAGATAACTATTATCCTAGTTGGAAGAACCTTATCATCAAGATTTACCTAAGGAACTCGAGAGAGGCGCAGCTTTCAGCAACTGCTATGACCCCCTTGTCAGTAATACGTACACACCTGTGAAAAGTAACCATGGTAATTTTTTTTTGGATCAGAAAAAGTAACCATAGTATATGACTCCACAAAATATTGAAAGCATTTTACTGAAATTACCACGTCAAATTCAGGGCCACAAGTTTTCTGCATTTGGCTATACAGGAAAGTGCATCATCTGATAGGTTCTGCAAAATCATTTATAATATTGTGGCATAAATTCAGGTAATGCAAGATAATTAGCATGTATTGATAAGTGGAATTTACCTGGGCTCCACAAAGATCCAAGTACTTCAGATGGGAAAGAGAGGAAATATTATTGTATGCATTATCTGTGAGACTGGAAAAAGCAATTCAGAAAGTAAACTACACATACCAAATGATCGGCTTCAAACCTATACATGAGAACAGAAAGCACATTTACCTAGAAAGGGCATAAAGGTTTAGACTCTGGAGGGCAGAGCACTTGAATAGTATTTGCTGCAAGCCAATATCTGTCAGCTTGACACACCTGGTAACCAAATAGTTACAAGCTTAAAGTTGCATATCCATATCAGCAATGGCGATAATTATTCTTAGCTTCATTTGCTTCCTGAAAATAGGGTTAAGCTTTTCTTATCAGACATTAACATACCTAGTAAGGTTTAGTGACTCTAGTTCATTATAACTGTCAGCAACTAACTCCAAGCTCTTGTCTGTAATATTCTGCCATTGACAATTGAAAACAGCTTTGTAAATAGAAATTCCTTCCACACAAAATGTATAGGCATGTAAAAAATCTGAGTGCTGAGGAAAGAAATAAGTAAGACCAAAAGGTCAGGAACTATACAAGAAAAAGGAATTGTGACATCGCTGTAAATCCCATGTACTGATTATGGCTGTCAAAGGCAATTGCATTTATCATCTCAGGTTGTTTTAGCAAAAGCCCACTCGGTCAAGTTGAGGGTGTAACATCCATATACACAGGGAAGAAATCTCTCATAGTGAGAGTGTTCAGAATTTCAATGGTAAATACTTGGAATGTTGTCAATAGCTCGTTTGCAAAAGCAATAAAATCTGTATCATTCTGTATGCAAACAAAAAACAACTTCTCACAAAGAACCAAAAATCTTCAATAAAGCTCACCCACAATTCAAAAATCTAAGTAGAATTGCAGTCGCATATACCAGCCAAGACTTGACACTAGTACCACGCACAAATTCAGATTTTTTGGGAACACATGGTAAGAACTCAATTGATTATCAAAATTAAACTGTCCTCTGTCTTCAAGAAACAAATTAGAACTCCAAAACTGAAGTGACCAGAATACTTGTGAGAAAGTTGAGGAGCCATAGATGGCAAGGAAAACTTAGGTAGCCGTGCATCATATATACAAATTTGATTGGGCAGTGTTTCAAATTATGGTATACTTCATTGATGACATTGGAGGAAGTCCAACTTCCATCATCATGTTAATAAGTGTAAACAACTATACCAACACAAGCATATGCAGAAGAAAGTTGGAGGAAGGCTTTGACAGGAGTGAGTAGATACCTTGCAGCCACTTAAATTCAAATCAACTAAATGTCTGCAGTTCTCTACCAGATGCTTTATGCCTATATCTGTCACTCTGCAGCTCCAAAAATATACAGTTAATTCGTATAAATATTAAGGTAAAGTGAGGTTTACAAGACAGGCGCATTTACAGAAGACTTACCGTACATTCCAATAAATAGAAAAAACCTTAAGATTTGGACAACAACTGGTTACAGCTGCAATTCCCTTGTCAGTGATCTTTTGGCAACCATTCAGATTTAAAGTCTCCAAGCTTTTGAGAGATTCAGCATACTGTTGAATGGTTGACAAGTGATCACAAGTTAGCAAGAGCTTGATAAGTGATACAAGTTATTAAGAGTTGAATGATCAACATGTGTTGCCAAAAAAGTAAAGTCAAGCACAATTGGTAGTTCATGATAAAAACAATGAATAATTTGCCTAGAAGACAGAGTATATGGGATACTAATGTCATGGGAGGTATGCTTTTTTAACCTAGTGAAAAAAATTGTGCATTCACAGAAAAAACGGTGATTTAATGATGGAAAGGAAAACTTAAGTAACCAAGAGACAAGGTATTATCTTTTTTAAATTCACAAGAAGCGTTAACTCAAGCATCTAATATGCTTTTTCAAGAGGTATGTCATTGAAGCGGCGAGCTCTAATCATTTTCCATGGTAAACAATCTTCAAGAGGACACCAAACAAACTAATGGCCAGTTTATGGGTAAAAACTGAATGACTAAATCACATTACTGAGGTGATTCTCTAATATAGGTATTGAAACAACAGGGCATATCTTTCTAATTCGTATCAGAACAAAGTAACATTGAATTGCCGGTGGCTACTGACAAATCAAGTAGACTTTCCCTTTAGATTTCATAAAATCCTTCAAAAGACAACATCTGTCTTCAATTCATCTACCGTGAAAGGACACCCCTATCACCCAACTTCCAGTAGCTAGCAATCTGATCTCAACAAGCAACATTACGACGCGATGACCCAAAGATTACCTCGTTCTTGAGGGACTCCAAGTGCTTGTCCTCGATATCTTGGGCGAACTCGAGGTCAATTTTCTTCACCTGGCGATATCTGGGCTGCCAAAATTCCACGGACAATCTCCATCAGCACAATGGGTCGAACTCAAGCAACCCCAGCATTCGGGCAATCAAACCAACATCATCAAATCATGCAACTTTCAACAGTGGCCACCACAAACTAACCAGCGAGAGAGCGCCCAGGAGCCGGTCCCCCGCGTGGGTCATCTCGCGCAGATCAAGAACCTGAAACGAGCACACACCGGACGAGAATCGGAATCACGCGCGATCGAGAACCTGCCGTTAGCGCGAGGTTTCAAGAAGAAGATGAGGGGATACCTGCCAGAGAGAGGGGTAGGAGACGAGGGTGCGATGGAGCCAAGGGCTGACGAGCAGGAGAGAGACGAGGTCCCGCTGGGGGAGCCTGGTGCAGACGAGCTTCATGACCTTGGGAATCGTCTCCCTCCTCCATGCGAGCTCCTCTGCTTCCATTTTCGGTTCAGCTCTTCTTCTGCTCCTGCCCCTTTTTTTTTCCTTTCTTTTTTTTTCTTTTTTTTTCTTCTTCTTCCTCTTCCTCTTCCCCCTCCCAGCCTTGGCTCGACCTGTTCTATGATCCTGCGCTCGAGCCTCCCCCTGTATTTTCAAATTTTTTTCATGACCCGGTCGATTCGTATCATCATGGAATTTTCCAAATTAGGGTTTTGACAAGTTAAATGATTAATTGGTAATATCGTGGAAAACTCCAAACTGATATATTTATAATAAATTTATCTTTTGTTAATTTTTATTAAATTTTACTATCAAATTGCTGAATTATATGATATGTGACAGTTGACGGATGTATCGATTTAATGTTTTATCACAAATGTATTGGTTTGTGGTTATTTATAAAATTAATTTAATTAATGAAAATTAACGAAAAATAAATTTGTCACAAATATTTTTAGAAGTTAAAAGATTAGTTTGGCATAAATTTGTCGTGAATGTACCAGTTTGGTGTTTTTAGTGTTAAAAGAATTAATTTGGGCTAAATTTAGCATATGTGTACTAGTTTGGGGTTATTTGTACTATTAACCCACTAACGACAAAAAGGAGGGATTAAATCTTAATCCTTATGCTATTTGAGTGTCGTTAAATCGAGTCGTGATGGGCTAAACAACAATCTCTACCGAAATCGCCACCGTTCATGGTGGGCGTGTTAAACCCGAACCTTAGCCCCTAATGGTGGATGGTAGACTAATCATCGATTGTGGGTGGTCATGTCGCCCTCTCTCATGTTGCGGGAGGCGATGGCGATGAGGGAGCTAAAGAGAGGCGGCGGCAACACCTAGTGCCACCACTCGGATAGTTAGGATGCGAATGTTATTTCCATAAACAATTTTTAAGCATTTGAAATCGTTTAATAACTACTCAAAATTTAAATTTTCGAGATAGAAATGCATTTGATAAGGACTTTTAATTCTTTTATGACTTATAATTTTTTTGTATACTTGTATTATATTTTTCTATTCTTTTCTTTTCTTTTTTCATTTCCTCCTTCCTTGAGCTTTAGCTGGTTGTCAACCTCGAGATGGCCGACGAGCTCATAGGAGGGCCACCGGCCCTTGATGAGGCTGAGCCTTGCCTATGGCTAGGCGAAGCTTGGCCTCACCTCGGCTAGGCGAGCTGTTGCCGATGAGGCTCAACCTTGCTGGGCCATCGTGAGATCGACCTTGCCTTGGCTGGGTGATGCCGAGCTCATAGTGGCCTGGCGAGGCTCAACCTCGCCAAGCCATCGCGAGCTCAACTTTGTTTGGCCAATCTCGTGGTGGCTCGGCGAAGCTCAACCTTGCTGGGCCATCAAAAGTCTTGGCCGATGAGGCTCAGCTTTGCTAGGGGCTAACGACTCTCTGGCAAGATCATTGGCCCTCATTTGGCCAACAATCGGTTGGACAAGAAGAAGAAGAAAAGGAAAGGAAGAAAAAATGAGAGTTGATTTTGGAATTATTTTCAAGAACAAGAATTAACTTTTTTTTATTTTTGATTCTATTATTGGGAACAAATTTATTCTCAGAAACAAAAAAAAAATCATCAAATGAATTTCTATACCAAACCTACTTCCGAAAATAAAAGAATAGAATCGATTACTATTTGATTGGTTACTATACAAGCCCTTAAAATCTAGTTTCAACTCAAAAAAGGAAAATAAATGCGCAAAACTCTTTGGAGCCTCAATTAATGAGGAAAGTAATGGAGTCAAAGTTCACGCTGACAAAATGCATGATGGTAGGTAAGTGCACTGACTAGTTCGAGAAGAAGTACATGTGAAATCTTGAATTTTAAGAAAGAGTATACCAATAATAATGACATTAACGCTTCAATTTTGTAAATAAGTAACTTAGAAATTTGTTCTTTTATTTTCATTATTCAGTTTCTCTCTTTGTTTTTTCACTTTGTTAAAGTGCCAACGTAAACAGTCCATGAAATGTACAGTTGCAATTACAAAAGGAGTTTGCTTAAGTGTTTGTTTTTATTGATATGTGATAACACATCATATATTCCCCTATATGATGTGAAAACATGATAGCATCATAGCTCTTACATGAGCAATAGTGTCCTCTCCATTAGGGGTGATCGGTTTTCGATTCGATCTAATTCTTTCTTGAAACTGTGAATTCGGGATTAGACCGGCTAGTCCTAGGACCGATGACTAGCAATCTGTTCAGTCCAACGGACTTGTCACTTCACAATTTTTTAAATAGGCTATATTGAAAACTGTAAATTTGAGAATTGGAATCGGATAAATCTAACGTTCTGATTGTTGTTTGTATGTTGCTTGTGTCTTCATTTCATGCTTTAATGCTAACGGTGGAACAAATGTCATTTTGTTCTGTTTCGAGGATCAACCATGCTCATTGTGCACTTTTGAACTCACATGATGTAGGGTCTTGGATAATTTCTGCAATGAGGGGTGTTGTTCTTTAAAATATTAAAAAAATAGGTTAGGTCCGATTCCCACCCTACAACCAAAAACCGGACTGAAATTTATCAATGGAATTGGGAACCAAATTGATGCTCATTGCAACCGTGTAGAACTAACTCGTTCAGTATGATCTGGATAGTTCCTAGTTCCGATGGTCCTCTCTTTTTCACTCCTACTTTCTACCATTTGTTTTATCTCCTATTTTCTACTGCTTGTTGTATCTATCTCTTGAAATCCATTAACTTGTTTATCAAGTTTTTTTTTTGTTGTGGGGGTGGGGGGAAGGACTTCTCTTGTTTCTCGCTTACTAAGAAGTAATATGACAAAACAAAGTAAAGCAACCGTGATAATCCCCAACCAAAATCAGGGTCGTCCATGATTCACGCCCGTCCACCGAATTCAAGTTTAATTCGATTTGTCGGCACCGTTTTATGCTTAGCTGCACCCATTTTCCTATGATGTGGAATAAAGGGTACGCAAGACGTGAATAAGACGACTCGCTTGACGAACCACAAACATCACACAAAAGAGCTCAATCCCTGGTCCATCCAAGGCCTTGTCTGCATCTCACTTTCTTCCATTTTCTCGATCCTTATCCCAAACGAGAGGAAGACATTTCGGCGTTCTTTTCTCGTCTCAAGCCAAATAGCCAGCATCAGTTCCTTCATCGCCCAGCATGGCTGAATCAATCCTCTTCGGCATCACACGGAGCGTGCTGGGGAAGATAGCATCGCCGGCGCTCCAAGAAGCCGTCGCTATTTACAACGTTGAAGATCAGATCCGTGAACTTAGAGAGACGTTGGCTGCCATTAAGGCAGTGTTGTTAGATGCCGAGGCGCAGCAGGCGAAGAACCACCGTCTGCAAGTATGGTTAGATCGGCTTCAACACGTATTTTATGATGTGGAGGACGTGCTTGATGAGCTTGAATGTGAAGCATTACGGAAGCAGGTTATAAGTCGCTATGGAAGTGTCAAAGGGAAGGTATCTCGCTTCTTCTCCCTCTCTAATCCACTCATGTTCCGTGCGACAATCAGTCATGAAATCAAGGAGATTCAGGAAAGATTGTCTAGGATTTCCATAGAGAAAGATCGATTTGATCTTAATATGCGGAGTGCTCACAATGGTGACGGACATACGAGATCCCGAGAAATGACTTACTCATTCATAAACCAGTTGGACATTGTCGGAAGAGATATTGATAAAGAAAATATAATAGAGATGTTGATGTGGCCATATGACAAGAACCTCTCAGTGTTTCCCATCGTTGGAATAGGGGGTATGGGCAAGACAGCCCTAGCTAAATTAGTTTATAATGATGATAGGGTGAAAGAGCAATTTGAATTGCGATTATGGATTTGTGTACCTGAGGACTTTGATTTAAAGAAAACTATCGAAGGAATCATCAAAGATGCAACTCATCATAATTTGAGTAACTTTGATATTCAGCAATCTCAAACCTTTCTACGAGACATCATCAAAGACAAGAAGTTTCTACTAGTCTTGGATGACGTTTGGAGTAACGACCACAGTAGGTGGAAAGAATTGAGAAATTTGCTAACTAGAGGAGCTAGTCAAAGTAAGATTATTGTGACCACTCGTAGTGCAGAAGTTGCTTCTATTATGGGTACCCATCCAATGTATAATTTAAAAGGTCTTTCTCATGAAAACTCTATGACCTTATTCAAAAAATGGGCTTTTGATGAAAAGGAAAAGAAGCCACGTCCAGATCTTCTAGAGATTGCAAAAGACATTGTCAAAAAATCTCAAGGAGTTCCACTCCTTGTGAAAACTCTAGGGAGCCTTCTGTACTCAAAGGATGATGATGGGCACTGGAAACATGTGAGGGATAGTGAAACATGGGAGTTAGTGGAAGTGAAAAAGGACATTGTGCCGGTACTCAAGGTTAGCTATGATCATTTACCATCCCACTTAAAACGTTGTTTTGCCACATTTTCACTTTTTTCTAGAGGAGTTCAAATGAAGGGCCCTGCTTTAGCTAGGTTATGGATGGCTTTAGGACTCCTTAGTTCAAAAACAGAAAAATTAGCATTGGAAGATGTTGGTATTGAGTACGTCAAAGAGTTGTGGAAGAGATCCTTGATCCAAGAAGTTGAGGAGTGTGGAGCAGAATTACTATTTAAAGTACATGATTTGGTCCATTCTCTTGCAACAAGTGTGGCACAAAATGATTTCTCTATTGTTTGCTTAGATACTATTGAAATTTCGGAAGGAGTTCAGTGCATTTCGTTCTTTAGCACTTCATTAGAGGGAATCTCAATCGATGGAGTCCCACCTTTTTTGAGAAAGCCAACTTCAAAGAGGTTGCGTGCCATTTATTTTCAATACCAAGTTAATGACGGAGTTATTACAAGAGAGTTTGCTAGAATATGCATCTCCAAGTGTAACCACTTACGGTATCTGGATTTGTCATATAGTAGCTTTGAGAAGCTGCCAAGGTCCATATGTAATTTGAAGCAATTGAGATCGTTAAGTCTCTATGGGAACAAGTTATTGAAGAAGCTTCCAGGTACCATTTGTGAGTTGCAAAGTTTGCTAGTGTTATCCCTCGTTGGTTGCTTAGAGTTAAGTGAGTTACCCAAAAATATGAAAAGACTCGTCAACCTTAGATATCTATATATAACAACAAAGCAAAAGAGTTTGCAAGAAAGCGGAATACAATACCTGGAAAATTTGCAATTTTTGGGACTCAATGAATGCGCAAATCTCCAACTTTTGTTTGAAGGTACTTGCCAACTGACTCACCTTCGGGGGTTGGAAATTGTAGATTGTAGGGGACCGATATCTCTGCCTTTTGGGGAATTAAAAGCCCTAGAGTCCCTGAATATTGCTAGTTCCAATCTCGCGTTGACCTCGAAGAATGAGTCCAACTTTTCTTTGAATCTTCGTACTCTTGTAATTTATAACTTCGAACAAGTGATGGAGCTACTCCGATGTCTCAAAGGATTGGCCTACACTTTGGAGTCATTTTCAGTCTACGACTGCCTGAGCTTGACAAATGTTCCCGAATGGCTGCCCAATCATACACGTCTCAAATTGATTTACTTGATCCGATGTCCCAACTTATTGTCCATGCCGCAAGGAATCTAGTCTCTCACTACCCTCAAAGAATTATGCATTGAACACTGTGGTGAATTGAGCAAAAGATGTGAGCCTCAAACTGGCAAGGATTGGAACAAAATCGTCCATGTTCCTCGAATCCAACTCGATTTGATAGATGTACAATGGTCGGATGATTAGGTACGCTTCAATCTACCTCCTTCATCTCTTCTTTGTAATTAAGTGTGATATCGTTATATATATTGAGAATCCCTCCTTTTATTTTTTTTCCCTAACTTCCTCACTGCATGAAGGAGAATAATGCATTATGCACATTCATAATATTGACGGCTTTAACTATATGTTTGGACAACTTTTGACAAATCTCCATTTCCAAATTTCATGTGGCTCTGTAAAATTTGATTTTCTACGATGAAATCTCATGTCCTTCTTTTTCTTGGAAAATGGAACATGACGTTATGTTTTGAATAGGTACTTTTTCTATTGATGATTATTGTTGCATACTACAGCTGCTCTCACTCAAGTTGATAGTTTGAATATAATTTACCAAATATATCTGTTGCAAGAGTCCTAGAAGGACCAGTTAAGTTCACCAATCATTTCATAAAGAAACTGAGAAATTTGGAAATTTATTGTAGAAAATGCACTTGCTAGAAATTTACAACTCCTCTGATTTAAGAGAACATTTTCGGTTTCCATTTTTCTTCTTATCAAAAGAAGGAAACAGAAAAAGGTTCAAAAGTTTAAGAAAAATAAAGAATTCTTTCTTGTGACTTGAGTACGTAAAATAGTTGGTGTTCAAAGACTCCATTTTTCTTTTAAATAAAAGCACAAAGAACTGAAAGGTTAATTCGAACCTATATGTTTAATGCAGAAACAATTTTCCTCATTTTAATTTGACTATTTGTTTTAGACAATATAATTTGAAGGCTCGGGATAATCTTTGTTGCAAGACACTTGGCTTAATACCGGTTGTAGTAGTGCCGAATGGGGCCAATAAAAAATGCCCACAATCAACTTTAAAAAAGACGAATTATCTAATAAAAAATTATTTATTCTAACTTGATATGCCAGGGAAGATGACACAGAGAAATCAATTCACTTTTAATTTAACTTTCCCACTTGAGAAAAACTACTTTCTCGACCTTATTATAGAAATAACGAAATGTCTTCGATTAATTTGTCAAATCAAAATAGTTGCACTTATCTATATTCATAATTCTCTAAGGTGATGTGACTCAATTTCTTATAAATATTTCTAATTATGTTTTGCAATATAATTTTTTTTTACTTCATTAAGAAAACTTACTTTTCGCAATCAGATATAGTTCATAACTCACACAATACAGCACATGAGAGTAAAATAGTACTGACAACATTCGTTTGAAATTACTATCATATTCGCACAAACAATGCATGTGAATGAAGCCATGACCAGAAAAATTCTTTCCAAATTGCAAAGCACAATGCGCTTCTAAAATAGTAATTTTTTCGCATGAAAATTTTTAAACGAAAAGAGATTAACACATAATACTATCATATGCAGGGGAGAGATGCCTGAGATGAAGGGTAATTGAGAGCAACTAAACCAATTTCATTTTATATCTTAGTAGTTTAAATAACAAAAAGCATAAAGTTAAAATCCCCAAAATGCAGGCCCTTCGTTGGAAATTTTTTATTTGTTAATTTACCTTCCTCTGTTATTTTAATAAGATATAACATCTAATGGCAAAAGAGGAAATTTAATTAGCTAAGAATATTTCTACAAAATAGGATGTGGTTTTCTCCCAAGATTGAATAAAGATAAAGATTGATTATCACTTGATTTGGCAATAATAAAAAGATTATTAGCAATTCATTGCCCTCAATAAAGCATCCATCCATGAGATATCAATATTTGTACTTACCGAGCGAGGGACAAGTTGGCCAGCTAGTGAACTAGGATGGTAATGTATAGGTCCTCATTTCAGAAGCTTTAGGGGTTTCCAATTAAGCAAAAGCAAAAGGTTTTGTTTTGCTTTCTCATAAAAATATGAAATATTTTTCAAATTTCATAAAATCATTATATATATATATATATATATATATATATATATATATATATATATATATGTTGTGAAAGTTCCAAATGTTTTGGATGAAAAAAGTCAAAAGTGTGTGATGAGATTTAGAGTAGAGGCTATGTATAAACTCCCCATTTTGATGTAACATATCGATAGTAAATTAAGATTCATTACTTCGATATCATTAGAACTTTGTTAAAAGATAATGCGAACCATCAAACATGTACACACTCACCGATAGAGCGTGCCTAGCATATAAAAATTATAATTTCCGCATGTTATTCGGAAACAAAACAAAAACTTCAACAAAAGTTTCTACTGAATATCTTGGTAAGTATAATATCAAAGAATGACAAATTTACATGACACCATAATAAATGCTAATACTATGTAATGTAATAGATATTTTGAGCTCATTTCAATTTTTTTTTTCATTTTGATCACAGATGAACTTTCATGATCTATTTGCCACGCCAGTGGATCTCCATAGGGATTTGGACATGCGCTCGGCTAATTCTTTAGCAATCTCTTTTATTTTCAGAGGTGAAAACAACAGTCGTTTATATTGTACTTTTTCTTCTTTTGTTCCTTAAATGAGTGTTGTTATTTATTACTTGTTTGTGTCTATATTTTGAATTTCTCTATGGAGAAAATGCATTGTTCGTATCACATTAGACCAACTATAACATTATCATCATTTGAATTTTCATAGAAAGATATTTATTTTTCATTCACTAACAGGGAATGAAATCACGCTGCACCAGTAAATTAGCGTCAGCAACTTAAACGTTATATTAGTATACCAATAGACTTTTTATAGAGTTTCTAGAGACTACGCATTTTAAAAAAATCACGTCTTTTCCTTTTTAATTTGTTTTAGTTCACTTTCGCATAGGAAGATAATGTTTTTCTTTTCTTTTTTTCCCCTAAGACTAGATCTTCAAAGCCTAATTGCATCAACAAAAGTTTTTATCATGCGCTAAAAGCCTTTGTCAATTTTAGTCTCCCAAATACCTCTATTTGAACTCATGATTGTGTATGCTATAGTTCCCTATAAATCCAGCGCCCGTTGGTCATTTTCATGACTGCAATGGAGCGCACAAAACTGCCCAAATTGGAGAAATCAGCATCATTTGAGGCTGAAACGGGTTTCCAGCCTTGAAAAAGTGAGAAAACAAAAAGATTGTTGTTAATCCACATGTCCTAGAAGAACCAATGGTCAACTCGCTCTATATTAAACTCTTAATGTTCCGTCCATTGCTTGTAAAACAGAATGATCCTCTTATTTATTTATTTTCTTTTTTGGTCGGAAGATGATCCTCTGGTATAGCCATTATGATAACCTACCAAAGATGAGATGACGTTGGCATCTGTCGTTTACGATTCATGAAGCTCCGTCGATTGCCCCTACTGTTTTTCCAACAAGAAGAAAAGAAAATAGTTGGATCACTTGTTTTCGACATCGCAGAGAGTGTGCAGAGCCAGCTTAAATCGCGTGCCCATCCTAAGTCATGCTTGTGCTATTCGTCATATTTCTTCACTAGTTACTTGATGAGGGGATGTGGTATCAAATAAGTGAAGCCTTTTACAAACTGAAAACAAGGTTATTTTCAATCGATCATAGATAGGCCTATAAAGAAGAATAGCCACAATCTCTCTCTCTCTCTCTCTTTTTCAGGATGTTAGGCCAAATATCTGTATCGGTAGTCAATTTCTAATTATCTTCGATGATATGCGTAGTTGGGAACAGAGTGCTCTGTTTATATAGGTTTCAGTGTTTTGGAACTTGAGAACAGAGTGCTCTGTTTCTTTGGGTGTCAGCGTTAATCCAAAGAGATGGGAGTCTTTTTTGAAGATTGTAGAGAATCCGAAGTTAGAAGGGAAAATGAATTTGTTGCAGCTGAGTAGCAGATTTACCGTTGGTGCCAGGACACTTTCAAGCATTATTGAGTCTTTTTAATCATCCATATGTGCATCTAGCACACTTTTTTTTTTGTCGGCGAAAACCTTGACCTAGGACATCTCTCTCCTCTCTCTTGGCCGTCGCCAGACTCGCCATAGGCACCGCCATTCAACCCATCATCGACACCATGCCACAGCTGCCATTGTGTAACCTCTTCATTTGGACAACGCTTGTATGCTACCTGACCGCACCTAAACCTTTTCCAAAGGTTCTTGCCAAATGATTGCTTATCCATAAATTTAGCATAAAGTGAGCCGGAGTGGAAGAACCAGAAACAATGCGTAAAGAAAAGGTTTGAGAATTACATCATTAAACGACTCATGTCGAGAGATCAAACATATACTTAAATCGTGTAGTTAGATCGATGCTTGTGCATGATTCCGATGTTAATTCATCATAAACTTGTTGTATCCTCCCATATAACGAATTCAAATCTTACTTTTGATTGTTATATACAATGTGGTAGCGATTCTCCATTATGCAAACTGTCTTTATCACTTGTCAATAATGAATCTCCCTTACAAAACACGAGTTGGAATTCAGTTAGTGTCCTAGATTTATTTGCATATGAATTCACAACATAAGTCCATTCCAAAATCGCCAAGCTATTCCTAGGGAGTTACACAGTCAATTATAGTGCAAAACACATCTAAACGTTACAAAACCTAATCCAAATATAAAGGTCAGGTAGAAAAGCATTTTTCCGTTAACCTGCTGGCCATTCCTAAGGAAAGAACATCCCTTTCATGCAGTTGTAACCAAGTTATCATTACCGCAACTAACTCACGAAAGGAAGATAGTGGGTCCCTTTTTGTCTCCACCGAATGGCCTGTATCAATTTCCTCGTCACTCAGCATGGTGTGCTAGGGAAGATAGAATCTCCGATGCTCCAAGAAGCTGTCGCAATTTGCAGTGTTGAAAATTAGATCCGCGAGCTCAGAGAGACGCTGACTGCTATTAAGGCAGTGTTGTTAGATGCTGAGCAGGAGTAGATAAAGAATCACGGTCTACAAGTGTATTTAGATCATGCCGAAGATGTGCTTGATGAAGTTGAGTGTGAAGCCTTACATAAGCAAGTAATCAGTCGGCAGGAGAGCATTGAAGAGGAGGTACATCACTTCATTTCCCTCTCTAATTTACTAATACTCCATGTTAAAATCAGTCATAAAATCAAGAAGATTAGAAGACGTTATTGGAAAAATTGTCCACAGCGTACTAAACCTATTTAACTTTTTTCAATTTAGTTATAAATATTGTAATTTTGCCAATTAAGTCCATCCGGCCAATTTTAGATTGACAAAGTACAATAATTTTGGAACTTGTTGGACTAATTTCCCAAACGTTAGCTGAAAGTTTCATCGAAAGAATCAACACTCCGTACATTAAGATCAGATTACTCAAGGACAAGTTGGTCCTTAATGGAGAAGGGAGTGTATCTTTATTGAAGCTCCTCTCATCCAAGAGCTTATCAACATCTAAATTTTGACAACCTATTTATTCATTTATTGCATAGTTAAATTATGGATTGATCTTGATCCCTAAACAAAAAATATTAGTAAAATTATATATGGATATTAAAAAACATTTTATTGAAGACCATTTAACAGCATATTAATTGGACTGGAGCTCATGGACTCAAGCAGGCAGGCCATGAATTTAATTATCTGCACGAAGCGTATAGATTAGGCCAATCCCAATTGGAGCTGTGGGGGCTGAAAATATCACACGGGGAGGCACATGGGAAGCTGAAATAAGATATATTGCATCATATAATGAGGTTTGGAGAAGACAAAGGTATGTATTATCTTTGAAAATTGCAATTATGGGAACATTGAAGAGGAGAATATCTTAATTTTCCTAATGAGGATAATCATATCAGTCAAGAATAGGAAATAAGGATGTCACTATATAGACATGTTTCGTTCTCAATTGAAGGGTAAGCTCTATTCGAGGTACAAATTTGCAGAGACATGGAAGTGCAAGTATCACGATTAGCAAAGCTTTAAATTAGCCCCCATGAGAAGGAAAAGAATCGATAAAAGCAAATGTCGCCCGTGTAAAAAGTCAACCCATGGTGCCAATGGAATCCCTAGTGCAGCTTGTTAAACGAAGGTTCATTTGTGGTGGGGGTGTCCCTTCTTTCCTCCACTGTTCTGAAGCAGGACCAACACCCATTCAAATGATAGATGAAATAATTCATAATTGAAGTACTTCGCTCGAGTATAATACCTCAAGGGAGTGGCCTGCAATATCAAACAGTCATTATGCATGTCAAAAAAATCACCAGAGGCAATTGATGATGCATGAGGAGCGCACTGCAAGCTCAACCTGGATATGTTGCGCCACACAAAGCCCAAATGCAGTACCTGGGCGAAATGGCAGATTTTCCCCAAAGCCCAACTGTCCATTCCAATGACCTCCAAAGAAAAGGGCCTTGCGGATTTGATATGTCCTCATATTTTCCCTCAATTTTTTTCCATTCGCTTCTCTCAATGCAATCAGACGAAGAAGACCACATCAGGGCTCGGACAAAGGAGACCAATTTGGGGCTTTTTGGTCCAATTTGGGGCTAACCGAGACGACACCGTTTTCTAGGACCTCTTTCGTTTAATTAGGGACCATCAACAAAAATGACGCCTTTTTGCATCACTAAGAATAAGAAAGGAGAATAAAATTTTAGCAAAATTTTTAGAATAATCATTATGACCACTCGCCAAAAACGAGACTGCATTGGCATCCGTGTGTTGTTCATGAAGCTCTTTTAATACTTTTACATAGAACATGGATGTGCATTATCGATGATTTTCATGTAAAGAGAACTTTTGAAAAAGTCTCAGGATATACTAACATCAGGGCTTAATGAAAGAACAAGCCAGTTAATTGCACATCTTGGACCTTGGACATTGAAAATCATTTTCATGTTAATATCTTAATGCTTCTTTTAATGCTCTCTCTTTCCGGTGAAGCATCGTGCACAAAAGTGCGTTGGGTCTCGTGCAAGCACGCGTTATGTGGTGGGCCTGAAGTGAACATAAAAGACAAGGGAAAGGGAGAAATTACCACCAAATTGGTACCTTCAAGAAGCTACTTTAATTTATGCCTTCTCTTTTATGGCTGATAATGATGTGCTTCGTAATAGTTTCATCAATCAATCACCCTGAAAAATCGCCTCAAAAGCCAAAAAAAAAAAAAGAAAAGACTTTTGCGATGTAAGCTGGTGTTAAAGTCCTTTTAAACATCAAATGTAAAAATCGAGAAGATGGCCACTCGATGTAAATAACTTTTCTTCATGCACCCCATAATCTAAGTCAAAGATTAGTCATCTGGGAAAATTTTCGCCAAATTAGCTCCTCAACCAGGCTGCCATGGATTTGCTTGGGAGACTTCAACGAAGTGCTATACTACTGGGAGAAGAGAGGAGCTCGTTTGGCTGATCGATCGCGCATGGCAACTTTTCGGGAACTGCTGAATGATTGCTCCCTTATGGATATGGAGAACAAAGGCTATGCTTACACCTGGTCTAACAATAGGGAGGGTAGAGAGCATATAAAAGAACGTTTAGACAGGGTTCTATATACTGTGGAGTGGCGGCTTTTATACCTGGAAGCGGAAGCCTTCGCATTACCAGCTATAGGCTCAGATCACAGCCCTATTCTTCTCTCGCTACAAGTTGAAAGAGTGAGGAGGAAGAGAGAGTTCAAGTTTGAATCATTCTGGCTGAAGAAGGATGAATGCAGAGAGGTGATTAAGAAAGCATGGGAATCAGTTCATCACCAGGAGAGGACACTTCTAAAGAAAATTCATGCAGTGACTACAGCACTCTCTAAATGGAGTAAAACATCCTTTCCTAATGGGCAGCGGCGAATAGCCCAACTAAAATTGGAATTGCAACACCTGATTAACAATGAAAGCCATCCAGAAGAGAGAGACAGAGCCAAGGCTATCAAAGCAGAAATAGAAGGCCTATGGAGACAAGAAGAGCAATACTGGGGATTGAGGTCGAGAATTCAGTGGCTCAAGGGGGGAGACAGAAATACCCGGTTCTTCCATGCCACTATCATCCAACATAGACAAAGGAACAAAATCTCAAGAATCAAGAAGGAGGATGGCAGCTGGATTTCTGAACCCGATCAAATCAAAAAGTCAGTTTTGGACTACTATCAACACCTGTTTCAATCGGAAGGTCAAAGGGACTTTTTGCCTGTCATCGATCAATGTCCACAAGTGATAACAGGTGACATGAATAGGCTGCTGGTGGAGAATGTGACCGAAGAAGAAATTAAGATAGCTACCTTTCAAATGGGGGCTGAAAAGGCGCCGGGACTAGATGGCCTCAATGGCCTGTTCTACCAATGCAATTGGGACTACCTGAAGACGGACTTAGTGCTGGAAATTCAAGAATTTTTCAAGACAAGTCTCTTGCTCTCGGATCTGAACAAGACCAGCATAGCCCTTATCCCAAAAACTCAAAACCCCGAATCTTTGGACCAATTCTGCCCCATCAGTCTTTGCAATTTCGGGTATAAAATCATAGCAAAAGTATTAGCTAACAGGCTCAAACCCATGCTACCCTTGATAATAGCAAAAGAACAAAGTGCTTTTGTGGGGGGGAAGATGCATCAAAGACAATATCTACACGGTCCAAGAGGTGTTGCATCACATTCGCACCAGGAAAAGAAAAAGAAAATTCCAAGCTGTACTGAAACTAGACATGAAAAAAGCCTACGATCGTGTAGAATGGGATTTTCTAGAGGCAAGCTTATTGAAGATGGGCTTTCACGCAAAATGGGTCGGGTGGGTAATGCAATGCGTCACAACTGTCTCCCTAAGCGTGAAGGTAAATGGTGAGCCCCTACCCTATTTCCAACCATCTCGAGGGATAAGGCAAGGGGACCCCCTGTCCCCTTATCTATTTATCTTGGTGGCCAATGTACTATCTAGACTGATTGGGAAAGCAATTGAGGACCAAAGCTTGAAGGGGATCAAGTTGAACAGATGGTGTCCAACCCTCTCCCATCTCCTATTTGCTGACGACTTGATTTTCTTTTTAGATGGGACGATTTGGGAATGTCAAAGTCTGGCTTCCATCCTAAATCAGTACTGTAGGGCATCGGGTCAACAAATTAACCTGAACAAGTCAGGGATACATTTCAGTCGCGGCTGTCCCCACCCCTTAATGAGAAATATGGCGTAAGTACTAAGGGTACCTATTGCAAAACAAACCGGGAAATACCTAGGCATACCCTCAGATTGGGGAGAATAAAAAAAACACACTTTCACTTGGATCATGGGGAGAGTCAACTCAAAGCTGGAAGGTTGGAAAGAAAAGCTGATCTCTCGCGCGGGCAAAGAAATCCTATTAAAGTCAGTGGTACAAACTATACCGCAATATGCTATGTCAGTTTTCAAGATTCGTACCTCTATTTGCAAGGCAATTGAATGGAAAGTAGCGCAATATTGGTGGAAAAACAGCAAGCACGGCGCGGGGATTCACTGGAAGCAGTGGGAGGACATAAAGCGAAGAAAGATAGAGGGAGGCCTGGAGTTCAGGGACATGATGAGCTTTAATAAAGCTTTGTTGGCTAAACAAACATGGAGGCTAAGTACAAACCAAACCTCCCTATGGGGGCGCCTATGCAAAGGAGTATACTATCCACATACCGATGTTTGGCATGCGGGAAAAAGGCAAAGATCTTCCTGGGGATGGATTAGCTTGCTTGCAGGGCGAGATGCCATTTCCCCAGCTATGAGATGGATGGTTGGGAACGGTCAGAATATTAAACTGAGGGAGGATAGGTGGCTCCCAACCGGTGTCATACACGGTCTAGCAAACCAAAGAGAGACATCACTCGTGTCGGGATTTATCACACAGCCAGAGGGCAACTGGAACCTCCCCCTCATCCAGGAATACTTTGATGAAGACACAGCAAAGCAGATTATGGCTACCCCCATTAGTCCTCACCTCGGATAGGACGCTCTAATCTGGACTGGTACACATGAAGGCCGCTACACGGTCCAAAGCAGGTACATGATAATTCAATCGAAAAAAGCAAGTATGACACGCAATAAAGCATCAACAGCAGCCCCCCCACCCAGTAAACTATGGAAAATCCTCTGGCGATTACACGTCCCTCCAAAGATCAAATTCTTTCTATGGAATCTATGCAATTCTGCAATTCCTACGACAGACAACCTATTTAGGTGTAATGTCGTACCTGACCCTCTTTGCCCGCTGTGCCGAGAGAGCCCTGAAACCATTGAGCACTTATGCTTCCGCTGTCCCCGAACGTGTTCTGTTTGGACGAGCTTGAACCTGCGCTTCTAGATCCCACGCTTAGAATTCAGCAAGATAGAAGATTGGCTATTGGAAGCGGAACAAAAAGCAGGCTTACCGAGCCTAGAGCTGCTGGCTTGCGCATTGTGGGAGCTATGGAAAGTGAGAAATGAAGCTGTGTTTCAGCGAAGAACCCCACAAACAGATGGCATCCTCGACAAAGCTGCTGCAACGCTTCACAGCTTCCTCGCCTGGTCACACACAGGGGGTCAGCCAAGAATTAGCAGATACCAGATGAGCTCGTGGATGTCTCCTCCGACGCACGCTTACAAGATCAATCTTGATGGGGCTTACCTCCCGGGCAAAACAAATGGCTTGGCGGTCTAGCTGTGCCGCGACTCGGTCGGATGCCTGCTGCACGGTGAGGCCCAATCGATCCCGGCGATATCCCCTTTCTTCGTCGAAGCTTCAGCACTTCAGCACGCCCTAATTTTTCTGAGCTCACGACCAGGATCGGCTTCAGCTGAGGGAGAATCCCCCCCTTTCTAGAACGACGCTGTTTCAATAGAGACGGATTGCCAAAATCTGTCTTCAGCGATGGCCCACCACCAGCTTCTCACGTGGGAGGCACAAGGTCAAGTCCAACTTTGCAGGAATTTTTTGTCGCACTTGTCCAATGTTCAGGTCGTCTTTTGTAACCGGGAGGCAAACACTAGTGCTGATTGGGTGGCTAAAACCCATCGCAATAAGTGTTTACCCTTGGATTGGGTCAAATGCCCCCTAGTCTATCTTTGGCAATTACTATGTACTGATGCCCGACTATTGGGCCTTAATATCTCGGGATAAATCAATGCGAATTTTGTTTTGAGCAAAAAAAAAAAAAAGCTGGTGTTAAAGTATTGATCCATTTCTAGAGTTTCCCAGATTTTTCTTTTATCTAAAACTACAATTATGTAGAAGCGCCTTTTTGAGCTTTTGTTGATTAGGGACGAATATTGATGGAAAATGTGTTCTTCCCTTTTCTTAAAAATCTTTTGGTCTTTTTCATTTATTATTGTTTTCCAAATGACTAGTTCAAAGGTCAGGAAGTGAATCACACGTTTTAATAACTTTAAGCATGATCAAGCTTAGGCTTAATTTTTTGCACCGTCTTTGCAGTAATGTATTATGTGTTTGAGAGATGAATAATTACTCCAACATTTGAGATATTCCTTTGGAAAAATTTCATAACCTCCTTATTACTCAGGATCATCTCTAAAAATGAAATGTTGAGAGAACCATATGGAGTGGTAAATAATACCTATGTGTTAGGGGTGAATTTATTTTTCAAAAAATCAACAAGTTAGAAAATTTCCTAATTAAAAATTATTCATTTATATTGCTAAGAAAATTGAATTGAAAAAATAACGAAAATACTTAAGCATTATTGTGTAACCTAAATATATTATTCTTAAACCACATTAAAGCTGCCCATGTGAAGTGACAGCTGCCCATGTTCATTCCACGTGCAAATGAGACAGCTAATGGGAAGGACCTAAATATATTATTCTGAAACCACATTAAAGCAAGCTAAACAATACCCATATTATGTACTATTTCAAACCCCTTTTGCTAAACGATCTTAAACATGCGCTGTACTTTACATAAGCTGTTCTTCACGAATACCTGCTTCTTCTTTTTTTTTTTGTACAAAACGACAACCTGCTTAAAAAGTTAAATATTGTGGAGTCCAGCCTGTTGCCATGGGGACTGCGCCAATGACAGAATTAGCTGTATTTCCAGCATGATACGTGAACCTAAATCACATCGTGTTCGGACGATTGAAGTTCCAAGTCATCACGCCCATCAAAGCGCAAAAAGGGGCAAATTTCTTCTCAATTTTCATGTCAATATCGAAAGTAATCAATCATACTCGATTCCTGGTTTCATATTTAATCTAATCAGATGTCTATAAGAAAATCACAGCATCGCTAAATTTCTAAAAGCATTAAAGATAATTAAACAGAATATAAATCTCAATCACGATAATTATCTGTTGGATAATATCGTGTTGACAACATGTTCATACAAACTAACCGCCTATAGAGTCAATCATAGAAAACTAGGAAATCATATTTGTTATTTTTCTTTTCATTGAAAGTCAGTCATATTTGTTTGGGAACTCATTTTGTCATATAATATCTTCTCCATCCGTGGGCCACCTAATTAATCTTTCTTTCAAAATAATAAAAAAGAATTGTCTATGCATTTCTATGGATACATGTGAAGGCAACGTTTTGGTGTACTCCAACAAGGCCAAATTTTCAAACTTAGGGAGAACAAAGATAGTCAGATCTGAACCGACTATGAGTATATGCATGTTCTCTTGGTGTAATGAAATCAGGAAGGGATTATTTTACTCAAATTTAAATGCCCAAGGAAATAGACAAGACACCACTAGTATCCCCCTTCAAGACTTGTAGATGTAGAAGTTACAATATTCAATGTCTGATAAAGACCGTAGCAAATCAAACCAACTCTATCACGCGATCTTCCCTATTTATTCTTCATTAATCTTCTTCTTGTACCTAGAGAGAGCTAGCCCTTCAAATTCTTACAAAACCAACTGAGGAAAACTGTGTCATCCTGTACAAAGAAATATTCATTGTCCAGATTAGGTGCATGCACTCTGTGTTTCTTCTTTTAAACTTTTTTTGTATTAAGCACGAGAATAACCCTAAATTAAACTATAACGCATCATATATGGGACAAAAATGATATGATCTAGAGTACAGACTTTTATACATCGTCATTTTACTTGAATGTGCGTAAAAAGAATTTGGCATTTCTGCGATTGAATCATAAAATGATCTCATTATGATTCTTGATCAACTACATTATTTAAAGTATAAGACTTTATGGAAATATTATATTTTATAATTAAAATTTACTGCCAATAATTCTATGTAATGCTAAATCACAATCATATCATACTTGTTTCTGTAAATATAAATAAAACAATCATATTTTGAGCCAAAAATGACTCTTGACATGTTCCATATTGTTTTTTTTTGGTAAGGGACATGTTCCATGTTCCATGTTGTTTATCCGTGTATAATTGGATTCACTAAGAGAAATGAGCACTTTTCCACAAGTTCAGCAATATGCAGGAGATAGAAGTTCTATTGACAATAGCATGCTTGTGTTTTGTATAAGATTTCAAGTACTATACTAGCAGAGTTCTTAATTGTTTATCGATAAAATTCATTACAATAGTACTATATGCAAGTATCATGCATAATTCATTTCTCTTGATGTTAATAACCTATGCTTGAATAATCCAAGAATTTAGACTTGATTTTACATTCAAAAAACTGATAAAGAGTATCGTCTTGTCACAATGGGAGAAACATATGCCATATGAGATTTCAAATTTCTTTACTCCATCCGCAGCGTAAATAATAGCCCATTTGGGGTAAAGACTGCTCACAATGTTATGCATCAGATTTTCATGAGCATTTTATTGGCTTAAGGGTCTATTTATTTCACAAAAGATAAGCGATTTCCGAAATATTTTCCCAAGAATAATTGGTTAAATTGTTTGGAATAATTAGCCAATAAAAAAAGTTTCATTATCAACAAAAATTAATGCTTAAATTTTTTTTTTTTCATGAACAATGAAAATATTTTTCATTCATACATTTTTGTAAGTAATACAAGTAATCATTTAAAAAAATTTTAAAAATTTGAGATTTTCATGAAACAAATCAACCACATTTTTTCATTATAAGGGGAAGTATTTTTTAAATTTCATTTGCTAAACCGTTCTAAATATTTGTCTATTTCTATGTTGTTATTTCTTACTTCCCTTAAAAGTTAAATATTAATTAGTCCATCCTGCTGCCAAGGGGAATGTGCCATGTGCACCCTGCTGTCAAAATGACAAAGTTAGCGGAGTTCGGAGCATGACTCACGAATCTAAATCAAATCATGTTCGCACAATTGAAGTTTCCCAAGATCACACCCATCGAAGCGCAAAAAACGAACAAATTTCTTCTCAATTTTCAAGTCGACATTCAAAGTGCTAAGTCATAATTGAATCCTAATGTCTATTAAAAAATCAGCAGCATCACTAAATTCCTAAAAGTATTAAAGATAATTAAACAGAATACAAAATCTCAATCACAACAACTAAGTATGTGGACCCTCGTCGCCCACCGGAAATACTAGTTGGAGAATAGTACTTGTCCAGTTCGCCTTCTCTCACATATTTAAGTACAAATATGTCAAAATTTTAGTCCAAAATGCCCCAGAGAAATTAGAATTTAGAGAGCCAATGCCATATATATAAAGTCTGCTCCTCCTAATTTATGCGCCATATCAATTATGGGGGAAAAAAATTCAATGAGTAGTGTCTAATCTAATTCAATTTAATATAGTACGTATAAAGTTAGCTCTCCTAATAAATAATACATATCTAATCCAGTTTAACCTACTCTATTTTAATCTGCTATCTAAGATATATACACTTGGCTGCTACTATTAGCCAGTCACATTAATTAGATCTCTTAACTATTTAAAAAACACCATAGATTGGCCTAATCCAATTTAATCTAATCTGATATCTAGTGTTGTATGTATGTATGTATGTAAAGAAGGTTTTCCACAGCGGTATCATTCGAAGCTGAAACCGATTTTTAGCTTAAAAGTAGGAAAAAACAAAAGATGAAAGTATCAACCCATATGATCTAGAAAAATCAATGGTGGACTCACACCATACCAAAACCTTAATGTTCAGTCCATTGCTCACAAAACAGAATGATGCTTTGAGTTGGAGTGGTTTTTCAGTATAATAGCTCCCCAAAGATGAGACGACGTTGGCATTCGTGTGCTGTTCATGAAGCTCTTTTGATACCTCTACATAGAATATGGGTATGCATTATCGATGATTTTCATGTAAAGAAAACTTTTCAAAAAGTCTCGGGACATACCAACAGTCAGGACTTAATCAGATAACCAGCCAGTTAATTGTCCATCTTAGACCTTGGACATTGAGAAACATTTTCATGTAATTATATTATTGCATCTTTTAATGCTCTCTTTTCGGAGAAGCATCGTGCACAAAAGTGCGTTGTGTATCGTGCAAGCCCGCGTTATGTCGTGGGCCTAAAGTGAACATAAAGTCATGGCGAAGGCAGAAATGACCACCAAATCGGCACCTTGAAGCCAATTTTTTAATGGATGCCCTCTCTTTTATGACTGATGATGATGTGCTTTGCAATAGTTTCATCAACCAATCGCCCTGAAAACCCCAGGAAAAAAAAGGCAAAATAAAAAAAAGAGAAGAAGTTTCTGATATTTGTTAGCGTCAAATTATTGATCAATTTGCTAAAGTTTCCAAGATTTTTCTCTAAAACTTAATTATCTAGAAGCTTCTAGGTGAACTCTCGTTAGTTAAGATTAGGGACGAATATTGATGGAAAATGCGTTCTTCCCTTTTCTTAAAACTCTTATTGGTCCCTTTCATTCGTTATTGTTTTCCAACTAACTAGTTGAAAGGTCGGGAAGCGAATACCACAGCGTTTAGTAACTTCTAGCATGATAAAGCCGAGGCTTCATTTTTTGCACCATCTTCGCAGCAATGTTAACATGTCTTACAGATGAATAATTACTCCAACATTTGCAATATTGCTGGAGAAGAGTTCCATAACCTCCTTTTTATTCAGGATCATCTCTAAAAATGAAATGCCAAGAGAAATGTATAACATGGTAAAAAATATCTATGCATTGAGAGTGTGTTTATTTTGTGGAAATCAACGAGTTAGAAAATATTTTTCAAATTAAAAATGATTCACTTATATCGCTTATAAAATTAAATTGATAAAGATGTATTTTCATCATCAACGAAAATATTTAGGCATAGATTGTTATTGATTATGATAGAATTTTTTGTTGACTAATTATTCTAATCGATATAAATAATTATTTTTGGGTACCTTATGTAATGAAGTAAAGAACAGACACTTGGAAGAGATGCTGTTGGATCTTTGAACTAATCTTGATTCTTTAATGGTCCCAGCAAAGGTTAGATGAAAACCTCAAAATAGGGCCCGTCCGAGAGTCATGAGCTTATAGTGAAGAGAAATTGAGGTTGTCTTCACCAGCCTACCCTCTTCTAGGAGTATTTTCACTTATAAGAGCTGCTAGCAGTAATCCCTTTAGCGTAAGCACCCAATCCATATTGTTTTTCTTATTTTTATGTACCGATGCTGGCACGTCTTGTGCCATTTATTTCATGTTTTATATTTTTCTTTTTTAATAAGACAGAAATATCCTCATTTTTTTTTTGGGTAAGAATATCCTCATATTTTATGAAGGTAGAAAGCGTGTTTCCTTTGACCTGCAGCCATCGGTCTTTTCCGTCCATATTGGCAGGTAGTAAACACCTCCCTTTCATCCATTTACAAGGAAGTCATCATCATAGCAACTCACTCACGGGACGAAGACATTGTGTGTTCTTTGCCGTCTCAAACCAAAAGGCCAGAATCAATTTCCTCATCTCTCGGCATGGCTGAATCACTCCTTTCCAGCATTGCAGAGAGCGTGCTGGGGAAGATAGCATCACCGGCGCTCCAAGAAGCGGTCGCTATTTACAACATTGAAGATCAGATCCGCGAGCTCAGAGAGACGTTGACTGCCATGAAGGCAGTGTTGTCAGATGCTGAGGCGCAGCAGGCGAAGAACAACCGTCTGCAAGTGTGGTTAGATCGGCTTCAACATGTATTTTACGATGCGGAGGATGTGCTCGATGATCTTGAATGTGAAGCCTTACGGAAGCAGGTGACAAGTCGCTTTGGGGGCATTGAAGGGAAGGTACACCGCTTCTTTTCCCAATCCAATCCACTCATGTATCGTATGAAAATCAGTCATAAAATCAAGGAGATTCGGGAGAGATTATCCAAGATTTCCACTGACAAAGATCAATTCGATCTTAATGTGCGGAGTACCGACGATGGTGTGGGACATACACGATCACGAGAAATGACTTACTCATTCATAAACAAGTTAGATGTTGTTGGAAGAGATACTGATAAAGAAAAAATAATTGAGATGTTGATGCAGCCAGATGCCAAAAACCTCTCGGTGTTTCCCATCGTTGGAATGGGAGGTATGGGCAAGACGACCCTAGCTAAATTAGTTTATAACGATGACAAGGTGAAAGAGCAATTTGAGATGCGACTATGGGTGTGTGTACCGGAGGACTTTGATTTAAAGAAAACTATTGAAGGAATCATCAAAGATGCAACTCCTCAAAATTTGAGTAACTTTGATATTCAACACTTGCAAAAACCTCTACAAGAAATCATCAAAGACAAGAAATTTCTACTAGTCTTGGATGACATTTGGAGTAGTGACCGCAGTAGATGGAAAGAATTGAGAGATTTGCTAACCGGAGGGGCTAGTGAAAGCAAGATAATTGTAACTACTCGTATTGCGGAAGTTGGTTCTATTATGGGTACCCATCCGGTGTATAATCTAAAAGGTCTTTCTCACGAAGAATCTATGGCCTTATTCCAAAAATGGGCGTTAGACGAAAAGGAAAAGGAGTTACGTCCCGATCTTCTAGAGATTGGACATGACATTGTTGAAAAATCTCGAGGAGTCCCTCTCCTTGTGAAAACTCTGGGGAGCCTTTTGTATTCAAAGGATGATGATAGGCATTGGAAACGTATAAGGGACAGTGAAACATGGGAGTTAATGGAAGCGAAAAAGGATATTGTGCCGGTACTCAAGCTTAGCTATGATCATTTACCATCCCACTTAAAACGTTGTTTTGCCACATTTTCACTTTTTGTTAGAGGAGATAAAATGAAAGGCCCTAGTTTAGCTCGGTTATGGATGGCTTTAGGACTCATTAGTTCAAAAAAGGAAAAACTAGCATTTGAAGATGTTGGCATTGAGTACATCAATGAGTTGTGGAAGAGATCTTTGATCCAAGAAGTTGAGGAGTGCGGAGCAGTGTTAGAATTTAAAGTACATGATCTGTTCCATTATCTTGCAACAAGTGTGGCACAAAATGATTGCTCTGTTGTTAACTTAAATACTGCAGAGATTTCAGAAGGAGTTCGGTGCATTTCATTCTCTAGCACTTCGTTAGAGGGAATCTCAAATTTTGATGGAGTGCCACCTTTTCTGAGAAAGCCAACTTCAAAGAGGTTGCGTGCCATTATATTTCAATATGAAGATGATGATGGAGTTATTACTAGAGAGTTTGCTGGAACATGCATCTCGAAGTGTAACCACATACGGTTTTTGGATTTGTCATATTGTAGTTTCGAGGAGCTGCCAAGTTCCATATGTAATTTGAAGCAATTGAGATCGTTACGTCTCAATAAAAACAAGCAACTAAAGAAGCTTCCAGGTACCATTTGTGAGCTACAGAGTTTGCTAGAGTTATCCGTTAATGGTTGCACAGAGCTAGGCGATTTACCCAAAAATATGGATAGACTCGTTAGCCTTAGATATCTATACATAACAACAAAGCAGAAGAGTTTGCAAGAAAGTGGAATACAATACCTGGAAAACCTACATTTTTTGGGACTCGAGGCATGTGAAAATCTCCAAGTTTTGTTTGAAGGTACTTGTCGACTGACTTGCCTTCGGGAGTTGGAAATTGATGATTGTGAGGGACCAATATTTCTGCCTTTTGGGGAATTAAAAGCCCTAGAGTCCTTGAATATAGATAGTTCCGAGCTCGAGTTGACCTCGGAGAATAAGTCCAACTTTCCATTGAATCTTCGTACTCTGGTGATTGAAAACTCCGAACAAGTGATGGAGTTGCTTCAATGTCTCGAAGGATCGGCCTGCACTTTGGAGTCATTTTCTGTCTTTGACTGCCCAAGCTTGACAAATGTTCCTGAATGGTTGCCCAATCATACACATCTCAGATTAATTTACTTGATCCGTTGTCCGAGATTATCGTCCATGCCACAAGGGATCCAATCCCTCACTACCCTCAAAGAATTATGCATCGAACACTGTGGCGAGCTAAGCCAAAGATGTGAACCTCAAACTGGCAAGGATTGGAACAAAATCGCCCATGTTCCTCGAATCCAACTTGATTTGGTGGATGTACAGTGGATGGATGATTAGGTACGGATCAATCTTTATCTCCCTTAATTTCTTCTTTGTGCTTCAGTGCGATATATATATATGTCTGTATATATTGAGATTCCCTGATCTTTTTTTTTTCCTAACTTCCTCACTTGATGAAAATTAGAATAAGAGAATAATGCATTATGCACATTCATAATATTGACGACTTTAACAATGTGATTTTGGATAACTTTTGACAAATCCCAATTTCATGTAGCACGTTGAATGTAAAATTTGATTCCCTACCAATAAATCTCATGTCCACCTTTTAATTGGAAATTGGAGCATGACGTACTGTTTGAATATATACTTTTTTTATTGATGATTATTATTGGATAAGATAGTTGCTCTAGCTTAAAGTTGATAGTTTGAATACAGTTTATTAGATGAATCTATTGCAAGTTTCCCAATAGGATCGGTTAAATTCGCAAATCATTTTATGAAGAAATTGAGAAATACTTGTAAATTTGTTGTAGAAAATGAGCTTGCTAAATATTTACGACCCTTTTAACTTTAGAAAACATTTCGGATTTCCTTTTTCTTCTTATTAAAAGGAGGAAACAGAAAAAAGTGTAAAAGTTTAAGCAAAACTAAGATTTCTTTCTTGCAACTTGAGTACGTAAAATAGGTGGTCTTCAAAAACATCATGTTCCAATTATAATGAAAGTACGGAGAACACTAAAAGGTTATTTCGAGTCTATACATTTAACTCGGAACAAATTTCCCTCATTTTAATTTGACAATTGTTTTTAGATAATATATTTTGATGGGTCGGGATGACCTTTGTTGCAAGACACTTGGCTTAATACCAGTTGGAGGAAAGTCACATGGAGTCAATGAAAAATGCCCAAAATCAACATTAAAAGACGAATTATCTAACAGAAAATTATTTATTTAAACTGGATATGCAAGAAAAGATGACACGTAGAGAAATCTATTCACTTTTAATTTAATTTTCCCACCTGAGAAAAACTAATTTCTCGACCTTTTTATAGAAATATCGAAATGTCTTTGATTAATTTGTTAAATCAAAATAGCTGCACACATCTATGTCACAATTCCTTAAATTGATGTGATTCTACTTCTTATAACTATCTCTAATTATTTTTTGCAATACAAAAAAAAAAATCATTGAGAAAATTTTACTTTCTGCAATCAAATCCAATTCATAATTTACACAATGCGACATGCGTGAAAGTAAAATAATACTAACAATGTTCTTTTTAAAATTACTAATGGCCACACAAATGATGTATGTGAATGAAGCCATTTTTATAAAAATTCTTTCCGAACTGCAAAGAACAATGCACTTTCGGAATAATAATTTTTGCGCATGAAAATTTTATAAAAGAAAAGGAGATTGACATATAATACTGTTATATGCAGGGGAGAGATGTCTAAGGTCAAGGGTAATGAGAGCAACTAAACTGCTTTCATTTATTTCTATAGTATTTTAAATAATGTAAAGTACGAAGTTAAAATCCCAAAATGCAGGGCCTTTGTTGGAACTTTTTTATGTATCAAATTACCTGCACATATTATTTTTTAAAGATACAACCTCTAACGAAAAAGAGGAAATTTAATTGGCTAAGAATATT